>CATOUR010000047.1:2621666-3932500 GCA_951848785.1 Callosobruchus maculatus
ACTGCTGAACTCGTGGGCCGCTAACACGGCCTCCGCGGAATTCTTCATGTCGTGTTGTTGTCAAGCGGCTTCTGGGAATGCTGTGCGAATAAATGACCCCACAAAATTATAAGCCAGATTATTATTAAAAGGGGGTTATAGTACTAAGTGAGAGCCGTGTGCAGTGGTTCAGCAGTAGTCGTTTTTAAGAGCTTTTATTTAACTTGCAATGTATGTATGTATCTATATATGTTTGTTCCAGTGGAATCTTGATCAACCGATTGAGTTGAAATTTTGTACACACGTTTAGTTTGGATGACAATGCACGATAAGCTATGTAACGACGATCTAAATCGAATATGGCGGACCATACAACATGGTGGAATAGTTATTTTTTATGCACTTCTACAATACGGGTATCAAATGGAAGGGCTTGTTGAAAGTATCTCGAAAAATAATGTCATTTTAAATCCAAGATGTCGGAACAGTTATTTTTTATGCACTTCCGCAATATGGGTATACAGTAGGGGTATTAAATTAAAGCGTTCGATGATTGCAACAGTGATGCGTTGAATGAGATGGAAAGACTAAGAAAACCTAGTCAGCGATAATTAAGAAGTAAAACATAAATTAAGTGCAAAAAACAACTTAAAAAATCTATCATTCAAAAAATGCCCCAAAAGAAGAAAATGAAATTTTCAATTTTCTTGCAAAATAAATACAATATGGGTATCAAATGAGAGGACTTGAGAGTAAATCGAAAAGTAATGTGAGGTTTTTCTAAATTCAATATCGAGGATCATCCAATATGGCGAAATAGTCATTCTTTATGCACTTCTGTATATTATCAAATGAAAACGCCTGCCGAGAATAATTAGCAATATATTTTGACATCACTCCTAATCCAATATGGCGGAGTTTTGAAGTTTTTTATGCGTCCCTATAGTATGCAGAATATAAATGCAACTTAATAACTAAAAAGTAAAAGATAAATTAAAACAAAAAATACTTTTTTAAAAATGCTTTTAACTAAACGTTTCAAAAAGTACTCATGATACACAATTTACATGATCATAACATGCTTGTCGCGCGATTTATTTGTGTAAATAAACTACTACCTTTTTAATTGAATAACTTGATCTGCTATGTTTAATTGTGTTAAAATTTCAGTTCAACTAAATACTTGTAGGTACTTACGTAAACATCGCGACAAGATTTTATGATCATACAAATTGTGTATAATGAGGATATATGATAGTTAACATTTTAAAGGACCATTTTATTTTCTTCTTTTCAGAGAATTTAAATAAAAGCTTTTTTAAAGAAGTTTTTTTGTTTTTATTTATCTGACTATTTGACTCTAGATTTTTGAATCCAAAAAATATGAGCGTGGAGAAGAACAGTAGTTTTTGAGAAATCTCGACGTATTTTTTGAAATTTCCTAGTAGACAATTGTGAAAAAAATACTAAATGTACCTATTATTCATTAAATCCGCGGTACCATTGATCACTCTGTAAAACTTATTCTAAAATTTATCAGCAGACAGACAGACCAACTTATATGAGTAATGCGGATTTTTGTTATTTAGATATCACAGAACGCCCAAAAAGCGTATCTCAAAATAGAAAATTTTCGCGATCGCAATACTTCCCTCACATATCGGTGTGGTAAGTAAAATGGCATACATATAAAAATTGACTGACTGCTGTAATCGCTGTATTGCTCTCGAAGACAACTATATCGAATGATAAAATTAAATTTCAACAAATATGTATGACAGCCTACGAACTTTTCGGCCTCTAACGTTACTAATTTTGTTTCTGTCAGCCTAACAAATTCTACGGAATATTTTCCAAGAATTTCGTCGAAAACTTCCGTAAACTATTCAGCGAGCCTTTATTGAGTATCATAATAATTAAATTAGGTCGAAGTTGGTGTAGCGTAACGAAACTATATGACGACGTCACAGAGCAGTTGGTGAGGGTGACCCACGACGACCCAGCCACTACGACCAGTGTTTCTCCAAACTTTACAGCTTCCACGGACTTTCCATGAATATGGAGCAGCGGAGCGGCACGGCATGCTTTATGACCCCTATGTTTGTGTGTCGCTGTTTTCCTATTGAAGAAGAATCTCGTGGAGACCACATAGCTTGTTAACTAAATTTAATGTGGTTACGTAGCATGTTTAGAATTATTGCGGTCATATTAGTATAGTAACTCAAATTGAGCTATATATTCCCATCTAGCTGACGTGTCATTTTTTCGTGGTCGGCGCCGCGTTCTGCTGAGTGCGTCAAATCCTGATGACGTGTCGTTCTTCGCGGCCTGTTCTGACCAATCGCCGTGGTGTTCTGGTTCAGTGGCGTCTGTTCTTACTGACGTGGCCGTTCGATGACCTCTGCGTTCCATGTTTGTGTCCAAGTTTGTTCTATGCAATTTAACTTTTCTATAATTATATTGGCCTCATTTCACACACACACACTCCACAGGGGAGGTTTGGCGATAATTTGGATGGAAGGGGATCTCAGATTATAGCGTTATGCTATGGGAAAATAATAAACTGGTATCACCGTAATGTGTGGAAAGTGCTGAGTCAATCAACTTGTCTTCATTTTTTATTCTGTATCTCATTATTCTTCAGTTTTCTGAAAAAAGTTATTTGGAAAACCTATTCATTTTAACGACTTATAGACACAGTTAAAAAAGAACTATCGACTTACATGTATTTCATTTCAAAAGTGTCTAGTAGTAGAGCAAAAAGGTATTCGAGCAACTGACAGTACAGCCGAAGGATTGCAAGCCACATAAATAGGTTGGTTCATTAGCCACGCATTGACGGTGTGCTGTGCGACAGGATGTCAAGTATAAAAAAAGTTGATTCAATAATTAGTACAATCAAACATACAACAATTCTATTGACAACTTGAAGAAACTGATTACTGCCCTACCCAAAGTGAGCTCAAGGATATCACAATCCTTGTTTTTAACACGCTATTATCAGCTTCACCTGTATGTGAGTGTGTGGGTTTGTGAGTTGTTACTCTTCCTTGGCTTATTGACAACTTAACCATACTTCTATCACTAAAGTACACGTAAATATACGTTACACTTACACCGTTCGAATTAGCATTTGACATTTCACAGCCATCTCTGCAGAAACTATCTCATGTATTTGATCATATAAGTTTCCAACTATTGGTATCTAGTAGGCGTTTTTCATAACTCATGCTCCAGGCGTTACGAGTATAATAAGAATGAGAAGCTATAGCAATGCCTTATTCTTGGAGTTGCAATCGAAGTGGGAAATGTCATTTCAGTATACATAAATGGGACATATTATCAAAAAATATGTTTATCTTCATTATTTGTGTATCGCTGCTCAGATTACACTCGTCGGCTAACGCTTTGGCAGTAAACTTCTGAGCTCATACATAATAACCGCCTTCTACTCTTAATGATATACCTACACTACTCTTCTTATCTATACATAAATGGAAATCTAAACATTTTTCTAACTGATAATTACCTATGTTTTATAATTATGAGAAAATAATACCAATTCAGCTGTATAAAAGAATCCAATTTGCCGATAACTCTCGTAGCTTTACCGTAAAATCTGCAAGGCGCAGTGCGACGAACATTCGAGTTAATTTATAGGAAATATTTGCATATTCTTTGTTCAGTTATTGACTATTGTTGTTAAATGCTGTAATCAGCATGCAGTGGCGGGCACCATAGTATAGTTTTGATAACATTATTGATTGGAATTGTCAAAGAATAATATTGCTGATACTTCAGTGCTCGTGATGAGGAGGTAACACCTCTTTGGCCTCCAAATTCTGTGTACATCTTGAACCATCAGAATACAGAGGATTGAAAACCAAATGTTTAACAAAATGTATGACATACAAAAATAGATGACAAACTGTTGGTACATGTTCGTTATGTAGTCGCTATTTCATTATTCCAGCTTATTTGCGCATACTGCTCACATGGTGGCTATTTAATAAAGCCAAAATATGATCTCTAGTGGTTTTAGTTGAGTATTGTCTCCGGTTTGAATAAAGCTGTGGGGTTGAACCTAACGCTGTCTTTTTATGAATTTTGTCCTCTATCTGTCTTAAAAGAAATATAACATACTATTTAAAGTTTTCGTAATAATACGTAATAATTGTTATGATGTCAAATACTGCCCTCTAGCTACTAAGTTAAGATAAACTTGGATAATTTTTATGTAATAAAGTAATAGGTAAGAACCGCACTTTCAAACGAGACGTAGTTTCGTTAACCTATCTAAAGTTATTTCCATTTGAATAAAAAACTTCTTTGATGTTTCCCCACCAGAACCTCCTACAAGATTTACAACGCTTTACAAAAAAAGTCGAAAATGTTTTACTCTATATGATGGTAGAATTTATAACATACCTTTAGTTGCATATTTTTTTGAGAAAAAGCATTCTTTAATTGAAGCGGCTACTTGCGAGGGTTGAAAATCATATCCAGCGATTTCTCTTAGCAGATTTACCCAATATTTTTGCTTGAAATTACATGATTAACGGTTACCCAGATTATTACTAGGCCACCCGGTACACCGCAATTTGCCAGAAGTTTCATGCAAATGTTCACATGAAAAGTGTAATTTTGTTTTAAATTCGCATTTTTGTTCCAGCTCGACTGCTCGAGGTCACCAACCATTGCGCTTTTGTTGGATTTAAAACACCATGTCTGAGTTAAATAATTCATATTACAGATTGTGCCAAATGAAGAACTTTACACCGTTCACTTAAATAATGTCAAGAACCTGTTTGCTTAGTTGCTCCTCGACTGACCTCTGATGGCTAGGTTAATCATAATTAGCTCTTGAACTAATCACGAGACTAATCACTTTAGACCCCCAGTGTGCTAGTTTTCTGAAATTGTTTTATCGGGAGGAACACAAAAAGTCACAAATATACAGAGTGGCTCATTGAAAATTTTGAATCGGGCGTCACGTGATCAAAAATACCTCATTGGGTGACACAATTATAAGAAAGATACTATATTTGTTCTAATTTACACCCCCAAAATTATAATTTGCTACTACTGTCCAGTTCTGATATATTGCTTGTCTTAATCGTCGTGGGACACCCTATATATCATTGCAATAAAAAGCCAACGCTTGGTAACGAATTTTTACATTTGAATTTTTGACTGTGTAGATAGCACGGAAATAAAACACCAGCTGTTTTCTTGTGCAGCTGTCAATAGTGGTCACTTATTTCAAGTTAATCATCATCAACCCCTTTATGTATATTATTAAAAGCTACAAGAGTGTTGACAGTAAAAGTTCAAAATACGTGGTTTTAATAATCGGCTAGTAAAGTGCGATGCACTAAGGCTTGTTTGCGCAACACTTAGTGCCCTCTCCCGGGCTATTTGCATGCAGAGGGAGGTCCACCTCTGACCCCCACTTCATTTACATTTTGTGTAATCGTATTCCAATGTAGATAATTCACTCGTAATCAAAGTGAAATACACCTATGTACACGCCTCTCAAACGGTCCATAAAACGGTTGAGTGTGCACAATCATCGTCAAACGCTATGTGCAGATAAATCTGTACATTGGCGTATTTTACGCGATGACGCTGAACTGCCAGTGTTACCGAGCGGTTCCAATATAGTGTCTGTTTGCGATTGCTAAATATCAATTCAGCTGCGATACATCAGCTGCGTAACCGCGGCGCACTTCTATCTACCAACATGGTCCACAATCCGCATACTGGAAGCATAGCATATTCATGCACCAGCAGCGTCACTTTCTCTATTATGGGGGTTCGTGCACCGCATCATGCGAATTTTTCTTATGATGCTGAGCATCTCCGTTGCTTCAGTCTCGTTCAGGAGGTGAATAAAGACTGTAATTTGATGATGCGAACTGATATGCCGCAATACGCAGTACAAGTAATTCCAAAACTGTGAATATCGGCTTTGTTCTAGCATCACATTTCCAACTGTTTCCAGCGGTTTCAAACCGTGTGAGTGTGCGCAGTAACAAAATTATCTGACGATTTCGTCACTGCGCACACTCAAACAGTTTGAAACCGTTGGGAATCTGATGCTAGAACATAACTATCATTTTTTATGAGGATCAGATTCTAGGAAAATTTGGAGAATTTCTCCATCGCCCACGACGATTAAGACAAGCAATATATCGGAATTGGGCAGTAGTAGCGAATTATAATTTTGGGGGTTTAAATTAGAGCAAATAATATATAGTATCTTTTCATATTACTGTGTCACCCAAAAGTATTTGTTTTTGATCACGCGATGTCCGATTCAAAAATTTTAATGGGACACCCTATATATTTGTGACTTTTTGTGTTCCTCCCGATAAAACAATTCCAACAAACTAGCACACTTGTGGTCTAAAGTTATTCATTCAAGAGCTAATAGGTACTTAAAGGATGGTACCATTACCATTATCTAGGCATATGTGGTTCTTCGATGGTTTTCAAGATATTCATGATTTTGTTATTATTCCGTAATGGAATCCATAGGAATTGGAAGAATCATAGGTGGCGTGGCTCGCAGACGAAACAGTTAGATAGAAACTTTAAATCCAAAGTGTTTCGGCCTGTAATACCAAAATGTGCGGCCGCTCCATCTAACTGTAACCACATTATTCATAAAAACTCCAGTGGTAAATTTTCCAACAGGTTTTTATAATTTTCATTTTGAAAATTTTGGAAAACATTAGTTTATTATGCGCTTTCCAATAATACCACCCCGAATGTTTAGACTCGATGCTGGTTGTCAACAAACTTCTGAAAATTTGAATTAACGTCGACGTAAAAATGTAAATTATGCCAGTTTACATGGCCGTTATTATGAAATGTAGCTTCATCCGTTTTAAAAATCCACTCGACTCGAGCACGACCCCAATTACATAAATTCATTCTGTTTTTAAAGTCTTGTCTTTCAAGTGCCTGATTTAGGTGTACGGCATAAGAATGCTATTTGTTCTTCGTTAAAATGATTTTCACAGATGCCCACCAATGCCCAAATAGCAACTAACCTCTGCTGTACTGCTATGCGGATCTTCGACTACAATTGCGAGAACGTCAAATTCATTATCTTCATTAACTATTTACATGTGTCCTCTCATATTTTACGCAGACGTAAATCCAAATTTTGTGAGGTTTGTTGACAACCAGCATGGAATCTAAACATTGGGAGTGTTATTGGAAACCGCATAATAAAGTAATAGAGATTTATTGAAGATGCGATGCAACAAGACACTACTAGTTCCTGGCCATATCTGACATCTAAGCATGCACGCCAAGACATAAATACTGACTGGCAGTAATAAAGTTAGTGCCTGCCACTATTTATGAACGCCTTGTGTCGCGGTACTGCCAAGGCACTACTTTGACATTATGATTCTTTTCGGTGTTTTGAGACACGGTATTTAATATTTTATAGATGTAACTGTTGTACATAACACAATACAAAATAGGGTAATCTTTTTGAGAACTAGGACTAATATTTATTTTTATACTTGACAAATGTATATTGATAATTAATGATGATGATGATGATATGATGATGATGATGATGATGATGATAACATCAAAAATATAACATCTGAATAGGTGATAGCCGGTCAACAATAGTTTTAAAAAGTTTTCATTGTTGCTGTATGATTGTAACACAGGTGAAAATCATGGACTTCTGTGTACAAAACATAGTATAAAAAATAAAACCAAAGTTCTGGCTCTTTTTAGGTTGAAATTATATCCGCGCTTGATAGAGCGCATCAATAACCCTGTCAATTTTAAGGTAGTGCCTGTCACTATTTGTGTAAGAACGGCGCTAAATAAAAATTTGGAATACCTGCTGGAAAATTTACCATTGGTGATTTTAAGAATAGTGTGGTTACAGTTTGATGGAGCGGTTGCACATTTTAGTATTAGAGGCCAAAACACTTTGGGTTCAAGGTTTCCAGCCAATTGTTTCGTTTGCGAGCCACGCCACCTACGATTTTTCAATTCCTACGCGGCGTTGCGGAATATAAATATTTTGAAATACATCAGATATAGAACCACATATGCCTAGATAAAAGTGAAAGAGAATTTAATTTGCCATCTACTGATGTGAAATTTATCATACCATCCCATTTGAAACAAAAAAGTTTTTAACGTTAACCTTTTCAAATTCGAAAATTGATAATCTAGTATTAGATGTGCTTTTGGAACAACTTATCTTACCGAAACATAAGTAGGTTTCTTTTTCGTTTCAAAACCGAAAGCCGCATCTTTCTGTCGTGCTTGGTTTCCGTGATATTAACATTTTTTGAAAAGTACTATAGAAACGTCAAATTTTCTTAAAGATTGCTGAATAACTTCGAAAATAGGCTTCAGACATGAATTATGGTTAACAAACTGGACCTGAAAATCCACGCTGAATTCAAAATCGTAATAATATACAGGGTGCTCTATTTAAAATAAGGAAGTTGATACCGACCTCCGGTATAGTCACCATCAGGCATCTAGAAACTATAGATGGTATAGGATCTGTAACAATTTAACATGAAACAAATTGCATTCAAATTAAAAAAAGAAAAAAAACAATAAGCTAGCAGTGTCAAAAATCAATAAGTTTACGTTGAATAAGCAAATTGTTACCAAATACATATACATGAGAGAACAAGGATAATTTTTAGATTGTTTTTGTCTAGGCATAAGAAAAGAAAATCTAAAAGGTTTTGTCCTTCATTTTTAAGTGGTTTACAAGTTTTTGAGAATTTACTAGTTTTTTTTAACCATACTACGATGTTTAAGTAATGAACATCCAGGTCAATCATTTTTGTAAGGTGTACTCGTACAAGTCCGAGCTATGAAGCTGAAAACAAACACTGTATTAAATTCCATTGTTCATAGAAGTTTCATGCATAAGTGATGAGATTAAAAGCTAATGTTATGTTAAACTCGTCCAGAAAAGTAAGCCGAGAATACCATTTCTAAACAACCCCTAAGTTCTGACATTTATGGCAGCAGTATACACCATAATCCAGTTAATTTAGCAAAGATATAAGCTCAGCAAACTGTGCAGAGCTTCCAGGCGAATTCAGTATTTAGAACGTTTCTTAACACATTGATTATGCAGGGTGTCCCACCATGATTAAGACAACCAATATATCGGAACTGGGCACTAGTAGATAATTACAATTTTTGGGTTGTAAATTAGAGCAAATGTTGTGTCTTTTCTTATTATTGTGTTACCCAGTGAGGTACATATTTGTTTTTGGTCACGTGACGTCCGATTCAAAATCATTAATGGGACATCCTGTATATTAATGCCTTTCTCTGTTCCTCCCGTTAAAACAATTCCAACAAACTAACACACTTGGGGTCTAAAATGATTAATTCAAACGCTACAGATACTTATAGGATTGTACTACTACCACTAAGGCATAAAATGAAACGAATACTAGCAAAATAATTCAACTGTAGGGATACATGCTATAACCAATCGTAGTGATACTATCCTTTAAGCACCTGTAGCTCTTGAATGAATCACTTTAGACCCCAAATGTGTAGTTTGTTGGAATTGTTTTATCGGAAGGAACACAGAATGGCACTAATAAACAGGGTATACCTTTGATAATTTTGAATTGGACATCACGTGACCAAAAACGTATATTTCATTGGGTAACACAATAACAAGAAAAGACACAACATTTGCTCGAACTTATACCTTCAAAGTTATAATTCTCTACTACTCCCAGTTTCGATATATTCCTTGTCTTAATCGTCGTGGGACACCTTGTATAATTTTTGTAGCAAAACTATTTTTTTCTGTTATTTCGGAATCACTCAAAAGTTATATAAAAATAAAAATTGATTTTTGAGTCCAGTACCAAAGACACGTCGACAGCTCCCGAACTAAGCCAAGCGCGTGTGACGTCAAAATGTTAGTTTTAACCAACGTCGTCCTACTCCTATACCTATTACCAATATTTTTTCTAGATTTCCAGCTAATCGTGAAGTTTCTTATGTAACTAGTGTATATCTGTTGATCGCTAGAGCATGATTGAAGTTTGCAGCTTGAGACGACGTCTACTATCAAAATAAATATGTTTTTAAATCACATTTCATTATACATTTTACTTGCACTAGTGCAAAAAGTAAGTACCGGAGGCATAGTACACAGACACTAGAACCCAAAAAATCAGTGAAAATGAAGTCCCTCCAAATCAATCATCAATTGCTCTGATTGCAATATCAAAATTGAACTTGACCCTAAACAGCAGCAACATATAGATATTGGGAAGCAGTACTTTGAAAAAGTATTGGTTCGCCAACTATCGACTACTACTCTTTACTTGATCCTAAAAAATTATCAGTAATTTTTGTTGTATTTGTAAAATGTCTAATAAAATTTGATTCAAAAACATATTTGTATCGATGATCGTAGAAAAATGTGTGTGTAATATACGGAAAAAGCATATACAAAAATTTTGTTGGTGAAAAAAAAGTAAAAATAAGTTGTCAAGCCCTGGGCTCGAACCCGGACAGTGTAGGATGGATGGCTGAGTGCTTAGCCGTTCATCTACCATGGAGCCGAATTATTTCAATAAAACATACGTGATTAGGTACTTTGTTAATGGAATTTGTGATCTAATTTCATACAGTCAAAAACATATTTATTTCGACCGTAGACTTCGTCTCGAACTGCAAATTTCATTCATCGTCTATCGTGCAACAAACATACACTAGACACACAAGTAACTATTTTCACGATTAGCTGGTAATCTAGAAAAAATAATGTTGCTCGACCAGGTAGAAAATGCGAGAGACGGATGAGACAGAAAGGGAGGGGGGAGGGGCCCAGAGTCAGGCAAGCAGCCATTCAGCTGACGATAGCCTACTGCGTTGCCAGAAGTGGCAGATTATCGAATACTTTTCAACCCTTTTCTTGTTCCGAAATCCCTATACTGTTGTTCTTTAATAACTATATATTTTAATTGAAAATATTGCAGTACATGTATTATACAGCAGTACATGTTATGATAGTAAGTGATTTTTATCATCATTCAGTAACATTATAGGAAAACTGAAAATAGCAGATCTTGAACTATATTTCAAGCGGAACATCTTACAACAGCCCGCATTCTTTTGCCTTGCATTCTTTCCATGGCCAAACAATAATAGGTATCGGAGTAGGACGTCGTTGATGAAAACTAACATTTTGAGGTCACACGCGCTTGGTTTTGTTCGGGAGCTGTCGGCGGTTCTTCGGACTGAATTCAAAAACTTTTATTTAGATATACCTTTTGAATTATTTCAAAAGTAAATAAAAAAAAGCATGGTTCTTGATTAAACGGCTCTATTTGAGACTACGTCGAAATCCGAAGGCATTTAAAGTAAAAAAAAATATAACAAAAGTAACTGAAGTAAATGATTGGAATAGGCTTCGAGGCACTCATTGTAGATCTTTAATGGGCAATAAAGATAAGACAAATGATATCAGCGGAAGAATGGGTCGACTAAGAGCATAGTAAGGAGAAGCGTGATACAACTATAACCATGCATGGAGCTCTATTGTAACTTGATTTTAGTATAATACATGCAGCACTTAGCCAATTCTGCATAAAATCCTTAGCCTAGGTACTGAAAATACATTAAACTATGTACGCAAAACTTAAAAAAAACAGCTATTTGCTTTTTCCATATAATAACACATAAAACATTCGCTGTACCAGCTCTTGGCGATACTTCAACAATATTCTCATGGTTTAACAAACGATCTTGTTGCACTAGCACATTGACTTTACGATCGCAGTCAACTCCCAAAAAAGCGCTAGAGTGAATGGTGACCAGCTGATCATTGACCGCTGACATAGGTACCTATCACGAACAGCATAACAAGAGTGCCTGGATATCATAAAATTATGTTTCGCGTTTATTGATACAATATAAGCTGGATGAAATAGGTTTAAACGTGTGAATTGCCTGTGATCACGGATTTATGCAAGGTAGCCATTAACTTGATGTACAGCAATTGTACCTTGCCAAGACGAAAATTTTTGTCCAACCTTTCACTCTATCAATGACTCGCTTCATCGATGAAAAGCTAATTACACTTCCGCCGATATTATGCACCTTTTTATTAGTATCATGTACAATTTACTTAATTTGCCTGTCAGGTTATAGAAATAAATCCAATATATCCAATATATACAACACAACCTTAAAATTAAAATCTATAATTTTTCGTATCATGCCACTGTTTTGCTGTTTAAAGTCTACCAGAGTAGGAGAAAATGCCTAATATAACCAGACTAGGTCCACGCAATTTCTAATGAATTCCCTTGTAATCACTTTAGGCAATTCTAAAGCTTATTCTTTGTTAGTGCTTGTGAAAGATTTGCGACACCAAAACTCCCCGACAATTATGCGAATATTCTGAATAGAAATTTGCTGTTGTTGTCCTATGCAGTAATGCCACTTTAAATATTATTTTAAGCTGTTCAACAAATATTATGGGAGATTACGGGACAAACAGCGAAGTTTCGAAGCAGAGACTATCAAAACGGGCCGGGTAACGAGATACAGTTTTATTCAAATTGCCTACTTGAGGAAGTTGTACGGAGGAACAGCTAGAGCCGGCTTCTGCGGAGTAATCAACTCGGTATGTATTCATCTAATCCTTATTGTATATTACTGAATCTAAGAAACGCAATGGTTTTAGTGGATTTTTCTGACTCTAAATAGCAGAACGCTATAGTGCATTGGGAGCATTTGAGCAGGCTCCCAGTAGAACATATTTTACGTTTGTCAATTGATATAATTATGTTTGTAAAAATATATCGGAGCTGGGCGGGGGTATTTGTTTTTGATCACGTGAGGTCCGATTCAAAATTTTTAATGGGACACCCTGTATATTTCTGATTTTTTGTGTTCCTCCCGATAAAAAAATTCCAACAAACTACCACACTTGGGGTCTAAAGTGATTAGTTCAAGAGCTATAGGTACTTAAAGAACTGTACCACTACCATTATGAAACACTACCAAAGTAATTTAAGTGGTACCATCCTTTAAGTACATGTAGCTCTTGAATTAATCAATTTAGACCCCAAGTGTGGTAGTTTGTTGGAATTTTTTTATCGGGAGGAACACAAAAAATCAGAAATATACAGGGTGTCCCATTAAAAATTTTGAATCGGACCTCACGTGATCAAAAACAAATACCTCACTGGGCGACACAATGACAAGAAAAGATATTTGCTCTAATTTAAACCTCCAAAATTATAATTCTCTATTGCTTGTCTTAATCGTCGTGGGACACCCTGTATATCCTTCAATGAAACTCACGCTACTACCTATTACGTCTGCCAGTAGAACTAATATACGAGTATACGGGGTTATTCACGTTATTCGACACGGAGCATTATGGCTAAAGTATTTAATAAAAAAGAAAATAATAATTGGGGATGGATAGAGACCGATAAAGGCTACATTTTAAAAATATTTTCATGTTATACAGGGTGTCCCAAAAACAGGAAATGTATAAAAGTTATGTTTTTTTAAATAGAACACCCCATATATTATTGCATATTTAGATTCCTTGGTGAATTCTAGTGTGACTTTATGTATCATACATGGTACCTAAAGCGAACCGTTAAGGTGTAAATCACCATTTTCGGTATAAGTAGATATCAGGAAAAAATTGAATATCACAGAGATTACAAAATATGGAAGGCTGTGACTTTGCCGTATTACTAAGCATAATATGCATCAGCTTTGATGAGACTGTCAAATTTAAATTACGTTTATGCTTGGAGAAATCGGTCGATGAATTAAGGAAACTTTGATCAGCGATAACTTGATTTTTTCAAATAGGAATGCCTAATTTTGTTTACACGGTTAAACGTAGAATTTGATAAGCTTTCTAATGATATCAGGTTGTGAATATCAATCTCTCGTAGTTTTCATTTAATTTCAAATTTTCAAACAAATCGGCGATTTTCAATTTTCCTACCTATAAGCAACGTAGCAGGCCATGAAATATAAACAAAAATCTGTTCAGCTAGAAGAAAACAACTAACTTAGCTGAAAAATACACACTAACTAGACTAAAGGGACAAGATTATAAAAATTCCTTACAACAAATCAACTCTCCCAGAAACAACTGCGATAACATCTCTAAGGTCAAAGAGAAGCTGGAGTATGGCAGTAATAGATATTTTTACTGTCTACTGGCTACCGCAATTTACTAGAGGTTAAAAATGTCCAAGGCAATCAAAAACCCTCATATGAAACAGAAACAACCAGCGACTGTTGCTCCAGCACGCAACTATCAATCATATGTAATGGTGTAAAAAAGTACTAATTTGCGTCGAAGTTGATACCTCTGACTGGTGCCCTTCTATTTTTCAATATCTATTAGCAATATTGCAAAAAAGGAGTACTGACAAATCAGATTTAAGTTTTCTGCCATTTAAGTTATGTTTTATAATTTGAACAAATTTTAATTCATTCTTCATTTTCTGCGACCTTGCTAATAGGTACTGAAGAATTTTCAGAACTCCAGTCAGAGGTACTTTTGACTTGAGTTTTGACAGAATTGCATACTTCTTTATGTCATTAAATGTGAAATTTTATTATGAAAATAATAAACTGCTTACAACATTCTCTAATAGTTTTTACTTTATTTCAAAATTTTTAATGGTTTTGGAAATTGCGAATCTCTAGTACATTGCAGTAGCTAGTAGGCCGTGAAAAAATCCATTTCTGCCATACTCCGGCTTCTCTTTGACCAAAGATATGTTACCGCCGTTGTTTCTGGTTAGACTTTGTTTGTTGTGACTAATTTTTATAATCTTGTCCCTTCAGTCTAGTTAGTGTGTATTTTTCAGCTAAGTTAGTTGTTTTCTTCTGCCTGAACAGGTCTTTGTTTATATTTCATGGCCTGCTGCGTTGGTTATAGGTAGGCAAATTGAAAAACGCCGATTTGATTGAAAATTTAAAATTAAATGAAAACTACCAGAGATTGATATGCACAACCTTATATCATTAGAAAGGCTATTAAATTCTACTTTTAACCGTATAAAGAAAATTAGGCATTCCCATTTGAAAAAATCAAGTTATCGCTGATCGAAGTTTCCTTAATTCATCGACCGATTTCTCCAAGCATAAACGTAATTTAAGTTTGACAGTGACATCGAAGCTGACGCATTTTATGCTTAGTAATACGGCAAAGTCACAGCCTTCCAAATTTAATAATCTCTGCGATATTCAATTTTTTCCTGATATCTACTTATACCGAAAATGGTGATTTACACCTTAACGGTTCGCTTTAGGTGCCATGTATGATATATCAGGTCACACTAGAATTCACCAAAGAATCTAAATATGCAATAATGTATGGGGTGTTCCATTTAAAAAAACATAACTTTGATACGTTTCGTGTTTTTGGGACACCCTGTATAACATGAAAATATTTTTAAAATGTAACCTTTATCGGTCTCTATCCATCCCAAATTATTATTTTCTTTTTTATCGAATACTTTAGCCATAATGCTCCGTGTCGAATAACGTGAATAACCCTGTATAGTGATGACTGTGAATAGTTAGATAGACAGATGGTTTTCGACAATGTTACAGCTAGCCTTAAATATAAGGTAAGTTACAGCAGTTACAATGATAATTAATTAGTTGGAGACCAAAAGGAAATAATCGCATTTAAGTTAAATAATTATCAGTACAGATGCAGAGTGCCCAAAATAGTGTCAAGCGGAAGTCCACAAATAATAGAGCATACCTAGAAGTATCTGAATCACCCTTGTTATGCAATTTTTTGTTGTTTTCCAGTTATTAATTTTTTTCGCATTTTTTTCTCAATCCTTGACTCAAACGAAATTATGGGTCACAAAGGTAGATATTGAGATATCTACTTGATTTTATTAGGTGAATAGTACGCCTTACAAACTAATACGTATTTGTTGTCAGATTTGATACCACTGCATTATAAAAAATTCATGAACCTCCAAACAAACTCAACTGAAAACATATCTAAAAACTTTCCAATGTTATTGTCAATGCGAACTGTGAATTAAGTAAAGCTGTTTTTCTGGAAACATATTAAAAAGACTATCCAAATCATAATGTACCGAAGACACGCCGACAGCTTCCGAAACCGTGTGACGTCATGATGTTGCATTCCTTCGACCAACGACGTCCTACTTCGATAGTAAATTCTAGATTTCCAGTCAATCTTGAAAATAGTTACTTGTAACTAGTGTGTATTTGTTGCAACATAGACGATGAATGAAGTTTTCAGCTCGAGACTAAGTGTTTGATCGAAATAAATCACTTTTTGAGTGTTTGAGATTGAATTCCAGTAATAAAGTACCTGACCAAATATGTTTTGTTTAAGCACCCATTTCCGCAACGCCGTGATGGTGCAGTGCCTCAGTTTTAGCCTATCGATATGTGTTCGAGCAAGGTGTTGGTTCTAAGCCCGCGCCTAGCCTCTTTTTATAAATTTTCTATATGTACATCGCGAAAGGTGATAGGTGATATTACCTAACACAGGCGTTGTGGGGTGAGGATCCCTTTCGGGTATATACAGGGTGTTTCATAAGTTGGGATTTTTTTCATACAGCGGATAGTACTCGCCAAAATGAGTGTTTTTTCCCAGTAACATATAAACGAAATATTTAGAGAAAACGAGATATTGACCATTAAAGAAATCCTCAATTCTAAGTCCGTCCCTGGGCAATGGCTCACCATCTCATAATATCACAACAAACAAGGCAGCGCTAGTGGTGCCGAGCTGCCGATGCCGCATGCCGGTGAGAAAAACAGGCAGTTCGCGTCGCATTGCTGTTGCTACATCTGCCGATCGGACTTTAAAAACAACAACAATGGTGCATGCTTATAACAATAATGAACTGGTGGACATGATTTTAATGTACGGTGAGTGTGGTCAAAACACCGCGGCGGCTTCGCGAGTGTACGCCGATCGTTTCCCTAATCGTAATCACTCTGCACTTCGTCGATTTGTCTGGCTTGTGCAAAGAGCTGGAGGCACAGGATGTCTGAATCCACATCGTGGTGCACACGCTGGAAGGCCTCGACAACATCGTATGGTCCAAATTGAAGAAGACATCGTAATTCGTACTTTAACCTATAAGACGCCTCCGACAGGACCGTACTTACAAATTCTGTAGCAACCAAATAGTGAGTAGTTGCTTGCAATTTTTTTTACTGTTTTGCTGCTGGTTCACCGTGCATTAGCTTTGCCGTTTCAAGGGCCGTTCCTTCTAAAGAGGAAAGCCCCAAATTTTAGAACACCCTGTAGAAACACCTACCATTACATCGTGCGAGCAACGCTGGAACGTAGTACTTTGGTAGTACATAAGATGGTTCAAAACATCTAAAAATCGAAAGACAGAGGAACGCAGGGACATGTATCAAGAAGAAGAAAAAGGAGGAAAGGAAAAACATACATAACACATCTTGCACTGCGAAGAATATCCTTCACGATTATGCCCGGTGCAGATGGAGAATGAGCAGAGGTAAGAAAAGAGGGAGTGGGTTTTAGCTGGTCGGACTGCTTCTGTTCTCGCGATTAAGCCGACTTCCTAAACACTATGTAATAAAAAAAACTACTGCTGTAGTTATATTACTAGTACACTATCCTAAGACATAAATTGTGGGGATCAGCGCCTTGTACGTTTTCTGTTCCTAAATACATTCATTCATTACAAACACCGTGCTTCAGAGAAAAATCAAATAATTGTTTTAAGTTTTTCAGAATGCTTTGAAACGAAAATCTAACAAATCTTAGACTAAATTTTTCTCCAGCCGTAAGTGATTTACGCATGACGATGGAATACAGTAATTTTCAATTTGTTTGCCACTTTCACTATACTGTATCCCATTCATTGTAGCAGCCAGGTTGAAGGTAATTGAAATATAGTGCCAAATTTGTGAGTTATTTAGAAGAGCTGTGTCGTTCTATATTCTCAGTTAACGACCTCAGCAACATGTTTGTTAATTCACTGAAAGGATAATCCGGATAAGTCTGTATCTCATTAAATGGGGTGTCAGTTTGTTTTCTGTGTTGTTACACTTGTTTTATGGTCGCAACGTTGAAATATGAATGCAGCTTGCTCCATATCTAACGAGCGGTTTGTGTTGTTTCAGGACATTCTGACGAATTAAATTAATCCCAGCTTTGGTCCTGAGATACTCTTTGTTCGTCGTAAAATGAGTATTTATTTAACCCCATCCTGTGCATAAATTTGCAGTTATAATTGTCGGGTACCAGGTTTGTCTGAGGAAGAACTTTTTCAATCAAATTTTAAGTTGATCGTTACCTCACAGGCCGCGGGAGTAACTCATATTTCTGAAGAGCAAAAAGTTCATTTGAAAGTATTAAGACTACGACAAATAAAAACAGATAAAAATGTGTACTGCACGGATCTCTGCAAATAGTATATGTGTCTTAACAGCAGTAAGAATAATGTTATTCTTTTGACGCTCAACTGAGTATACCAAAAAACCCTTTTAGGTATTTCTGTTTGGAAAAAAATCATGCAAAAAATATTACATATAATACTAGGATATTATTTTTGGCCTACGGATTGGAGTGTTTCGAAAATTATAATTGCAGTATATTATATTTATACAATATAAGTTTCTTATCAAAGCGTTCCCGTGAATTATGCTAAAAACAGTTTAATCATAAGGTGTCCCAAAGACATATTTCGAGGCTTTAAATATTCGTAATTACAATAAAATAAATATAAATACAGTAAAATATTCGTAATACTCCCTTCATCTACGCTACAAGTTTTTCCGACGTCGGCGTCGTATCTATGGTAAACCGATGTAATTTTTTTGGTAAGATAGTAATTTTTAAGTTACATGGTTACCAAGAAGGATGAACAATTTGTATCAAGGAGTCCAAAGGACACAGATAACACAGATTCCATTACTTTCCTCCTTTGACGGTATCAACCATTAGCCGGCCATACACACACGTTCTTCCATTTCCACAATCGTGGCGCGTTGGGACGTGGCGGTTAGGACGCACGAAAGGACGGCGTTGCAAAAATGCGCCATGCACCATACACTGAGTCCTTGCCAAAAGAGGCGTGGAGAAGATCTCTTGTGACTGGATCAGCTGTATGTTAGCTAACAGGAAGGTCGTGGCATCATTGCATGGTGGACCGATTAGGTTTAGGCCCGCCAGGGGATGTCCTCAGGGAGGAGTGCTTACACCCCTCTTGTGGACCATTCTGGTGGATGACCTGCTGACCGATCTCTCCATTCGTGGTGCGTACGTTCAATGCTATGCGGACGATCTGGTTATTCTAGCCAGAGGGAGGTATGAAAGGACTTATCTCTGAATTTCTTCAACAAGCCTTGAACACAATCGACAGCTGGTGCAGGAGGGAACATATGTCGATAAACCCCCATAAAACAGTTGTTGTTCCGTTTACTAAAAGACGGAAACTAGACAAGCTCTGCTTACCTAGAATAGCGGGAGACTCAATCCAGTTTGCAGAGGAGCTGAAATATCTTGGTCTTATATTGGACAAAAGACTCACCTTTAACTCCAATCTGGATAACAGAATCGAAAAGGATCGGCTCACCCTCTGGACACTCAGAAGGATTTGCGGCAAATCTTGGGGCGTTAGTCGTAAACTGATATACTGGATATATCAGACGGTGGTTAAACCCATGGTAGTATATGGCGCTGTTATCTGGTGGCAGAAATGCTTACAACGGACAGACAGAGTCAGGCTGGCGGCTGTGCAACGCACCGCCTGCTTGGCTATCACTGAAGCCATATCTACTACACCAACATTGGCCATGGAGACCCTTCTAAACTTAACCCTTCTACACATTGAGGTGGAGAGAGTTGCAAGAGTGATCGCCTACAGACTGCTATCAACTCGAAGACCGGATAAAACGGAACTAGGACCAGACCCAACGGGTATCATGGGTGAAATTACCCATCCCCACATACTTGGAATGGTCTCGGAGTATATGGTTCCCCAAGCGCACATACAGAGATCCTATAACGTCCTTTTCCCAGGAAAGGACGAATGGAAGAGGAGGGATGGCTTCATATCACCCTTCTATCTTGCGGTATCTACTGATGGCTCCAAGTCTGAACTGGAGGCAGAAGTGGGAGTAGTTGGTTACCAATCCAAGAGTTGAAATTTCAGTAAACCTTGAGAGGTATACCACAGACTTCCAAGCAGAAATGATAGCCGTAGAACTAGGAGTCAGGGAACTAATCAAATGGCCCCTAACAAACAAATCTATATCTTTTCAGACAACCAGGCTGCACTGGAAGCACTGTGCTCCAATCGGGTTGATTCAAGAACCATTTGTGGGCATTGAAAAAAGCACCGCTAAAAAACCATCTCAGATTGGGCAGAGAGGAAAGCACTCTTGCACAGGCGAGACGCACCAGGGTTACTACTCACGAAGGCGTCCATAAGATACCCCTCTAGTCAGGCCCCCGAGGATCATGGAATGGAACAGGAACGATCTCCGCATTCTAGATGGTCTGATGACGAGACATGGTCATCTGAGGAACCACATTCGGGAAGTTGGGTCTTGAACAAACATCAGACTGTCGCTTCTGCTACGTGGAGGATGAAACAGCGGAGCTCCTGTCCAGTACTAGAGAGAGCTAGGTTTCAGACATTTGGATTTGCCCAACTGGAACCTTATGACTTCAAGGAAGTTTCACCCTTCACGATAATGGCCTTCGTTAAGAGGTGCGGACAGTACGGTATAACTCTAAACAGGTGTGAGCCATAATAGACACAATCGAGTCGCAGTGGAAGGAGGCATTGTTGCCCCACTCACTTTCAACCTAGCCTAGCCTACACTGAGGTAAATATCCAAATGATTCGGTACGTCATTTCGTGTGGCACTTTCGCCTCAAGGGAAAAAGCGTACGAGTGTGGGTAAAAAGTGTGATTTGGAATTGCGTGTTGTCATGTATACATTTTCAACGTGATTTTTGGTATACGGTGTTACGCTTCGGAGTGTTTTGTTGACTTTTATGTAAATGGACATATAGAGAAGAAATAAAAAAAAATAAAAGCGAAGTATATAGAAAACAGCTAGCTAGGTGACAAAAAATGCTACATTTTGAGAATTAAGAGACATCAGTCCCGAAGACTTAAAAAAATATATTTGATTCGGATGAACGACTGATTACCACCCTTCATTTTCTTGCTCCTGGGCTTAGTGATGAAGACTGCAAATTTAGTACCCTTATCGATTCGATATTTTTTGAGACGGCATATCGATTGGCCTTTATTTATATCCGCCTTGCTGTAAAAATCCACTAACGCATCGTATCCCAATTTGTTTAAATATTCTTTGGACTGAATCATCCACAAAGCTGAATGAGTCCTGTAAATCTCAACATCTATCAGCATGTCCTTTGTGGCGACGAATATCAGCCATTATTTATTTTGATAATAGGTTCTACAAAAGTGAGTACCTATATAAAACCGTATCGTGACACGTGAACAGACGTGTATGTGTGTGCGCGACTGCCCGGGTACGCCACGTTCCAGCGGACAGCATGTCTTATATCCGTCTCCCATGATTTTTATTTTGAAGCAACTCGAATAATATTTTACACCCGAATGATGTTTTGTTGTTCAAATACGAGATACTTTATTGTATTCAAACTAGTGAATTCGTTAAGTGAACGACACATTATCGTAATGATTGCTACATGCTCTATATGGCACGAAACGGAAACGCTGTTCATTGAATGCTTGACGAAATAGTAACTATATGTATATGTATGTGCATTGTGTTGCAGGGAGATTGACTTGTTTTCTGGTTTTTGCCTGTATTTTCTGGACAACTATTATAAACTATGGTGAGACGAGGATGTAACGTGTGTAAAATAAAAGCAGGAAAAGCTAGAACTGGAAAACTATCATTTTATAGGTATGTTATGTTATTTGTTAGACATTAGCGTGGCATTGACATCTTTCTGTTTGCAAAATTTAACGTTTAACTTATATCAAATTATTAAAACGTATTCACAAAGGATGTCAGTATTTATTTGACATAGTGAAATATGTGTATGTTGTTTTTTACATATCCGAACTATTTTTCTAAATGACTCAAAATCGGAAATTTATATTTTTTACCCTCAAATTGTATAATATATCGTCAATAATGTTTGAAAACATATATCAAAAAATGTACGTGCCAGCGTCAATAGCTGGGTTACATTTTTTAAAATGTCCAAATTTTGACTGTTTAAAGTCACCTATATTCCATTTGGAATGATATGTCAAATTATATATCGCTATTGTTATATTGGCGTTTTCTACCTACTCGAGTAGATAATTCTATTTGCACTAAATTAAATATTTACTTTAATGGATGAGTTAAAGGATGTAAGAGTGAAAGGTCAACCCCACGCATTTAACTTGTTCATACGTACAGTGTGTCATTCCATTGTGTCTATTTTCTTTTCCATTTTATTTACTGCTTGGTAGATTGACTTTTTTATTTAACAGTCCTTGCTTTTCAATAGATATATTGACTACCTTTTACTCTCAGCTGTGTAATTGCAATTTATTTTCAATAATTATTTCCTCATTCCCAGGCACTTGAGTAGCTGAAGTGCTTATATAGGTAGGTTATATAGGCTACACTGGAAGAACCCTCCCTAGAAATAATCCGTAGAAACTTGTTTGGTATTTTAGCTGGAATCTTTTCCATGTTCAATACTTTAGTCTTGAACATTGATATTCATAATTAAATAAAAAAATAATTAGGGTGACCAAAATCTAACATTCACAAATAAAGTACCTCCTTTATCCCTAATGTTTTGTAAAACGGGACTTTCAAATAGTATTCTCTGGTGTCCTGTAATAGCCTACTGCGTGACACGATTTTTCGTGATAGAATCATCATGAAAAAGCTGTATTATAATTTCAAGTATTATAATTTCAAATTGAAAATTTTGCTGGATTACCATACTTCTTCCGCCTACTGATGCAGTCGACAGTAGAGTGGCGAAATAGAAGGATATAGAAGGGAAATTAAAGCCCGAAGCAATCGCAGCCTATCTGATTGGTTTTTCCGCCAAGCGCATGGGGTTAATGGAGTTTTTTGTAGGCTGCTGTAACTGACCCAGTTTAATAAATGTAATAAATATTTATTGGCAAGCCTCTTCCGCATGGTGCGCAATAACGAGTTTGCCTCAGTATATCGAGGAGCAATCTCGGTATGCTAGAAGTGTCGCATGAAATAAGAGGATCAGCATATACGATAACCTCCAGTATGCTGGAGACTTATCAGCTGTGGAATTCAGCTGCATCTATTAATATCACGGAAGAGATCAGTTTTCAAAACAGAATGTAAAATAGCTCTATGCAAGGGTGTTCTCAAACTTGAGACTTTCCTTTCCAGAAGTGTTTACCCTTGAAACAACAAAGCTACCATGCTGCTATCAGCAGAAAAGGTAAAATAAAATACTTTGTATTGTACCTGTCAATTAGCATCCTAGTCACTTTCAGTTCATCTTGGTGAATTTTAAATTGGTAGTTTCTAAAATTTGTTTGCATATTGCATAGAGCTAGATATTTCTTTTTATGTTTTTCCCCTTTGGACCAACGAAAATATATGGCATATGAAAAACTATTATCTATGCATAAAATACTTTCAAAATCAGTTAATTTTATGTTGTGTCAAACCACCCCCTGGACCACGGAAAGAGAGGGGGTTGCAACCCTCGATTTTTCCCCTTGTCGCATGATTTTTGTACGGCGTTGCGGAATAATGGATTAGAAGCAGTATTGAAATAGTATGAAACTGGTGCCGTACAAAATCAAATGACCAAATTTACCCTGGAAATTGTCGGAAAATAAAAAAAAACCGACTTTGTGTACTCACTCTACCTGTACTTTTGAATTCTCATCTGTACTCAGTTGTACAGCTTACAAGTGACGGCATAGTACTGAATCTTATTATGTTATGCTCTTATATCGTTGTAGATAGGTCACCTGGTGGTTCAAATGAAACATCATTTTTTTTGACATGGGCCTGTATAGTCTATAAGGACATATTGACTGCTCCAAATTATGCAGCAGCTACCTCAATTTGCTCACATAACTATTAGCCAACTGCATTTACTCGAGTTTGATACACTTGAAAAAATAATTTCGTCCCAGAAGAAGAAAGCATAAGAGTTTGAGTGTGACAATCGTGGAGGCCATGTTACGGGGCAACCACATTTCATCCACCCACTGTATCATTCAGATAATCATGCAATCCACGTCTAAAATGGAAGAGTATAAAAATTACGTTGACGATCTTATCATCATCATAGTCACAATGTCTTTACAGACATGTTGTGAACTCGTAAAATGCATTTACTCATTTTACGAGTTTCTCTTAGGATATCTTTAAGATCCTTAATGCAGTAGTTTCCCATTTGCTTTCTGCATCCAGACCACATGGTATCTACTGGTTCATCCGCCTTTAGGGGCAATTTCTCACCCCAAGGACAAGGAGGTGTCCCGACTCTTCTCAACTCGTCCACCCTAAGCTGTTGGTTGAGAAGAGGTTACTACTTATACCGACAGTAGTTCGGTTCCTTTTAGTCGCCTTTTACGAAACGCAGGATATACGATGGGAGATATTGTAACCCGCCCTCACACGGGAATGACGATTTTATACTTAAAGGCGAATATATCAGCCATCCAACCGATTACGTAAAATAAAAGGTAAAATAAGTACGTACCATTGGTCATGCCAATCCGAATATTCAATGGCACTGTTAAGATGTGATCCACGAAAAGCGTGAGTACTCTCTACTGATGATATTCGTATTGCTAGAACCGTTGATGAAATTACGTGTGGAAGTGGATATTGATCTAAGGTAAATTTAGGGAAGGTGGTGTAAGCATACTTTATTTTAACCATCATTCTGCATGACACTCACCCTGTAAGCACCCGCCTATGTTTACGAAAGTTTGGTACCATGTGTTTATTTTCTATGGCACTTAATAAAGATAGAACCGAGAACCTATGAACGGCCCTTTTGTAACGACGTTATGACTATTCGCGTTGCCTGTGAGAAAAATATGAAAAAATGAAAATATACAGTGTACGGCTAACTATCGTAGGTGGTGCTTCAGTGAGTGTGGTTGTGGTTGCACTTGGTGAGTTTTTCACTGAGTATACTTCGACATTTATCCGTATATCATTGCACGCATGTTTTAACTATAGCTTTGAAGCTATAGCTGATTGAAATATAGGGATACAATGTAGCTAACAAGAATCTCTGCGGAGGGCCCCCTAATATGACCTGGGGTACTGTCTCAACTCTCTAATATAACCTGGGATAAAGTTGAAACAGTTAGGTATGATCATGCGATTACTGGGGCAGGGTGGAGGTTACTTATGTATTACTCGAAATACCTCACCCTCTCCGAAGTAATAGGTAGCAGTAGCGTACCTGTCTAACTGCAGCCCACTACCTTAATTGACTTGAAGGACCCCCTAATATGATCTGGGGGCACTGTTTAACTCCCTAATATGACCTGGGATTCAGTAACAGTTAGGTATAATCATGGGATTGCTGAGGAGCACGATGAAGGTTACTCAACACCTCATCGTCTCTGCAGTAATCATTAGCATTAGCGTACCTGTCTGGCTCCAGCTCAATTAATGACCTCGGGTACTGACTCAACTCCCTAATATGACCTGGGATAAAGTTGAAACAGTTGGGTATAATCACATGATTCCTGACGCGCACGGTAGGGTGCTTAATAATATAAACACCTCATCGTGTCTCCTCAGTAGTCACCAGCTGGCGTACTTGTCCAGCCTGGGAACAAAATATATTAGACAATTCTTGAGGGTAGGATGCTGTCCGCCCATTCCACTCATATCTTGGAAGCTGCCGATCTTGATATGGGAGGTAGATTGCATTAGTTCTGCCTCTGTCACTTGTAGGGCATGTTTCCAGATCAAAGTCTTCACTTATTTATAGAGGTGCGTACCTAGATAGATCTATCGCTAAGCAGATATGAGTTGCGAGTCACATTCGTAGATAAGGCGCCGTAAATCGATGTGGCGGGTGTGGTCACTTGTGAAACCAAGACACACTTTTGCCGTCCGTGTGGCACCTTTGGGTTTGCGTTCTCCTCTGGTGTGGACATATAACGGACGAGTACCAAAGTAGCGGTACTGAGGGATTGCGCCTTGTATCCTAGAAAATACTGAGATCTTCCTCAAGCTATGTTCGAAGCCTCTGATGTAGTTCGAAAGCATCTTAGGCCTCGCGGCATTGATTGGGAGATAATATCAGTATCATAGCAGACTGACACAATAGTACGTAATATGGTGCATGTAATGTAGTGGTTGAATGTGGAAATTACTCATGAGCGTTTTCAAAATATAGGCCCGCCTCCGACTGTTTCTGTTACCTCTTGTCCGGCAGATCTTTCCTGTCGTCTTTTCACCAATAAGTGGCCTTTTCAATATCCTGACTATTCGAGAGTATCAGAGTTCATTTCGTATCACTCTCGTAAAATAAATTGTATGGTACAGGGTGTTACGTTGAATTTTATTGTATCTTTTATTATTCTACCCATATCAACGTCTATTATTTTGTTATCTTCGTTCTACGGTGGTGATGTCGTGTTTCTGTAAAAACCAGTCACATCAAAGTACTCTAGCAGGATAATCCTCCGACCGCAACGCTTGCACACGGTGCCCGCAATACTTTACTATTTGCAACTTGCACCTTAAAAGGCTTTTAGTATGTTTGTCTTTTCATCGTTTAACAAATTTTACGATCAGTATACACGCCACATAGCTAGAATATGTAAAGTGGTCCCTAATACTTGTTGCAAATCACAGTAAAGCAACTAGGACGACAACTCACGAGTGCCACAGTCTCGCCACAATAGCAGTTACGACAAAATGTCAAAATCATAAATAAAACAATATATGCTTCGTTCTCGAATTTTTGCAGTAAATGGCTGTTAAAAATAACATGAAAATTCCCAGTTACCTCAAACAAGCGACCTTACGTCCTGTTAGTTGTCACCTTGGCATTCGATCAATTTGAAGAATTTTGGTTATACCATGTTGTAGCACTAATAACACTTTAAATAAGTCTGCATGACATTATTTGATCTAATACTGAACTATTTTCTGGTTCATATTAAAACAAAGATATATCTGAAAAGTAGCTGAACACGTAAATATACTTAATTGTATTATACCAACACTAGTCATGAGTGATATTTCACATACTGTGATCCATCATAGATATTCAAACATTACATATTATATACAGGGTGAGTTTTTAGTACCGGCTCGGTCGATAACTCCGCTACTGTAGAAGATAGCGAAAAAAGTTGTACATAAAAGTTGTAGCCACGGATATGCTCCTTGCTCAGAAAATATTTGGATTTATACAGGGTGATCCATAACTACGTAGTGATGCAAACATGCATTTTTTTAAATGAGACATGATATATTAATTCTTATTCAAATTCCACTGATGACTTCCATTCTCCTAATACAGAGTATTGTTTCATTATACAGGATATTTCAAAAGTTTTGACCATTTTTATATACAAATCGCTGTCAAATATCAAAAAGTGATGAATCAAAAATCATTCATTTAACACGGATGGATAAAAAATACCCTCCAGTTTTAAAATCGGCTATAAAAAAGCCCGCGACGCATATATGGCGTCTGTGTGAGAAACACGATTTTTGTGTGCTCCGACTAAATTAGCGATTCTACTGTTCTTTTGAGGAAAATAATTATCAGTCAAGGTAAAATGTGCATAGAAGGTGTGTAGAAACAATTGGATGTGTTTTTTTACCCAACTGAGTTATTGCTGTGGTAGAATTTGATTAATTCCTGCGAAGATCGTTTATATCCAACAAGTGCAGCGAGTGGATAAAGTAGTGGCCATGGCAAAAACGAGAAGTGCTGTAGATATTAGTACTGAACAATTAATACAGAAGGTATGTACCAGTTTTGCTGATCGTTTAGAAGAGAAGATAGACAAGAAGTTCCAAGTATTTCACGAAAAATTGGAAGAGTTGTCGCAATCTTTTAATAAACTGGAACAGTCCGTATCTGCAAACAAAGTCTCAATAGATAAACTAAATGATAAAAGCAACACCTTTGAGCTAAGCATGAAAAAAAAACTCAATACGCATTTTGGGCCTCCAGGAAAAGGATAATGAAGACTCAGTAGCTGCTGCTATTGAATTTTTCAATGTACTGGGGATTAACTGTACTGCATTAGACATTGACATGGCGTTCAGAATAAATCATACCTCCACAAGTAATGCTAACTGTCCAAAAGTCATGCTTGTAAATTTAACAACTAATCACAAGAAGACTGAGGTATTGGGAGTAAGAAGAACCAAGTTAAAGGATTTAAATGTGGCAATATATGATGACCTCACACACGAAAACTACCAACTGCTGAAGAAAGCCAAGCAGAGGCTGGGAGGTCGCAATGTATGGTCAGTTGCGGGGAAAATTTACGTCAAATGCGGTGATGAAAAACGACTAATTCGTTCTGACGTGGACTTGTTGCGATTCTGACCAGGACTTTATCGATGCGGTTGTATACAATTTTACCTTCATTCTTGCTTACTTTTTATATGGACCCTCTTTTTGCTAATGTCGAGTTCCGTTGAAATTCCAATATACTGTTTCGTTTATATTTACCACTGGTATATTTTTATTTTGTCGTGTGGATTTTGGAATAATGATTATGTATGAATATTTTTTTTTCTTTAAGTGGACTTACAATTAGGATATAATTTTTCCTTACTGACAATAACGACTGCTTTCTATTACATTTAGTTGAATGTGGATATTATCTTCTTTAAACTTATATTTGATGGAGCCACAAAAAAAAATGTGTTTAGATGTGTCATTATGATAATTATAGTGTGAAATTTGTACATTTTAATATCCGATCATTGTCTACTGGATTTGATCTTTTTTCGGAATTTTTATTACATGCTAACTATACTGTTGTAGGCTTATCAGAAACTTGGTTACATAGCGCCATTTCGGACTCTACATTTAATATACCGAACTATACTTTGGTGAGAGCTGATAGAGAGAGTCGAGGCGGAGGTGTTGCTTTTTATTTGAATTCAGCACTAAAATTTTCTAAAGTGAACATACCGTATGACTGCGATTCGTTGGAGCATCTCTGGGTAAGCGTCAAAATGGGAGGTAAGCGCATTTGCATGGGTACTTTATACCGACCTCCGAATACAAACATACATACTTCTTTTAATGATCTAGAAAATACATTAGTATGCTTAAAAACCGAGTATGACTTTATTTTATTTGGAGGGGATCTTAACATTGATGTAAGTGATCTTACAAGCTACTACACTCGTCAGTTGACTTCACTTTTGGCTAAATATGGTTTAAATCAGGTTGTTGATTGCGTTACGCGCCCATCCAGTGGTAGTGTATTAGATTTGTTGATAACATCCGACTTGGATTGTATACTTGAACAGCAAGTTCTTAAAATGGATGATATTTCAGATCACTGTTTGATAGAGTGTTCAATTAATTTTAACTATGCTAAGAGTTTCCCAACTTCCAAAACTTACATAAATTTTTCAAACTTTGATTCAGAGAGTTTTATTAATGATTTGTATAGTATAAGTTGGTCAGATATGCATAGCTTGACAGATATTAATAACATTGTATCATTTTGGAATGAAAAATTGAACTATCTTTTTGATAAACATGCTCCAATTGTTACAGCTAGAATTACGAAACGTCCTGCACCATGGTTGACTAGTAATATCAAGTTTATGCAAAAGCTTAGAGACAAAGCCTTATTAAAGTATAGGAAACTGAAAACAGAAACAGCTTGGCAGCACTATAAAGATTTGAGGAACCTTGTTAATGTTACTATTATTGCAGAAAAGAAAGCTTATTTGCAGTTCAAATCAAAACAAAATACTAAAGAGTTTTGGAAAGCTATCAACTATTTAAACATTTCTGATAAAAATTGCAATAAACAATGTGAATTTAGCGCTGATGAATTAAATAACAACTTTGTCGATAACGTACCTTCTCTGATAGACAGTGATGATCAAACTACGTCCAAATATGATGGCTGCCTGTTAAATGCTAGTGATTTTTCACTTTACTGAAGTGTCGGTTGAAGATGTGGAAAAGGAGCTACGTGGTATTCAATCTAATGCAGCTGGATTTGATGGAATTGACTTAAGAATGCTGAAACTAATTTGTCCATATTTAGCTCATATCATCACATACATTATTAATTTTTGTCTGTTAAATAATGTATTCCCAGATAGCTGGAAAACTTCCAAAGTAATACCGGTTGCAAAGAATAAAAATCCTACTGAAGCCTCTCATTTCAGACCAATAAGTCTTTTGCCAGTTATTTCCAAAATCTTGGAAAAGATTGTGGCTAACCAATTAAAACTTTTTTTAGAAAAGCATCATGTTCTGCCCCCAGTACACTCTGGCTTTCGTTCAGGGTTCAGTACAACTACTGCGTTAGCACACGTTACTGATGATATTTTTAAAGCATGTGACAGAAAACTCAGCACTTGCCTTGTATTGTTAGATTTCAGCAAAGCGTTTGATACTGTTTGTCACTCTCTACTGCTTAAAAAGTTAAGATTTTTTGGGTTAAGTGATTCGTCAGTAACTTTTTTTAAGAATTATCTGTCCAACAGATATCAAAGAACTGTTGTAGGTAATGATATTTCAAACCAAAGAGCAGTCAAGAGTGGTGTACCTCAAGGCAGTGTATTAGGCCCGCTTCTTTTTTCAATTTACACAGCAGATATTGGCAACCAACTCGAGTTCTGTACGATGCACCAGTATGCTGATGATACTCAAATTTATTATTCGTTTAATAAGGATGATGTACTCATTGCCTCCATGAGAATTAATTCTGACTTAAAGTATATCACTAAATTTGCAAAATCTCATAACTTGGCCATAAACGAGTCTAAGACCGAGTTAGTTTTATTTGGCGCTGCTTTAAATCCTGATTCCTTCAAAATTGTCTTAAACAATTCTATACTTAGTTCATCAGAAACTGTTAAGAATTTAGGTCTCTATATGGATAATGAACTCAAGTACACTTCGCATGTGAATAAATTATTACAAAAAAGCTATTTAATGTTAAGAACTTTGTACAGACATAAAAATGCATTTAATACAAAACTTAGATTACATCTTTGTGACTCTCTTATTTTGTCAGCAGTATCTTATATGGATATAGTTTACTGGCCCGCTCTCACGCAAAAAGACAAATGCAGTCTACAAAAGCGTCAAAATTCATGTATCAAATTCTCTTACGATTTAAGAAAGTATGATCACTTTAGCGAATTTTTTAAACAGTCTAACTGGCTAAATCTTGACGAACGCTTCAAACTGCATTTGCTTACTTTAGTGTATAAAATAAATAAAAATAGAATACCTAGGTACCTCTATGCTAAATTAATCAAAGGATCTGATACTCATAGTCTCAACACTAGGTACCGTGAGTTTTATACGGTTCCCTCGCACTCTTCAGCTCTATTTAAGAAATCGTTCACCTATAACTCTGCCTTGTTATTTAATGAATTGCCTCCACATATAAAGTGTTCAGAGTCTATTTCTGCATTCCGACAAAAGGTCAAAGCCCATATCGTGTCTCTACGCAGCTCTTAATCGTACATATGTAATTTTGATTACTACTATTATTTTTTTATTGTATTGCTAACACACTATTTACAATCTCTGTTCTTTTTTCCTCTCTGTTTCGCTGTTGGGGGTTGCATGGAAGAGCAACATAGTTGAATGCCGCCTCCCATTCTGCAATATTTTATTTAAGTTTTGTAACATTCATAAAAATAAAGACACATTATTATTATTATTATTATTATTATTATATTCGTATACAGGATGATGTAGAATGCAAAATCTAGATTTTCTCTCTTTTTTTAAATGTAACCCCCAATATTTTATTATGCCAATGAATTGCCTTTAATATGCTCTTTCATCTTTGTATAGTGTTATGGCTGCATTCATTAGTTTCTGAGATATTTCGATTTTTCTACAAATTTTAAATATACCTATCTATTTGTTTACTAAAATTTATTTATTTTCAGAAAATACTATCAAATTTTATTTTTACTCAAAAAACAATTAAAATATAAGGCCATAATAGTACTTGATCAAGTAAAAATAGTGAACTAACGAGATAATATAGGCCAAGTGTGTTGAGGAAACAATTTTATAGACGTCATGCATAATTATCAAGCAGATCTATCAGGTAGGCTACTAAATATTAAACGACACAGTCCAAATAAAACGATTCTCCGATCTTTCAAACGCATTAGTTTTAGAGATCCTCCGTTTTGGATATTGCTGTTCATATATTCACATTCTAGAGGCAAGTAGGCAATTTCTCAAAGATTCTCCTAAATACCCTTAATGGAAAAATTAATTTTTAAAGCTGGTTTTCCACACAGTACGGAATTATTGAGCAGGTTATGAAAACTGTCGATTTTTCAAAGCTTACCTGATAAATCTGCTTGATAATTATGGATCACGCCTACAAAATTGTTTCCTCAGCATACTTGACTTTATTATCTCGATGATTTAGGGTTTTGACTTCATCAAATACTATCGTGACCTTATAATTTAGTTGTTCGTTAAATAAAAAACAAATTCGATAGTACTTCCTCAAAATAAATAAATTTCAGTACACAAATAGAAGCTATATCTTAAATTCACCGGAAACTGATGGACGTAGGTACAAAAAGTGCTATGCAAAGGTGAAAGAGCTTATTAAACGCAATTCTTTGGTATAATAAAATATTGAGGGTTAGGTTTAAAAAAAAAGAAAATCTGGATTTTGCGTTCTACATCACCCTGTATACGAATATGCGCCGTGGGCTTTTTTTATAGCCGATTTTAAAACTAGAGGATATTTTTAACGTTTGCATGTAAAAAAAATATTTTTCATCATTACTTTTTGATATAAAGTACGTTCGTTTGACAGCGATTTGGACATAAAAATGGCTATAACTTTTGAAACACCCTGAACGGAAATCATTTGTAGAATTTGAACAAGGAATAATATATAGGGTATCTCATTTAAGAAAATGCATGTTTGCATCACCACGTAGTTATGGATCACCCTATATAAGTCCAAATATTTTTTGAGCGAGGAACATATCCGTGGCTATAACTTTTATATACAACTTTTTTCGCTATCTTCTACAGTAGTGGAATTATCGACCGAGCCGGTACTAAAAACTCACCCTGTATCACGACTCTTCCTGTATTTCCAAAGAAAGCGTGTTGTGGTACGTGATTTTAATTTTAAGGGGCCTAGATACACACATTTATACATACGTATTTGCCATGTAAAACACGGACTCACAATTTCTCGCATAACTCACTTTACTTTCAAACTACATATATAATATTTCAGAAGGCGATAGTTAAGACCTTAGTCAATGACGACTATATTCGATTTTCTCAAAAAAGGTTTTTAGTGTGCAAAAAACTTGCAATGCAAAATCATACATTCTATAAATGCCTGTAATTTAACAACCAAATACGATATCAAAAAAAGGCTAAATAGTTGCACAAGCGCAAGCTTTCTCCTTCAATTTGATCTTTGAGTCATTACTGTAAGTTTAAACGTAACGTCCTGACGTTGGAAATGCGAAATTCATTTTTATGGTGACCTTTGGACCTTACCTTTGGCTTCTTTGACCCTACCTTTGGATTTTTGAACTTATCTCCCCTCATCTTAGAAACACACACTGGAGAAAGGGAACAGGCGACCACGCCTCCTCGCTAACACGGGAATACGTCTTTATTTAATTCTTTTATTTTCGTTTTCAATAAACGAAAATGAAATCACTAAGTTTATGCTTAAAAGTTTATAATTATATTTTTACTTTACACATACAATTTATAATTATTTTATTAAATTGTTTTTTTTTGTGGACTTTTTTGTATTCTTATTCTTATTTTTATAATATACAGATCATTTTCTATTCATTTATAGACACCTGAAGATGGTTTAGATTAAAATAAACCGAAAGGTAGTGAAGGAAAGTTATAGTTTCAATCGTTGACCGAAAGCCATGAAAAACAACCATATTGTGAATTGAATCAGATTTTGTTCACGCTGTTACACCAGGGTGCATAAATAAACGCAAAACATGCTCGAAAACTATCTGAAGGCCCCCGATACTCAAATACAATCAACCAAAGAAATTACTGCTTGACGGCGACACGCTGCATCATAAGCAGGCATAGTAAGGAGCGATAGTATTTGTCAGACCCACTACGCATGGCACCGATAAAAGGGTATTTTTTTGCAGCAGTTCTTATCAAGCGGTGCAGACTACCTACTTATTAGTAGGAAATACATTAGCGGCGCGCGTATTGATTTAGCACTTAGCGAATTTATTGAAATAAAAAAAAATATTAGGTATCAAAATGGCTTTTTGGAAAAGGCAATTAGGGAGATGCAAACAATGTTGAAAGTAAATTTGCAGAGTTCAAAAACAAAGATTTACATGAGCTTTGCCAACGCGTTGTCTTGAATATATATCAGTTGTTAGCGTAACTCTAGTAATTTGTAGCTAGGTATGTCGAATTCCATCATAAATATACAATATAGGTAGCATAATTTTGTGCCTTCTTCTCTCATAGAAAATTTCTTAACAAGTTATGATCGTTTAAAAAATCAAATACTTATATTTATTTGAGCTAATTTTAACAGTTTCAATGTCTAAGCATAGCGATTGCACAATATAACAGTATAACAGTACTTGGATGATTTCACACTCGCGATGTCTGAGGTGGGTGAAGCGAAATTGAGAATCAAAGAAAAGACGTATTCCCGTGTTAGCGAGGAGGCGTGGTCGCCTGTTCCCTTTCTCCAGTGTGTGTTTCTAAGACGAGGGGAGATAAGTTCAAAAATCCAAAGGTAGGGTCAAAGAAGCCAAAGGTAAGGTCCAAAGGTCACCATAAAAATGAATTTCGCATTTCCAACGTCAGGACGTTACGTTTAAACTTACAGTAATGACTCAAAGATCAAATTGAAGGAGAAAGCTTGCGCTTGTGCAACTATTTAGCCTTTTTTTGATATCGTATTTGGTTGTTAAATTACAGGCATTTATAGAATGTATGATTTTGCATTGCAAGTTTTTTGCACACTAAAAACCTTTTTTGAGAAAATCGAATATAGTTGTCATTGACTAAGGTCTTAACTATCGCCTTCTGAAATATTATATATGTAGTTTGAAAGTAAAGTGAGTTATGCGAGAAATTGTGAGTCCGTGTTTTACATGGCAAATACGTATGTATAAATGTGTGTATCTAGGCCCCTTAAAATTAAAATCACGTACCACAACACGCTTTCTTTGGAAATACAGGAAGAGTCGTGATACAGGGTGAGTTTTTAGTACCGGCTCGGTCGATAATTCCACTACTGTAGAAGATAGCGAAAAAAGTTGTATATAAAAGTTATAGCCACGGATATGTTCCTCGCTCAAAAAATATTTGGACTTATATAGGGTGATCCATAACTACGTGGTGATGCAAACATGCATTTTCTTAAATGAGATACCCTATATATTATTCCTTGTTCAAATTCTACAAATGATTTCCGTTCAGGGTGTTTCAAAAGTTATAGCCATTTTTATGTCCAAATCGCTGTCAAACGAACGTACTTTATATCAAAAAGTAATGATGAAAAATATTTTTTTTACATGCAAACGTTAAAAATATCCTCTAGTTTTAAAATCGGCTATAAAAAAAGCCCACGGCGCATATTCGTATACAGGGTGATGTAGAACGCAAAATCCAGATTTTCTTTTTTTGTAAACCTAACCCTCAATATTTTATTATACCAAAGAATTGCGTTTAATAAGCTCTTTCACCTTTGCATAGCACTTTTTGTACCTACGTCCATCAGTTTCCGGTGAATTTAAGATATAGCTTCTATTTGTGTACTGAAATTTATTTATTTTGAGGAAGTACTATCGAATTTGTTTTTTATTTAACGAACAACTAAATTATAAGGTCACGATAGTATTTGATGAAGTCAAAACCCTAAATCATCGAGATAATAAAGTCAAGTATGCTGAGGAAACAATTTTGTAGGCGTGATCCATAATTATCAAGCAGATTTATCAGGTAAGCTTTGAAAAATCGACAGTTTTCATAACCTGCTCAATAATTCCGTACTGTGTGGAAAACCAGCTTTAAAAATTAATTTTTCCATTAAGGGTATTTAGGAGAATCTTTGAGAAATTGCCTACTTGCCTCTAGAATGTGAATATATGAACAGCAATATCCAAAACGGAGGATCTCTAAAACTAATGCGTTTGAAAGATCGGAGAATCGTTTTATTTGGACTGTGTCGTTTAATATTTAGTAGCCTACCTGATAGATCTGCTTGATAATTATGCATGACGTCTATAAAATTGTTTCCTCAACACACTTGGCCTATATTATCTCGTTAGTTCACTATTTTTACTTGATCAAGTACTATTATGGCCTTATATTTTAATTGTTTTTTGAGTAAAAATAAAATTTGATAGTATTTTCTGAAAATAAATAAATTTTAGTAAACAAATAGATAGGTATATTTAAAATTTGTAGAAAAATCGAAATATCTCAGAAACTAATGAATGCAGCCATAACACTATACAAAGATGAAAGAGCATATTAAAGGCAATTCATTGGCATAATAAAATATTGGGGGTTACATTTAAAAAAAGAGAGAAAATCTAGATTTTGCATTCTACATCATCCTGTATACGAATATAATAATAATAATAATAATAATAATGTGTCTTTATTTTTATGAATGTTACAAAACTTAAATAAAATATTGCAGAATGGGAGGCGGCATTCAACTATGTTGCTCTTCCGTGCAACCCCCAACAGCGAAACAGAGAGGAAAAAAGAACAGAGATTGTAAATAGTGTGTTAGCAATACAATAAAAAAATAATAGTAGTAATCAAAATTACATATGTACGATTAAGAGCTGCGTAGAGACACGATATGGGCTTTGACCTTTTGTCGGAATGCAGAAATAGACTCTGAACACTTTATATGTGGAGGCAATTCATTAAATAACAAGGCAGAGTTATAGGTGAACGATTTCTTAAATAGAGCTGAAGAGTGCGAGGGAACCGTATAAAACTCACGGTACCTAGTGTTGATTCTCTGATCATATTTAGTCAACAGGCAGCAATATGTCAAAATAGGTAGCAACGAAAGTCATCATTTGAGCAGTACGTTTGGTGTTCCCCAAGGGTCCATCTTGGGACCTCTATTGTACTCACTATACACTTTGAGTTTACGTTGTGCGAATCTTGAGTGTGACTATTTTACTTTTGCTGATGATACCGTTTTACTTTATTCAGGGGAAAATGAATGTGATTTAGAGGTTATAATAAATAGAGATCTGGGGGTATATTATCAATGGTTATTATGTAATAAATTAAAGATAAATATAGAGAAAACGAAATATATGATTTTTAAGCATAAGAATAAGAATATTTTGGTACCAAAAATTATCATTAAGGATGTTGAGTTAGAAAGTGTTAACTGTATTAAGTACTTAGGTTTAATGATTGATGATAGTCTTAATTGGACTGAACATATTAACCATGTGACGAAAAAGTTAACTTCAATGACTGGTGCCCTGTATAAAAACAGATCATTATTTACGCGTAAAGTCAAACTTGATATATATAATGCATACATTTCTTCACATCTTAGATATCTTCTTCCTGTTTGGGGTACATGCGGAAAAGTCAATTTTAGAAGAATAAAGACAACGCAAAATAAGGTATTAAAGATTTTATTTAATTTAAATTGGTTTACACATACACATGACTTATATGAGGAATTAGGTATCTTGGATTTGGATAAACTTCTGGAACTGGAGCAATGTAAATATATACACAAAGTTATAACAAAAAATCAAAAATGTAATACGCTAATACACTTTAATAATACAGTACATGAGTACAATACCAGGATACAAAACGATATACATCAGTTCAATGTCAGTACCACCAAAGGCTTGAATAATCCGATAGCACAGTCATCAAGAGCTTATAATATGCTGCCAAGTACGTTAAAAAATCAAAATATGAGCTGCAACACATTTGTAAAAAGACTAAAAAAGCACATAAACATACGTCAGAGTTAAAATATGTAAATATGTATATAGGTAACTGTCACTACTGAATAGATACATAAATCTGCTTTATTGTCTAAGAATTTACAAATTTCTTATTGACAAAGCTGTAACAACAAAATGTGGAATATTCACTAAAACCCGTCATGGAACTCATCTAATGTGTAATAAGGTTATTGAAATAGGAAATTTTTAAGTTTTTTACGAAAAACTTTTAAATCTTTTTGAATTTTATTAGAAGTAGGAGGTTTGTTATACATCTACAATCCATTGTATATAATTGAATCTTTAACCAGTGCTGATTTGGGGGTGATTAATCTAAAATCATTTTTTTGGCTTATATTATGTTCTGTATTTATGGTTTCAAATTTTGTTTTATTTTTGAATATTAATGTAGCCGTTTTCAAAATAAATAGTGCAATTACGGTCATAATTTTGTATTCTAAAAATAGTGGCTGTAATAATAATATGTAATAACTGTCGCTATTGTAAGTCTATACATTGTTAGTTTTTAGGCGCAATGTGTATATTCTCGATACCAGTGTTTAAAACACTGTCTTAGAGAATTGTATGTTAAAATATATTGTAAAACTTTTGTTGTAATATAAAAGAAATTTCAAAAAAAAAAAAAAAATTTACTGAGACAAGGAAAATAATACTAACAAACCTACTTACGTTAATTTCAGATGTCGGTTATAGATATTTCTGTAAAATTGTTTTGTTTGTGAAACAGACTCTAGGGGCTGAGAGAGCTGAATGACCAGCGCGGCGTGTTTAGGATATTGTAAAATACACAGATGTTCTTAAAGTGGTGGGAAAAGATTGAAGGAACAATAGGGGTGAAAGCTTTTGTATCTATCTATGTATACATAAATATGGTTAATTATAAAGTTTCAATCGCTGACCGAAATCCATGAAAAACAACAATAATCTATAGTCGCTGTCACTAGAAAAATAAGCATCAATTCACAATAGTTATACCATACAACCATCGTGTGTATCTCAACCTTTGCACAAGCTACACAGATCAACATGGTGCGCACGGTTAGTACTGTTCCCGCATAAGGGCGATAGAGGTGGTAGGGATACCGATTGACTCCTGAGATCCTAGCATTTTGTTAATAGGTGACATTATGGAGCGCGTTCGACAAGACAAGCCCTTCGTCGCAGTCCAACGCGATGTGCTGGACAACATGCTGCTAAACATCGCCTCAGTGAGCGTTCGTATTACGTGCAATGGATGCACTTTGCATATGAGATAGGAGCGGTTGTCGAGCAAAATGAGAACCTCACTTTGTTCATAAATGATTTAACGATACCCCCCTCAATTTCAGAAACGCCCGTCCTTTGTGCCGGACCCTGTTCAAGCTCTTTTTTACATCATGCTGGTTATAATTTCGTTCACCTGTGAACGATACGTTCGCTAATAATGCATTTTGCACTGCCAAGGGTTAATATTCCTCTCTTTACTTGCCGATTTATTCATAAAACTATGACGCTTCAAAATTCCCAGTAACGAACTTACGCTAAAGGTCGTGAAAACGAACTAACGCTCGCAAACTGCATACTTACGATTCATATCGTGGAAAATTATGCAAACGAAAGATAAACTCACTTCCGTTCCCGCACAGCACCACTGGAAAAATCGCTACTCCAGCTTATCAATATAACCGACGGTAATAAAAATTTACATCGCGAATAGCCAATAATCGTAGTTGCAGTTAATGCGCCATAAAAACAAAGCCCGAGAGCTGAGCGTACTAATTTTTTTATGCGCTCCCCTCTATTATTGACCTTACGGCTGCGGTACCTATACAGGGTTACTGGTAACTCGACCACTTTCCTGCAAGAGGTGATAGAGGGACTCAAATGTAATAGATTTAACCCCCCATACGTAATTCCGAAAATCGATAGTTATCGAGATAATTAACATTTAATGTTTTTCAACCAAATGTCCAAATTTCCACACTAGATCCTAAACTAAGGAAGAAACCTGTTGTTGATTCTGATAATTTGTATTTTAGTATTTAACTAACACATACACAAAGCGAACTTAGTATTAAAATGTTTCAAAACACTAAACAGTTCCAAACTAAATACAAATATGAAAATAATCAACAAAATTTTTTTCATTCACCGTTAAACAAAATTATCTAGCTCAAAAAAAATTATACAAACGTTAAACAAATCGCTACAAAAACCTTCCTACTTCATAACCTTTTCAGAAAGATAAACAGCAATGCATAAAAATCACCTATTCAATAAGAACGAATGACAGTACAATCATTATTGATAACTCAGTTACATACTAGAATGTTTGCAAGTGCGATTGATGATTTTATCCTAGTAAAACAAATTACATCTACTCAAAGTTTCTAGAGATCTTCCTCACTTCGTTTTTTGTAACTCATTTTGAAAAAGTTTGTTTCATCTCCTCCGCCGCATTGATAATTTTTTGCCTTAGTTCGTCAGCAGTATTAACTGGAGTCTCGTAAACCAATGCCTTCATGTGACCCCAGACGTAAAAATCAAGAAGTGTCAGATCTGGACTCCACGCAGGCCATGGGATGGGTTCACCCCTCCCTATCCATTTGTTCGGGTATGTGTTGTCCAACAACTGCCGAATTGTGATACGGTAATGTGCTGGACAACCATTATGCTGGAATATCATGTTGTTGATGATTCTCTATTATGCTGATAAATTTTGTTAAATAGTTACTTGTGGTTATACTGTCATTCTTGTCATTGGAATAGGCCATCAGATAAGGAAGTTCTTAAAATAATTTGTTTGACTGGTTGTGTATCTTTTTTTGAGCTAGACAATTTTCTTTCACGGTAAATGTAAAAATCTTGTTCTTTATTTTTAAATAATTGTATGTTGTTTGAAACTGTTTACTATCTTTACACTTTTAAATACTAAATTAGATTTGCGTATGTGTCAGTAAAAAACTAAATTGGAAATTACTAAAATCGACAGCAGGGTTATTTCTAAATTTGGGACGTAGTGTGGAAATTTGGACATATCGTTGAAAAACATTAAATGTTAATTATCTCGAAAACAATAGGTTTTCGGAATTACGTATGGGGGGTTAAAACTATTGCATTTGAGTCGCTCTATCACTCCCTGCAGGAAAGTGGTCGAGTTACCAGTAACTCTGTATATGCTCGTAATGCATTACCCAATAAATTGCACATGCGTGTCTTAGTAAGTCGTAACTAAATCGAAATTTTTTTCAGCTTTATGTGCTTTCCTCTATAGCTGCTTTTACAGTAGTCTGCACGAAAGCCATGCAAACTAGCAGAATAGGATTCGTATCAATGAAAAATAAAATGTTATACTTTAGCAAATAGAGGAGAAGCAGCTTGTAGAGGAGTAGTTTTCCTCCAGAAACGTGTCAGGATTGAACAATTGCAATGGCTTCCAGGTGAAAGTCTAAGTATTTGCCAAAATGTTTCAAGCAAATTCCAAAATACAATGTTGCTCCCCCACTGCCTGAAGATACTTCGATTACTTGACACTAGTAAAGATACTGGTCTCGACATCATCTCCGGTGTGCATCGCTGCTTGTTCTTATACATACCCACCTCTTTCAAATTTCGTGCAACTACGCCATCTTCCGAATCGTATCGTTCACTCAAAAGGTGGCGTAATCATCAACGTTGGGCACGAGTCGGGTATTATTGAAATATGAATTATGAGTAATGAGTGATCAGATGATGGCCTTGCGTTGCGACTGCGACGCTGGGCACTAACCGGGTATTATCGAATGGCCAATTATCAAAATAAAAATTAAAAAATGGTACATATGGACATTGTTCCGTCCAAATAATAATTGAACGAGGTGAGGATCGCTACGAAATTCACAAATTTTGGATTTGAATAGTTAGATCACTGACAAATACAATCATATAAATAAATGCGGCGTTGTCAAGTGAGAAATTAGTATGGTCGATCTTCTGAACTTGTAATACTCTGTTTTTTTAAGGTGTAAGTTATGAAGTAGTATGCTGCGTTGCTATTGTTATTTCAACGAATATAATAATAGACTGTAATAAGGAACTCAATGTTTATTGTTTAATGATGATATTTTTTCTTGTTATTGATTTTTGTAAAATAAATAAAATAATTATTTCGGTTTTTCTTAAAGCTTTTATTTTTTAAAACAGAAATTAAAATATGTTTTTTGGCAAATAATCACAAATACAGTACAAAAAGTACTCATCTAAAAATTAAACAAATCATTCTTTAGACAAAAAACAGATAAAAATCTTTTCTTATATTGGACCGGTGCTGAAAAACTTAAGTTGATTGACTCAGTACCTCCCACACATGACGGTGATACCAGTTTATTATTTTTCCATAGCATGACGCTATAGTCCGAGACACCCAAAATAACAGAGACAGACAGACAGAGTGACCCACGGAAATGGGTAACACGAACTTTCATTATATAGGGTGTTCTATGACAAATGAAAAATACTTCAGGAGAAGATTGTACAGCTTATTTCCAACAAAAAAAGTCATATAAAGTAGGGTCCGATTTTCAACTGTTTCAGAGATAAGTTGATTTTCAGAGATTTTCATAAAATTGTAGACATCCATACGGAAACCCTAATTAAACAAAGTTTATTGTTGGATTTTGGAGTTTTTTTTATTAGTCTTCAGAAAACATGCTATCACGTCATCATCGACTAAAAGAAAGTGATCATGTATCAAACACTTCGCGAGATAGTGTCAAAATCAGCATGTTTTGAAAAGTGACATCAAAGACGTTACAAAAAAAAGGAATTTATTTTAAAAAATCACCCAACAATTAACCGTACACTTTATGGTAAACACATGCCCATTCCCAGTTTCCATTACTAGTTATCCATTGGTACCACGAACTTGTTGTAAATGTGGTAAACCTAGGCGATAAGATTGCATTTAAGCTCTAAAGGCATATTGGATCTCCGAGAGCGCAAAATTTCAACAGACCGGTTGGCAAAAACTTGTCATCGGTTTTTGAATTTTTTTTATGGATACTTGAATAATATGCCATTCATCATCATAATCTGTCATAAAAAGTGGTTAACCAAAACTTAGGTATAGGGTCTCAAAATTGTATACCTTTAGAAGATAACTTGAGGTTGTAATTTAAAATCTTGTATCCGTAGATTTTCAGTTATGTATGGACTCACCTATCCAAAGAATCCTACTTAAAAAAGTTGCATCTTCGGCGCCAACATGAAGCATAAATCGACCAAAATCCATTCTTCTGACAGGATCGCATTCCTTCAAAATGTGTACTGGCATGTAATGGTACGGATACAGACCAGTTGTTTGTGCAGTGGACCACACCTTCCACTTCGTATGAGGGGATTTGCCACAAGTGGATGCTGTAGGATGCTTTCCGTGTACGCGTGAACACCGACACCGTTGCTTGTTTTAAAAGTAGAGACGCAGCTGTCACAACCCGCTGGATCTTATTTTGCGCAGGCGTGCGTTCATTTTTATCGATCTACAGCACAAAATCTACAGTTTCGGCTTTAGCGTTTGTACGTTCATGACTAATCCATAGTGTGTTCACTAAAGATATCGTGCTTAATTTCAGACCTACTTCGTTCTGGACTATTTACGACCTCTCATTTATACACGAGTGTAAACCTACGGATGCACGATACTTTATAACGTGGCTTGGGTGTTCTGCTGATTACTTAACAACTTTTAAGAGATTACCTAGCGGCTTTACAACTTGAAGTTTTCTTCTAAAATTATACAACTTTGAGACCCTATACCGAAGTTTTGGTAAACCGGTCACTTTTTATGACATAGTATAATAGCACATGTACCCATAACAAGAATTAAAAATCTGATGACAAGTTTCTGCCAAACGGTCTGTTGAAATTTTGCACTCTCGGAGATCCATTATGTCTTTAGAGCTTAAATACAATTGTATTGCCTATGTTTACCACACCTACAGGTTTGTGGTACCAGTGAGTAACTAGAAAGATAGGCCTGTGTTTACAGTAAAGTCCATGGTTAAATATATGGTGATTTTTTTAGATAAATTCCTTTTTTTGTAACGTTTCTTGAAGTCACTTTTCAAAACATGCTGACTTTGACACTATCCGCGAAGTGTTTGATACATTATCACTTTCTTTTAGGACTAGCGTCAAAAATTTCAAAATCCGACAATAAAATTTTGTTTGTTTTATTAGGATTTTCGTTTGGAGGTCTGCATTTTAATGGAAATCTGTAAAAATAAACTTATCTCTGAAACAGATGGAAATCGGACCCTACTTTATATGACTTTTTTTGTTGGAGATGAGCTATACAGTGTTCTCATAGATATCATAGAACGCCCAAAAACATATTATCTCAAAATTGAAAATTTTGGCGATGAAAAGACAATAGAATAGAATAGAAGGCAAAGTCAAAGCCTAAACAAACTTTCATTCTACGGATTTCGCTCTAAAATCTGCGGTTAATTAGCAGACTACCTCAGGTCGCAAAATCCGTTTAGTGGTATGTCGACTTTACGCTAGATTCCATAACTTCGACACATAACGGAGGACCGGTCATGACTCTCACATTGTTTCTGCCTTACAAAAATTTCCTACTTTCTAGTATTCAATCCACAGTTTTCTAGATGATAATACTTTGCACAAGGATCGATCTCTGTGATCGAGCTGGAAGGCTGACAGTGTCTGCTTCTCTCTCAAGAAGTCTGGAGGTTATAACCGAAACAGAAATGTAGTAAAATTTAATCAGAAGTAATTCATTCAAGTCTGTATGAATCAAAATTACACAGATCATGATCTGGAATGAAGTTATTTCGTCTATTCAGAGCCAAAAGGTTTTTCCCCTGGGAGCCATCAGGACTGCATCTTTAAGGCTTAATGTCCTATAACTCCCAGAAGGATCAATGCTGACCTTGCCTAAACTGCATACTATAAGCAAGGTCAGCATCGTCGGATTGATGCGACTTTCTTGGTCGGGTCGACTGCGAGCAATCCTCGGCCCGGTCCTTGATGGCCCATTTAACTGCTGGACACGCATATCACTTCTGCGCTCCCCATCGAAGGTTGGCCGCTCAGCCATGCGCCATGCGGATCACCTAAGTAAGACAAAAGGTACTTCTCCCCATGCAAACTCCTTACGATATATAAGGCCCAAATAGGACCTGACCTGGAGTGTCGCTCGGATATCTGGGGAGCTACTACTCCTACTACCCTGTTCATCTCACCCCAAAGGCGGGCGTTCCCAGTATATCGAGAACCCAGCGGTACGACCGCACCTCTATTCCACGGGTGTCGAGAATTTGGAACGGCTATGAACGTTCAGTTCAAAGACCGCATTAATAATCTTCTTTCCCCTCCTCCGCTCTCTCTATACATAGTTAATGTAGAACATCGACTGCAAGAAGCCATCAACCACATTATAGGAAAACCTCTTGATGTTGACTTCCAGTTTTCTGAAGAGAAAACAAAATGTGGTCATTTTTGCTGACTCAGATCACCCCATGTGCAACTTAGGTTGTTTGTCAAAAAAAAAACACAGGTACAGTGTAACGATATAGTAAAATTTTTGGGATAAAACCCTTAGATGGAACCAGCATGTCGACGATCTGGTTATTAGGTATAGGAAGAGGATATTATCCACGCAATGGCAAACATAAATTGGGGAAGTGACAGAAAAATTTTGCTAAATGTTTACAAAGCTTTAGTGCTCTCAAAAATCGATTATGGTTCAGTTGTGTACTCGTTCGCCCGCAAGTCAAGGCCAAGGGCTCTTGATGTTATCCATTCAAGTGGTCTAAGGTTAGCATACAGCCTACATCTGTGGTTAGCATTTATTAGATAGCTTTACAACTGGTCCTCGGATTTCCCTTTGCAGTGAGGCTGGTATTCCTCCGCTAGAGATAAATCGGCAAGAACTTATTTTCAACCATTGCCTAAACTTCTGGGTACAGCCTAAGCATCCCAACCATGCTCTATTATTTACGAATCAGGACCACGGGGGGATACATTAATACAGTCACAATAACCCGACCGTTAGGTGTAAGATTTAGCGAGCTTCAAGACGACATTGGATAAATAAATACAAGTGTGTATAGTTTAGATGTTGATAAGCTCTGTCCTTGGAAAAAAGTACCAACTCATAAAATACCTTGAGTGCCTCTCGTACGATAAACAAAAATACTACCCTCGATCTTCTTAATGCTGTATTTAGGTCTGTAATTCAAAATTATCCAAATTATATATAGATATATACTGATAGGCTCGAAATCTGAGACAGGTCTAGGATCAACCTTTTGTACAGGAAATGAAAGCCTTCATGGTCCTTACCCCGAAAATCGTCGACATACACAGATGAACTTTTTGCGATAATGAAGGCACTCGAGTATGCCATTCATACCAATATTCCCTCATGTCTCCTCTGTTCTGACCCTCTCAGCGCCATCTTCGTCATTAACAATGTATTACAAACAGCTCTTCATGGCTTAAAAAACTTAGAGAAGAGTTATACTGATTTAGACTCCTAGTATTAGCATAGAGGGAAACGAGAGAACAGATGCCGCTGCAAACGGGGGGTCGCGTTTAGAACCAGGCGTAAATATATCGACAAGTTTGGAAGATGTAAGAATCTTTCTCAAAAAAAAAAAAACAGAACGATGGTAGTCTCACTACGAAGCATCTGATCCCAAATTGATAATATTAGAACATCAGTGAAGCCATGGTCGTTTCCAACTCCATTTCGATGGTTATTATACGCGATTGAGAATTAGAACAATTATTTTATCATTAGCTTGCTTCTTTCATTAGTACTAACCTCGTACAACTGAACATCATCACCATTTATGCGGCTATGACCAAGTAGTTAACGCTGCTATATTAAAAAAATAAACTTTTTTAAACCTAACATAACAATAGTACTCTATAAAGTATTTAGGCTTTGCTCTCGCGTCAGCATAACTATACAAAACACTCAACAGTGTTTAAAGTACACATGAAAACAAATATTTATTTTCTGAGCAAAGAATAAACATATTATACTCACCTCGTACTGCATACATAATAATACATATGACTTTCCAGGTAACACAAAACGAGGCCATTTTCATGAGAGCATATAACGAGCCGGAAGTCACTCTACATTATTCTTTATGGGGTAATAAAGCAAAGTTGAGAAAATTTTATTAATGGCTGTCGTAATTTGTTTTCATTTGCTCGAGCTGCAAAATTTGCCTCGCTTTCTCGTTCCCCCATGGGTTAATTTGTAACGTCTTTACTGCAAAGGCGAAAGCTGCTTCTTTAATATCTTGTGTTAATTATTTTTTTCGCTTACCTATCTTATCGTGTATGCTACAGGTGAACGTACAGGTGTCCAATTATAGACAAATACTTTGCTTGCTAACCTTACCTGTTACAGGATGGCGACTTAATGATGATAATGATAATAGCAATAATACAGTTTAATTGTCGATCAAAACATTTTACAGAATAGTTAGCAGAAATTAACCTGAGTATAGGATTCCGAGGATTTGGCTTACGTAAGAGCCGTATGGCACACAAACGTTTTTTTATGAAAATTACTCTGAAATTTATAGTGAAAAGATTCGCTAAACGATTTTGACGTATCATACGCCAAAAAGTTATATGAAATTTATTATCAAATAATTCGCCAGAAAAATATAAAACATGTTCTATAGTTTCTAGTATTTTGGTCGAAATATGCGCGAATGTATGCGCAGATCACTGAAAATTAGTTAGATCATCTAACATTTGACACGTGACAGCATTGACGTGAGTGATGAGGTTAGAAATCCGGCATGGACGTGCTACATCAGGAGGTTCCTTTACTTTGCAACACATACACAGCAGCGACTACCTGGGTTGCACCAGGATGTAGTGGGAATTCCCGTGTCGGACGGATCCTTCGGGCTGGCCCGCCCGTTATAAAATCATTAAATATTAATACCCATTTGGTCACCTTATATAATATTTCATGTTTTGTAACCTAACCTAACTTTGACTTTATGGTTTTGTACCTTGTGTTGTGAGTATCTACCTAGTGTTTGTTTAGTTGATTTCGTATTTGGTGCGTATTCATTATGTCTTCTCTGAACCGCGAGGAAGTTTTAATGTTGCTAGAAGAGTACAGAAAGCGGCCCAATTTATATGTAGTAAAATCGGTGAATTATAAAAACAGAAACTTGCGACAAACCGCGCTAAGAGCCGTCAGAGGCATCCTGAAGGAAAAGAAGCCGACTATAGCAATTGCAGAAATTCCCAAAGTTTAAGGTTGATTTTGAAAAATATCATAAAACGTTGACATAGGTGACATTTGCTACATAAAAGAGCATGCGCATGACATATAATTTCGGTGAATCTTATGCCATGTGGAATACAAGGTGATTGATGCTTGAGGAAAAATCTAACCATTTTTTTCCAGCAAAATACTTTTCAATAATCTCCTCATAAATTTCAGAGAAATATTCATGGAAAAACTTTTGTGTGTCATACGGCTCTAAGAGACAAATAGTCAGTAGCAATGTCACATCTAGATCACATATTGCAATTGATCTGCATGAACTACATTGAGAATTTTAGCCCCAAAATATAACGATCTCAACTAAAGCAAGAGTATGCATGTTGACGATTAGTTTGGACAATAAATGCATACTGTCGATTATATTATGCAATTCTTTATGCAATGATATTAAAGTGAAGCGAACATGTTTTAGATTAGGAACAGTCTAACCTACAGGGAGACAATTTACAAATGTCTTTGGTAGCATACACACCGCTACATTTCGACCAAAGATACTTCAGGAAACACCATTGCACACGTTCTAATTGTTTTTATAATGCGCATAAAATGGCTTTCATAGTATCGATGACCATAGAGGTATCAAGCTGCATAGGGAATTCAATTTAAATTCCGTAGTATGAACATCAAGGACTTGGTAGTTGTTTCCTTACATCTACTTTGTCAGTCAGACGAGCAATACTTTAATTTCATGAATTTTTTATTTTACAATAAACCTGACATTAGGATACCTCTGCCATCAGCCCTCAAAACCATAAACCTGACAAAACATTCTCAAAGGTTTGAATAAGTCACCTACCTGTAGTGCTGTTCAGATGCCCCCATGAATAACATTCTTAATCACCTGGCGGAAGAAAACTGCACAAAAATGAGCTATCCTTTTTTAGATAATAATTTTTAACGACAAGCATTATTATCTATTAAAAACATAAAGTGTTACAAATATGTATTTTTGATTTTCGGGCAAAACAATTTTGCAATCTGATTGGGTTTAAAATCCTACATAATAACTGGCCTTGGTATTTTTCGATTCCTCAAATACTTGGCTCGACCATACGAAAATGTCAAATACCTTATGTGTCTATGGTATAGCGCGCGAAATTGAGAATCAAAGAAAATACGCATTCCCATGTTAGCGAGGAAGCATGGCATGGCCTTTCTACAGTATGTGTTTCTAAGATGAGGGGAGGTAAGTCCAAAAGTCGAAAGGTAAGGTCAAAAGGTCCAAAGGTAAGGTCCAAAGGTCGCCATAAAAGGGAATTTCGCAATTCGAAGCTTCTGACGTTACCTTTAAACTTACATTAATGATTCAAAAAACAAACTGAAGAAGAAAGCTTGCGCTATGTCACTCTGGTGTCCATATTTTGATACCGTTTTTGGTTGCTAAATATACAGATATTTGAAGAATATATGATTCTGCATTGCGAGTTTTTTTACACACTAAAAAACTGTTTTGAGAAAACCGCAAATAGCTGTCATTCATTAAGGTCTTAACTATCACCTTCTGAAATACTGTGTATGTAGTTTGAAAAACAAGTGAGTTCCGTTCGAAATGGGAATCCGTATTTTAATATGGCAAATACATGTGATTTATCTGTGTACCCAGGCCCCTTAAGAACATTATTTGTACCTCCATAACTCTTCAACTAGTCGTTAACTTTACATTTAGCTATCTTTGAGATATTACACCTAGTTATCGTTGACGGCAGCAAGGCAATGCAAGCTGAGCTAAAGCAATGCTGTCACGCGCCCTTTTAACAAATCTACTATAGTAATAAGGTTCGAGATACACCCGGTAGTAATTTTTATGGCACTAATCTCTAAAAAAGTTAATCTACCGAAACCACAGTTATACATCAAACAACTATTATTGTAGACGGTTCTCTGCAGGGTAGTCCTGAAATAGTTTTATATTAATAGGAAATCTCACAAGTGAGAGACAATGTCGAATGATTATCTAAATGCTTAGATGTTTACTTATACTGTTATCGGACTGTACGTAATATCATTTTCTTGAAACCGTGGACTACCTTAGCTTCGATTCAGGTAGAAATTTATCATCGTTTAATTAGACACGTACGATACCAGTCGATGCTTTAAGAAATACATTTGCGATAATGACATTTATTTCAACAACACTACCTGAACTTACAATTAATAACGTATTTGATCTTGGTTGTTGACAGTAGGTCTACTCAAGTGCTGTATGGTGTATACTTCGGCTACAAATCTCAATTGATTCATTTCTTTCTTTTTTCAATATGGGCTGCAGTAGTGCGTATTCCTAATAATTCATGTATTATTACTACATCCCATGTGTCCACTTTTATTTTGTACACTTCATTATTGATCCAGCCCCTAAACAGTAATGTAGTGGTCTCAGGTCTCGAGATCTTGCAGTCCAATTAATAGTTACTAATCCAACGCCCTGAAAAACGTTCGTCCAATGTTGCTTGATCTGCTTGATCTGTTCCGTTGCACTCATAGTACATTTGTATTCTAATATTTACAAGAACATTCTCTAGCAGGCCTTGCAATTTATTTTGTAAGAAATTGAAGTAGTCGTCTCCTGTGAGGCGATTCTCCAAAATGAAAGGGCCAACTGTCGACCACACCACACATTAAACGAACAACATATTTGCATATTCTAAATCTGATTGAGTATCTGGCATTTTGCACACAAACAATGACTAAAATTCAAAATAGACGTTCAATTAGTGTCACTGAAACTTCGTCAAAACATCAGAGATATAAAATGTCATGTCATAATTTTTGAATTTTTTTGTATCTTGAGGACGATCAACAGGCTTCATCTGGCCATCAGCTGAGGATCCTTCTAGTTCTGATGACTGTGAATGCTGTCTTAAATAAACTCAAGCTCCAACTATACTTGTGATAAAACTTGAACGATTTGAACCATTTGAATCTGATTCGGATTTTTGTTAATTCTTTTGTTTCATAATTTTTATTTCGTATTTCTAAATAATGTTGTTGCAATGTAAGTCTGAATGCTACTTATTTTACATATTATAACGTTGATGTAATAGGCAACCAGATTTGGTTTTCTTCTTTAATGTTAGTGCGACCCTGGATGGTTCTGCCCTCAACATCCGGCACGCGATACTATGCGTTGTATAATAAATGTTTCTGGCCGATAAACAAGATTAACTTTTCGAGAGAATAGTGCCATAGAATCGACTGCCTTGTCTATCTCGAACGTTTTTACTTATACAAGTTCGTAAATTGTATTAAGAACAATGTATGAATAGGATTTTGTGAGTGTCTCTAATTCTCCACCTAGTACTTAAGCCATTTATTGTGGTATTATTGTGGTAATAAGATACAGACAGGTTTTCAGAATGCTTCAAATGCTTGTCCAAAATCGTGACTCAGCTCTTGGACTATAAGTTGTGCAGTTGAAGTTATTAAAATGGATAGCCTCACATGATCTTCGCATTTTAGAGTTGCCGTCCTGAGTCAGTACATATGCCTACGCTACATACGGGAGCATATAGTGAATAAACATGTCAAACCGAGTTTGGATAAGCGTACGTGAGAATGTACGTATATAAAATTCGTGGTCGTATTGTTTTCTTGTCCAGCCGGTAGAAATTCGAGATAGATGACCTCCGGGTGAATTTCGAATGTCGACAAATTAGATTCCGGATCGAGCGAGGCACGTACTCGTCGAACTCTACCGGCACGGATAGACTATTTTCGATATACCGACCAGTATTGGATATTACCATATTTTCCACTTTGCGAGACCTGTATAAATGCTGCACCTCTTATGGTGGGAATTTATACAGAAACAACTGGTGAATCTACTGTTATAATCCACAGCGCTTCAAAGACTAAGAAAAAAAAATGGCGTCAAGCGTCTTGACTCCGTACTTCCCACAATAACTATCGGTGCTGCCAAAAAATTTGGAGTTCCTCTATGTCTACAGCATCCTCATAAAAAAAGTAAACAGTAGTCCTTTACGTCCAAAAACGAAGTTTGAGCGATTATGACTTTTTTTTATTTGTTGTTATCTCGAAGACTTCCAACAACAAAATACTGTTACCATTTCCTCCACGGTGGTAATACGGTTTACAATTTTATCACAATCTAGTACGTAGTTCCCAAGATACACGTTATAGGAGTATAATATGTATCGAATTATTCCGCATATATAAAATTGAAAGAAAACATTCGAATAGGAAAAGCACATGATAGATATTATGAAAGTCAAATTTTCAGCACATTGTACGCGTTGTAGAGCATTTTTTTACGAGATCCACAAAATTTTGAGTTCTACAGCCCCGGAGACAGCCCCCTACCCCTCAACCACCCCAATTTCAACCCCACTCAAAAAAAGTAGAAAATGAACAGCAACCCCTAAAATGCTTAAAAACGAAATTTGAGCTGTTTCTACATTTTTAGTTTTTTGTTTATCGCTGCGCCATCCTCGCCAGGGTAATAATACTTTGTCAAAGTCATTAAAATCAATTCAATACCTTCTAGGTTACACAATACAAAACCGTTTGTACTTTAATATAGGTACCTACTACCTACTACATATAAAGTAAAGTTACAAGGGCTTTAAAAAGGCATTTTGTTCGAAATTTCTGGTAATGATATCGCGCAGTACTGAGATTACTGTGTGTCTGATTTTTGTAAAGTTTTTTGTGTAAAAGACATCTACAGAACCAATTCGAGATAGAGAACATGGAACCGCGAATAATTCCTTTTGTCTTTACGGACCATTGAGATTATGCATGTGTGTAGTTATGAATGACTTGGACAATCACTTTTGGAAAATCAATATCGAAACGGGAAATTCTTTTGTTACGCTTTACCATACTGTTTTTATTTTGGCCTATGCCGCCCTCAGGATCGCTAGAATATTGAATTGAAATTTTAGAAACTACAGTCGATTACTTAGAACTTTGTTTTAACTATTTTGAAAATTAATCTGATGCTTTTGAATATTCAATTAATTATTTGAAACTACATATATGATGCTTTAAAAAAATCACCTGACTGTTTGAATTTACAACTAACGCTTTAGAAATGCAATTTGATCCTTTAGAAACTGCTGCTGGAAATGGTGTATATAGTTTTGATCCCTGCATCCCTCCCCGCATCTTAGGATATTTTGTCTCTTAGTGATAGTATCTATATACTTCTGGGTTTGTATGCTTCTTGATTGTTTTTTTAAACCATACTAGGTTACCGTTCACTAAGGAATTAGAGCTATGGTTGACAAGCTGGCGTTGGACTAGATTGAGCCTACATAGAAGCAAATTTTCAAAATAACTCAAAAATAGAGGTACATTTGTCAATCTATCAGCCTTATAATTTGAAAGGGAGGAAAAAGTGATATAATAAAATTTTGTTAAGGGAAATCCAAAATGCAAACTTCTATTAATTCTTACTCACCATTTTATAGCAGATGAATTGCTGAGTAGCGAACACTTACCTGAAACAAGATAGAGTGTAAGTGTAAGAAAAATATTATACAGGCAAAAGATATGATTCAAACTAACAATACATCATTGCATACATCTGACAAAATATTCATGTATCAACAACATAAAGCAAGCATTCTTAGCAGATAGGCCCGCAACTATTGTTTACGACAGAAATTCATAGAAATTGATCATTTTAAAGTTACTGATTTAAAAAATATGAGTCATTCTTCCTATCTTCAGTAAGATGTTAAGTATACATTTTATGTGAAGAGAGAATATAATGTGATTGCCACCTTTATGTACGGTCAACTTCGCTCTTTGTAAACTACATAGTGGGCGCTAAAGAAGTACGAGAGCATTACACTTCCTTTCAATAATTATAATTAGATTGCAATTTATAGGGTTTAAAAATTATGACTATATTGTAATTTATAGGATGTTCGTATGCTTTTTTGTCAATCTTAAAAAGCTAAATGAAATGAAGTGAAATTCTGCTAACCAAAAATACGGCCTTTAGTTGAATTAGTCTCGGGATTAATCTGGTAACTATACAAATTTGAGTGTAAGCAAATCAATCTTGGTTCAGTATTTGTAACTCTTTAAATGAAACCTGGACCCTCAAAAAAGAAAATATAAGGGAGCTGCATGTTTTTGAGATGTCGATATATGTGTGCTCCGTATTCCGTGGACGGGCAAAATAACCAATCCTGAGGTGCTACTGCGGGTAGGAAAAGATCCAGAATTGGAATGCAGGCAAAAACTGAGAGAAGAAGAACAGTTGGCAGGAGACGTATATCATGGTGAAAGAATCTCCAAGAATGGTTCGATTACGATTATGTGCCTGAGTAGACCTGTTTAGAGCAGCTGTATAAAAAATTAGAAATGCCTTGATGATTGCCAACCCCCGAAGATAGACGGCACCCTAAGAAAAAGAAGGATATATTATGTAATAAAAAAATCCAGATGACATATCGGACAGATTTGAAAGAACATATTTGAACTCACAAAGTGTATGTAACGGCAACTTTATCTGTAGATTTGAAGCTGGATCTAGTGGTGGTGGTGAAATAATCCAAAAACAAATAAAATTAAAAACGCTCGAACCTTGTTTTCAGGCATTTTAGAGATCGCTGATTTATGATTCCCACACCGATAGGTGATGGGAGTATTGTGATTGCGAAAATTTTCTATTTCGAGATAATACGCTTTATGGGCGCTTCATGATATCTACATAATTGAAATCCACGTTACTGTCTGCCTATCGGTCTGTCTGTTGACGTTCTTCCAACATCGTAATCTCAGTAACCTCTGCATGGATTGTGATGAAATTTGTGTAGCGATGTGCTGTTATGTTGTAGTAGGTAATGCCGCTTAATTTTGAGAATTGGTGGATGGGCGGCTGAGTAACAAAAAACAAAGGAGAATCAAATATTCCTCGTTTTAAGGAATTTTAGGGGTTCCTGGTAGTTTTCTACTTTTTTGGATTGGATTGGAACAATTTGTTGTATTCATAATAGGCCATCTATTGATCTTTGAAAGAAAGACCTAGCAGGATTACACACTTTCTCAAGTCCATCCGAACATTGAGTTTTACAGAAACTATGTATACATATGGGTAATAACAAAAAAAAAACAAAATATAAAAACAACTCAAACGTTTTTAGGCATTTTAGGATTGCTGATCGTTTTCTACTTTTGTTTGGGTGGGGTTCAAATTGGGGTTGGGGGGGGGAAGTGGGGGGGGGTAAAACTGAAAATTTTGTAGTACTCATAATAGGCATCGACCTTTGAAAGAAAGATCTAGCGGCATTACCTACTTTTTTGTGAACGGACGGGTGGTAAACTAATATCACGGTAATGTGTGTGAAGTATTGAGTCACTCAACTTGACTTCATTCTTTTTCCTACAAGTTGGGAGTAAATTAAGGTAAGAAGAGCTCGAGGAGGGGGGACAGGCTCCTATTTGCCTTCAAACAAACTGATTAACTTTCTTTAACAGTAGTTGTGGACAGTATTTGATACATGCTAACTGCTTCCAACATATACCTTTTATGATGTTGGTACCATCCAAATTGACGATGCAGTTTCAGTTACGTAGCAATTCGTAAATATGGCGTTAACAGTTTTTTACAATAATGGCTGTGTGTTGAAATAATGGAAAATAATACATGTTATTTTATACTTATACAATGCATCAGATATCCTATTAATGTATTTATTCAAGAAACGAAGACATGTGGAAGGGGTACCGCAGAAGGGTCATTTCAGTCCCGGCGGAACACAGGATGGATTTAACTTCAAAACTGAATAGAAGCCATGATGATCGTTCAACAGATAGGATAAATGCAATAGGTTAGCTAAATTATCGTATGTGTATATGCCTATACCTCATACAAGCATTGCTTTCGAGGTGGCAATATTTGTAACTCATTAATAGGTACAAATAAATTGAATTGAATTGAAATTGAATCCAAAACTGTATGTATACACTAACTATACCAAATACATGACGATTGTAGGATTTTTTTTGAATTGTTGAATAACACTTCCATTCAACGAGATTTGGAATTTTAAAACAGTCTCCGAAAATCGCTTTGTAGATGCTACCCCTACTATATATCTGAAAAAAGGGATGACAACGGACAGTTTTCTTAAAAGAGGGGGGCATCGAATTGTAAAATATCTTACAGTGTACCAGGAAATTCTGACAACGAACGTTTCACAATCAACAGCAGTGAAAGCATAAGGAGGAATAAGTGTATTGTGTAGCCAGTATTATTTTGTGAGTTTGGCATTCTTAGCCTGGTTGATTATGGTTGTGGCTGTTGCATGCGAAAATAATATATTTTTTGAAGCTACACAAGTTCCGGACTAAGGCCCAAAGCATCTGTGGCTATTTATCGTAGTAAAAGTATCACGGAAATGAAATAGAATAATTCTTAATATAAGATGAAAATGATAATGAACAAAAAATACCCGTACTATTGTGAAAAAAAGTGGGGCACTTTATGCCATATCATTCATATATCGAGCAACTCACATATTTTTCACAATAATGGTATTTTTTGCTACCATTTTCAGCTTATATTAAGAACTGTTTTTCACCTTTTAGTGCTATAAAAGCGTTTTACTTCCCCACACCGATAGGTGAGGGGAGTATTGTGATCGCGAAAATTTTCGATGAAATTTGGGCAGCAATATGCTGTGGGGGCGCAGTAGGTAATGCTGATATAATTTTGAAAATCGGTGTATGGGCGGCGGAGTAATTTGCAAAAAACAAAAAATTTCAGATATTACTCAAACTTCGTTTTTAGGCGTTTTAGGTGTCCCTGATCATTTTCTACTTTTTTTTGGGTAGGGTAAAATTTGGGGTGGTTGGTGGGTGGGGGTTGTAAAATTGAAAAATTTGTTGCTTTTGTAATAGACTGTCCGCTGACCTGTGAAGGAGGACTTAGCGACATAAATAACGTTTTTAGGTCCATCCGAACATTGCCTTGCCTATTACAGAAACCGAAGGACTATAGCTTTAGAACGTTCTGTATTGTGTAACGAGCAAACTGTTAAATTGATTTTAATGAAATTTTGACACAGTATTACTACCGTGGCGAAGATGGAAAATGCGTATGATTTGGTAAATCGTGTCAGTGGCCGCGCAGAAATAATAAAAAATTAAAAATATAAAAACAGCTTTTCTGGGTCTTTTTGGGTGGTGGGGAAATTGGGGTGATTGGGTGGTAAGAGGTTGAAAAACTGAAAAATTTGTTGTACTCATAATAGGCTATCCACTGACCTGTGAAGGAAGACCTAGCGACATAAATCACCTTTTTAGGTCCATCTGAATATTGTCTTTCCATTACTGAAACTAAGGGACTTATAATTTTCTGTGTACATACGAGTACTTATTGCTTTAAATCGTTTTGTATTTTGTAACGTGGATACTATTAAATTGATTCTAATAAAATTTTGACACCGTATGATTACCGTGGTGGGGGTGAAATTGGGGTGGTTGAGGGGTGGGGGGTTGTGACACTGAAAAGTTTGTAGTATTAATAATAGGCTGTTCATTGACCTGTGAAGGAAAGACCTAGCGGCATAAAACAATTTTGGGGGAGGGCTATAGCTTCATGCTATGGGAAAATAATGAACTGGTATCACCGTAATGTCTGGGAAGTACTGAGTCAATCAACCTGACATTTTTTTACTATATTTATTTTTTAATTTTTTGTTCAGTATAATGAAACCAACTTATTGAATTATTGTATAGTCACCAGTTATCGATAAGTGTACAGAGTTTAAATAAATTCTGATCGTTTACGTCGTTACCCTGCCCTGGCAAGGTTCGCCAATATGATTGAAATCGATGCATCTCGTTTGCCATTCCTAAAATTTAAGTGATGTAGGTCTAAGTATGCTACGTCATACGTAGAATTGTATGTCTCGCAATTCAAACACGCTGCCGTGTATTGTATCACATATTTCCTGCAGTACGTAGAGCAAGAAATGACAGCAAATTCCATCCAGCAGAATAGGAAGCAAATAGGTCGCTACAACTACAGCCGAGAAATGTTGCTGAAGTCTGAAAGGTCGTAAATCAATATTTATGGTAGCACACACATACGTTCTCCAGAAGCAATGTTTCTTCAACGACAAACACTGCGGGATTTACGAGGCGTGCTAGAATGAGAACGAATACATTCATTTTTAAGACACCCCATTCTCTCATTCAGGAAAGGACGCTAAGATGGGAAACATGTGATCACAGAAAACGATCAGAAGCTATGTTGCGTTTGCTAACATATCAGTTTTCCTACGGAAAAAATAAAGCGATTCAAGTAAGCATAATAGTTATTTTAACCACCATTGTGCCTCAAGTTTACAAATAGTTTAAGGGTCTAGGGTATAACGCGCGAAATTGAGAATCCAAGAAAATACGTATCCCCGTGTTAGCGAGGAGGCGTGGCCGCTTGTTCCCTTTCTCCAGTATGTGTGTCTAAGATGAGGGAAGGTAAGTCCAAAAGTAAGGTCAAAAGGTCGCCATAAAAATTAATTTCGCATTTCGAAGCTCCTGACGTTACCTGTAAACTTACAGTTATGATTCAAAAAGCAGATTGAAGAAGAAAGCTTGCACTATAACACTCTTGTGACCATATTTTGACGGAGTTTTTGATTGTTCAATTACAGACATTTGAAGAATGTATGATTTTGCATTGCGAGTTTTTTTGCACACAAAAAACTTTTTTGAAAAAATTGGTCTTTACTATTACCATCTGAAATACTGTGTACGTAGTTTGAAAAACAAATGAGTTCTGTTCGAAAAGGGAATCTCTGTTTTAACATGGCAACTACATATTATGTATAAATGTGTGTACCCAGGCCCCTTAAGGGCGTCGTCGTTACACGTGCCCTCTAGAAAGAAATTCACTTCGTGACTTGTATTCACTGCGCTTGGTCTTTCAGCGTGTGAGTGTTGTAAGTCAAATTGGGGAACTGGTTACTATGGATTATGATATTAATATTGAACTGAAATCAAACAATATATCATCTTCATCAGACGAACATGACGATGAACTCATGTTTGGATGCTTGTTGCCCAGTAGCTGAAATGAAATGAATGCTAGGTGCGCTGCGCCGCTATGGACACCGGGATACAATCCTATGGGCGAGGCAAATGCACTATGGTACGATACTAAGGGCGGTGCGATGTGTGGTGTGTCGTTATGGACATACCCTTTGGTATAGAAGGACAGAGTAAACTACTACGTAATTGTATATTCTATGACAGAAGCTTATATAAAAGAAATAATTCCAATCAAATTCTCTTTTCTGTATCAAGTGCCTATGTTATTTTTATATAAGTTAAGAACAAAAGCGGCTGATGCACTAAAATTTCAGAACGTCCGGTCCTCCGTGTATGCAAAACAAGAACGATTTGTGCGGCACTTTACTGACATGCAGAAATAGTACAAGACGTAAAAGAAAGACGTAAAGTTGTAACAAAATAAATAATACTGCAGGACATAAAGAAAGGTTCGTCGTAAAAAAGGAAACAAAGCAGAGACTGTATCACTGGAGTGTTCCGGGTAACATATATGCACTTTATACTGACAGCGCTCAAAGAGCTGACTCGACGACAGTTTACAGCAATACCAGGTCATTCAGAATACGATACTCCAGAGTAGAGATTCCAATGCTTTTTTTATTACGTCTTATTTATTCAAACGAAAAGTGTCCACGACCCCCCCCCCACCCCCTCGGTGTCAAACTTTCACCATTGAAAACATTTACATTCAAAGGGTCGTCAAGTAGATTTACTTGCCTTATAAGTTTCGATTTGGATAGATGTTAAAACGTCAAGGTTGAAGAGGCACTGGATTTGATCCAAAAGAATCTGCAATGAGACAAAGTCGAAAGAGACCACGAATTTTAAAGAAGAGTAACAGAGTTTCTAAGGTTCCATTAAAGGAAAATAATTTTCAAGAGCACATTCTAAAAGCGATCCGAAGCTCTGGGATCGCCTTCATCTCCCTATCTGACCTATACGTGTACATGATCAAGAGAATTGCCATCGAAGGCTCAGTCATACAAAATGATGACTGTGCTATGTGGATAAAACATTCAAAATCTAAATAGTATTGTAGGTGTCAACTAGAGACGTTTTCAGGCATTTAAACAGTACATGACCGTTCATGAGATTCGAAAGAAGAGCCTTCTACGTTTAGGACACAGGAAAGGGATTTTGAGATGGACACCGCACACTGTACAGAAAACTAAGTCAGACAGGACAGTACTCCCACTACATGTCAAACCATTTAACATCAGCTATAGGTCCCTTAGTTAATCGGCCTAGAAGCAACACTTCTAGGCACTACCATCAGCAGAGGAACAGAAAATACTATAAAGTACAAACAATATTTTCAAGTAAACAATACACTCCGAAGGAATTTAATAATGAAAATCAAGAAACTAGAATGTAATAGATTGCGACTGCGGCAAAATATACATTGCGCAAAAGTGTACGATAAGAAGAAGATACAAAAAATATATAGCTAAAGGTAAAACATTAAGATTAGCACACAATTCAGGAAATAGAATAAAATCATATCAAGTTTCTATGCTATGCAAGGCAAATAACAGTTAAGAGTAAAGTAGAGAAATCTTCTTACATTAAGTTGAATCAGGACCGTATTTTAAATTCATCAAACAACTGTGACTTTATGGTTGAATCAATGTTTTTCAAGTCCATTAGTTATTTCCAGGTCTTCTTATTGTTTGTTGTTCTTTTAATATTAAGGCTTGGTCTTAATGCTTATTGTGCACCCATAGTCAAAGTAATCAAACAGAGTCGCATCCCAAGTTCTTTGCAAACTTGGAGATGCATTGGGCTATACTTTCCTTTCTTCCCTCCTGGCCTAGATTCAGATAGGAGTTCCTGATTTCACTCAGGGCAGGACAGTCGAAGATGCTAAGTGCTAGGCTGTTTCCTCTGCCTCACCGTACTTCCAACCACCTTCCGTAGTTCCTTCTTGCTCCATCTGAGAGCTTCCAGAGTATTAGAACACGAGAATCCCGTCAGCATCCTCTTAAACTGAAAACTTCCTACCACTCTGCCCCAGCGCTTCTGGTGCTCATTTGACACCCGTCTGGTGATAGCTGTCCATACCATGCTGTAAGATATACCACATGCTGATTCTAGGTTTATGAAAGGAAGTTCTGCACTTTCCTCGGCACACCTGTCTGCCCCCTCGTTACCATCTAGTTCTATGTGACTAGGCACCCAAGATAATGTTACCTCGTTGGTCTTCGCCACCGTCTTTTCTTATGCCAGTCCCACACTATTTTGGGAGTATAGTAGTTACTTGCCAAGATTATCAGAGCCGTCCGGCTCTATGTGTTTACATAGATAGTATTTTTGCTGTCTTCTTTATCTATGCATATTGTGCCGCATTGTGAAAGTGCAGCTATTTCTACTTGGAAAAAGGTAGCCAGTTTATCTAGGCCCGCCCAGGCCTACCGTCGTATATGCCGCCTCCTGTACCTTATGCATTTTTAGAGATATCAGTGTACCAGGTGATACCATTTGACATATGTCGAGGTTCTCCTAGAGCCCATTCTGATGTCACCGAGGATGTCACTTAGGTTGACCTTGTATAGGATCTCGGCGTCCACGACTCTTGGCATTCTACGAGGGTTGCTCTATATCTCCGTCAATCTACCAGTACGCAGACAGCTGCTTCACGTTTATTAGCGATCATCACTGCGCCATAGGTCGATGGGTGGAAATAGAGAGCATCAGATTTTTCATGTCTACCAGACATGTGAAGCATGTGAGAGCAGGCGACAGAAAGGTTCTGCCGGTGCGCCATCTGGTACCCGAAGTCTGCTGCTGTTTAGCAGCGATTTTATTTGGTTTGCCGTTACCTTCGGGTACCAGATGGCGCACCGGCAGAACATTTCTGTCGCCTGCTCTCACATGCTTCACATGTCTGGTAGACATGAAAAATCTGATGCTCTCTATTTCCGTCAATCGACCTAGGGCGCACTGATGATCGCTAATAAGCGTGACACAGCTGTCTGAGTACTGGTGGATTGACGGAGATATAGAGCAACCCTCGTATATCGAATTTCATATGCAGCAGCACAAAGAACCGCGCACTCTGGTGGCCAAGCGGACGCGCCGTGGCGTTCCACCAAGAAGTCTGCTGCTGTTTAGCAGCGATTTTATTTGGTTTGCCGTTACCTTCGGGTACCAGATGGCGCACCGGCAGAACCTTTCTGTCGCCTGCTCTCACATGCTTCACATGTCTGGTAGACATGAAAAATCTGATGCTCTCTATTTCCGTCAATCGACCTAGGGCGCACTGATGATCTTTATTAAGCGTGAAACAGCTGTCTGAGTACTGGTGGATTGACGGAGATATAGAGCAACCCTCGTATATCGACTTTCGTATGCAGCAGCACAAAGAACCGCACACTCTGGTGGCCAAGCGGACGCTCCGTGGCGTTCCACCAAGAACTCTGCTGCTGTTTAGCAGCGATTTTCTTTGGTTTGCCGTTACCTTCGGGTACCAGATGGCGCACCGGCAGAACCTTTCTGTCGCCTGCTCTTGACATCCTGTTAGGTGTCGGTTGGCATCGCACCGCAGGTTGTCAAGTACCGTGTTATGTTTTTTGGCAGGGTGTTGTTGGATCCCGAATGAGACGCGACTTTTTGACTCAACTTAGGATTGCAGTGTGATGTGTGGTATTATTCGCCCATGAGATACACGGCATCGTAATCAAGAGACCGATTTTGTACATAATTTGATAAAGCCCATAGACGTCGCCAAAACATTCTTGGGATCCTCAGCTGGCGCCAGCGTCAGCCCGGTCGGCGCATTTCGTTGCCTGACACAAGTAGTTGTCATCCCAAAAATTAAGTTCCTCGGAACTCGCCGAACAGGTAATAATTTTTAAGGATGCCAACCACTCGTGTTGACGAAACGTCAAGCAGCGAAGCGAGCCGACTCCAACGACAGCGCGGTGCAGCATTTCGACGCCGGCCGAACAGGCCAAGAACTACCAGTTCACCGGTAATGGCCGCATAAGCCTTACACAATTCGTAAGTAAAGAGTCTATCGTACAACATATTATGTAGTTTTAATGATCAGCCAGTAAACCCAGCGAGTACAGCGATATTTTTTCGTCCATCCCGTACGAAATCTCCGTCTATTCACCCTCTTTCACTAGCCAATTCGAGAAGGAACACGGCTCGCATAACAATTTTTACACATATCCCTCCAAGATTATGACGAATGTGGGTTCGCCTTCCGCAGAATTCCTGATAGACACATTATATCATACTAACCGCCCTATCAGCTGAAAGGTATTTTTCTTCATGTAAGCTTACCAAGATATAATGCCCCTCTAGTTTTTCAACACATCAACTATAGTCCGCATTCATTCTTTGTGTGTATTTTTAAAATCGCGTTAATAGCTACCCAATCACCAGCAATCATTCCTGCCATTCTTTCCTTTGACATTCTTTCTCGTTTAGAAACTAAAATGAAAGATCGTTCTTTGTTTCCCACTAACACAATCGTTATTTGGCTCTTTCCCGGCAGTTTTTACTGACGGACAATACTCATATTTTTTTTGAAGGATTCTACTTCTTTCAGAGCCCGTTGAAACAAAATGCATTTCCTTGCAGGTTTGAGAGGATTAACTGATTATACCACAAATTTGGCAGTAACGGGGAGTATCATCCCGGAGCACGATCATTTCAGTGCAGAACGTGAGGATTTGATGGGATTCTACAAACAAGTTGTGATTTAGCATTACAGGTGAAGTGGTGTACTTATATTTGAACTGTAAAAATGGTACCTACCTAAAAGAAGAAAAGAAGTGCAATTGAAAAGAAAAAGCGGAGGTGTCGCGTATGCTCAAAGTAGTGGCTACAGAAACGGAAAATGTACAGCGATCTGAATCTGTTAAAATACCCGTTGTAGCAGCAACTATTAAATCTGTCACGTTGAACAACCGGAAATAACGCTCCCTCAGATGCGCAAAATGATAGCCTGCAAACATTTTAGATATTCTAACCCCCCGTGTGGTGGCGGGTTAGAATATCTCCCATCGTATATCCTGCGTGTCGTAAAAGGCGACTAAAAGGAACCGAACTACTGTCGGTCTAAGCAGTAACCTCTTCTCAACCAACAGCTTTGGATGGACGAGTTGAGAAGAGTCAGGACACCTTCTTGTCATTGGGGTCCTAAAGGCGGATGACCAGTAGATACATCTGGTCAACGGCATGAGGATGCAGAAAGCAAATGGGAAACTACCCCATTAAAGATCATAAAGATATCCCAAGAGAAACTCGTACAATGAGTACATTCATATGAGTTAAATATCCATCTAGCAATACTAGGCACCGCTAACTTGACAGTAACCGTACCTATTTTGTGCTTGACCAGAGAGAAATGAAAATGAGAAAAAAAATCAAACAATAACAACGCGAATGTACTAATTTGGGACAATCAGCTTTATGTTTTTTTTTCTCTGCTTCACGGCATCAACATCTAAGGTTATTAGCCGTTTGTAATTTTGTTTCCAAGTTATCAGTTTATGGGGGTGTATATTTTCAGGATCACATAATGTGGGTATTCAGGAGCTGAGATGAACATCGATAAATGAAACGGAGGTTTACGTATATAGATTCAAAATTTTGAGATTAATATTTTCAGTTTTTAAGAAGCGTAATACGAACAGGTGGGATGAGGATAACGGGAGTGTCCAAGTCTTATTCTTGTTAAAATGACTTGCTCCCGTCTCTTCAATCCCGGCGGGTACTTTCATTTTTCAGTGGTTCGCTGCAAGTTCCGTAAGTGCCTAGTACTTTGCATCCATTGACTCTGCCAGAGCTGCTTTAGACGTATCTTTATGTTCTTAATTTCATGATTTTTTTTAGACAAAGATGCTTACGAGTTTTTTCTTCTGTGGAAGAACAATACTTCTGTTATGTTTGCATGTGGTTGGAGCACTTAAGAAAGTGGGTAAATAGTTTATTTGGATCGGTTGTTTGTATATTGTAAATTAGCTGGAGTGCAATTTTTGGCACGACGGGCGTCGATATACAAACTGAATAGCAGATGAGTTATTAAAATGCATCGCTATTTAATATTTTGCAGCCGCTTATCGACTGTTAGTAGCTCAGTCAATACATCAAGTGTAAATTGAATTAAAAAATCTCATTGCTTTGACAGATGGCGGTAATGTATATTCAATTCATTAATAAACATATGTCGCTTGGGATTCAAGAGTCCAGCATATCGTGGTACTTTGTTAGAAATGCCAATATTACAAAACGAAAAACACTGAAACGCCTAACAAGCCCATTCAATTTCGCACTACCTAGCGATACAATGTGCATTGTGTTGCCATCACAATCGCTTCGCTTTTTCCCTTGACTAGGTAAGTAATTTTCAATTGTTCCTTTCTCCCTTATGCTGGGAAGCAGCTTCTCTTTCTAAGAAAAGCATCATTCACTTGCCTCTCGACATCTGAAAAACAGACGAGGCTATGAATCGTCTGCCAGTTGATTCAAAGGAAACATTTCTACATTCAAAAGAAGAGACCTTCTCAACGTTTTCCTTAATTAACAGTTACACAATCCTTTCACAATTCTTCACCAGCTTTTGTATGGATAACAATTGTTGGAGGCTATCAAAAGGTTCCTTTATTAAAAAACATCAAGCCTATTGGAATTGTGTAGCACTGATTAGATGGTTGAAAAAGTCATATTATGACGGCTATGGATGTCGAATAGAAATATAACGTAATATCTATTTTATCTTTCATTTCACACATTGCTTCATCTCTCTTGCTACTGACAAAAAAGTAATACATATAAAGACTCGTTCACACACAAGTAACAAAGAAAAACATCCTATGATGACCCCGTCGAACTCTTGTTGCTGAAATACATCGTAGAAATAAGAAACAAAGTGACCACGCACGAGGATACTTTGTTCGTGGAGTTTCTAGTAAAAGGAAACATGTCGCTAGTATAGAAAACATAGGGTTCACCGAGGTTCACAAAGACGAAACATTAGTGATAGTGCTCAGAGTAACAACTGAACATAGAGGTAGTGAACAACTAATTCTAATAGGAAAACATCTTTTCTTTACGTTGTCATATTGACCACCAGATACGGCAATCATAATTATTTACTATCGTCTTAATTGTATAGTATCCAGAAATATTCCATTCTACGTTAAAAAATGACGGTATTTTGATGGTTCAAAAATGATTACAGCAAAATTAACACATATGTTTACCTCTACTGCATTACTGCATATTTTTTCATCATAAAAGCAAATTCTGAAGTCATAAATTTTAAGGAGCTGGCAACGCCGATGCAATTTTCCTGCGATTTGTTTACGGTAGAATCCGGGCTGTGAAACATTTGTTTTGTTTGTGCGTCTTTTATGCTTGGTCAGTTGAATCGAATTAGCGATTTGTTGGTAGCTGTAGTGAAGCTTTACGGACTTGTTGTGCTATATTGGAGTGTTGTTTAACAGTTTTTAGAGATGGGACAGTGCAGTGTAGTGTCTGTAACATGGGTTGCATTGGAAGAATTTTTAGGTTAGTTGGCAATGTTTTGAGGCTGAAGTGTCAAAAGATGATGGCTTTGAGCACGCCATGCTGAAGTAGTTTGTTTACTACCTATATGTTCAGTTGTTACTGTGAGTGATAGTGGTAAAGGGTTTCATGTTTAAAAATGTACACATCGTAACGATTAATAATGTGGAATGAGAACGATGCGTTAATAACAGCAGCAGCTATCGTTGTGTTGAGTGGAGGAAAAAAGAAAGAAAAAGAGAGGGAGCAGACGACAGAAAGGAACTGCCGGTGCGCCATCTGGTACCCGAAGGTAACGGCAACCAAAGAAAATCGCTGCTAACAGCAGCAGACTTTTTGGTGGAATGACACGGCTCGTCCACTTTAGCCACCAGAGAGCGCGGGTTCTATATGCTATGCATATTGAAGTCGATACTGATGATCGCTAATAAGCGTGAAACAGCTGTCTGTGTACTGGTGGATTGACGGAGATATAGAGCAACCCTCGTATATCGACTTTAATATGCGTAGCATATAGAACCCGCGCTCTCTGGTGGCTAAAGTGGACGAGCCGTGTCGTTCCACCAAAAAGTCTGCTGCTGTTAGCAGCGATTTTCTTTGGTTGCCGTTACCTTCGGGTAGCAGATGGCGCACCGGCAGAACCTTTCTGGCGTCTGCTCACACATGTTTCACATGTTTGGTAAACATGAACGACCTGATGCTCTCTATTTCCGTCAATCGACCTATGGCGCACTGATGGTCGCTAATAAGCGTCAAACAGCTGTCTGCGTACTGGTGGATTGACGGAGATATAGAGCAACCCTCGTAAAGAAAAAAAGGGTTTGGACTGGTTAGATTTGGCCTTCGTTACAAGTGAAGGTACACATCTCATAAAAAGACTAAAAAATGATGATGCAGGTACTTGAGTGTCTCAAACCTCTATTAGAAACATGAACTACTACTATCGATAATCGAGTGATTACAAGCAGTCCACAGTGACGAAACCTAGCTCGCAAGTCACAGCATGTCCACGCTTGTTGCTCAGTTGCTTTGATGTTTACCATTCGGCGGGCGAAGAAGAAACAACGGTCGATGCGACGTGAGAAACTATAAACATTCATCGACAAGAAGCAACTTTGTTTCTAGAATCTAGTCGTGATGACAAACGTTGCCCTTTGTTACTTCTGCGTGGAGTCTTAACGCTGAGATGTATTTACACATTTTAGCAGCAGTACGCGAAATTCCGTACCTTTTAACCAACGATACTTGTAATATAAAAGATAAAATATACTACAAATTCATTAGAATGCAACGTAATAATAACACTGACTATTTATTCCAAGCATCGGAAACTTATGAATCTATCTTCATAACTAAATTATTGATGAATATGGAGCAATATTCTTATATAGATATATGCTATCCCATATATTACAAAAACATCGCTCTCTACTTAAAATTTGGGAAATGTACAGTGTGTAAATATATCTTTTTGTTACACACTGCACTAAACTGGAGGTTTAGGGGAGCCCTGAGTAAAACCACTTCATACTTGAAACTTGTTGTATATTGATCTGACCTCGTTACGAACTCCAGACATATCTTATATCTAACCCACATCCTATTGACATACTTAACACACTCACTCTGTTTATAAACAATCTTAGTTAAACAAATATGCGCTTATTTTCCAATATCTCACGCCCCGAACTGGTAACCTCCTTACAAATTGGAGCAATACAATATACTGGGTATACTTTACTAATCTACATCACAACCCTTAATCTGTAATAAATATACATATATACATCTCACAAGTGACTGTTGCGATTATGCTGACAAACTATGAGATTTGAAAATACATTAAATTAGAAATATCGAGAAACGATTCTGAAATAGAGTTACTGTTCTTAACTAATTTTCCAATACATGTTAAGATTTGACTATTAATATTGATTGTTATCAGGTGACTTTACAAAACAAAAGTTTTCTTATAAACGTACGCTTTTGGGTATAAGGTCAGTCTGGTCAGTGACTGAAAACATAACTAAGGCATACCTGTCTATGCCTTAAATGAAAAGGGATAATCTGTTGATGTTTTCTAATCAATATCTCAACTGAGGTTCCTCAAAATACACAAAATTTCCAGAATAAAAACAGGGCTGCTTGAAAATAATCAACCTTTAAGAAATTTTTCGCACGTAGCCTATAAATAATCATCGGTTCTTTCATCTGCCCTTATCTGCCCTTTTTCTACTGTACGTTATTGTTCTGTTGTGTTGAATTTATGATGAAGTGTTTATTGGCTACTGGGATGCCTTCTTCGTAGGAAGTATCCTGAATCATCATCAGTGCTATACATGCCATTTTAGGGTTTGGATTATTCACGCACAGCGAAGTATGATATGAGGAACCGCATAAAGAACATTGCTCGTTCCACGTTCCTTGGCGAACACTGCAGGTCTATACGTACGTAGAAGAGCAGCTCAATACGCTAAGGATTATTATTATTTTATTCATATGAGTACAAATAAACGCCACCCTTGAAGGTTACACCTTGTATATAAGCGTATTGGCTGAATTGTATATCACATACAATTTTGACACTTGACGCTCAGACACTCGCATCGCCAGCTTTAGATTTCTTCAACCACTGTCTTCAACGTCGGTGTTACCCTCCTCTACTTGGTTATAATGGCATCCAAACATTTGGTTTATGGAGCCTCCCCCGCATTCGGTCACTCGTAACATAATAAATCCTACATTTCTTTCTCGCTGACAATTTCGAGTATTCTGACATTGAAAAGGCGAACCATAGGCTGATGACGCCATCTTCTCAAAAAAAAAATTGACGACTTATTTTTCCCTAGTGTAAGGAGGTCGGATGTTTGTCGAAGAAAACAAATGTTTTTCCTCAATCCACTCAATAAATAACTGAAAACCTGAATTTAGATGGCAGTCGTCTAATAAAACTTTGGGGAGCTACGGCCACCGGACTTGAAAGTAACATTTTAGAGTGATTTTTTTCTTTTGTTACCTTTGGTGAGTATTTGGGACGGAAAAAATATTTTATGAATTACTGTTACTCTTAACCTTGCCTTAGATTTGATAAAAATCTTACAAGATGCAGTGGAAAATCAGTTTATACCAAATACTTGATAGGTACGAAATTACAATACAATTACAAATTTTGACCGCCTAAAAATAGATCTAAACGTAAATAGCAATTTTTACCTACATGTCATAAATACAAAGTTGTTTTTGAGATTTATTTCTCTACAATTACAAGATAATTCTTTGGAAATTTTAGGGGTAATCAAGTTTTGCAAAAAAATTATATAAAACTAATATGAAAAGTCAAAGGTAGACGGAAGGGTATTTGAAAGAGTAAGGTTGTGGTTGATAATAATCATATATAATATCAACAAGACTATATAAATATAGTATGCTTCCATATGAATGAAACAAAATATTGCGTATAATGAAGTTACACGTAAATACAATGAATCAGATAGTTACATTGAAAAAAATACAAATTACAGTTTAAATATTATTTTTCAGAACTAGACATGATTATAAATCTAAGGTGAACTTTGCAGTGTAAATCACTAAATAGAATGTCACTAAACTAACTGCCTTCTATTAGGTGTCTCTGTACATTTATTATTGCACACACTATAACCATGATGTCATCCAATCGCTGTAATAAATTTAAATTTACACGTGCGTAAATGTCAACCATTTTAAAATCTCTAACTCTACCGATAACCGTTTCGATAATTGTTTGTAATGCTGCTCATTTAGCCTCTTTAGCAGCTGAAGCTGACAGCGCCAGCGATTCTTGTGGGGAAACACTTGGTGGTCTTATCAGTTCATGATTCTTTTCAGATAAGATGCTTCTTACTTGGTTTTTTCTAATGGTATTGCGGTCAATTAAATGAAACAATTTTCCTTTCCACGACGTTTCGGTTTATTATAAATCTAAACCATCGTCAGGTGTCTATAAAGAATGATAAAAACAGGTAAATATGGTGTCTAGTCGATGAAATGTATATATATAAGAAAACATCTAGTAAAAATGAAAATTAAACCTTACTTAGCAATATATATAACAGAACAATGTACAATGAAAAAAAAATTTTTTTTTGTTGATTAAAAGAAAATAAAATAAAAACACTACTTACAATTTGTTTTAGTTTGCTACATATTTTTAAGCGAAACCGTCCCTGAGGATTCAGGAAACAGAATGACCATTAAAGTTTGGAATTATAAGATGCCATAAAATACCAGATGTTTAGAAAGTGGTGGTGATAATAGCTAGAGAGTGGGTGTAGGGTGGTAACCTAACGTACATATCTGTATTAATGATTTATTGATTTAGATAAGATGCAGAAACCTCATTTCAATAAGCTATTGTAAATATTTCCCAACCTGTCAACATCAGACCTAAAGTTTATAGCTTTATTATTATTTTTAATATAAATCATTTCTTTTATATTTCTTTTATAATAATTTTTTTCTTGTGCAAGAATTTTAGGATTTTGGAAGTCAAATTTGTGTCCGGTTTCATATGTATGTTTACTTAAAGCGGTTGATTCTTTTCCATTCAATGTATCGTACCTGTGATTATAAACTCTATTCTTTAAATATTGTTTTGTTTGGCCAATATATACCCCATCACAATGCTGACAGTCTATTTGGTAAACTATGTCTGTTTTATTATTTAAGTCTATGTTTGGTTTAAAATTATTGTAAAATTTATTAGTTGAGTTAAATAATAAAACAGACATAGTTTACCAAATAGACTGTCAGCATTGTGATGGGGTATATATTGGCCAAACAAAACAATATTTAAAGAATAGAGTTTATAATCACAGGTACGATACATTGAATGGAAAAGAATCAACCGCTTTAAGTAAACATACATATGAAACCGGACACAAATTTGACTTCCAAAATCCTAAAATTCTTGCACAAGAAAAAAATTATTATAAAAGAAATATAAAAGAAATGATTTATATTAAAAATAATAATAAAGCTATAAACTTTAGGTCTGATGTTGACAGGTTGGGAAATATTTACAATAGCTTATTGAAATGAGGTTTCTGCATCTTATCTAAATCAATAAATCATTAATACAGATATGTACGTTAGGTTACCACCCTACACCCACTCTCTAGCTTTTGTCACCACCACTTTCTAAACATCTGGTATTTTATGGCATCTTATAATTCCAAACTTTAATGGTCATTCTGTTTCCTGAATCCTCAGGGACGGTTTCGCTTAAAAATATGTAGCAAACTAAAACAAATTGTAAGTAGTGTTTTTATTTTATTTTCTTTTAATCAACAAAAAAAAAATTTTTTTTTCATTGTACATTGTTCTGTTATATATATTGCTAAGTAAGGTTTAATTTTCATTTTTACTAGATGTTTTCTTATATATATACATTTCATCGACTAGACACCATATTTACCTGTTTTTATCATTCTTTATAGACACCTGACGATGGTTTAGATTTATAATAAACCGAAACGTCGTGGAAAGGAAAATTGTTTCATTTAATTGACCGCAATACCATTAGAAAAAACCAAGTTTGAAATCTACGGTCACGAAAATATAAAATCATTGTTAGATGCTTCTTACATATTTGAATCCCTGTTAGCAGTGTTTCTTTCAGACGATTTGCTCCGAGGGAGCATTTTGGAGTTGAGGGGGGGGGGCTGGTTATTTTAATATAGATTAAGTAATGTTCTTTATAATTCGTGTTAATTACTAATATTCTTTTGATGTTTTGATAAAGGGTAGCTAGCGGAGTAATAAATAATGGGAAAATATAACTAAAATAAAGCCAAATAGTGAAAAATGTAACGGTTCGCATAAAATCCTAAGCTGTATTCCAGTTTCATGGATGAGTATGAAGCTTTAGGACATATGTCTGTATTAGAAATGACCAAGCAACCTGGGGTACAATACTTTTTTTCTCACCGTCAAGTTGTAAAGGAGGAAAGAAAAAGGGCAACAATAAATCTTAAAAGAGATAATTGTTCAAAGATTAAACTGTTATAAATATATTTACGATTTATGGATGGAAAGAAATGTCTCCATTTAAATAAATTCTGCTAAAATTATAAAAATGATTACTGTCGAAAACCCTGATGTCTAGTGTCAGATAGTCATCGTCAGCATGTAAAAAAATATCTGCTTTGGTAACTGTAACACTTAAAAAAACAAGCTGTTTCTGGAGTGAACATGAAATTTTCAAATCATTTTGTAACATCGAGCCAGAAACATCCTGACAGGGTTCAGAATAGCGACTAATAACGGACAGTTTTTTTTGACAGCGATGCCAATTTTTGCATGTAAGACTGCTTGAAGGACTACTTCCAACACTCTTCTTTATGAATTCATTCCTCACCGAGTCCTTTATGGCAGTTCTTTTGTTGACGAGCCCTTCTCCGTAGACTCTGTCATCGAACCATTGAGGATGGATCCCTCCTGACTCTCCATGGAGACAGAATGTCTAATATCAGAAGATAAATTTTGCAAGTGTACTCATTCTTCTGAAAAAGAACGTCTCAAATTAAAACTTTGTTGAACCAACACCCTATATTTTATTTCTCAACCACAACTGACCTTGGCACCTCATCATTCACCACCTAGAGTTGGTCTCTAGCGAACTCACACTGTACTACCGCTTGCTAGATAACTTGCAATAGCAATGTCTCAGTTTCGTAAAAGGAAGATTATCCACACTTCCTGTGTTGTAGCGAATGGCTTAATTAATAAAACATCCGATTTTAATGGTAATTGGGAAGCTTGTTCAAAGGATTTTATATGCTAAAAGCGATTTGGGTCTCTTCTGAATTAAATATTTAAACCTTGTTTTACGTTTGCGTTACTTTTTGTGCATACAGGCATATTACTGCATTCTGTGGATGTTAGTGATTTTAGCATAACTCATCAAAATAATTCAGTGTTTTTACTTGAGCGTCGTAGCGGTACAGACATTTCCAATAATTCTGAACATTTTTGAGGCGTTTTTAATGCAGAAATGTCACTCGCCGCCACTGGTTATAATAAATTGCTGAAATACACTTACTATGAAAGCTTGTTTGCTTTTAGTTACATACTTTGAATCGATGAGTTTGAATAAAACTTAAGCCTCGTTTTTTCACGGTGATATAGCTGTTGCGATAGTTGCTATCATGATAGCAACTATCACAAAATATGTCACCCTATAGACAACTTGATAGTCACTGTCGCACTGTCGCAACAGTGCTATGGTACTTTCTCGTATAACAAGATAGTTGAGAGTACTCTCATGATAGTTTTTGAGCTATTCCATCTATTCTAACCGTGCATAGAACACTGACAGCATGATAGTTCATTTTGAATCTGTCTCTCCCATATCTTTCCACAGTTTTGAGCTTATCTACGTTTGGTTTCAACGATTTCACCAATGACAACAGCCACCGCTGCAACCATGTCCGTCATATTGCTATTTCTCACTAGTTTTGCTCTGTGAGTTCTATGTTCTGTGCTTGCTATACTATCACAATACCCTTTCAACGTGTAGACGTTTGACTTTCATGACACGACTGTCGCGCTGACTATCATGAGAGTCCTTTCATGATAGTAACTATCACTGTTAAAACGAAACTTAATTCAAACTCGCAACACCGCTCCAAGTAGCAACACGTTCCTCTGTTTGGCGCGTTACAGGCCGCTAGCGTTTGTTTTTATCGCGGCCCACCAAGACGTGAGAAAAATTGAAGAACTTTAGTTGCAGTAAATTTTCGCAAACGTGATGCATCCCTCCAGACGACGCAATGCGACGCTAATTTATCCTTTTCTGAAAAGGGATCATAAATCTTATACTGGAATGTTGATAAGAGTAGCAAATAAATGAAATAACTCTAGAAGATGCTACCATGATGCCCTAATCAAAGTTTGTGACCTACGCCATTTAGACAGTAACATTAGAATAAATTGTTACGCCCAGAAGGAATAACTTCTTGGACATGATTTTTGGGCAGTCATCCTTAAATCAAGCATGAAACGATTAATATACGTATACACCCTAGAAATGTCATGTCATGATCTAAAAAATAAAAAATGGGTCTTGTAACTCCGTAGATGAATGCACTCTCTTGCACAAATCTAATCACGACAAAAATGATATGGTCCATGTCTACTTCTAGCAAACAACCTGATTTCGTTGATTAAAAGTCTATGGAAGATCATGTAAACCTGAAATTTTCGCCTTCATTGAACTCTAAATCGAGTGGTCGGGGTGGCCCCGGAAACATCAAGAACAGAACCCTTACTCCAACTAGCCTGTGCACATGGCTCACAACAGCAAATCCAGTATCATGTCGCTCTCCAAGGCGACGCGACGTCTTACCATTTCACGTAAATCGTGCAATTCTGGATAGAATCACGATATGTCGCTGAACATGGCATTACTCCATCATGCCTCTCAGTGCTACCTTCTGCACCAGTTCAAACATTGATGATGTAGCTTACAGTTAAAGAAATCACTGATCGTGGAGGACGCGAATGCTTCTACAAATATGAACAGTAATATGTCTACCTTCTTCTGCTAACCACTGATCAATGATTGGACGCTTAGTTATAAAATGGTCTTGCAGAGCTGAAGCTTCTGTGTTTATGGTCTGTGAAATGTTGCGGTTGCTCTTCTTCGTATTCTTCTAACTTTCTTTGTCCACTCATGATACACCAGAGTCTTTTAGACTCTGCTATATGGTGCGGAGGTTTGGATGCTTAAGAAGGCGAAAATGGATAGACTTTCGAAAGATAGTGTTATAGAAGATTGTTGAGGATCTCTTGGACTGATAGGGGCTCACGGCAAAGAATCCATAAAAGAGGAAGAAATAATTAACACCCTCAAAACAAAAAAACTAGAGTACCTTGGTCATGTTGTAAAGGGACCCAAACATATTCTACTACAAAGCATTATGGAAGGGAAGGTCAAGGACAAGGGAAGCTAAGGAAGACTAGGATCCTCTTGACTGAAAAACTTGAGGGATTGGTTTGGGATGACCTCAAATCAACTACTTAGAACAGCGGCAAACAAAGTATGGATTGCCATGACAATATCCAACCTCCGCTAGGAGATAAAACATGAAGAAGAAGAAGAAGAAGAAGTACAACTGACAAGGTTCCCAAAGTCGCTGTAGCGAGGCTAATCAGTATCGATCCTAAATTCTGAAAAACCAATTCTTCACAGAAAACGGAGAAATAGAAGGTCGTTATTGCAAAAACTTTTAATGGAACGATAAAACGGTAATATTTTGATCTTAGGATACGAACATGCAGGATTACATCGACGAGCGTGGTTGAGGTTCATATCGCGATTTCTACATCCATGCTAAAACAAATTTGTGTATCCTTATGAGTCCGAATATATCGTAGATGCCTTCACACGGTTACCCTGGCGGTTCACCTTGCGGTCTACAGCGATGTCATCTGGAGAACAAAATAGTTTGTCCCCGCACCACCAGTCGAGGATGATACTTCTAGTCGTTCTGAGACTTTTGAGCGGATCCCGCTGAATTAGGCATAATGAAGGAAGAACTAATAGATTTTGCATTTAAACCTCCCGCTATTAGAGGCAAGCGTAACAAAAAGCACAATCGCTACTTTCACTGTTGTCGCTCCTATACATGATTCAACCTAATGTTTAATGACAAAAAGGTAAATTATAACAATGCTGCTCTTGAATTAACTTTTTTAACGAAATCCATCCATCTCTTGACGAAACAACGTGGCTGACTGAAAGGTAAAGCTTCTTTCGACATGTTCGACCCGGCGGCGACGTCTAAGTAAAGTGCCACCGCGATGTAGACCGCGTTTGCGCTCATCCGTATGTATTCGGTATGCCCGTACCTTAGCGTAAGGTTTTTTATTTAGTTTTATAGGTAATGATTTGTAACCAATAGCATGAAAATTACGAACTTGTTTTCAAACAAAAGTTTATCAAACTTGTTGCATAGTCTAAATGCGCCTTAAGCATCTATCATAATCTTAGTTTGAAATCTTAACATATATAAATCCAGAGAATAATATCTAGTCAAGGAAAGGACATGTCACCTAGTTTACTTGAAGAAAATAGATGTGCATGTACCAAAAATTGTACAGACAATGAATGTGTGAAATACACGATTCAAAATTATGGATTACTACTAATGTAGAGGTTGGTCCTAGGTCATATTTATCCACGTCCGCTTTGCTTTGTTCGCCAATGTAATTTGTTTTGATAAAGTAATTAGGAGAAGCCCCTTGCACGCTTGTGCTGCTACTGCTGGCCTCGACAATTACCGCTTCTTTCCACCCGCGCTTCTCTATTAAATTAAGACGCAAAGAAACGCCGTGCATTCTAATTCTACCCGCTCACTTTACTGCCCGATTTATCCTGCTTGTCCACCAACTTGATCGAATAGTAGAATAATATAAACAATTCACGCAAACCGTTCGGAAGTCTGGACTTTTCCAAAATTCCACAGGCTATAGAGCAAACAGAATTTGAGGGAAGAGCGGTAAACCATATGACTCCGACGACGAAACACCGATTTTTTATATACAGGGTGTCCCACGACGACTAAGACAAGCAATATATCAGAATTGATGAGCAGTAGTAGCGAATTATAATTTTGGGGGTGTGAATTAGAGAAAATATACTATTTTTTCTTATTATGGTGTCACCCAATGCAGCATTTGTATTTGATCACGTGACGTCCGACTCAAAATTTTTAATGGGGCACCCTGTATAGTTGTGACTTTTTGTATTCCTCCCTATAAAACAATCCCAACAAACTAGCACACTTGGGGTATAAAGTGATTAATTCAAGAGCTTCAGGTACTTAAAGGATGGTACAACTACCATTAATTATAACATGTACCCCTACAGTAAAATTATTTTGGTAGTGTTGCACAATGGTAGTGGTACAGTCCTTTAAGTACCTGTAGCTCTTGAATTAATCACTTTAGACCCCAAGTGTGCGAGTTTGTTGGAATTATTTTATCGGGAGGAACATAAAAAGTCACCAATATACAGGGTGTCCCTTTAACATTTTTGAATCGGACGTCACGTGACCGAAAACAAATACCTCATTGGGTGACGCAATAACAAGAGAAGATACTATATACGCTCTAATTTACACCCCCAAAATTATAATTTGCTACTACTGCCCAGTTATGATGTATTGCTTGTCTTAATCGTCGTGCCGTACTAAAGAGGCGTAATTTTTCCTTTTTTTTGCTCACTTTGTTTACAAATTATTCATTTGAGTGAACAAAATCATTATTATTATGTTATACATATAAAAAGCATAGCTTCACGCTGGTAGGTAGCTCACGAAATTTATCATCATTAAGCCTAGTTTACACTGGTGAAGTAAACGATGAAGTAGAATAGCGAGATAAGAAAAGCATGCCCAACTTGACCAGTGTAAACAGTTGGTCAAGTAATTGGTCGAGTTCACGGGCGAATATCGGGCAAGCCAGGTGGTAGAGCGGACAGCATAGTAACTCGTCCACTTGTAACAATAAAAATGTTGCTTGGTCATGAACGACCAGCCAACACTTTTATTACTCATAGCAACCAGTAGCTCAATCAGTTTGCATGAGACTAGGGTATGTAGGTGCGTGCGTGTGTGCGTGAATGTGTGAGTCTCGTTAGCCGCCAAGAAATGAAAACTAGGACAACAATGGTTTAATAAAGATTTATTTTAGTATGTATACGAATGCAGTACATTTAATTTTTTTTTAAAAAAGAACTTAGCTTCAGAAGGAAGTCCTCGTAGTAGTGCCCTTCCGAAAGGAAGGTGGTGCTCCAGAGAAGGCTGGCTTTTTGAGGAGTTCAGGTGGTGCCCCAAAGGTGTGGTGTCCCCAAAGAAAAGTTTTCTTGAGGAGTTCAGGTTGTGCCCCAAAGGTGTGGTGTCTTCATGGTGGCACCCCGACCAAGAAAAGTGGTCTTCATTGAGGCACCCCGCCAAAAAAAGTTAGGTCGTCTTCAATGTTGGCACCCCAACAAAAAAGGGTGGTTCTCCTTGATTAAGACATAATGGCACAGACACAAAAGATTGTCTTAGAGAGACATAATTACGTTAGCTGTTAACTGTTTGAGTTCAAAACGCAAAAGGAAGGAGATATGTGTTTCGACATAAAAGGTAACCTTGGTGGAGAGCAAGAGCATATCCCCACTCATTAGATATGCGCAGGCGGTGTAATATAAATATCGTTCCATTTGAAAGAAAGTAGAGATGGGAAAAAGGTAGGGGTGAGAAGCAAAATAGTTATAAAAATGTACTAGTATAATGAGGAAGCAGTAGCTAAAAATGGAAGTTGTAAACTATTTGTATATGGTAGCCAAGTAAATAATATAAAAATAATTTTGAAAACGGGTGAACCGTTACACTCGGCCCCACTTAACGAAAAAAAATTTGAGAAGCATTCGAGAATTTTTTTTTTTTTTTAAAGAGAGTAAAGTTAAAGTTATCACTGAGGGATCAAAATCAATCATTTGTCCTGATAACAATGTCAGATTAAGTTCTCGTGCTTCCCCATGCAAATCTCAAGAAATTGTAGTAATCTACAACCTACAAAGTCTATCAAGGTGCATGAAAGAGCAAGAAGACGCAGGTAGAAAACAAAAATGTTGGAAGAGAAATGGGAAGAAAAAGAGATAGCCTCAAGTCTACCAAACAAGAGGGATGGTTATAGCACCAACTCGCTTAAAAGTGCAGTGAAGCTGCACTGAATATGTACTACACAATGAAGGTAATAAATTGTGAAGTAAAAAAAAACAAATGTACGCAACCTATCAAACCCTAATATACTTAAGACCTAAAAAAAACTCGTCAAAACTTTGACAAAAGACAAAGAGTTTCAAGACTCGGCTACAGGAGGTGCAAAGGATGCAGCAGCATCCAGAGTACCCAACTGGCTAGGAAGATTCGTTTCGCTGATAGATCTTGAAACTGCGCCGTAGAATCTTCCTACATCCACCAGTCGTCTGTCAGCTGAGGACTGCAGAAGCTACCACGCCCCCACAACAAGTGAACCAAGTCATGAAGACTCTAGGGCAGGAAAAAAAAGAAAAAAGAACACAGTTTTACTTGCTGCCTGCAACAGCAAGAGTGAACTTATAGTAGTCACTAGACTGAAAAGAGGACAAGTGAAGCTTGCCTCCAGGCGACTCAATGAATGGGTTAGCATTTCAATAATGCTGCTGGCGCTCTGCCGCATATGACCTGAAGAAGGAGCTCAGATACATTGCAGTAGTGACATCAGGTGTGTGTCAAGTCTCCTCAGAGAATTTTGACTACCCTTTGTCACCCCCCACAACTATCCTTCCAGGTCCAGTATCAATAAAGATTGTCGTACTGACACTCGCCAACACGTACCATTGAAACGGCCTCTAAAATAATAACAAGGTTGTTGCCTATAAAAAATCTAATACCCTATGCAAGTGTAAGTAGGTACTACTCAAAAGAAACTGGGATACCCTTAATATTCTCAACAAAAGATTGTAAAATATTCCACTGAACAGACTTAAGAGAAAATTCAAATCTCTAAAGCATAAGTATAAGACCAAACTATTTCCATTTATGAAATATTAAATGAAAAAAAATTGTAACACCATAAGTGCTTCTATGGAAACGCAAAATAAATTTAAAATTTTGATCGAAATATTTTCTAAGTACTAACTATAATTCAGTAATGTTCTGATTCAAATCAAAAAATTTGTAATCCAGTGATGCTCTGACTCGGTAAAGAGATCTTGCAATAATCCAGTAATGTTCTGATTTGATAAGGAGCATTATGATTCAGTGATCAACAAAAAAAAAGTTGGGCGCCAGCAGTCTAAAATAAGACTACAAAGAAAAAAAAACAATCAAACATCTTAAGTGCTTGAGTGATATCAAGTCAAATACCTACATGAAATTTTTCAAATAATAAACAACGAAGTAAATTCAAAGAAGTTCTGTATTATATTAGATTCAAAAGAATAAATCCACAAAGGATTAACAAGATTACATTCCAAAATCAATTCAGGGAAAATTTATACATCATATTAAATTCAGAAAAGTACATCCAAGGAAAAATTCGTTCATGTGACAACTTAAAATAGGCAAAATTATTTAAGTAAAATAACTACCACAAATCTAATGTTCATTAATAAATTGATTAAAAAAAACAAACATCAGTGCAAGTTTAAGATCTAATCAGGAAAAACTATTAAAGATTGCATGAGCCTATACAACAGAAATCAAAAGCTTGAACTATTTGTGAGCATGTAAGCACAAGGATCTTAGTCGATTAAAAATTATAAAGTTCAAGTAAGCTAACAAACGAAGATTAAATGCAAAATTTCAAGAAATGTTACCAAGATTTTAATCCATCAAATATCAGATTACTAAAACTGTAACAAACTCGCATCAAGTTATGAGTGCAAAGCGAAAATCGTAAAGTTATAAATTCAAAGTGATTTAAAAAAACTAAACTGTGATAAACAGATCATATGAAAGAAACTAAACATGAAAATCTCAGGCCTACAAAAGTCATTCCAAGTACGCTGCAGATTTATAGAAACGCATACCAGGATAACTAAAGAGGATAGAGAGAATCAGGGGTAATTTCGTTCGTGAGAGCTAAGTGAAATTTTTTTTTAAAGCCGTAAATTTTAAAGTGATTTTAAAGTCATAAGAAATCTACTATAATGAACATTGAACAAGTACCATGAAAACAAATCACACATGAAAATCGCAAACCTACAAAAGCTATTTCAAGTACGCTGCAGATTTATAGAAACGCATACCAGGATAACTAAAGAGGACGGCAACAATCAGGGATGATCTTATTCATAAGTAAAAATTTAAAAATTTACATAAAGTTGAAATGACATGACATGGCATAAATGAACATAGGATTTCAGAAATCTACCAACAAACAAAGTACATTACAATGTACCATATCAAAAGTGTTTCTTCTACGCCAGAGGTTTCAAGAGCTGCCCGAAATACGCCAGATTTATAAGTATGCATATTACGACAGACAAGTGAACAGAAAATGCATACAAGAAAAGCGCTTTCGATCCAAGAAACGTCATAGGACTTACATCAGTCTCTATAACACAAAATTTGGAAAAAAAAATTCCATAACAAATAATATTTCTGAAAACATGTTACAGTATACTACGGAATGCAATAAATTTATACTACAAATTAAATTGATTAGTCAAAGTTTTAAGAACTATCAAAAATATCAGTAAAAATTTAAGTGTGTGCTCACAAATGTTCAGTACGGTTAAACTTAAATTTGATCAGAATTTAGAAATCGATGTTAAATTACAATTGTCACAATAGTATGTATACAAAATTTTGGACTATATTGGTTCAAAAGGTTGAAGACGATGTTAAATGTCCTAAGTGGTCTATTGGCAGACTCTTACTGCCGCCTAGAATTTTTAAGGGGCGCTGGCTAATTCTTTCTTTGACACTGACGCTTGAAGTGAGAATGGCGGTGCATTTTCCCTTCAGACGTCTCGCATCTTCGCCCAGTACAGCAGGGCGCGTGAAATTTTGGGACAGTGATATACATAAGGTTGATAAACAACGGTTTTAAGTGTCCTAAGAGGTCTATTAGCAGACTCTTACTGCTGCCTAGAATTTTTGAGCGGCGCTGGCTAATTCTTTTTGGATACTAATGCTTGAAGTGAGAATGGTGGTACATTTTCCCTCCAAACATTAAGTGTCCGCGCCCAGTACAGCAGGGCGTATGAAATTTTGTAACTGGGACTTATAAACAAACAAAAGTACTGATCACTATCTGAATCAGAACTAGTTTACGCATGGTTACCTCTAAATAATACTTCAACTAGAAAAGCGAGAGACAAAACCTGACAAGACTAAAGATATAAAAACTTCATTAAAAGACAAAAAAAACAGTCGAGCATGTACGTACTTGAAAACTTTAGAAACTAGTATTCTGGAGTGATACTCAAAACTTTAAAATTATTTATCTGGCCTCAACAAATATGACTGTCCTTATCAGTCATTCAAACAAAACAAAATAGAGACTAAAATGCTCTAACTAATATCAAAAATATTTGAAAGATAAAACAACTATATATAGATAAGGCTCCAGAATAAAACAATAAAAAAAAAAAATCAAAGACTAGTATCTGCTCAATGAAAAATCAAAAAAAAATTTTTTTTTGAAATATCAATATATTTTATAAGTGTGTGTGCCTCAATTTATGTGTTAATCTAGGAAATTAAATATATATGCAAGTATATAATTGCACATATATAACCACCCTTTTATAAATAACAAAAAAAAAACTAATGTCAGCTTATGAAAATTTTCAACTATAAATGAGTTACTAAATGAATGTACCTAAATAACAAATTACCAAAGAAAAATGTAGTGAATTGTTGTCCAAATCCCACACAAAATATATAGCTACAAAAAAAAGCAAACCATACAAAAAACTGTAGGTATGTGTTTATGACCTGTGAATAATATCCAAACGCCAGATATCTTAGAGAAACATTTACAACATACGCTCAGATTTATAAATTAACGCATACGCGAAATGTCTCAAGACAGTACAAAAAATAACGCATTAGGAAATCAAATCTCAGTCATAAATAAAATACACTAATCGACAAGAATCAATAGAAAAATTTAAAGAACTTATATAATATACCTCAATAAAAAAAAATTTTGAAAATAGAAAATTTGGACCAACAATCACCCTGAAAACTACAAAAAAAAATAAGCTGATAATAGTTAAAGAAAATTAAATAATAAAATATATATGCCAAATGAAAGTACTGCATCAAAAAAACATTATTAAATGGAATTTTGAGTCAATGAGCCGAAATGGAATTTTGAAAAAGTTGTCCAATTTTCATTTCAAGACAGCCTCAAGACTCACACCGCACAACACCAGACATACCCATGTCTGGCCACACGTTGGCAGCGCCAATTTGTAACAATAAAAATGTTGCTTGGTCATGAACGACCAGCCAACACTTTTATTACTCATAGCAACCAGTAGCTCAATCAGTTTGCATGAGACTAGGGTATGTAGGTGCGTGCGTGTGTGCGTGAATGTGTGAGTCTCGTTAGCCGCCAAGAAATGAAAACTAGGACAACAATGGTTTAATAAAGATTTATTTTAGTATGTATACGAATGCAGTACATTTAATTTTTTTTTAAAAAAGAACTTAGCTTCAGAAGGAAGTCCTCGTAGTAGTGCCCTTCCGAAAGGAAGGTGGTGCTCCAGAGAAGGCTGGCTTTTTGAGGAGTTCAGGTGGTGCCCCAAAGGTGTGGTGTCCCCAAAGAAAAGTTTTCTTGAGGAGTTCAGGTTGTGCCCCAAAGGTGTGGTGTCTTCATGGTGGCACCCCGACCAAGAAAAGTGGTCTTCATTGAGGCACCCCGCCAAAAAAAGTTAGGTCGTCTTCAATGTTGGCACCCCAACAAAAAAGGGTGGTTCTCCTTGATTAAGACATAATGGCACAGACACAAAAGATTGTCTTAGAGAGACATAATTACGTTAGCTGTTAACTGTTTGAGTTCAAAACGCAAAAGGAAGGAGATATGTGTTTCGACATAAAAGGTAACCTTGGTGGAGAGCAAGAGCATATCCCCACTCATTAGATATGCGCAGGCGGTGTAATATAAATATCGTTCCATTTGAAAGAAAGTAGAGATGGGAAAAAGGTAGGGGTGAGAAGCAAAATAGTTATAAAAATGTACTAGTATAATGAGGAAGCAGTAGCTAAAAATGGAAGTTGTAAACTATTTGTATATGGTAGCCAAGTAAATAATATAAAAATAATTTTGAAAACGGGTGAACCGTTACACACTCGGCCTCCCCAACTACTACTCGACTGTTAATTCGCTTGAAACTCAGCCTGTCTAAACTCGAGCCACAGCAGTAGATTAAGCAAGTCGAGTGAACATTCCGTTTTATTGCAGTGTGTGTATCGTGTTGAATGGAATATCTAGCGAAATAAATAATTTGAGAATGAAGTGGACCGAGAATGATACTTTAAAATTTGTTGTGCTCTATCGCGACCATGAGTGTCTTTGGAACATGGGTAAAGTGAGCTATAGAGATACAAAGTTAAGCAGAAAATTAAAAACAACTGTTTCAGGACTCAACTGCTCGATTTCGGACTCGGACTACTTTCTTCGCGTGTGAACAAACAAATAATCAAAACGGGAGAGTCCAGTTACTGGGCCCAATGCATTGGGACAAATAACTTTACCGCTTACTTGACCAGTGTAAACTAGCCTTTATAGCGTATAAATAAGTATCTAAGTTCACTTGACCAGGCGTTGGGATAATTTATAGTTTTATATTTACAACAAGGTTTTAAGATTTTAGGCATTTGGTGAAATAAATTACATTGTTTACACCCGTATGCACCGTTTGGCGATTCTAAGCCTAGTTCCCTAAACGCGTTTTGCTAATCTTTGACATCTAGCCATGCACCGTCAAAAGATTAACTAATCCAGCTTGGAGATACGGCAAGGTTGTGTTCGCAAGATTGTTTTGACAGTGACAGGTCAAAATTGTCAGTTTGCGGTGCATAGTAAATAAGTAATCTAATCCAAGTTTACGTAACTAATCGCGCAATTGACTTACGGTGCATACGGGTGTTAATGAAGTATGTCCTTTTACTGGGTTCTAGTATTTTTGTAAATCCTTTTCCTTCTCGTAACATAGTTGAGGGAGAATTGCGATCGTTTATCTATTTAGCGTATGGCTACATGGATTAATGTCATGAACAGTAAAATAAAATACAAACATTGAATTGAAAGACAAACAAAAGCAAATTGCTATCGTGAAAGTGTTGGATACGGAGACGGACACTTGTTTAAACACCATTTAACCCATTTTGACCTCAACAACTAGAGCGGTCGGGTTAAAGTTAGGTTAGGTATTAAAGTTTCAAAATGATGCAGTTTTTCCTCGGTCTGTGAGTGATCTCGTTTGACTCAGGACGTCAAACCAAGTCGATTGACACTATTTTCAACCCCTATTTCGGTTTTCGCTAAAACGAAATCAAGCCGATGTTAGAGCAAATATAGTATCTTTTCTTATTGTTGTGTAACCCAATGAGGTATCTGTTTTTGGTCACGTGACGTCCGATTCAAAATGTTTAATGAGTCCGATAAAACAATTCCAACAAACTAGCACACTTGGGGTCTAAAGTGATTAATTCTAGAGCTACAGGTGTTTAAAGGACTGTACCACTACCATTATGAAACACTACCAAAACAATTTTACTGTAGAGGTACGTGTTAATAATCAATGGTAGTGGTACCATCCTTTAAGTACCTGTAGCTCTTAAATTATTCACTTCAGACTCCAAGTGTGCTAGTTTGTTGGAATTGTTTTACCGGGAGGAACACAAAAAGTCACAAATATACAGGGTGTCCCATTAAAAATTTTGAATCGGACGTCACGTGATCAAAAACAAACAACGATAATAAGAAAACATACAATATCTGCTCTAATTTACATCCCCAAAATTATAATTCGCTACTATAGTGCCCAGTTCCAATATAGTGCTTGTCATAATCGTCGTGGGACACCCTGTATAATTTAATCACATTATATCATAAGTAGGTGCCAGAAATCATGCCTTAAAGCTTTTGGGATTCGTCCTGGGACACGGTCTATATAGATACATATAAAAATACCATGACAATCTTCTAAAGAGAAATTTCACACTTCTAAGGTTCATTAAAAAAGAAAAAGAAATTTGAAGTATTCCGTGGCGCTTTTTTCATTTGAAATTCTTTATACGTTTTGATTGGTTTCTTTTCAAGATAGGCGCCATGTTTGATTTTAATTTCAGATTAATTTGAGATTAATTAAATCCACATGTATATTTTTTTGCGATTATAGGGGGACATCTGCCTCAGTCTTTGATTCTTGTGCTCACAGAGGTTTTGCTAGTTATTAAGGTGTCCCTGTTGTTTGTAGGAACGAACATTTTTGTTCTTGTCCCGTTTCCCTTCTTTTTGCAGTTCATGAAGTCCTGAAGCTATGAACCATGGACAAAAGGAAGGCTTCACCAAGGTGTCCTGGAGGGGTAGCTTATTTTGGAGGTCATGACGTCCTGACATGAAAGGCGGCCTGGATCCCTTTCGTCTGGTCCATTTACTTGTGATGAGGTTGTATGCAGTTATTTATTTTTGAGAGCCCCAGCAGTGGTCACCATCCTATCCTGCTGGCGATGACTGAACAGACATTAACAATATGACTGTCATTTTAAATTTTTCATTTTTTATTTTTGTAATCCAACTGTAATCATTTGCATATTCGCCATACGTCAATTTACATATTCATTCAAATTGCTTGGCACGAACCCATCCGCTGAATTTCTAGTAAACCTGCGATAACTTTTGCTCACTGACTGTAGCGCAGCTAGATGAGCTTGTGATTATTGTTATCATGAGCGTTGACTGAAGAAAATCTTCAAGAGAAAATCTTCAATCAACGATCATGAGTTAGTTACAACATCACCTGGGCGCTTCACGAACTTCTTTATCTAATGAGTTCCGTATATTAAATTATATAATGTGAATTATTGAACAGATAAAGCAAAAAGTCTTAAACTTAAACTTAAACTAATGTACGTTAACAAGGACTAGTTAAATCCATTTTTGTTAAGTATAAGAAATGCAGATTATTTTCAAAAAGTATTTATAACACTTACATCACACTTTACAAAAAACAAAGATTTTGCGGGATCTAAAGATGCAAATGAATTGCAACATACATTTATAAGATAATTTGGTACAAAAGTGGCGATAAACCTGTTACAGCAACCGCTTCCCTATCTCTTACAGAATTGTTATTTCCCGGTTTTGCATTATGTAGATTAAGGAATTTAGATTACTTCCCACCCTAATTCCTATGAGAAGCAACGAGAATGCACTTCAATTACAGCGACGCTCTTCTCCTATGTCCTTTATATCGTTTAATAAAACCACCACTCACTACAGATTGTATAGCAATTTAGCGATGGTACTTGGTGTGCATTCAGCACATCGACGAATTTTTGTCTACCAATTACTCTAAGATAGAGGGAAATGAAATGGATGTTCGTTATGTAGATATCATAAAACGCCCAAAAAGCGTATTATCTGTCATTGAAAATTTTCCGCGATCGCAATACTCCCCTATCCCCTTTCCCCTATCGGCGTGGAAAGCAAAGTATGGAAAATGACCGGGAATCTTCAAATCGCCTAAGATGAAGTCTGAGCTGTTTATATATTTATAGTTCTTTATTTCAGCGCTGCTACTGACACGATTTCCATACGTGTTTTCAATCCGCGCCACAGTAATAATACGGTCTCAGAATTTCGTTATTTTTATTCGGATGAACCTAAAAAAGTGTATTATGCTGCTAGATCTTTCTCTTGCAGGTCAATGGACAGCCTGTCATGAATATAAATGTTTCAGTTTTACACCCCCTACCCCCAACCACCTCCATTTCACCTCCCCTCAAAAGAAAGTAGAAAGGAGGATCACGAACCCTAGAATGCCTAAAAACAGTGTGCGGAATATTTGGTTTTTTTTTGTTTTTTGCTAATTACTCCGTCGCCCATGGACCCGTTTTCAGAATTATAGCAGTATTACCCATTATGACCCAACAGCATATCGCCACTCAAATTTCATCACAATCCATGCAGCGGTTCTCGAGATTACAAGGCTAGAAGGACGCCAACAGACAGACAGTCAGACACACCGACAGACAGACAGACCGACGGAAGTGAGGATGTGGATTTCCATTATGTACGCCCAAAAAGCGCAGTATCTCAAAATAGAAAATGGTCCGAATTACAATACTTCCCTTACATATCGGTGTGGGAAGTAAAATATGCACAAAAGTGTTTTAGTAGGTCAAATCGTCAAACGTGAAGCTAAACGACTAACCGTAAACCAAAATTACTCGTTGTTATTAAGAAATATCTGCAGAATACTACAGATTCCCCCCATAAATAACACCGTGAGATTCCGATTTATGATTCAATACCTTGACGCCAAGAGCAGCAGTTCCACATTTTCATTGCGAGAAATATACAAATAAATGCAGCCATAACTTTGGCAATAACGAAAATATGCTTTTGACATCATTTGGCATACAGAATATACTTTTAACACAGCATAATGAACAACCAGCACAATAACTCAAGTTGGCGGAAATTACACGCGCGTCCCCACTTTTGGATGGGTTTGTTGTAGGGATGGTAACGGTACTTCGATACTTCTGCATTGATATCGATTTTTTTTTGTTATCGATACTTTTTGAGGCATTCCAAGCTGGTGGGTATCGATAATTTTGTATCGGTATCGAAAATAATTATATAATTATTGAGCGGTGTAGTCAGTTGCACAAAATGCTCTCTACGAACAAAACGCGACTATTTGGATAAAAAATATCGAGTTGGTATCGATATTTTCGTTTTCGCATCTCTACCCAAACTTGACAGCCGTAAAATTATCCAAAAACCCTCCCAAGGTCAAATTTTGTGGGAACCATTTTTATATAGGAAATCCTCAGATATATTATGCTGCTTGTTTATTATGCTGTGCTTTTAACCTCTAAACCAGAATGTACCAGATATTTGTTACAAGATCGAAAAGCAGCCATTTTTTAACAGCTAAAAGAATCTCCTTGAGTGAGGATCAATTAGTGTTCCATATATTTTTTGTAATGTCAACACAAACATGTCTCCAAAGGCAACGTTCGCAGCATATATGCCAATAAAATTCAGAATATCATAAAAGTGCTATTTTAAGATAACGGAAAATCCTTCATGAAAACAAAAATAGTTGGAGTTCCCCACCCCGCGCTTACTATCCATTATACTCCCTCATGGAAAACACTAATTGCTTAAAAACGATGTATGGAGAGTTTACGAGAATATACCTTATTCCATCATTTCACCTACTTTCACCTACCTACTATGATCCCATAGCAAATCATACCCCAAGTATCATGAAAATCCATTTAGTGGTTACTGAAATATTATGAGGATTAGAAAATGACAACATATAGACCGACGAAAATCAGTGACGTAGACTTTGTAGATATGTAGACATTACATATATGCAAAAAACCGATCTTATCATCAAAAGTTTCACACATACGGTGTAGGAAGTGTAAGTGGTGTAGCAGTTGGTATTTTTCTCATTTCAGTACTAACTCTGAATATGTTCTAAAAGTTGAGAAATACGTGTGCTTTGATTGGTACACAAAACTGAACACAGTTGATTTATAACCAGAATTGGAGGGCATCAAGAAGGATATTGTGCTATTGTAGTTAACAATAGTTACAATACCATTGTCTGTCACCAGCGCACAACGTTATTCATTTTCAAACTAATTCCTAAATAACAATAATTATGTGTGGGTGCATTCAGCTATAAAGAGCTTTGTTAGATTTTCTAACTTTTCTGTAGATTGTGACATGCATCCATTGATGGGATTGGTTCTGCAGGTTCTAGGCAGATCGTAAAAACGCTTATTTCTTCTTCTTTTCAAAAATAAGCAGTTGCGGTTACATCACTTTATTTTCATTCTGTATCACCTTTGGTACGCTACTGGTATACAGTTTAAGTAAAACAAAGCCGAATAGGCAATACAAAAAAACTGTCCAAAATGCTTCATACACCTACCTGAAGATAGCTTTCATTGAAGTTTTGTGTAGTGGTTCTAGAAAAAATTGGTAATTAATGCAATTTCTTAGATTCTCTTGAATGATGGAGTTACATTTTGTCTGTTAACTGTTATCAGACAGAATTGTCTGTACTGTAGTCATATTGGTCAATATTTTTTACTGACAACTGTTTAAAAATATCCATCTTCCACAAAATTAAATTATGTGTACATGAAATAGAAATTACTCCAGTGAATCCTAGCTTTAAAAAGCACATATTTTTTGGTATCATTCTCTAGATGGCTCTTGGTGAAAACTCACTTTAAATGTTTTAGTTGGCAGTTAAGCTTGTGGTCATTAGACCATCTTGAAAATATTTGAATATTGCGGTCTTCCTTTGACCACCTTAGTAGTAATTTTTTTAACCGCAAGCCTCTATGGCGAATAGATTCCGAGATACAGCACTTTGCATTCTTATCTGACCACCCGGTCATATGCATACATTACAGTATGGTTGTGTTGGTTTTGTATGTATTTTGGAAAAGTATATGAAAAAAGTCATTACACCCCTATTTTCGTATATTACCTTATTAACATCATTCGAACAAATGGCTCTCAACTGATTGAACATCATCAAGGGCTCATATGTATTCACTCCCATAAATAAACTGATCAAGTATCATGAGGCAAAACTATTATGCGGTCAAAACTTAGGCCAGGAGTAAGCGACGTACTTCCGTACTATAGTCAGTGGCGGCAATGCATAAGAAAAACATTTACCCGAGAGATCGACGACGACGCTGAATACAAGGCGCATTTAGCGCTAGTATAAAAGGGGTGCTACACGTACGAACTTTATGTACGCGGTTTTTAAGTTCGCGAACTTACTCAGCTCGACTCTCGAGACACGTGAAGCTAAAATCACTCATTTTGATAATTTTCCTGAATAAACAAAACTTTTAACAAACGCCAAACACAACAAGCGTTGCGCATCCATGGCCTGCCGAAACTAAGTGGTGGCTCGCGGCTCGTAGTACGAGCCGAGATAAGCTACGAGCAAGATTTCAAACCAGTTGGATCGCCGGCGGTTTGCGCGACGGTCTTAAAGTACGCGTACTCGCGGTGACACACAGGCGAAAAAGGCCATCAAGCCATAAATACGCGTACTTGCTCGTACGTGTATCACCCCTTTAATAATATGGGTTCTAAGTCAGGGCGAACACAACGGAGCGCCGATCCTCGACCTCCAACCATAGCATCGTACCCTAGCTCCGCTCACCAAAAGGATAAACACAATCTTAGATCTGTGCGGTCACAAGGGAGGACCGCCCATCATAGTAGTACCAGGGTAAATTCGAGCTTAGTGGGTGGACACAACGGATGGTATGGTAAAGGGTCGATGGTCTAGGATCAAAGGTCAATGGTTCCCGTTGTGTCCAAAGCCTAAGTGTTCGACCGCACCTCACACCACACATAGTATCGTACTATAGCATCCCTGTGCGAAGCAAATATTAGCGATTAGTAGTGTCCGATCGAACATTCGGTTTCAGTTTCGGCATAGTTTCGGCCAAAAAACGGGTTTCTGTTTAGTTTCGGTTTCGGCTGTCATCCAGCCGAAACTACGGCCGAAACCGAAACTAAATTCGATGAATTTCGCGCTGCGATCGGACGCCCTCGGAGCACTAATATTCAAGCTAAGAAGTGTCATTTTGCTGGGTAGATGATGGTAATAACACAGCATAGTAAACAACCAACACAATATCTCAGGTGGGCGGAAATTACACGCGCATGCCCACTTTTGAATGATTTTTTGTAGGGATGCTAACGATACTTCGATACTTGTACTTCTGCACTAATATCGAGTATTTTTATCTTAGATACTTTTTGAGGATTCCAAGCTGGTATCGGTACTTTTGTAGGGGTATCGGTATTGAAAATAATTATATAATTATTGAGGGGTGTAATCAATTGCACAAAATTCTCTGTACGAACCAAACCGGCCTATTTGGCTAACAAATATCGAATTGGTAACGATATCGGTATTTCCACTTTCGGATCTCTACCCAAACTTCACAGCCGTAAAATCATCTCAAGGTCAAATTCTGTGGGAACCATTTTTATATAGGAAATCCTCAGAGGTATTGTGCTAGTTGTTTACTATGCTGTGGTAATAACTTATCACAAGTTAAGAAGCCTGCTTATCGGAGCCAAGCTTGCAAAGAAACTCTTACTAGAATTTCTGTCCATTTCTGTCTTTGAAATAGGTTCCCCTAAAATTCACGTCTGACTTACCGTCGACTGTTTCCACTGAACAACTACTTAATGCTACCAGTCAAACTTATTCAGACTGAAGAAACAATTTGCAAAGAAAGTTGGTAAATGATTGTTTCTCGCTTAAAATATTACAATATTAGATTGTTTAGTTATGAATACTGATAACCAACAATAGCTGTAGCTCAATGAAGCTCACAACAGCTTCTTAAATTCAGAGAAAACTCCTTACTTTCAAAAATACTTAGTAGTTGTACTTAGTTTGTAGGTACTTCTTAAATTTAGTTTTAAGGCAGCTAATTGATAAAAGTGTCATAAAGAGTGACCAAAGTTTGGAAAGTTATTTAATAGATACAAAATATAGTATAAATATAAGATAGTTGATATTTGGTTCAGATTAACTTCTTACTTCAAAAGGTATAAATAATTTATTTGAAATAAGGTGTAATAATGCTGATGATACGTTATTCATTTTTATATCCACGAAAAAATTACTAAAGTTATATTGGTGTTTCGGTTTCAGTTTCGGTTTCGGTTTCGGCCGTAAAAAGTAGTTTCGGTCGGACACTAGTGATTATTCGAATGTGCGATCCCAACGGCTCACTGCCCATCGCTTCGGACCAAGCAGGGCATCATAGAATCGAACAGCGAAAATCGAGCTCAATATTTTTCAGACCATGGCACATCGCACTCTGACGTGGATGCTTAATTGTTATAGGTTGAGAATGGCAGTTTTTCTAAAAAAATATCTGCTTTGTCGCCGATTTTCTTGACAATGGAATCGAATGTATCAGTGCTCATCTGCATGTACTCCAACAACGCTGATTGTCTGTCTTTTCTGAGGTCATTAAAGATGCGAAGGAATTCCCCAAAGTGACTTCGCTTTCTATTTGGAGGGTGCACTGTCTTCTTGCTTTTATTTTTAATAATGTATCAGTTTCTCAAGATAGAACCAAACAATATATCATCTTCATCTGACGAAGATGAGGATGAACTCATGTTCTCTCAGTAACTGATAATGAATCCTATGGGCGAGACAGATGCGATACTATGGTACGATACTAAATGCGGTGCGATGTGCGATGGGTCGTTATGGACATACCCTTAAGAAATTGAAAGCTCCTATACTTGCATGTCCAATTCATGCTAACTTAAAAGAGAGTACATAGATTGCCGAAATGTCAGTAAAGAGTTTATCATTCATCAGATGTGTTATCCTCAAATCCCATTCCTCAACATAATACTCAAGATGGTCAAATCGTCGCTGGTCAGATACTTGAGTAGCGTTGTCTTCGAGGGTTTGAAGGCTATGGACGTGGATATGGATTTTTCAGTATTTGACTATTCTTTATGAAGTGTATTTGGCCCACACTATGCGGCGACATAAATATTTACCTCACATATTTTTTGCATCAATAGCTGAGCAGGCAAGTAAGCCCTGAAGGCAACAGATAAATAATACTGTTGCTTTTGCTTGAGCATACAATACAAATAATCTCTACGTTGGAGCTTGCCAATATACCTCGGGAAGAAACGGTAATCCCTCTAAGCGGGTGTCTGAAACCTTAACCTCATTTCACTCTAGAGAATTTAATTTGCCATTTAACGTCGGCCATTTTTGTCGCGTGCTCGTAAACCCGTCTTTATAGAACGGGTCATAAACAGATTTCTCGTATATATTAAAATATGCTTGGGACGAGCTGCAGACCTAACCAGTGTTGGATCTATTTGTAATTAAGAAATGCATTATAAAATTCAGGTAAAGGTAACTATTTATCTAGAAAAAAGAAAAACAAAAAGTGCTACCTCAGACACCAATCAATCGATAAATGACACTTATTCCATTTTTGATCAGACATTCTTATAAATTCAGAGGAAGTCGAAAAATACAGGTTTTATATTGTAACAGATGTGATTTTAATTACTAGCCTATGCAGCGTGATGAAATGGGTACTTCATGTCCCACACAATAGTTGAATCATTACCTTTTACGTTCAGGCTAATATGTCTTTTGTCATTGTATCATACTAAGGCCCGATATTATTAACACGCATATTTAACAAAGAATTTAACAAAGCTTTTCTATTGGTTGTTATTTAGCAAAAGCTTTCTATTGGGTATTGCGGGCTAGGTTAATAAATATCGTCCAATAGTATTTTATCAATATTGAAAACAAAACGTCAAAGCTGGATGACACTTTTCATCAAACTATTGTTGTATATTTGTTGCAACATAGGCGATGAATGAAGTTTGGAGCTTGAGACGAAGTCAACGATCGAAATAAATATCTTTTTGAATGGTTGAAATTGGATCACAAATCCCGGTAAAAAAGTACTGAATCCCAAATCAAATATGTACCGTTGAGGCGATCCCTTCGCCGAGACGGCGGGTGGCCGAGTGGTATGGTGGCCGACAACGCTTGACTGTTTTGTGGGAGGTGTTGATGGGTGTTGGTTCGAGACCCCGCCGGTGCAATTACTTTTTTTCATTTTTTTTTTTAACCAAAATATTCATTGATATACGTTTTACTCATATTACACACATTTTTTTGTACGATCGACATAAATGTGTTTTTGAATCAAATTTTATTAGACATTTTACTTGACATATTGCAAAAGCCAAGTACTAAGTTCAGTGGAAGTGAAGTTTATTCGTCAATATCAATCACCAATTGGTCTGATAGCGGTATCAAAATGAAATTATTCCAAAAAAGTATAATTATTCGGAATTTTTGTTGTGCTAGTAAAACATCGAATAAAATTTCATTCAAAAACACATTCACGTCGATCGTACAAAAAAAATGTGTGTAATATGAGTAAGGCGTATATCAGTGAATATTTTGGTTAAAAAAAAAGAAAAAAAAAGTAATTGAATGGGCTGGGTCTCGAACCAACACCTCCCATAAAGCAGGCAAGCGTTTCGAACATCATGCCACTCGGCCACCCGCCATCTCGGCGAAGGGATAGCCTCAACGGTACAAATTTGATTTGGAATTCGATACTTTTTCACCGGGATTTGTGATCTAATTTCGACCATTCATTTTAGTTATAACTGTTACAAGTATTTTCATGAAGTACGTCACACGGGTTGGGAGCCGTCGGCGTGTTTTCGGTTCTGGATTCAAAAACTCATTTTTATTTTGATATATCTTTTGGATTATCGCGAAAAAAAAAAAAACAAAAACAGTTTTGTTGTAAAACTTATATTTGATCTCTCCATTTATCACAAAAAAATTATTCAAAACCCTAATTTTTTGTCATCATTATCATTTAGCAGAAGAAAAAACCAGCAATCAAATGTACAGTCTTTCCGGAATCTGATTGGTTGAAATTAGCAATGGACTAGTATCACGAGGTTAAGAACAATGATTTAATTATTATGACCGCTTAGTGCATACAAAAATAAACGTTCTGCTGCATTTCGTTACTTTCTACATCATTTTGTTTTTTAGTAATTCCATTCTAAAGTTTAAAGAACGGAATTCAAATTCAGCCAATCACTGCCAACCGCGCGAATTATCAGCAGTGCATTGTTGCCAAGAACAGCTCCGACTCGCAAAACATTTACATTTCACATAAACATGTTATTTGCTATCCCAACTGTTATAAATATTTTGAAACTCACTTCTTAGCTTTCACATTTCTCATCTCCGTATTGAAGAACTGCATATTATCCACATAAAAGTCGTTCACCATAGCCATATCAACTTTAGGCAGGTAATCTGAATCGGCTTTTGTGAATCCACTATCGATTTTACTCATACTTGTTGGTTATGTTATGATAAAATAACTTGAAACCCAGTAAAAAGGAATAAAAGGATATCCTGTACAAATAAACGCAAACAAATAATAATAACTTAATAATAACTTTAAGATTGTTGGAAATTACAGCCAAAGCCCAATGGAATTTGGAAGTGACAATGACCGAATGACGATTGATTGACAGGATTGACGGATCGAACCTTAACTTAGCTTTCGGAAGAGTTGTTCCAAATTATGGTTCTATCACCGTCCTAGAACTGTTTTCATCAAACCCCGCCCATTTTACAGTTCTAAAAACGGTGATTGGTTGGTCCACCAGCGTACCAACCAATCATCGATTCTAGAATCACAAAATGGGCGGGGCACGATGAAAACCGTTCTAGGACGGTGATAGAACCGTAATTTGGAACAGCCCTGGAATTTCGGATCACGGGACATTAAAACCACAAAACATATCAGACGGGAACAGAAGACAAGATAGATGAGCCAGCCCGCGTACAGCTCCGGCATTTCGCGCGCCATCAGAATGCGGCAACACAGCACACATATCTGTCTTTTGATTGGCTGTTCGCCTATAGGGCCGTGACGTCACGGCCCTAGGAAAATTCAAATATTTTCCTTATTTTCTTGGCTTTCCCGTGTCCAAAAAAATCGGGGAAAAAAACAGGATGATTTTTATGACGTACTCTGTCATATGCAACCATAAAAAAAAATCGTGATACTAGTCCATTGCTAAACTTTTGATTAAACAAGAAAATGCAATTTTTCACCCATCTAGGATGGAAAATCAGACTGGAAAAGATACTAGATGGTTCATAATGGTCGATTTGTATATAAAGCATGTCATTTTTCACCTTTTTGAGATAAACTTCAAGAGAAATCAATAGTTTTCAGAGTACTTTGACAGATGCATGTTCTTGAACGGGCTGCTCTGATTGGTCAAAGCCTTTCTTAAAATGCGGCTGTTGATAAAATCGGCCCTTATATTACTAAAATTTATGACATTTCTTTCTCTTGTTTTATTTGTCGATTTGACTTTCAATCTCTGTCGCCATTTTTCTATCCAATTAAACTATCACTGCTCTACCGATTTTTTTAAATGGTGAGCGATATGCTATAATACGTAATGCTGTAATATTTCTTTTAAAATATGTGCATTAGCGAGAAAGTAATTAAATAAAGACAAACAAAAATAAGAATGCTAGACATCAACTTCACGTGTTGTAGGTAGAAAGAGATACGATAACTCGTAATGCGTTCCAAAATTGACGAGAAGCCACAGAATAAGAGACTGGTCGGAGCTTGACTATGTACACCAGCGTAAGACTATTCGACATGCACATTGCAACTAACACCCATTAAAAGCTCAAAAACAAGCTATTCAATATTCTGTCATCCACGACGGAAATTCTGGAATGCGGGCCTGTGTGTAACGCCGCTTTACGACATGCCAGGTACTATATCATGTAAAACTTTACTGCTACGGTTCCTCATTCGGTGAAATGAGGATTTGTTGGCTATGAATGTCGAGGAAAAATTTAGTTTTTCCGCTTTTACGGAAACGACCAAGCTTTTAACGTTAATTTTAGTATATTGTCCGTAAATCACGCTCTGGCGTAGTTTGTTCTTTTGTCAGGGTCAGAACTTGACACTGTGTTTTGTCGGCTCCCTCAGAAATAGATGTATACATATATAGATGTAAGAGGCATTGTACATCAGTACTTATAGCGTTTTTCACTGGGCACATTTTAATGCACTCCGTGCGAGTGCAGAATACTGAAAAAGTTCACCTAGGGTAACAATTTTGCACTGGGTTCTTCCATTGGAATACACATCAAGAAACAACAACTTGCAATCATTGCATATATTCTTGTTACTTGTTTGTCTGAAAACTGTTCAATATTTTCCATGTAATTGCTAATTCTGGAAATTCTTTCTCCCGAATTTCTTTCTAAACACATTATTTGTTCATCCTCAGAAGATGTGCTGGATTCTGCCAATTCAAATAAGGAAATTAGAAGTTTTATTTTTCCGTTCACTCTACCCATTCTGACTGAAAACAGTGAAAATCACCGTATTCAAAAAGTTTAAACAGGTCTATAATTTGAAGTTTCCTGCTCAAACCTACTGTCATTTTCTTGGTTCACTTTCACGACATTCACTTTGAAATCGGTGCGAAATTCTTGCACTCAGTTCGACCGCTCCGAGTGCAGAAATGCCAGTGAAATGAGTGCACTTAAAAAATTTTGCACTGGAATTGCCAATGAAATGCAAAACAGAAATGCAATGCAGCCCGAGTGCAACAGAAAGACGCTATTAGATTTCTCTGCTTGAATCGTTTTTGTACATCTTTGATCCAGACGGTTATTCTAGTGACTCTGTGACAGCTAGACTTTATGTAATACTGGGTAATTTTTTCTATCACTGGTAGGCCATGGCAGTTCTGTTTGACGGTTTTGGCATTATTTTAGAGAATCGTATCCTATTTACGTTATATTAAGGTGGGGCAGAAAGAACTCCCCGATTTGAAAACCGTCTAGCTACGGCTATGGTGATGGTAGCGGAGTGGAGGATATATTATTCGACAGGTGCGTTCATGCCATTTTTAGCGTGAACCATGGCTTGGTCAGGACTGCACCGTGCTTTCGTCGTGGAAAAATTTATTCGAAATGGCGGCTCGACGATGATTACTCAGCGTGCCTTTCGCATTCACTTTGACCTAGGATGGCACGCATGAGCCAGTTCCCGATAAAAAGACAATACGTAACTGGGTATCGAACTTCCCAGCAACTAGATCAGCATTGAAAAGAAAATCTATGGCCCCGGATTGGATGATTGGATGCTACTGTCGGTGAATATGGACAAGAGCATTGTTTGGTTTCAACACGATGGGGCCACAGCCAACAAAGCTCGTTGTTCCATGAAACTCCTGAGAGAAATGTGCCCTAGGCATGTTATCTTTTTGCATGGTGACATCGAGTGGCATCCCTACTTGCCAGATTTGACTCCGTGTGATTTTTTCTTCGGGGTTTCCTTAAGCAAAAAGTGTATCAACGCCGTCCCCAAACTGTGGAAGCCCTTAAGGAGACGATAATACAGCTGCCTTACATTATCAACACTTGCGTGATGTAATTTTTAAAACCCATTGATTCAAAAAGGCAGTATGTATTCTTATTAACGAATAAAGTTTTTTCAAATCTCGATTAGTTTAATTTTTATTAGTCATTCAAATAGGGGAACCCTTTCTGCCCTACCCAGTATATATTTTTTGCATCATATCTTTATACGGGGTGTTTCCTAATTGAATGTCAATATTTATGGAGGCGATTTTTGGGTCCATTTGAAGAAGAACAACAAGATACAGATTTATAGTTTTCAAAGATAAATAATTTATTATTATTATCTACACTACCACTTCATATATTTTAATGAAATTCGTCACAAGTGTACTATGAACCAAGCCGCATTTTTTAATATATCAATTTTTCTTAAATTTCCATCAGTGGCGTTCGTACGTAATTTGACTTGCCAATTTTGGCAGACATTGATGGTACGCCACTGATTTCTCCTAAAATAAAGATTATTTTTGAAATCCCCACAAAAATAAAAGCCGTTTCTCTGCATGATTGCAACAATATCATCAATATGACAATATCACCATGCAGAGACATACGTAGGTTTAATTTTTTAGATGAAACCCGTGCGTCGGACTAAAAAAATTCAAGGGATCAAATCTGCTCATAATTGAATAAAGATTTCATTTTTTATTTTAAGAAAAGTCAGTGGCGTGCCACGTACGTACGTACGAGCGCCACTGGTGGAAATTTAAGAAAAAGTGATACATTAAAAAATGCCTCTTGATTCATAGTACATAATATATGACGAATTCCATTAAAATATCTGAAGTGAAAGCTTTACCACCCTGTATCTCAAGAGGTAAGATGTTTAGGACATACGTTCATGTGAAGTTTTCTTTTTAAAATGGACCCAAACATATAGCCCCAATAAATATTGACATTCAATTAGGAAACACCCTGTATATAAAAAAAGCCGTAAGAACAAGATACAGGAAGTCCTTTTGCCCCCCATCATAGGCCCTCAGTGCCCTCACGTCACAGTGTCTCGTCTCTGGTTTAGCTGTTAGTCCCCCATTCACACAAAACGGACGGTATTTTACACCCCTAAAACAGGGGCTATGTTGAGTTCTAAAGCTGCTGAGGCAGTTTTCGGCACCTTTCAAGGTTAACATCTTATTGGAGGAGGTTCAGCTTCGCACACTTATGCCGAACTACACTGATAGTCTGATAATTATTATAGTCATTGGATCCCTAGGTAGCATGAGAATTACGCTGCTCACTGCGCCACTGCGTGTTATGGAATACAAAAAGTCACAGACATAAAAGCCGAAACGAGCTGCACGGTTTCGTGGAGTTGTTCTTTCGACATTACTGATAATCACTAAAAACAAGTTGTTGATAATCACCAATGGCAATCAACAACCCCGAACACCAGTAGATACAAAGATATGTAAGCAGCTGATTGATTTTGAAAAGATACAGCCATTTCACGTAAGATAACCATGCAGTAGCGTGAGTTAACGTATGTTGCAAAAGTTTTGAGAATTTTTTTCAAAACTCGGGAGGTAGTTTCACCGTTGGAAACAATTCAGAAATCATTACCATGGTAACTAGTCAACCTATAAACGTAACAATAAAACCATTTTGGTTATGATATAAGTTGTCAAAATGTCGTATAAATTAAGAGGGGGTTATCTATGGTATAAATTAGATATTCGGAAGAGTCTCTTACAGTCTAGTTGGACGACTTGAAAAAAAGAAATACTCCGCCTATATCAAAATCAAAATATTTCTGTTGCCACAACTTATCGAGCGATCCGTGAATGCGAAGAAGGTATTCCTTGTATAAATTTACCAAACAGTGGACGTCCAAGAGCGTTGAATGCTGCTACAGTTCAAAGAATGGTCAACAGAAGTGAACATCGAGTTGGAACTTCAACACGAAAACTTGGACACATTTTTCACGTCGATGCTAGCACAGTCTGTAGAGAAATGAAGAGAAATAACTTAAAATTCCGGAAAAGAAGAAAATGTCCAAAGTATTCCCCAAACCAGTAAGGAAGAATTCCTCAATGCTGTCGCAATTTACGTCGTACTCACTTTGCTGGCAACATAAAAATGATTCTTGACGATGAAAAGTATTTCACATTTTCGAACTCAGAAATCAACGGTAATGATGGTTTTTATACTAGAGACTTTGAAGCCTGTCCAGATAATGTAAAATTTGAACGAAAAGAAAAGTTTGAAAACAAAGTGTTAGTGTGGTGGTTATATCAGACAACGGTATTTCACAGGTGTACGCTGGACGAGTTAGGGCCGAAGCGGTTACCGCAGAAGTCTATACTCAAAGATGTTTGCCTAAACTATACTCAATTTTATTGCTTTGCTTTGTGACTGGTGTTATGACTTGACCCTATCAGCTAACGAAACATCTCCATAATCGAATGCGTATGCTGCAGATGTGGACAAGAAGAAGAGACAGGCACTTTGTCGTCTGCTGATCTATGCCACCATTTTCTTCACAATGTTGGGATGGTTGAACACCCCGTTCTGAGAAATCCTTATTACGATGTAAAACAGTCACAATCGAGCCGAAGTACTAAGATTTTGGCTGATCTACCTCTTTCCAATATGCATCCTAGAATCCCGCATTATCTCACCTGCCAATTTCTACCAATGAAGACTCATGTCAGTGGCTTTTTCTATAGGATGCTGCAAAACTGAATCTCTATTTTCAAAGCTTAATAAAACAAATGTTATTTGAAATAAAGTAAATTTTATTTATGATTTTGGATTGTCAAGCAAGTGGCATTTTCTAAAATATTTTATGCAGTTGATAGTTGCATCTTCCAAAAGCTAACTGGTGGTTTCCAATTTGTGTATAATTCTGAGGCAACCTTTCAATAGTATAGAGTAGTGCGCTTATGTCTCTCGTATTCTAAATAGATCTCAAATAGTTAGTGTTGGACATAAAATGAATAAACTTAGCCCCTTTTTGTCAAGTCGATCAGTGAAATTTGATATTGGCCACTGAAGTATGCCAATTACAATAATTTGATTCGAGGTCGACTTCTTTATGAATTCACAAATGGAGCGAGGCTCATTATAAAAGACCCTTCCCTTGGAGATAGGCTTATAAAAAATTATGACTCACCGTTAAAATAATATTAACTTCGATTTTGCAAAAATAGTCAGCTTTAGTTCTCACCGACTGCGACTCACTGAAGTCACTGAAGAAAGCTTATGCAGAGCCTCTGTCTGTCCGTCCGTATACAAAGATAGCTAAAACTACAGGTGCTAGAGAAAAACTAATACAGATTCAGAACCAGCATGAAAAAACTAGTCCGGGAAAATCCGGTTTTGTCAATATCGCTTCAAGTTTTAAAAAAAATTGAATTAAATTACGACAGGTAACTAACGACATATTATATACGGTGTACTGATATTCCTGAAGCATAGGCAGTGTGGCCGAGCGGTCAGCAACCTTTTTTCTTTTTTTTTTAAGATTAAATGTTAAATTTGTTGATTACTAGTCCGGGAAAAATCCGGTTTTGTCAATATATTAAAAACATTAAATTTTTATACCAAAAAATTCCACAGTGAAAGCGCCGTTTGAATTTACTCAAGTAAATTCTTTCCTACTTTTTCGAAATTGGTCGTGCAAAACACTACTTCAGTGGGAGTACTTATTCACTAGTTGCAGTCTACAATACAACAGTAACAGATAGGTAGATAGACCATGAATTTTTATTGTTTAGCTCTCAAATATTTTGAATAAATAATGGTCAGATGTCAAAGATATAAGGTTATTTAGAACATGAGAATTTAGTTTGCTTTTCTGATTATTAACGATTTCAGTTTAAGCTTAAATTTACTCACAGGTCACAGGCATGTTTCTTAGCAAGTTGTAGAATCTAATTGCCATTACGATTTGGATTAGTTACTTCAATTTGCGACTGAGAAAGAACAATAAATGTGTTACCATTTTATGTTAAATAGTTGTCCATCTTGTCAAAGTTGTCGATGTTTAATTTCATATATGCCGTGTAGTCTGAAAATATATACTGATAATAGAGACACCTAACTTAGGAAGAATTTTATTTACAGCTAATTCTATTCTTAATGCCACAAACTAATTTCACTAAGTCATTGACAAGGGTTATTATCTTTGCTTCACTACCTATTGCCCAAGGCTACACCATATTTGTTTCGTGTCTTTTTTATTTAAAATCGGATTTAGCATTCTATAAGCTGATTTGCTGAACATTACATTTCAGTTAAATTAATGTACATCAAATAGCCTAGTTCGATGCATCATAAAGCAATTTCGTCTCGGTTTCTCATAGAAGACCCATTGGCCAAATTCTTCTTGGTCTTTTGTTATCTACCCCATGTAGAAGAGGTCCAAGTGATTATTGGTTCATATGACTTACTGATTTTAGTTGGTGCTTTTTCTCACTTTCATGAATAACTGTCGAAATATCGGGAATGTTGTGGTCATGGTACAAAGTATGGTTGGACACATATCATGGTGCTTTCATGATGGTACGGAGAATTTTTGATTGACATTTTTATAACGACTGTGTTGGAGTTACTGGCACAACTCCAAAGTTTCGATTTCATATGTCCATATTGATTTGATAACTGTTTTGTAGATGAGCAATTATCAATCATTATCATCAATAAATTTCTTTGACTTTTAGTTCGATTTGTTTTTTTTCTTCATCATATGTATTTTCAAATGTAGGTTTTTTCGAAAGGAGCCCTATATATTTGACTACTTCTCTTTGTGATATATCGATTTGAATAAGGCTGACGGTAGTTAGATCAAACGATAAAATTCATTGCAAAAATGCGTAGTGGTAGATGAATGCTTTACTGATGCCAGTTTTTCCAGATATTATCAACACGTTCTGTCCACATTATTTGAACCCCTGGATGTTTACAGTTGTCAGATCTTTCAGTATAAAAGATGGTGAAGAATTGAGCATCTTGGTTTAACAGTTCTACGTTTCTTCCGATTTTACTGGATCAACCTTAACGTAACTATTCTGTTAGTTAAACAGTCTACGAACTGTTTGAGAGAAACGCATTTTATCCGATACATTTCAAGTACTTTCAATTGAATCCCATGTTCAACTAAATCAAAAGCTCAGGTATATATAGCGTATTAAGGAATGTAGTTTGCATTAATCAGAAGCATCTAAAAATACTAAATATTTCATGAAAACGAGTGGTAGACCTAACATAGCAAACATTTTAGAGAAGCGAGTGGCATTAAATCTTGAGTTTGATTTTATTTGCTCTAAAATGCAATCACGAAACTGTAGCCTATTCCAAAAAGCTGACACTGTAACAAAACAAATTTACAAAAAACAATCAAATTCATCAATATTGGTACACGAATATTACCGGACGATTGCGTTTTGAAAAACATGTGATTGTCTTCTCGTTAATTTTTATACCAGAAATTCTGGAAAAATCCAATCAGCTTGAAATACACTGAATGAATATGACGTTTACTGACATAGTTTATATTTTTCTATAATCATTACAGTTCCAACAGTTGTACCCCATACTACGAAACAAATAAAAGAAATTTATAATCTCTATAAATACGAGTATAAATTTTATATAGAGGCTATTTGGAGTACACCAATTAAACTGCGAGCTAGATTGAAATGCTATGCTGGTATACAGTTGAATAATAATTTACGTCGGTCAATTAAATCTAATGGGTATATATTTCAGACAGATGTGAAGCGGCTAATGAAAATTCAAACAAGTTCCATCCCTATAGTTACCTATGTTGAGTTGGGCAGAAATCCAGCAGCACAATGTAATTAATACACTATAAAATATCATGTGACTATAGCTATGCACTTATGTAATTGAGTATTTAATTAAAACTATTTGATTTCAGGGTACTTTACTATGTACATAATGCCCTTAATGCCCGTCGAGTTTCTATACAATGTGTGCAAAATGTATAATTAGATAGTGACATACCTCAGAAAACACAGTCTACCGTATTCCGACGTGTACTTTCATCCTAGGGGTGGAAACAATTTCAACTACGCGGTGGTAATCTTGAAATTAAAAGTACTTTAGAAAGGCGTCCACTGCATGTGTGTTAGAAAAGTAGAGTTATATTTGGCAAAGTCATAATCAGCCTTCGTTACATACGCCGAATAATAGATCTATATACTGCACTTTTGAGCTTTGCTTCGGGGAAATAAACTCAGAAAATCCTCCCATTGGCTATAAAAACAGAGCAGTCACGTTATATCAGCTAGAATACATACACACATATCATAAACTATTAATTCTTTCAAGAAGAATGTTGCACCAAAACGTCCATTTTAATTCATTAGTGTATTTGTAATTGTATTAATCTGCTTTTACTTCCCACACCGATAGGTGAGGGGAGTATTGTGATCGCGAAAATTTTCAACTTTGAGATAATACGCTTTTGTCTGTTGGCGTTTTTCTACCCTCGTAATCTCAGTAACCGCTGCATGGATTCTGATGAAATTTGGGTAGCGACATGATGTGGGGTCGTAGTAGGTAATGTTCTTTATAATTTTGCAAATCAGTGCATGGGCGGCGGAGTAATTAGCAAAAAACAAAAAATTCAAATATTCCTCAAATTTCGTTTTTAGGCGTTTCGGCTGTTCCTGATCATTTTCTACTTTTTTTGGGTGGGGGTGAAATTTATGATGGTGGGCGGTGGGGGGGTTGTAAAATGGAAAAATTTGTTTCATTCATAATAGACTGTCTACTGACCTGTGATGGAAGACCTAGCGTTATAAATAACCTTTTTATGTCCATCCGAACATTGCCTTGCCTTTTACAGAAACCAAAGGACTTAGAACTTTTTCTGATGTAGACATACGAGTATTGCTTTAGATCGTACCGAAAAACTATCAAATTGATTTTAATGCCACGGTATTACTACCATGGGGAGGATGGAAAATGCGTGTGGTTTTTATAAATCGTGCCAGTGGCGGCGTAGAAATAATAAAAAAACTAAAAATATAAAAACAGCTCAAACTTCATTTTTAAGCGTCTTAGAGGTCCCTGATCATTTTCTACGCCTTTTTTTTGATGGGGGTGAAATTGGGTTGGTTGGGAGTGTTTTGTTTGGTCCAGTTGAAGCTTGCAGAATAAAAGATGTGTCGTCCATGTTCCTACGGATAGAGGTGCAAGAAACTATTCACGTGTTGATTTTTTTTGAGGGTGGGCGCTCGGTGACTTGGTTGCAAAGGGATCTCAGACTGTAGCTTCATGCGATGGGTAAATAATAAAATGATATCACCGTTATGTATGGGAAGTACTGAGTCAATCAAATTGACTCCATTTTTCAATAAAAAGTACCGCAACGCTTAAAAATTTCCAAAACTGCCACACTTGAAACGATAACATTCAAGACCTGGGAGTTTTGGAACATTCAGAATTCAAAAATGCTAGTGTTGCCAGATTTACTACTTATGCGTTACACTTCATAAATTGGGCATTCCACTTAAAGTAACAAAATTATGACGTGTGTAACGTAGAAGTGGTATATCTGCCAACATTGCTGTAGCCATCTTTAATTCTCCGTGTTCAAAAACATGCCCAGGTATTGCATTCTTATTTGGCAGTTTTGGAGGTATTTAAGCGTTCCCGTACTTTCTACTAACCCGGTATACAAGAACTTCCTAACCTGGGCCCATGCCTGCATTATCAAAAGGGGGGGCTATCATAGGGGTTCGCTGTGATTTTCAAGTTGATCGTAAGAAATTAAAAACATTTTGATCGCATTTTTCAGAAAATTTAATCAACGGTTTACAACAAATTGTAACCTGGAAACGAATTTGGTTTGTTTGCACAAAGGCAGTTGGAAACATAAAAAGGTTGGGGACACCATAGGCATTAAAAAAATAGAACACAATAATTAGCACGACACGGATGAAGCAAATAACAAAGAATACGGCGCGCGGCGCCGCGCCGGCTGCTTATGTGCCAGGTGCGGTCGTCATGTGCGGCGACGGCGTTGAAAATTCATCCGCATGAGCATTGTTCTGCCTCGACGTGCTCATCGAGCTGAATGCTCTAGTGTGTACGCGCCGTTAGGTATTTATACAGTCACACGGCCACACTATAGCCCCATTCGTTTCAATTCGAATGACGTTTACGAAAACTCAATTTTAGGTTATAACCTAGTGTTATCAGAAGCTTTCTTCGACATTGATGAGTTTTTGAGCCCATGACTTCACCTGTTTGACGTCTTTTGTTGACTATTCATACTTTTATATTTCGTGCCTGTCTCACTTCATGTTTGCCGTTTGTTATGTATTTATATTATCCTTACTAGTTGTATATTATATGATCTGTTTAAGCACCTTTGTGCTATAGCATCAATGAATTATTATTTTTTTTATTATTCGTATAATTTTCGTGTATGTCTCTTTTGTATGTTTATTGTTTGTCATTTATTCTCTTATTACTAGTTGCATTTATGACCTGTGTAAGTATATTTTGTGTAATAACACCAATAAATCAGTTCAATTCATGATGGACATTCGCGGATGCTAATGCGAATATCTGCTCCTACATTCGCGGATACGAATATTCAGTTTTATATCTATTATAATGAACGATTTAATTTTATTTTTGTTTCCTTAAACTGTTAACTCTTATGTAAAATAACTATGTTTATACTTTATTTATTGTAGAAGTATTTATAGATTATTATTCTTAGTTTTATTCAAAAATAAGATAATTATAACATTAAAACTTCGATTAAAATCCATAGAAGAATTATTTTTGTTTGTTTACATTGAATTTAGTATTTGTTGTTGTATGTTACATTTTTATGAAAATTTGTTCGTTGAGCTTCATTGCCCAAAGTTAAATGAATAAACTAATAAATGGTACGAAGTGATAAACAGAAGACATGCTTGTGATTACGAATTTAAGTTACTTTGTTACATTAAGGGCCGGTTGTACAAATGCGGGTTTAACACGAGCTTTGTTAAACCTAAGCTTAGGTAAGCTCAGGCTTAAAGTCGACATCCGTTGTAAAATCGTCGGCTTAGTTAAAACTGACATAATCATCTGAAAAATTACTTTTTTTGGTTAGGCACTAATGACAGTTTGTGTCAAATTCGGACAACGACCGTTTCTGTCTCTGTTATTTCATTTGCTCTATTTGTTAAATTAGATACAAATCTTTCAAAAAATTTGACCTAATAAAGTGACAAGCAATTTGAAGGTTCATCCTTGACATATCATGTCACTTGTATTAGGTTAGGTTTAAACCTCAGCTAAGCTCGCTTTGAGTTTCGGCTTACGTAAACTCGTGTTAAGCTTGGAGTGGGGGGCGAAGCCAGCATTGTACAACGGATGTTTTGCAACTGACGTGGTTTAACGTCGGCTTACCTTAAGCCGAAGCTTAAGCTTGCATTGTATAACCGGCCCTAACACGTTCGCAACCAGGGAGTTATATTGATTTCTACCCCAAAGATCAATCCTTAAGCATCGATGACACGGGGCTAGTTTACGAGCTGCTGGCCAGCGAGTTTAAAAACTAGTGAGTGAGAGAATGCGTCTTTACAATCGGATAGTCAATTGTAGCTCGCAAACTAGTTCCGTGTCATCGAAGCTTTAATACTGATGAAGATGGAAGTGAAGTCGCATGATATATGGGTACATATACAGAGTGAGTCTGAAGTATGGAACGCCTCAATTATCTTGTGATGGTATTTACAATTTTGTCAGATCTACCGTTTTTCCGAAAATATGATACACTTTGTTATTCAAGTTGACCACCCTGTATATTTTTACATTTTTTATATCCATGAAAAATTTTAACGTGGGCGGGTGCAATGCAAATTGCAAAATTATGACGTTTAAGTGTAGGAAATATTTTATACCAAAATAAATTAGTATTTTTCAAGGACTTAAAAAATGTAAAAATATACAGAGTAATCTATTTGAAATAACAAAGTTTATTACATTCCCTGCAAACGGTAGATCTGATAACATTGTAAATACCATAGCTAGATCGATCGTATTGCAAAACCCCCTATACCAAAATTCATAAAAATCGTGCAAACCGTTTCTGAGATAATTGAGGCGTTCCGTACTTTAGACTCACTCTGTATATAATATGTTAGCTACGCACAGACCACGAATCCCTTATGTGAGTCAAAGCTCTCTATAGACCGCGTCAAGAATGAAACCGCTTTCATAGATTTCTGCATTTCAAACGACCATAGAATAGAGCGGAGCCGATCCTGAGTGGTTGGCCGCCCTTGTGCGAATCCGATTTTGGCCGCCCAACTATAAATTCATTTTCTATTTTTCATTACTATGTATTATATGATGATCCTGATTATTAATTTATTTATGGAATATGACTGATATCATTATACGTCCGAGTACTTCGGTGAAGTGTGGTACAAGAACCTCTTAATTTTGGACAAAACCGATTTCCGATATATTTTAGTTTTAAATGAATTTTGTGCAGGTTATATTGACAATATCCCAAATGAACGGAAAGCAGCACTACATTTTAAATTTGTCAGCGTTACTTCAGATCACATTGCAGTTTTAAGCGGCATTTGTAGTAGGTTTGACTATGATGATCTTCCTGGGAACTTTATGTGACGATCAGAGGAAAAAGTTAAGAAAGCATGTTCTAATCTCACATAGATGGAAAGATAGTAACAGAATTTTTGATAGGCTTAAACAAAGGCACGAACCGTGGCAGCACACAAATACCGTCTCTCAAAATCTCCAAAAGTATATGAAATCCCAAAACAATCAGGAAGGCAGAGCTTATAGCATATCGAAATATATCATTGCATTCGAAAAGGAGATATGCTTCAAATAGGCCTTCTGAGGTGCAGCACGGAACAATATTGTTAAATGAAGCAGCAAGCATGGCTGTTGAAAAACAGGAATCTGATCTCGCAGCAGTGCTGAAAAACGCTATAAAAATTCTCTCGCGCCCATCGAAAATGAGGATAGATTGGAAAATAAAGAGTTCTGTCATTATCTTCATATCTTAGTGTGTTTATTCGATAGGCCGAGGGCCATGTGATTGTGTTCCGTAGTAGGTATTTTCTGAGGACCTTCTCAGATTGTAAACAAATGTTATATAATATCATAATGGGCCTTATAACACAATGAATCAGAAAAACTGGTCAACGAAAGTACTCGATGAGAGATAACTGAAACAACGCTGACAAATTTCAAATTTATTGCTGCTTTCCGTTAACTTGGGATGTTGCCAATATATTGTGTACAAAATTAACTCAAAACTAAAATGTACAGGAAATAGTTTTTGGCCAAAATTTAGGGGTTTCTGTACGAAAGCGCCTTGTTGCGACCGCCTTTCAAATTTGGCCGGCCACGTGTGGGACACGTTTTCGCCCGTCGCGTCGCCAGGATCGGCCCTGAAACAGACTAATATTATTATCGGCTCATATATGAGACGCTGCGCTGGCGGCGCTGGTCTCATCGAAAAATTGCTGCCGTTCACATGTGAGATGCTTGGTAGCAAAAGTGTTAAAAAACTTAAGGAATGATTGGATTTTGTTTTATTAACCAACTAGTAGATTTAAAAAAAATAATCGCAAAACATTCGCATTAATTTCGCGAATGCGAATATGCAAAAATATGCGAATATCGAATTCGATATTCGTTACATCTCTACTGTGCTCAGCTCTTCTTTTTAAAGGCCTAATAAAACTGATATTTGCTGATTTGATAATCTCACTTTTTTAGTTTGAAATATCTCACTTCACTTGCGAATCGAATGCAGCTGATATCGCTTCTCAAATTTCTCCAAAATTTATTAGACAGCAGTTACTACGTCAAGAGAAGCGGCAAATCATAATCAGAAATAATAACATGGAGAAAAGTAATATAGTCGCAGAGGTAGCGTCAAATTTCACGGGTGATTATACTGAGAATTTATGGTTTCATTTATGTAGATTAGTTTTTCGTATAAAAATGAAGAAAACGTATCTTCGCTGACGCGACACCGTGCCCTAAGATTTAGAGAGTATGCGTATCTCGCAAAAAAATATCAAGGTCTTTTACTGAAGTTGAAAATTTGCAGATAGTTAGTTGATGAAATTTTCTTGACGGAAAAATGTGGTCGCCGCAAAGTTTCTGTGACTGTGTTAGCATGATCATGTAGAGGGTGTATCAACGATGCGAGGGTGGAAAATAGCTGCTTCCTTATTTGAGATAGTAAGACATGTCTTAAATAAAAAATGTAGAGGGCAATAAAATCTATGCATGTTCAACAAAAAATTACCATTATACAGGGTGCGCAATAAATGTATGACTTATCAAATTTATATTCTTTCAAATATAATACCCTGTACATTTGGATTCCTTGCTCGATAATAGTGTGACCTTATGTATCACACAGGATATTTCAAATGAACTGTTTAACGCAAATCATAATTTTTGATATATGTAGATGTCAGGAAAAAATTGAATATCGCAGTGTATATAAAACTTGGAAGGCTGTGACTTTGCGGTGTGACTAAGCATGAAATGTGTCAACTTACGTAGTACCGATAGATTAATTAGTCAATCACTGATAACTTGATTTTTTAAATTGATATGCCTAGTTTTTTTATACGGCGTAATCGAAATTTGATAGCCTTTCTGATGACATCGAAGTGTTCGTATTATTTTTGCGAGACACGGGGATTCTCAAAATATTATGCCACGGATCTGGACTAGCGAACAGAGGCATTTTTCCTCATCAACATCACGAAAGCCTACACTAAAAATTGGGGGTGGAATTGGGGCGGTTGGGGGGTGGGGGGTTGTAAAACTGAAAAATTTGTTGTATTCATAATACTTTGAACATTGGCTTGCCTATTACAGAAACCAATTTTGTGATGTATACATACGAGTTTGGCTCTATTTCGTTCTACGTATATTGCGTAAAGCGAAAATTATTGAATTGATTTTAATGAAATTTTGACACAGAATTTACTACCGCGCCGCGGCGAGAATGGAAAACGCATCTGTTTCTAAAAAATCGTGTTAGTGGCGGCGCAGCATTAATAAAAAAGTTAAAAATATAAAAACAGCTCAAACTTCATTTTTAGACGTTTTGGAGGCTCCTTATCGTTTCGCATCGTCCAGCTGAATCATGCAGAAAAACTGTGGTGTCCTAGTTCCTAAAGAGGGGGACGCAAGGAACTATTTTCGAGAGTTTTTGCGTTGGATGTCTTTTTACGGGCGGGTGGGCGATGATTTGGTTGCAAGGGAATTTCAAACTATAGCTTCATGCAAATGAGAAATAATAAAATAGAATCATCATTATGTGTGGGAAGCACTGAGTCAATCAACTTGACTCCATTTTTTTATTGTTGCTGAGCCGTCACTGGTACGATTTCTAACAACTGTATCAACATTTCAATAACATTAATTTACCGAGTTCCCAATTACACAATACAGAACGATCTGAAGCAATACTCGCATAATATGTCATACATTATAGGGAATTCTAAGTCCACTGGTTTGTACAATAGGCACGTAATGTTCGGATAGACCTAAAAAAGTAAATTATGTCCCTAGGTCTTCCTTTCACAGTTCAATGTACAGCCTATTATGAACAACTTTTTCGGTTTTAAAACCCCCCACTCCCCAGCCACCCCAATTTCACCCCACACAAAAAACAGTAGAAAATAATCAAGAACCCCTAAAATGCCTAAAAACGAAGTTTGAGCTATTCTTATATTTTTGGTTTTCTATTACCTGTTGCTGCGCCACCACTGACACGATTTATAAAAATCATACGCATTTTCCGTCCTCGCCACGGTAGTAATACTGTGTCAAAATTTCATTAAAATCAATTTAATAGTTTCCTCGTTACACAATACAGAACGATCAAAAGCAATACTCGTATATTTACACCGGAAAAAAATCGAAGTCCTTTCGTTTCTGTAGCAAGCAAGGCAATGTTTGAATGGATCTATAAAAGTTATTTATGTCGCTAAGTCTTCCTTCACAGGTCAGTGGACAGTCCATTGTGAATACAACAATTTTTTTAATTTCACAACTCCCCACCCCCCAACCACCCCAAATTTCACCCCCACCCAAAAAAAAGTAGAAAATGATCAGGAACACCTAAACCGCCTAAAAACGAAGTTTGGGGAATATTAGAAACTTTTCGTTTTTTTGCTAATTACTGGGCCGCCCATGGACCGATTTTCAAAATTATAGCAGCATAACCTACTACAACGCCACAGCATATCGCTGCCCAAATTTCATCATAATCCATGTAGCGGTTACTGAGATTACGAGGCTAGAAAAAAGCGACAGACAGACAGATCGACAGACAGGCAGACAGACCGACGTAAATAAGTGACGTGGATTTTCGTTATGTAGACATCATAAGACGTCCAAAAGGCCTGTTATCTCACCTACTGGTGTGGGAAGTAAAACTAACAAAAAAAAATGGAGTCAAGTTGATTGACTCAGTACTTCCCACACATAACAGTTGCAACCAAATCATCGCCCGCCTGTCGTCAAAAAACATCCAACACAAAAACTAGTAAATAGTTTCCTAAATCTCTCCGTAGGAACTAAAACGACACAATTCAGCTTTAACTGGACGAAACGAAACAATCAGGAACCCCCAAATTGCTTAAAAACGAAGTTTGAGCTATTTTTATGTTTTTAGATTTTTATTATTGCTGCGCCGATTTTTGATAACCATACGCATTTTTCATCCTTGCCGCGGTAATAATAGTGTGCCTAAATTTCATTAAAATTAATTCCATAATTTCCATGTTACTAAATTCAGAACGACCTGAATCAATACCTACCCCTACCAATACCAAATCCCTTGATTTCTGTAATAGCCAAGGCAATGTTCGGATGGACCTAACAAACGTCTATTATGCCGCTAAGTCTTTCTTTCACAGGTCAATGGACACTATTATAAATGGAATAAATTTTTGAGTTTTACAACCCCCCACCCCCTAACCACCCCAATTTCACCCCCACCCAAAAAAAAAGTAAAAAATGATCAGAAACCCCTAAAACGCCGAAAAACAAAGTTTGAGCTATTTTTACATTTTTAGTTTTTTTATTATTGCCGCGCCGCCACTGACACGATTTTTCCAAAACATGCGCGCTTTCCATCCTCGCCGTGGCAGTAATACTGTGTCAAAGTTTCATTAAAATCCATTCGATAATTTTGGCGTTACGCAATAAAGAACGATCTAAAACTAAAACAACACTCGGATGTATACACCACAAATTATTCTAAGTCCCTTGGTTTCTATTATAAGCAAGGCAATGTTCGGATGGATGGAAAAATTGTATTATGGCGCTAGGTCTTTCATTCACAGGTCATTAGAGAGCCCATTATGAATACAACAAATTTTTCAGTATTACAACCCCCCACCCCTCAACCACCCCAAATTCACCCCCACCCAAAAAAAAGTAGAAAATGATCAGGAACCTCTAAAACGCCTAAAAACGAAGTTTAACGCATATTTGCAATTTTTCGTTTTTTGCTAATTACTCCGCCGCCCTTGCACCGATTTTCAAAATTGTAGCAACATTACCTACTACGACCCTACACCATATCACCACCCAAATTTCATCAAAATCTATGTAGCGGTTACTGAGATTAGGAGGCTAGAAAAATGCCAACAGACAGACAGACCGACAGACAGACAGACAGACCGACAGACAGACCGACAGACAGACCGACGGAAATGAGTGACGTGGATTTTCGTGATGTAGGCATCATAAAACGCCCAAAAAGTGTATTATCTCAAAATCGAAAATTTTCGCGATCACAATATTCCCCTCACCTATCGGTGTGGGAAGTAAAAATACGGTTAGGCCTATTGTCAGTGGGTTAGCTTATAACATTATTATCAAAAGATGAATTTGGCCCTGAAACCAGCACCGTCACCATTTTCCAAAAAATCTACAAAATATCGAATAACTTCGCGTTTCAGAGGCTTGTATTGTTGATGCGTTGAGAAAATCGACTCTGTTAGGCTGGAATGGGATTTATATTATTGCGACAGTACAGTTATGCTAAGATCGATTCATTGATTATACAACCAAAGCATGCAAAATATCTGTTGGTAGAATAGGGAACCGAAACAAAATACGGCTATGGTATATATATCAGGACATGCACGAAACTAACCTATTAGCTGTAACAGGGAGGTAGTGCTCCCTTCAATGTGCCAGTAATGGCAATTGGAGCAGCATATGATATGGCAAAATACACAATCTCTCGAGAGTTTTATAAAAAAATACATCATCATTGGGGGTTGGGGGGGGGGGCAATAACGGGAATGATCCATGCTAAGACATTCACAACAGTTCTAACTGATAAAAAGCATGTTAGGGGCGAGTAGGAAAAACCTTACATCCTTAGTGAGACTGTATACTGATCATTGTAGATTACTGTGCTGGGATTGGCAGAGGGGCTGCCAAGTGAAGGCTGTTTGGAGGAGGAATAAATGGCGAAACATATACTGCCCTGCCGACTTGTCAGATATAAGTTGATCGGTGATACCGTACTTCGAATCGACGATCCGAGAAATGCCTCCCCCTATGAGCTAATTGACTTCCTCAGGCATGCAGACCTATCAGAGGAATATTAATAGGTGGCCTTATTGCTTTCTCTTATGGACTCCCTGATGATCATTTTTGAGAATATTGTCCTCAAAAAATATCGGAAGATGAATAAATATCGTGACGATTTATAAATGATTTGGAATTATTGAGATTTCAAAATTTTTCAGGGTTTTTTGAAAGGGTTACGTATAATCTAAGTTGCATTACTGGCGACCTATTGATCTGTTAATCAGCACGATAACTTCCTAGTCATGGAAGCTGTAATGTGGTGCAAGAATCTCACCTCGAATTTTAATAAAAGGTATTTACACCCTGCGGATTATTCGCGTCGTTCATTATTACGGGGATGTATTCGCTGAAATGCCGCGATAATGGCCAGCTATACAATAGCAATACCTACTAATGCTGTTAATGAAGGGAGTGGAGTAATGCAGAGTGCCGCTGCGGAATGTTGTATCTATTTGGTTGTAAGCTGCGTAAGCGCATCAACTTAGAAGCTGCAGTCCAATGAACTGACTCCATCAAGTACGCATTTTTGTCAATTTAGCTTTAAATCTAATTACTAGCAGAGTTGTACGTTGACGCGTGGACTTTCATTGTCGACCTCGACGTGTCTACAATATGTCGACCACAGCATACCAAACAATCAGCAGAGTATCTCAGGTTGGCGGTAATCATACGCGCATCCGGCCATTTTGGATGAGCATCTGTCAAAAGAGGCGCATACGTCGATACACCATTGACGCAAGGTCGACGATCGTTTTTGCCCATTGCTGAGATAAAATACGTAGGCGTGTGCTGCTAAACATTGCCGAAATAAGTACTGTAATTGCAAAAATAGTTTATTTTGAAGTTTCGAATGATCCCATAAGATAACTAAGTGTAACCCACAAATATAGTATGTACTCAAAAATGTACGGACACAATTTTCACGGATCGACTGAGATGACTTAACTGGTTTGATATACCACAGTGGATCAGCCAGCACGCTTTTGAGCTAAACGTTATACAAACCTATTGCCATTTTCAACTGCTCCTTAGAATGTTTTTCTGGAATTTGGTACATCTTTTGGATCAATTTCGGTACATTTCAAAACACGATAGCGCTGTGCATGTACAAAAACGTACCCACTGATATTCTTCCCTATATTTTTAATATTCTTAATATTTTTTATATTTTATATTATTTGAATAACAACATAAAAAATAGCAAGCAAAATATTACTTAAAAAAATTACATTACTGTATTGAGTATTTTTATCGTCGATATTTTTTGAGCGATTTCAAGCTGGTATCGATACCATTGTAGGGGTATCGAAAGTAATTAATAATTGAGGGATGTAATTAATTGCACAAAATTCTCTGTATGAACCAAACGTTCCTTCATTGGCGTGAACGTGGCCAGAAAATATCGATATCAGTATCGATACTTTCTATTTTAGCATACCTACCCAGACTTCTCACCCATAATGGCGCCATCAAGGTCAAATTCTGTAGGAACCATTTTTATATAGGCAATCTTCAGAGATATTCTGCTGGTTGTTTAGTATGCTGTGATGTCGGCTATGAAATAAATGTCGACAATGTCAAAAACTGTCGCAGGCTTGACGTTTGGGCACGGCTCAACAAACAGTCGGCTGTCATTCTCAAGGTCTTGGGACACTTTGGGTTAGTTAGTTCTGATTTCATGAGCGGCAACACGACAGGGTCATTGCTATCTAGGTTTCATGTTGAACGAGGCGTAGTGACAGTGGTATCGTCACTAATAAAAGAACTGTCATTCGAGCTGTTTTTCGATTTCCTATGGCCTGTTGAATAATTTGTCGTCATTTTTAGCAGCGTTTCGTTTACTGTTTACTCGTAGTATTTTGTGTAGGGATACGTATACAAAATATAAATATGGAAACAGGAAAATTAGAAGCTGGACATGTTCGTGCTGCAAAAAAGTTGATCTTCAAAAAGCTACTCTAACAAAAATATAAGTTTCTTTTAGGTTCCCTAAAGATCCCTCGACGAAAGAATTAACATCTATTAGTACAGGTGAGGCAATAGCCTAATGCCATAGTGATTTTCAAAGACTAAGAGATGAGACTTTATTCAAAGCTTTTGTTTTTAAGAGTTTTATCATAAGAAACTGTAAGAGAATATACTGTGGAGTGATGGTTTAATACCACGATAAACGTCTAAATTCGAGAACGTTTAAGTTGTATTATTATTGTATGCTTGTCCACGCAGTAATACTTTTGTATTTTCCTCGAGCTAAAGCTAGAAAGTAGCTTATGGAGAGTCAGAAGAGGGAAGATTTATATGACCGGAATGTCTATTTCTTAATTCTGCCCTTTTGTACTGATAACTCTTTTTTCTACTCCGCCCTTGTCATTTTGACTGAAAGTGGCTCAAAATGGCGTCGGCGTCGCTGACGTCAGATATTTGCAACATGTCATCACAAAGGAACCGACCTTGTGTAAGACAGCTGATTGTTTGTTGAGCCCACGTTGCGCCGTGGTTTAGGGTTAGGTTTGTGACTTTCTGATTTCTACGGATACTCGTTTTAAATTATTGAAGTGTTTTAGTATCCCAACTGAATGTTTCCCATTTTTTATTTTTGTGAAACTAGCCACCAACATCTTTGCAGGCGTATTTGTTACGGTTTTGGAGAAAAGTATGCAAGCCTTCAGTATTTTGGAGAACGGTGCAGATGGATTGTTCAGTATTAGGCAACTTGGCTCTTGAAATTGTCTTCAAACTGGGGACACGGACACATACCCCTTAGAAATAGTCTGTCATTTGAACATTCAAAAATGTTGGTCCATTTATGTTTCACACTCCAGACTTAGAGCAATCGAAAGAATGTTCCAGCTGTTTCAGTATTCAATTCTGATTTATGCTTATTTCCATTGCCCCTTATGTTTGAGTCATACTAAACGTTTGTTTAATGGCTTTCCTGATAAAATATTTAACCATGTTTTTGTGGCTGCAGCTATAACTTTTATACTGGATCAATTGATTGTCGGCACCTAGGTCATCTATGAAGACGTCATTGACACCATAATTGACACGTCAAAAATTCAACTGTCGTCATGACATGCTCGACGTCGTCCAATCCTGATTACTATCTTGTCGCAAATAGCAAGTTAGAGGAGTTGTATTTCCCAAAAACGTGATGTCTATACAAAATGTTTGAAGTTGTTCAAAGCCTAAAAAGCATGCAATGGAGATATATGTAAGTTTTTGCAGCAAGACATCTATGGAAAACTCTTTCAATGGCTATGAGGAACACGAAAAATATCAAAAAATATTATCAAATTTTGACAGTAGCTAGGTATGTAGGGTAAATAAGTTAAATCATTTTAAAGAGATTTAATGTGAAGTATTTGTGAATCTCTACAGGTGGCGTCCGAACTCTAGGGATATTTTATTTTTTTACAACTGGACAGATCGCCAAGGCATAGCCTAAATACCAGAGTACCGCGGCTGCTGAGAAAAGGTTATGTTGGGGAAAGGCTGTTAACGCGGAAGCGCCTTAAGCTGAGATGCAATAGTCGCGCGGGTGCATCTGCTAGGAATGGTGAGCGACGGAACTACACAGGACAGCTCAGAGCAGCAGACTCCGTCTGAATATCGATAGAACAGTAAGAGGTCACCAATCGCACGCCGATGAGTAAGTGGCTGCAAGGGCAGCACGCAGCGCCTGAGCAGACCACGAGAGAAATACTCCAGGCCACATCTTATCTGGCTTTCTATAGCGTGAGAGTGTTAGATGGTGGGAAGTAGTTTCTGGCTCTGAATAAGTACCCAGGCTTTTACCAGCAGCTGTTGCCAGTTCACATTAACGTTGACTCCTAAGAGCTTGAATGAGTGACCTCTTGGCACTTCCTGATTGTTCATTAGACCCGAGTGCTGGCCTGTTCACTTCTTATTTGATAGCGTAGAATACTGTACGTTGGAAGCATTAAACTTTACCATATTCTTGTCTCCAAATCCAAATCTTTGAAAGCGAAGTAATTTCTGCCAGTCTTCTGGTACCAAAGTTTAACTGTGGGTTCTCCAGTTTCTAAGACGTCAATTAGACCATATTAGATATTAATAATAAAAAGATATATCTAACTTACTAATGACACATTATTGCAAATAAAATAAAAAATGGAGTCAAGTTGATTGACTTAGTACTTCCCACACATTACGGTGATACCAGTTTATTATTTTCCCATAGCACGAAGCTTTAGTCTGAGATCCCTTACAATCAAATAATCGCCAGCCCCCCTCCTAAAAATGTCTTATGCCGCCAGGTCTTTCCTTCACAGGTCAATGAACAGTCTATTATCAATACTACAAACTTTTCAGTTTTACAACCCCCCACCCCCCCAACCACCCCAATTTCACCCCCACCCAAAAAACGGTAGGAAATGATCAGGAACCCCTTAAAACATCTAAATCGAAGCTTGAGTTGTTTTCATACTTTTAGTTTATTGATTATTGCTACGCTGCCACTGACACGATTTTTAACAAACATACGCATTTTGCATCCTTACCACGGTAATAATACTGTGTCAAAATTTCATTAGAATCAATTCAATACTGTCCACGTTACAAAATACAAAACGATCTAAATCAATAAAATACTCATATGTATACAGACAATTCTAAGTCCATTAGTTTCCGTAACAGGCTAGGCAATGCTCGGATGGACCTAAAAAGGTGATTTATGTCGCTAGGTCTTCCTTTACAGGTTAGTGAACAGCCTATGATGAATACAAGAAATTTTTCAGTTTTTTTCAGCCCCCCCCCCCTAACCACCCCAATTTCACACCCACCCAAAAAAACGCAGAAAATGATCAGGAACCTCTAAAACGCTTAAAAACAAAGTTTGAGCTGCTTTTACATTTTTAGTTTTTTATTATTTCTGCGCCGCCACTGGCACGATTTATAAAAACGATACGCGTTTTCTGTCCTCGCTACTGTAGTAATACTGTGTCAAAATTTCATTAAAATAAATTCAACAGTTCCCTCGTAACACAATATAGAACGATATAAAGCAATACTCGTATGTTTACACCAGAAAAAATGATAAGTCCTTTGGTTTCTCTAATAGGCAAGGCAATGTTCGGATGGACCTAAAAAAGTTATTTATGTTGCTAGGTCTTTCTTTATAGGCCAGTGGACAGTCTATTATGAAAGCAAAAAGTTTTTCAATTTTACAACCCCCCACCCCCCAACCACCCCAATTTCACCCCCATCCAAAAAAAAGTAGAAAATAACCAGGAACCCCTAAAACGCCTAAAAACGAAGTTCAAGTAATATTTAATTTTTTTTGTTTTTTGCTAATTACTCCGCCGCCCATGCACCGATTTTCAAAATTATAAGAACATTATCTACTTCGACCCCACAGCATATCGCTGCCCAAATTTCATCACAATCCATGCAGCGGTTGCTGAGATTACGAGGCTAGAAAAAAGCGACAGACAGACAGACGAGACCGACAGACAGACAGACAGACCGACGGAAATGAGTGACGTGGATTTTCGTTATGTAGACATCATAAAACGCCAAAAAAGCGTATTATCTCAAAATCGAAAATTTTCGCGATCACAATACTCCCCTCACTCCTCACTTAACGGTGTGGGAAGTAAAAGCCAGAAAATGTGGCATACATTTCAAACTAATCCATCCAACTGTTGAACAATGTGCCATTAGTTCATAGAACTGTAGTTCGAAAGCGACTTAAGGTACTGCATAAGGTTTTTGCGTGGAATACAAAGAAGGATTAAATGATCCTACACCTAATGTACTGGGTATTCCATTTAAAGCTATATCGTTTCCAAGTTTTATCTACGAGTATACGGTTTATTTGTCATCTTAAAAACTCGATAAGAAGGAGGCGGAATTAAAGTACATTATATTACATACAGGTTTTATTCAAAGTTTGAAATCTCTGCTTTTAGTCAAGAGACCAGAACCTTCAAAATAAGATTAAAAATACTTATGATGGTTCTGGAGCTTCAAACTAATCTTAAAAACTCTAAAAGACATTACACTTTCGAAATAATAATGAAAAAGTAGCACTTATGGGGACATGTTGCGCCGTACGTGAGTGTTAAAGGTAAAAAGGTGATAATTCACGAATTTCCAAAATGATTTAAAAAACTATTATTTTGCTTTATTATCACAAATTCAAGAAACAAAAACTCGTAACAACTAATGAACTCGATAATCATTGATGTTTTGATGACTTTTAATAAAAAAACTAATACCCAATTTCATGGCAGAATTACCTGGGAAGCGATGCCGTAGCATACGCCATCCCTTTCCCTGAGAGTAGCTTTTTGCGAGCTCATGTCGGCGAAGCGCAGTTGTGTTAATTAATTTTCGGTAATAGACAAGGCAATGTTCGGATGGACCTAAAAAGGTGATTTACATCGCTAGGTCTTCTTTGACTGGTCAGTAGACAGCCTATCATGAATACAACAAGTTTTTCAGTTTTTCAACCCCCCACCCCCCTAAACACCCAAATGCCACCCCCACCCAAAAAAAAGCAGAAAATTATCAAGAACCTCTAAAAAGCCTGAAAACCAATTTTGAGGAATATTTGAAAATTTTGTTTTAATTACTCCGCCGCCCATGTACCGATTTCCAAAATTATAGCAGCATTACCTACTAAGACCCCACAGCATATTGCTGCCCAAATTTCATCACAGTCCATGCAACGGTTACTGAAATTACGAGGCTAGAAAAACGCGTAACGACAGACAGACCGACAGGCAGACCGACAGAGAGACCGACAGAACGACGGAAATGAGTGACGCGGATTTTCGTTATGTAGACATTATAAAACGCCCAAAAAACCTATTATCTCAAAATCGAAAATTTTCACGATCACAATCACCTATCGGTGTGGGAAGTAAAAGGGATGTCGTATGCTACGATAACGCTTCCCAGGTAGTTCCGCTATGGAACTAAAGGTCAGATTGTTGTTTTATTATTCTTTTCCTTTGTTAACTTTCCATACAACTTAATTTAGCAGAAGTTCAATAGTACACAGCAAAAAGCATAGGTATTAATTTTTTTATTAAAAGTGATCAAAAAATCAATGATTATCATGTTTATTAGTTGTTATGAGTTTTTTTTCTTTGATTTGTCATAATAAAGTAAAATAATAGTTTTTTAAATCATTTTGGGAATTCGTGAATTATCACCTTTTTACCTTTAACACAAATCTACGGCGCACAATGCCCCCATAAGTGCTATTTTTTCATTATTATTTCGAAAGTGCAATGTCTTCCAAAGTTTTAAGATTAGTTTGAAGCTCCAGAACCAGGCATAAGTATTTTTAGTCTTATTTTGAAGGTTTTGGTCTCCTGAGTAAAAACAGAGATTTCAAACTTTGGTCCCCAAAATGTACTTGATTATTGTTCGGATGTACAGGTTCTCTTTATTGGATATTAAAATAGGCTTAATACTGAGTATAACTGCTGAAAAAAATAAAAGCCAAAAAGCATTATTGTTTTTGTTTTTGACGATTTCTTGGAAAAACTGGAAAATCTCTTAAGTTTTCAAAAAAAAATCATAACTCGAAAACACATATATGGGGCTGTTTTGGGTAGGTCTCAGTACGGGCTATCTAAAAAAAAATTATTACCGTCACCCGATTGGCCACCCTGTATACAGGATGTTTCGTTTGAAACTGCAGAGTCATATTGCGATTCTTCACATAGACGGAAAGAGTGATCGACATGTCTGACATCTGTACTTGAATGAACTCTTTTTCAGACGATTTCGCACAAAAGCGAGTAAAACGATTTTCAGTAGTTTACGTGAAAGCGAACATATATTTTACTATAAAAACAATGCAGTAAGCACACATGATACGGCTTGTCATAGGTCCTGTTAGGTATAAAATTTGAAAAATCTTAAGCGAATAAAAAAAATGGATACGGATCTGCTCACTTTTGCTGAATGTAGAAAATAGAACAAATATTATAACTACGGCTTATTTTTTAACCAACTGCGGTTTTGAATTTAGGAAGGAAGAGAATCAGATTCTAAAATCGCAATGGGCGGATAGAGAGTTTACAGAAAAAATGAAGTCGAGTTGATTGACTCAGTACTTCCCACACATTACGCTGATACCAGTTTATTATTTTCCCATAGCAGGAAGATTTAGTCCGAGATCCCTTGCAACCAAATAATTGCCAGCCCCCCCCCCCCCACCTCCCCTAAAATTGTCTTATGCCGCTAGGTCTTTCCTTCACGGGTCAATGGACAGCCTATTATCGATACTACAAACTTCTCAGTTTTACAACCCCCCACCCCCTAACCACCTCACTTTCACCCCCACCCAAAAAACTGGTAGGAAATGATCAGGAACCCCTAAAACATCTAACAACCGAATTTCAGTTGTTTTCATACGTTTCGTTCTTTGATTATTGCTACGCTGCCACTGACACGATTTTTAACAAACATACGCGTTTTCCATTCTCACCACGGTAACAATATACTGTGTCAAAATTTCATTAGAATCAATTTAATCGTGTCCACGTTACAAAATACAAAACGATTTAAACCTCAATAAATTCTCGTATGTATACAGAAAATTCTAAGTCCCTTAGTTTCCGTAATGTTCGGATGGACCTAAAAAGGAGATTTGTGTCGCTAGATCTTCCTTCACAGGTTAGTGGACAGCCTATTATGAGTACAAGAAATTTTTTAATTTTTCAACCCCCAACCCCCCAACCACCCCATTTTCACCCCCACCCAAAAAACGCAGAAAATGATCAGGAACCTCTAAAACGCTTAAAAACGAAGTTTGAGCTGTTTTTATCTTTTTAGTTTTTTTATTATTTCTGCGCCGCCACTGGCACGATTTATAAAAACCATACGCATTTTCCATCTTCGCCACGGTAATGATACTGTGTCAAAATTTCATTGAAATCAATTCAACAGTTTCCTCGTTACACAATATAGATCGATCTAAAGCAATACTCTCGTGTGTTTACATCAGAAAAAATTCTAAGTTCTTTGCTTTCTGTAATAGGAAGGCAATGTGTGGATGGACCAAAAAAAGTTATTTATGTCGCCAGGTCTTCCTTCACATGTCAGTGGACAGTCTATTATGAATGCAACACATTTTTCAATTTTACAACCCCCCACCCCCCAACCACCCCAATTTCACCCCCACCCAAAAAAAAGTAGAAAATGATCAGGGACCCCTAAAACGCCTAAAAACGAAGTTTCAGCAATATTTAATTTTTTTCGTTTTTTGCTAATTACTCCGCCGCCTATGCACCGATTTTCAAAATTATAGGAACATTACCTACTACGACCCAACAGCATACCGCTGCCCAAATTTCATCACGATCCATGCAGCGGTTGCTGAGATTACGAGGCTAGAAAAAAGCGACAGACAGACAGACAGACCGACAGACAGACAGACAGACAGACAGACAGACAGACAGACCGACGGAAATGAGTGACGTGGATTTTCGTTATGTAGACATCATAAAACGTCCAAAAAGCGTATTATCTCAAAATCGAAAATTTTCGCGATCACAATACTCCCCTCACCTATCGGTGTGGGAAGTAAAAATATCTAGTACGCAAAGCGCCCGTTTCATAATATTCACATTGATAATAATAAGCCTGACGCATATTGAAAACTGAAAATTTGTTCACCTTTAGATGAAAACTTTGTTAATATGTATAATGTCATCTAGTTCGATTAACTTGAAATAGGTACGAGAAATGCAAGCTGTTCATCCTTATAAGAACAGATGTGATCTTATTTTTTGTCAAAAGTGGATACAAACACTACTCACATGAATTCACCCGTCCACTTTTCTTATCCCTATCCCATCCAATACCTTCCTAATCCGACCAAATTAATTCGGACAAACCGTCGCGTCCTCCTCTTTTTTGAATAATTCACGCATCTGAAACAAAGGTAACGTCCCACCCTTGTCGCTTGGACCCTAAAGGGCGTGTTATAAAATTAATGACACGTCTCGCCACGGGCCCTTTTTCCTTCCAAGCGACATCACCGTGAGATAAAAACTAAACTTCCCTACGCTCTAACGCCACGCAAAAAGTTAAGTAGTTAAGGTGCGATCTGGATAGAACCAGGGGCGTTTCTGTCAAATGGTTGTGGTTGTCAGAAAGCGTTATCGAAGACCTAGTTCTTGCATAATAGAGAGAATAGCAAGACTAACGAGATGCACTAGCGGAGTATTTGATCTTTCTTTGACGTCGCATTGTCGATGACCTTGGTTGCTGTGATGGTTTGCCATGTCATGAATATGAAAACGTGAGACTAACAAATATTCTCGGCAGACACACCGGACCATGAGCAACTGACTGTAAAACAACATATTTGGCGCATGGGCATACAAAATTGAGATTATGCTGTCGATTCTTGTCAGTTTTGTTATTCTCGGATAATAGTAACAGTACTAAATTCTGTCGGGTCTAGTAACCCCTAACCCTAAACCAATGTTAAAGAAAGAAGGGAAAAGAAGCAGAGAAAATGTGACCGAGAAAATTATCGCATGACAAGAGGCAATCACAGTTTTTAAATGATACGGTAAACGTTGTGCATTTTAAAAAACCAACCTTTAATTCACGTTCTGCAAATAATGTTAGCATGTTGGTCGTAGATCTTTGGTACATCGATGGACCTGTTTAGAATTTCTACAAACTTTTGCCAAATGCGGTTGATTAGAATATTTTTATATGGAATGATTTCTGCTCCTTTTCGGAGAGTTATTGCAATTTGCTACTACGATCAGCGGAAGTAACTTTCATAGAATCACGTTAAACTACCATAGTTTCTGATCGCTGAATAAAAAATCATCATATTTTTTTAGGAATCGTTAGTCTTTTATCCGTTATGTGAAAGACGAGTTTAGTTTTGACACCTTAAGGGAGAGTTTTAGGTCTAACGCGTTAATTTTAGGATCAGTTTGATTCTGCGAATAATATTTCTAAACATTTTATATAATTCAATCTATTAGAAATCCTATTTGGGATTATATTTCTGACTATAAAGAGTCAAGTTGACGAACTTTTGGTTTCTTCAAAAAAGAACACCATATAGATTTTTGAATATATTTTAATGTACTTGAATTCTACAGCTCAAAAGCGGTAAAACCATATTGCTAAATTAAAGTAAAACGACTCAAATCTTTAATTTATTTACAGGGGATTTACTACATGTCAACAACTTTTGAATAGTTCAGTATTTCGCACACATAGAAAATTCTCAAATCAAGACTTCTGATAATCTTGTAACTATATACTTACGACAAGAACATCTTTTCTTGCTCTAAGAAAATTTACTGGCTGATAAAATGATGGTCAATTTGAACCAAGCAAAAATATATTTTTGATTTCAATACTGGTTCTAAGCAAATAAGAACTGACCAAGTACATAATTTTATTCCCAATTAAAATTTCAATACTTTTCCACCAAGTGTTTCATAAAGTTTTAGTAATGGTATCATATTTTCCAGCAGACCTCATATTACTTTGATCAAGAACACAAACAGCTTGAGGATTGTTTAGTACCATTGAGAATACACAGAACTACTGTTGCGTTTCCAATTAATTGTTAGTATTTCGATGTTTTTCCATCGCTTTAAATCTGATAAAAATTAATTTTGTTTCAATGGCCCTTTTCGTTCGCTGAACTATAATCAGTATTCGGCGGGACTGATGTCCCGATTCAGTGAACGTAAAATAAAGAACAGGGGATTATCTCAATGTTACTATCGCCGCGAACCTGCCAACATGGACGAGGTTGTTCCGTTATGTTGTTTCGGTGTTAGCCGTGTTGTGTCATCTCGTGGTTTTGCGTATTGTATCAACAATTGTGTGATTTAAATGTGTCCAGTTGTATATTAAATGGAGGACCTACTGACAAATTGGGACTCAGAAGAGCTAACACTCACACTTGAATGTAGGTATTTAGATTAGTCAGACAGCTATATTTCAGGTAATAATGCAACAACTGGTGCAGGCTTATGTCTAATTCTTATATCATGCTTCTTATAACTTCATACAAAATCACACCATTAAACATCCAAACGAATCAATCAGCTGTCCTCGCAATACAATCTGTTAGTCCAAGGAAAAGAAAGTAGTTTATAATCAATTGCCAAACACAGATTCGATACAACGACAGGTTGCGACTGAATTATTCATTGGAATCCAATGTTAGTTGAATCGACAATACGATATAATTCGTTACCAACTATACACTTCCCATTGGGTAAAGCATCGCTGTATTTGAGAAATGCTGAGTCCCATTGAATCCAAGCGTAAGTCTTTGACAGAACGACAGAATTTTTCTAACAACTATTATATTGGTCAATACACATCCAAACCATAGCCTTAAGGACATTTATAAATAATTCATAATTTTACCTGTCTGTCTGTTATATTGTTATAAGTGGTTATACTATCATGGAAGGATTATTGGGCTGTCGGGGTCGTGAGGACCTATTGCTCTTATGTACAGGTCCATATTCTTTATATTCTGTGGAAATTGGCCAATTCAACATACATTTGGAAAAATACTATTATATATAACTTAGAATTGCCGATTGCTTATACAGATGCCCTTAAGTGGTTATTCCAAGGAGACCAAAGTCTTGAGCTGTTTGTGCCAGTATTATAAAATACCCCATTGAATATATAGGTAATCATAATATTCTTGATTTAAGATTTCGATATTATTACTTTCAAGACTTTCTCATTTTTTAATTTCATTTCATTTATTTGTACTGTGTAACACAAATATTGCCACCTCAAAGGCTACGCATTGTGGGAGGTATTGGCATTGAAAAATACACTAAAATTTTGCTAACCTAATTTTTCTGCTGTTATCTCTGGACTGTTATATTCGTTTGCCTTTCAGTGGTTTGCTTCTTCTTCTTCTTGACCTTCTACAGATTCATTCTCAGCAGCAGCGTGCATTCTTCTATACTTTTCTGGTGATTTCGTTACTTAAACGTAAAACTTCATTTAATATAACCCTATATGACCAAAGATACCACATTCTTGACTTAAGATTTTACAGTTCTGCTAATATAGAATGTAACGGCATACTTGAATGAAAGTATACACCGTGTCCCAGGAAAAGAAACCGCACTTAGGTTTCGAAATGTGAAGCCGATATCAAAAGGAATTATTCTTAAATTCGCATTTGTTACAGAGAAATCAACGTTTGAAGTTTTGTTGTAATGACGATTGAAACGTGGGTGGCTCACTTTATTTCATCACTTTCACTTTCTATATCACTTTCGAGTTACAGGCAAAAAAAGGGCGAAGGCCGTTTAGTACGATTACGCTAACAGGTCTTTTTTTTAATGTTTTTGTCTATTCTTTACTTCGACTAGCACGTGGTCGTGACGTAGTGAAGTACGAATATGATAAGGGCGGCCATTTCTCGAATTATTTAATGGAATTTCAACTTTTTAGCTATTAAGAATAAACATATAACTCAAACATATTATAACATAAGTCGGTGCCAGAAATCATCCCTTAAAGTTTTCGGGATTCGTCCGGGGATATTCTTCGTCCAAGAATTTATTTTTATGTTGCGAGTCCCAGTAGCCGATACTATTGGTCTGATAGTCTTGTATGATTTAGGAATATTTGGAAGATAGTATAGTTTTTATTCAGATCAATTTCACACTTGCAAGTTTTTATTTAAGCCTAGAAGACGACTAGGTATTTGCAATTACCTAATGGTAATTAGGTAATTGCAATTTGTTATAAAAGTTTTAGAATTTGAAAGAAATACATAATTATCTGTTGCATGTGAGTACGTTAGACGCAACGTGTATGTATGTTCGACATGTATTTTATATGCGAGTGGAGACGACGTAGTACATAAAATTCCCTTTATCGCGCAGGCAGGCGGCAGATATTTCGGAAATCTCATATGCAGCAAATATACAATTTATGTTGCTGCATCTCTATCCACGGAGGTATGTATATGCGACCATACTCCGCACACGCCAAGATGATTCTGATGCAAATCGGCTGTGAAATCGTTTGTTGTTGAAGCAAAGCGACAAAATGTGATGATCCAGTGGCGCCGAGCCCGAAAATAGAGATAGCATTTAAATTGCGACCAAGATAAGGGACCTCGACATGCGATTGAGAGAAGCGACCGCAATTCATTCGATTTGCTTAGAATTGTTATGGTTTTACTCGTAATGCATGGTATATGGGATGGAAATTTTGGTTGTCGAGGGAACGGGGGAATTTGACGTTTTATTTAATCAGACGTTTTTGAGCCGTTGCGCCCAGGGGCTGTATACCACCTGTGCACTTCAATAATGCTTCAATGCACTGATTTGTCCGCAGCTTTAGTTAGGTTTGAAAAATTCAGATGGCGCTAGAGAGCTGGAAGTTGCACGCTGTTAGAAAAAAAGGGTAGTTGCGGTTGGCTAACAGAAATATGACTAATGCCAATTTAATTTGACTCATGCTCTCAGAAATGGAAACTATTTGTGTAAACTATCTCATCATTTTTAAATTACGCAAATTTACATCTTTAGTCTGTTTTGTGTCCAGCGCTTGCTTGCTTTTAAAGTATTTGCCTGAAGCCGGTGCACTTCCGACTATAAAAAAAGATGTGATGATTGTATTTAACTGACATTATTCATTATTTCCAGGTATCACATTCCTCAAGATCTTTAAATCCAGCAGGTATGACTGGAGCACGTTGATGAGAAAACATTATTCGATATAGATGTAGCTATGACCAATACTGCGGTATTATCTATATGTATGGTTGCGCCGTGCGAGAAGGAAGCAATAGTGTTTTTGCGGCCAACCACATCAGAATCACACAATGAATTAAGGTCAAGAGGAAATAATGCAAGGTCTGCTGGCGTTTCAGCAAAATACGAAGCGTGGGTAGGCCTATCCAATCTTAGCGAGAGGAGCGCTGAAGCCGCTATACCAGTAGCATGTTTCGTCTAATTATACAAGTTTTTAAGGAAAACAGCACAACGAATACTGATAGTGGCCACCTGAGCCTCGCCCCCGAAAGCACCGCTGCCGTGCAATCGAAAAACCTACTAACTCAAAAAAGGACAATTCCAGCAAAATAGATTTGAAGTTTTGTTTCATTTTTTTGCATATAAATTCTCTGTATTTAAGTTTTTTGGTAATCGGACGTACACTTAGTATAGACTTTTTCAGTCTCTTTCGGCCTAATGAAAATACTTTTTTGATTTGCTTTCCACAAAAAAGTTAATTTAAGGTTTTTAATTACTAAGTGTGTATTACTTAGACGATATGCAACTCAAAAACATAGTAAGTCTACTTATGATAAAGATATATTGAATATACTATACAAAGGCATAGTAAGTAGCTTGGGTGCACCTCATCGAAAATAGACCTACAATCAGACAGATTAGTAACCCTGGTTCTATATCATATTATCTATAATTTTGCATCAAGTTTTCTAGTTTTTCTGGCATCAGCATAGTAAAACTGTTTTAAGTTAAGGTGCTCTAGATAATTTTCTCATTTTGTTTTCTTGTTAGCATGACTATGTGTATAAGATAAACCTTGCCACTGTATTTTTATTGAATAATAATATCTTATGTTAGTACTTTATCGTGCAAACCTAAAGTTATATTCAATTTTTATATTATTTATTCAACGAAAGGGTCATCAAAATAGTCTCAAATAGGGTAAAAAACACTCCTATTAAGAAAGAAGTACTACGTAGCAATACAAGAACACACTTAAATACCGCTAATCAACTAAAACTCGATATATCTGTATAAACGTAAAAGCACTCCTAAAACAAGTATGTTACAACCCGAAGGAAATAGTAAAAGCGAACAATATTGCATATTTCAATTTGTCAAACAACAACAAGTTGAGTGGTGGCTGCTATTTTAACCGAATCTGCCACCTCATCTCAACGTGGACAGCTGGTCCAAAATATTTGCTTGCATCGGCATGTTTTTTCGTCTACTCTCCCTTAAACGTGACAAGTCATTGGTATTTCGTCTCATAAAACAAGTTGTTCCGTCAGTTTTGAAACCAAATACATAAATAAATATCTTCTTGCAAACGGATAAGGTGCCATATAAGCTTTAATGGGTATTATGGAGATAAAGTTCGCTAATTCTATGAGATTCAGCAAAATACTCGAATATTGTTCGGCGACCTATATGAAGTAGTTTTCGCAGTAATTTTTTTGCAGCTTATTCCACAAGGCGGTAACAACTCATTCATTTTTCCTTTTACCTTTCTTAAGCCGCGTTCTCAGAGCTTCGAACTGTCGCGGCTACACTTCCCCACTCTTTTCACATCCGTGTTGCGAAATTTGGAATGTGTCGCCAGCGACAACAGATGACAACGTGATGACACTTCTGTCCTTTGACGGATAGTGAAGTTGAAAATAGCCAACTACACAAGCTGTCGCTGGCGACACAGTGGTGAAGGAATAGGGGAAGTCTATTCTCGACATACTATTGGTTACTGAAGTGTCGCTGGCGACACTACGCTGCTCTGAGAACGAGGCTTTAGAACCCACTTTGATTGCCTCAGTCGCTGTTTTTAGACTAAGATTGACATGTGACACTTTCTCATCTATAAGAAACATTTCAGTAATAGTCCTGTTATCTCCAAATCCCCTGCAGGTATAGTAATGTTACATTATACCTTACACAAATGAGTAGTTGCTATATTTTTGTTTGTAATTATGAATTTTAATAATCAGCAGATCAGTTTACTATCTTTTTATACAGGTATAGGTTTTAAGTGACTCGACTTACTAGGTTTTCCGATAGCACATACGACTAAGTTCGTTCAAGTATCCCAATGAATTCAAGTATCTCTATATATGAAAATATATATTTTTAGTATGTCTATTTACTAAAACTGAGGTCTCAATATTTCCGAAACTAGCAGTCCGATTTGCAACTTATAAATAGCTACCGATAGAGCTCGAGCTGGTGGTCCAATATATGCAAACAAAGCAAAAACCTAGTAACTCGAGTTACTAGGTTATTTGATTGCACGTCAGAGCGGTTATCGATAAGTTTTCAAATCCAGGGAAGCATTCACAGTATATCCTGTTATACAGCGTATTTCACGACGATTAAGACAAGCAATATATCGGAACTGGGTAGCGGTAGAGAATTATAATTTTGGGGATGTAAGTTAGAGCAAATGTTGAATCTTTTCTTGTTATTATGATACCCAATGAGGTATTTGTTTTTGGTCACGTGAAGTCCCATTCACGTCCGACACCCTGCATATTAGTGCTTTTCTGTACCTGTACAGGTATTTTAATAATCAACCGTAGTGATACAATGTGATACAATCCTTTAAGTACTTACAGCTCTTGAATGAATCACTTTAGACCCCAAGTGTGCTAGTCCGTTGGAATTGTTGTATCGGAAGGTACACGGAAAAGTACTAAAATATACATGGTGTCCTATTAATAACTTTGAATCGGACGTCACGTGACAAAAACAAATACCTGAATGGGTAACACAATAACAAGAAAAGACACAATATTTGCTCCAATGTACATTCCCAAAATCATAATCCTCTACTACTGCCCAGTTCCAATATATTGCTTGTCTTAATCGACGTGGGACACCCTGCATAAGATCCGCAAAGGTACCATTTGGAGCAGGAAAAAAACTGGTCGCTGTACTCAAATGTAGCCTAAAACGTTACCGTAATGTAATGCCATACAGTGAGCTTAAAGGTTGCATAATTTTAACGCGTACCGCAGTTTAAGGCAAGGCGCAAATTGACACACCTATAGCGCGTGTAACGTGTCGTGACACGAGAACCACGACACACGTACATGCCATATGCGTAGCAGGGTGATCCGCATATTGAGTCGGGGTTTTAAGGCACCGTTAAAGTGACTCGCTTTTAACCAACCATGTCACGGACGACGTTTCCACGGACCTTCGAAACTGCTTTTAAAACGTTTTTTGAATTATCGGTGTTTCGACGCTAGGTTTTTCGAAACGTATTCAAAACGTTTTCGTCAGACACCATTCATTGGACACCCTTGACAAATGTCACTTCCTGGTTTTACAACTTATTTTATTGTGTATCGTATTTAGTTTTGATTTTCGAATCAATTGCAATAAACTGACAGCAGTGACATTAGACAACAACACACTGTGGATGGCCCATTTCAAAACATTTTGAAAGTGACAGCTGGGGTTTTCACGACATTTGGATCCCAAAAATTAGCAAATCGACCTTGAGCAGGAAACGTTTTGAAAACGCATCTGATTGACATTTCTACGATATATTTGTAAGACTGAAAACGTTTGAAAACCCGTGGAAACGTAGTAATTGTTCCATGACTTGCTAGAAAGGAAATCTAAATCCGATTCTTCAGTTTTGTCTTCATATATACTACGTTTGCACGGGCTTTCTAAACGTTTTCAAAACGTTTTGAGTTTGAGATCGTATCGAGATCCAAATGTCGTGGAATCACCAGTTGACACTTTTGAACATTTTGTGTTGCTGTCTAAAGTCACTATGGTTAGTTTGTTGAGATTTATTCGAAATTCGATGCTGAGGATTTATGATAAACAACATAACAACAAAATAAGTCATAAAAGTAGGATATAACATTTTTGCAGTCAGTTGAAAACGTTTTAAATGCGTGTCGAAACTTATAGTGCAAACACCGACAATTCAAAATCACAAAACGTTTTGAAAGCCCGTGGAAACGTAGTAATAGTTAGCATTTTTCGAACCATAAAAATTTTTTTGTGTCCTTATATCCTCTGTCAACTTCTCTTCCGCTGTTTTTTTTTAGGAATCAAAGGAAGGCACTCGTTACAAATTTTAATACTATACGAATACGAATATTCAAGGAAATGAGAAAGCTGACAAGTTGGCTAAGGAAGCTGTATTATGTAGCCAAGAAATCTCAGGCATTCCTAAAAGAGATATTCTTTCTCTTCGTGGGAGAGAACTTGTGGCGAAGTGGGAGGCAGAATGGGTTAAGCACTGCAGCAGTAGTAACAACCAGTACTGTAAGATTCTTCCATCCTTACCTAACACACGATTCGAAGAGAGGAGTCACCCTAACAGAATAATACATTCCACATATTTCAGATTCCTTTGTGGACATGGTAATTTCAAATCACATCTATTCCGCATAGGGTTAGATGACACTGGAGAGTGCAGCTGCAATGGAAGCTTAGATGATCTGAATCACTGGTTGTTTCAATGTCAGTACAACTCTGCAGCTACAAGATACTTAATGGATGCTCTCACCTATGAGCGAATTCCGCTTCCCCAAAGTGTGGTCTCATTGTGCTATATTTGTATCAGGGGATTGTATCATGGATTGTTCGACAAACATTGTGGGAATTTATCATGGATTGTTCGACAAATATTGCGGGAATTTTTTCGTAGAGCTAGGCGGAAAATCTAATATCTGAGATTAATGTATCAGAAAGATTTTTATGTAAGTACTTTGAATGAAGAGCTGAATGTGGTTAGCATTTTGATCCCTATGTTTTTCCTTGATGTTATTTACCTCCTTTCCGTTACTTGTGTGGTGTGTGTCGCTATGACAAGTACCTTAGCGTGAAGCGTGTGTCCCTGTTTAATCCCAATACGTGTTCTTCTTCAGCGAATTTATATGAGTTGTTAGGGAATTGAATGGAATAATTTGAATTTTGATGTTGTGTGTTATGTAGGCATATATGAATGTTATAGACCTTATTTTACTTTATTCGTGGCTGAATGGGTCAAACCCAAAGCCAAAAAAAATCCAGTGGTTTACAGAAAAACTTGATGTGCTGCGTCACCTCACACGCGCTATACGTCTCTTAATTTGCGCCTTGCCTAATTCGTTAAGGATACAGTGTACGAAGCACTTACCGTCAAGTTATCACAACGGTGAGTATATTTTGAGTTGTTGGACACATGAGAGCATAGGATAAGGAAATCTAGTTAGCCTCCAAGTATATAGGAAGAACATAAGAAGAAAATTCTTCACTTCCGGATGGAACCTGCAGCAGATTTTTGCTAAACGCCCAGCATTGGCCCACGATTGCGCGGGATATCCTCAAGGCACTATGAAGACTGAGACTATCCTTAACACTCACCTAACCTGCATTTATTGCCAATATCTGGAGAGGTAAAGATAAATACTGGTATGCTTAATGGTCATTAGTTGGGTATTGATGAAGATGGTATGGAGTAAGTAGTATAGATATGCCGATTCTGATCCTCCCGAGGTCATTTGAAGGTCATTTAAATGGGGTGTGGATAACCTTGAGATGTGACGTGGGCTTTTCTTATAGGTGCCGATTCTGATCCTCCCTGAAGGTCATTTTGTAACGTTGTGTTTTCAAATGTGATCGTATCTGAAGGGCTTGTTTCAGTGGGGTGTTGGGTAACCTTGAGTTTTTTTTTTGTGTTAGTGTATAGCTGCTTATTTTGAACGTCCTTGAATGTGACTATTGACTGGATAACCTTGAGATTTGACGTGGTGGATAACCTAGAGATTTGACGTGAGGCCAATTGCAATCCTCCCTGAAGGTCACTGATATAGGGTGTGGATAGCCTTGAGATCAGTTGTATAATTTTCTTATGAGGCTTGATAGTGATGCTCCCTTAAAGTCATTCAACTGGGGTGGGAATAGCCTTGAGCTTGATCTCACAGAAGAACGTGTTCTGCTAACGTCAGACCTTGCCACCATAAGCAAGCAACCGGAGGTGGGGGTACGATGCCCTTGAGGATCTAGCTATAAATCGAGGAGGTTCGAGCATCGATGCTACAGTTGCCTGACTCACAGTGACTAACATATACTCTAATAAAATGCATACATGTAGTGATTGTGGTAAACATTTTACGCGTTCGGACAATTTGCGTCGGCATAAGAGAAATATTTGCAGTGTGAATCCCACAAATGGACCACCAGCTAAAAAAACTAAATTGGATAGTACACCTCCGAATATGATATGTCCTTGCTGCAATGTCTCGCTTCCGAACAATCGAATGGCTGCTCACGCAAGGACATTACAACATAGAACAAATTCATCGATCCCGATCAGTGATGGTGTGAGACTTATTAAAAGTGCATTCAAATGTAGAATTGCCAGCTATAGATTTAGCACATCAGAATTGTACACCGACTTTAAAGAGTTTTTCGAAAATATTAAGCAAAATACGCTAGATGTAATAGAAGAGAAACTTCGAGTGCACAGAGCTCTGAAAGTGAACATGGAAGTATTCGGGAAGTACGTATTACAGACGAGTGATGTAGCAGATATCAAATCCTTCAATACGGTTAATAAAGTAATAGACGAAAGCACAGAGCTGTCTGATGTTTATCAACAATTTGCTGATGAAATTACATCCCAGTCATCTGAGTTTGAGGAGAAGGATTCTGGTATGTTAAATATTTAGAGAAGTGCATAAATTAAGATAGTAACCTTTGTTGTTTTTTTCAGGGTGGGCGATTGAATGTATCCTTTATGCTGAAGTGAACATTAACAAGTTTTCACCATTGGGTGGATCATCTTATATAAAGTTACCATACTTTATAGAGAAGAAGAAGGCAGTGATAAATGTGCGAAATCAAGACCAGTGTTGTTTCGCTTGGGCCGTCACATCAGCGCTACTACCAGCAAGCACCCGAGTAGTGGAAGTGTCGTCCTACCCGCATTTTTCAACCATTTTGAATGTCCATGGTATGAACTTTCCCGTTACTCTTAAAGATATCTCATTGTTCGAGAGAAATAATAATATCTCTATAAATGTCTATGGGATTGAAAAAATAATCAAAGATGGTAACGTCACATATGAAATAGTTGGTCCATTGAGATATGCTCAGAAGAAATTAGCTTTACATGTCAATCTGCTCTATTTAACGGATGATAAAGGGAATGGTCACTATTGTTGGATAAGAGATCTTTCGCGATTAGTTGCAAATCAGTTAAGTTCAAACGGACATAAGCGGTACTTTTGTGATGGTTGTTTGTTATATTTTTCAACTAAGGCATATCTAGATATTCACCAAAGGAACGATTGCAATCATATATTCACAATAACACCCACAGAGAAACTACGAACTGATAAGTTTGGTAATCAGGTTCCAGAAAACATACTTAAATTCGAGAATTTTGAAAAGCAAATGCCGGTCCCCTTTGTGGTGTATGCGGATTTTGAGTCATTATTAAAACCAATCGATAGTTGTGAACCCAACCCAGAATATTCGTATACAAACGAAACCCACACACATGAACCATATTCATTTTCATATTTTATTAAATCTTCATTTGATTCTGACTTATCCAAATTCGTCTTGTATCGAGGTAAGGACGCGGCGAAGGAATTCGTGACAAGGCTAGAAGCTGATCTTAAAGAACTATATTTCAAATATTTGAAAGATGTAACTCCCATGATCCCTTTAACGCCGGAAGAGCAGATTGAGTTTGACACTTCAACAAAATGTAACATCTGTGAGAAGCCATTTTCAGGATCCGATATTAAAGTTCGCGATCACTGCCACATAACTGGTAAAGTTAGATTTGGGGCTGCACATTCGAAATGTAATTTAAATTTCAAATTACCAAATTTTATACCAATTATAACGCACAATTTAAGTGGGTACGATTGTCACCTATTTATCAAACAACTATCTTCTCATGGAGATAAGATAGACGTGGTAGCCCAGAATAAGGAAAAATACATTTCATTTACAAAAAGTCTGTATATGCATGACTATGTGGACCGAACCGGTAGAATAAGGAGGAAGTTTTTACAAATGAGATTTATCGATAGTTGTCGTTTTCTACCTGGATCTTTGCAAGCATTATCAGACAGTTTGACTAATAGGGATTTTCTGGAGAGTAAAAAGTATTTTTCAGATCCTAGAGTCTTTAATTTAATTAGACAGAAAGGTGTATTTCCTTACAATTATGTGGATGATGTAAAGAAACTGGACCAGGAATATTTACCATCAAAGGCAGAGTTTTATGATAAGTTAAATGAGAAAGATATATCTGAGGAGGAATACGCGAGGGCAATAACTGTATGGAGAACGTTTAACTGTAGGAATCTGGGTGAATATTCTGATATTTATTTACGGACCGATGTTCTTCTCTTGTGTGATGTCTTTGAAAGGTTCAGGAGGAATAGTATGAATATTTACAAATTGGATCCAGCACACTACTACACAACCCCTGGATTGTCTTGGGATGCGATGTTAAAGTATACCAAAATTAGCCTTGAGCTCCTTACGGACATAGATATGATTGGGTTCTTTAAGAATGGTATTCGCGGGGGGATAAGTCAATGCAGCGATAGAATGCACGAAGCAAATAATAAATATTTACCAAATTATGATCCATCTAAAGAGTCAACATTTATATCATATCTCGACGCCACGAATCTTTACGGGCATGCTATGTCATCACCTCTTCCAACTGGGGGTTTCGAATGGATGGGGGATTCGGAAATATCTACATTCGATTTAGAAAATGCCAAAATAGACGGTGAGAATGGCTATGTCTTGGAGGTTGATGTGCGATATCCTGAAGGGTTACACGATTCACATAGCGACCTTCCGTTTTTGGTGGAAAGTATTATCCCACCAAACGCCAAGACAAAGATTCCGAAACTAATCCCAAATCTGTACGACAAGAAAAAATATATTGTACATTATCGCGTCCTTCAACAAGCTGTAAGGTATGGTTTGCAAGTAACCAAGGTTCACAGGATCCTTAAGTTCAAACAATCGTTCTGGTTGAAGGAGTATATCGATCTCAATACGACAATGCGTAATAAAGCAAATAATAAATTTGAAAGAGACTTCTATAAGCTTCTAAACAATGCAATCTTTGGAAAAACTATGGAAAATGTAGATAATAGAAGAGATATAAAGTTGGTCACACATTGGGAAAATCATCGTAATAGCATCGGTGTGGGAGCACTAGTAGCTCGTCCAAATTTCAAGAGTTGTTCCATATTTAACGAAAATCTTGCAGCTATCCATTTAGGAAAAGTTAGGGTACATTATTTCAAGCCAATATACGTGGGATTCTGTATACTAGACATATCTAAAATAGTAATGTATGATTTTTTTTATGGTTTTCTTAAAAAGCAGTTCAACGATAAAGTATCTATGCTTTACTGTGATACAGATTCGCAAATTTTGAAAACTCATACAGACGACTTCTATGAATTTATGAGAAATAATATCAGCGAGTTTGATACTTCAAATTATAAACAAAACAATGAGTTCAAAATTCCAGTCAATGACTCTATTCTGGGTAAAATGAAAGACGAATTTCCAGAAGACCCTATAATAAGTTTTTACGGAACAGGTGCGAAAGCATACTATATCAAGTCAGTTAAGGGAGAAATGAAAAAAGCAAAGGGTGTTAAAAAAGCAGTAATACAAAATCAGTTATGTGGTAATGATTATAAGCATATAATAGAGAATGGTGGTCTGATTTTAAGAAAAATGAATACATTCAAAAGTAGGCTGCATGATGTATATACAGAAGTCAAAAATAAAGTAGCTTTAGCACACAACGATGATAAAAGGTTTATAATTCCAAATACAACAAAAACTTTACCCTGGGGGCACTCTGACATTGAATTTTACCAAACAGACCCCACAACGAATGTAAAATATGCTATCGATGCTATTAATGAGATGACAACGCGCGAAGCTCCTGAAGATGGTAATTTGGATCTACTTATACAATTAATGTTAGCCGAAGTTTCTAGATATTAGATTTAAGTTACTGTACGCTTGTAAAGTAGGATAGTATTGAATAAATGCTTGAAGAATAAAGTTGGCCATTTTATTTCAACTTTTGCGCCTAAACTGACACTACTCATCACCAACATCATATTCAGTGGCAAACGACATGACTACAGTTGTTGTAGATATTCAAGGATATCATATCGAATCAAAATTTGTTCCAAAAGAGATAGCATTTAAGAAAGATGGAATATTGTACCATTACATTGTTAAACCTATGGTTCACTTCAGTAGACTGAACGTGAAAGACCAGAGAACTGTTAAGTTTGTGGAAAAGTATAATCATGGTATTAGATACAAAGCAGGAAATACAGGTGGTAACCAAATAATGAAAATAATCAAGCATCACGTTAACAACGGTGATATAGTCTTTCTGAAGGGCCATCAAAAATATATCTATCTACTCAAATCTGTTGCTGAGCTGAGCTTAGAAAACGTGGAGATAGTGAATTTGGAGACCGACAATGATATCCAGCTTAACGTGAACTTGAACAGAGAATCAATATGTGATGATGTAATAAGGTGTAATTATCACTCCCAAAACAGAAACGGTAGGTGTGCCTTGAGTGTTTGCACGATGATTGATTTGTGGATAAGGAGATACCGTTCAACCATCAAAGAGCAGAAAGGAAATCTTCATTTACTACAAGACGACCAATATTTTTGAATTCCAAGTTACATTACTAATGTTATTTTGTTGAATAGGTTGTATTAGTATTCCAATATATTCATCAGAAAAATATCAGACTGTTTCATTTAATACATACCACGATACATGCCAAAGTGTATAGGGTGGCTCATATTGAAGTTTTGTTAGCAAAATTAATTCATTTCTCGAAGTATAAAAATTAACCTTATTCAAGAAATGTTGTTACAGCCAGACGTGTAAGAAACACAGGGATTACCGAAAACGTCTGGCAACATGGCAGTAGATATGGCAGGGTTTTGGGGGCTGTCTCTCATTCCCTCCACTCAAGCGATTCGACCTATTAAAGTAGTGGGCGGATACCTCTATCCCACTCTTCCTTCTAACCAATCAAAAATGGGGAGAGGGCGATCAGCAAGCGATTAGGGTAGGAGTTTAAGGCATAAAACTGCTGGTCGGAACCAGGAGAGGTCATTCTGTTTAGCTTTCGATAACAGACAAGCAGCTACAGCCACCTGCCAGCAACAAGCGAATAATTCGAGGATGTCTGCAAAGATGAATGTAAGTATAAATAATTTGGGTATAATTTGAGGGACTGCTCTGCCAACTGTTGGCAATGATATACGTTTCTAAGCATTTTTTTCTTTTATTGTTACAGATGACCACCGATGCCCTGTACCATTCCGACGATGACGACTTCCAACCTTCACCAGCTAAGCGACCAGCACCGCAACCATCCGCCTCCGTGGCGGGGCCAAGCCCGACCACTAGGAAAAGGACGGCGCCGGTGAAGGTAACGACTGGCACAAAACGCCAGAAGAAGGAAGGTAACGCTTCCGAAAATAAATTGGTTGCGAAGCAATCAAAGCCTTTGAGGAAGACGAAGGAAAGCCGACCGTCGACTTCGATGCCGCAAAAGAAGCGAAAAGAGGGTGCTAGAATGAAGTCGTGTAAGTCAGCATACAAGACTTACGCGGCTCAATACCAGCAATATGAGCCCTTCCTTTTCACTTCAGTTGCTGCACCGGAGTCGACAGTGGATTTCTCGTTTCTTAACGAGGCCCCGATTACGACGGATCCAAGTTGTTTTCGCAAGTCACCTATCCGGGTGTTGGCTGGACTTGAGGAGCCTGGTGTGGTGTCGTCGTCGATAACTCCACCGGAACGGTGTCAAGCAAAAATTGTGGTTCATGAAAATTTGCTAGTCACCGCTCCAGTAGAATTATCAACGAAGGCACCTTCAGAGCCCGATGAAAGACCGTCAACCCCGGAGCGGTATCGTACACCCTCACCGACGCCATCCCGTAAGCTGCCAGCTACACCGAGGACACCGAAGATACTAGCGACCGAACCGTCCCAGGAGTCGCTAGCATCTTCGGCATCTAAGGAGAGCGGCAGCTCTAGCAGTAGTGGTTGTAGTGGTAGTAGTAGTAGTAGCAGCAGTAGCAGTGAGAAAGTGGCTACTACGAATGAAACCACTATGCTTGGCCCACTAGTGTCCTTCTATGCTGGCCAACTGCAAAAGGTCGAAAGGGACCTGCAGAAGGCGGAGGCGGAAAAAATGCAGTTGTCCGAAGAAGTGCAGTCGCTGCAGACGCTCGTTGACTTAAAACGAACCGTCGTCGAGGAAAGGCAGCGACTGCAGGAGCGTCTCCAGCAGTTGGACCAGCGTTTGGCAGAGATGGATGGTGCGGAGCAAGCTGGTGAAAATATGAAGGAACGGGAGCGGATCGTTGGGGAAAGGGTAGCGCATCTGAAAGGAAAAAAGGAAAAACTGGTGGGACGGATGGCTACGGTCATAGCTTATGAAGATGACCCTATCTGTCTGTCCCAATCCCAGTAGTTTTTTTATGTATATATTTTTTCCTTTGTTTTTCCTTTGTTAACTTGTGTATATTTAGAGTTAGTTGTATGTATGTATATATTTTTCCATTTAGAATTAGCATTATGTATTTATTTTTATTTAGTTTGATATTTTTCATAGTTAATAAATTAAAATGTATATTTGTGGAAAAATACAACAAAAAAACAATTTAGATTTAAAAAAAAATTTGTAAAAAATGTTGAAATTTAGGTATTTATTTGTATATAGGGGTTAGTGATTTGTGTACATTTTTATATAATAGTAGTAATGTACAAATGTATTTTTATGTATATCTTATAATTGAGAAAATATATAAAACAAGTTTTAGTTGATGAAAAAGTATTTGTGAAAAAAAGTGTCTTTAAATTTTGTATTCATTTGTATGTAGTTGTTAGATATTTCTGTAAATTTTTCTAGAATAGTAGTAATATACAAATGTATTTTTTGATCATAATAACTTTTATGTATCTTATAATTCAAAAATAAAGAAATTGAAATAGATATATATCGATTCTGAAATCTAGTTTATTTCTGATTAATAAATGAGAAAAAAATATGCAAAAAAAAAATTGTTTATGAAAAAAAAAATATTTGTGAAAAAAAGTTCGTAAGTATTTGACAAAAACAAATAGGTTAGTTTATGAAAAATATTTGTGAAAAAAATTATAGGTTGGTTTCTAAGACAACAGGTTAGTGCGTAGTCTCCAATTACACATAGTGCTTACTGGGTCGTGCTAAGTTTCGGTAAAGGTGGAGGTTAGGTCGACTGCTGCGCCGTCGACTAACATCGACACGGGCGGTGGGTCGACGGCTCCGCCGTCGACCCACCTTATCTCGCCGCGCATACAAAGGCTCGGCGGAGGCCCATTTTGACGCATTTTGAGGGGCAAATGTGATCTTCAAGGGTCCTTCAAAACGGTAGTTTTTTCAGAAAAAAGACTGAAAAAAAAAACGTTAGAAGCATGAAAAAATCGAGATAGACAAAATTGTAAGACTGATAAAAAAGTACACCACTAAATAAAATTTTTAGAAAGATCCTTCATTGGTGAAGCCGCCCACGCTCGATGATTTTTTTTCTGTCACGGTGGTAAGGTTTTTGAATAAAGTACGATTTAAAAAAAAAACAAGTTTATTGGTTGATACAAACAAAAAATCTCTTTATAATTCACAAAAATAGCGCCTCATATCTCCTCCTCGCTATCTACAGGAAAAGGTAATTCCACTCTCTGGTTTTCTGGACCATCCGGACGATCAGGATCATCATCGTCGCTGTTATCAGATGAGCTGTCAATTGTAAACAGCAGGAACCCCAGTGGCTGTCTTGTAGAGTCGCACGGTCCATCGTCCATCGGTGACCTCGCCACCGCCCAATGTGATTGGTCGGGTAACTCACCATCAGGAACCGCAGTCTCGATACTCCATATGCTGGAGTTATCATTGTCGTCATCTAACCAAGACGTTGAGTCGCAAGGTCCGTTTGACTCTGTAGTCATTTCGCTGCTAAATGTGTTAATTCGTCACTTGATTGTACAGTATGATTTTCATTGACAAGAACTCTCGTTTTTATGTCTCTAGTTCCCCACACTAAAGCCCCCTCCATACCTCCTCCCCTCTTCATCTATACATCTTTAGAAGTAAACTTAGTGTGTTATTGGATGGAACGTCGATGGCATTGGTGGGTGGGTACTTATATGCGTGCCCCAAACCAAGACACAATAATCTCACAAACGCTCAAGGCGCATTTACCGTTTCTGTTAGCACACTGGCACTCATGCTTCATACTATTTTCAAGTATCACCAATTACTAAGTTACTGAGCGCTTATTGATAGAACAAGTAATTGTATTATTATATGAGGGGATGGATATAGAAAGGAAAAAATATTGCTTCTTTTTTATTTCATTCATTATTTATTTTATTCAAGATGAACATTACTTTATACATCGAAAAATGATAAAACAGTTTCTTTTTCTTCATTCAATTTTGTCCTTTTCTGTTCAGATTTCATACTAAGAGTATCAATCCTCTTCTGACAATCATCTAACTGTCGCTTCCTTTTATTTCTGCACTCCTTGACACGTTTTCTTTCTTCATCTAACTGCTTTATTCTTTCATCATCCGCTGCCTGGGCTGCCTGAAGCTTGTCACAATGGGCCATCTCCTCTGCCAATTTCTTTTCTGCACTTATTATTTCAGCTTTAATTCGCTGAATACTACTTCTCAACGCATCCCTCTTCTCGTCGAAGTCGTCCATTGGAGGTTGCTTCGATTTAAGTAGTGTTTCTCTTAAAATGTTGCTAACTGGTTTGGATGCTGCCTGTTTCGACTTTCTCACTGCTGGCACTGTTGACGCTGTACCCGTTGATGTTCTCGCTCCATCTCCAACTACTGGCGGCATCGATGCTGCACTTGTTGATGCTATCGCTGCATCTGTTGATGCTCTTGGTACATCCATATCTATTTCTACCACCGCATTAGCATCCTCCGCGATTCTCCGGTCTGGCTGCTCCACATGAATAAACTCGTGAAGTTCATCCTGGACTTCTACTGCCAACTGTGTAAACTGCACCCCGTCACTCTGCAGTTCCTCCAGAATGGCTTGCAAGCAATCGCCACTAATAGCGTCTTCGTTCTTTGTTGGTTGGTTGGCCATGATGATGTACGTAATATGTAGTGTTTTCTACGGAACAGTATGATTCTTTGAAGACCGTAGAACTGATAAACCATTGAAAGTAGACTTGTATTTATACAGAAAACACTCTACACGACAGTAGTAAAATCTAAGAGGGGGAACATTGAAATACTGATATGGGTGGTGTACGTGCAGCTGTTTAACGATGTACACTATAATAGACCAATGAGAGGACTGGTTGAAATGTATCACAACCAATAAGCGTTTATGGGCGGATTCACTTACAGTTCGGTCAATAACGATGTCCGTTAGAAGCCACCGATATCGATGCTACATGGCAGTAGTAAAATCTGAGAGGGGACCATTGAAATATCAATATGGGTGGTGTAAGTGCAGCTGTTTAACGATGTACACTGTAATAGACCAATGAGAGGACTGGTTGAAATGTATCACAACCAATAAGCGTTTACGGGTGGATTCACTCACAGTTCGGTCAATCACGATGCGCGTTCGAAGTGGCTGATATCAATGCGCGCATGCGTTGTCGGCGCGTATAGCGAAATGTTCTCTATTTCCACTAATAATCTTACGTACACCAGCTGGCAAGTAGGCGGATCTTCTTTTTTTTTGCTTTCTTTAACGATATACACTGATGGGGGAAGACAGTAGAGGAGGGAGGCTTACCTACCTGGAACTGTATAAATATGATGGTGAAATGAGAGTTCTTCAGTGCAGTTCTGCTACCGCTACTACTACTACTACTATACTACCGCTACTACTACTATTTTGAAAATGGAGTATTCGAGGAAGTTGATCCCCTGCCCGTACAATGGTGAACATGAGGTGCGGCGTGGGACAATTGGGGACCATTTGCTGGTTTGCCCTTTCCGGGGTTGTGGTCCGGTGAATTGGCCACAATATATTGCTACCTATCTAAGTAAAGGTAAGTTTCCTCATTTCACTATATATCCCTACACGAGCAAGCTATCAAATGACAACTAGTTTATAACAGAATAATCCAAAATTTACAGTTGTTCTACAAAATATCTGTTTATTTGCAGAGCCATCCACCCAGACAGGAAGCCATAAGGAAGCCGAGGCCAGCAACCCCACCACGCCACCGCAGGACCCATCGAAGTACGGACTAGTGCAATGTCCGCGTGTTGCAGCGCATTGGGTCAAACCTACGTCGATGGGAATGCACCTCCTGCGGTGTGCCAAGAACGTGCTGCCTACCAAGAACGTGCCTACCACGCCACCACAGCATCACCTCGCAAGCCGGAGAGATGTGGAGGTTCAGCCTGAAGGTACATAATTCGTTTCTGCGACAAAAACTTTTTTTCTTTTTTCATATATCTTGCACATCTTTATCCTAGAAGTCACAGAAAATTGATCTCTACTAAACATCATTGTATTAATTTTGCACTGATACAATCATATTGTATAACTCTAAATTTTAAATAAATCAAGCCACACAAAAATTCTTCAGTACATCCACATAGATTTTCAACCTTCTGAATCTTACCCACATTCACATAAATTACAAAACCATATTTTCTATTGTTTCAGAAAACTGGGATGATGATGATTATCCCACGTATAGGCCGAATCTCCAGAACAGAGAAGTAATCCGGGATCCTCCCCCTTGCCTCTCCAAGAGGGAGAGAAAGCTGTGGAGGAGAAGCGAGGTGGTGCGCTTCAACAATATAACTAAATAATTTTTATCTTAGGTTAGGTGTATTTTATGTATTAGAGATTAAGGTAGAATTAAATAATAAAAGTAAATTGAAAAAACTGCTATTTTATTTCCAAAAGTATCGAAACAAATATACACATTGAAATTATTACTGCTAAACATAGTCTGCGCTCCGTCATATCAATCATCACAGTACATCTGCAGCATCTATCCAGGAATTCTTGTTCTTTTGGAAACCTAACCATTTTACAAAGAGCTTGTTTCCTCTCCTTTTTAAGACTTTTTCAATCAAATACTCATTTGGAAACTGTGTTTTTCTTAGCTCAGCTTCATAGAAACAACCGCTTATTGGTCGCCGATCCATATCTTCTAGCATATATGTGACCGGATCTGTAATATTAACTTTGCGTATTTTGAAGAGCTCCGTGGAATAATTCGGAGTGTAACCTTTTTCAAATACACCTTTATATCTGCTTATTCTCACAACGTCTCCAAGATTAAGTTTGCTTTTGCCAGCAACCTTTGGATTGCGATACGCACTCAATCGAGTGTGAACATTAATTTCAATAGGGGCCAATCCAGTTGTTCGATGTATTCTATTGTTATATACGTTAGTGATATCATCCAAAATAGTGATCCATGTGTAACTTCCTCTTGCGGAAAATTCTTTGAACAGAAGGTGCTTTAGCGAACGGATAGCCCTTTCAGCAATTGCGGCCTTCTTTGTACTGTATGTGGAATAATGGTTAATTCCATACTTGTTCATGAGAGAAGCAAATTTTCTGTTGTAAAATTCGGTTCCATTATCTGTTTGTAGATTAATTGGATAATATCCTGCGTCCCTTATGATATCGCCCATTGCTGTCGTTACCGTTACCATATCTTTCTTCTTGATTGGTCTACACCATAGGAACTTAGAATAGCAGTCAATGACTACCAATATGTATCTATATCCATTATTTTCTTTATGGAAAGGTTGCATTTCCGCTAAATCAGCTTGCCATAAGTCAGCGAAACCTTTTATGATAGTTTTTCGACGGCGAAAGTTCTTCCGAACTGCCCTGTGTAACTCTTCTGCTATGCCACGTTTTGTTGCGCTGTTAATTGACATATCTACATGTAGAGGTCTGACTCAGGTGATTGTAGAACAGAAACTGATCATTAATCATGAAAAATCTACTGATCTATGGTCTGAGTTGATTTAAAGTGTAGCCTGAAAGCCACGCTGGTAAAACAGGGCCACCTTCAACATCGAATTCCCTTTTGACTTCACTAGCTAATTTCTGGCAAAAATTATATACAACCTCTAGTTGCTCTAAAATGGATATCAAATTGGTTGTTAATACATCAATCTTTTTCTCAAGGCCATCACTCAATTCTAGCGTTTTGCTATTCACCATACTTTCAAGCATATCAGTGGTACTTTTTAGTTTTTTTTCAACATACTTTATATGAACAGAGTCATTTTCATCTGTAGGATCACCAACATTCTTTAACTGCTTTCCATTGATATCATAATTTCCAGTTTGTGTAAGTTTAAAACCAATACCTGGAATACCACGTACAGTTGTATGCTTAGAACTGCGACGACCAAACTTATCTATCGTATTGTGCATCGCTACGAAAGCGTTATACTATTAGTGGGATCTTTCAACTTGCAAATATATACCCCAAAATTAGCGTATTACGCCCTCTTCACGCAATTCTTCTATTATAGATAAAATTTCGTTATCGTGGTTTGTGTGACCCGCGGATTTTGAGCTGTATAGCAATTTCAGTCGATCAATCAGCTCGTTGATGTCGTTCCAATACACAAAGTCGCGTTTATTAGTGTTAAATATCTTATACTTAGGTATCTTCATTTGTGTATGTCCCCTACCAACTCTGGCTCTCAAATGCATGGGGGATGATGTAGATAGGATATTAAATAATTTATTGAAATACTCAGATCCGTCGACATTGTAAATATTAAGAGGTGTGTAATCTTTGCGAAGTACATTAGTTAGATTCAATATGGACCTGAATGTGTGTAGAGTTTTCGAGTCGGAGTTTCGTGTATCTCCTACAAACATCATATCTAGTAAGTGTGGGGATATTTTGAATTTACTAGTCTTATCACCCGATGATAAATGAACCGCCTTATCATCAAATTCCACTTCATGTACACCCATTAACAGCTTCTGTGATTGTGGGTCGATCCTTACATTATAAACACTTCCATAGGCCGGATGTCCTGCTCTCAAATTATCTATATGACTTTTCAACACCTCAGCAACTGCCTCTCTATCCACACTTGAATTAGCTGTAGATACATACTGAGTGACTGAATCTCTTTCCCTCTCATTAATTGATGATGGTGTATCAGGTAACTCCTTTATTGGTGTTATACCGGAAAAAGCAGCGGAAGTCAAATCTTCGAATCTCGGCCCTTTTGGTGTGCTAGTAGAGGGAAGGGTTTGATTTGGATATGTAGATGGTGGTTTTTTAGGAGTGCTCGTAGGACCAACATTTTGAATTGGCTGTTTCGGTAGCGTAGGATTGGATGCATTTGCTATTGTCTTCAACTGTTTTGTAATAGGCTCATATATCTGTTCCAATGAAGTGTTACCGATTTCGCGGGCTTTCCTTACATAGTTGAATTTTCTCCGCACTGACTCTGTTGCATTAACTAATTCTTTTTTTAGAGCTACCTCATCATTGCTCTGTTGTTGTTTCATTCTGGTATATGTAATGTTGCCACTGTGATGTATGCTGATTGCAGTCTCACATTCAATTGATGATATTATTAGTCTTGCAGTGGATTTATGAAGCTATCGAATCCCTTCCGGTACCTGCCGTTTCTTATTTCTCTATCTTTGTCGATAACTAGGAATCCATATTTATCCCTCCAACATATTGCACACATATCTTGAAATTGCTTAAAAGTTACATCGGGAGCCACATGGTCAGAGAAAACATGTGATAAATTTGTATTATCGACCTTAAACAAAACTATCAGGTTTGCGTTGTCTCTAATCACTCTTTTCGGTACCCAACTGTAACTTTGCACACAGTAAAAGCAATCCACACCTTTGTGTCGCCCCATACTGAAGTATTCTCGTATAGCATTTTGATTCTCACATATCACATCATCAAAGATAAAAACTGAGTTTGGTTTGGCTTCTGACGGTGGTGGAACTTCGGAATTATTAGCAAATGCATAATATCCTAGTCCATCTATCGAACTCATTACTTTTTCAATGAATGCGTACTTGGGTTGGTTGAGCGACTTTGAAAAAATATATAAGTTCTCAAAAAACAGCCCATTCGGATGTAACAGGAGAGATACTAGTACATTGGTTTTTCCACAGTTTGATGGTCCAACTATAATACATCGAATTGTTGATGGTAGTAGTACCCCATGTCGACGACGAGAAGTATTATTTTCCGGATCAGTAACATTGACATCTATATTGCTAATGTCTAATTCCTGGTCCTGTTTTGTCACCTTCATCGTTCAACGACTTGACCATATATAAGCTGCAGTTGTTTATATGTGTTTTATTTAAATGCCGCTACTTCTTGAGAGAAGGTGTAGTAGCATCTCCAAAACTGGTGGTGGAATTGTTAATAAGTTGATAAATAAGCTGCCATTCGAAGCACATTTGCCTTTTTATCAGTATTGCGGCCCGGGTACTCGATTGGAAGAAAGGATCGCACTAGGCCAAAAAGGAATAAATAGATTAGACGCGGCCTGCTTACAACACGACCTTGCATACCGCAAATCCGATTTAGCTACAAGACATAAAGCTGACTACCAACTTGAGCAAGAAGCTTGGAAACGAGTCAAATCAGCTGACGCGAACCTTGGAGAAAAAGCAGCTGCTTGGTTAATTACAAATATTATGAAGGTCAAACGACGCACTGGAATGGGTCTTGCAACACTACGTGGACGGAATAAGAAGAAATGCATGCGTGAAAAATCGAGGAAATTAGTAGGTGTAAAACATCGTGCAGGAATGGGTTATGCATCACGACGACGAGGGCAGAATAAAAATAATATACGTAGGAAAATGAGGAAGGCTATAAAGAAGGTGCACTTTGGTTCAGGAATACTAAACAGAGTTCGCAAAAATATGAAACATTTTTCGAACCACAAGCAAGATAACAGTGTGCTAAGAAAAGCAACATCTGCTGCATTATTAGCTACCCGGAAGTATATCAAGTCCATTGGGGGCAAACGGCATATTCGTCTTCCGCGAGTTATACCTATCCCCAAAGTAGGTGGAATTCTTCCTTTGATTCCAATTTTTGCCGGTCTCTCAGCATTAGGTAATCTTGCTGGGGGTATTGCAAATATTGTTAGGTCCTCTAAAGCAGTTAATTCAGCACGACAAAGGAATACAACTGATTCAACATCTACTTCTGGTATAAGTAAAATTGGAAACGGTATATATTTGAAACCATACCGCAAAGGATTTGGTTTGTTTGTTAAACCTAGGACTTCAAAAAACTTTTAAAAACCCTACCCCAACGACCGCTTACAGATAATGACCTTGTGTATTACGCTAAAAAGCTAGAAATACCATATTTCAGAGGGATTTTTATGCGCGATGATCTGCCTAAGCAAGGTCCACTGAGGAATGAGTCAGCCATCATTAATTTAGACAGCAAGAGTGGGGATGGGTCACACTGGGTTTCATATATAAAACGCGGAGTGGTGGTATATTATTATGACAGTTTCGGCAACCTACCGCCAACCAGCGAACTGGTGAAATATTTCCTCAAAAAATCTAAGAAGATTCAGATCCTGTATAATCACAGACGACAGCAGAACTTCAATACCTTTTGGTGCGGGCACCTGTGTCTACGATTTCTTTCTGAAGAGAAGCAAAAATCTGTGAAAAATGGATCGTGAAACACTTAAAAAGATGAGCAATTCCCTTAAAGCATTTTCAAGAGAAAGAAGCCTGTTGAACATGACACAAGAAGAACTTGCCCACATACCCAAAGAAGTACTGATGGTATGTACACCTAACGAAATAGCACTTGTATGGAACAAACTGCCATTGCATTTGAAGGCAGATGTGGATATACAACGATTCCAGTTCTGTTGGGAGCACTATAATACACACCAGAACGGAGATGAAGCAGACGGGCCGCCACCAAGAAAAATATTTTGTTGTTACTGTAATTTGCAAGATATCTCTATGACAAGCAGTAATGAGTCAAACAAGTGTTGTAATCAATAAAATTTTGAATATATAAAAGTGTTATTTTTTTGTATCACCGCAGTCATGTCTTATACATTTACCTTGACGGGTTATGACAGTGTGCTGTCTGCTAGTTTTTATCCGCCAATAGAGCTGGATACCAATGCGCAGTACGGATTGGGGCTAATAGGTTTTTACTCCTACAACTCAATATTCAATGTTCATGAGGGTAATAATCTAATTGTGTTTAAACAACCTTCAGATGATTCTCAGATGAATATTACATATATTCCACCAGGCACCTACGAAATCGATGAACTCAACATATATCTACAAAAGATAATAAAGTCCATAGTTCGATACAAACATAATGTTACAACTGACGAGCTGTTTTGTCTGAAGGCCAACAACAATACAATGAAATGTGAATTATATTCAATATATGATGTTGATTTATCTTTCCCTAACTCAATTGCATCTTTGATTGGATTTGAGCCGGAGGTTTTCGAATGCAACAAAAAACATATATCAACCTTACCAGTTAATATAACGACAGTCAGACTAATAAAGGTCGACTGCGGATTGATATCTGGCGCCTACCACAATGGAAGTGAAATGCACACTCTGTATGAATTCGACATAGACGTTGAGCCTGGATTCAAATTAACAAAGGAGCCACAGAATGTAATATATATGAGCGTTATGCCTAGTGGTCGTCAGTTTATCGATAACATCACACTGAAAATTTTGGATGACGAGGGAAATCTGATTAACTTCCGTGGTGAAAAAATTATCGTTAAATTGGAATTGCGTCGGTTAGCTTGAGCAAACTCCACAATTGAATAGGATGGGTTTTCTATATAACATAGGTGCACAACAATTGAAAAAAGTCGATAAAGCCCTTACAAACAACCATAAAATACGAAGAACACATAGGAATAACCTTATTCGTCATTCGTCAGCTGCCAAAGGCACAACGTCGAAGCTATCACTACAAAATCGTAAGTTTCTGGAGTCTATAGGACTAAAGCTAACTGGAAAATATGGTTCTGCACGTATCAAGTGAGAAGCTGGATGTTTTTGAGGAACCGATTTTGGATCACTCCTTAGCAAGTTTACATGAATACACATACAAGCCGTATGGTTCACCATATTTCAAGAATTCTGACATTGTTCATATACCAATCAACTTCCAAGATCTCATTTTAAATATTGCTGACAGTTACATTTTCATCGAAGGAACGTTTACTCCAAGTGATGCCACGAAGTCCTGCTATCTATCTAACAATGCTCTGTCTTTTCTGTTTGATGAAATTTCTCTACATATGGGTGGTGAAAAAGTTGTCATTGTACGAAATCCTGGAATAACGTCAACAATGAAAACAATGATCTCTCATGGTAAAAGTGCCGCCCATTCACTATTATGTACAGGATGGGGCTTAAATGAAGACAATTCAGCGATATGGGATTCAACTAGTAAGGTCTTCAGTGGTAGAATACCTCTAAAACATATAATGGGATTTGCTGAGGACTATAAAAAAGGAATTCTAAACATAAAACAAGAGCTTGTATTAGTCATTGCAAGATCCTTTAAGAACTGCTTTGTCGGTGAATGTGACGCAGAGCTATCAATATCAAAGATTGAATGGAAAGTCCAACAGATTGTTCCTGAAGACCGCTACAAGGTCAAACTTCTACAGAGACTGAACAAAAGCAGTTTGAGTTCAAGGATTAAGGTGGCATTTCGCTCTTGGGATTTGTATGAACTACCATCACTTCGCTCAACATCAACAGACGTCTGGGCAATTCGAACAACCAACAAGCTAGAGAGACCTTTGTTTGTTATCGTTGGATTTCAAGACTCAAAATTAGCAGAAGATCCTAAGAAGGACATCACTAAGTTCATTCATGCCAACATAAACTCGATTCGATTGAAGCTGAATAACCAGGTATACCCATATGAAAGGTGGAACCTGGATTTTGAGAAGAAGCTAAACACTGCGGCTTACTATGCATTTGAGAGCTTCCAAAGTGCGTATTACAACAAGGGAATGGCAGAACCATTATTCAATATTAAGGAGTTCAATGATAACCCACTATTTGTAATCGACTGCAGTCATCAACCTGATAACCTTCAGCTGTCAACTGTGGATATATCGTTGGAATTTGAAACCAGAAAATCTTCTTTCCCAGCTAACACTAAAGTGTATGCATTAATCATTCACGATTCTTGTATTAGTTACAACGCTTTTGATGGATCTATTCAGAATGGACTTATTCATTCATATTAAATGTATTTTGATTTTTATTATAGCTGTCATGGCAAAAATAAAACACTTTTAATACATTTGTTTTTTTATTTATGCATAAATGATACAGAAGTGAGCCGGATGCGTACAAATGTCATTCTTTATCTACGAAACTATATTTGGTAATTATATGTTGAGGTAAATATTCCTCTATTGCATACAAAAATGGTTTGAGTTCATTACTAATCATCCCATCACATAGTTGATCGATGGTACATTCTTCACGTAAATATTGTCTGCATAACTTTTCCCCTTCTTCATATTTCCTGATTAGCATCCTCTTCCGTTCGACCTCTTCATCATCCCAGCAGATACTCAAGTCATAGACCGTGGAATGTTCCTCATCGAAAATCAAATCTACCAATTGACATGCAATTCTCTGGATGGCTGTACGTAGATCTTTTGCTTCAGGCCACCCCATTGCTGAATACTGCATCCACATTGTATAATGGGAATGAAAAGTTAGTCTGCTTCTGAAACAAACAGAACGTCTAATACCAACTAGGTGCAAATAAATGTTTTTATCTCGAATTTACCTTCTACATATCGCGGGTCCAATACATGGGAGTAACCATTATATTATTTATACCCAACACAATCTGTACTACCTCATCATCAAATATATTATTGTTGAATATAATCAAATTTCATCAAACATTTGGAGCGCGCGCCTGGTGTTTTAGGTGAACTTTGACCAATATATGTTAGTGAATATTTATTTTGAGATTCATTTATCTCTTTAATCACTGCTTCAGACATATGCTCCGATACTCTTTTAGGTAACCATACTTTGAACTCATTAGCATCATCTTCTAATAGTGTTGCTACTAGACATTCACCAAATTTTGATTTGACGGGTGACAGATTCTTAATTGTATGGGCTTTGTTTACAGTTAGTGAAGATAAAGTTCTGAAAAGTATTTTGTTATCGAGTTCACAGTTGATTTTATTGTTAATTTCATGCAATTCAGAGGTAGCGACAGACATTGTTTAAAGAAAAAACAAATAATGTTACTGTTGGATAAATAATATAAAAAGGGTGCTCACCAAGTTATATCTGTACACAATATACTTCGGGACTATACTCTGATCGTCTCTCGACTTTTACTGATCACTAGCCCGTTATTACACTATTTATACAGATACCTTCAAGGTCAAAATACGTCACCGTGCATTCTTCTCAAAACCATCAAGCCTCGTAAGAAAATCATACAACTGATCTCAAGGCTATCCACACCCTATCTGAGTGACCTTCAGGGAGGATTGCAATTGGCCCCACGTCAAATCTCGAGGTTATCCACCACGTCAAATCTCAAGGTTATCCAGTCAATAGTCACATTCAAGGACGTTCAAAATAAGCAGCTATACACTAACACAAAAAAAACTCAAGGTTACACAAACAACCAATTCAAACACTAACAACAAATATTTCAAAATCGTTATCTATAGGCACATTGTAAACCGAAAAAACTCAAGGTTACCCAACACCCCACTGAAACAAGCCCTTCAGATACGATCACATTTGAAAACACAACGTTACAAAATGACCTTCAGGGAGGATCAGAATCGGCACCTATAAGAAAAGCCCACGTCACATCTCAAGGTTATCCACACCCCATTTAAATGACCTTCAAATGACCTCGGGAGGATCAGAATCGGCATATCTATACTACTGGAGTATTACCGATTAAGAAGGATTTCCAGGTATTATGCAGGTACACACCGAAATCCCAATTTAGATTAATTTAACTTTTCAAAATTTTAATGGCTCCTAGAACTTTTAGAAGGCTATTGCCATTATCTTTGTTATTGTTATTCAGTCATTTCGTCATTTCAACAGCTCTACATCGAGCTCTACATGAATAAATGAAGATTCTCATTCACAGAAGGCACTGCCTTGTACATGAACATCACATCTAGAATAACCAGAATTCGCAATTTATATGCTCCTACTCCTTCTAGATTCACTGCAGTCCAGCTTGACTAGTAGGATATTCAGTGATTATTCGTCTTCGGGTAATTTCTATACTCATGCCGTTCGTATCATCTTGATCAGTAAAACTCCCACTAGTGCAGCCAAACATCAACCATATTAACATTTCTGAACTTATTGGCCTGTGTCAATATGATGCTCTGCATGATCATGTTCTTTTAAACGGGCTGCTATGATCCTAGACTGTCTCGCCAATATACATATACTTTTCCATAAGACCACGGTATTTTGTACACACCTTTTGAAGATCTTGATCCTTAACGTATCTATAATATTGAAATAACTGTAGTTGAAAATCTAGTAAATGTGTTAGGTATCTTAAGAACCCCTGATATTTTGACTGTCACATTGTCGTGGATATAAGACAGGAAGGCAAATTTTGAACGAAGATTGCTGTCAGCATGTGGCATGGACCTCGGAGAAGTAAACTCGTTCATTGCTCTTTGAGTATTAGGGTGTGAGCAGTTATTTTGAAGATGGACTGTTTTCGCATGTTAAAGGTCTATGGTCATGTCTCTTAACTACTGATTCTTTATCTGCTGGAAATACCGTCACAATATGTTAAGATACCTATCCGCATATATTGGCTTCCTGTAAATCGAATGTTCAAAATAGGAAGATCACTTTATAGTTCCATTTTTAATTTATGATGACTTGAGTTAAATTTGAACTACTAAAAAGGTGTTCAAGGCTTTCTTCCATAAGCCCAAATTACCAAAGTGTCATTGACATATCGGAACTTACTAACATTTAGGTTTTAAGATGCTGCTATTTGGTGGTTTTTGTTGTTGAAAACATATCTGTTACTACCGACGACTAAGGGAGCCCATTGCACCTGCAGTTTTCTCAGAAAATTGTCCATCGTACACATCGAAGGCCGTTTGAAGACAAAACTGGATTAATTCAATCAAATTTGGATCCAAGTTGTGCTTTTCAAAAACATTTTCAAATGTTGGTAGGCTATCTGAAATGTACACATTCGTGAAGAAGGACTTGACATCAAAACTAACCAAAACCAGGCTCAACAGTGACTGATGGATTTTTTCCACAAAATAGGTCGAATTCTTGATACAGGCATCTGACTGACAAGTGAGAGGCGTTAGGATTGAAGCAAGATACCTGCCTTATCCTTACATGTCGAAGAGCCGACAGTACTTACTAGAAGGCGCAGTGTAATTTTGGTATATGAATATTTGGATGACTACAATCTTGGAAAAAAATCATCAACAAAAGGCGCCTTGAATCGTCAACGGATTTTTCCAGGCGGCTGTATTTCTATTCTGAATGATGGTTTATAGTTGTCCGTGTTCAAATTACTGCACTTTTGACCTATAATTGACCGAATCTGTAACAACTATTGAATTTTCTTTATCAGCTCTTAAAAATGACAATTTTGGAGTTGAATTTAAGAACTTTTAAGGCATGTTCAAGTACCTTTACTGTTATGAATCTAACTTTACATCTTTATGTTTGTGTTAACGGCGCTAATAATATTTTATTTCGGAACATGGTTATGGGACATTCAGGTCAGACTGGCAGTTCTTCATCTATTAAGATATGAGAAAATATTGACTACAGTAACGATATTGAGAAAAGAACGATCAGAACAGCCTTCAGGTGTTTGAGACACTGCGATGGGCTCGAAGAAGTTAACCTCAGAAATTTATAAAATTAACGTTGGGTTATGAGTTTCCAAGCCAAGTTAATATAAGAAGTCTAGCTTATAAATACCTATACGTGAACAACATTCTCATATACGATAACATTTCCCATACATTGAATACCAACAATGATATTCTATGTAGCTTTGCAGTTACGTCAAAAACAGTGCAGCACTGTATTTTCAGAAGATCCATTTGTCACAATAGTATAAAAAGGTTTCCTATACGGTTTACCCATGTGTGTTCTGTCTCATACACAAAGGAACTTCAAAGCAACAAATTTTACTGGCAATAGCTAGGATATGAGATGAAATATACATGTCGAGACCGATAATGCGTTACCTAAAACCTTTTACTGAGATGTCCTTCAAAGCAAGTTGTTTAAAGCCGCAAGACGCTGCTGGCCTCACCCCTCAAACTTAGAGCTAAAATTGATGTCACGATTTGAATATAAGTTGTTCGAACGTCCTGCGTGTTACTTAGGATATATTAAACTTTTTGCAAAAGCTTATTAAAAAAAGAATCCATAACGATGCGATGTCAAAAATTGATAAAATCAGTGATTGCAGGAAAAAACTAGCATAAAAAGTTCAATAACCTGACAACGTGTAATTTTAAGGTAAAACAATATTAGGGGTGAACAAACAATTTGAAAGTACGCTCGGTTCAATAGAAATAAGTCACTCCACTTAAAAGATGTATCATTGCGTGGTAGGATTTTTTGGGACATATTTTATATATTTTCTTTAGCAAAACGTCAGTCAAATGTTTTATCGAGTTAACGACTTAATTCCAATCGAAGACGGGAATCTTAAATGGACCTGGTATCCGACCTAATACTATTTAAACGACCAGAGTACGACATTTAACTTCGTAGAAACGTTGATGGTAAGTTGTAAGCAATACGGCAAGCTACACCGGAATGAATAGCCCGGGGAGAATTACCATCGATCACCCCTGCCGGGCCTGCCTCTAAGGTAGGAATCAGAATGTGGTTGCACTTTGAGCGTTCTGCTCAAATTGAACGAATTAAATTTTGGTTGCTTCATACGTTATGCGATCACCCCAAGTGGAATGATCCTGGGGTTAATTATTTTCCTAGAACCAACAGAGAGCCAACATGATAGGTATTAAGATAATAAAGTAACATATGTGTTATACATTTTGCCACCACAGGAACTAATTTTTGGTTCTAATTTTCTATTAGTTATTATTAAATAAATCGGAAAACTATATGTATTGAACTGTATCTGGGTGTTTTTGTATTAAACAGAAAACATTACTTTTGGTATAGTACTGTGACTCCTTTTGTTTAATTTTTGCTGCTTTTCCACCTAGTTAATGTTTGAGTACTGAGTATGGTATTGTTTGTTTTTGTTCAATTTTATGCTGTTTTTCCACCTAGTTAATGTTTAATTACTAAACATGGTATTAAACATCCAGTTGGCCGTATTTGCTAAACACACCTAGCACAATGTCTATTAAAGCTAGCAGTCATACCTTTTTACCATATATTTACACGTATTAAAATTTCCATGCATGTGCAGTAGACAAAAATACCAAGGTGGTTTGATAAGTCGTGACTATTTGAACTTTCAGTCTTCAGTGCAGAAACTTTAATAGCAACATTTCCTGCATTAACTGCCATTTGATTATTATAGTGTAAAATTTTCAGCGAGCTGCGTAATTAGCAAAAAAGAAAAAACGAATTTGTTCATGTATCCATGTATCACTTTTTGCGAAACAAATCGTTACTGAAACCAACAAGAGGTGTCCCAAACACTACAGGGAATCATCACCGTCAATTTTGATGTTTAAAATGTAGTCTACTGGGTTATGTAGTGATCGCAACAGCACAAGTGACACTTAACGTTCAGATCACCCAAATGTAGCTGCTGTGGAGGAAATCAATGGAGGAGAAAGTAAACCATCTTAGAGAGAAAAAACGTAATACGAAAGATGGTTTCTCACTGGAGATTCCAAAAATCGGAAAATATATTGCAGATCTAACTACATGGTCAAAAAATAAGCTAAGAAGGAAAAAAACGTACATTGGGAAACAAAATGTAAAAATATAAGCAGACATTTGCAAAGGAGCATATCAACAAACGTCTGGGACACAAAAATATTAGAAAGGATGAAAAAGAAGCAGCGAAGATAAACCCGATTGGAAGTGAAGAATGGAAAGGATATTGTCAAGCATTTTGGAGCGAACCAAGACCACAATTTCACAAAATAAATTATAATATTAACAAAACAAGAAACGTAGACCCGGTAATAGTACAAGAAGTAAAACCTGCTTATAGAATTAGTGAACCACTCACCTCACGAGGTTTTGGAGTATATTTCAGCATTATTTACTAAATGTTTACAAGAATGGCAAGTAGCTCATATTAGCTCCATTTACAAGAAAGGGGACAAGAAAAATTGCGAAAACTACAGAGGGTTGATAACACTCAAGAGGTAGTCCTCTTCTACGGAACGGCCGCCGGCCGTACGGAAAATTTTTGAAGAATAGAATTGAACAGGAAATTGAAGATCTTGAGGAACAAAGTGGATTTAGAGCGTGGCGACTTTGTATTGATAACCTGTTCTATTTGAAGCAAATCATGAAGAAAGAAATGTATTCCAGCGATAAGTGTTGCCAACCACAAAAAAAAGCAAACTGGGAAACTCTCAACAGTGAAACTTAAATATGTATAATTCTGTGTAACGAATGGTTGAAATTTACCACGGCATGGAATAATTTGTCAAACATACTCCAGAAAACTAAATAACAATCTACTTTAATGAATATTTCCTTAAAAAACATGGACTATATAACAAGCGCCATCTAATGTAATCTAGTAAAACCTAACTATTGAAATAAAGGGACTGACGCGATATTGATAAAGATAAAGATGTTTGTAACAGTGGCGTAACCAAAATTTGTTACTGGACCTATGCATCACACGATAGATTAAAGAAAGACGAGTAACAATGGAATCGTTACATAATGAAATACATTTGTTATTTAAAGACCTTGAAAGGGCATAGCATAGCTTCCATCTCGCATTAAGAATAAAATTCTAAGTTTTCTTAGATTTATCCCCATCTACATTGAGGCGGTAAAAATATCCTACCGAGAGAACAGTAAAATAAAAAATGGTAAAGAGATGTCCAGCGAGTTTGCTGTTAATTAGGGCTGCAGCTTACCCCTATTTTATTTAGAGTATACTTGATGCCGCTCTAAGTCCGGTGGTAGTCCAGATCAGGAATAGACATATCTACACCCTACTTTCTGCTGACGACCAGATAGTATTGGCCGAAGACGAAGTAGGCGCAAATTTTATTATGCGTAAACTTATGGCGGAATACGGAAAATGAGGATTGGAATTGAATACAAACAAGACCCCATATACAATGTGTTCCACCATCATGTCGACGAACTTTGAAGTATGAAAATACAATTAAGGTTATCGAGAAAAAATGCGAAAAAAAAGGGGTCAACCTTTTAATAATTTTTTTACTACATTTTCAATTTCTGTATCACGACTCCATGGGTTCGCGCAGTTGTAGCGCCGTAGCTTGACTATTTATCGACCGATTCACGACATTTTGGACTCATTTTATAGGAGAATAACTGGACATATCAACTAAAGCAAAAAAAGGTAATACCTAACAATTTCTAAGGCTAAAAAAATTCACCAACTGAAAAAAAAAATTTTGAAATGCACTTATTTGGGTTACTTACAAATAATTCGAAAAAAAGCCGTATTAGTGCCTATTTATTAAGACATTTTAATGTTTAGCAGGATGTTTCCTGTCTTACCACATGTAATTCGTGTATGTAGCACTAAAATTTTCGACAGAATAGACCTTTTTGTATTATGATTTCTGTATCACAGCGCCACGTGTTCACGCAGATGTAACGCCATATCTTGATTATCTATCGAGCGATTCACGGCTTTTTGGACTCATTTTATAGGGGAATAACTGGGTATATCAACTAAGGCAAAAAATATAATATCTGACAACTTCTACGGCTAAGAAAATTCACCAAACTGAAAAAAAATTTTTGTAATGCACTTGTTTTGGTTACTTGCAAATAATTTGGAAAAAAGCCATATTAGTGCCTACTTATAAACACGCCATTTGTTTATGTAGCACTAAAATCATCGACGAAATGAGGTTTTTTATTACGACTAATTTTAAAATAAACGAGAATTTGGTATGCACATTGTCTTTGTTGGGACTTCGGTACATATTATTACTTAAATGTAATTTACATGACAAATGTGATGATTTACTATTTAAATTAATCAACGAAATTTTCAAAATGTCCGCCATTTTCATTTAGGCATGTTGACTTCTGAAACTAACGCTCTGGGTTACTCGACGCTAAGCTACGCTCCAGTCTGTTTTCTTTGATTTCCAAGTGATTCCAACATATCTCATTTCAATGAGTTGCCTTTCAGTCATTTGGCTGAATACTAAATAAATAATACTAAAATCAAAAATAATAAAATTTGTTCATGCAAATTGCATTTAAGTAATAATCTGTACCGAAGTCCAATGTGCATACCAAATTCTCGTTTATTTCAAAATTAGTCGTAATAAAAAAGCCTATTTCGTCGCGATTTTGGTGCTACATAAACAAATTGCGTGTCGTTAGACAGGAAACATTCTGATAAACATTAAGCTGTGTTTATAAATAGGCACTAATATGGCTTTTTCCAAATTATTTGCACGTAACCAAAACAAGTGCATTACAAAAATTTTATTTAAGTTTGGTGGATTTTTTTAGCCTTAGAAATTGTCGGATATTATTTTTTTGCCTTAGTTGATATGACCGGTCATTCCCCTATAGAATGGGTCCAAAAACTTGTGAATCGCTCGATAAATAGTCAAGATATGGCGTTACAACTGGGTGAACACATGGCGCTGTGATACAGAAGTCATAATACAAAAAGGCCTATTCTGTCGAAAATTTTAGTGCTACATACACGAATTGCATGTAGTAAGACAGGAAACATCCTGCTAAACAATAAAATGTCTTAATAAATAGGCACTAATACGGCTTTTTTTCAAATTATTTGTAAGTAACCCAAATAAGTGCATTTCAAAAATTTTTCCATCCTCGCCTTGGGAGTAATACTATGTCATAATTTCATTAAAATCAATTGAACAATTTTCGCGTTACGCGATATCGAACGATCTAAAACAATACTCGTATGCATCACAAATTCTAAGTCCCGTGGTTTCTATAATAAGTAATATGCAACGTTAGGATGGACCGAAAAAAGTGTATCATGCCGTTAAGCTTTTCATTCTCATATCAATGGACAGCCTATTACGAATACAACAAATTTTTCAGTATTACAACTCCCCACCCCCCAACCACCCCAAATTCACCCCCACCCAAGAAAAAGTAGAAAATGATCAGGAACCTCTAAAACGCCCAAAAACGAAGTTTGAGGCATATTTGAAATTTTTTGTTTTTTGCTAATTACTCAGCCCCCCGTATAACGATTTTCAAAATTACAGGAACATGACCTACTACGACCCCACAACATAACGCTGCCCAAATTTCATCACAACCCATGCAGCGGTTACTGAGATTACGAGTGCAGAAAAACGCGACAGACAGACAGACAGACCGATAGACAGACAGACCGACGGAAATGAGTGACGTGGATTTTCGTTATGTACACATCATAAAACGCCCAAAAAGCGTGTTATCTCAAAATCGAAAATTTTCGCGATCACAATACCCTCCTCACCTATCGTTGTGGGAAGTAAAAGGCTAGATGTGTCTGTCGGCCATCAGTCATCGTCACAATTTTCTAGGCTTCCCGTAATGTGATTCTCATCGACTACACTGAAAAGGCTAAAACTATTACCACCAAATATTATTCACAGCAGAAACAACCAATTTTCAAACAAAAAGCTATTGTTTCGTCAGAAAAATGCAGTACAGTATAGGTGGATGGATGTGCTTTTAGTTCCATTGAACAAAATATCAATTGTGCTATGAATTGCTAATATATCCACCTTATGTTCCAGATGCAGCACCAAGTATTTTCTGTTTCAAAATCTAAATTAATGACTAGGTGGTAGGACATTCGGGACGAATGAAGAGGTCATCGTTTAAATAAACACTTATTTTGTGGCCCTTGAAAATCCTCATTATTTAGAAGCAACCAAAAATCCGAAAAATATTGGACTAAATATAAATAAATATATCAGTCTAAAAATAGATTATGTAGAGTGATAGAATAATGTTTCTTCAAAATAAAAATTCCATCAAACGTCAATCTCGTACATACATAAACCAGGAATGACAGTAACAGCTTTGCTGTACCGCATAGGTTCAACAACCGTAACGATTCTGATAACGAATTGAGACTCAACAGAGAGATGAGGCAGAGAAAACGACCCACATTACGTCAAAATACACAGCAGAGAACCTGCGAGCACTACTTCGTTGTAGACGAATACGTACGAACACAAAGTATCCACTTATTTACAACCTGGAAAATTCGTTCATCTGGAAAACTAGCACATTAATTCTTTAACCGTTCCGAACGCTTTGTTTTGCCGCGCGCAGATAGATTTTTATAAATTGTCCTATAAAGTTAGCTGGCTCTGACGTCGTAAAATTTTATTATGTTGGGTAAAATCCGCACTTAATTTGAAATAAAAATAAAATCAAGCAAAGAAGGAGGTTAACTGGTAACGGTCGATTTTCTGAGAGATTAAACTGCCACTCCAGCTGATATATACTGGCTGGTGTTTGCTTGCAGGAAGCAATGCACCTATTTATTGGTGACATGTTGGTGAGCATGACGTAGTGATTGATCGATCCTCGATCTGCAGGAATTCTAACGTAGTCGATCAGTGTGCTTAGTAGCAGCAAATGAGCACAGCAGTTAATGTACAGAGTCCATCAGGTAGAGGTAGAGTCTATTTCATGTAAGAAGATAACAGTAACGTTATAGTTACATAGGTGCACTGTGTACGCATAATCATCTGGTCGGAAGTCAATCTGTCATGCAGTAGCGTGGGTTAGATTGATTTGCGGAACATCGTTTGGTGATCGTTTGTGTGCGAGTTATCTTGTGTGGTTTGTTTTCGATTTTGTATTGTTTTATGATTTGCCTAAGTCCAGTGTCGCCGAACACATACGTTGTGAAGAAACGCCCTTATGTTTTGCATTATTGTATCATTCAAATTCGAGTTAAGAAAACAATTGTTACGCCTCTGACTGTAAGCAATATCATCCGCCATGTTGTTCGCGCCGGTACATCACCAATTGTGAGACGTCACTGTTATCTTCTTACGTGAAATGGACTGCATGTTTTTGTCCAAGAAGATTCTGCATGACTTTTAGCTGGGAGAATCAGGAAAATATCGCAGTAATATCGATGCATTTTAATTTAATTCTGAGTAGCCACAATCTGTTGTCACTCTGGGACTATATTTTATGAGAGCTTTTGATATCTGCAATTCTATAGGTCATACAAATACAGGTTATTTTAAAGCAATGGACCGCTGAAATTTGACAAACCATAAGTTCGCTGCCTCCAGACAATCTCTTACAAACACTCTGAATGTATATCCAATTCTACAGCTCTACACAAAAATAACACACTGTTTTATATATAAAAAAGGACTGTTGGACTTCTGCAAGTTATAAGTTTACTCAAAAATATATCAACTGGCAAACATCCCTGGTTTTTTTTCCACCATTCCAAGTAGCTCTTGCGAGTCGGTTTATTTGTGCAGTAGCTCAAAGCTTGTGTGCCTTTAGACCTTTAGAGTAGAGTAGAGTATTTATTGACTATTATTTGTACAATGTACATTATAGAAAGTCAGTTTCAAAGAAAATCATAAAACACTAAAAAAAGGTTCATACATAAATATGACCTACATTAAACAGATAACAACAACAAAATAAAAAGCAGAATAGTACAAAAAACAGAATAGCACAGAATAACACAAAGCGCGTATGTTATATGAAACTGCTTTCGAGGTATTCTTGTGTTGAAGAAGAACATTGTGATAATAGAAAACTTTTTATAGAGATTTTGAATTTATTTTTAGATAGTTTCTTTAATGACTCTGGTAATTTACTGTATAAATTGCAATTCAATGAATTTATGCTAGATTTTTTAAGTTTACGGACAGGAATGGAAGATTATGAAAGTGGTTTTTGCTAATTGAAGGCAATTTTTTTATGATGTATTTCTAAGGTAGAGTCATTATTTTGTGATCTTGAAATAGGGGTTTACAATGAGCTCTATAGTGAGCACCACATAACATCCGAGTCATCCTTTTCTGTAACCTAAAGACAGAAATAGCTGCTGTACGTTGGTCCCATAAGGGGGTCGCATATGTAATCCTTGAATGAAACAGAGCAAAATAACAGGTTTTTAAAGTATTAAAGATAACAAAAGTACGGAACCTTCTTATTAAAAATATTACGCTTAATGATGAACGCCCTAAACTATCAGTGTGCTGAGCCCACGAAAGTTTGTCATCTAAAGTTAGTCCAAAAAGTTTTAGTGAGTTGCCCTGAGCTAATTTCGAGCTTTTAGGAATTATTAACATTTGGGTTTTATCTTTGTTTACAAGCAAATTATTCGCATTAAACTATTTTTCTGCTAGAGTTAGAGCATCATTTGAATTAACCAGTAAACCATCAAGAGTGGGGCTATGGGTTGTAAAATTGATGTCGTCAGCAAATCTAGCGCATTTAATTTTGAACATGTGATAGCTTAGATCATTGACGTAGATGACAAACAGAAGAGGACCCAGTATTGAGCCTTGAGGGACTCCATAATTTAGATTTTTTTGTTCTGACAGATACGACTTTCTGAGTTAGTCCACCGTTTCATATCTTTTATGTATTGGAGCCAAAACAAGGAACATATTGAAGTATCCAGGGAGTACTCTAAACAGTTTATATGTAATCAGTGTTAATATCTCACCTTACAAAAACTGACAAACTGACAGTTCTTTGCACAGACTGGAAGAATGTTGTGATGTTATCAAGATTCAACGAGATTTTGGTTTCGGTAAACTGGGAACGTCGAGGAAATGGCAGCTGCTTACGAGAGCTTATTCACATAATAGTCCAAGAGCCCAGTCGAAAATCCTATTGTGAGGCGCCAGAACATTCTTATTATCATCATTGGATTCTTTTTGAATGATGTATCCATTATCGTACTGTACAGAAGATTGAAAAATACGTAGGAGCGTTCATTCGTGTGCGTACATGTAGAAAAGGTCACTGTGCCACGTCATATCCTGCCGCAACCTATGGCGCAGCGTCTATTTTCCGAGGGGTAAATCGGGATAATCTATTTTATTCTCCCACACGAAAAGGTCCTGGATGAAAATTGTAGAAAATGACTATGAAAACTCGAAAAACCAACTGTGCCGACTCTCAGATTGCCGAAAGTCCTCGGCACAGTGAATTTAATCCGAGCCCGTGCACACGTCTATTCCGTAGGTTTTTGCGTCGAGTGTACGCCCATGATCGGAAACTTTGGAGCTGACTGTACCGATTTAATCTTGACCATGCACGTAGCGATAAATAAAAAGGCTGTACTTAAACTGCCGTTCAACGGCAGCCTACTAAAATGCCGTTAACAGATGTGACGTCATTTAAGTGACGTATTTGACGGCTTTGTAATCGCTGTACTTAAACTGCCGTCAAACGAAAGCCCACTGAAATGACGTTCCAACAGCTTCATCCATGGGCGCCAGCAGAGGGGGGGCAGGGGGGTCCGTGCCCCCCCCTGGAGCAGCGAAGATAAAAAACTTGTATAACCAAAAACCGAATTTGTCTCTTCTGCTCCGATTTCAGCACTCAATTTAAGTAATCGCCCCCCCCTCCTGCACAATCTTCTGGCGGCGCCAGTGGCTTCATCAGTATTCCTATGATCAAATACCTACTCTTTATGATCAGTAAGACAGACAAGATGCATTTAGTCTATGTGCTATTCGGTAGGAAATCATACTTAGAGATTTAATCTGATTTGACTGGGATAAAATGCATTTAGATTGCGATTTAATTTTCGTTATTGTTCTTTCGAGCTGAAATAATAGCCGCAATACGTGAGAAAACTGTGCCAAACTAGTGAAGTATGGAACTAGAAAGGAACTAGTATATATATATATGTTTTTGATTTCGCTGAAAATAATCAAAATGGTTATATTAAAAAAAATTAATAATAAACACATACTAGCGATTACAAAGCCGTCAAATACGTCACTTCAATGATGTCACATCTGTTAACGGCATTTTAGTAGGCTGCCGTTGAACGGCAGTTTAAGTACAGCCTTTTTATTTTTCACTGCGTGCATGGTCAAGGTTAAATCGGTACAGTCAGCTCCAAAGTTTCCGATCATGGGTGTACACTCGACGCAAAAACCTACGGAATAGACGTGTGCACGGGCTCGGATTAAATCACTGTGCCGAGGACTTTCGGCAATCTGAGAGTCGGCACAGTTGGTTTTTCGAGTTTTCATAGTCATTTTCTACAATTTTCATCCAGGTCTTTTTCGTGTGGGAGAAAAAAAATAGATTATCCCGATTTACCCCTCGGGAAATAGACGCTGTGCCATAGGTTGCGGCAGGATATGACGTGGCACAGTGACTTTTTCTACATGTACGCACACGAATGAACGCTCCTACGTATTTTTCAATTTTCTGATACAATGTATAGGTTTTCGTATCAAAAAAGTACTTATTTAATTGATTTTCGATATTTTACGGCATTATTTGTGCTAGCACAGTTACGATAATGGATACACCATTTAAAAAGGAATCCAATGACGATAATAAGAAGGTTCTGGCCCCTTACAACAGGATTTTCGACTGGGCTCTTGGACTATAAGAAGCCATATCGTTTAGCTTCAATCTCCGAAACACGTTAGCCTGATCTGTACTTTTTCCAAAATAATAAGAATAAGAAAAGCAAAAAAATATGTAACAATTTTATCACGATTTTACAAACAACTTCTCCAAAATTGTAATTACACTATAGATCCCCTATTGTTCAATTCCATCTGCTCAAAATCGACACTAAGAATAATTGAAAAAAATACATGACAAAAGGAATCCAGCAACTATAGGATTGTACACAAAGGACTTTTTCTGCTTTAATAAACTCAATATGCTACTCAATGGAATAGAACAAATTGTTTTCACGCGAAGACGATTTAAATATCTCAATATGATTTGTCGCTATATGGCTTAAGAGACCTGTACACTGTCAATAAATACGTACCTGAAGCGGAGAGCCATGGTACTTTGGAAAGGAATGGAGGATGGGATCTTACCTGCAACAAATAAGTAGCGACGTTAAGATCCAGGAACATTCAACTATATTCAACAAAAAAGACCAACTTCCCCTCAGAATCATTTCGATTACTGTATGTTGAAAACTAAAGTAGATAGTAGATCCTGCTGTTCCTTAATTGAACCCAGAATAATGAACTTGTATTAAAAATTGATGATGGTTATATTATGAAGAAATCATGAGACCAGCTGGTCGCGCCACCGTGGTGGTGCCACCGTGATGGCCACGTGACCCTAATAGTCAATCGATAAGCATGAACCATCTCGAACAAATCAGTGGTATTAATTATGGGCCACTGAAGCGCGATGATAACTTATCCTTATACTTGATAATTGCCTCATGGTCGGTAGAACTTCTACAAAATTAAAGCTAACTTATTTACATGATGTGAGTTTAACCACTCGCCAATGAAACATGATGAATTTGTGAAACAATCATAGTTTCATAAATTACCCTATCATGATGACTTAAAGCAGATTGTTATACGGAGTGCAAACATAGCATTTATCCTCCTTCAGTTCATACCTCGCACCAAAATGATTTCAAATTCATTCTCATAGAAATGAGTATATAAATGCATTCACCAGAATTGCGATACCGGCAATAACTCAGTTGTCGATTTACAGCACTCGATTGCGGCTCATGCTGCAAACTTTAACGTTTTTCCTACATCTACAGAGTCTTTAGATAGTGTCGTCCCGATGTTTTCAATAACAAAATTGGTTTTTGATATAGAACCCCTGTACCTGTATAGTTTGGTTAGTTCAGTGCCATAATTAAGCATCTTCCAATTTACTGCGCAATATTTGCTTAGGATGAATTTTTTATTTGGTATTCGATGATAATTGCTCCATATTTAGATATTATAGCTTTCTTATTCTCAATTTTTAGGTTAAAAGTGTTTTTATCCATATCATTCTTGATTTGAGTTGGCATTTGGTAACCTTTTAGTTTAATAACTACTTCAGACAAATGAAATTATTTTTTTTTGTTGCGTTACTTCAGCGCTATCAGACTATAATATTTACATATACAAAGACATACGCATTTGTTTAGGACCTTAATTTTTCTTCCAATAGACGAATTACTTCTTCTTTTCAACAATAGTGCTTAATCATATTAGCTCCGGTGTCTTGTAAAAAAACCGACAGTTTCACGATTGATTTTTTTTTGAAAAAGTTCTCTTTCTTAGTGGAATTGGCAACTCAAGAGCTTGAGATCAGATCCACTCAGTTCACTAGATACTGGACAAATATGATTTTTTCAACAATCACAAAGAAAACATGGCTTTTTATTTTTATTATTAGTTTATTTTCTTGAAATGTACCACGCTGGCAGACTGGTATAAGATATTTACTTACTAATGGATTCTTTGCGGGTTAGCTTGTGCCTCACAAAAAACAGGAAATTGATTCGGCGGCTGTCTAAACAAATTCTACATCTATAAGTAAATAAATAATAAATAAATGGGCTTTATTTACCTCATAAGTAAATGAGCGAAGCGTTAGCTAGTCGCAACCACATATTAGCCAAAAAGAAAGATTATAAAAAAACATGAGAGTAAGCCAAGAACATAGTAAGAAGCCTTCTTCAGAGACTAGGTAATAATAGACTTTTCAACCTATTTTTAAAATTTAACAGTTTTTTATGGTATCTGGCAGAGAATTGTAAATTTTAGCGGCGTTGTAAGAGAAGCTTCTAACAAAAATAGCCGTTTGTTGTCTCCACACCTTTTACATATTTGCATGTCAAATATCTTTCACTAGCAGAATTTACTAATTATAGGAACTGCATTTCCTGGCTAAAACAGACGTTTGTAACCTTTTTTTACGAGCTCGTGTGCACTAAATTACTAACTCTATTATTATTTTCCCAGGAGAAGTTATTTTACAACTATCCAACCTGAACTTTTCCTGTACTGCAATTTACGATTCATCCCAATTTCGTTTTAGGAAGGTAAAGTGGTGATAAGTATAACGTACTTTAACAAATTATAACTATATTACGTACCTGACCTGCTATCTGTCCTGATAAGTGCTTATTACGATTCTTATACAATGAAACTATATCTTTTCCAGCAGTAGTCTCAAAAGAATCAAATTAAGCTATCAGTTGTAAAATTACATTTGACAGTTTAGGATTGATGTTTTAGAAATGTAATTTGATACTTCTGAAACAACTGACACGTACGATAACACACTACCTTACCCCCAGAAACTACATGAGATAGAACTTAGTTGGATACAACAGTTGTTTGATGTGAGTTAGACTTTAATTTTATTATAATTTTGTATAATATACAGGATGACCCGTTGAGAATGAATCAATGTCAACTTTTTTATTTTAAATGGGAAGCGCTATATATTTTTCGTTATTCAGATTACGCTCTTAAATACAAATATTTCTGCAGTAGAGTCTTTTTCAAGTTCTGTCCAGTTTTTGTGTAAATCGAAATTGAACTTTTTTTTTCCAAAAGTCAATGTTTCTAATAACCACATCTTAGCCACCCTGTAAGACGCATGCTACTATTACTGTGACCTAAAAATTCCATTAGGAAATGTAGTTTAACGACTTTGTATATCTATTGAGAAATAATATACAGGATGTTTGCCACAGTCATTGGAAAAAGCAAGCTCTCAAACACCGATATCTTAACTATTTCAAATCGAACCCCCTGTATATTTTGATTTGGTCGAATTCTCTGCTTAATTGTCTGTGTTTTTATATAAGTATATCTTATACCTAAGTTGACAGATTCCAAATAATTTAAAGTTTTTTAATTCAACGTTTTTCTTAATTGCATTCGAAATACTGTTGGTGGAGCGGACACCCTGTATTATCGGATTGTATGATTGATTACCTGTATTTTCAAATAAACATGTCACATACGTAATGTTGATAGATTTCAAATAGTTTGCATTCTCTTAAGGAAATTCGAAATACTTACAGTAGGCTTTGACCGACGTCAAACGTTAAATTTCGAAGCAATATTACGCCTGAAGACTTAAAGAGTTGTCATGATATGTGAATGAAAGGGTAAGACTTTAGTCTTAGTTATGATACTGCTGTTTGAAAAATTGCTTTTTCCAATGACTGTAGCAAGCATCCTGTATATTATTTTCCAATAAATATACAAAAAAGTTAAATTCCATTCCCGGGTAGGTCTTGCAGATCATTGTAGTAGTAACACGTGTCTTACAGAGCGGTTAAAATATGATTTTTAGAAACATTGATTTTTCGAAAAAAAAAAAGGTATAGTTCCGATTTAAACGAAAACTAGACATAATTTGGAAAAACCTAGTAGCGGAAGTATTTGGATTTAGTAGCGTAATTTGAAAATCGGAAATATATAAATAAAAAATTTGACATTGACTCAGGCACAGCGGGCCACCCTGTATATACAAAATTATAATAAAATTGAAGTCTACTCACGTCAAACAACATCTGTATTCAACTTTCTGTTCCATCTCATACAAATATATAAATAAAAAAGTTGACATTGACTCAGGCGCAGCGGGCGACCCTGTATATACAAAATTATAACAAAATTGAAGTCTACTCACGTCAAACAACATCTGTATTCAACTTTCTGTTCTATCTCATACAGTTTATGAGATAAGGTAGTGGGTTATCTTATGTGCCCCACCCTGTACAAACTATGCCCGAATGATTTTTTAAAGAAAAATTTCTATAGCTGTTTTCATTTCTCACTGAAAATCGAGCAGGTTGTGGATCCATACTCCAGTTGTTTTAAATACCAAAATCTGGACAGCCAACCAACCTGCTAACTAATGGATGATATATAAAGCTTTGAGTTGTAGCTCAATCCGCTGTAAGCAAGGATGACATCATTAACGACTACATATCTGACACATACAATCCCTATATTGCCATATCACCGAGCTACCTCTGCTGAAGTGCACCAGCACTGAACAAAGTGCAATCATTAAAGTCGACTGCGACAGTTAAGAGGAATGAGGGGTGGAAGGGCGCATAGAGCTAGAGTTACATAAACCTAGCTGGATGGATATAACTTCGTATCTCGAGTACCCCATTAAAACTTGAGCTTGAGCCGCCCGATAAAAATAGAAGCTTTATGAAGGTCGTAAAAGCCCTTGACTTATCGGAAGAAATATGATTGGTGTAATGCTATGTAGACTTTAGAATGCTGAGCGGCATTATTATGGATGCAATATTTCTCACCAGCTGGTATGATAAGTAATGAAATATAACTTATAGTCAATTAAAAGGCAAGTAAAATAAATTAAAATTTTTAATTAAATTACTTAATAAATTCTGCAGCTTCTTGGGCGGTTCACTATTCAAATCCATGTAGGATATTATTGATTGATTTATGGGAAGGAAGTATGGATTTGGAGATTTTCGAGATTGAAACCGTGTTTCCGAGGGTGTTTCATACCAGACGCGATTATTGCAAAATGAGAAGAAAATAATTTTAAATCTGTTTTAAGATATCCTTGAAGCAAACCACCCACATATATGTGTAAGTGTACTTGTGGTTAGGAGCATTATTAGTTCCATTAGGACTTTACATCTTTCCGCCAAGACAGCACATACATAGCCTGTGTAGTAAAGCCCAATCTCTGGGGTTTCTAAGCGTATAGGACAATTTCCATGATAAACTAGAATTCCTTCTTGTTTGTGAATGTTTAGCCTTATTCTGATTGCTTCTTTTTGTAGTTTATGGCTATGCCTACACAAATGTTGACATAAAACTATCAGGTGTACTATACAGAATCATCGTGTTATTGAAGCTAAATATGAAGCTTCTCTTGTGTAATTATAATTGATACAATCATATGTAGTATACCAACGTACGACATCGAAGAAAAAACAGTCTTTAATAATGATAATTTTAACTTCGTTTTATATGTATGTTCGTCCCTCCGTCCGGCCTGACGTCCGGTCGCCTGAGCGTGTGTATGGACCGGTCGACCTGTCAGTTAAGACTGTTCAGGCGGCCGGAGAACAATCACATATATGTTCGTCCCTCCGTCCGTCCTGACGTCCGGTCGCCTGAGCGTGTGTATGGTCCGGTCGACCTGTCAGTTAAGACTGTTCAGGCGGCCGGAGAAGAATCACATATATGTTCGTCCCTCCGTCCGGCCTGACGTCCGGTCGCCTGAGCGTGTGTATGGTCCGGTCGACCTGTCAGTTACGACTGTTCAGGCGACCGGAGAAGAATCACATATATGTTCGTCCATCCGTCCGACCTGACGCACTACGATTGGTCCATTCAAGAAGAAAGGGACAGACAGCTGGTGTCCACGACATTTGGATCTCGATACGATCCCAAAAAATAGCGAATCGACCTTGAACAGGAAACGTTTTGAAGACGTATCCAATTGATGTTTCCACTATATAGTGAGTAATTCTTCGATATCTGGCGAAATATACCTAATAGAAGAAAATATCAAATACACAAGTTATTTGGCTGAGACGAACATAAAAAACGTAAAAATATTTTGAAATATACAGGGTATTGCGGGAAAGTAGGGTAGTGATCAAATTGATTTTTTTATATGGAACCATAATTTTTTTTAAATTTTTCTAGTTTCTATCATCGATCTCTATTTAACCCTAAAATATTTTTGGGATTGGCTGCGAAGTTGCCAAGTTATAATTTATTTTCTAATAATTTCCGGATTTGCAAGGTCGCAAGTAATACGTCCAAATTGATACATTTCTTGAACTTTTCTCAATAATACTATACAGCGCGTTACCTGAATATTGAGTGAATATTATTTTGGATGTTATCAGCAATGCGCATCTATAGGGTGTTTTTGGCAGAATTTTAAATTAAGGCAATTTGAAGGTCATTTTACTCTGTTTTTTTAAATGTATGTTTTATTCTAAATCGAAATATCTACTAATACCCTATCTCGCTTTGTAATATTTTTCTTCGCGTTTGCGACGTTGCCAAGTTATAAAGTATTTTACGAAATTTTCAAACAAATATTTATGATGTTTATTAATAGAACATACTGTATATTTTATTTAACATAGAAGTACTCCCTAGTAATGGCTTACGGCGTGAACAAGTTTTAACTGGTGTTCTTAAAGTAATAAAACCGTTTTCCTTACACATACTGCCTATTTCGAATACCAGGTCAGTAAAAGGTACACGAACGCTTAAATATCTCTAAAACTTGCTCAGGTGGAACGAGAAAATCTATATCTGCATGTCTTCTAACATGCAGAATTCAAAAATTATAACAGCAGCGTTGCCAGATTTACCACTTTTACGTTACACGTCATAATTTTGTTATTTTCAATAAAATCCTCTACTTATCTTTATTGCAATGAATTGCGCATGTCGAATTTAGTAGGATTTCATAACTTCAAAATTTTGTTTCTATTGATTACTGAGATACGGCAGCACCACTTTTTCAGTAAAAAGTACCGGAACGCTTGAATATCCAAAACTGCCACCGCTGAAGCGAAAATTATCAATATCGGAGAGTTTTTTACATCAAAATTCAAAAATGCTAACACCAGTGTTGTCAGATTTACCACTTTTAACGTTAGACTTCATAAATAGGGCTTTTCATTCAAAGTAATGACGTGAAAGGTAAAATTGGAAAATCTGACAACGCCGATGTTAGCATTTTTGAATTCTGTATGTTCAAAAACCCCTAAGTATTGAATTTCAGTGGTCCAGCTGTGGCAGTTTTGGAAATATTCAACCGTTCCGGTACTGTTTACTGAAAAAGGAGTGTTGCCGTATCTCAGTAATTAATAGAAACAAAAAAAAACGCAATTAATTGCAATAAAGATAAGTAGAGGATTCTATTGAAAATAACAAAATTATGACGAGTAACGTAAAAGTGGTAAAATCTAAAAATAAAATAAAAGCGCTGCTGTTAGAATTTTTGAATTCTGCATGTTCAAAAACCTGCAGTTATGGATTTTCTCGTTCCGGCTGTGCCAGTTTTGAAGATACGAGTATTTAAGCGTTCCTGTACCTTTTACTGACCTGGTATTCGAAATAGTAGTATGTGTGCAAGGTTAATGGTTTTATTATTTTATGAAAACCAGTTAAAACTTGTTCACGCTATAGACGATTACTAGGGAGTACTTCTATGTTAAATAAAATATACAGTGTGTTCTATTAATAAAAATCGGAGATATTTGTTTGAAAATTTGAAAAATAATTTATAACTTGGCAACGTCGCAAACACGAAAAAAATATTACAAGGCGAGATAGGTTATTAGCGGATATTTTGATTTAAAATAAAACATACATTGTTACATTTAAAAAAACAAAGTAAAATCACCATAAAATTGCCGTAATTTAAAATTCTGCCAAAACCACCCTGTAGATGCACATTGCTGACAACATCCAAAATAGTATTCATTTAATATTCAAGTAACTCGCTGTGTAATAATATTGAGAAAAGGTGAAGGGATATATCAATTTGGACGTATTACTTGCGACCTTGCAAATCCGGAAATTAATAGAAAATAAATAATAACTTGGCAACGTCGCAACCGCTCCCAAAAATATTTTAGGGTTGAATAGAAATCAATGATGGAAACTAGAAGAATTTAAAAAAAGTTATACGTAATTCTATATACAGGGTGAGTTTTTAGTACCGGCTCGGTCGATAACTCCACTACTATAGAAGATAGCGAAAAAAGTTGTATATAAAAGTTGTAGCCACGGATATGCTCCTTGCTCAGAAAATATTTAGATTTATACAGGCTGATCCATAACTACGTGGTGATGCAAACATGCATTTTTTAAATGAGACACCCTATATATTATTCCATATTCAGATTCTACTAATGATTTCCGTTCTTCCAATATAGGGCACTGTTACATTATACAGGGTGTTTCAAAAGTTATGACCATTTTTATATCCAAATCGCGGACAAATGAACGTACTGTATATCAAAAAGTAATGAATCAAAAATTATTTTTTTTACATGAGAAGATTAAAAATATCATCCAGTTTTAAAATCGGCTATTAAAGAAGCCCGAGACGCATATTCGTATACAGGGTGATGTAGAATGCAAAATCTAAATTTTCTCTTTTTTTTCAAATGTAACCCCCAATATTTTATTATCCCAAAGAATTGCTTTTAATATGCTCTTTCATCTTTGTATAGCACTTGTTGTACCTACGTCCATCAGTTTCCGAGATATTTCGATTTTTCGGTAAATTTAAAATATAGCCTCTATTTGTGTACTGAAATTTATTTATTTTGAGAAAGTACTATCTGATTTGTTTTTTATTTAACGAACAACTAAATTATAGCGTCTTGATAGTATTTGATGAAGTCAAAACCCTGAATCATCGAGATAATAAAGTCAAGTATGCTGAGGAAACAATTTTTGTAGGCGTCATGCATAATTATCAAGTAGTTTTATCAGGTAGGCTTTGAAAAATTGACAGTTTTCATAACCTACTCAATAATTCCGTACTGTGTGAAAAACTAGCTTTGAAAATTAATTTTTTCATTGAGGGTATTTAGGAGAATCTTTGAGAAAATGTCTACTTGCCTCTAGAATATATCAACTATGAATAGCAATATCCAGAACGGAGGCACTCTAAAACTAATGCGTTTGAAAGATTGAAGAATCGTTTTAATTGGACTGTGTCGTTTCATATTTCATAGCCTACCTGATACATCTGCTTGATAATTATGCATGACGTCTATAAAATTGTTTCCTCAGCACACTTCACCTATATTATCTCGTTAGTTCAGTGTTTTGACTTGATCAAGTATTATTATCGCCTTATATTTTAGTTGTTTGTTAAGCAAAAACAAAATTTGGTAGTATTTTCTTAAAATAAATAAATTTTATTAAACAAATAGAAGGTATATTTAAAATTTGTAGAAAAATCGAAATATCTCAGAAACTACTGAATGCAGCCATAATAAGTGCTATACAAAGATGAAAGAGCTTATTAAAAGCAACTCTTTGGTATAATAAAATATTGGGGGTTACATTTAAAAAAAGAGAGAAAATCTAGATTTTGCATTCTACATCACCCTGTATACGAATCTGCGTCGCGGGATTTTTTTATAACGTATTTTAAAACTAGAGGATATTTCTAATCTTCTCATGTGAAAAAAATAATTTTTGATTAATTAATTTTTGATATACAGTACGTTGATTTGGATACAAAAATGGTCATAACTTTTGAAACACCCTGTATAATGTAACAATACCCTATATTGGAAGAACGGAAATCATTAGTAGAATTTGAATATGGAATAATATATAGGGTGTCTCATTTAAAAAAATGCATCTTTGCATCACCACGTAGTTATGGATCACCCTGTATAAATCAAAATATTTTCTGAGCAAGGAGCATGTCCGTGGCTACAACTTTTATATACAACTTTTTTCGCTATCTTCTACAGTAGTGGAGTTACCGACCGAGCCGGTACTAAAAACTCACCCTGTATAAAAAACAAGTTGATCACTATCCAATACTTTCCCGCAACACCCTATATATTTCAAAATATTTTTAGGATATGCGTCTTAAGTAACCAAATAACCTTTGTACTTGACATTTTCTTCTATCAGGTATACCTTGCCAGATATCGAGAAATTACACACAAAATGTTTTAAAAGCCCGTGGAAACGTAGTGACTGATATAGTACTTCACATTCGCCTGAACGTGTGGAGGGGCGTCAGCCAATCAGAGGCGACCGGTCTTTAGGCGGCCTCTCCGTGTTTTCTGCTTAGCCAAGCAGTAAGATCTGGTAGACGTTCTTTTATCCACAGGCCCTTACTTGCATTTAGCCATCGCTGTTATCACTTTTCTAAAAGTAGGTCATATGCTACCTTTCTTCTACTATTTGCTGGGTATTCCTGTACTTCGCGTCTCATGATAATAGCGTGATCTATCGGTGGTACGGCCTAGATAACCTCTATCGCTATCGCTGATACAGTGCGGTATGCACTACATACTCAAAATCCTATCTTTCTATTAATTTTTTGTAGTTTGGCTCATGGCTTTTTTCCAAATTGGCGCGGAATATAACACAGTGGGAAACGCTTCCAAACCTAATAGTGTTCTCTTACTAGCTTTCGCGCTTCCTACATTTGACATTAGTCTAGATCTACAGTATTGCTGTTCCAAACGTCATTTTGGTGTCTAGCCACCCAGCGAGGTACTTGATTGTTCTCTGTGGTCGTACCTCTTGTCCCTCTACAGAGAAGTCTGGTCAATTTTTTTGCGCTTAATGAGGAGTACTGCCTCAGTCTTTTGTGGGGCTAAGGACATAGACCTACCCTTCAACCAACATCCAACTTCCTCTAAAAAACCAGATACCTATCTGCAGGATCGGGCAGTGGAATCTTAGACTATTAAGGCGGGTTCATGAAACTTTTTCTTTGCCGCAATTTAGCCGTAGATTAGCGTTTGTGTTAATTCTGAAGTTGAATCTACCGTCAGTAATGAAATTGTTCATGAAACAGCTTTGAACTTTACTTAAGAATTAATCGTAAGGATTGACCTTGAAAAGATAATTAACTTCCAACTTTACCTTACCGCAAAGGATAAATCTAAATCTTAGGAGTGTCTGAGCATGCGCGAAACGCACAGAACATAAAATTATGATCTGGGCATGAGGCAACGACTCCTGAGATCACCTAAAGACACTCTTTTTTATTAATCTTCATTTGGTCGTAGTTTTGAAAACAAACTTCACCTTTAACAAACAGTATAACCCGAGAATAGCCACCATAGAGAAGCGACACAACTTGTCGGCACCTTTGATGTTCGGCGGGTAATTATTGGTGACCTTGAATCGGCTTGAACCACCGGCTTGAACTGACATGCATCGACAATATAGAGCAATTCCACGACCATAACATCAAACGTCTTGATCAGCTGATAAAGGGGCTGTTCCAAATTACGGTTCTATTACTGTCCTAGACCGTTTTCATAATTCCCCGCCCACTTTATAGTTCTAAAAACGGTGATTGGTTGGTCAGCCAGCGTACCAATGAAACTGATTTGACATTTGTCCACAATAACCGCGCGCATGCGTTATGAAAATCGGTCCCTGCTGTGTCGCTTCTCTGTGATGGCTATTCTCGGGAAAAACCGCCAACCCGCCAATTCTTAAAAATATAACCTTAAAATCAAAACAGACCGTTGAAAACAGGCTTTGTGAAACGTCACATCTGTCATCCTTAACGCCAAATTCAAGTTTCATGAACGTCGATTCTCTTACGGCTAAAGTTAAGGATAAAGTTAATACTAACGCTCAATTTACGACTAAGTTACGGCAAAGAAAAAGTTTCATGGACCCGCCTTTATATTCACATGCATCATGTTCACTTAAAATATTCACAAAATTACTCAGGTATCTTTAAAATCCACTTCCACTTGAACTTATTTCGAAAGCCGCTTTTCTTTGCTTGAATACATTCCTCATCCTTATTCATAATAAATGCACCATGAAATTTACTAATTAATTCTCTATGCAGCGCGGTCCATTGTGTCATGAATATTCATAAAATTTATGACACCATCACTCCATCTTGGCTGCCAGGTACATTGTTTTCTTGGCTTTAACACCTCCTGGCTTGCATTCCCGATGGATCAACGGTTTTCTGTACAAGCTATGCCTCCATTGTTCAGGTTTATGTGTTGATGGTTAATCGGGTGGATGCTGGATTGTGCAGGGCGGTGGCGTTGTGTGAGATTGAGGGCAGGATGTTATCTGTCAAGGATGTCATGCCCTTACCATAAAGCATTCGATAGAAACTTATATAGACAATACTTTGCACAAGGGCACGTAAGATAACAACACACTACCTTATCTCAGAAACTATGTGAACAAAAAGTTGAATACAAAAGTTGTTTGATGTGAGTTGGACTTTAATTTAATTATAATCTTGTTTATACAGGGTGGCCCGTTGTGCCTGAATCAATGTCAACTGTTTGATTTCAAATAGAACATCCTATATGTATATTTTTTGATTTTGAGATTACGCCCTTAAATCCAAATATTGCTGCTGTTAGTGTTATCCCAAATTCTGTCTAAGTTTTTTGTTAAATCAAAATTACACTTTTCTTTCGAAAAACCAATGTTTCTAAACATCACATTTTAGCCCCTCTGTAAGACACATGTCACAACTACTATGTTATCAAAATTCTACCAGAAAATGGAGTTTAACGATTTTTGTATACTTATCGAGAAATAGGAGATATCTAGCAACCCTCGTACATCGGCTCTCATGTGCAGCAGCATATAGAACCGCTCTCTTCTGGTGGCCAAGCGAACGCGTCGTGGCGCTCCACCTAGAAGTCTGCTGCTGTCTAGCAACGATTTGCTTTGGTTTGCCGTTACCTTCGGGTGCCAGATGGCGCACAGGCAGATCTTTTCTGTCGCCTGCTCTCACATGCTTCACATGTCTCGTAGACATGAAAATTCTGATGCTGACTATCTTCGTCAATCGACCTATGGCGCACTGATGATCGCTAATAAGCGTGAAACAGCTGTCTGCGTACTGGTGAATTGACGGAGATATATCGGCTCTCATATGCAGCAGCATATAGAACCGCGGTCTTCTGGTAGTCAAGCGAACGCGCCGTGGCGTTCCACCAAAAAGTCTGCTACTGTTTAGCAGCGATTTTCTTTGGTTTGCCGTTACTTCAGGTGCCAGATGGCGCACAGCCAGATCTTTTCTGTCGCCTGCTCTCAAGTCGCTGAGTTTTTACAACATTACCTATAGTGAAACTTAATCCAGAAATTTTACTGACATTAAACTAATGGTGTAATATGTAAAAAAAATAATTAGCGAATGAGCAACGATGGAAAATATGCATGGACTGTGGACTCCCCTAAGAACAATATCTCATTCTAAATCACTAGTCCATGTGGGCACTCAACAAATAACAACCAGAAATGACCAGACCTAATATGGTCGCCACCATTATGACCAGCCCGACCACCAAACTCACGACAACCAGTCAAAAAGGACGGTCCAGGACGCCTCTTTTCTCGACACCCTTATTGGTCGAAGAAGCTAACCTGCGCGGAATGGTATTAGTGATTGGCCCAATTAGAAAATTTTCGATCGACCACAGGTTCTCGATAAAGAGGAAGACTATCGAATTCCAATTGTTAAAGATCGGTATCAACCATGGGCGTGACATCCGTAAATAATGAAAGGGTATACCCAAATATAAAATCGTACTAGTAACTGACCAAAGCTCCGTTACAACGTTGAAACACAAACTTTTACTGACGTATCGGCCACATCTAAAGCCTTTATCAGAATACAAAATATATGAGAAAAATGTATTTGGTATAAGTGAGATTCATTGACAGCTGCACCAAGGAGCAGCTTTTCTTTGTTTGCGAACGAAGTTCCTAATTCTATGATCATAAGATGACAAAGCTGTCTGTTGTGACGCACATCACTGCAACCCTTAAGATAAACCGTATCTCATTCGAGATCCAACAACAAAAAATTTGCATCTTTAACGTTACTGTCAATGTTTATTCATTGCCGAAGGCAAGACTTTATAAGAAGATAATTTATCTATTATTATATGTATTATATGTATGTACTATGTTGCTGCAATGAAAATAATTAGGATGAGCTTTATCAAGCTGAACCAGTTTTCCTCAGCCGGCTCTTGGCACTCCAAGCACTCAATGTACGCTTTCATATTATATGCGTTTGTATATACACAGCTGTTTCTCCTTTGGTATATGTGAGCCACCCCACCTCTTCTTACTTCCCTTGTCGCCGTTATGGAAATTTTTCCATTTTCTCCAATTTAGCACGCAGCCGATTCTCCGGCACTTGTTTTCATCCGCTTTCATCCCTTACACACGAATAACGAGTCAACTCACTACATCCGACCGGGTTTGAATAGAAAGTTCAATTATCTCGGAGTAAGCCTGATCTCTCAAAAACGTAATATTGTGAATAAATCAAAAGACCGCAACTACACGGTTCTGAACTACATGCATAATTTCGTCTGTTGTTCTCGGTTTTCTGGTTTTCTTTTATGCCATTAAAGTAGCGAGAGTTTGCTTTCTCTTCGTGATTGGAATACAGTAAACTCGTAATCTGGGTGCTCATTTTTATCTGTAGAAAGTAATTCTCATCCCCGCTTTTTGATTTTTGGTTGAAAATACTGCAGAGGTTTTTTCTCAAAGAGCTAGCGTTTCGGCGTTTATTTTACGTCTTCGTCATGGCTAAAATGCATATGAGGACGAAAAATTATAACCAAAAAAACATAAATTGAAAAAGTTGAGCACTAACATAAACAACTGCCGCTGCTGTGCAAGCGTACTAAAGCTGTATGGTATGATCCCTGTCAAATAGTATACGTTCGTGTTCAAAGAAGGGGTAGGTGCAATTTCTTTGGTCTATAAAACATGTAACATGGAATTGACATCAAGTGGCTTTACTCAGTGCTGCCCAGACATTCTCGATATTAACCAAAATTTTGGAGCTTTGTCACCCCCTACTCTCCCCATCGACTCAATTGTTTTTTAATTGAATAAAGTAAAAGTTATATCAAAATAAATTGATTTTCGAATGCAGTACCCAAGCCACGCCGACCGCTCCCGAACAAAACCAAGTGCGTGTGACGCCATAATGTTAGTTTTCACCAACGAGGTTCTACCCTGATAGACTACACATCCAAGGGCAATTGTCTGTCGACAGATCGACAGACAGAAAGACAGACTGACGGAAATAAGTGAGCATAGATTTTCTTATGTAAACGTCACAGAAGTCCCAGTAAATATGTTATTTAAAATAATAAAATTGAGGAGTAAAAGACAGGAGTTTTTATTTCTAGCAGCGGCGGCACCTTATTATAATAGTAATAACCGAACTACACCAGAAATTTGAATTTAGCGGCTAAAAAGTAGCATCACCGTCGATTACGTTTGACACGAAGGTGTGGAATCAACTAGATAAATTGGTAACTGTACTGTCAGTATTGACATTGATCTTATATTGTTTTTAATCAAAATTCCTCTACTGCACAGATTATGACAATAGGTTGGGTTGAGCTCTACTGCCTCTTACGTCATCCAATTGCGGGCGGTAGAATTTCCAGTTAACTGAGTCAGCTAAAGCACATACTCTTTCCCCTTCTACTGCTATTATACCTAGGGATTTTGGATCGAAAGCTCGTAGTAATCTGTGTACCTCAAGTGCACGTATGGTTGATAAGAAGCTGGCCAGACCAACGGGCCAGGCGAACATAACAGAGCCATTATCCGTATAGTGGCAGTAAGAAAACAACTGCTCTCTTACGTGCAATGGCCGTGATTACAGCTTTCTTTGGCATGGTTTCCACACAAACGTTCTCCGACAGATTACAATGAAAACTTCAGTTCGTAATGTACACGATTCTATATCACTAATTCCATATATTAAAAGGTTGATTAATTCTAGATATTAAAAGGTTGATTCGATGTATTTAAATAGAATTAACGGGATTTAAGTAGTACTCCACATTATCGAAACAGGGAATTCGTATTTTTACTTCCTACACCTTAGGTGAGGGGAGTATTGTATTTGCGAAAAGTAGAGATGTATTTTGGACGTCTTATGGTATATATACCACAAAAATCTATGCCACCCATAGTCCAGACGACAGGGGTTTTTTGACAGAAAGAAATTAAATTTGGTGGGATGACAGTCATTGGCCCCTGAATCCTTAAGTCCTACAAACGTCTTTTGAGCACAAAAGGCCCGACAGAAATGGAATTTGTTGGGATAGTAGTGACTGGTCCCCTTAATGTACACCTAAGTTTGCGATCTCGTGGGGTTGCCGCTCGAGGGGTGGGAGGAAGAAAACTACTTCGCGAAGATTTTCGAAGAGATTTTTTCGGTCTCACGCGAAAAATGTAAAGACCAAAATTGTGAAGAATTTTGTGGTCTCCATATATCATTGGAGCTTTTTTCGACAGCACTTACCACAACGACGCTATTTGTCGAAAAGCGTCACAAAACAGTTTTAACCCCCTCCCCCCCCTACTCGAGTGGCAACCTCAAGAGGTCGCAAAATTGAATCTTATCTCATTTAAACAATGCCGAGGTAGTATAATTCTTACTAGAAGTATGCACAAATAAAATATTTTAGGGAAAGAAAAATGTTACACGACTTTTTAATAAAGTTCTTTGTCTTAATCAGGGATGATATTCTCATTTTAGTGAAGATCACAAACCAGGTCCTAAATTTGGCGCACTATAGGATGAAAACTATTGGTCGCACACGAAATATGTAAAGACCAAAATTATCCAGGATGTTCTTCTATAAATATATCATTTGAAGCTTTTTCGACGTCACTTACAAAAAGGTCGAAATCATCTGTCTATATACCTACAGTACAGAACTACCCGAACATTGCCTTTGAAGACATATATTTGGACTAAAACTTTCTCGTATATATTACACTTGCATTGTTGTTTACAAAAACAGCAAAGGCATGAGTTAGTCTTTTGTGGGAATTATAAGTATTTCTTGTAGATTTGTCAAAGCTTTACCGTTGTGTGCATGTTGAGACCTCCTTAAATACAGCTTGATTAGTATTCGAAGGTCAGACTAAGACCCTTCTTGCTGAAACCGAGTTATGGAGTCGTTTCTGTACTTTCACTTTATGGAAAAGCATACATATATAGTACAGCCAATCTATATAGCATTTGCTGAAAAGTGAAAAAGTTCCAAAAAATGTCTACAAGGGTTTACAATTCGTATAACAGCTACAGAAAATAAATACATAAATAAAATAAAAACTTATTACGGTTTTTTCGACAAGCCATGTTGTATGGTAGGTACTCTTTATGCGCAACTTCTCACTCTGTAAACAAATGATATACATATAGTTGAGACGTCCTGAATTAAATTTTGGAACACGGTTGTTTTCGTAAGAAAGAAAAGAAAAAACTTCTATAACCTGTAAGTTGGAAAAATCTGTCTTGGTTGCTGCCACATTAAAACTTATACATGAACGCTTATCTACTTCTCTGGGGCTGCACCTAGTTTTTTTTGCTGGCTGGTGACGCACTCAAAGGTATTTGCAGTTTCGGAAAACAAACGTTTGGCCATAAGTGCGCTGTCCTATAAAAAATATATTTCTCAGTAAAAACGTTGGCCTCTCCAATAAATCTGCTAACAAGCGTCATACAGCTAACCTCCTTCGTAATATTCGGATATCATATTTGATGTATTCGCGCAAATGTCATAAATATGCCTTCCCTCATTGTCGATTGGCATCGCCTGCATAAATATTTATCTTATTTGAGTCCTTTGACGTATGATTAAAGAACGACAACTGGACGAAAACACATATTTGCATTATTTTATTTGCGTAAATAAAGAAGATAACCCAAATAGGTTCTCCAAATATCGTCGTTTATTAGCCAATCAAACGAATATAGGAATACGGTACGCCAAGTAGTGAAGTGCCCGCGTTATATTAAATTCTACCAGTTTTCGTATTAAGTATAATTTAACTTACGAATCAGTGCCTCGAGCTTTCAAAAGACATGCGTCTCAGCGTTTTTAATTATTTATTAAGCGAATTATTAAATAGTGATCTCTCCAACAAATCTTTGGAATTTTGAATGTTAAGTACAAACTAGTGACAATAAGTAGTACAGTAGTGTCATAGGTAACTATTATGTAAACGTGTGTAACAACACTTCTTTACTGCCTATCATTTTCACTTTCAGAAGATTCTCAGGTTGCCTACACATCACCCTCTAGAAGCTTAGAAAACGATATTTCATTTGTTTGTACCTCAACGATTCACAGCAAGCTTCTTAGAACTGATCATGAAAACGGTTTACCCAAAGCTTTACAAACAGACTGGCTGAACTTCGATTGTGAAGTTGCACTTAAACCGACCTTCTGCGTCAATATTCCCATTATGCAGTTTCCGCTTACTTAAGTTGCTTAGGAAAACATAAAATAACGAAGGAATAACTATGCCGATATATTATATAGGAATATTCGACCGACAACGCTTGACAGGCGATAGACCTCACATTTATATGAACATTGAGATACTAACACGAAGTCTCAGGATGCTTAATTTCCATCAAACAGGGTGTCAAAGTTTTACTTTTGTTTTCGTTTTTTTTCTCAATTATTCCGCAATAAAATGGTACAGCGATCTAAAATTTCGTATATGGGGGTATTTTAAAGCAAGAAATCCTAATTCAACCACGGATTTGCTATCAAGGATAGAGGGCGCCACATACAATCAACTATTCAGGTGGTGAATGACAAGTGACATCATTGACATAAGATAGATACAGGATGTCAAAACTTAGATATAATTGGGTTTTATGTGAAAGACGTTTTGGTTATTTTTGTGACTTAGACAAGTAATTGGAATAGGTGTTTGTTATTAAAATTGAAAAATAACTAAATTTTAAAGGGGTAAAAGTTTCACTACTACTCGTTGCAGGTTTGTGTTACATTTTTTTATTGAAACTGGATGGATGTTAATTATTAAATTTGGGGATTTATGTAAAAAGTGATGTTTATTAATTTCTTGACATGTCTTATATGTATATTGTATATAAAAGGTTTTTTTTTTGGAAAAAGGAGTATTCTCGCTTTTGTTTTTTTTTAAATTGGAAACATTTATTGTTTAATAAGCGCCAGTTGCAGATGATCGGATTAACAGCTAGCGAGTCTTAATTTTTAATTATCAAGGATGAAGCCGTCGCGTCGGAATAAAATGCAGCATGCGATGCATTTCATATCGCCCCGTTGAACCCAGGCAACAGTTGTTCGGCTTAATGACGGCCGATGCACACGTTTAGTTAGCCGAAGGGGAAAGCTGAATTGTATCACGCAGATGCAGAGATGGGCATCCAACATTGATATTTTAGATACGTCAGTATCACCACAAAACATCCAGTGACTGGTAATTTATTTGGTTCTTTCCGTTGTTATTGGAAATAAGCATCGACATCACATAGTAGACTCAAACAATCATAACTAAATTTAATGAAAGAATCAAACTATTCTTTTTTGTCAAATAACTTGTACCTGAGAAATGCTATAAAAGCAGTCGAAACTTTAGTAGTCTTCATTCCAACGAATGTAATTTTGTTTATGAGCCAGGAAAGTGGAACCAATCAGAGAAACAATTGTAGGTTAACTTTTACAAATTAGCTGAAGGACTACTTTCTTTGAACTGGAATCAGTTTCGAGTAACAATGGTGGAGGGCATGGTATCTTGCGCTATTCACATATGGCTCCAAGCCACAACTTGGCAGTATTAGCAGTAGCTAATACTAATTTAAGAGTTGAAGTCTCAGTAAACCTTGGAAGGTATACCACAATCTTCCAAGTAGAAATGATAGCCATAGAGTTGGAAGTCACGAAGCTAACAAAAGACCCCCGACAAACAAATCTATAAAACATCTTTTCAGATAGCTAGGCTGCCCTGAAATCACTGAGCTCCAAACGCATTGACTCAAGACTCGTACGGAACTGCATACGTTTTCTCAATGAACTGGGGACAAGGAACAAAGTAACTTTGGTTTGAGTTACAGGTCATATCGGAGTGAAAGGAAATATATTGCCCGACCTACTCGCAAGAAGATGAATCGAATCTGTGTTCATAGGACCAAAACCATGTGCTGCCAAGAATACCACCTCAGACTGGGCAGAGAGGAAAGCACTCCGGCACTGGCGAGATAAACCAGGGCTACTACACTCGAAGGTATTCATACCATACCCCTCTAGCGACCCCCCCCCCCCCCTGAGTATCATATAATACTCGCATTCTGGTTGGTCTGTTGACGGGACATTGTCGTCTGAGAAACCACTTACGGAGGATCGGTCTGGAACAAACAACAGATTGTCGTATCTGCTATGTGGAAGGATGGAACAGCGAAGCACATACTCTACTCTTATCCAGTATTGGAAAAATTTAGGTTTCAGACTTTCGGATTCACCCAACCGAAACCTACTGACCTCAAGAAAGTTTCACCCAAGTCGACCATCGCCTTCATCAAGAGGTGTGGATTGTACGGTGAACTCTAAATAGGTGTGAGCCACAATAAACACAATGCAGTCACAGTGGAAAGAGGCATAATCGCCCTGCTCACTTTCAACCTAACTTAACCTACAGAGCATCGTGGTCTGAAGGAACATCTGAAACGAATGTAGCTATACGATGGATAGCTCAAGTACAGACTATGTGGTAGAAGGACAGAGTCAGCCTTCCATGTGTTCTGTAAGTGTACAACGCTAGATTACAATATCTCTTTCGATAACCTAGGCTACGAACAGCTAAGCTATGCTAGGCATACAGACATTTCGTTGTAGGTTAATTTTGGAGTACAGTCTTTCCTTGTCTAATAGCGTTTTTCACTGGTTGCACTCGGGCTGCACTGGATTTCTGTTTTGCATTCCACTGACAGTTCCAGTGCAAAATTTTTTATGCGCACGCATTTCACTGGCATTTCTGCACTCGGAGCGGTCGAACTGAGTGCAATAATTTCGCACCGATTTCAAAGTGAGTATCGTGGAAGTGAACCAAGAAATTGACAGCAGGTTTGAGTGGGAAACTTCAAATCATCTCGTGTTTCGTCTGTTTAAACTTTCGATCTTTGAATACAGTAATGCCTAGCTGATTTTCACTATTTTCAGTCAGAATGAGTAAAGTGAACGAAAAAATCAAACTTTTAATTTCCTCGTTCGGGAGAAAAAATTCCCAGAATTAGCAATTACATGGAAACTATTGAACTGTTTTCAAACAAACGAGTAAGTAGTAGTAGTAATATATGCAAAGATTGTTGTCAAAACAAGTTGATGTTTCTTGATGTGTATTCCACTGGAAGAACTCAGTGCAAAGGTGTTCTGCACTCGCACGGAGTGCACTAAAATGTGCCCAGTGAAAAACGCTATAAGAGTACGGTGTTGGCCGTTTCTGTCACATGCGGAAAAATGTCCGGCACAAAACACGAAATACGGGCACAAATCAAAAAGGGATAACAGAAAATACCAAAATGCGTAGGCATAGGCACACTTAAGGGAATCTTAAGTATTACTCAAGAGACGCATTTGAATACGGTCCTTATATCTTCAATGATACAGCTTTGAAGAAGAATGCATATTATAATAAGTAGTAAAGTCAGTTTATTTAGGTCTTTACAGTATTTGTTATTATTCATTTTAACCCATGGTTCAAAAACAATTATTTGTTTTTTACTGCTATATATTCTAGTTTTCTCAATGAAGGTTATATTTCTCCAGGATTGTGGGGTTGACTAACATTATCAGATCGAGATTGATATAAGCAATGTAGTAGTATTGTCAAAAGCAGGGTTTTTCAAGTACTGCTTGAAGTTGTAATTAACTGGGTAACTTGAAAGGTGAGTCAAGCAGTGACACTCTGTCAGAACCTACAAGGGTAGATTCAGGGTAGAGTTAATTGACAACATTTGTCAACTATCATATTTTCACCTTTTTTATTTGTATCAGTAGCACATATGATACTCTCGTTCTGCAATCATAGTTTTATTTTTTGGTGTAGATTTGTGACTCACGTTGTGATATCGATGTATTTTGAAAAATGATCATCATCTCTAGTGCATCGCTCTCCTGGATAGCCGATATATGTTTTTGCTCATACACGGTTTATGGATATGCGATGACAGCCGCAGGGCTTTCCAACAGAGCAAATACAGACGCGACTGGTTACCCTATTGACGCGTGAAGGATATACTGTGAATATATGTTGCTGGTACCAATATTAACATCCAGGATTGAGCATTTACGCATACAGCATGGGCTTATCTTTACTACATTTGTAATTTCTAAGCAGGATCAAGATAATGGAAACTTTAGTTATCAACAGTAACAGCCGCATTCATAGATTGATAACGAGCTCAGCAGTGCATATACAGGGTGTCCCACGGCGATTAAGACAAGCAATGTATCGGAACAGGGCCGCAGTAGCGAATTATAGTTTTGGGGGTGTAAATTAGAGAAAACGTTGTATCTTTTTTTATTATTGTGTCACTATGGGACACCCTGTATATTTGCGACCTTTTGTGTTCCTCCCGATAAAACGATTCCAACAAACTAGCACGCTTGGGGTCTAAAGTGATTAACTCAAGAGCTACAGGTACTTAAAGGATGGTACCACTACTATTATGAAACACTACCAAAATAATTTAACTGGAGGGGTACATGTTATAATAAATGGTAGTCGTACCATCCTTTAAGTACCTGTAGCTCTTGAATTAATCACTTTAGACCCCAAGTGTGCTAGTTTGTTGGAATTGTTTTATCGGGAGGAACACAAAAAGTCACAAATATACAGGGTATCCCATTAAAATATTTAAATCGGACGTCACGTGATCAAAAACAGATACCTCATTGGGTGATACAATAATAAGAAAAGATACTATATTTGTTCTAATTTACACTCCCAAAATTATAATTCGTTACTACTGCCCAGTTCCGATATATTGCTTGTCTTAATCGTCGTGGGACACCCTGTATATAAACCACCTGAGAAGCACACAAAAGCATAACACCAATTATACTTATTTTGCATTTTTTCTTAGTAGCACTTGTGTAATTTTGATTATGATAATCAAAAGCCAGGAAAAGTTATTCCAGGAGGTTTTCATACTTTCATGCTTCACGAAAAACACGCAGTCCCACACCTAAAAAGAAGTTCTTAATACAAGGGTTATGATAATCTTGTAAAGGATATACTTACCACAAAAAGAGCTATGATCGACCTAAGAAAATTTAATTGATCAGGAAATTATTTATGATTAATTTGGACCAAGAAAAACATATTTTTGGGTTCAACACTCATGTTTAAGAAATATGCTCTGACCAAGAGTATAATTTTCTTCACAACTAAAATTTCAATATTCTTCGACAAGTATTTCATGAAGTTTTAGTAAGATTATCGTATTTTCCAACTGAGCTCCTATTACTTCGATGAAGAGTACAATAGCTTGAGAATTTTCGAGTACCATTGACAATATGATAATCTTGGCTCATGCGCATCAACAGATCGCCACAAGCTTAGATAAGGAAAGAGAGGGGATACCGCACGCCCGTTTGATGCTATATGAATTAGCTGTGACCGAAAATGAATAGCTCTTTGACAGCTGTCAAAACATTTTTTTATGATATTTAGCGTTTTTAAGACTAATCATTGTAAAATATTGTGGTGTGCATAATGGTAGGGTGCGCAGCTTACGGTTGTAAAAGCCACACCAGCAGGAAGGAGACAGGAATCACGTATCACAGGTAAATTTAATAGCGTTTTGGTACATTTTTGGTGCCATTTGGTAACAGAAATGTCAGTCGCGCGTTCCGTCCTCTCTCTTTCCTTGTCTGAGGCCCCAAGCTTTATAGACATTTTGTAAACAATTCATAATTTTATGTATGCTTTTTATTGTTGTACTCTCATGAAAGGATTATTGCGTAATTATGGTGGTTGGGATCTCATGCAAGTAATATGTCATAAAATGTCAAGTCGAAGTTCAGGGTGTGTGGGTCAAACAGTCTATATGTATTTGAAAAGTAAACCTATTATCAGCTGCTCGAGCCTTGTTAAGCATGAAAGAAGAAAGAAGGATAACCGGACCGAATGCCCCCAATCTGCAGCTTCAGTAAGCAAAATGGAATAGTTGGAGTATTGTTGGAGTGATAGATTATGTCAAATGAATGTAACATGCATGTCATGATTAGTCATAATTACGCCAATACCCTCATACGAGGTATATCCTTCGAGGGTGGCAATATTTGTACTTGTTACAAGTAAATGAAACGAAATATGTGCAATATATTAATGTATGTAAGTAGTTGTGAATGAAATATAAACAATGGCGGACCGATGGGCATAACAATAATCCATTTCAAAAGTACAAGTACACATTCCTTATATATACCACAGAATGTGGTAATCGGCATTTTTAAGCATATATTTGTGAAAATAATATAACGTAAAAATGTAGAATGCTTATACAGATGCCCGTAGATGCTTGCTTCAAGAAAACCAAGATCTTGAGCTGTTTTCGCGAAGATTATGAAATGCTTGAGGCAATAGATATTTATATTATAGGTGATATATTCATTGCTCTGTTTTCAAGATCATCATAATATATGCTTGATGTAAGATTTCGGTATTCTTACTTTCAAAACTTTCCCAGTTTTGAACCGAAAATATTTGATTAATATGGTCAAGGGTGTCATATTTTTGATTCATGATTATTACATCTTTGCGCATATAGGAAGCTGTGGTACAGAAGATCGAAAGTCTTCATCCAAGAATTTATTTTTATGTATGCATACTTAATAAATTCACAGCCTTTCCCATTACAGTGCCTTGAGCGTAACAGAAGTATACAGATTTAGCTTGCTCAAATATTATTCTTTCTTTGTTAATAATTTCACAATGTTTAGATGGATCTTCAAAACTTATTAATTCATTCAAGTTACAGCTTACAAGCAAGCCGATCTACCATGGGTGGGGCACACTTATTTAATGTGTGCAGTTCGTATGACAGACGCTATGAACTTTTCGGTGTATAAATACTGTTACTTCTATTAAAGTGAGAAGTAGAATATATTGTGGTCTAGGCAATTAAGTCACAAGTGTAACAGCTTTATAGTTTTATTGATAAAAGCTAACCAACTTATACAAAATATATATTTATATAATTATAATACCTAGACCAACATCTTATGTACATTTACATATGAATATATGAATGCAGTTCCTATACTAACATATGAATATACCTACGTGAATACACATAGTATGTTACACTAGTGTATATCGTTTTTCTTATGTACATTTAACGTACTATAAATATTCAAAATACACATGTTCAAAATGAAATGCCTAATGCACATTCTGTAAATGTACATATTCATACAGTGTTATGCGTCTTATGACTATTTAACCGAACTTTCTATCGTTTACATGTTCTCCGAGTCAAACTTGAAGGCATATTTGGACTATGCAACAAGTTTCACAAACTTTTGTTTCAAAACAAATTTATTGAAACATATTGTTTCAAAGCATTGTACAAAATTAAGGTGGCGATAATAATAATACGGTTATAAGATATGAAAATTGTTTTAAAACAGATCAGTTTTTAAATATTTTTCATTAGTATTTTCAACTTGTTTCAAAACAACACAGTTTTAAAACACATTTTACAACTTGTTGCATAGTCTAAATGCGCCAATACATACATGCCGACGTCTTACAGATTTTCTGGAAATTCCTATACAAAGTAGGTCGTAGACGATGATACATATGAAGTTCAGAAATTCAATATCTAAGTACTACTGAAATCCGCTAAAATACTAGCTGTTATTCAGTGCGAGCCAGTCCCTAAATGGAATATATTTTTCACCACTATTAGGTGTCACTAAGAACATTCATACTTATTCGCCAGGACCCTTCAAGCAGTTTTTTCGGATTTCACGATACATTTAGCTTAACTGAATGAAGTCGAATGGAAAAAGTCACAAGGGCGTAGGATATTGATGTCTTCATAAAAGAGAGATAATGGAACTTTCATGAGGAACCGGAGAATACTTACGATATGGATTGAAGGCTCATGATAAGGCAACGAATTTTTTATGTACGAAACTTTTACGTATTATGTCCTTTTGAACTCGCCAAATTGGAAATAAAGCTTATATTTATATATTATATATGTACATCATCTGTCATAAGTAGACAGTATGGGTGTATCAACGATGTATGGGTGGACGATAAATGGACGATAAATACCAAACAATTTTGGACGTGATCTGCATAGTTATGAGGGTGATAATTAATAACATATCCTGGCACAACCTTGTGGTTGTTGATCTGAAATCTGGGGATTGTCTTGTACTTCAGATAGCTGTAATCATCACCAGAAGACTCAGAAAACCTATCATTTACTTTTTATAGACTCAGTGATATACTAGTTGATACGCCCGATATTATGAAGGAACTCAACAGCACAAAAAATTATAGAAGCGTTACAGATCTGGCCAAACTTTTCCACATATTAGCAATGCTATAATGAAAGATGTTTGGTTGAGCTGTTTAGGATAGACAGCAATAGAGATGCACTTACACCACCAGATGAAATTTAGTACAATTTTTCAAAATAAATGTCTTTAAAAAAGCGCAGCGAGAATTCCCACCTGAGCTTTCACTGTTGGCTTCTAATTAACAGTGCTATTCTTAAAGTGGCGCCGGGAAACAGTACCAAAGCCTACACAGAACACGAGGCTAATGATCAGTCGATGCCTATGACACAGAATTAAAAAAAGATGTCTATAAGATGTGTGGCGATCTACATCAATCAAGATTATCATATTCACAATGGTACTCCTCAACCTTCAAATTGTATTCTTGATCGAAGTCGTAGGAGCTCAATTAGAAAATATGCATATCTTTACTAAAATTTTTTGAAACACTTGGTCGAAAAGTGCTGAAATTTTAGTTGTAAAGAAAATTACATTCTTTTTCAGAGCATATTTATTTGGAATTAGTATTGAGATCAAAAATATATTTTTCATGGTTCAAATTAAGCATAATTTCCTCATCAAGTAAATTTTCTCAGTGCGCTTGTCGCAAGTATATATTTACAAGATTATCAGAATTCTTGGACTGAGAATTCCTTTTTATAAGTGTAAGCTCGGATTTCATGGGAAAATTATTGTGTTTGAAAAACTTCTTCCTTTAGCGGTAATAGCCTTACGAAGGTCTTTTTTTGCCTCAACAGTTTTTGTAGTGCGTTTTGTTAAGGCGGCTCCTATGAAGAGCATAAACGGTCATTTTCAAGTGATTTAATCCCAATTCCTGACGCTCTAGTTTTCAATATTTTTGCATGAAATGTTTACATGAAGTTTAAAAGGAAATTACACAGAGGGCTATCGAAGCATTTTTTGAAAAAAATTGATTGAACATGAAATATGATCGCTTGAAGTTGCCTATTTTCCTCGTCAACTTTGTAATTTTTTTAAGAAAAGCCCAGAAGCAAAAATGAAAAAGTGCTTCGATATCACTCTGGGCAATTTCCTTCTAAACATCATGTGAAAATTTCATGTAAAAATATTGGAAAATGAAGCGACAGGAATTGGGACAAAAAACATCTGCAAATCGCCTTCCTCTTCAATTTTACCAATTTCGGGCGACGCGACGGCGACGCGCTAACATGACTGTTTCCATTTCTTTCTAATGTAGCGCGCACCTGTTTATTTATCACGCCCATCGTCCGCCGGTTCCTTTTCAGCTCCCCGCATCTTCCGGAGAAACTATTCCGGATTGTAGGAGCAGCTTTAATGTTATAAAGCTCGGTTTAAAAAAATATATAAATAAGAAGTGTTCATAGGTGAAATCTCCTAGTGTTGAACTATATTTTTGAACCGATACTTACCGATGATAGTTTAGATGCACTGTCGAGCTAAGTAGCAGCTTACCTGCAAAGAGGAAAAAAAATATGAAAATGTTTCTACATATAATCATGTCACTAAGATTGCGTCAGAGGTATTTTACGTATTTTATGTATGTATTTATCACTTTACATTTTTTGTGTGGAAAAAATTTTCTAAGAATCATCAAAGTTATCGGCAACATTTTTGATTTCGGGATACGTTTTTTGGACGTTTGATCATGTTCTACGTTACGGAAACATGTGCCATTAATTTTCGCCGGTCCATCTGTCTGTAGCCATTCCTCTACCCGCGTGATCTCAGTAACCGCCGAACCGGTATACATATATTTTTCTTCTATTTTTTACAATAGGTGTAGTAGAGTCGAGGTATGTAGCAAAAAGACAATTCTCAGAACTAGGTACTCCTAGTTAGGAATTCCTGATAATTTTTCGTTTTTTAACGACAGAGGGTGGTGGTAAAGTTGGTGAGGGTCCAAAATTGCGTTCGCAAAGAAATAAGTCCATTGCCTTAAAAAATGACGTAGATATTTTGTACTTTGCAAACGTATCGGAACACTGCCAGGTGCGTAGCTACGGGGGGCTGAGGGCCCGCAAAAAAAAGGACGCTGCCTCCAGGTCACACAGGACTACTTCTGCGAGAGAATCTTGCCTTTGAATACATATATGTAGACCTGTAGATTGGTTATCGGGACACTCTTTACGTGTATCGTTTACAAAATCAGTGCCACATAATAACCTATACTTGAACACGTATTTATCTCTCCGGCCCTGCGGCTCTTTTGCTGGCTGTCGTATGCTGACTTGTCAAATAACATTTCATTATTTATTACAGATAGTATCCGCAGGTACGGAGTTAAAATTGGGATGGTGGGGAGGTGGATAATTTAGTAGCTACAAAATATTTGTCATTATCGTGAGCATGTGAGAAGTACTGAGTCAAACCGCTTGGCACAATTTTCTGTCGTCATGAGAGGTTTCCCATAAAATAAAATTATGGTAGGATTTGAGCAATCATCCTATACATATATTTGCGTCACTCTCATACAACTCATTTGATTGATGAGCTAGGGCGCGAAGAGCCTGAATTTACATATCTTTTGAGATTCGCGAACTCTCGCAGTTATACAGATTAGAGTATTCATCTATTCAGATTCCGGCTCATTTCGTGGAGCTCCAGCTGTTTTAATAGAGACAGCTTATAACTAGCATAAACTCCAAAGAGGAATTTACGGCAGCATCGGAACTTCTGCATTTATAGTTATTACGTATATACTTCTCCCAGCTCGAGACTGAACTAATCATTTGGCGTAAGCTCTCTTGCAACTAGATACGTGTACTAATCATAAACACGATAAACGTGGAGGTGGAAGAAAATAGAATACCATCATTTGATTCATAGATTACTGAAATACGTTCTTTGGAAATTTGGGTTGGAGAAGCTTACTATTCTGCTCAATAATTAGTTCTTGAAAATCAAATTCAGATTCAGATAGTTTGACCTAAATGTATGAGGCAACGCACTCGAATTTATATCTTTAAATATGGGTTCTGCAAAATAAAAATTCATGTTATATTTTCTAACATTGATGAACTGCAACATGAACTGAACCATGCATATTAATAATATAAGTCGAGCATTGTTGTAACAAATTATTATGACACATGGAAAATTTACTTTCTACTTCATTACTCCCACGTAAAGTTTCATCTTTATGTTTTATCTTCGTAACATTTGAAATTATGTCACAGATCTATGTACGTCAAGCATGAAAATAACAAACAATGACCGTTATTTCATGGACTTTAGACACTGACTTTATAAACTTATATACTATAAGGGTGCTTTCACAAAAATCAGGCCACTTTAGGAAGTAATTTTGTCCCAATTATATTTTATTTGCTATTGGATTCCCTGTTAGTGTACATGATAGGTGATCAATCAATTGTGTCTTGTCTTAAAGGGCCAGTCACTTTATGCCTTATTTTAGGAGATATTTGGACTTCTGCAAATTTAGGCATCTAGGGACTGACTTCTCTGATTAGGGACTGATGAACAATAGTGATATTGTAATAAATAAATTAAGCTGTGTATGTAGTATCATATTTATTTATTACAAATTGTTGTTCAGTCATATATAAATGTATTTATTAAGTAACAAAAATACTGCCTAGCTTGATTTTTATAATAATCAGTTATATACTTATGAATTTCTTCAAATCAAATTCTTACACTCTACACATTAGGCTTATCAGTTACTTCAGTTCTATAAGGTAATAAGGCAATCATAGTACCTAGAAAGTAACAAAAGTAAATGAATATTTAATGCTTCTTTCCTATTAATTCGCCATATATTAGGTAAGGAAAGATTCTTTAAATAAAATTCTTATGCATTCTTAGACTTAATACTACTCACTTATCATAAACACTTTTAAGTAGTTTTTGCGGTAGGTAGAAAATAACATTTCAAAAGTATAGAAATAAAAACAAAATCCTTAGCCATAAAATAAACATAAAGATAATACAAAACTTCATGTTGAAACCAATTTTGCAGATCATTTTGTAGTTTTAGTATCAAATCTCGCGGCTTCATACTCGTCGTCACTTTCTTGTATTTTGAAACAACGCGTTTCTTTTTTGTTTTAGGATCTGTAATCGTTTCTTTTCCGTGTATCCACTGTTGAACTAAGATGTCCTGACTGTTATTGAATTCAGCATATGGTAAAACTTTAGTAGAGCATTCATTGCACTGTCTCGATAAACATGTTTCTAGATAGCGATTACAACATAGTATTTGTCCAAGAATCGTTGCCCTTTTAACGATGATAATCTTAGGTTGATATTTTCATGTAAAATACAGTCACAAATATCACGATCTGTTAGTTGAGGAGGTACAACCCAAAATGGACGCAACTGACAAAAGAATGTGTATCCGATTTTCAGGGCATATGAAGAAAGTTATGGTGTACATTTTTTAAGGAGTCTGATAAATACCTTTTCTGTTTTTTTTATTTTCTTGCGAGTAATACACTCCTTTTTTCCAGCTGCAGCGCGGCTATTACTATCGTAAAATCTTTGAACAATTTGGACAACTCTGTTTTTTTACCTTTCAAATGTTTCTTAGGACTACTGGGCTGAAACTTTTTTTGTTAAAGAGCCAGAACTGATTCGCCAAACTTTATATTTTTCAACATTTGGGCCAGACAACATATGTTTAAAATTAGACTTCTCTTGATGAGTTTTAGCTTTTGAAATATTTTCTGTAATTTGAGTTTGCAAAACGTCGCCAAACAATGCCTTTTTTACAATTTCTTTTCTCCGATTAGGATCTTCGGCTAATTGTTCAATTTTACTTTTAGGAGTGAGCAATGGGCCTATACCGTGATCTCAAATTGATCAATTTATTTACTGCGGTATTATTTTTGATGATACATAGGACCGTTTACTGTAAAAAGTCAGCAGAAAACCTGATCCAAATGAGAATAACACTAAAAAGAAAATTGTACTGTAATTTGAAATAGCCGATGATGACGTCACCTGTAGGGAACCAATGAGAAGCGTCCTTTTTGTAGGGAACCAATGAGAAGCGTCCTTTCGTGGTCCGATGACTACGAGCGGATGCTATTGTTTTGTACCAGTGAGCTCTTGTTGGGTCCCTACAGGTGACGTCACGACCTGGGCGGGAAGTGTATGGATTCAAACAATTCAATATTTAGAGCAATTTTTTCCGGTTATAAATACGATAAAAAAATTTTGTAAAATTATTTATGGCATCTACGTGGTGTCAGGGTTCGTTTAAGCCAATAAACCAAAACTGTGGTATAGGCCCATTCCTTCGATTAATTTTTTTCTTCAGTCTAGTATATTTCTTCAGTTGACTGTTGAGCTTCTTTTTCAAATTGGCAATTATGGCACATTTTTTATCCAAAATTTTGTTTCTTTTCTTCCGTTGATGCAGGCTTCTTCTTTTAGCTTCAAGTTGTCTGAGATGATTATTCTTATTTTCATTATTGATCGGCAGTTCTGGAGCTACAGGTTCTCTAATGATTCATCGTCAGATGAAGGTGGTGTATTTTCAGCAACATAATTATCACACATTTTTTATGTTTTAGGTTCTTTCTATAATCAGACGAGTACTCCTTCCACTTCTTTTTCACTTTTCTATGTTCACTTGGGGTCATATCCTGAACAGACTTTCGCTGACTCTTCTCCTTCTTTTTTAAATATTTCAGTCGTTCTTTCTCTTTCTGTTGTGCTAATAAAACTGGATCACTTTTAATTTTCGCTAAGCGAGCTTTTGCAGTAACTGATTTTTTAATGGCTCTTTCTCCTTTCGCCAATTTTGGCTTCTTTTTAGGCGGCATATTGCTATAAAGTAGATAACAACAATTTAATAGATTTCACCAATGAATGTGAATAATATCTTATAAGGGTTAAACAATATATTTCGTACTAGTACTGTTACCTCATAATAAATGTCAGTCCCTAACCACTCACATCAGTCCCTAGCACCGTTTTAAGCTAGGGCCTGATGGTCTAGGGACTGACGATTCGGGATAAAATTTGACATAAAATTTTGCTGCATACAATACTATGAAGTCTAATATGATGTACCGAACGAAGCCGATATATCAATTGTATATATTGATTAATTCGTAAGAATTTCATACTAATTAACAATGAAATTACTTACCTAGGGACTGACCAAGTGACTGGATCCGACACGTGGTGACACAAGAACTGCCGCGTTTGTACTGATTTATAAAATGACCGCCGCAAAGCGAATGTCGTCTGCGGATAACTTTATGTAATACTTTGAAATCCACCAGATGTTATTCAAGGTTATTCGAATTATGCCGCGAAATTTGAAAATTCGTAACTGGCTAGGGCCTGACGAATAAAGTTGAGGACATTAAACTCATTTGAGAAAAAATAACTGTTGTTGATTTAAACCACAAAACATTGACAGAATTAGTTGCGATTACTTAAACATTAAAAAAATATCAATTAAAGTAAGTATAGACTTAATATTTTTTTAAATATTGATGCCCAAACACAAAATTTCGTAGGTCGGACATGACTAGGGACTGACATTTGGGGTCCATAAAACGGATTTTCGAAGTATAATTTAATATCATTTTTAACATATTTTGGGGGATAAATAAAAGACATCATGAACTGTTACTTAGCAATTGTAAAAGTAAATAATTATTAATTATTTTAAGAGAAATGTGCTGCGGAAACAGAGTTGCCCTATTTTTGTGAAAGCACCCATAAACAGTTTTAGCGAGGACAGGGAAGTTAGGACTGTAGATTAAGCCCGCCAACATTAGCATTTCGAAAACATGTCTTAGACAACACTTTTTTGAGCAAATCGGTAGGCAAAAGCGATATTATCGGGGAGTTTTCCAAAAATTCCATAAAGATTCCCAAATTGCACTACAGGTCGAGATCGAGATCAAATGTATTGTAAAATGAACACACAGAGTTGGTCACCCTAAGGGAGTGTTGGGTCATCTCCACCTGCAAAAGTTTGCGATAGAAAGACGATACCAACATCATCAATAACGCTTCGTTATCAAAAACTAGCATCTATATCTAGATAGATGTAATTTTGTATTTAGGCAAGTTAAGTTAAAGTTATCACCATATTTAGTATAGAGGCTTAAAGACAGTCATGGATCTTCCAGAAAATGCCAGCCAGGTGATGAGGAACTGCCTACGGCTGAAAAATTCATGCCTAGTGGTTGGTTCAATGTGCAGCTCTCATAAATTGACGTGATCCAAAATTTGTGCAAGTCAAGCTCAACGCCTTGGACGAAACGATACCTATTTTCAGGAAATAACTAGTCGGTGGTTTGCACACACGGTTTGTTTTGAGTGCCATGTGTGATACATTAAGTTGCCATATAATTTACCCAGGAATCTAAGTATGCAATAATATACATAGCTTAAAAGGTATTACTTATTATTATGTCTGCTCTCCTACTAACTTACGCATTTCAGTTTTAATAAAACACGAAGAGCAGCTTACCTTTGACTGGTATTCCTATCAGTTATTTAATGATGTAAATAGAGCACATTTCGTTTATTTGAAAAATGAGTCCTAAATGAAAAACTTCTTTGTTTTTAATGATATTAGATATACTTTTATAAATCTAAATTCTAATTTTTATTTTTAAAACCTTATGAGCCACTGCAAATTCAGAACATTCATGTTCCCAGCCGACAGATTATTTTTTTCATGACTGTCAATTTTTTATTATGACTCCATAATATCACGTTTATGATACCTTACCTTTTTTTCGGAAGTAAAAAATCCAGTTTCGATGATTCGTCCGTATTTTTTGGTTTACTAAAAGTACACTGCAAAATATTTCACTCTTCCTAAACATGAAACTGTAATTGTTAGCGGAATGATGTTTTCCATGTTGATAATTTTCAGTTTTAACTCTGTGAACGGGAAAATGGTGTCCATTGTTTGTTTGTATCAAATAACCTGCCTCCGTGCAGTCAATTTTTCTCTTTGTATTTAACAATTCTCAAATTACACGCTCGAAATGACTACTTTCCAGGAAACGCAGCAGTCCAACGTATTAACACTCATAATAGATACCAAGTGTAGTGCAGATATACCATGTATTTACGAAGTAAATATAACTCAGAGATAATAATGACTTTCTTGTTTCCTAAACTGGTACGTAGACCTCCCTTCTACCGCTCTAATTTCATCCTCATACCTGCAGAAATATATGTTATAAATAAGCAAACTCTATACGACGATTTGATGTACGATGCCCTTTTTTAATTCAAATGCTGCCATTGAGCATTGTTTTCCTAAATTGTACTCAAATTCGTGAGCCAACTGAATAGCAAAAAAGACGCACATCTACTCATACAAGTAAGGTTTTTTTAAAAATATTATGAATGTTTATAAAGCAGCATTATTTTCAATGAATATGGGAGGGTATACAAATTAGTATCAGGTTAGTGCAACGCCAATTAAGCGGAAGAAAGTCGCAGATGGAAGGAACAAGTTTTCAAAAAAAAAAAAAAAATGGTTTGGAAAACGTCATAAATTTAGTATTTCTTTATTTGAGCATCCATAGATTTTGGATATGCCTCACTATTCCACTTATTGTGTGGCCATCGTATTTACTAGGGCGTTATGAGGCAAGGGGAGAGGAAGGTTCGCTTAGGTAGCGATAATCATTATCATGTCGAAGGGATAGAGAAAATGAGTAAAACGAGGACGTTAAATATTGTCTGCAGCGATTATCCAATCACAATGCTACACCGGCTGTGAGGTGGAAGAAATTCTGCGGTTGCCGGTTTCAGTTATAGATCTTATGAACTAGATAAATAACATATTAAATGATATAGATTATTTGCCGTTTCCTTTATGAATAAAATAAAACAAGACGTAAGAATTGAGTCAAGTTAATTGACTCAGTACACATAATAACGATATAACTTTATTGTTTTGCCATTGCTTGAAGCTATAGTCTAAAGTCCTGTTGTAACCGAATCATTGCCCACCCGTCCGCAAAAAAAATCCAACACAAAAACTCTCGTAAACAGTTTCTTGCGTCTTCCTCCTTGGGAACTAGGACGCCACAGTTTTTATTCTGCATGCTTCAACTGGACGACGCGAAACGATCAGGAGCCTCCAAATCATCTAAAAACGAAGTATGAGCTATTTTTTATATTTCTAGTCTTTTGATTATTATTGCGCCGCCACTGACACGACTTTTCAGAAACTGGCGCGTCTTCCATTCTCACCGCGATAGTAAATTCTGTGTCGAAGTTCAATTCAATTCAATAATTTGCTTTATGCAATATACATAGAACAAAATTATGCAACACTCTGTATATAATAATAATAATAATAATGGCTTTATTATCCAACAGTTTCCCATTTACAGGATAATAGTAATAATAGTCACAATTGACAGAACAGAGTTGGAAAAATTATAAATGTACTCGTACAGGAAAGAACTTACATACAACTATAAGCATAAACGCACATTAGCAGCCTTAACCAGATCACTCAGCTTACAATGAAATATATCACAGTGTGAGCAGATGCTGTTGTAATTGATAAACATTCTATATATAGGCGATTTAAGTAATATATTAGTTCGCGCAATAGGAAGCTTAAAGGTTTCATGATGGCGCAAGGTTGTACAAGGTAACTTGAAATTAATCTGTTCTAGAAGAGGGGGACAGTCGATCAGATTATTCAGTAACTTGAATAGAAATATGAGGTAGGCGACATTACAGCGAAGTTCTAAAGACGTTACATTTAAACGATCACACAATTCCACATAGTTGATTCCCCTTTGCGGGTAAACTCCATCAATTTTAAATACTAAAAATTTCAATAACCTTCTCTGAACTTTCTCTACGCTGATTTTGTGACAATAATAAATCGGATACCAAATAATATTTGCATACTCGAGAGTTGGTCGTACCAACGTAAAATAAAGTAGCTTAATTGCCTTTACACTGTGAAAATTTCTGCAGTTCCTGACGATGAAGCCATATAATTTCATTGCTTGAGACACCTTGTGAGAAATATGGTCGGTGAAAGACAGTTTTGCATCAAATGTGACACCTAAATCTTTGACAGAGACACATCTGTCCAACAACTCACCTTGAGTGTTATAAGCATACTCTAAGGTTTGTGTCTTTCTAGTGTAACTTACTATTTTACACTTTTTTGCATTTAGATTTAACTTGTTTTCGTTACACCAATCATGAACAATATCCAACTGTGTTTGAAGGTCAGCACAATTTTGAACGCAATTAACAGTAGAAAATAGTTTGAGATCATCTGCAAAACATAACCTTCCACCATCCACACTCTCACAAAGGTCATTTATAAATAGTAGGAACAGCAGAGGTCCCAAGTTCGAACCCTGGGGAACGCCGGACGTTGCAGGGTACAACTCCGATTTGAATCCATTGTAAGATACAAACTGCTTGCGGCCAGCCAAATAAGATTCCATGAAGTAAATGGCACTGTCTGTGAAACCAAAAGTATGCAGCTTACTCATCAAAATACCATGATCAATTTTATCAAAGGCCTTTGAGAAGTCGGTGTATATAACGTCAACTTGCTTATTATTATCTAATGACTCGGATATGTACTGAGTTATGATTGTTAAGTTTGTAATAGTCGATCGATTGGTCACAAAGCCATGTTGATAAAGCGATAGTTTTCTTTGAACTGAGCTGTATATACGACCATAGATGACTATCTCAAAGACCTTTGAAAATATACAAAGGATAGATATTGGTCTATAGTTTTCGATGAGCAGCTTGGAGCCATCCTTGTATATAGGGCATACTTTCGCAATCTTCCAAGCGTCCGGAAATTTACCATTAGACAAGCACAAATTGAATAACTTAGTAAGAGGAGAAACAAAACACTTTAAGCAATCCCTAACTAAAAAAGATGGAATCTTATCTGGACCAGCCGTCATCTTGTCTTTAAGCTTCCTTATTGCAAATTTTACCTCTTCCTCATTTATGGGAAAGAAATTTATAAGCCCACTGTCGCAGTCACTGAGGTTGACCTTAGAGGAACTGGTATCAGACAGTAGGTAAAAATTCTTGAAGTAATTGGCAAATCCATTAACAATCTCTTGCGGGTCAGTTAGATCAGTATTATTATAAGACATGTTACCTGGTATTCTCGAACTATTATTTTTAGAATGAATATAAGACCAGAATTGCTTTGGGTTTTGTGAAATCGATACTTGAACATCCTCAATATAGTTGTCATAAGCTACTTTTATTTGGCATTTAGTTAGAGCTCGTAAACGTTTAAATTCATCCATGTCACAGCTTTTGCCAAATTTCTTGAATTTTTGTCTATATTTTGCTTTTAACTTAATGTTCTGAATAATACTTCGATCATACCAAGGTGGATATTTGTGGCTAAATGTTTTATACATAGGTATATTTTTATCAAAGATGCTATAGATTTTCCTATACATAATCTCCAGTACAGTGTTAACATCAGTAGCTACGAAAATGTCATCCCATTCAACCTCGCTAAGGTCTCTATATAGCGCTGGAAAGTTAGCTTTCCTGAAGTTATAAACTTTGTCATCATTGCTCGGCTTGAATTTACGCTCTTTAGTGAAGAGATCTATACTAATACACAACGCAGGGTGGTGACTGTCTTCCGATACCAAAGGTAAATTATCATGAGATACGTTACAGCGAACATTGGAAACAATCAGGTCTAATAAACGGTGTAAATCGTTTTTCACATGGTTGAACTGTTCAAAGTTAAATAAGTCAAAGAAGTTTGAAAGTGTTTGAGTTTTAGGATCCAATGGATTACCGTCTACAAAATGAGGCGCATTGAAGTCACCGAAAAGTATAGTGCTTCCTTCATTTAAATAATCAAGTTGCTCTAGACTATCGAAAAAATTCTCAAACTCAGTAACTCCCAACTTATCAGGTATATATAATACTACAGCATAAAGAACACTAAACTCTAGGCGACATTCTACAATTAATAAATCAATGGAAGGGAATAAGACATCAAATGCATCAACATTAATCAGCTTTGTTCTTATAGAATTTTTAATAGCAAGTAAAACGCCACCTCCGGATTCCTTTTGAACAGTCTGAAATTTTCGATCTTTCCGATAAATATCATACATATCTGGAAATAACTCACTGCTTGCCACACTATCCCTTAGCCAAGTTTCACTTAATGCTACAAGGTCAAACTCACTATCACTGATGGATGAACTAAAAACGTCTACTTTGCTATTCAGCCCTCGCACATTTTGATAATAGCATCTGATCTGCCTTCGACTCACGCTACTGAAGCTGTTGGATATATTCAGTTTAACGACTTTACAATTTTAGGAGTTCCATCAAAATATTTGATTACGTATTGATCTGGACCTTCTGCGTTCCTGTTTGATACCTCAGCCTGCAATTTCTTGTAATATTCGATTTGTCGTTTAGTCCGGTCAAAGGAGATAGACACCCTGTTAAAATTGCTACCCTTGAGATTTTTAGCTTTGCGAATAATATGCAGCACCTGAGACTCCTCATGTAAAACCAACTTTATTGGCCTGTGTTTGCCTTGACTGTATCGACCAAGTCAGAACATAGCTTTGCTCTCCACTTTTACAGCTGGATCAACAGTTTTCAGCACTTTGTCGATTTCAGTTTTATCTTTTTGTTGACGAACTTCGGGCACATCTGATTGTTCTTGTTCAGGTAAGCCAAAAATCACAATATTTCTCCTACGAGCATTCCTTTCATTTAACTCGGCAATGACATCTTCAAAGTCGAATTCAGGAGACGTTGATTTGGCGGCATTGTTTTCAGACTTGAGCGTTCTAATGTCTTCCTGCAGAGCTAAGATGAGTGCCTTCAAATCATTAATTTGGTTACCAACGTTGCGACAGCTAACGCATGACCAAGAACAGCCCTTGCTTTGGTTGCTCAATACACTCGCTTCCTCCACAGTTAGGTTGACACAGGCATGCTTGAAAGTCTTAGTGCATACAGCACACTTCACCATTAAATTGCTTTTGAAAGATTTATTGCAGCATGCACAAATCAGATTAGATGGCATGATGACCCGCCACTGCTCGATTCCACATATACGGAAATAACTCCAAACTAATGAAACGTGACGGGCTCTTAGGTATAGGTTAGGAAGAACTATTTCAATAGATTTTACGGATAAGCATGGAATCAAACTGCTCTAGATATATATGGATATGAAGCAGCTACTCACATCTATACCCAACTGCAACACACAGTTCTTGAATGTAACGATTAACGTTAATTTTTAGAATAATCCAGCAGCAACGTAACAACTCTGTTTTGCTTAACACCAGCGGCGCACATTCCTATATGTATACATCGCAAAATTCTAAGCCTCTTGGTTTCTGTAATAGGCAAGCCAATGTTTGGATGGACTTAAAAAAGAATATGCCGCTAGGTTTTTCATTCACTGGTCAATGGCTACAACAAATTTTTCAGATTTACAACCCCCCACCCCGTAACCACCCCAAATTCACCCCCACCCAAAAAAGTAGAAAATGATCAGCAACTCCTAAAACGCCTAAAAACGAAGTTTGAGGAATATTTATTTTTTTTTGTTTTTTGATAATTACTCTGCCGCCAATGCACTGATTTTCAAAATTTTAGTAGCATTACCGAGAGCATTACCTACTAGAACCCCACAGCATATCGCTACCCAAATTTCATCAGAATCCATGCATCGGTTACTGAGACTAGGATGGTAGAAAAACGCGACAGACAGACAGACAGACTGACCGATGGAAATGAGTGACATGGATTTTCGTTATGTAGACATCATAACATGCCCAAAAAGCGTATTATCTCAGAATCTAAAATTTTCGCGATCACAATACTCCCCTCGCCTATCGGTATTGGAAGTTAAAGGAGCAAATACGATTAATTAGCGATAAAATTGAGTATATCATTGGAACATTTTAATTCTTATATCTAAAATAAATTAATAGTTACGTGGCAACAACCTTACTTCTTTCACCAAATACTTTTCACTGGTCAATTTATGATGTATGTATTATATTGCGTGTATCTGGTTTTAGACCCTGATGATGGTTTAAGTATAATAAATCAAAGTGTCGTGAAATATTTGGCTGACATCCACGAAAAACAGCAATCATTTATAGTCGCGGTCACTAGAAAAACAAGTTTAAAATCAAATAAACAACTATGTATTTGAAATTCCAAGCAAGCCTTATTTGCACCTATTAGACTGAGAGCCAGTGATCATAAGACTTACTGTATATTAGCAAACTTCATATTGATGCTAGGTTTACTATTACACATGCGATGGGGGATTCCAAAAGCGCCCAAAATGTGAGCCCAGTTACGTCATTTTAGCAAGTCAGCCTTTTTAGTATCTTCTAGTACATATATACCTTTTATTATACCAAAACTCAATGGCAGACACCTACTATTACCTAACATTTATGAAAAGTTACGGTATTTTAGCAAGGACGAAAATCATATATACTATTCACACTGTTATTATAAACGTAGGTTTTGAATGGCAGATACCTAGGTGTGTTACGACATACTGGCAGACGCTATAATATCTCTGTCGTGCTAAATAGACAGCATCAACAGTGACTACTAAAACGTAATTTTAGCAAGACTGCTGTTTCAATCTAATAGTACATACCTACCTTTTTTTATTCAAAAACTCAATTGCAGACATTTACTGCGGCTCATAATGTTTTAGAAGCCACTTATGACGCTGTTTGATTAGCGTGACAGAGCCTAGGTGTCTGCGATTCAAAAACTACATTTATAATAGTAATGTGACTGAAAAATATCATTTTAATCTATGCTAAAATATCGTTAATTTTTATAAAATTTTCAACTTTTGAAATTTTTTAAAACAAATTAGGAACCGGAATAAGCGTCTGTCATTGGATTTTTGCATAAGAAAAGGTATATACTACAATATATTAAGATGGCAGACTTGCTAAGATCACGCTTTACAAGTTATTTTTGACGCTGTTTAATTAGCTGACAGAGAGACATTATAGCGTCTGCAGTATGTTGGAACTCACCTAGGTGTTTGCCATTCAAAAGCTACATTCATAATATTAATGTGAATAAGATATATGATTTTCATCCTTGCTAAAATACCGTAACTTTTCATAAAATTTTCAACTTTTGAGATGTTTTAAAACGCCGAAAGGAATCGCGGGGATAATGAATCCCTATTTCGCCTATGGCATACCTGGCATCAATATTGTGCCAGTCCAGCCCTGGACGGCCGTCGGCACAATATCGGTCGGATTGTCGGTGTTTCCACGACAGGTTTCGAAACGGTTTTCGAAACGCGTTCAAAACTTTTTCAACTGACACTCTTGACAAACGTCATTTCCCAGTTTTATAACCTGTTTTCTTGTTTATCATTAATCTTTAGGTGATCTTTAGTTTGGAATTCAAATAAACTTCAATAAACTAACGATAGCGACATTAGACGCACTGTTCACAGTTCATTTCAAAACGTTTTGAAGTGACAGCTGGTATTGCCACGACATTTGGATCTCGATACGATCCCAAAAATTAGCGAATCGACCTTGAACAACAGGAAGCGTTTTGAAAACGCATCCAATTGACGTTTCCACGATATGTTTAAAAACTCAAAACGTTTTGAAAACGTTTTCAAAGTCCGTGGAAACGTAGTAGATCAATCTGAACGTCTTTTTTGCAAACAATCCTTTCTCTCTGAGCAAAATCAAATGGTACTTTATACAGCATCATTCTCCTAAGCTGAAGATAATAACGGCCGGAGGTCTATTTGGTACAATAAAGCTCACAGCGGCCGGCCGTCTTCCATTCCTTAACACTAGTATAATAGCCGAAAGTACCCGAGCGCGGCCACAGCCAACCGAGGCGTCGGCTCATAAATATAGCGATTAGCTATTATGTTCGTTCAGTTGACAACTTACATGTGGTTCTGGCGCCAAATCCAAGTAAATTGTCTGATATATGCGATTCGAGGTTAAACTAGCTTGCCACCCCGTGCCAGTCGTCTCCCCTGATGCTATCCGGGCGCTTCCGTTAATGTACGACCCAAAATTTTCAGGCGAATAACATAATGCAAACTTTAGATTGCAGAAGCATGTGTAATGTAGGTCACGGTGATTTACGTCAGAGATTATACCGTCTCCAATAGAGAGTAATTCTTGTCTCAGTTATTACTCTAAAGATACCCTCGTTGTACCTCGAAATAAAACAAATGAAATGTAGTGGTTTTTCTATGCAACTATTTGCTATACAGGGTATTTTGCAAGTTGGGACTTCCCTCTTGAGAAGCAAAATTGCCTTTGATACGACCAAGCTAATGTACGGTGAATCAGCAGCAACAGATTTAAGACAAAAATATGAAAATACTTACTATTCGTCCACTACGAAGTTTTAAATGCGGTCCTGTCACATGGGTCTTATAGATATGGTTCGAAGTTCGCGCCGCGAGACTGAAAGTTTATATTGTGTACATGGATAATCATTAAAATTGGGCGTTGCTAGATATTGTGTACTACAGGGCAACGCATACTGTACAGTTGATATTTGACACTAGAACCTCTGACACAGATTATGCTTGCTATAAAATATGGCCTAATTATCATACCTGGCTCACTCTTTTGTTCGAACAAGATTGTTCCTTGAAGCATATCAAACACTGTAACTTATTCAAAATCATTTTTCATCAATCAATTTTGTCAAATTTTGTATTTTAATAAAGGTTACAATGATAGCTGAATCGCTGGTAAAGTTTATCTTACGGCATATGTGGTTTTTTGTTGATAGGCCAATGAAGCGCGAGGAAACAGAGACAATCTTACGTACACTTTTTGCTTAAACTTCAAAAATGCAATGTTAGTGAGCCTCGTCTTTATGACCAATTCACATAAATTCACTGCTCAGTAAAAAGTTTATAGTGTGTATAGTGGATAATCATTAAAATTGGGCGTTGCTAGATATTGTGTACTAAAGGGCAACGCATACTGTATTGTTGATATTTGATACTACAACCTCTGACATAGATTATGCTTACTATAAAATATTGCCTAAAGGCCCGGTCAAACAGAGGGCGTTCTAGAACGTGGCGGTCCGGCGTTCCCTAACGCCGCGTTACCGCAATCCGTTGTTTGTACCAAACAGGCCTGGTTGACGGGTTGAGCAAAAGCATTGCGCCAATTTTTGTCAAGATATCTAGTAATTCCAAACATAGATGAACTCAAGGCCCGGTCAACAGAGGGCATTATATAACGCCGTAACGTCGCGTTCTAGAACGCCGCGTTGCAGTGTTCCGATGTCTTGTTAGATAACACCGGAACGCCGCGTTCTAGAACACCGTCTGTTTGACCGGGCCTTCATTGTCATATGCATGGGATAGTGCTTCAGATCTTTTAGGACCGAATCCCAAGGCAGCTCTGACATGGAAAAAGGTCGTGTATGATACTTACTCACGTGGAAATTGAAAGAACAATACACGTCTCTAAATTGCAAAAAAAAAATATGGACGTCTATGCCTCTCCAGCTAAAACTTCGGCTGTTCTGGGAGACAAAGTCCAGCGGCTTAATAGCCAGTGTCATCTGGAGTGAAACTTGAATTGGCGAATATTGCGGAGAACTTTATAGCGGCAATTTAGCACAGCACCAAATGACCTCCGGGTCTCGGGCGCACAGCTCGCTGTTTACACTGGACTGACCTGAGAGGGCAGTTTTCAACAGCACACCTACTAATTGGAAGATAGCTATCGGTGGAAATCGAGCATTCAAGAATTTTTGCTCACATTACAGCATATAATGTTTGAGGTGCTTGAGAATCATCTATTTTTTACATTTGGAACCCTTATCAGAACAAAAAGCCTTTGGTTTTTTCTGCCCAAACAGCATAGTTAATACTTAATCCGTGGATCGACGTTTAGTGAAGATGCGAGAAGTCATGCGTTTAAATTTTTGCAACTCGAATGTTATGCGGTTTCCTGGAAAGGCTTTCAGAGCTGCTATAAAATCCAAAGTTACAGTTAAATTTCGTATATCCTGCGTGTCGTAAAAGGCGACTAAAAGGAACCGAACTACTGTTGGTCTAAACAGTAACCTCTTCTCAACCAACAGCTTTGGGTGGACGAGTTGAGAGGAGTCGGGACATCTTCTTGTCCTTGGGGTGAGAAATTGCCCCTAAAAGCGGATGAGCCAGTAGATACCATCTGGTCAACGGCATAAGGATGCAGAAAGCAAATGGGAAACTACTGCATTAAAGAACTTAAACATATCCCAAGAGAAACTCGTAAAATGGGTAAATGCATTTTACGAGTTCACAACATGTCTGTTGAGACATTGTGATTATGATGATGATGATGATGATGCTGTATATCCAAATTTTAAGTTCCAAATAATAAAATCGTCAATCAAACTTAAGAACAGAGTTCCGTTGCTTAGCTTAACGAATGTTGTTTATAAAATTCCATGTAATGACTGTAATTTAGTTTACATAGGGCAGACATCTAGAAACTTAAAAAGCCGTATCGTGTCACATAAAAGTGATGCAAAGTTGCACCCTGAGCGTTGCGTACTTGCGTCACACGTCCAGAGTACTGGCCAGTCTATGAACTATACTTCAGTTGAAGTGCTTAATAGTGAATCCAACTTAACAAAACGTTTATTCTTAGAAATGGCCCACATCTATCAATGTGACAATTGTATGAACAAGAAAACTGACATAAGAAACTTGGGTGTCATATATTCATACCTCCTTCAATGTGAAAAATTATACATAACACCAACAGATTAGCCTTGCTTGATGTTTCTCCCTTTTAAACCCAACAGTTGTTATCAACAACAAGTTTGCCATAATTCAATTAATTAAGAAGTGATAAAATTTAAACAAGTAAAATAATTTAATTTTGTTCCTTATAACTATTTTTGTACCACTTAGTTTCTCGTCCATCACCACTTATATAAAAATCATAAAAGTTTTTAAATAATATTAATTCAAAAGTTTATTACACGTAATATCTTTATCTGTGGTTGGTATTATGTTTCCTGGACTATGAAAGAAACATCGACACCTGTTTCAAATTATAATTGATACTTCTGAAATGACTCAAACATTCCCCACTCCAGGTACTTCATAACCTCGCTTCCTGTCTGGGTTGGAAAACTCTTCATTGTGGTACCAGTCCTCGAACATAACAGATATCTGAATCTATTTTATCAATCTATAGATTTTTTAACCTCAATGTCGTGTATGATGAACTAATTGACGAGGATATTATTAAATATCATAATATTTTTAAAGAATTTTTGTGCGAGTCTAACCAATATGTTCCATTACGTATTTTCTAACCTAAGCAACAATCTCAACAAACTTTGTAAGTATAAACTCCATTTTTGCTTACCTGTTGCTTATGTTAATTCAATATTTCAGCCCTGATGATGGAGGCATAGTTCTCCGAAAGCTTGGAATTCAGTTGAAAGAGTACACTTCGCTTTAATATATCTTTTGCCGCTTCCCAGCTATCGCTAATTTTGTTTGTTATGAATATACATATGTTCATACCTGGTCTACGTTACATATACTATGCATGTACATTAGACGTACATATGTACATTCAATGGATATGCCATGTATTTAAAAGTACGCGACAAACGTACATGAAATGTATATTTTTTTGATGTCTATTTGACATCCATTGGACATTTTTGCTCCATTTGTGGATATACATATCGAATAATTCGCTATTCATTGTATATACAATGTATATACTTTTGTTATGTGGGATCCACTACGAAATATCGTATTGAGGCGATTTGCAATATCGTAGGTTGTAAAATTTGGTCCTCATCTTCGGGATCATATAGACGAGGCCTACCGGTATCACTGAGACATTTTCGAAAGGTTCCTGTCTCAAATCTCTTTCGTTGGGTTTACTGCGATTAGGGTATCGCCGTCTGTATTCCGGGCGAGCAGCCTTCAATTGCATAAACTATATTTGAACACAATATCCGCATATTCTTCATTTGTGAACATAATGACCACTTATGAACACACTGTAGATCGATCATGAGCGTACTTACGCTCGTGAACACCAACGCCGTTGCTCGTTTCAAAAGTAGCGATGCAGCTTTCACAACCCGCTAAAACTTAATTTTCGCAGGCATGCGTTCATTATGGTCGATCTACAGCACAAAATCTATAGCTTCAGCTTTAGCGTACATACGATTGTGATCAATCCATATTGTGTTCACTAAAGATATCGTGCTTAATTTTAGACCTGCTTCGTTCTGACCTTTCATTTATACATGACGGAAAATCTACGCATACACAATACTTCATAATGTGGCTTGCATGTTGTGCTTGATTACCTATGTATATGTAAGTTTTACTTTTAAGAGATTACCTAGCGACTTCTCAAGACGAATCCATCTTAAATTACAATTTTTTTTCAAACGCTTATTGTCCATTATACACTTTACAGTTACATATGTTTTTTTAATTCCCTAAACAGTGTATAGCAACACTGGTATCGGGAATATTAATTATTCAATGAAAAATTACAAAAGCGAAAAGCGAAAACTATGATAATAGTTTGGTAATTATGACAGAAACAAATATACAGGGTGGTCCAATAAGCGCGCGGTGCTCTCTAGCAGCCATACCGTTTAAATTAGACGAAAATGTTTGAAATAAAAAACGTTTCATTTCAAATGCTCTACATTCAGAAAATGATTTCAAAGATGGCGGACTTCCGGAAATACCGGAAGTAGGCATCAACTTCCTTATATTAAATGGGACACCCTGTATATTATTATGTTTTTGAATTTAGCATCGATTTTTAGGTCCAGTTTGTTAACCATTGTCTATATCTACGAAGCCTATTTTCGGAGTTATTCAGGAATTCTCACAAAATTTCACGTTTGTAGTACTTTACAAGAAAAGTTAATATCTCGGAAACTGAACGCGATAGAAAGATGCAGTTTTCGGTTTTGAAACATTGATTTAATGTTCTTTTGAAACAATGTTCTTACTGAAACACAAGTACGTTTCTCGCTTGTTTCAGAACCGAAAACTGCATCTTTCTATCGCATTTAGTTTCTGTGATATTAACTTTTCTTGTAAAGTACTACAAACGTCAAAATTTGTAAAAATTGCATAAATAGTTAACTCCGAAAATAGGCTTCGTACACAGCAATGGTTAACAATCTGGACCTAAAAATCGATGCTGAATTCAAAAACGTAATAATATACAGGGTGTCCCATTTAAAATAAGGAAGTTGATGCCTACTTCCGGCATATCCGGAAGTCCGCCATCCTAGAAATTATTTTCTAAATGTAGGGAAAAGAAACGTTTTCTATTTAAAACATTTTCGTCTAGTTTAAACGGTATGGCCGCTAGAGAGCACCGCGCGCTTATTGGACTACCCTGTATAATATACACCCACGGACACCCATGTATATACACCCCCACACCACTCCAATGAAAATTTATTTTATAAGTTATACAATTTTAAGACCCTATACCGAAGTTTTGGTTAAATGATCACTTTTTATGATGTAATAGTACATTATTCAAGTACTCATAACAAAAATTGGAAATCCTATGACAAATTTTTGCAAAACGCTCTGTTGAAACTTTGTATTCTCGGAGATTCATTACGCTTTCAGGGCTCCAATACATCGGGCTGCTTTTCCATTATCCAGTGACTACTTCTTACACCGTAAAGTGAGTAATCACTTAGGCTGCAAATTCTCCATCCTAGCAGACATGAGACTCAGAGTGAACTGTCTTCTTGCATTCTAAGAATCCAAGCTCTATTCTTACCCCTCAAAAATTCGTAAGGCGTAAAAAGAGTCGCACTTGGAACGAACAAACCTTGCAAGTAGACCACAGTTAGCAAGATTATACAATAAACCGAACTTCTCGATCAATTACCGCGAAGGAGGAAGTGCATGTGCAGTTATGCAGTTGCAAAGGAAGAGCGGACTGTTTAAGAATTCATGAGGGCTTGAAAGGCCCTTTAGGTCTACACCTTAAATTATTCAGTGGGATTCGACTTGGAGTACAAAACTATTAAGCTAACAAATACATTAGCGGACTTTCTGCGGAGTTGCCTCGTGCTGAATTCAACATCGTCTTCGCGTAGAATCTAGAGAATGATGCATTTAGTCTAGTCACATTGTGGAATGTAACAAAGGATTGCTGTAGCAAGAGGGTGACGTTCTGAGTTACGTGAATGTAGAGTACATCCCAAGGAAATTCTAGAAGGTGGTGGGTAGCGCTGAATAGTTTTACTCAGCTCTGCTTGTATGGTATGTAGGATAATGGAACAATATCAAGTCAACCATCGACATGGGGCTGGGTTCATCACATCTCATCCTAATGTCAGATCTTAAATGAATATAACTTTGGCACGATTTCCTATATTATGTAGTCAGGAAGTTGTTTCCTTCTTCTAGATATATGCGTCAAACTACGCTTCGTTGCCTCTGTAAATATCGCTACTATGTTACTTCAGAAAAATAAGATAAAAAATAGGGCCATCTGCAAAATGAGTCCGAAGAAGCTACATTTTATTTGCAGATACCTTCGTTGTGATGTTCCAATAAAGCACAAAAGAATATTTTGAATATCATATGCTTACCCTTGTAATTTTTGAGATATATCAAGTGTCATCAAAAATTCGTAACAGAAATTCTGTAAAATAGTATTTTCTACAAATTTGTGTACTTATACGGTTATCAACTTATTCGACACGGAGAATTCTGGCTAAAGTGTTCGTTGAAAAATAATTTCGGATGGATAGGGACCTATTGAGGCTATATTTTAAAAATAGTTGTGGGTGTCCCCAAAACATGAAACGTATCAAAGTAATATTTTTGAATTGAACACCCTATATGTTATAGCATATTCAGATTTCTTGGTGATTTCTAGTGACTCCATGTATGACACATGGGACATAAAGCGGACCGTTTAGGTGTAAATAACTATTTTCGGTATAAGTAAATATCAACAAAAAATTGAATATCGCAGAGATTATAAAATCTAAAAGGTTGTGGCTGCCGTTACTAAGCATGAAGTGCGTCAGCTTAGGTTGGACGGTCAAATTTGAACTACGTTCGTGCTTGAACAATTTGGTCGATTAATTAAGGAAACTTCAATCAGATATAACTTGATTTTTTCAAATTGGAATGCCTAATTTTTTTATATGGTTAAATGTAAAATTTGATAGCCTTTCAAATGATATAAGTTTGTGAATACCAACCTCTGGTAGTTGTCATTTAATTTCAAATTTTCGAGATATAGCGTGAAAAACAGAAGCGCTCATGTTCTATTGAGTAATATATGCCGCAGATACTATACAGGGTGATTCAAGCTCAACGCCTCGGACTCTTGTGACCAAACGATACCACTTTTCGAAAAATCGACTTTGCAGGTGTATGTAGGTGGAGTTGGACTACATTTTAAAAGTAATGGCTTTTACACAGGGTGTCTAATAAAAGCGTGACATATCAAAGTTATGTTTTTTTAAATGGAACACCCTGTATATTATTGCATATTTAGATTCCCGGGTGAATTGTAGTGTGACTTTACGTATCACACATGTGACTTTAAGCTAACCGTTTAGGTGCAAATCACAATTTTGGATATAGGTAGATGTCAGAAAAAAATGGAATATCTCAGCTATTATAAATCTTAGAGGGCTGTGACTTTGCCATGTTACTACTACATGAAATGTGTCAGCTTGCTTTAGACGGTCACGTTCGAATTACATTTGTACTTAGAGAGGTCTGTAGATCAATTAAAGAAACTTCAATCAAAGCTAACTTGATTTTTTCAAATGGGAATGCATAATTTTTTTTATACGATCAAATGTGCTATTTGATACGCTTTCTAATGATATCAGGTTGTGAATATCAATCTATGGTAGTTTTTATTAAATTTCGAGATTTCAATCAAATCAGTGTTTTTCAATTTCCCTACGTACAAACAAACTAGTAGGCCATGAAAAATAAACAAAATCGTATTTATATGAAAGAAAACAACTAACTTAGCAAAAAGATCCAGAAGAAGTAGAGTAAAAGGACAAGATTATAAAAATTCCCTACAACAAATCAACTCTAACCAGAAACAACGGCGGTAATATGTCTAAGGTTAAAGAGAAGCTGGAGTACGACAGAAATGGATAATTTTTACAGCCTACTAGCGACTGCAATGTACTAGAGATTAAAAGTTTCCAAAATCACTAAACACCTTTAAACGAAAGCAAAACTTTCAGCGATCGTTGCCGTCAGTCTAATATCTTCAGAACGCAATTTCACATTTAATGGTATAAAACAGTAGTCATTTCCGTCAATGTCAAAAGTAATGATACCTCTCACTGTCGTCCTTTAAATTTTTCAGTATCTATTAGCAAAATCGCACAAAAAGGAATACTGACAAATCATATTTTAATTTTCTGCCAGGTAACTTACGTCTAATAATTTGAGCAGACTTTTAATTTATTCTTCATTTTCGGCGATCTTGCTTATGAGTATTTAAGAATTTGCAGAACTCCAGTCAGAGGTATCGGTTGCTATTTTTTTAAATCATTCAATGTGAAATTTTATTCTGAACTATTAAACTGCCAGCAACATTACGTAGTAGATTTCCTTTCATTTCAAAATTCATAATGGTTTTGTGAATTGTGAATCTTTAGAATATTGTAGTATATATGCTATAAAAAATACCCATTTCTGTCGTACTCCAGCTGCTTTTTACCTTAGATGTGTTATGTCTGTTATTTCTGGTTAAAATTGATTTGTTGTAAGGCCTTTCTATAATTTTGTCCCTTTACTCTAGTTCGTCCGTAACTATCTGCTAAGTCAGCTGTTTTGTTCCATCTGAACAGTTTTTTGTTTATATTTCATGGCCTGCTAAGTTGCTCATGGGTAGGAAAGTTGAAAAACACCGGTATTATGGAAAATTTGAAATTAAATCAAAACTACCAGAGATTAGTATTTTCAACCGCATATCATTAGAAAGCTTATCAAATTGCACATCTGATCGTATAGAAAAAGTTAAGCACTCCCATTTGAAAAAATCAAGTTACCTTTGATTGAAGTTTTCTTAATTGATCTACCGATTTCTCCACGTACAAATATAATTTGAACTCGACCGTCTAACATAAGCTGACAGATTTTATGCTTAATAACACGGCAAAGTCACAGCTCTCTAAGATTTATAATAGCTGCGATATTCAATTTTTTTCTGACATCTACTTATACCAAAAATCGAGATTTGTACCTAAACGGTTCGCTTAAAGTCCCATGTGTGATACATTAAGTCACACTAAAATTCACCCGGAAATCTAAATATGCAATAATATACAGGGTATTCCATTTAAAAAAACATAACTTTGATATGTTACGCTTTTATTGAACACCCTGTATAAAAGCCATTGTTTTTAAAATGTAGTCCAGCTCGATCTACATACACTCGCAAAGTCGACTTTTCGAAAAGTGGTATCGTTTAGTCACAAGAGTCCGAGGCGTTGAGCTTGACTCACCCTGTATAAAAGCACTTTTCTGAAAACTAAAAAAATAAATTCCTATTATTAAAATGGCATGCATAAAAATGGAATGCAGAGTATTCGCAGTTAGCTATGCGGGTACTCCAAAAGATGAAGTAAACATTGACAAATTTTGATACACTCTGTCAAATTTTCATCCCTTCCAGCAGCTTCCAGAAGCAGCTCGAGAGCATACATATTCATTAGGTCTCCTACCAAGCACATATTTGGCTAGGAAAATCTATAACCCGAAGAATGAGGTTGAGAACTGAAGAATGACATATTGCAGTCGAAATTAACACTGCAGCCATCTGCTCTAGATGAACAATTGAATAAAATATACGAGGGTTGTTCTATATCTCCGTCAATCTACAAAGTACGCAGACAGCTGTTTCACGCTTATCAGCGATCATCAGTGCGTCATAGGTCGATTGACGGAGATAGAAATCACAGAATTTTCATGTCTATCAGACATGTGCAGCATGTGAGAGCAGACGACAGAAAAGATCTGCCATCTAGCACCCGAGGGTAACGGCAAATCAAAGAAAATCGCTGCTAAACAGCAGCAACCTCCTTGGTCGAACGCCATGGCGCGTTCGCTTGACCTGGCCAGAAGAGTTCGGTTCTATATGCTGCTGCATATGAGAGTCGATATACGAGGGTTGCTCTATATCTCCGTCAATCCACCAGTACGCAGACAGCTGTTTCACGCTTATTAGCGACCATCAGTGCGCCATAGGTCGAATGACGGAGATAGAGAACATCAGAATTTTCATGTCTACCAGACATGTGAAGCATGTGAGAGCAGGCGTCAGAAAAAATCTGCCTGCCTTGAATAAAATATTTTTTAATAATTGTAAAAAGAGAGTCATAGAAGGGTTAAGTGACGTTGAGCCTGAAGAGGTCTTTTCAACAGACTTAGAGCCAACAGATATGGAGATATGGCGCCTAGCCCAGCTATAAAAAATGATAGATTAATGTTAGAAAACAATTCCTAAGATAGAAAACATGAATCAGGCCTACTCAGGATATAATAATACGCGCCTTGCATTCTACTTTAAAAGTGGCGTGGAAAATAATGTATTTTTTTATTATTAACTTTATATTATATTTATTTTCGAAATAAGCCGATTTTTACAGTTTTAGTAATGAGGTATTTATGAGACCAACAGATTGGGAACGGATGGCTCCGCAGTATAATACAGATGATAAGGCTGACATGGCTTAACAGTAAAAGGCCTGGCCAAAGTTGGAACTGGATCTCACTTCGGATTTATTAATAACGCAAAAAGAAAGTTATGTCGCAAAAAATAAAGTTGTTTCCTGGCAAACTGTAAAACAATGTATTTATTCCAAATTAATTTTTGGTAAATATTTTGATAAACCTCACAGCGGTGACCAACCTGCTTATAGATTCAGCATATGCAGTTTGTAAATCAAAAAGACAATCACAGTTTCATTTTCGTTGACAAAACGTGTGCTGAATATCCTTCGCCGATGCCTCACCTATATAGTAGTATTTCGAATCGTCCTGTGTTACCTGCCGCATGTTACGTTAATGTATCATAAATTAAGCTTGGAAAATATAGTGACCGAACGGTCTCCAATAACATAACCTATATCGAGTTTGGATTGCTACAGCTCAACAATATTTTTCCATTTGTGGTTATTTATGAAATAATACAATTTTCAATAAATCAAACAAAATTCGAAATGACTGCATATATTCCCTATCAAGTATTTATAGCCATCCCATTCGATGGCTAATATAATCGAAAATATACATCTGACGGTAACTATGAATGCTGATAAATGAGATGCATGTCAATAATCTAAGCGTGATTCATATCGAAAAAAGCCAACAAAGGCAACGTAGTGGTTTCATATAGTGGGGTATATTCACACTTTTAGTGGTGGCGAAGTATAGTGGGCAATTTTGTCAAATTAGGGGGATAGTTGTTTAAAGAGGAGGGCTGAGTAATTATGCAAACATGTCGTTTTATCAATTTTGATGATCAAAAGGGGTTAACAAATGCATTATTCTTGATTCGAGTTCTGGCTATGGCCACATCGTTTTTCGATGGTTGTAACATATCATTTCTAGGTTGGGGTGTCCAAATCTACACCTTTTTTGTACACATAAAAGGTGATTGGTGATTCAATACATTAATTTGGGGTGCTGATAGTAGAGGTGGTAAGCTAATAAATTGACCAAATTCTACAATTCCTCATAGTTTCCGTGATACATCAAATTTTAGAGATTTTCACTAAAATGCAGATCTCCAAACCAAAACCATAATAAAACAAAGTTTTGTTTTCAGAGTTTGCAATTTTTGTTATTATTTCTTAGAAAATATGCTATTACGTCATTATGGACTAAAATAAAGTAAACATGTATCAAACACTTTGTGAGATAGTAGCCGGCATAGATACGTGCACGGAAACCATCTACAGTTTCAGCTTTAGCGTATGTACGTTCATGATGCATCTACAGGGTGGTCTACTAGTCTACACATGAAGAATATGTGGACATCCTGTCCTTATATGGTTAATTCAATAGAAGCGCGGCGGCTGCTCGCCCGGAATACAGACGGCGATACCCTAATTGAAGTTCAACCAACGAAATAATTTGTTCTGACGATGATGATGATGAGTAGAGTCCGGATTAAAAAGCATAAAAAAACTTAAAATAAGCGCTTCAAAAGCATCCAATTTTACACAAAAAAGCATGGAATATGCATAAACAACGCATAAAAGTGAAATCAAAATTTATTGTTCATCTATAAAATACATAAGAAAATATATGACAGACAAATAATATTAAATTAAACTGAGTCTCTATTAAACAACAAAACGAAAAGAAATATAATTCAGTTCTTATAGAAACAAAAAACAACTAAATGCTGACTTAGATGTTCCATAATAGACTGTCTTCTAACTCTTAAAATATTTTTGTAGTCGGAAGTCCTTTCTATGTCAACACTATAGTTATGGGCGCATATTTAAATTTTGCGAGCACATTTGGGGTTATTTGTAACTTTGGGTCAGTATTCCCTGCCAATACAAAAGCAATTTTTCTTTAATTTCTGGAAACCCTCATTCTTAGACAGGAACATTGTCAATGGCTTTTTCGAAACCAAATTTTGATGGATGTATCCAATCTGCTCCTTGTTTCTCCAAGGAATTTATGGTGGTACGAGAAAACTAAGACACCATTTGACAATATTTAATTGCTTTGTTAGCTGTTTCGGGTAGCTCGAATATAAGTTTTTTGAAATTCTCAAAACTATCTCCATAATGTAATGCGGCATCTAACCGTGTGCCCCGTCTTGTCAAAACTGGTTCAGGTGGTAATGAAAAGCATCCAATTTTACACAAAAAAGCATGGAATATGCATAAATACTGCATAAAAGTGAAATCAAAATTCATTGTTCGTCTATAAAATACATAAGAAAATATATGATAGACAAATATTAAATCAAGCTAAGTCTCTATTTAACAACAAAACGGAAAGAAAAATAATTCAGTTTTTATAGAAACAAAAAATAACTAAATGCTGACTTAGATGTTCCATAATAAACTATCTCCTTAAAATATTTTTGTAGTCGGAAGTCCTTTCTATGTCAACACTTGTTATAGGCGCATATTTAAATTTTGCCAGCACATTTGGGGTTATCTGTAACTCTGGATCAGTACTCCCTGCCAATACAAAAGCAATTATTCTTTAACTTCTGGAAACCTTAATTCTTAGACAGTGTATCTTTCAACTTTTTCTGTACTATTAGGGCAGTTGCTCCAGGAACATTGTCAATGGTTTTTTCGAAATCAAATTTTGATGGTTATATCCAATCTACTCCTTGTTCCTCCAAGGACTTTATGGTGGTACTAAAAAAACTAAAATTTGCTTTTGTATAAGCTAAATTGTTCATCAATTCGTCTTGATTCAACACCATTTAACAATCTTTGATTGCTTTGCTAGCTGTTTCGGGTAGCTCCAATATATATTTTCTGAAATTTTCAAAACTATCTCCATAATATAATGCGGCATCTAACCCTGTGCCTCGTCTTGTCAAAACTGGTTCAGGTGGTAAGGGAATATTCGGTAGTCGTTCTTAAAAAAGTTTTACACGCAAAGGCGCCTTGACAAACACTTTTTTTTCACTTCTTTATAAGTTCATTGAGAAGAGGAAATTGTTGCCTTATAGTTTCAGCAATTCCGTTCAAGCCATGAGCAAAACAAGTGCACGGACATACATTTGGACCAAAGACTTTTAAATTTGTAACTGTTTTAACCATATAATGCAGCTGCGTCAGAGAGCATGAGTAACACTTTGCTACAGGGAACTGGTTCTGGCAAGTAAAAGTTTGCTAGTGCATCATTCACAAATATAGATACTGTATTGCTGTTTGTGGTTTTTAGCTCCTGAGAACATATTAAATACCGTGTGGGTGCAATTTCTTTATCAAGGACTCCAATAATTAAAATTGCAGCATATCTTCCACAAGCATAGTGACTTCCAATTATGTCATTCATTTGTTGAACAGTTTCTTATACAGAGCTGACATAATTTTTACAGTACGTACAAAAACCCTAAAAAGAGGCTGTAAATAAGCACAAACCAGAAAATATGCATAAGATTTTAAAAAAAGCAAAATAAGCATTATAAACCGTGCTTTTTTGGATTTTTTTTGTCTAATTCATCTTAAAATATTTTAAGCTGTCTAATATTTGCTCGTAATATTTCCAAAAAGCATAATGGCTCCAAATCTGATTCTTCGAAATTTTGAACAAGGTCCTACTGCATCCACCTACACTGTTGCAAATCGACTCAATACAGTATTTTGAAGTGAAAAGTATGGTTCACTGCGCAGGTGACCCTGCCAGAAGAATGATTTTTTTTCAATTTATACTTCATGTGGACGCCGAGGTTGCAACATTTTTGAGTAGGATTCTTTGGACGGATGGGTTCGTACATAACTAAAAATATACGAATACAAGATACTAACGTGCCTTGCATGTTATACTTGCTCCATTTTAAATTACAACTTGGTGTTTTCTTCTAAAATTATACAATTTTGAGACCCTATACCGAGGTTTTGATTAACTGATCACTTTTTATGACTAACCATATTATTCAAGTATCCATAACAAAAATTAGAAATCCCATGACAAGCTTTTTCCAAACGCTATGTTCAAACTTTGTACTCTCGGAAATCCAATATGCTTTTAGAGCTCAATTGCGTTTTGCATCAGATTTATAGTACCAATGGACAACTACACCTTTGCCAGTTGTAGTTTCTAAAGCGTCAACTGATAATTCAAAACGGTCATGTTGATCTTCCAACTCGCCAACTGTAAATTCAGACCGAGAGGTATAAACTACATCTGACAGTTCGAAATTACAAGTGACGTGTTGGAAAATTAGCTTGACAGTTTTGAGTTATCACTTGACGCTTTAGAAACTACAGCTGGAAAAGGTGTAGAAAGATGGGGATGTTTTTTACCGTAAAGTGAACGGTATATTATTTGGTGACTTTTTGAGATAACTTAATTAAATTACAGTCACTTTCTATATTAAGTAGTAGATTGGTCAATAAAGTAAGAATAAACTAATGATCATTAACTAGTTAGGTTAACTGACTGAAGCAACTAATCAGATGACCAGTAATACTAGCTACACTGACCCAAATAATGAAGTTAAGTTGGCTGACTTAGTATTTTCCCTACACTGTGTTTCTTAGCTTATAGAGATACCCTCTAATGATATATTACGTGAAATCTCATACAGGCTTTCAATATTCAACAAGGCGTAATAATTGGAAAGCTAATTATGTACTGTAGTCAGAGTTACGTTGATCTTATGGCAATTAATTGTTGTTTATTAGTGAAAACTACTGATACAAGCATTTTCGATAATAATGCACTGTTTCTCACTCTGCACAGTAGCAGGGTGGTGTTAAAATTTCATTACAATCAAGCTAGCTAATAGTTATAGAATTATGAAGTGGAGTATGTATTAAAAAATTCTAATTCTACGAATATGCATTCGAAGGCAATGCTGGAATAGATCTTATAAGCACATATGCGGAACATTTAAGAATTACCTGATACAAACACGTAAACATCGATACATCTATGAATATTTGTTTGAAGTTTGAAGCTAACCCCAGAAATTCCAAATACAATGTAAAGTTTATGTTGAGGATTAAATTTTATTTATTCTGGTTTGGATAAAACAACATGTTTATAGTACAGTGATGTTTATGTAACGATGTATTCAGGCAATTAATAAATATTCCGCCATTTTGTAGTAGGTGAAGATATTGACTTTATATTCTAGGGTTGTGAAGTACTCGTTAGGAGCTTTTAAAAGATGTTTCACAGGATCCCCCTTTAGTTTAATTTTTTTTTTTTGATAATGGCCCCCAGCTGCAGTATTGCATCTGTTAATTTTACTCCAAAATGTAGTATTCACGCATCAATTTCATTATCCCAAGTTTTAGTTTTTTGAGTTGACCCGTTCAAAAAATGAAAGAGGGGACACTAAAGATGAGCAATGTATTGGGGTATCCCATAATTCATAGATCAGACGAAGTGAGGTGATAGGGGAGATTATTTGCGATCAGAGTAAATGTAATTTATGTATTAATTCGGTTATGGCTAGGTTTCAAGTTATTTGACGTTTTTTCTTTTATTTTTGACACTGTTTAATGCATTTAACACAGTTTTGGAAATGAAGGCTCTTTCAGTCCGTTTATGTATTCTTTAGAGTTGAAATTATACAGGGTGTCTGGCAAGGTATACCTGATAAATTTCTGCCAAAAACATCCTGTAGATACAAATTGCCGGTAACATCCAAAATAGTATCCACTTGATATTCAAGTAACTCGCTGTATAATATTATTGAGAAAAGTTAAAGGAATATATCAATTTGGACATATTACTTGCGATCTTGCAAATCCGGAAATTAATAGAAAATAAATTATAACTTGGCAACGTCGCAATCGATCCTAAAAATATTTTAGGGTTGAATAGAGATCGATCATGGACACTAGAAGAATTTAAGAAAAAGTTAAGTGCCACATAAAAAAATCAAGTTGATCACTATATTACTTTCCCGCAACACCCTGTACATTTCAAAATATTTTCAGAATATGCGTCTTAAGTAACCAAATAACTTTTGTATTTGATATTTTCTTCTATCAGGTATACCTTGCGAGATATCGAAGAATTACACACTAACTGGACACCCTGTAAATGTTGTACGTATCAAGCAAAGGGCATTTATGTAAAATTTGTAAAGTACTCTTAATAAAATTGCGGAAAACTTTTTAGTATAGCGGTACGTAGAATGTTATTGATGCTGCTTTTGATTGAGTTTTGGCAAATGAAGTACTATTCTGATATTGCTATATGTATCCATGAAACGATTTCGCCAAAAAATATACGTGTTTGGATATGCAGCTGCTCAGCAACATAAATATAGGAATTTTTCGTTTCTTTGTCTAGCAATACTTATTGATTTATTATTTGAATAATCGACAAGGATGAATAACTAAGCCGCTTACATTGATGTGAATTAATTTATATCCCTATCTTATAGCTGATGACTCGTCCACGATATAAACGAAATACAATTTAATGAGAAAGTCTGCGTATAATTTAATTAAACCAGAAAATAATTGGAAAGAAAACACCATAGAATAGCGGGGTTACCTTGTTTATTAAATTATTAAGGTGGAAAAATATTACACAAATATTACACAATTTGGAACACGAAGGTACCTCGAGCGTAATTGTTAATTAAGTCAAATATACGAAGCCCCGTTTGGTTATCTTCCCCTGCCACAAAATGAAATTGAAGCTTTTTTTGGTGGATGTTTGTTTTCAGAACAGTTGTTATATTTGGAAGTAGATATTCTATTCTAAACTAAAAAAATAAAGTGAGCCATTTGTTTAAGTTGCTAACGTACTTGTGTCATTGGGTAATTTCCACACAAAGTACGAAAGGGAATGTAACCGCGTGTTATACGTACAGCCTGACATGTGTAGCAAGAGACTTGGGAATTTCGCCGCTGTCTCACACGCACATGTTATTTCATATCCTCTCATGTCTTGCTATCCTTGTCTGGTTCATATTTCTCACGGCTTTTGTTACACTTCTCAGGCTGAACATAAGAAAAAAGAGAAGTTCTATCGACAGAGTTCGTGCAGGTGCAGCCTTTTGAATGTTTCTGATATAGCTAAAGCTCAAACTGAGGAAAAAGATTCAAAAAAATTAATGAAGGAAGTAAAATCTCCTCTCCATTTGCTGCCTCTCGACCTGTTTTTCCAGACAGTGCGGCATTCATTTGCTATATTTTTTGTTATTAGTGTTGTAGTGTTAGTGTCGAATTATTGTCTAAGGTTTGCTATATTGTTGACAAAACTTGAACTTGCAATTAAGTTAACGCATGTAACAAATTACTAACGTTTGCCTATAACCGCAGCACCATCTGTTGTAAGAACACTAGATTTAAGCCGCGAATGAGTTCTTGCGATTTTACTATGCTGGAAGGAAGATTATTGCAAATACAGGTAGAAAATGAAAGTAAAACCAGATGTGTAAAGAATCCTACTCTCCTCTTCTAAAATGGTGCAATCAAAATAATCAAGAAACACAAATAATTTGTAATTTATGAAGGATAGTCGGAAATCTCTAACAACGCTGAATCAAAATTGTTCTCGACAAAAATGTCTTCCCTCCGCTAACCTATCCTTCGTTAACTTCTGAGCTCGACGACTTTTGAAATCCTATGATTTGCGTCAAATCAAACCGCTGGCTATAAAGTATAGTACATAAAAAACACACATTCTTATATTCGCTTAGTATCATATTCTAGATTTGTTGAGAATGACCAGTTTACATATTTTAGATAGAGCATACCACTATAGCCTATTTGCTAGTTTATATGGGTTAAAAAAAATACTCAAGCTTTTCTCTTTGGTTCATTGCTGAATCCAATTTAACGTGATACTAACTGATTCAATATACCTTACACAAGTTTAACCTGTGTCACCTAGACGCAGATGTTTCAAAATTCATAACCCCCAAACGGACATGTAATGCATTTCCCATCTCATGCTACCACGATATCAAGCTAACTGCGATGCATACCTATACTCTGCTACTTGATACTTTAGACTGGCCTGACGTCTATTTGATGGGTATCATCAGCTGACGAAGAAGTGGAAATCCTGCAAGTCAGGACTGTCTTAGTAATATTTTTACTGAATACCTACCTGATTGACAAAAAATAATGGCTATTTTTGTGAACAAGAAAATGATTCAACATGTAAAATTTCACATCAAAAATGCTTGATCGAAACTAATACATTTTTTCGTTTACATGTATATTGCTAAGCGTCAATTACTCATGCACCAAATGCAGCCCTGTATATGTGCCGTTAAAGCATGTGTCAAGATTCATTCTGGGGGATTTTTAGTTATCACTAACCGAACATCGCTGTTGACACGGATGACAGTCTAAAGTATCGGATAATAGGGTATAGTTATGAATGAGAGTGGATCAAATCAAATCTTTGAGATAAGATCCACCTAAGATTAAGCTTTAGTTAAGCAAGCGAGTACAAACGGCGACGAAAGCACATACGCCATAACTTGTCTCTGTTTCTACACACACATTCTGAAACAAGTTCACTTAATACATATTTCATGCAATAGCTGAAAACTAATTGACGGGAAGGCATATCTGGAAAATTTTGAAAAATGATATTCAAAAACTCGAAGCCAGTCAGGCCGTATTTGAATAAAAAATACTAGCATGTCAAATTTCTCAATTCAATTCGTATGATCCTATTTTAATGGTCAGTATCTAATAGAACATGTGTTCCGTAAATTTCAACCAAAGTATATACATCCCTTGCTTATTCGTTGCATATTTGGAATAGTACATGAATCCATTAGTTGCCTATGTGCGCAGTTATCGGTTGAAAATACAGATACTGTAGCATGTGTTCTTTAATTACTCATTCATAATAATTAATTTAAAGCTCAATCCCAATATACGTAATGGTGAAATGGTATATACGACCCACATCCAAGATAAACATACACAAACTGTTTGCCTGTAATTATCCACCACTATTTACCTTTGCCGTGTGCTTCAAAACTGTGATAATGATTAGCTGAGTGAATAGACACGTTTGCAGGCAAGTTAAAAAACGACGTCAAATGACATGACAGTACTGCTTACAAGTTCTGTATAATAAGAAAAAAGTTGGAGTTGCCAAATTAGCCACCATCCCAACATTACCCCCATACAGGCCTTTATTGTAGTTCCACGAACAAAATTTATTTCCGAAACTGTAAATACAATTAGTGCGGCATCAGTCAACAAAAAGGCGAGACGTTGTATTTAAAGATAAATAAGCATAGAGATATCGGTTTTTAAGCAGTACTGATTTTACAAATTATTATTCAGCATAATATTTTCAAACAGGTAGCTCTGGTATATGTCCGTATCTTGCTCAACACAAACCAGTGCAGATGAGGCAGATTTCTTAATTATTTGTTTGGAAAACAAGAACATATAATAACATGTTTTTCCCCTGCAGACTGCAGTTAACTGTGAGTCGAATGGTTGGATATGTTGGGCACAAAGTGCAAAAACGGCCAATTGCCGAAACTTCTACTCAAACCTAGCTTTTAAGAATGACCGCACAGCTCAACAACCAATCAGCTGTCTTACTCAACGTCAGGGGATGCTTTGCGCCGATCCCTTTGCGCTTCGATATTTTGGGTTAGAGAGAGATAGATTTCAATAGCGGCGGCACACCAGGGTCATAGCTATCTACATAGAATATGAGTATAGAGATAAATAATATAGATCACAGCGCAAATCTAGTACTTTATGGGAGGCAAACATTAAGGAAAACATAAACTTTATGTTGTCTTTAATGTTTACCTTCCTTTTCCACCGCATAGGTTGACTATTACTTCTTAATTCTGCCCTGCTGTACACTTTTTTCTACTCCGCCCCTGTCAGGGCGAATGAAACTATCCCAAAATGGCGTCGCCGACGTCAGATATTTGCAACACGCCATCACAAAGGAACCGATCGTGAGTAAGACCGCTGATTGTTTGTTGAGCCGTGACCGAAGTACGAAGTTAAATCCAATTTCGCACTCTGGTCTTTTTCAAATAGCCAAACCTAGGTTTGTGCGTCTAGGAAATGCCCAAAGCTCAACAAAAAGTGAAGAGGATTGTTTAATTTAAATTTTTAAAATCGCTATTCAGAGTCAATGAAGCAATAATTAGAAAAAAAAGCAAAATCAAGAGAAATGGAACCATATTTAATAACGAACATCAATGTATAGCATATGCAGATGACTTAACAGTGCTAGCAAAAACAAAGAAAGAACTAGAGAAAATTACGGCAAGGATAGCTGCAGAAGCAAGGAGATTTGGGATGGAGATAAATCAAAGTAAGACGAAATATGTATATGGTCATGTGACAAATGGAAAAAACTTCCGATGGTCAACCGAACCTAACTTTTACGGCCAACAACATGAAAGATACTTTTGAAAGGACTACGGAATTTATGTACCTAGGGGTAATCATAGAGTAAAAGGGACAGGAGAAACAAGAAATACAGGCAAGGATCATCAAAGGAAACCAGAAGTATGGAGCCCTGAAAAATTCTATGAAATCCAAATATGTATCCAGAAAGACCAAAGAGATAATTTATACAACTGTTATAAGACCAACAGCGACATATGCTTGTGAGACGTGGACTATGAACAAAGAGGAGGAAGAAAAAATTATAAGATGGGAAAGAAAAATGTTGAGAGCCATTTATGGAGGCGTAAGAACAAACGAGGGGTGGAGGAGAAGAACAAACTAAGAACTGGAAGACATGTATGAGAACGCCAATATTATAGCAGTCATCAAAGCGCAGAGAATAAGTTGGCTAGGATATGTGGAGAGGCTGAATTGGACGAGAATTGCAAAACTAGTTCTAAACCGGAGGCTGAAGAAGGGAGAAGATGATTTAAGGACAATTAATATTAAACACTGGAAAGAGAAGGCGGCAGATAGAAATAGGTGGCGTGGAATAGTCCAGGATATACTCAGAAATAGGTGGTGAAAGTATCCAAGGACAATTCTAAGTTATATAAATTTTAGCGGTATAAGGTCAGACTGTACTCATTTCTGCCCTAGGCTTTCATGGCCTGTTTCGATTTCAATGGTTATGGAAACAGTTAAATCCTACATAATGTATATTTTCAAACACATAGGTACAACCAAAGTAAATCACTATGTTACTAATAGAGTAATGCTTGCCATGGAGGTTCTAGTTTATGCGTACAAACTAGAATTTTTACTAAGGAATAGAATATAAAAAAACGGAATGGAATGACTCTTCATTAATAACAATTAAAACAAAAAACTTTTTTAAAAAAAGCTTTTGTTGGAATGCTCTAAAAGAAAAGAAAATTTTCCTTTAAAATGTTAACTATCAACTTATAGCCTCATTATACACAATTTATGTGATCATAAAAGCTTATCGCGCGATTTACATGTGTAAATGGACTAGTACCTATTTAAGTGACTAACTTAATAAAGTTTAATGGTTTTAAAATTTCACTGTAATTAAATACTTATCGGTACCTACGTAAACCTTACGATAAGCATTTATGATCATATATTCCTTAGTAAAAATTCTAGAATCTCCATGACAAGCATTGCTCTATTCATAACAATGCGATTTACTTCGGTCGTACCTATGTGTTTGAAAATATTACATTAGGTAGGATTTAACTGTTTCCATAACCATCGAAATGACTCCGAATAGCGAATTTAAAAATTTAAATTAAACAATTCTCTTCACTTTTTGTTGAGCTTTGGGCATCTCCTAATCGCACAAACCTAGGTATGAAAAAGATCAAAGTGCGAAATTGGATTCAGCTTCGTACTTCGGTCACGGTTCAACAAACAATGAGCTTGTCTTACTCACGGTCGGTTCCTTTGTGATGACGTGTTGCAAATATCTGACGTCAGCGACGCCATTTTGGGAGGTTTCATTCGCCCTGACATGGGCGGAGTAGAAAGAAGTGTACAACAGGACAGAATTAAAAAATAATGGTCAACCTATGCGGTGTAAAAGGTAAACCAGTCATTTTTAAAAGCTCAAACCTAGGTTTGAGTAGAAGTTTCGGCTATTGGCCGTTTATTTTTTGCTTTTTAGTTATTAACAACTTACATTTATATTCTCCATACTACAGGAAAGCATAAAAAACTTAAAAAAGCCGCCATAGTGAATTAAGTGTGATGTAAAGTATTTTTTTAATTATCCTCGGCAACAGCAACAGCAGTTAAACACTGATCTAGATTTTATTCATAAATTCCTCAATTACATTCGCCGAACCAAACATCGCATTTAATGGTATTAGGTAAAATTATTATAGATAGATTATTATAGATTGTTTAGATTTGTACCCTGGGTAAACCCACTAATTCATCTCCATGCTCCCCTACCAATACCGTGGCCCTCTTTGTTTGTCTCAGAGAAAAGTAGTCTCTGGAGAAAAGTCGCCCCCTGGACGTGAAGCGTGTGTCCCTGTCTAGTTTTATGTGTGGTATTGTCGATTACAGGTTATATTATAGATTATAGATTAGATTAGAACAATTTTAGTTTTGGTTTGGCTGAATGAGCCCTTACTCAGAGCCATTAAACAAAAAAAAATCCACAGCATAAGGATGTTTATTTATTTCTTCAATTTGACGATGGATGACATTTCGACATTACGCATTTTACGCTTTTCTTAAAACAAGTTTTAGGCTGCTACTTGAAATTCATTTCTTGTGCATAATTTTTCAAGAACTCCGGATGATGTTCCCAACTGATAGAGATCGCTTTCTTCAGTTCCATAACAACGGCTATGACGTTTTTTGGTGCTGCTCGCGGTCATCTGCATCTGGAATTTGAATGAAAACGCCGCTTTGTCCATCACTAACTGGAGGAAAACACGTTGGCACCCCACAGTGCCCTGCAATCACTACAGAAGCCTCTCCAATTACATTCCAAAATGACATAACCGTTATGAACGACCGTTATTTCGGTTTTTGGTTGTTTTGTAGTTGCACAAACCTATGTTTGTCTATTCGAAAACGATCAAAGTGCGATATTGAATTTATCTTCGGGCTTTGGTTGTTTTAAAACATCCAAACTTACGTTTGAGCAAAAATTTCGGCCAGTGGCCGTTTCCGCTCTTTGCGTCCAACAGATACAGATACACTATGATCTCTCTGATCAATGCTCTCCAAACTAAGGAGTGCGATGTGAGTTTTTCCGGTTTCCTTGTGGTTCGACAGCCGATTCCGAATGAGATGCGTTGTTTCTCTCATCTTGGGATGGCAGTCTGTAAGTCACATTATTGGTTTTTCTTTCTCAGAATCAGCATTAGTTACCAAAAAACAAAAGCTGTTTCTGGGGCTGTTTCCTCGAACAGCTGTCAAATAATAATCTCATTTAAAATTGATTTTTGCGAAAAAGGATCACCTTGAACTTTTTATTAAATGATTTTGTCTTTGGTTTCTCATTATTGTTACTTTGGCGCTGTATTTTAAGAAAAACGTATATTTAGGAATTTAAAATCGGCAAATCTCTGAAAACAGTTGCCCCTGGCGACATTTACAAATTGCACCTTTTTCAGGAAATAGGCCTCGAAAACACTTAATCTTCAACGTTTACGTTGATATAGACGCCCTTTGACAAACTGTATTCAAATTAAGAACGGATTTGAGTTTCTTGCCTCAAACCTCCGAGCAATCTGGTGCCCGTGTCAGTCTTTTAATGAATTATTATGCAAAAATCAAATGTTATTTATTATTTTGGTTATTATCAACCTATACACTGAGGTTAGTTTCTTTACCTAAATGGTCTGCAGTTATTTTACATTCTGTATAACTAAAATAATGCAAGTAAGTCATACTTGAGCATTCGGAAGCATCGAATAAGAATTTCACCGTCACTGGTAGCAGAGATAGGACCAAATTGGGTTTGGAATTCTCTTGCAAATCTTATATCACAGATATTACGGTCAGACAATGAAGTAAACAAACCTTATCTTGGCAGAGATCTACAAAGAAAACTTTGATGAACGACGATCTGGCCATCCATTGTAACCAGATTGCCACTCTATTTGCGGAGAATGGGGGCTTCTGTATTACAAAATGGGGTAATTTATGCAGGACCAATCAAATGTAATGTTCTACCATTTCTATAATTTCTGCGTTTTGTGCTGCTGTTTTCTTCGAAAATTAACTTCAGCTGAAAAGGAATACGATTTCCTTTTATTGTAATAGGGTGTCCAATTTATTTCCGGACAAGCTTCTTAATGGAACGCCAGCGACGCTATATAAAAATGTATTTCGGCATAAGAAAGGAGTCTGAGAGCGAAATTCCATTTTCTTCTTGATATAGAATTTATACCACTATTTATGTAACAAATAGCTGCCTTTGTCAGATGTTGGACTAAACGCGTTCATACAAAGAGGCTTTTGCAGACATACTTTTTATTTCAAAATCTGTCCTTCACGGCTACACTGAGTGTCCCAGAATTTACTTGACACGCGATATTATCGTAACGAAAAAAGGTTCAGGCAAGAACTGAGTCGTAATTTTGAAGGCATTATATGGTCTCTCATAATATATACTTAAAACATTATTTGGTACGTCATCTCCGAAAACTGACGACAACTTTTTGTTTTCAAATAGCACCCCACAGGTTTCCATAAATAAATGATATATATCTCTATTTCATTTATAATCCTATGGTACCTTTGGTGTCATAAGCAACCTTATTATTTTTGTAAAATCTTAAGTATAATATAAATAAAATGAATTTGTTTGACGTCTAATATTTTAGCAAGAAAACGGATAAAAAAACGCGTCAAGTGTCCTGACTCAGTACTTCCTACACATTATCGCTGCTAACAAAAATTTGGAGTTCCTCGATCCCACCACCTTCATCAAAAAGGTAGACAATGGTCAGGAACCTTCGAAAAATCTGAATTTGTAGGAATAATTTTGAAAATTTTCGCTTTTTGTTGATTTCTCCTCCGCCACTGGCAAGAGATCCAGAAACGATTCACTGTTAACATTTCCTCCACGGTAGTAATACCACCGAATATAATAAAATTATGTTCAATGGTAATATGGTGACGACAGTTCATAAAAATTCTAGTAGTTTTCAAGTTACACGTCAGGATTATAATATATATGTATCAAATTCATTTACACATATAAAATTCAAAAGCAACAATCGAATAGGTCTAAAAAGTACAAGATATCACCAAAGTCAATTTTTGCGAAATTTCATGAATACAACAAACTTTTCAGCTTCACAACCCCCCACTTCCCAACCACCCCAATTTCACCACCACCTAAAAAAGTACAAAACATTTAGGAACCTCTAAAAAGCATTAAAACGAAGTTTGAACTATTTTTATATGTTTAGTTTGTTTATTATTGCTGCGCCGCCACTGACAATTTCTAAAAACTATACGCGTTTTCCCTTCTCGCCACGCATACTGCGGCAAAATTTCATTGTATCAATTCTATAATTCCCACGTCAGACAATACAGAACGAAGCAATGCTCGCGTGTATACATCACAAAGTTTTGAGTCCATTGGTTTCTGTAATAGGCAAGCAATGTTTGGATGGACCTAAAAAAAGTGTATTATTATGCCGCTAGGTCTTTAACCTTGCGACACTGGGCAGAACCAGTATAAATAGTGATCTAATTTAAAAAATAAATAAATAAAGCTGCATTGCAAAACTTCCGTAATGATATTATGACGCATACAAAACATGCAAGAACAAATCGATCAAATTGGCACAGGTTTAATATCACTATTGTCTATTAAACCGCAGCTTTATCATTATATAGATGCATCAGTGGTATCAATTTAACCGTATCCTTATACTTGCAATAAGACTCGGTAGTTTCACTTTGATAGCTACTTTACTCACAATGATGCTTTTATACTTAATACAAATATGTGTATTTAAACTAGAGTACTCACACTCACCGCACCACATTATTTCAATGCATCAATGGTATTAATTTAACCATACTAAAATGGAGTAAGGTTTGGTTGTTTTCTCCTTGATAATCACTTTGATTGCATACTTAACACAAATATAGTTATTTAAACTAGAATATAGCTACTCATTGCGAGTCGGTCGTATTATAGATTATATACAATGCTACTATAGTGCCAAAATAATATTATTAGTTTAAAATTGACACTAATATTCTTTGTGTGTAGATAAATAAAGTTGTGACCCTGTTGTCACATTCGGTAACTCTAAAATTTTCGTTATCAACATATATGTATGATGTGTTGAGTCGCTTGAGGCCATTCGTAAGTTATATCAAACTAAAAGCAGCTCAGTTACAGAATTTAAATCGACTCGAAGTAATTTATTTCAGCAACTTTCAACAGTTCATGTTTCTCTTCGAGCTTCATCGAGCATTCAAACAAACTGGAAATCGTGTTCCCTTAACGACATAACAAGCTTCTTGCCACTATCGCCCCCCTTTAACCATATACCATTTAATGACTAGTGAATTACGTTGCACGACATCAGGCAAACTTTACCGGAGAACGGCTCCATCAGACCCCAAACGTTGCGCAAGGATGAGCAAATCAACGCTCAGAACCCTTCCTCTCCTGCCCGCTCCTTCGCCGACCGCTTCTCCTCTAGGAAACTATATCAGTCACACGGGACACAGACCAAACGTTCTCATTTTACTGGAAATCCAATTTAAGTTAGTAAATTCGGATTAAATTATCGTGCTTCCATGTACGATGGTAACGAAATTATGGGTGACCGGGGGATGTATCGCTACACTGGCGGGTCCGAAGAAAGCTAAGGGTAAATCTACTCTGAAACTTGCCAACTGGACTGCCAAAAGTCCATATTGGGCAGCCACAAAGATAACATTTGACAGTCTGGTCACGACCACTAACAGTGGCAGCCAAGAATATCCATAAGTAGTGTTTTAAGATACGGGGTTTTGCAATACGACCAATCTTGCGATGGTATTTATAATGTTGTCAGATCTATCGTTTTTCCAAAAATATATTAAACTTAGTTACTTCAAATGGATCATCCTGTATATTTCTACATTTTTGAAATCGTTGAAAAATACTGATGATTTTCTGTACAATATTTCCAATATCTAAACGTCTCAATTTCGGAGTTATAACTTAATTTACATTACATCCGCCCAACTAAAAATAAGACATGAACATCAAAAACTATAAGGAGGTTAAAGCAGATGCTCAAAATATTGTCCGTTTACTTCAATACAACAAGCCATGTGATTCTTGAAGCCTCGCAATACATTTTGCAACATGTCTCATTTTTCAACAGTAATCACCGTCATCTTATTTAGTTGTTTTAACTTGGGCAGATGCAATGTAAATTTAGCTGTAAGTCTGAAATTAGGAGATATAGGTATATGAAATTTTACACAAAAATAATCAGTATTTTTCAAGGATTTCAAAAAGGTAAAAAAATACAGAGTAATGCATTTGAAATAACAAATTTTATTATATTTCCAGAAAACCGGTAGATCTGACAACATTGTAGATACCATCATAAGATCAGACGTATTAAAAAATTCCCATACCCCAAAATTAATGAATATCCTGCGAACCGTTTCCAAGATAACTGAGGCGTTCCATACTTTAGCCTCACTCTTTCATTGTTGGGAAACGTAGAACTATTACAAATTTAACAGCAACTATGACACTTTACTTAGACTATATTAGAACGGAGCTTGAATATTGTGTAGAAATTTTGACCTGCTTGTATGACGAACTTTGTTGTTATTTTTTAGGACTACGTCAGAATTAAAACAAAAACGTCTTATTTTTCTTTATGCGACGTTGGGCTAATATGAAGTCATCGTCAGGTATGTAGAAACAATTGATGGTATAACCTTTATAGCAATTGCACTGCAGGTGCAATGTACTTGTGTTACGTAATATGAAAATGATCTATACGAATTAAAGTGGGGCCCTCTATAAAGAATAATATAATAATAATAATAATAATAATAATCATCGACTATAAAAAAGCTTTCGACTCTGTACCCCATAGCTGGCTAACAAAAACTCTTCAAATATACAAGATCAACCCAGGGCTTCGTCAGTTTCTTACAAGAACGATGGAGACATGGCGAACAAATATACACCTTCAAACTGAGGACGGTCATATTCAAACGGATGAGCTACATACAGGGTGGCCAATCGGGTGACGATAATAATTTTTTTTTAGATAGCCCGCACCGAGACCTATCCAAAACACCCCCATGTATATGTACGGATTATTGATAGTTTTCGAGTTATGATTTTTTTTTGAAAACTCAGAGATTTTCCAGTTTTTCCAAGAAATCGTCAAAAACAAAAACAAGAATGCTGATTGGCTTTTATTTTTTTCTGCAATTATACTCAGTATTAAGCCTATTTTAATATCGAATAAGGAGAACCTGTACATCCGAACAATAATTGAGTACATTTCGGGCCCAAAGTTTGAAATCTCTATTTTTAGTCAGGAGACCAAAAATTCAAAATAAAATTAAAAATACTTATGCCTGGTTCTGGAGCTTCAAACTAATCTTAAAAACTTTACAATACATTGCACTTCCGAAATAATAATGAAAAAGTAGCACTTATGGGGACATTTTGCGCCGTAGGTGAGTGTTAAATATAAAAAGGTGATAATTCACGAATTTCCAAAATGATTTAAAAAACTATTATTTTGCTTTATTATGCCAAATTAAAGAAAAAAAACTCGTAACAACTAATAAACCCGACAATCATTGATGTTTTGATGACTTTTAATAAAAAAACTAAAAAATTGTGATTTTTGAAGTGTTTTTGCAATATACTATTGAACTTCTGCTAAATTAAGTTGTATGGAAAGTTAACAAAGGAAAGGAATAATAAAACAATAATCTGGCTTCCAATTTCATGGTAGAATTACCTGGAAGCGATGTCGTAGTCTACGCCATCCCTTTCTTTCAGAGTAGCTTTTGCAAGCTCATGTCGGCGAAGCGCAGTTGTGTTAATTAATTTTCGGTAATATGCAAGGCAATGTTCGGATGGACCTAAAAAGGTGATTTATATCGCTAGGTCTTCCTTGACAGGTCAGTAGATAGCTTATCATGAATTAATACAACAAGTTTTCCAGTTTTTCAACCCCCCAACCCCCAAACACCCAAATTCCACCCCCACCCAAAAAAAAAAAAATGCAGAAAATGAGCAAGAACCTCGAAAACGCCTAAAAACGAAGTTTTTTTAGCAGCATTACCTACTAAGACCCCACAGCATATTTCATCACGGTCGATGCAGCGGTTACTGAGATTACGAGGCTAGAAAAACGCGTACAGACAGACAGACCGACAGGCAGACCGACAGACAGAACGACGGAAATGAGTGACGCAGATTTTCGTTATGTAGACATTATAAAACGCCCAAAAAACCTATTATCTCAAATTTGAAAATTTTCACGATCACAATCCTCCCCTCACCTGTTGGTGTGGGAAGTAAAACGGATGGCGTATGCTACGATAACGCTTCCCAGGTAATTCCGCCATGGAGTTAAAAGTCAGATTGTTGTTTTATTATTCCTTTCCTTTGTTAACTCTCCATACAGTTTAATGTAGTAGAATACAATAGTACACAGCAAAAAGCACAGGTATTAATTTTTTTATTAAAAGTGATTAAGACATCAATGATTATCGTGTTTATTAGTTATTATGAGTTTTTTTCTTTAATTTGTCATAATAAAGTAAAATAATAGTTTTTTAAATCATTTTGGAAATTCTTGAATTATCACCTTTTTACATCTAACAGTCACGTACGGCGCAAAATGACCCCATAAGTACTATTTTTTTATTATTATTTCGAAAGTGCAATGCCTTGCAGAGTTTTTAAGATTAGATTGGAGCTCCAGAATCAGGCATAAGTATTTTTAATTTTATTTTGAAGGTTTTGGTTTCCTGACTAAAAACAGAGATTTCAAACTTTGGGCCCGAAATGTACTCAATTATTGTTCGGATGTACAGGTTCTCCTTATTGGATATTAAAATAGGCTTAATACTGAGTATAATTGCAGAAAAAAATAAAAGCCAATCAGCATTCTTGTTTTTGTTTTTGACGATTTCTTGGAAAAACTGGAAAATCTCTGAGTTTTCAAAAAAAAATCATAACTCGAAAACTATCAATAATCCGTACATATACATGGGGGTGTTTTGGATAGGTCTCGGTGCGGGCTATCTAAAAAAAAATTATTATCGTCACCCGATTGGCCACCCTGTATACGTCGTGGTATCTTTCAGGGTGACTCTCTCAGTTCACTATGGTTCTGCCTCTGTCTCAATCCGCTCTCCAACACACTTAACAGCACAAACTGTGGTTTCACCATCAGGCACCAGAAAGCAAATCAACACAAAATCAATCATCTTCTTTACATGGATGATCTAAAACTATATGCCGCCACAGAAGTGCAACTGAGAGAATTACTCAGGATAACAGAAGTTTGTACGTCAGATATCAAGATGGAGTTTGGCATGAGTAAATGCAAGGTGCTTCACATCAATAAAGGCCAATGGAAAAACCATCCCGAACAGGAAGTAGTAACTGGCCAGGCGCTAGACAACATGGACAAGGATGAAACGTACAAGTACCTGGGTATCAATCAAAACGCTAAGATAGACCACACAAAAATCAAATCACAACTAACACAAGAGTTTAAAGACCGCCTTATTAGACTGTTAAAAACGAAACTAAATTCTAGAAATCTTACAAAAGCTATTAACACATTTGCTATACCAATCCTAACATATTCATTTGGCATTATCAAGTGGTCGCACACTGACATAGAAAACATCCATATACTCATCCGAACAGAACTCACAAAACACAGAATGTCACATCCCAAAGCATGCAAGGAAAGGCTCACCATAGACAGAAAACAAGGGGGCAGAGGAATTATAGATATACAGTCACTTCATGCAAAACAAATAAAATCGCTCAGACATTTTTTCCACAGTAAACAAACAAACTTGCATAAAGCAATAGTAAAAGCAGACAAAAACTACACACCACTCGCCCTTTCTTGTCCAGACCACGCAGCAGACGCACACAACCACATACAAGCACAACAAGAAAAAATAAACACCTGGTCGCAGAAGGCACTCCACGGCAAACATAGATACCGTGTTACGCAAGACCACATTAATGAAAAGCAGTCATACACCTGGCTGCAGGATGGCCAGCTCTTTCCGGAAACGGAAGGTTTTATGCTTGCTGTCCAGGACCAAGTGATTGCGACACGAAATTACAGGAAGTACATAATGAAAGATCCATCCATCTCTGATGACAATTGCAGAAAATGCCACCAACAGAAGGAAACAATAGAACACATAACTAGTGGATGCAAAACTCTCGCTGGAACTGAGTATACAGCCAGACATAACTCTGCAGCCAAAGTCATACACCAAGCACTAGCCACAACAAACAAGCTAATTGAAAACACAGATCCATATTATAACTACACACCGACCTCAGTACTAGAGAACAATCAATTCAAACTATACTGGGACATTGAAATACATACAGATAAAACCATCCCAGCAAACAGACCAGATATAGTTTTCCAGTCAAAGACAGACAAAGTGACCTACTTAATAGATATTGCGATTCCTAATGATATGAACATCCAAAACACCTACGCTGGGAAGATATCTAAATACACCGATCTCGCCATAGAAATAAAACGACTATGGAAACAAAACAAAGTTGTCATTGTCCCCCTCATTATGTCGGTCTCAGGCCTTACTCCAAATACATTTACGCCACACCTGCAACAATTGGGCCTGGATGAAAAGTTACATAAAACCTTCCAAAAGTCTGTAATCCTCAAGACCTGTAGCATTGTGCGGTCCTTCCTGAATTCAGAATAATACTAGGTCAGGTATTGACTTGGCACAGCCCGTCAATACTTGTTACTACCGCAACCATGCGAGAAAAAATGAGACATGCATAATAATAATAAGTGTTGACTTGGCTCAGCCCGTCAACACTTGTTGCTACCGCAATTATGCGAGAGGAACTTAGAAAGATGAATAATAATAATAATAATTCACATTCACCAAGCACTCGCCACAACAAACAAGCTAATAGAAAACACAGATCCATATTACAATTATACACCGACATCAGTACTCGAAAACAATGAATGTAAACTGTACTGGGATGTTGAAATACATACAGATAAGACTATCCCGGCAAATCGGCCAGATATAGTTTTCCAGTCGAAGGCAGACAAAGTTACCTATTTGATAGATATTGCTATTCCCAACGATACGAATATCCAAAACGCCTACGCTGGGAAGATATCTAAATACACGGACCTTGCGATAGAAATAAAACGACTCTGGAAGCAAAACAAAGTTACCATTGTCCCCCTAATTATGTCTGTCTCAGGCCTCACACCAAACACATTTACACCACACCTAAAACAGTTAGGCCTGGACGAAAGGTTACACAAAATATTTCAGAAGTCTGTAATCCTGAAGACCTGCAATATTGTTCGATCCTTCCTAAATTCCGATCCGTAATAGTTCAGGTGCTGACTTGGCACAGCCCGTCAACACCTGTTGCTACCGCAGTCATGCGAGAGAAACTTGGAAAATCAGGATAATAATAAATACACGGACCTTGCCATGGAAATAAAACGACTTTGGAAACAAAACAAAGTCACTATTGTCCCCCTCATTATGTCTGTCTCAGGCCTTACACCAAACACGTTTACACAACACCTTCAACAGTTGGGCCTGGACGAAAAGTTACACAAAGTATTCCAAAAGTCTGTAATCCTGAAGACCTGTAATATTGTGCGATCTTTCCTAAATTCCGATCAATAATAGTCCGAGTGTTGACTTGGCACAGCCCGTCAACACTTGTTGCTACCGCAATTATGCGAGAGGAACTTAAAAAGTCAGATGAAATAATAATAATAATAAAAACTCTAGCTGGAACCGAGTACACAGCTAGACATAACTCTGCAGCCAAAGTCATTCACCAAGCACTAGCCACAACAAACAAGCTAATAGAAAACACAGATCCATATTACAATTACACACCGACATCAGTACTCGAAAACAATGAATATAAACTGTACTGGGACGTTGAAATACATACCGATAAGACTATCCCGGCAAATCGGCCAGATATAGTTTTCCAGTCGAAGGCAGACAAAGTTACCTATTTGATAGATATTGCTATTCCCAACGATACGAATATCCAAAACGCCTACGCTGGGAAGATATCTAAATACACGGACCTTGCGATAGAAATAAAGCGACTCTGGAAGCAAAACAAAGTTACCATTGTCCCCCTAATTATGTCTGTCTCAGGCCTCACACCAAACACATTTACACCACACCTACAACAGTTAGGCCTGGACGAAAGGTTACACAAAATATTTCAGAAGTCTGTAATCCTGAAAACCTGCAATATAGTTCGATCTTTCCTAAATTCCGATCCGTAATAGTTCAGGTGCTGACTTGGCACAGCCCGTCAACACCTGTTGCTACCGCAGTCATGTGAGAGAAACTTGGAAAATCAGGATAATAATAAAAAGCAACCCCACGAGGGGTTGCTGGATCCTCTCAGTGGCGCCTCCCCAAGGTGGCGGATAGGGGAATGCCTCCCAGATATGGGTGGTACCGGGGAAATGAAATACCTGGGGCGGACCAAAACTAGCACAGTGGAATAGCGTCTGCATCCAGAGGATCGGCTATTCCACAATTAATAGGACACGACGGATCTCCATGTGAGGAGCGGTACTCCGACAGCGTCTGTTCTTCATGTTAGAAGCGGCTGTTTTCATAAACCCCCAGGAAGCCGCCCAACATCAACAGGCTATTCGGTGCGTGGCGACACCGAGGGATATACCGAAGCCAAAGGATGCAAGTCGGTCGGCAACCTTCACAGGTCCATCCTCTGGAGGCAATTTGGACGGCTGCCTCCGGAAATGTCGGCTGCGGGCCCTAAGGCTAACCACCTGACGGGCCCTATCTTCGGGTTCGACCACCTCGAAGGAAAAGCACCCACACCGAGCCGGTTTCGGAAGCCGGCGTTGGGCAAGGTGGCGGTGCTTCGATTTGCCCTGATGACGACCCCCGCAATAACATGGACCGTTTTAGGTGGACGACGGAGCTCAAGGATGACCTGCTGAGCTGCTACGAGAGCAGTAGCCCGCGCCGTAGGGGATACATGTCCCGCATGTATGAGAGGTGGTGTGAAATGCACCCAGAGCATAGCACGCTTACCTCTCAGAATTTGCGAGATTATGTATCGTACCTCCGGAGGCAGGGATATGTTCGTGCTCCAGCTCAGCCTGCCCCTTCGGCGGACGGAAGGCCTGTTAACCAGGCTGAAAGTTCGCCGGTAAGGCCCGCTGAGAGGGAAATCGACCAAGTCGTCTCACCTGGGGATTTCAGGGACCGAAGGGCCTTGCATAACAACGGAAGGTCCTTGAAGCTGGCAGATTTAAAGAGAGAGGATGAGGTTGTTGGTGAACGTCTATCGGAGGCCTCTGACATTTGGAGCATCAATTGCGAAATTTACGCTGCGGCTCTGAGGCTAGCTAGACAGGGGAGAGTGAGAGACTCTCCTGTTGAGAGAGCACAGAGACGGGTGCGCCAAATGGAAGCGAAAATCCAGTTGGCTCGCCAGGAAGCATCCCGTATCCAGTGTGTGATGGAATATAGAGCGGCTGGGAAGCCTTTTACGCGCCGAGTGCGCCAGATAGCCTACGGGTTGAGGCGCGACCATCATACACTCAGTCAAGCGGTACTGGTTGTTGTCAAGCAACACTGTCTTGACAGGATACGGATGCTAATCGCTGCTAAGCGATCGTTGGTGGCGCGGGCGAGAGGTCTGGAGCAGAACAGAATGTTCTACGAAAGACCTTCTCGCCTTTTCCAACAGCCGCCTCCAGCCATAGAGCAGCCGCCAACTGCTGATCGCGTGGAGGCCTTTTGGAGGGACATTTACGAACAACCCAAACCTCTCTCAGCAGACACTCCGGCCTTGGCGCAGTTCGAGTCCGTTTGTAGGAGGACTCCTAACTTGAATGTACTGCGTCACCCGATAAACACGGAAGAAATTCTTGACGCCTTACGAGGCGCAAAGAATTTCGCAGCTCCTGGCCCGGATGGCATAAACACCTACTGGTGGAAAAAATTCCCTAGTTGCCACCGGCATTTAGCTAGAGTTTTTAACTCGTGGCTAAATCAGGAGCAGCCAATTCCGGCTTGGTTTGTCGAGGGTCGAACCGTGCTTCTCCCGAAGACCGGAGATTTGTCTGATCCCAAAAACTACAGGCCAATAACATGTCTGAACGCGTGTTACAAGCTCTTCACCAGAATCTTGTACATGCGTATCCTTCAAGCTGTGAATCCTGTATTTCTCGACGTGTATGAACAGAGAGGGTCAAAGAAAGGAGTAGCTGGCTGCAAGGAGAACCTGTTGATTGACCGATGTGTCACGCAGGACTCTGTGCAGTACAAGCGAAACCTTTCTATGGCCTGGATTGACTATCGCAAGGCATTCGACAGCACGTCTCATGACCTCATTGTGCGGCTGTTGGAATGTCTTTCGGTGGATAATCAGATAGTGGGATGCATCAAACAACTGATGCCGCTCTGGAAGACCCGGTTTACCATAACATCAGGTGAAACTCGGGTTCAGGCAGAGTTGGTGTCATTGAAAAGAGGTGTCTTCCAAGGAGACTCCTTGAGTCCCTTGCTCTTTTGCATCTCACTTTTGCCTCTGTCCATAGCGCTGAGAAATACTAAAGGATACAGCTGTGGCACGCCCAATAACCGGAGGCACAAGGTCACCCATCTGTTTTATAGGGATGACCTAAAACTTTATGCCTCCGGCCAACGCGAACTACAACAATCGCTGAGGGTGGTGCAGGAGTACAGTCATGCTATCGGAATGGAGTTCGGGACAGACAAATGTGCATTGGTTCATCTCAAGAAAGGACGAAGCGGAGATAGTGGAGATGAGGAACAGCTCGTTGATGGGAGCATCTTGCGACAACTGCATGCCGGAGATACTTATACCTACCTTGGAGTGGCGCAGCGTCATGTCCAAGAGGCAGCATTGGTTAAAGAGTGTCTCCGCCGCAAGTATTTGCACCGACTCCGGCAGATCTGGTCGTCAGAACTGTCCGGCAAGAACAAAGTCGCTGCCACAAACATGCTTGCGGTCCCATTGTTATTATACACCTTTGGTGCTATACACTGGAAAGTGAACGAGCTGAAGGAAATCGACACGAAGACCCGCAAAAGGATGAATATGGAGAGAAGCCTGCATCCTAAGTCCTCTGTCCCGCGAATATACCTCCCCCGACACCTGGGAGGGCGTGGACTCTTGAGTTTGGAGGGTCTGCACAACAGAGTAGTACTGGCCACTGCCTGCTATGTAACGAACAGCACCGATCCCCTGATCCGCTTTGTGCGAGAGCACGAGAATGCGGGAAAAGGAGCCTTTCTTTTTAGCGCAGCGAAACGAGCAGCCGAGGAGCTCAGCCTCACACTCGACTTCAAGCGGAGGTGTCAGCAGTCCATTACGGAACTTGCTCCCGCAGAATTAAAATCCCACCTTAAAACTGCCGAAGTCGACTTCCTTTTAAGACTTCATAAAGATAAGCCAATGCATGGAATCTTCTACAAACATCTGGAAGAGCATGGCTTGTCTGAGCAGTTGACCTTCTCTTTCCTAAGGTCTAGTGGGTTGAAGTCGGAGACTGAGGGCTTTATAATGGCTTGCCAAGACGGTGTCTTCAACACCTTGGTGTACCGTAAAAGGGTTATGGGTGTAGATGTACCCGACACCCTTTGTAGAGCTTGCCGACAGGCGCCAGAGACGCTTATGCATCTCTTGTCGGCGTGTAAGACGTACGCTGGGACGGCTTACGTCCATCGGCACAACGCGGCTCTACGAGTGCTCTACTATCATTTGAGGCACTCATACGGTATCGATGAGACACCGGTGCTGCCATACGCTCCAGGGGATATAGAGTCCGTTGTGGAGAACGAGAGATGCCGGATTTACTGGAACTACTCGTTCCCCACGCTCGAGCTTGTACAGGCAAACAAGCCCGACATAGTCCTTCTCGACCACCAACAGAAGACGATGTTCGTTGTTGAGTTTTCGGCGCCTGCCGAGGTGAACATCGTCTCTAAGGAGGAGGAAAAGCGGACCAAATATCAGGAGTTGCTCGGACAACTTCGCAGGCTCTGGCCAGACTACACTGTAAGTCTGCTGGTTATGGTCATTGGATCCCTAGGTGGAATGAGGAATACGCTGCTCTCTGCACTGCGCAAAATACCGGTGTGCCGTGCGGCGGCGCACATCTTAGCCGCCAGAATGCAGAAGGCAGTCATCCTTGGGTCCCTTCGTCTACTTAGGGCGCACGATTCGCGGACCCAGTGATTGCTCACCTCACGGTGTGAGGAGTAGTCATTGGGTAATGGAACAGCAGCCCGGTGTGTCGGAGCCCGGGCTGCACTTTTTTGTTAAAAAAAAAAAAGTTACACAAAATATTCCAAAAATCTGTCATCCTGAAGGCCTCTAGTATTGTGAGATCCTTCCTAAATTCAGACCAGTAATAGTTCAGGTGTTGACTTGGCACATCGCGTCACCACTTGTTGCTACCGCTATCATGCGAGATGAACTTAGTAAATCAGAATAATAATAATAAGCCACCAAGCCACAACTAACAAACTAATCGAAAACACAGCTCCATATTATAATTATACACCGACATCAGTACCTACTCGACAACAATCAATACAAACTATACCGGGACGTCGAACTACACACGCAGACAAAACTATCCCAGCCAATAGACCAGATATAGTTTTTCAGTCGAAGACAGACAAAGTTACCTATTTAATAGCTATTGCTATCCCTAATGATACGAATGTTCAAACCACCTACGCTGGGAAGATATCTAAATACAGATACCTTGTCATAGAAGTAAAACGACTCTGGAAACAAAACAAAGTTGTCATTGTCCCCCTAATTATGTCGGTCTCAGGCCTTAAACCTAACACATTCACACCACACCTGCACCAGCTAGACCTGGACGAACAGTTACACAAAACATCTGATATCTGAAGACCTGTAGTAATGTGAGGTTCTTCCTAAATTCAGACCAGTAATAGTTCAAGTGTTGACTTGGCAAAGCCCGTCACCACCTGTTGCTACCGCTATCATGCGAGATGAACTTAGCAAATCAGATAAATAATAATATTAATAAACAGGGAGAGATTTGAAATCTTTGCGTCAATGAAGAAATCCCAAACTCCTAATTTTGCACCTCTCCATCGCGGCTGTTGATGGATTATTAAGAAAACGTGGAATGACATTACAATATTGGGCTAATATAAATTTGGTTATATCTCAATCTTTGTATCTAAACAATCGTTTTGCTATCTTAACCATGAATTTGCGGATGCCCTATATTCTGCGCGGCACTGGAATGTCTGAATCAACAACAAGGATAGCATGCCGACTTCTGTATCCGGTGCGACAGTCTTAAGGGGAGTGATGGCCAATTGTTGCAGCTTGGCATTAAGCTCACGAGCTAGATTAAGCTATTTAACTCAATAGTTTCACTTCTTCGATGACATGTGGAACTTTTTTTAATGTATTACTGGCACTTCTTGGTAGTTCTGCCCCGTTCCTGTTGTAAAATTAACTTTTTTTATTAATTGTTTGAGAACATTTGTGGTAAGCATTTCAGCAACATGAAGTACTGCTAGGCCCGGAGAATGATTTTTTGAACATAGGTTATCTTCCCTATTAAATTACTACTACTAATCCGTAAGAGAAGCGTGTAGCTTCGAAAGTAGTCCCATTTAGACAAAAGCAAATAATAATTCACAACTAACCTGGTAACATTAATGAGTATCATAATTATCGAAGGCCAGCTGGCTCATATATTGCAATCTAGTTTTAGTTTTTGTTGAAAACCATATATACCATTAAAAATGTTCAGACCATCGCAAAAATTGCAACAGACGGGCTTCTCTCTATAAAAAGTACCCGCAAATTAATGGTACAGAGAAGAACTGCAGAATCTCTGGGTAAAGTAACCTCAGTTCAAATGGATATAATAGCCCAGGTCTGTAATAATTGCAGTTTGTCTTAATAACTCGCCAATAGGGCGACCAAATGTCACGTAATTAGGAAGTTTCAGATGTGTTTATTCAAAATTCTTATGACTATACACAATCACAACGTATCAAAGTGATAATATGCTTATGATTAGTGGAATCTGCTTATTTTGAAAAGTGGGGACGTTAACAGAAACTCCATTGTTCATTCTTATTCCACGCTAAAGTAGCTAAAACGCAATTCTTGAAGCCGCTTTATAGTCTGCAACTCTCTGTAGCTTTCGTTGCAGCAATGGCTTGCGGCTGCAATTTTGGCATTCTGTTTCATAGCCTGCTATTTTCGTTGCAGTTCAAGCATAGTAGCCAACATCATGGAGAAAATGGAAGTTGAGATATAAACATTGACATTCTGAAGTAATGGGAATTTTTTGCAGTTGGTCACCCTGAAATCATCAAAAATATTAACAGAATTGCGACTGCAATTCTAGAATGTAACAGCAGACGCTAATTTTGTACAAGTCGGTAGAAAATGCTAAGGTCATATCATTGCTCAGAGCAGCTCAGACTCACAATAAGTATTGCAGCTACCGGCAATGAAAACTGTAAACTGTAAAGTGGCTCTTTGATAAGAAATACACTTTCATATAGATTTCATCTGAGATTTTCCAACAAAATATACAATAATAGTGCATTTATAATTTTTTTGCAATAAATGCACTAAAAACTGGATAGATTTAGTAAAAGAGCTGTGATGAAGGAATTTCACAACTATTCAAGTCTTTAGCATAGGAAAGGTAGAACCGCGTGTAGACCCATTCGAAGTAAAAAGCATAGAAGTTAATGTATCCAAAGAAAGCAAAGTATGACACGATTCCATTTGCTGAAACCAGTTTGAAACAGGAATTCTAGCAACACATTTATTTAGTTTTATTTGAATGGATGTTGGTAACTTACACTGGCGCCACACATGCGATATTTGGGAAAAAACGAGCAACGAGTATTTCTATTCGGCAAACATATACTTCTATGTGGCTGCAGCAGTTTATGCAAATGCTCGGTATTTGTCAAACACCAAATATCTCCCGTCGGTTGTCAGTAAATTGTGGCAAATCACAACACACGAACCTTTGCCTTTCTACTCGTAACTTAGCATCGCCAACCATATATGCCACAGTGTTTAAAAAAGTAATCAAAGCATGTTTGTCGAAAGTATTTTTGTTCATGATCATGGAATTTTACGGGCAACGAGAACAACCCAATACAGGACATGATGATATCAAAATTCTCTAATAACTTCATTTTTATTTAAATTCATCTGAAAAAGGTACGTTTTGTACACAAGAGTACATTCTGAACGAACAATAATCTGACTACTGTCCCAAATGACTGAAAATTGCCATCAAATGCAGGTCAGAAAATATAACTAAGCGTCAAATCGTTGTCAAATCCAGTCAATCATGGTGGACAAATCAGTAGCATTTGACCAGAACTTTTTCTAACATGTAATGCTTCTTTGCAAAGTGCGCCTTTAAGTACGACTAGTCTGATCTGCTTTTGAGAAAGCTTATTACTTCCCACACCGATAGGTGAGGGGAGTATTGTGATCGCGAATATTTTCAATTTTGAGATAATACACTTTTTGGGCACTTCATGTATACATAACGAAAATCCACGTCACTCATTTCCGTCAGTCTGTCTGTCTGTCTGTCTGACGGTCTGTCTGTCGGTCTGTCTGTTGGCGTTTTTCTAGCGTCGTAATCTCAGTAACCGCTGCTTGGATTGTGATGAAATTTCGGTAGCGATATGTTGTGGGGTCGTAGTAGGTAATGTTCCTATGATTTTGGAAATCGTTTTACGCGGGGTGGAGTAATTAGCTAAAAACAAAAAATTTCAAATATTCCTCAACGTTTTTAGGTGTTTTAAGGGTCCCTGCTCATTTTCTACTTTTCTTTCGGTGGGGGTAAATTTGGGGTGGTTGGGGGATGGGGGGTTGCAAAACTGAAAATTTTGTTGTATTCATAATGGGCTGTTCATTGACCTGTAAATGAAAAACCTAGCGGCATAATACACTTTTTTAGGACCATACGCACACTGCCTTGCATGTTATAGAAACCAAGGGACTTAAATTTGTGATGTATACATACAGTATTGTTTCAGATCGTTCTGTATTGCGGAATGCGAGAATTATTAAATTGATTTTAATGAAATTTTGGCATAGTATTGCTACCGCGTCGAGGATGGAAAGCGCTATATTTTGTAAAAATCGTATCAGTGGCGGCGAAGCAGTAATAAAAAAATTGAAAATATAAATAAAGAGCTCTAACTTCGTTTTTAGACGGCTTGGAGGCTACTGATCGTATAGCATCGCCCAATTGAAGCATGCAGAAAAAAAACTGTGGCGTCCTACCTTCTAAGGAGGGAGACGCGAGAAACTATTTGCGAGAGTTTTTGTGATGGATGCTTTTTTGCGGGCGGGTGGGCGGTGATTTGGTTGCAAGGGGATTTCAGACTATAGCTTCATGCAATGGGAAAATAATAAAATGGTATCAACATTATGTGTGGGAAGTCATCAACTTGACTACATTTTTTTTGCATTTGCTCCAATAATAATGTGACACTATATCTTTTGTCGCAACAAAAACAAACAGTACATAGTCCAACCACTCGCCAAAGTGATTTTTTCCATACCCTGTCACGTGGTTAATTAACTGCCTCAAAATTTTCAAGGGATAATGAATGCTAAATTGTAGCTCCTAATCATTAGTTTATATACCCAGCATCTCTAAGCAACCGTAGCATGCGCTATCTATTGCGCGTTCATTACCCGTCGAAGAGACAGGGTAACCATGCAATCTTTAATTCGCAATTCGTTGCATTGTTTGACTTCTTTGCTATTTCTAAGCTTTAATGTGCATGCAGGTTTTTAGTGAACTAGGGAACAATACTACGAACTACCACATCTTAAAATGGCATACATTTTGTGCCAATATGTCCAGTTTGCCCTGTGTAATATTTATAAGAATTACTGATATATATTTTTCAATATCAAAGCCCTTTTTATATTTTGTATCGAAGGGCGGTATTGATATATTGGTAGGTACGAATAGTTTAACTAGAAGGGTTGTGAACTGGCAACTTTTCGTTTTGAAATAGGAATCTGAAAAGCTGTACCAAAAAACTGAAACTTGTTTGCGTCACTAATTGTGTATCACATTGCGTTAGTTTTTTTACGTCGAATTCTTCAAGTTGTTTTCTCTGTACCTTCTAACTAAAACATCAAGGTAGGGTAACGGTCTATTACTTTGAGATTGGAAAGTAAGTTTAACTGAATCAAACAGATTAGTCCAGTTTTTCGGTAAAATCTTCTGTTTTGAATTTTTTTTTCAAATAATAACTATCCATTACCTATAACGACTTTTGCATGTTCTTTGAAATAAATATATAAAACTCAGTATTAAAGATAAATAGGTTCAAGACGAGAGCAAAGCTTAAAGTAACAAAAGAAAACCGACTCATTTCTGGAACGCTGGCATACCATCAGAGCGGTTAAACTGTGGCATTTTTAACTCCAGAATAGACGAGAAAGAAAAAGGTAGATCCATTTTTGCGTCCGTATATAAGAATGTTCGGCTGGAGCAGCTTTACATCGCTGCTACCGCTGCGCTGCCACAAAAGAAGACGAACAAAAACGTAATAGATGTCAGTTGCCCTTGTACCAATAAGTACAATACCAGGAAACGGGATTTCGTAGATCCTGCACATGAGCGGAGATTGTACTTGAGACATTAGGTTCCACTTTCGACACGACTACGAAAACGTAGAAATTTAGAGTGCAAAAAAATCGCTATTAAATGAAAGACCCTCGGAATATAAACGGACTGTCGAAAGACCCACTTAAAAATTAGCCTCTGATGTGTTTGTTGTTGATCGCCATAATATGTTCAATGCGATAATTTTTATGTAACGTGTTCCTAAAACAACAAAGAAAATTATATTTAAAAAATGATAATAAACCTTTTATTTAATAACTGAGGAGACGGCGTAGGTAGAGCCTAAATACGAGAGTACCGCGGCTGCTGTGAAAAGGTTACGTTAAGGGAAGCTTCTTAACTCAGGACTTGAATGTGCCAACACCCGCAGGTCTGATAAATACATCTCTCGGCAGTCCATTGCAAGCCTTGGATACCCTGGGAATAAATGCACGATCATACCGCTCGGTTCTTGATGTTTGAAGAACGGATGAGATGCAGCAGTCGCGCGGGTGCATCTGATAGGCTCGGCGAGTTGCGGAACTATAGAGCATAGCTCAGAGGAACAGACTCTGTTTGAATATCGATAAAAGAGTGAGAGGTCACCAACCATCCGCCGGTGAGAAAGTGGCTGGAGGTGACGCGTTAAGGCCGGGTCGCCAATTAGTCGATTTGCCCTTCTCTGGACGGCATCTAGTATAGACAGTGTAGTAGGGGCAGCAGCTTCCCAGACATGAGAGCAATACTCCTTGCCAGGTCCTATCTGGGTTTTATACAATGTGAGTAGATTAGATCGTGAGAAGTACTTTCTGGCTCTGAATAGGTACCCAAGTTTTTTACCAGTTCAGATTTTCTGTAATGTTGACTCCTAAGAGCTTGAATGAGTGGCTCCTTGGCAGAGCCTGATTTTTGGTAAGAACCGGGTGCTGGCTTGAGCACGTCTTGTTTCATAGCGTGCAGTGCTGGATGTTGGAAGCATCAAATTTTACCATATTCCTGAGCTTTCCAGCGGTAAGGGTCCCAGATCCAGCAAATCAGTCGCTGCCAGTCATCTGCTTTCCTGCTCGACTACAAAAATTCTTCCATTACTCATGATGCCTACGTGCAACGTACTGTCATCCGCCAAAATATGTATTGAGGTTTGAGGTGCTAGAGAATTGATCATTTATGAACTATTAAAATGCTTACATTGAAGTGATACCTATTTGTTTTTTGTAAAGTCCTCCGCCACCAATGCACCGATTTTAAAAAACTCCCTCCGTCTTTCCTTCGACAGTAACACAGTTATAAGAGATAGGATTATCTGGCACAGTATGTATCAGAAGCCAACAGGTATGCCTTCAAACGCAACATTTGGATGTGTTGCAGAAAGTCAACACAATGCTAAAATAAAACAGAAGTTTATGACGTATCCCAACGCTTCTCTTCTATCATATGCCAGGATGGAAGTCTCAACAGCTTACAAGCACTGAGAGAGATAAAGTTCAGTGACAAAACAAGCACTTGACTCCAATAAAACTAATGGTTCCGACATGCTCCTCACTGTTACCGGCCTCTTTCAGACTTCTAAAAACTCCAGCAAAACTAGTCTATCCAACTAAAGATCCAAAACTCTGCTTTCTGAGATCAGCAAAGTGACCTAGAAATGCATCAATCAAGAGCTTATGAAATACATTGTGCTTCATCACTTAATGACAGACAATATGGATTCCGGCATCAAAGATCAACTGCAGATCTCCTGATTTACGTCAAACATGAGCGGAGCAGGCTCGTCGATTTGTATGGGGAGGTCCACGTCGTTCCTATTAATCTGTTCAAAGACATTTAATCAGTTGTGGCATGCTGCTGTCTTAAACAAGCTTCCGTCGTATCGACTTCCTATTAAACTTTGTGATTGGTTGGCAGACTTGTCCTCTGGTTGCAACATCTCTGTCGGGGTAGACTGCTCCTCCTCTTTCAGCATAGCCTCAACGCAGTGTTCCGAAGGATTGGTATTGGCTGCACCATTATTTTTCTGCTTCAGATTAATAGACTACCCTCTAGCATCGGATCAATCTCTGTGGTCGAGCTGGAACGCAGAAGGCAGCTACTCCATTGTCAAGGGATCTGGAGACCTTTACTGCTTAGGGACTCAAAGATTGCTGCATGTCACTCAAATACGGTCGTTCTTCATACATCAAGAAACGAGGGACATGACCTTAACTTTGTCCTTAGGGTATCGAAGGCTTGGAATAGCTGCCAATATTTATTGTGCTTGCATCTTTTGGCCTATGTAAACACAGACAGTCGGGCGGCTCTGATGGCCTTGGCGAGTAACCACTGTACTTATAAAATAGTGTGGGACTACCATAATACCCTAAAGACACTGGCGAAGACCAACAAGGTAACATTATTCTGGGTGTCTAGTCACATAGAAGTGAGCAGTAATCAGAGGACTGGCAGGTGTGCAAAGGAAGGCGCAGAACTCCCTCTCATCGGGCCAGAACCATCATGTGGTATATTGTACAACATGGTGCCAAATGAACACTACAAGCGCAGGGACAAAGGGGTGGGGAGTGTTCGGTCTAAGAGGATGCTGAGGGGAACCTCGTGTTCTAATCCCAAAGACGCTATCAGACTGGAAAGGAAAGAATTACGAAAGGCGGTTGGATTCATAACTGGACAGTGAACACCTACAAAAGCTAGGGATTGAAGTGGCAAACCCATTATGCAGGAAGTGCGGTGAGGCAGAGGAAAGAGCTAAGCATGTTATTTTCGACTGTTCTATCTTGGGAGAAAACAGGAACTCCTATCTGGATGTAGGCCAGAAGGGAAGACAAGAGAGCAAAGTCTAATGCATCTGAGAGTTCGCGAAAAAGCTTAGGACCCTGATTCCTTTGACTGGGATTGCACAATAGCCTAAAGGCTGTTGTTACAAGTAATACAGGTGAAATAGGTGACGTTAAGGGTGTAAATGTCAATTCAGAATTATTGTTACATGGAAAAACCAACGAATGGCTGACCCGTGTTGCCGATGTGCATATAGCAAATTAAAAGCTTATTTTAAGGTGGAAATATCCTATGAACATGGTTTCACAAAACTTTGCTTTTAAGATACAGGGTGTCAAAGTTTGGAAAATAACTATCATGTCTAGTGGCGTCTCGGGGGGCTGTCCACAACTAACATTAGCAAAAAACTGTACGCCAGCACTGATCTTAAAAGGTTAATGTAATTCTTCGGATTAAACAGATAAAAACACAACTTTTTTGTGCTTTGTTTGTGCTTAAAGAGTTTGGTTTTCAAGAGTTTGGAAAAAACTGATTTTTTAACACCGTGTATCCTGAAAACCACTCTTCAGAATGCATTTTTATTTGAACTCGAATTTGGGTCAGAAATACGTACTTGTAATTACGGCCTCTCAATAAGAAGAACAAGATTCACTTGTTTTGTATTAGCCTTTTCTTGAACAGGGTACGAAGTGATTTTCATTTTCTCCTCGAAAACAAAGTGAGATACGAAGAGACATCAAGAGAAAAAAAGTTGTCTTTCGACCTATTCAATCTGAAATCAGATCAGATCAGATCAGCGGCAAACATTTTTTGCTAATATTAATCGTGGAACTGCCCCCCGAGAAGCCGCTTAAGATAAGAATTGTCTTCTAGTCAGTGCTGACTAAATTTCAGTGAATAACACTATCAAATTGGAAAAAAGTCATGATCTCTAAGAAATTAATAAAAAATCATTTTTTTACAACATTTGACACCTTGTATCTCAAAAACGAAGCATGTTTATAAGAAATTTCCTTTTTTCTATCGAGTATTAAAGTCCAGCTACTAAATAGTGGACCACCCTATATATGCAACTACGCCAGGTACTGCCATCGGATCGTCACTGGAGACCTCGGTACAGTAGTAAGTACAGATAGGGCACAGCTTTCAACGTATTTTCCACAAAACGAAAATAATTTTGCTGCATAAGACCATAAATATTTATAAAATAATCTTTACAGTGTAAACCAATATATTTTTAAAATTCCTTATGAGATTAGCCACTTTTCTACCATCATCTCCTGATAACTACTCTGAAAAGATCGCAACACATAAAACATTCATCGCGATTTACAGGCACATCATAAAAAAACACTTTGTTAAAATATTGACTTTTTACTGACGTTTCGGGCTGTAAAAAGTTTATCGAAGGACAGAAATGTTTTACAAAAATTAGCGTGGAATAAACGATATTAAATTAATTTTGTCAAACACTTTAGCAGCTTGAAGAAGACTACAGAAGTGGCCTAGAAGACATCAAAGCAAAGAAATTTGTGATCCCAGCAAAGTATTATGAATAGGGAGGCAGTTACAGGATAGGATTCGGAAATAATCAACAGATCGCTACCACTCAATAAAATGAATGCTGCTAACCAAAATATAAATTACATGACAACTTAGCCTATTCAGAAAAACATGTTATTTGGTTTTATAAGATTAGCTACGTATACAAGTAAATGAGATGGGGGATGGATTATGCCAACCCTTCAAGAAAAAACAAGATAGTATATTTTACCCACTTCTTTCCTATTTGTTTTAGCTTTTCCTGAAATGCAGTAGCATTTCAGTACACCTACCTGCTAGTGTTCCAATAAATCGTCATCCGAAATCTAAGGGCCGTTTGCGAGTACCGATTTTTTTTTTTAAATGATAATACAAATCGCTACGAAACCTGTCGGAACTTGATGGAAGTTTTTTTATTTTTTTGGAGATTACTCAAAAAATATTGTCATCCATTTTGTTGGGAGTTTATGAGAAAACTGAGCTTAGAGTTCGATTTTTCACGTCATTTTCGTTAGAAATCGTTAAAAAGTTGTTCTTACTGATTAAAACGAATGATGTCTTTTATACACTTTCTTGGGAGGCCCGAATATGACATGCATCAATGTCATCCGTTATTATTATATTTAACCCCATTTTTCAACCCTTATAGGAGGGGCCATTATTGAATGCCTTCTGAAAGGCTGGACCTTAACACTCGATAGAAAAAGTGATTTTAAGGTGGAAAATGCATATAAACATAGTTACGCACAGCTTCGTTCTTAAGAAAGAGGGTGTTAAATTTTGGGAAAAAAATGGTTTTTTAATAATTCCTTAAACATCATTGAGCCGATTTTTCTGCAATTATGTGGTATATTTCAATAAAATAAGACGCTAAGACCACACTGGCTAGAATATAGTTATTACCTACAGTGGCATCTCGGGGGCTGTCTCACAGCTACTAGTAAACAAATATACGCCACTAGCATTAAAAAAAAATAAATTTTGTTTTTCGGATTAAACAGATAAACACAACTTTTTGTGTATTGATATCTCTTCGTATTGAGCTTTGCCGCCGAGTAAAAAAAACCGCTTAAGTTTGAAAAATTAATAAAACATCAATTTTTTCCAAGAACGTTGACACCCTGTATCTTGAAAACCAATCCATTGTTCTAGTTGCGATCAAGTGAATCGAGATGTAGAGAGTTGGGTGTATCTAGTAAGCTGAGAACATTGAAACAGTCCAGTACCAGTTTTGATGTAATCTCGCTGGTATGGATCTCAATAGTTCTTAGTTTTTACAATAATATTACCTTGGTCACAGGCTAGTCATAGGACTTCAATTTGACATATTTCTGCAGTTCTACGACTGAGAGATCACCCTCAATCACAGAATATGGTATACTGGGCATTTCGGTTTTGACAATTTTGACATTCACAACCGCGAAGTCGCCATTTCATGCCAAAAGTTGGCGACTTCTGCGATTTTAATGCTAAAAGCTGGCTATAGCGCGGTGCCTGGCTGAGGACCGTTTCTCAATGTCCAGTTAAATATTTATCTGCAAGTTAACAGCAACTGTTAGATACATTTTTTAAACAATTGAAGGCTAAACTTACGAAGTCACGTAAATCTTATCTGACAGTTGTATCCATAGCAACGCTATCTGGCAGATACCTATCTGACACTTTAACTGGACATTGAGAAACCGGCCCTTAGCTGTGCAATGTGAATGTAGTGCACATAGTATGTATGAGGTGTTGGGTGTCTCTTTTTAACAGAATGCTTCTAAGTATCTACTTACTTTTTGCTTGGTTCATTCGACAGGTTATGAAGTTTGTCTTACCTGGAACAAAAGAAGACATGTTAGGCTATTCTTTCAGTTACAGCTGGACCTCATTGTGTACAAGAAGGTAACAGAAAATAACCAGACTAGTGTTGCAGTATAACAATAAAATATTCATTTAAAAATACTCAACAACTATCCATCAAAGTACTCTCCATTCTATTCAATACATTTATAATAAACTTTTGAGAAACCATTTTTTTGATAGTCTGTTTGTATACCCATAGCAATGTTACTGAGCTATACAATCGACTCAAATCTTCGATCTTTCCTAAGTCTAAGCCTAAGCTTAGGCAAGTTAAGTTAAGCTTAGCTAAGGTTAGGCTTAACGTTGTACAATCGTCGGTTTAGGTAAACCTGGTTGATAAAATAAAATTCACTACGGTTGGCACTAATGAAGCAATGCGTACTGTTATTATTATCTGAAAAAATGACCTCTCCTGGTTTGTCACTGTGACGGTTTCTGTCAAAGTCGAGCAACGGACGAGGCCGTTTCTACCTCTGTTCTTTTTTTGTCCTCTTGGTTAAGGACGTTCGTTCGCTACGACTAGCGTCAAATGAGTGCTATTCATTTATGGGATTTATTCGGGACTTTAGAAAAGGTATATGAATATATGTATGTATAGTATAAGTATATGAATAATCTTGCAATTGTTTATAAATACTTTTTATAGGTATGTACCAGGTGTTCTCTATTTTAAAATATCAGTTAATCTAAAATAGAGCCGGTTGTGCAAATGCCGGTTTAATACGAGCTTTGTTAAACCTAAGCTTAGCTAAGCTCAGTTGTTCAATCGTCGGCTTAGTTAAACCTGGTTGATAATGAAATTCACTACAGTTGGCATCAACGAAGCAATACGTACTGACATAATCATCTGAAAAATTACCTTTTTTGGTTAGGCACTTATGACAGTTTGTGTCAAATTTCGGCAACGACCGTTTCTGTCTCCGTTCTTTCATGTGCTTTCTTTGTTAAGTTAGACACAAATCTTTCAAAAAATATGACATAATAAAGTGACAAGCAATTTGAAGGTTCCTCCTTGACACATCATGTCACTTGTATCAGGTTAGGTTCAAACCTCAGCTAAGCTCGCGTTAAGCTTCGGCTTACGTAAGCTCGTGTTAAGCTTGGAGTGAGGGCTAAGCCAGCATTGAACAACGGACGTTTTGCAACTGACGTGGTTTTACGTCGGCTTGAAGATTTTCTGATAGATAGTTAGATGATGAAAAAATGCCTAACTACGACTCTTATATACGCTTTATCTATTTTTCGACATGTAACAGCATCCGGTTTTATTTCATGCGTATCAGCTCACAATTATTATATTATTATAATTTTAGTAAAATCGTCGGATCCTTCCCATTTCTCATACATGATCATGTGCGCAGCTAACATACTAAGCCACGCAGATTTTGCCGCTGACGTATTTATTGTGATGGAAATATCAACCAACTATCTGCAAATTTGCATTTTTAATAAAATACCTCTAATTTTTTTTGCGAGATACGCAGCCTTTCAAAATTTTCAGTCAGGATCAGAACCAGCTAACACAGACATTTTTCATCATCAACATCACGAAACCCTATACCAAAGCATAAATGTTTACTCTTTATGTTGTGCCTATACTAAAAATGCCAGCCTCAATTAATAATAATGGTCCGGCGAAATTTGACGTCAGCTCCCAGAGTATAACACACAAACGATAATCAACAAAGTATGCTAACCTATCCGACGTTGTATGACACCATCACTATGGCTCTTTTCAAGAAAGGGTAGACGCTGTTACCAGATTGCAATACGGTAGGAATTACCATGACTAAAATAATTAATAACTAATTCAAACGGTCGTTAGCCCTATTTTCTAATGCAATAATATATAAACTACATATTCCACATAATATTTCTAAACATTATATATATATATATATTCATTGAACGGCCATTTTACGATTTTATTAAGATTTTAACTTTTAACAGTAAATTGTGTAATGTTTTTCGTAAATTTCTGTGTCTGTATAACGTGCTTCATGCAAGATATGTGTTGTTACTTGCTCTTTTGGCTTGTTTTATAACATCTTCCAGCAACATCCTCACAAACTTTTGTAAGTAAAAACTTTTCATTCTTAATTTTTCTAATGTTGCTGATTGCTAAATTGTCTTTGTAGCCCTGAAGAAGGGATCAAATGATCCCGAAAGCTTGGAAATAGAGTTTTAAGAGTACACTTCGCTGTTTATTTGCCGCTACCCAGCCATCTAGCTTGAGTTTTGTTTCCTAACAAATCGGCAACGATTACCCGCTTCCTAAAATATATATATATATATATATATATATATATATATGTATGCGTAAGGGGTAGTTCCGAGACATTCGTACATACGCTGTACATTTGCTAGTGTTGAGTACATAAAGTATACATAGGGTTGATTTTCTAGTATATGCCCTCTGTCACCTCCTGGACTTATATACACCCAAATGTACATTACATGTGCGTTATTATTCACTATTAGTTAGTTCCAGGACTTGTATCTTTTTGGTTGCTCTTCCGTTGTTCTCTACACATTTGCTAGTGTTGAGTGCATAAAGTGTACATAAGGTTGCATCTCTCGTACATGCCTTCTGCCATCTGCAGGACCTATATATACCTAAATGTACCTTGCATGTTAGTTATTATTCACAATTAATCAGTTCCAGGCCTTCTGTAGGTCTATATTTTTGGTCGCTCTGTCATTGTTTAAGATACGTTTGTTAGTGCTGAGTGCACTTTCTGTCACCTGCTGGAGCTTTGTACTCTCAGATGCATGCACGTAATTGATTATTTACCATTTTAATTATTTGAACAGTTGATGTGTTGCAATACCGCAATTTTATCTGAATGTCCGTCGGTCTGTCTGTCAGTCTGTCTTTTGGTCTGTCTGTCTGTCGGTTGCTAAGATTGTAAAAATTCTATATAGGCTTTTGACTTTCTTTAGATTCTTTTTTTTTCTTTCATTTGAGATGTATTTTAATGAAAATTAACGATTTTGACAGATCTTCGACAGCCTTGAAATGGAACCTCTTAGGGCCGGTTGTACAGAGTGTCCCATTTTGGGCACTTTTACGGGGTATCTCGGTTATTTTTGAAGATAGAGAGTTGCGGTTTTCGCGACAGTATGCTACTTTTTTGTGAAACTAAAGATGCCGTCAACAAAATTATCATGGCCCTTGTTTTTGAGATACAGGGTGAAATCGGAAATTATCGATTTTTCAGTTATGGAGCAAACATATATTTTTTTTAAATAGAACACCCTGTATATTATTATTGAAGTCAATCGGAAATAATTCAAGCTTTTCAAAAGTATATATTAGTATTAAGTTGTTTTGAAAATTACGCTAAAAATTTGATTTTTCCAATTTTTACGATACAATAAAAACATCGGACTATATGTATACAGGGTGTCCCACGACGATTAAGACAAGCAATATAATTATCGGAACTGGGCAGTAGTAGGGAATTATCATTTTTGGGGTGTTAGAGCAAATCTAGCATCTTTTCTCATTATTGCGTCACCCAATGAGGTATTTGTTTTTGGTCACGTGACGTCAGATTCAAAATTTTTAATGAGACACCCTGTATATCTGTGACTTTTTGTGTTCCTCTCGATAAAACAATTCCAACAAACTAGCACACTTGGGGGTCTAAAGTGATTAATTCAAGAGCTACAGGTACTTAAAGGATGGGACCACTACCATTGATTATAGCATGTACCCCTACAGTTAAATTACTTTGGAAGTGTTTCATAATGGTAGTGGTACAGTCCTTTAAGTACCTGTAGCTCTTGAATTAATCACTTTAGACCCCAAGTGTGCTAGTTTGTTGGAATTGTTTTATCGGGAGGAACACAAAAAGTCACAAATATACAGGGGTCCTATTAAAAATTTTGAATCGTACGTCACGTGACCAAAAACAAGTACCTCATTGAGTGACACAGTGATAAGAAAAGATACTATATTTGCTCTAATTTACATCCCCAAAATCATAATTCCCTACTACTGCTCAGTTCCGATATATTGCTTGTCTTAGTCGTCGTGCGACACCCTGTATTTTATATAAAACCTATATGTAAAACTTATCATTTTTTCCTCTTTGCGATTTAAATAAAACACTGAGAAGCTGTCATGGCATTATTCCAGTCTAAAATTCTTGATGAAGAGGTAAAAGCCAGTCTTTCAAACGATGCGTTTCATTGTATAACTCATACACTGCTTTCTAGGGCCATCAGAGGCATACTCGTGTCTGTTAGTCATTCTCCTATGCTACGGTTCCTTTGTTAAAAAAGTAACCTTAAATGTGATTATGTAATGTATATACCAGTAGCGCAGATAAGGCACTACTGAGTGGCTATCGTAAATTGACCAGCGCGGTATGAGAAAGGGTAGCGGGTGGTTCTCTCAACTAGCGATCATCATTATCATGTCGAGTTTAAAAATGTTCGCGATCACAATACTCTCCTTACCTATCGGTGTGGGAAGTAAAAGGGATAGAAAACATAAGTATAAAAGGGCCATTAAATATAATCTGCTGCGATTATCCAATCCCGATGCTGGACCGCCTTTAAGGCGGGAAATAAAATCTGCTGTTGCCGGTTGTATACGTAAGTTTTATGAAGTATATAAATAGGATATTAAGTGAAGATAACTTATTTGCCTTTATATAGCAAACTAAACAAGTCGTGAAAGATGGAAATAGAATAGAATGGTCACACAGCAATTGGCAACGCAAGTTCAGATATTACACCCCCTCCAATCAACCAGAAAACAGAAAGGAGGGTAGTACCATACCGCGCATATTATTGAGGTGAAATGTCCGCATGTTTCCTCACTTAGGTTTCTGGTCAGATTTAATCTTTGTCCTTTTCTTACTCTTTTTCTTCAGATTTAGTAGCAACAACAATGATCCCCTCAATGTACAAAAATTTTTTCCGGGCATAAAGCGTATTCTCATTCGGAATGTCCAGAAGGAGGGTGTCCTCGGGGAATACTATAGCTGAGAAAAAATTGAAGGAGTACTGGCCTTTGTATATAGCAACCTATCCAGCTCTAGAATCTGGTAGAAAGAACATCTTATATGGCTTATAAGCTGGACCTTAAACCATTTCTCAAGTGCATCTGTTGCCTCTACCGCTCACTCGCGGACAACAACTGGATTGGGTGACTTCAACATTTAAAATGAACCCTGGTTGGGCTCCAACAAAACTGACGCAGCGGGACGAGCCATCGAAACATCCGCCATAAGGCATGAACTGACTATTTCAGCAGTAGTTTCTAAAGGATCAAATTACATTTCTAAAGCGTCGATTGTAAACTCAATTGGCGTTCCATAAGCCCGAGGCTCGAAGAGTGTTTCTTCCAGCAAGATAAAATGCACGTCCTCATGTTGCAAGGGTATCGATAAGGTTCCTCCGGGAAGCTGAGGTCAGGGTCCGCTAGCCTCCACGATCACCCGACTTATCGCCAATTGAAAAAGTATGGCATTGGATGGGACAATACGTAGGCGATTTACCCAACCCTCCAACCACGCTGGACGAACTGGAACATGCTGGGAGGCTGTACCTCTAGAGTGTATCAACAACTAGATTCCGAACAAGCCGCGTAGGCTAGAGGAGTGCATTCGTCAACATGGACAACCCCCCCTTTTATTGATTTGTTGTATTTATTTATAAACTTATTATAGCAAATTCCTAGTCCTACCGCATTTCGTCAACCGCAACCCGTTTCTTTTCAGTGCTCGGATTTCACTTGCGAGTAGTATATGTATCAAATAGCACTACTAACAAAGATTGGAAGTTGAAAATACCGAAATGCGCGTGTTATAACGGCCCTAATCTGAAATCGACTCGACTGACTCACAGTCGCCACAGGATTCCAACCACAGCATACTAAGCAATCAGCACAATATCTCAGGTTGGCGGCAATCACACCCGCATCCCGCCATTGTGGGTGTGTATCTGTCAAAATAGGCATATGCGTCAGTGGAAACTAACGACGTCCAACTGATATCGTTGGTGGAAACCATTGACGCAAGATCGACGCTAGTATTTGGTCATTGCTGAAACAAAATTCATAGGAACGCGGTGTCGATAGTTGATCTTTCATAATGATAAAAAATGTGCTGGAAATGTGTGTACTGATAAACATTGCAGAAATAAGTACTGTAATTGCAGAAAAAGTTTTTTTAGATTCTCGAATGATGCCTTAAGGTAAGTACATAATTATAACCTACAAATAAAATATGTACTCCAAAATGTACGGACACTATTTTTACAGATCTATCGAGACGATTTAAGTGATTTGATATATAACAGCTAATCAGGCAGCACGCTTTTGTGCTAAATTTTATGCAAGCCTATTGTCGACATTTTATACCATTTTGAACTGCTTTCTAGAAGGCTTTTCTGGAATTCAGTCTTTAAGATTAATTTCAGTACATTTCAAAACACGATAGCTTTGTGCATGTACAAAAACGTACATCTTTCTTATATTTTTATGAATAAAGTTTCTTATTCACAATTAAAAGAAGTTTTTCATTTTTTTGCAAAATGTCAAGTATGTTATTTTTTATATTATCTGAATAGCAACTTAAAACATAACAGGCAAAATATGACTTAAAAATTTTAGATTACTCTGTCCAGTATTTTTGTCATCGGTACTTTTTTAGCGATTAAAAGCTGGTATCGATACTTTTGTTGCAGTATCTACCGATACCTCGAAAATAATTATATCATTATTGAGGTGTGTACTTAATTGCACAAAACTCTTTGTACAAACCAAAGCGCCTTCAGTGGCGTGTTCAGCTCTATACTTGGCCAAAAAATATCGAAATGATACCAGTATCCATACTCTTTATTTTCGAATATCTACCCAGACTTCAAACCCATCCGCCGTCAAGGTCAAATTCTGTAGGGAGGAAATCCTCAGAGATATTCTGTTGGTTGTTGAGTATGCTGTGCTCCAACTTGATAGGCCTTTTTCGCAGTAAATAGTGCAAGAAGCAAGTAGCTTATACCCGTTTTACATCAACAAAAAATCCATGGTTTTAATTCGTGGATTCAGTTCGAGGTCAAACCTGATAAGTGTAAAACAGGAATTTGACGTCAATTAAGTCAATGCATTTCTTCATGGATTTCTTCACTGATTTAGAACCTGCTCTAGTCTGTGGTCAAGTTTCACGTAAGATTCGGTAGTGCCAACCTTAAAAATCATATGATGCATGTCATGCATATTGCAAACCCGTCTCTGTATATTACTAAACATTTTTCCAGTAAAAATTCGCAATCATGCAAATTAAGTTTTACTGTCAAAAGGCCACCAACAATGCGAATTAAATAATCTTGCGAATAGCGCGAAGTCATATGACAGCAACAGTGTTGGCAGCACTGCATGCTGTCACAAAATGCATGGTTTTATTCACAGATGTAAAACACAATCAGTTTGACCTTGAAGACGCACCTTGCACCCTTCATAGGCACACGACTCTATAGTGCCTTATGCCCCCTTCCGCGTTCGCCACTGGAATATGCTTTTATTGCCAATCATAGGCGTAGTTAAGTCCCTGAATCTGGGGGGCTTAAGTCCCTGGATCTAGGGCCTGACCAAGAAACAATAAACTTAACAAAACGAATTATTTTTGGATTTTTGTGAGGTTAATTTCATTCTCTAAGCCCCCACCTAACTACGCCTATGTTGCCAATATCCGTTTATGACATCATGCATGCTGAAACAGGGGTGCCCACCTCGTGTGAATACCTGATGAATGTCTTGGAAATATGCTTTTCTCAAATGTATATTCCCCGAAAAACATCACAGTGGCGAGTGGTCTGTTCCTCTTGATTAGTCCAGGAAAATAAGGTTTTTTTCGTGACACCCGTTCATCGACCAATTTGAGAAAAGTTTTTTGGGTCATACTTACCCATAAAAGTAAACCAGCAGCAGTAAACTGCGCAGGATTTATGGGCAAATAAGAGTTATAAATAAATAAACGGGTAAAAATGACAAACTTGAATTGTAAGTGTTTTTAAGACAAACTATCTTCAAGAAGATGCCTTAAATTATAAAATGATGATGAAAAATTGAATTTCAGTGATTTTTATTATAATGTAGGACTACAAACGGAAATCATTATGAAACAAAATCTTATTGTCAAATTTAGAGATTTGGTATATTAGTCCTTAGAAAATATTCTATTTCGCCATTATGGACGAAAAGGAAGTGACCATGTACCAAAAGCTTCCCAAGATTAAATTACCAAACAATGAATTCATCTTAAAAAGTTGCCAAATAATTAACCATACACACATAGCAGTAGAAACATGCTTATATTTCTAGTTAACCATTACAATCACCCTGTATATTTTCCTGTAATAATTTCAAAAATATTTTCACGTGTCCCTCAAAAGCTTTCAAAGTATAGTCCAAGTGGACTTGGCTTTAGGGTAGGTGCTAGAATAACCTTCAAACCCGTGGGCTCAGAAAATGAAACATCGCATTCAGATGTATCTGTGGGCTGCATTGATGTACTTTGATTTTTCTTTCTTTAATTATTATAATTTAATATCTATTCAACCATGAAAATGATTGATAATTTCCTTTTTCGAACTAAAACCATTTCTTCGTATGTTCTCACTGAAGTTTGAAGTATGCGAATATTTTTCAACGAAGCGTTGTTATAAATAATACATTAAGATAACAAAGTTAATAAACATACGATGAGAGTTCTTATTTTTTGTCTACCTTTTCACCTAATATTCATTCAAATATTTTTTTTGTTAAAAAATAATCGCTTTTAATGAACTCCATATTAAGTTATGGATAAATAGCATGGACATAATTAATACATACATACATCGTTTATTTCCATAAGACTCTACAAAGAGTATCAAAATATAGCAAAAAAAAAAGAAAGATGTATATGTACTCAATAACCGAATTCGGCCACTGACCGAAATTCATACTCAGAACGCGTTGTAGATTTCTCTAATTTCTCACATCGCGTTCTGAGTAATCCTTGTATGCGCAGAACGCGTTGTGGGTAAATTACAAAGACCCACAATGCGAAACTCCGAATGCGGTCGGAAACACCCGACCATTTCCGCGTTATGGGTAATAGAAATGTCCACAAAGCGGTGGAATCGGATAACCTAACATAATTGCTACAGTTGTTTTTTGTCCATTCTTAGCTTAATTTTAGAATAATTTTTAGTAAAATGAGCGAATCGATAGAAACGTTTCGAAAATTATTAGATGACTCTACATAGAGTCATCTAATAGGTCTACACTACTATCAGAAGATGTCCTTGAAACATTGCAAAATGAATACTTAGAAAAAATAATAAACAGCACGGTGACGATTTAACAAACTTAACAGATGTTAATAACATTGGAAGCACTAGTATAAATTCCTGCCAAGAGGATTCAGAGAATCAAGACCCTGATCAAAACAAAGGATTAAACGAGTTCACAGAAATTGCGCTCAATGATAATATAATGGCATGTCTGGTAATGGTGAATGTGGTAGTATTCTAGAAAAAGGTGAAGTTATGGGTAATAGAAATGTCCTCAAAGCGGTGGAATCGGATAACCTAACATAATTGCTACAGTTGTTTTTTGTCCATTCTTAGCTTAATTTTAGAATAATTTTTAGTAAAATGAGCGAATCGATAGAAACGTTTCGAAAATTATTAGATGACTCTACATAGAGTCATCTAATAGGTCTACACTACTATTAGAAGATGTCCTTGAAACATTGCAAAATGAATACTTAGAAAAAATAATAAACAGGATGGTAAACGGGCACGGTGACGATTTAACAAACTTAACAGATGTTAATAACATTGGAAGCACTAGTATAAATTCCTGCCAAGAGGATTCAGAGAATCAAGACCCTGATCAAAACAAAGGACTAAACGAGTTCACAAAAATTGCGCTCAATGATAATATAATAGCATGTCTGGTAATGGTGAATGTGGTAGTATTCTAGAAAAAGGTGAAATTGGCAGTAATTTGAATGAGCTAACTCAAAAGAAACAAAAGGATATTAAGAGAGAGAGAGATGAATCACATAAAATGATCAAAATTCAAGCCACGAAAATGCTGACCGAGTCAAACAAAATATTTGCTCTTTTAAAAAAAAGGGCTAATGTTTTGATTCGAGTACCGGATGTTGATAGAGGTCGATTAACCCCACGGAATATATTAGCCATCGTTGCCGAAATTAACGATGATGGCTTATATAAACTCAGCACTGAGAATGGACCGCTGGATAGATTATTCTCAAGAAATGAGCTTCTCCAGACAGATTCGCAGTTCATGTCTGAACCAGATAACATGCACCACAAGAAAATTTCGTTGCGCACTGCAGCGAGTATGTCATCAAAAGGTTCTGGTTAAGGTTGCTAACGACGTATTCTGTACCAAAATAACCACAGATTATTTTTGCAATTATTATTGTTAAATTACGTTTCCTTAATTTTTTGAAATCTTCGCCGTTTTATAGTTAAAAGCTTAAGGCACCTTTTTAAAGATAGTTTGTCTCAAAAACACAGGTTAACACTTTTTACTGGTAACCACTTTAAGAGAAAATTTGATATATTACTTCCTACAGCGATAGGTGAGGGGAGTATTGCGATCGCGAAGATGTTCAATTATGCGATGATACGCTTACACAACATAATCTGTCATTCTGCTGGTGTGTCTGTCGGTGGTCGGTCTGTCTGTTTGTCTGTCGGCGTTCTTCTAGCCTCGTGATTACTGAGATTACTCAGTAATAATTGATCGTGATGAAATTTGGGTAGCGATTTGCTGAGGAGTCATAGTAGATAATGCTGCATTCATTTGGGAAATTAGCAAAAAACTCTAAATTTCAAATATATCTCATACCCCGTTTTTAGGCGTTTCAGGGGTTTCTGATCATTTTTGACTTTTTTTTTGGAGGGGGGGGGGGGGGTGAAATCGAGATGGTTGGGGGTCGTGGATTGTAAACTGAAAAAATTGTTGTATTCATAATAGCCTCCATTGACTTGTGAAAGAAAGAACTACATAGTATGCTTTCTTAGATCCATCCGAACAGCGCGTTGCCTATTACAGAAACCAAGGAAATTTTATGTATACATACCAAGGACCTTATCCTTGATACATACGAGTATTGCTTTAGATCATGCGGCATTGTGTAAGCTGGAGATTGGAAAGATATCCCAAGAGAAACTCGTAAAATGAGTAAATGCGTTTTACGAGTTCACAACATGTCTGTTAAGACACTGTGACTATGATGATGAAGCTGGAGATTATTGAATTGATTTCAGTGAAATTTTGACACAGTATTATTACCGTGGCTAGGATGGAAAACGCGTATGGTTTTTAGAAATCATGTCAGTGGTAGCAAAGGCATAATCAAAGAACTAAAAATATAAAAACAGCTCAAACGTTTTTAGGCCCTTTGGAGGTTCCTGGTCGTTTTTTATATTTTTAGAGGGGATAAAGTTGAGGTAGCTGGGGGGTACAGGGTTTTGGAAGTGAAACATTTTTTATATTTGTAGTTGGCTCGTCATTACCCTGTGAAGGAAAAACATAATATACTTTTTACCTTACACATTTTTTTATTTAATTGTTCTAGATAATTCTGTGTGTAGTTCTGCACTATACCGATAGCTATTATATTTCTAAACCTCCACTGTGGATCATTGTGCAGATCGATAAATTCTATGGTTTTTGAAAATTGTGTTAGTGACGGTAAAACCAAATTAAAAACGAAACAATACAAAGCCGTTCAAACTCTGTTTTTGGGTAATCTAGCGATCTCTCCTCATTTTCAATTTTTGTTTTTTTAATATTCAGAACTGGTCAAGGTAGGATGACGTCTCGGATAGGGTGATTGGGAAACCCCGACATTTTTTGTATCTGTAGTCTGTACAACACTCTTCATTGGCCTTAGATTGATATTGTTGGAGATTGCAGAATAAAAACTCGCGTCGTGCTTGTTCCTACGGAGAGAGCTGCAGGAATCTATTTGCCAGAATTTTTGAGTTATGTTTTTTAGCGGACGGGCCGATGATTTGGTTGCATAATTATCTCAAAGATCTCAGACCATAGCTTCTTCTTGCTATGGGAAAATAATAAAATAGTGCTTTATTTGCTCACTTCCCTGGACTATATATTCCGGATATCAGTATGTACGTTATGATAAAAAATCAGATTGGTGCGGGTGCGGCGTGCAGGCAAAGAGTAGGTGCAGGTAGAAACGAGGGTTTAGCGGTGCCGCGTGGCAAGGGGAACACAGGGAAGAATCACACAGATAATTATTATTTTTGGCAGTGGATCAGGTCCCGGCAGCCGGGGCATGAAAATTACAACCGGAATTTATTACATTTTAATTTGAAATCCCAGCATTCAGGATATTGATTGTAATTTTCAGGTCCCGGCAACCGGCATTTTTTACATTAGAAAAGTAATCCCGGCACCCGGCATTTCCACATATGAAGTTTGAGGTTATCTTCATGCTCTGTTTACCTTCAGTCTTTGGTGAATGGTGTTTTTAGTTTTAACCTCGGTTTTTACTATTATTGCTGGTGAAAATGAAACTTGGAGATAAGTTTAATCCACTTAAAGATTTCATAAAGTGCATAAAAAGCAAATATTAACCGAATACTGGATGAAAGATAATAGAACCTTTAGGTACTTCTGCTCGAAAACGTGTACCACATGTTATAGAGAAAGCTAATGTGAATTTAAAGTATTACTACATCAAATACTGTTGTATACAAGGGGCTCAAAAGCTAAAGATTAAGGAAAAAAAGAGTTTCAGAAAGACTAGGTAATAATTCTATAAACAATTATATTTCATTGAATTAACGGTTATACACAACAAAAGAAAAGCTATTAAGAAAATTCCTTTCATCAAATTTAATTACAATAAAAAAGAAAAACTGTTATTGTCCTGGATTATCAAAGACACAAATGAAGTTGACAACATATCTTCACCTAGTTTTCTTATACAGGACTATGATATATACAAACCGGACCTTATCAACAACAAGATTATTGAAGAGTCACTTGTGAACGTTTTTTATATTCGAAGATATTTCACAAATGAAGCATGGAATACTCTAGAATCCATCATTAAAAAGAAAAAAAATGAACCAGTGGATATTTGCTGTTTGTAACCATGATCTCAATAAAAGTTTCATCAGATGTAGTAGCTGCTTGATATGTGTTTCTCTGGCAAGAAGACCTAAACAGAAGTATTGGTTTTGTCGGATGTGTTAGTTTAATAAACAAAGAATAAATGTTATAAAACTGTATTAGTATGTTAAATAATAACTGAAAGTTTGTAGCCTGTAAATGAAGTAGAAACGTACTATTTTGTACAAACATGTCTAACATAGTCATTTGTGTAAATAGTGTTATCTTTGTCTATCTAACGTAGATTTTCATTTGTTAGTTCTCCAAAAGTAATGCATAGTTTCACTATAAAACCAAACAATGGTTGTTTTTTTTTTCATTTAAGTACAACTCACAATAATATTAAAAATTGCAAAATTTTTGATGAAATGGACGGGCTGCCGGGATTTATTTTCTGATATAGAAAATCTCTGCATCCGGGACCTGAGCCACTGCCATTATTTGTATTTGTAAACTCTGAGGCGTCGCCGAGTTGTCATTGAAATAAAAAATTATAATAAATCAAAAACTAACCTAACCTTTCTGATTTATCATCTCTACAGGGTTATTCACGTTATTCGACACAGAGCATTATGGCTAAAGTATATGATACAAAAGAAAATGATAATTTCGGATGGATAGAGACCCATAAAGACTACATTTTAAAAATATTTTCATGTTGAACAGGGTGTCCCAAAAACACGAAATGTATCAAAGTTATGTTTTTTAAATGGAACGCCCCGTATATTATTGCATATTCAGATTCCTTGGTGAATTCTAGTGTGACTTTATGTATCATACATGGGACCTAAAGTGAAGTAGCTGAGACTTGAGGAAAAATAATTCTTTACCGTTGAACGGGGCGGGGAGCGGGGGAGATCGTTATATAACGTTTTGGACTGGACCACCCACCCGCCTGATGGTATAACTAATGTGAATTGAATCACCTAAAGATCCAATCAAATCCTGACCGACAATCGACGTCTTCTTTGAGAAGCATGGGCGAGATGGATATTTAGTTTTCATTAGGACATTAATCATTTTTATGTAAATACATAATAGATAGAAAATATTTATTGGACTTTCTTATATACTCTTTCCACTACGCTTGCTCACTTTGCGCCTGTAAAAGGCTTTTAATATGTTGAAGAATTTAGGTTACGCCACGTTGTAGCACTAATAACACTATAAAAAAGTCTGCATTACATTATTTGATCTGCCTTTGAACTATTTTCTGGTGCATATTACAACAAAAAATATATTTGATAACTAGCTGAATACTTATAATTAAGTATTGTAAAAATAAATTGTAGGTACCTATTATACTAACACTAGTCATGATCGATAATTTATTCAGATATTCAATCAACACAGTGTATTATATATCACTACTGTTCCTGTATTTCCTAACAAAGCATCAAATCATCCAAGTATTCCTATATTGTGCTATCGCAATCGCTATGCTCAAAAGTTAGTTGTTAACAGTCGCTCAAATAAATATAGCTATCCGAGATTGTAAATGATCATAACTTGTTAAGAAATTTTCTATAAGAAACCATAAAATTATACTAACCTATATAAAAATATATCAGGCTAACAATACTAATAATTATATATTCAAGATAGCGCGTTGGCAAAACAAAAAAAAATCAACGCAAGATACACCTTCCACCTTGCATCAGCACACGACCCTACAGTTGCCTTGCGCCCCCCCCCCCTTCCCAAGTGCCGCGGGGTTCAACCGGTGGTATAACGTATTTTCGTGATATTATTCTCTTCTCTCTCTAACACCACACAGAGGTTAAGCTCAAACAAGACTGGCACCTCGTGTGAATAACTGAAAGTCTTGGAAGTATGCTTTTCTCAAATGTATATCTACATATATCCCGAGACACATCACAGACTGTTCGTCTTTGTTAGTTCAGGAAAATAAGGTTTTTCTCGTGACACCCTTTGATTCAGAAATTTGACACAATTTTTGGGTCATATTTACCCACAAAAGTAAACCAGCTGTTCACAGGGTAACTTTTATGAGCAAATAAAAGTTATAAATAGAGGGGTAAAAATGATAGACTTCTTAAAGTAGTTACCAGTAAAAAGTGTTTAATTGTGTTTTTAAGATACACTATCTTCAAGAAGAAATTATAGCAGGGTAATTGGTTATTCAATATATTTCTTTGAGGAGGTGAGTTGATCTGGTTAGCTAATAAATACAATCCCATGTCCAATTCCCAATAGTTTCCAAGATATATTAAATTTTATTATTATTTTATTTTATTAAAACACAGAACTACAAATGCAAGCCCCATTATTGTCGAGTTTACGAGTTTTCGGAATTTTTGTATTAGTCCTTAGAAAATATGCTAATACGCGATTACAGACTGAAAGAAAGTGATCATGTATCAAAAACTTCTCGAGATAGTCTTAAAACTATTATGTGTTGAAAAGTCAATCCATGAGCAACTGCCAAAAAATAAATTAGTCTTAAAAAGTTACCCTATAATTAACCTTGCACATTGCAGCAAAAACATGCATATCTTTTTAGTTATCCATTGGTACCACGAAGTTGTTAGAAGTGTGTTAAACACAGGCAAGAAGATTGCATTTAAGCCCCAGACCTAGAAGCATATGGATTTCCGAGAATAGAAAACTTGTCATCAGATTTCTAGTTTTTGTTATTTGTGCTTGAATAATGTGCTAATACAGCATGCCGAGTCGTAAAAAGTAAAAAGTCTTCTTCGGGACAGTATCACAAACTTGTATAATTTTAAAAGAAAAATTAAAGTTGTAATTTAAAATGGATTTGTTCCAAAATGTCGCCAGATAACCACGTAGAAGCAAGCCATGTTACAAAGTACCTTTTATCCGTTGATCTTCAGTTATGTACAAATCAGATTCGTTAATCATGTTACATTTACTAACTAAAACCTGAGAGATCGCAAATTAGACAGATCGAATTAACGAATTAGGAAAAAACTGAGTGGTTGAAAAAACCATTTTTCGATTTAATGGTTGCAGATCTTGTACAAATTGTCCACCTTTATTTCTGATGGAAGCTCTCATCCCGACATGTGCCTCTATTTCGATTCTCGTTGAAGGTCGTTCGTTGATTGAGCGCGGCCGCGTAGAGGGTCGTCCACCAACGATTTGATACGTCCCCAGACGTAAAAGTCCATCGGTGTTAAGTCTAAACATCTTGCTGGCCATGGGAACCCAACAATGTGGATATAGTGCAATTACTGCATCCAACGATTACCGTACACTTATACGACTATGCGCCGGGCAGCCATCGTCCTGATGTACCATGATGTGTTGTCTAAGTTGTAACGGAACATCTTCCAAATGCACATTAATTGCATTTCGAAGGAATGTTCTGTGAACATTAAACCAATAATTGATATTTTAATGATGCAAATGTTAGTCCTAGTTAGTTCTACATGATTTACGATGTCTTGGAGTTTAATTAATAATTTTAACATGTTTTGGATATCTCATACGTACATGATTAAAAATCTACGGATACAAGATACCTTCTAACATGATCAGCACGTTCTGTTTGATTACCTAGCAACTGTTTAAGACGAATATATTCTAAGTAACAACAAATGTTTCTTTTAAAATTATACAATTTTGAGATACCATGCCGAAGTTTTGGTTGACTGATTCCTTTTTATGATTAATCGTGATGTGAGTAACAAAGTCTACAAAAGTAGCATATTATCCAAGTCCAATAACAGGAATTAGAAATCCCATGCCAAGTTATTGCCAAACGCGCTATTGTAACTTAATCTTGGGAAATTTTTTATAAATGATCACATTATTCTCGTCCATAATGACGAAATAGCATATTTTCTAGGAACTAATACACCAAATTTCTTAATCTGACAATAAGATTTTGTTTTATTAGGGTTTTCGTTTGCAGTTCTACAGTTTAATAAACATTACTAAAATTAAATTTATTTCGGAAACTATTAGGAATTGGACATGGGATTATTCATTTTCAATTTATTAGCATGCCACCTTCACCAATTTACCAATCACTCTGTACATTTTCCTGTAACAGTTTTAGAAATATTTGCACGTTTCCAAATGCGCCTCTGAAGCTTTCAAAGAGTTGAAATAGACTTGGCTTTAGGATAGGTAGTGAGATAACACTCAAATCCGTGGGCTCAGAGAATTGAATATCGCATTCAAATTGGTTGGTTTCATAATACAGTACGGTGATATAAATCTCTGTACTGTATTGATGGACTTTGCTTTTTATTATTTTAGTTATTCTAATTTAATATTTATTTAACCGTGTAAATTGTGTAAATGATTAACAATTTTTTTTCGAAAAAAAAAGATTCGTATGTTCTCATTGAAGTTTGAAGTATGTGAATAGTTTTTAACGAAGAGTTCAATGCTTTAAAGTTCTTTTTAAGTATATTAAGTTATTGATATAGCATAATATATAGATCTTTTAATAATAAAATAGTATTATACACTGTACAAAAAAAATGAGTCCATATGTCATCATGTTAAGACACTCATAAAAATGATAGGGATCATACAGCCGTCTCATCATTTCGAGTATAATAATCATTTTAAATTCAATTCTGTCACTATACTTGACAGTGAGATTGATTACAAGAAACGACGGATCAGCGAAATGATTTACATCTCAAGGCTTGCTATAGATGAAGTCAGAAATATTTGAGTTGTTTATATTTTTTGTGATCCTACCGAGTGCCGATACTATAAAGTATGCCTTATGCCTTCACAAGACGCCAAACGAGTCCGACGATTGTAATCCCTTTTCGGCATTTTTGGCTGTGCTGGCTAGGGAGCTTACCCGGTCATTAGCGTGGTCAAAACTGTATATTGTCTGTGTATAAGCAGATATCAATATACAACAAATAGATCAATTTGTTTTGTTTTTATCAATTGCAAATTGGTATTTGAGATTATTTTGATCTCCTACCACTTTCTGAATTATTATAATATATATTTTGTATGGATAATTGCGTTTTTATCATTACTCATGTCTACATAATAACGAAACTGCACCATCGAAGTGTCGGCACTGATTGAGACCTGAAAGAAATGTAAACAACTCATATATTTCTTCTTCATCTACAAGAAATCTGATACTCTCGATCTGAGCCACATTGATAATTTATTGATTACCAATTACATTAAACTCAAGCCATAATTCAACAACACAATCAAATATTTGTCTGCCTTTATGACTGAACCTGGTATATCTATAAAATAATATGTATGTAAGTATAAATATTCATAATTTTCTGACACTGGCAGCAGCAGCTACCAAAATTAGGTGTATTGACTAACGGTATTTGTCATTTATGAGTCTTTTTTAGCCATCTTCTGGAATGTTGTTTGTTTTTTGACCCAAAGGGATATGTTCCCTTGTTTCCGTGTGCTCGATACACTTGATTGTTATTTACCATTTTAATGATATGGAATGAAAAGTTCAATGTACCGATTTCCCTATTTTGATTGTTTTGCTTGCATTCTGTAAAAACCCTTTAAATGTTAATTGTAAACTTTATGTGTAAAAAACTACAAATTTGTTTGTAAGACTGAATTGTCAAATTTAATACTCAACGTTTTTCAATTTATATGTTCACCGAGACTTCAACTTATATATTTTTCGCCTTAATAAGAATTTTAGCCCTAAAGAAAGCATAAAATAAGCGCTGAAACGTCTGTTTCTTGAGTAAAGAAACCTCTTGCAGTAAACAAAACTAAAAATATAAAAACAACTCAAACTTCATTTTTACTCGCTTTGGACATTTCTGGTCGTTTTCCATATTTTTTAGAGGGGGTAAAATTGACGTAGTTTTGGGTACAGGGTTTTGGAAGTTAAATATTTGTTATATTCGTAGGTGCCTCTTCATTGGCCTGTGAAATAACAACCTAATATACTTTTCAGCTCTATCCGAGTGTTGCCCTACTTTAGACAAAAAATAATTTTTGAAATTTTATTATTGTAGACTATTCTGTAATATGTGTAGTTCAGCACTAAACTGATAGCAATGAAGTTTCTAAAGGGTACCGTGGACCGTGGTGGAGATCGATAAAGTTCATGGTCTATGGAAGATTGTGTTAGTGGCGATGAAACTAATTAAAAAAGAAATAATACAAAAGCCGTTTAAACTCTGTTTTTAGGTAATCTAGGGATCTTTCATCATTTTTTACTTTTTTTGAGTATTCGAAATGAGTCTAGGTAGGATGGCGTCTCAGATATGGTGGCTGGCAAACCCCGACATTTTTTGTATCTGAACAACACTTTCCATTGCTCTTAGATTGATACTGGTAATATAATCTGTTGTTATCGGAAAATTGGTTCGCCATGTGAGCTGGACATCAATGGTGGATGGCATAATAAAAACTCGTATCGTACTAGTTCCTACGGAGATAACTACAGGAAACTATTTACGGGAGTTTTTGAGTTGTATGTCTTTTAGCGGGCGGCCCGATGATTTGGTTGCAAGGCGGCCACAGACCATAGCTTCATGCTATGGGGAAATAATAAAATAGTAACAGCGTAATCCTAATCTGTGGGTAGTGCCTACTGAGTCAATCAACTTGAATACATTTTTTTACTTTCATTTGTTTATAGCTTTCACTTGCTCATAAATCTTACGCAGCAAACATTAAGGTAGGTAAACATGACCCAAAACTTTGTCAGCTTGCTGGATGAATGAATCTCCCCACTCACTAACCGTGACTTCTTTTGCTCACTTCCCTGTACTATATCTTCCGGACAGCAGAACGTTATTGTAAAAAAATTACAGAGAAGTCATTAATACGGGACGCAGGCAAAGAGTAGGTTTATTATACCTACTCTTTGACGCAGGTATAAAAAGGGTCAAGCCGTGTGGCATTGCAAGGGGATCACAGGGTGGGAATACACAGCTAATTATTCTTTTTTTTGTTCGCGAGCTCTGAGGTGGCGTCAGTGAAATAAAAATTTATAGTAAATCAATAACATTATAAGGGCTTCATATCCTAAAAGTTTAATTACAAGTGTGCACTTATTTGGAATTGAATTGGGTCTCCAGAATGATAGCTCACTAACCTTTCTGATTTGCCATCTCGATATAAGAACGTAAATAAAGAAGACAAAAAAAATATGTTTGTTTATTATATAACATTATCGGAATACGATTGCCGGAAAATCACTGGCGGTCTTAAAACAAAAGTAATAGAGGGGCGTAATCATAGGCGTAGTTAAGTCCCTGACTTTGTAGGGGCTTAACTCCCCGCCCTAAATACAATAAACTTAACAGAACGAATTATTTTTGGATTTTTGTGGGGGCTAATACCATTCTTGGGGGGCTAAGACCCGATTTTATCAACATGCGCATTTTAACAAAGACTTTGACCAATCAGAGCAAGAACATGCATCTGTCAAAGTACTCTGAAAATTATTGATTTCTCTTGAAGTTTATCTCAAAAGGGTCAAAAATGACATACCTTATATACAATCGACCATTGTGAACCATCTTGTATTTTTCCAGTCTGATTTTCCACCCTAAATGGGTGAAAAATACTATTCTGTTGTTTAATCAAAAGTTTAGCAATTGCTAATCTCAACCAATCAGATTCCAGAGAAGCGGTACTTTTGATCGCTGGTTTCATGCTGTATCAAATGATATGATGACAACAAATTCACTCACTGCATTATTTGTGATAAACAATTTACTATCGATAATAATCATAGTTACATGCAATATATCTTTGATTTATAGTAATAATTGAAGTCAGGTTGATTGACTCAGTACTTCCCACACATTACACTGATACCAGTTCATTATTTTCCCATAGCTTTAGTCTGAGATCCCTTGCAACCAAATAATCGCCAGCCTCCCCCCCTAAAATTGTCTTATGCCGCTAGGTCTTTCCTTCAATGGACAGCCTATTATCAATACTACAGACTTCTCAGTTTTACAACCCCCACCCCCCCGCCACCCAATTTCACCCCCATAAAAAAAACAGGTAGGAAATGATCAGGAACCCCTAAAACATCTAAAAACCAAGTTTGAGTTGTTTTCATATTTTTTGGTTCTTTGATTATTGCTACACTGCCACTGACACGATTTTTAAAAACATACCCGTTTTCCATTGTCACCACGGTAACACTACAGTGTCAAAATTTCATAAGAATCAATTTAACAGTGTCCACGTTACAAAATACAAAACGATTTAAACCAACAAATTCTCGTATGTATACAGAAAATTCCCTTAGTTTCCATAATAGGCTAGGCAATGTTCGGATGGACCTAAAAAGGTGATTTGTGTCGCTAGATCTTCCTTCACAGGTTAGTGGACAGCCTATTATGAGTACAAGAAATTTTTCAGTTTTTCAACCCCCAACCCCCCAACCACCCCAATTTCACCCCCACCCAAAACAAACGCAGAAAATGATCAGGAACCTCTAAAACGCCTAAAAACGATGTTTAAGCAATATTAATGTTTTTTGTTTTTTGCTAATTACTCCGCCGCCTATGCATCGATTTCCAAAATTATAGGAACATTACCTACTACGACCCCACAGCATATCGCTCAAATTTCATCACAATCCTGCAACGGTTGCTGAGATTACGAGGCTAGAAAAGAGCGACAGACAGACAGACAGACAGACAAACAGACCGACAGACAGACAGACAGACCGACGGAAATGAGTGACGTGGTTTTTTGTTATGTAGACATCATAAAACGCCCAAAAAGCGTATTATCTCAAAAACGAAAATTTTCGCGATCGCAATACTCCCCTCACCAATCGGTGTGGGTAGTAAAAAGGGGTAAACATAGCATGTTACATTTCAAAAGTTAAACAAACGATTTAACTGTTAGGCAAGCTATTTTCCAAGCGTTCATGTGCATTACTAGTTGCCTATCCAGAACGGCTAAGCTCACTATTTAGCTGCGTATAACCTTATTTGAATATATGCTGCATCTTTAGATCCTCTGTGAATATTTCTATAAGAAGGTCTATAACAAACATGCGTCCAGAAATTGAAAGACTGATTCTTCATAAAAGTATGTATTTTTCTTCTGTAATCCATCTGACTGACGGAGGTGGCATTTGTAATTATTAAATAAGGTAGTTGCTGTGATTGATCCTAGGTACTCTTATGATTCTGTCACAAATTATCGCAGGTTGCCATTAGTAATTATACAATAATTATAATGTAAACATGGAAAATGTGGCATTAATTTGCAAATCAATCGCTTTGTTCTGATATTCTGCTATGATTTTGATCCATGAATTCTAAAAATTTTGACAAGTGTCATCCAGCTTTGACGTTTTGTTTTCACTATTGATATAACACTATTGGATGATACTGATGATGATACTTCTTAACATAGCCCTCAATACCCAATAGAAAGCTTTTGCTAAATAACATCCAATAGAAAAGCCTTGTCAAAGTCTTTGTTAAATATGCGTGTTGATAAAATCGGGCCTAAGCCACCCGAGCTCCCACCTAACTAATTACATATTGTCTATGTCTATACAATACAAGGCATAGAAGAGGCACCCTTAAAACGCCTAAGAACGATATTTGTGCTATTTTTATATTTTTTGTTTTTTGGCTATCGATGTGCCTCCACTGACACGATTTCTAAAAACCATACGCGTTTCCCATCCTCATCTCGGTAATGATACTGTATCGAAATTTCATTAACACAAATTCAATAATTTACACATACAGAACGAGGTAAAGCAACACTCATAAGGTCGTATGTATACATCAGAAAATTCTAACTCACTTGGTTTCTGCAATAGGCTAAACAATTTTCGGATGGACCCAAAAAAGTGTATTATGGCGCTAGTTCTTTCTTTTAAAGAGATCAATGGACAAATACTAGAAATTTTTCACTTTTTCAACCTCCCACCTCCCATCCGCCCCAATTTCACCCACACCCAAAGAAAAAGTAGATAGACAATGATGAGGAACCCCTAATATACCTAAAAATAAAGCCTGAGGTCTTCTTATGTTTTTAGTTTCTTTATTATTGCTGCGCCGCCACTGACACGGTTTCTAAAAACTATACGCGTTTGCCATCCTCGCGACGCGACGGTAACATTACTTTGTAAAAATTTTGTTGTCATTAGTAAAGTCTTGGAACTTGTCTTGGAACTACCCCTTAAACATATGGTAGGCTTAAAATTGTTCCAAGACACAAGTGTCCCGGAAGTAACCCTTACGTATATTTAATAGGACCTGGAACTATACCTTAGTCATAAAAAACTTCCAAGACATTTTCGAAAGTCTCGGAACTATACCTTAAACATAAATTTCTTCCAAGACCGTCTTGGAACTGTAAAAATGTCTTGGAACTGTCGAGAATACCGCAGCTAATGTCTTGGAAGTATACCTTAGACATACATATATATATATATATATATATATATATAAACAAAACAAAAACAAAAAAGGTGCAACCCGGGCTCCGACACACCGGGCTGCTGTTCCATTCCCCAGCGACTACTCCTCACACCGTGAGGTGAGCAATCACTGGGTCCGCGTATCGTGCGTCCTAAGCAGACGAAGGGACCCATGGATGACTGCCTTCTGCATTCTGGCGGCTAAGATGTGCGCCGCCGCACGGCACACCGGCATTTTGCGCAGTGCAGAGAGCAGCGTATCCCTCATACCACCTAGGGATCCAATGACCATTACTAGCAGACTCACAGTGTAGTCCGGCCAGAGCCTGCGAAGTTGTCCGAGGAGCTCCTGATACTTGGTCCGCTTTTCCTCCTCCTTAGAGACGATGTTCCCCTCGGCGGGTGCCGAGAACTCGATAACGAACATCGTCTTTTGTTGGTAGTCGAGGAGGACTATGTCGGGCTTATTTGCATGTATAAGCTCGAGCGTGGAGAATGAGTAGTTCCAGTAAATTCGGCACCTCTCGTTCTCCACAACGGACTCAATGTCCCCTGGAGCGTATGGCAGCACCGGTGTCTCATCTATACCGTATGAGTGCCTTAAATGGTAGTATAGCACTCGTAGAGCCGCGTTGTGCCGATAGACGTAGGCTGTGCCAGCGTACACCTTACACGCCGACAAGAGGTGCGTAAGGGTCTCTGGCGCCTGCAGGCAGGCTCTACAGCGGATATCGGGCACATCCATACCCATAATCCGGCTACGGTATACTAAGGTGTTGAAGACACCGTCTTGGCAAGCCATTATAGAGCTCTCAGTCTCCGACTTCAACCCATTAGACCTTAGGAAGGAGAAGGTCAACTGCTCAGATAAACCATGCTCTTCTAGATGTTTGTAGAAGATTCCGTGCATTGGTTTATCTTTGTGAAGTCTTAAAAGCAATTGGACTTCAGCAGTTTTAATCCGGGTTTTTAATTGTGCGGGAGCAAGTTCCGTAACGGACTGCTGACACCTCCGCGTGAAGTCGAGCGTGAGACTAAGTTCTTCGGCTGCCCGTGTTGCTGCTTTAAAAAGGAAGGCTCCTTTACCCGCAATCTCGTGCTCTCGCACAAAGCGGATCAGGGGATCGGTGCTCGTCGTAACATAGCAGGCAGTGGCCAGTACTACTCTGTTGTGCAGATGCTCCAAACTCAATAGTCCACGCCCTCCCAGGTGTCGCGGGAGGTATATTCGCGGGACAGAGGATCTAGGATGTAGACTTCCCTCCATATTCATCCTTTTGCGGGTCTTTATGTCGATTTGTCGCAGCTCTTCCACGTTCCAGTGGACAGCACCAAAGCTGTATAGCAACAATGGGACCGCAAGCATGTTTGTGGCAGCGACTTTGTTTTTGCCGGACAGTTCTGACGACCAGATCTGCCGGAGTCGGTGCAAATACTTGCGGCGGAGACACTCTTTGACCAATTCTGCCTCTTGGATGTGACGCTGCGCCACTCCAAGGTAGGTATAGGTATCTCCGGCATGCAGTTGTCGCAAGATGCTCCCATCAACGAGCTGCTCCTCATCTTCACTATCTCCGCAACGTCCTCTTTTGAGATGAACCATGGCACATTTGTCTATCCCGAACTCCATACCAATAGCTTGACTGTAATCCTGCACTACCCTCAGCGACTGCTCTAAATCGCGTTGTCCGGAGGCATAGAGTTTCAGGTCATCCATGTAAAATAAGTGGGTGACCTTGTGCCTCCGGTAATTGGGCTTGCCACAGCTGTATCCCTTAGTATTTTTCAGCGCTATGGACAAAGGCAGTAGCGAGATGCAAAAGAGCAAGGGACTCAAGGAGTCTCCTTGGAAGACCCCTCTTTTAAATGATACCAACTCTGTTCGAACCCTGGTTTCACCCGATGTTATAGTGAACCGAGTCTTCCAGAGCGGCATCAGTTGTTTGATGCATCCCACTATTTGATCATCTACCGAAAGACATTCCAACAGCCGCACAATCAGTTCATGAGACGTAGTGTCGAATGCCTTCCGATAGTCGATCCAGGCCATAGAAAGGTTTCGCAGGTAATGCACGGAGTCCTGTGTGACACAGCGGTCAATCAACAGGTTATCCCTGCAGCCAGCTACTCCTTTCTTAGACCCTCTTTGTTCATATACGCTGAGAAATACGGGATTTACAGCTTGAAGGATACGCATGTACAAGATTCTGGTGAAGAGCTTGTAACATGCGTTCAGACATGTTATTGGCCTGTAGTTTCTAGGATCAGACAAATCTCCGGTCTTCGGGAGAAGCACGGTTCGACCCTCGACAAACCAAGCCGGAATTGGCTGCTCCTGATTTAGCCACGAGTTAAAAACTCTAGCTAAATGCCGGTGGCAACTGGGAAACTTTTTCAACCAGTAGGTGTTTATGCCATCCGGGCCAGGAGCTGCGAAATTCTTTGCGCCTCGTAAGGCACCAAGAATTTCTTCCGTGTTTATCGGGTGACGCAGTACATTCAGGTTTGGAGTCCTCCTACAAACGGACTCGAACTGCGCCAAGGCCGGAGTGTCTGCTTGGAGAGGTTTGGGGTGTTCGTAAATGCCCCTCCAGAAAGTCTCCACGCGATCAGCAGTTGGCGGCTGCTCTATGACTGGTGGTCGCTGTTGGAAGAGACGAGCAGGCTTTTCGGAAAACAATCTGTTTTCCTCCAAACCTCTCGCCCGCGTCACCAGTGATCGTTTAGCAGCGATTAGCGTCCGTATCCTGTCAAGACAATGCTGCTTGACAACAACCAGTACCGTTTGACTGAGCGTGTGATGGTCGCGCCTTAGCTCTCGGGCTATCTGGCGCACGCGGCGCGTAAAAGGCCTACCGGCCGCTCTATATTCCATCACACACTGGATACGGGATGCTTCTTGGCGAGCCAACTGGATTTTCGCTTCCATCTGGCGCACCCGCCTCTGTGCTCTCTCGACAGGAGAGTCTCTCACTCTCCCCTGTCCAGCCAGCCTCAGAGCCGCAGCGTAAATTTCGCAATTGATGCTCCAAATGTCAGAGACCTCCGATAGACGTTCACTCAACGCCTCATCCTCTCTCTTTAAATCTGCCAGCTTGAAGGACCTCTTGTTGTTATGCAAGGCCCTTCGGTCACTGAAATCTCCAGGTGAGACGGCTTCGTCGATTTCCCTCTCAGCGGGCCTCATCGGCGACCTTTCAGCCTGGTTAACAGGCCTTTCAGTCGCCGGAGGGGCAGGCTGAGCTGGAGCACGAACGTATCCCTGCCCCCGAAGGTAAAATACCTGGTTCCGCAAGCTCTGGGAGGTAATTGTGCTATGCTCTGGATGCATTTCACACCACCTCCCATGCATGCGGGACATGTATCCCCTACGGCGCGGGCTACTGCTCTCGTAGCAGCTCAGCAGGTCATCCTTCAGTTCCGTCGTCCACCTAAAACGGTCCATGTCGTTGCGTGTGTCGTCGTCAGGGCGATCCGAGGCACCGCCACCTTGCCCAGAGCCGGCTTCCGATACCGGCCTGGTGTGGGTGCTCTTCTTCTGGGGCGGTCGAACCAGAAGGTAGGGCCCGTCCGGTGGTTAGCCTTAGGGCCCCCAGCCGACATTTCGGAGGCAGCCGACCACATTGCCTCCTAGGGATGACCTGTACAGGTTGCCGGCCGGCTTTCATCCCTGGCTTGGGTTATCCCCACAGTGTCGCCACGCACCGAATAGCCGTTTGATGTTGGTCGGCTTCCTGGGGGCGCATTTTATACCTACTGCCAGGTTTGCTATCAGCCGCCCCTAACCTGGGGTCAGACGCTGTCGGGAAGCCGTCCTTAACATAGGTGCAGCCGCTTCCTCACTATGGTGGTTCATACGCCTGCTTTCACAGCCGGTGACCACCATAGGCCCTTTTAAGGCAAGGACTACCAATCTTTTAGTCGCCTCTTACGACAGGCAGATTAAACCCTGGGAACATTCTAAACCCGGACCCAGACGGGATAACCCGGACCCAGACGGGATTATATATATATATATATATATATATATATATATATATGGGAACATTCTAAACCCGTCTGGGTCCGGGTTTAGAATGTTCCCAGGGTTTAATCTGCCTGTCGTAAGAGGCGACTAAAAGATTGGTAGTCCTTGCCTTAAAAGGGCCTATGGTGGTCACCGGCTGTGAAAGCAGGCGTATGAACCACCATAGTGAGGAAGCGGCTGCACCTATGTTAAGGACGGCTTCCCGACAGCGTCTGACCCCAGGTTAGGGGCGGCTGATAGCAAACCTGGCAGTAGGTATAAAATGCGCCCCCAGGAAGCCGACCAACATCAAACGGCTATTCGGTGCGTGGCGACACTGTGGGGATAACCCAAGCCAGGGATGAAAGCCGGCCGGCAACCTCTACAGGTCATCCCTAGGAGGCAATGTGGTCGGCTGCCTCCGAAATGTCGGCTGGGGGCCCTAAGGCTAACCACCGGACGGGCCCTACCTTCTGGTTCGACCGCCCCAGAAGAAGAGCACCCACACCAGGCCGGTATCGGAAGCCGGCTCTGGGCAAGGTGGCGGTGCCTCGGATCGCCCTGACGACGACACACGCAACGACATGGACCGTTTTAGGTGGACGACGGAACTGAAGGATGACCTGCTGAGCTGCTACGAGAGCAGTAGCCCGCGCCGTAGGGGATACATGTCCCGCATGCATGGGAGATGGTGTGAAATGCATCCAGAGCATAGCACAATTACCTCCCAGAGCTTGCGGAACCAGGTATTTTACCTTCGGGGGCAGGGATACGTTCGTGCTCCAGCTCAGCCTGCCCCTCCGGCGACTGAACGGCCTGCTAACCAGGCTGAAAGGTCGCCGATGAGGCCCGCTGAGAGGGAAATCGACGAAGCCGTCTCACCTGGAGATTTCAGTGACCGAAGGGCCTTGCATAACAACAAGAGGTCCTTCAAGCTGGCAGATTTAAAGAGAGAGGATGAGGCGTTGAGTGAACGTCTATCGGAGGTCTCTGACATTTGGAGCATCAATTGCGAAATTTACGCTGCGGCTCTGAGGCTGGCTGGACAGGGGAGAGTGAGAGACTCTCCTGTCGAGAGAGCACAGAGGCGGGTGCGCCAGATGGAAGCGAAAATCCAGTTGGCTCGCCAAGAAGCATCCCGTATCCAGTGTGTGATGGAATATAGAGCGGCCGGTAGGCCTTTTACGCGCCGCGTGCGCCAGATAGCCCGAGAGCTAAGGCGCGACCATCACACGCTCAGTCAAGCGGTACTGGTTGTTGTCAAGCAGCATTGTCTTGACAGGATACGGACGCTAATCGCTGCTAAACGATCACTGGTGACGCGGGCGAGAGGTTTGGAGGAAAACAGATTGTTTTCCGAAAAGCCTGCTCGTCTCTTCCAACAGCGACCACCAGTCATAGAGCAGCCGCCAACTGCTGATCGCGTGGAGACTTTCTGGAGGGGCATTTACGAACACCCCAAACCTCTCCAAGCAGACACTCCGGCCTTGGCGCAGTTCGAGTCCGTTTGTAGGAGGACTCCAAACCTGAATGTACTGCGTCACCCGATAAACACGGAAGAAATTCTTGGTGCCTTACGAGGCGCAAAGAATTTCGCAGCTCCTGGCCCGGATGGCATAAACACCTACTGGTTGAAAAAGTTTCCCAGTTGCCACCGGCATTTAGCTAGAGTTTTTAACTCGTGGCTAAATCAGGAGCAGCCAATTCCGGCTTGGTTTGTCGAGGGTCGAACCGTGCTTCTCCCGAAGACCGGAGATTTGTCTGATCCTAAAAACTACAGGCCAATAACATGTCTGAACGCATGTTACAAGCTCTTCACCAGAATCTTGTACATGCGTATCCTTCAAGCTGTAAATCCCGTATTTCTCAGCGTATATGAACAAAGAGGGTCTAAGAAAGGAGTAGCTGGCTGCAGGGATAACCTGTTGATTGACCGCTGTGTCACACAGGACTCCGTGCATTACCTGCGAAACCTTTCTATGGCCTGGATCGACTATCGGAAGGCATTCGACACTACGTCTCATGAACTGATTGTGCGGCTGTTGGAATGTCTTTCGGTAGATGATCAAATAGTGGGATGCATCAAACAACTGATGCCGCTCTGGAAGACTCGGTTCACTATAACATCGGGTGAAACCAGGGTTCGAACAGAGTTGGTATCATTTAAAAGAGGGGTCTTCCAAGGAGACTCCTTGAGTCCCTTGCTCTTTTGCATCTCGCTACTGCCTTTGTCCATAGCGCTGAAAAATACTAAGGGATACAGCTGTGGCAAACCCAATTACCGGAGGCACAAGGTCACCCACTTATTTTACATGGATGACCTGAAACTCTATGCCTCCGGACAACGCGATTTAGAGCAGTCGCTGAGGGTAGTGCAGGATTACAGTCAAGCTATTGGTATGGAGTTCGGGATAGACAAATGTGCCATGGTTCATCTCAAAAGAGGACGTTGCGGAGATAGTGAAGATGAGGAGCAGCTCGTTGATGGGAGCATCTTGCGACAACTGCATGCCGGAGATACCTATACCTACCTTGGAGTGGCGCAGCGTCACATCCAAGAGGCAGAATTGGTCAAAGAGTGTCTCCGCCGCAAGTATTTGCACCGACTCCGGCAGATCTGGTCGTCAGAACTGTCCGGCAAAAACAAAGTCGCTGCCACAAACATGCTTGCGATCCCACTGTTGCTATACAGCTTTGGTGCTGTCCACTGGAACGTGGAAGAGCTGCGACAAATCGACATAAAGACCCGCAAAAGGATGAATATGGAGGGAAGTCTACATCCTAGATCCTCTGTCCCGCGAATATACCTCCCGCGACACCTGGGAGGGCGTGGACTATTGAGTTTGGAGCATCTGCACAACAGAGTAGTACTGGCCACTGCCTGCTATGTTACGACGAGCACCGATCCCCTGATCCGCTTTGTGCGAGAGCACGAGATTGCGGGTAAAGGAGCCTTCCTTTTTAAAGCAGCAACACGGGCAGCCGAAGAACTTAGTCTCACGCTCGACTTCACGCGGAGGTGTCAGCAGTCCGTTACGGAACTTGCTCCCGCACAATTAAAAACCCGGATTAAAACTGCTGAAGTCCAATTGCTTTTAAGACTTCACAAAGATAAACCAATGCACGGAATCTTCTACAAACATCTAGAAGAGCATGGTTTATCTGAGCAGTTGACCTTCTCCTTCCTAAGGTCTAATGGGTTGAAGTCGGAGACTGAGAGCTCTATAATGGCTTGCCAAGACGGTGTCTTCAACACCTTAGTATACCGTAGCCGGATTATGGGTATGGATGTGCCCGATATCCGCTGTAGAGCCTGCCTGCAGGCGCCAGAGACCCTTACGCACCTCTTGTCGGCGTGTAAGGTGTACGCTGGCACAGCCTACGTCTATCGGCACAACGCGGCTCTACGAGTGCTATACTACCATTTAAGGCACTCATACGGTATAGATGAGACACCGGTGCTGCCATACGCTCCAGGGGACATTGAGTCCGTTGTGGAGAACGAGAGGTGCCGAATTTACTGGAACTACTCATTCTCCACGCTCGAGCTTATACATGCAAATAAGCCCGACATAGTCCTCCTCGACTACCAACAAAAGACGATGTTCGTTATCGAGTTCTCGGCACCCGCCGAGGGGAACATCGTCTCTAAGGAGGAGGAAAAGCGGACCAAGTATCAGGAGCTCCTCGGACAACTTCGCAGGCTCTGGCCGGACTACACTGTGAGTCTGCTAGTAATGGTCATTGGATCCCTAGGTGGTATGAGGGATACGCTGCTCTCTGCACTGCGCAAAATGCCGGTGTGCCGTGCGGCGGCGCACATCTTAGCCGCCAGAATGCAGAAGGCAGTCATCCATGGGTCCCTTCGTCTGCTTAGGACGCACGATACGCGGACCCAGTGATTGCTCACCTCACGGTGTGAGGAGTAGTCGCTGGGGAATGGAACAGCAGCCCGGTGTGTCGGAGCCCGGGTTGCACCCTTTTTGTTTTTGTTTTGTCTTATATATATATATATATATATATATAAACCCGTCTGGGTCCGGGTTTAGAATGTTCCCAGGGTTTAATCTGCCTGTCGTAAGAGGCGACTAAAAGATTGGTAGTCCTTGCCTTAAAAGGGCCTATGGTGGTCACCGGCTGTGAAAGCAGGCGTATGAACCACCATAGTGAGGAAGCGGCTGCACCTATGTTAAGGACGGCTTCCCGACAGCGTCTGACCCCAGGTTAGGGGCGGCTGATAGCAAACCTGGCAGTAGGTATAAAATGCGCCCCCAGGAAGCCGACCAACATCAAACGGCTATTCGGTGCGTGGCGACACTGTGGGGATAACCCAAGCCAGGGATGAAAGCCGGCCGGCAACCTGTACAGGTCATCCCTAGGAGGCAATGTGGTCGGCTGCCTCCGAAATGTCGGCTGGGGGCCCTAAGGCTAACCACCGGACGGGCCCTACCTTCTGGTTCGACCGCCCCAGAAGAAGAGCACCCACACCAGGCCGGTATCGGAAGCCGGCTCTGGGCAAGGTGGCGGTGCCTCGGATCGCCCTGACGACGACACACGCAACGACATGGACCGTTTTAGGTGGACGACGGAACTGAAGGATGACCTGCTGAGCTGCTACGAGAGCAGTAGCCCGCGCCGTAGGGGATACATGTCCCGCATGCATGGGAGGTGGTGTGAAATGCATCCAGAGCATAGCACAATTACCTCCCAGAGCTTGCGGAACCAGGTATTTTACCTTCGGGGGCAGGGATACGTTCGTGCTCCAGCTCAGTCTGCCCCTCCGGCGACTGAAAGGCCTGTTAACCAGGCTGAAAGGTCGCCGATGAGGCCCGCTGAGAGGGAAATCGACGAAGCCGTCTCACCTGGAGATTTCAGTGACCGAAGGGCCTTGCATAACAACAAGAGGTCCTTCAAGCTGGCAGATTTAAAGAGAGAGGATGAGGCGTTGAGTGAACGTCTATCGGAGGTCTCTGACATTTGGAGCATCAATTGCGAAATTTACGCTGCGGCTCTGAGGCTGGCTGGACAGGGGAGAGTGAGAGACTCTCCTGTCGAGAGAGCACAGAGGCGGGTGCGCCAGATGGAAGCGAAAATCCAGTTGGCTCGCCAAGAAGCATCCCGTATCCAGTGTGTGATGGAATATAGAGCGGCCGGTAGGCCTTTTACGCGCCGCGTGCGCCAGATAGCCCGAGAGCTAAGGCGCGACCATCACACGCTCAGTCAAGCGGTACTGGTTGTTGTCAAGCAGCATTGTCTTGACAGGATACGGACGCTAATCGCTGCTAAACGATCACTGGTGACGCGGGCGAGAGGTTTGGAGGAAAACAGATTGTTTTCCGAAAAGCCTGCTCGTCTCTTCCAACAGCGACCACCAGTCATAGAGCAGCCGCCAACTGCTGATCGCGTGGAGACTTTCTGGAGGGGCATTTACGAACACCCCAATCCTCTCCAAGCAGACACTCCGGCCTTGGCGCAGTTCGAGTCCGTTTGTAGGAGGACTCCAAACCTGAATGTACTGCGTCACCCGATAAACACGGAAGAAATTCTTGGTGCCTTACGAGGCGCAAAGAATTTCGCAGCTCCTGGCCCGGATGGCATAAACACCTACTGGTTGAAAAAGTTTCCCAGTTGCCACCGGCATTTAGCTAGAGTTTTTAACTCGTGGCTAAATCAGGAGCAGCCAATTCCGGCTTGGTTTGTCGAGGGTCGAACCGTGCTTCTCCCGAAGACCGGAGATTTGTCTGATCCTAAAAACTACAGGCCAATAACATGTCTGAACGCATGTTACAAGCTCTTCACCAGAATCTTGTACATGCGTATCCTTCAAGCTGTAAATCCCGTATTTCTCAGCGTATATGAACAAAGAGGGTCTAAGAAAGGAGTAGCTGGCTGCAGGGATAACCTGTTGATTGACCGCTGTGTCACACAGGACTCCGTGCATTACCTGCGAAACCTTTCTATGGCCTGGATCGACTATCGGAAGGCATTCGACACTACGTCTCATGAACTGATTGTGCGGCTGTTGGAATGTCTTTCGGTAGATGATCAAATAGTGGGATGCATCAAACAACTGATGCCGCTCTGGAAGACTCGGTTCACTATAACATCGGGTGAAACCAGGGTTCGAACAGAGTTGGTATCATTTAAAAGAGGGGTCTTCCAAGGAGACTCCTTGAGTCCCTTGCTCTTCTGCATCTCGCTACTGCCTTTGTCGATAGCGCTGAAAAATACTAAGGGATACAGCTGTGGCAAGCCCAATTACCGGAGGCACAAGGTCACCCACTTATTTTACATGGATGACCTGAAACTCTATGCCTCCGGACAACGCGATTTAGAGCAGTCGCTGAGGGTAGTGCAGGATTACAGTCAAGCTATTGGTATGGAGTTCGGGATAGACAAATGTGCCATGGTTCATCTCAAAAGAGGACGTTGCGGAGATAGTGAAGATGAGGAGCAGCTCGTTGATGGGAGCATCTTGCGACAACTGCATGCCGGAGATACCTATACCTACCTTGGAGTGGCGCAGCGTCACATCCAAGAGGCAGAATTGGTCAAAGAGTGTCTCCGCCGCAAGTATTTGCACCGACTCCGGCAGATCTGGTCGTCAGAACTGTCCGGCAAAAACAAAGTCGCTGCCACAAACATGCTTGCGGTCCCATTGTTGCTATACAGCTTTGGTGCTATCCACTGGAACGTGGAAGAGCTGCGACAAATCGACATAAAGACCCGCAAAAGGATGAATATGGAGGGAAGTCTACATCCTAGATCCTCTGTCCCGCGAATATACCTCCCGCGACACCTGGGAGGGCGTGGACTATTGAGTTTGGAGCATCTGCACAACAGAGTAGTACTGGCCACTGCCTGCTATGTTACGACGAGCACCGATCCCCTGATCCGCTTTGTGCGAGAGCACGAGATTGCGGGTAAAGGAGCCTTCCTTTTTAAAGCAGCAACACGGGCAGCCGAAGAACTTAGTCTCACGCTCGACTTCACGCGGAGGTGTCAGCAGTCCGTTACGGAACTTGCTCCCGCACAATTAAAAACCCGGATTAAAACTGCTGAAGTCCAATTGCTTTTAAGACTTCACAAGGATAAACCAATGCACGGAATCTTCTACAAACATCTAGAAGAGCATGGTTTATCTGAGCAGTTGACCTTCTCCTTCCTAAGGTCTAATGGGTTGAAGTCGGAGACTGAGAGCTCTATAATGGCTTGCCAAGACGGTGTCTTCAACACCTTAGTATACCGTAGCCGGATTATGGGTATGGATGTGCCCGATATCCGCTGTAGAGCCTGCCTGCAGGCGCCAGAGACCCTTACGCACCTCTTGTCGGCGTGTAAGGTGTACGCTGGCACAGCCTACGTCTATCGGCACAACGCGGCTCTACGAGTGCTATACTACCATTTAAGGCACTCATACGGTATAGATGAGACACCGGTGCTGCCATACGCTCCAGGGGACATTGAGTCCGTTGTGGAGAACGAGAGGTGCCGAATTTACTGGAACTACTCATTCTCCACGCTCGAGCTTATACATGCAAATAAGCCCGACATAGTCCTCCTCGACTACCAACAAAAGGCGATGTTCGTTATCGAGTTCTCGGCACCTGCCGAGGGGAACATCGTCTCTAAGGAGGAGGAAAAGCGGACCAAGTATCAGGAGCTCCTCGGACAACTTCGCAGGCTCTGGCCGGACTACACTGTGAGTCTGCTAGTAATGGTCATTGGATCCCTAGGTGGTATGAGGGATACGCTGCTCTCTGCGCTGCGCAAAATGCCGGTGTGCCGTGCGGCGGCGCACATCTTAGCCGCCAGAATGCAGAAGGCAGTCATCCATGGGTCCCTTCGTCTGCTTAGGACGCACGATACGCGGACCCAGTGATTGCTCACCTCACGGTGTGAGGAGTAGTCGCTGGGGAATGGAACAGCAGCCCGGTGTGTCGGAGCCCGGGTTGCAGCTTTTTTGTTTTTGTTTTGTCTTATATATATATATATATATATATAAACAAAACAAAAACAAAAAAGGTGCAACCCGGGCTCCGACACACCGGGCTGCTGTTCCATTCCCCAGCGACTACTCCTCACACCGTGAGGTGAGCAATCACTGGGTCCGCGTATCGTGCGTCCTAAGCAGACGAAGGGACCCATGGATGACTGCCTTCTGCATTCTGGCGGCTAAGATGTGCGCCGCCGCACGGCACACCGGCATTTTGCGCAGTGCAGAGAGCAGCGTATCCCTCATACGCTTGTATTATACAGACAATACAACCGGCCGTAAATCTGATTTACTCATTTTTTAAAACAAGGACCACTCTGTGTATGTAGCAGACATGCGGGTATGCGACCCCAGTAGAAAAACCGCCTGCTCTCAAATCGTTATCCAAATATATATATATATATATAAGACAAAACAAAAACAAAAAGGGTGCAACCCGGGCTCCGACACACCGGGCTGCTGTTCCATTCCCCAGCGACTACTCCTCACACCGTGAGGTGAGCAATCACTGGGTCCGCGTATCGTGCGTCCTAAGCAGACGAAGGGACCCATGGATGACTGCCTTCTGCATTCTGGCGGCTAAGATGTGCGCCGCCGCACGGCACACCGGCATTTTGCGCAGTGCAGAGAGCAGCGTATCCCTCATACCACCTAGGGATCCAATGACCATTACTAGCAGACTCACAGTGTAGTCCGGCCAGAGCCTGCGAAGTTGTCCGAGGAGCTCCTGATACTTGGTCCGCTTTTCCTCCTCCTTAGAGACGATGTTCCCCTCGGCAGGTGCCGAGAACTCGATAACGAACATCGTCTTTTGTTGGTAGTCGAGGAGGACTATGTCGGGCTTATTTGCATGTATAAGCTCGAGCGTGGAGAATGAGTAGTTCCAGTAAATTCGGCACCTCTCGTTCTCCACAACGGACTCAATGTCCCCTGGAGCGTATGGCAGCACCGGTGTCTCATCTATACCGTATGAGTGCCTTAAATGGTAGTATAGCACTCGTAGAGCCGCGTTGTGCCGATAGACGTAGGCTGTGCCAGCGTACACCTTACACGCCGACAAGAGGTGCGTAAGGGTCTCTGGCGCCTGCAGGCAGGCTCTACAGCGGATATCGGGCACATCCATACCCATAATCCGGCTACGGTATACTAAGGTGTTGAAGACACCGTCTTGGCAAGCCATTATAGAGCTCTCAGTCTCCGACTTCAACCCATTAGACCTTAGGAAGGAGAAGGTCAACTGCTCAGATAAACCATGCTCTTCTAGATGTTTGTAGAAGATTCCGTGCATTGGTTTATCTTTGTGAAGTCTTAAAAGCAATTGGACTTCAGCAGTTTTAATCCGGGTTTTTAATTGTGCGGGAGCAAGTTCCGTAACGGACTGCTGACACCTCCGCGTGAAGTCGAGCGTGAGACTAAGTTCTTCGGCTGCCCGTGTTGCTGCTCTAAAAAGGAAGGCTCCTTTACCCGCAATCTCGTGCTCTCGCACAAAGCGGATCAGGGGATCGGTGCTCGTCGTAACATAGCAGGCAGTGGCCAGTACTACTCTGTTGTGCAGACGCTCCAAACTCAATAGTCCACGCCCTCCCAGGTGTCGCGGGAGGTATATTCGCGGGACAGAGGATCTAGGATGTAGACTTCCCTCCATATTCATCCTTTTGCGGGTCTTTATGTCGATTTGTCGCAGCTCTTCCACTTTCCAGTGGATAGCACCAAAGCTGTATAACAACAATGGGACCGCAAGCATGTTTGTGGCAGCGACTTTGTTTTTGCCGGACAGTTCTGACGACCAGATCTGCCGGAGTCGGTGCAAATACTTGCGGCGGAGACACTCTTTGACCAATTCTGCCTCTTGGATGTGACGCTGCGCCACTCCAAGGTAGGTATAAGTATCTCCGGCATGCAGTTGTCGCAAGATGCTCCCATCAACGAGCTGCTCCTCATCTTCACTATCTCCGCAACGTCCTCTTTTGAGATGAACCATGGCACATTTGTCTATCCCGAACTCCATACCAATAGCTTGACTGTAATCCTGCACTACCCTCAGCGACTGCTCTAAATCGCGTTGTCCGGAGGCATAGAGTTTCAGGTCATCCATGTAAAATAAGTGGGTGACCTTGTGCCTCCGGTAATTGGGCTTGCCACAGCTGTATCCCTTAGTATTTTTCAGCGCTATGGACAAAGGCAGTAGCGAGATGCAGAAGAGCAAGGGACTCAAGGAGTCTCCTTGGAAGACCCCTCTTTTAAATGATACCAACTCTGTCCGAACCCTGGTTTCACCCGATGTTATAGTGAACCGAGTCTTCCAGAGCGGCATCAGTTGTTTGATGCATCCCACTATTTGATCATCTACCGAAAGACATTCCAACAGCCGCACAATCAGTTCATGAGACGTAGTGTCGAATGCCTTCCGATAGTCGATCCAGGCCATAGAAAGGTTTCGCAGGTAATGCACGGAGTCCTGTGTGACACAGCGGTCAATCAACAGGTTATCCCTGCAGCCAGCTACTCCTTTCTTAGACCCTCTTTGTTCATATACGCTGAGAAATACGGGATTTACAGCTTGAAGGATACGCATGTACAAGATTCTGGTGAAGAGCTTGTAACATGCGTTCAGACATGTTATTGGCCTGTAGTTTTTAGGATCAGACAAATCTCCGGTCTTCGGGAGAAGCACGGTTCGACCCTCGACAAACCAAGCCGGAATTGGCTGCTCCTGATTTAGCCACGAGTTAAAAACTCTAGCTAAATGCCGGTGGCAACTGGGAAACTTTTTCAACCAGTAGGTGTTTATGCCATCCGGGCCAGGAGCTGCGAAATTCTTTGCGCCACGTAGGGCACCAAGAATTTCTTCCGTGTTTATCGGGTGACGCAGTACATTCAGGTTTGGAGTCCTCCTACAAACGGACTCGAACTGCGCCAAGGCCGGAGTGTCTGCTTGGAGAGGTTTGGGGTGTTCGTAAATGCCCCTCCAGAAAGTCTCCACGCGATCAGCAGTTGGCGGCTGCTCTATGACTGGTGGTCGCTGTTGGAAGAGACGAGCAGGCTTTTCGGAAAACAATCTGTTTTCCTCCAAACCTCTCGCCCGCGTCACCAGTGATCGTTTAGCAGCGATTAGCGTCCGTATCCTGTCAAGACAATGCTGCTTGACAACAACCAGTACCGCTTGACTGAGCGTGTGATGGTCGCGCCTTAGCTCTCGGGCTATCTGGCGCACGCGGCGCGTAAAAGGCCTACCGGCCGCTCTATATTCCATCACACACTGGATACGGGATGCTTCTTGGCGAGCCAACTGGATTTTCGCTTCCATCTGGCGCACCCGCCTCTGTGCTCTCTCGACAGGAGAGTCTCTCACTCTCCCCTGTCCAGCCAGCCTCAGAGCCGCAGCGTAAATTTCGCAATTGATGCTCCAAATGTCAGAGACCTCCGATAGACGTTCACTCAACGCCTCATCCTCTCTCTTTAAATCTGCCAGCTTGAAGGACCTCTTGTTGTTATGCAAGGCCCTTCGGTCACTGAAATCTCCAGGTGAGACGGCTTCGTCGATTTCCCTCTCAGCGGGCCTCATCGGCGACCTTTCAGCCTGGTTAACAGGCCTTTCAGTCGCCGGAGGGGCAGGCTGAGCTGGAGCACGAACGTATCCCTGCCCCCGAAGGTAAAATACCTGGTTCCGCAAGCTCTGGGAGGTAATTGTGCTATGCTCTGGATGCATTTCACACCACCTCCCATGCATGCGGGCCATGTATCCCCTACGGCGCGGGCTACTGCTCTCGTAGCAGCTCAGCAGGTCATCCTTCAGTTCCGTCGTCCACCTAAAACAGTCCATGTCGTTGCGTGTGTCGTCGTCAGGGCGATCCGAGGCACCGCCACCTTGCCCAGAGCCGGCTTCCGATACCGGCCTGGTGTGGGTGCTCTTCTTCTGGGGCGGTCGAACCAGAAGGTAGGGCCCGTCCGGTGGTTAGCCTTAGGGCCCCCAGCCGACATTTCAGAGGCAGCCGACCACATTGCCTCCTAGGGATGACCTGTACAGGTTGCCGGCCGGCTTTCATCCCTGGCTTGGGTTATCCCCGCAGTGTCGCCACGCACCGAATAGCCGTTTGATGTTGGTCGGCTTCCTGGGGGCGCATTTTATACCTACTGCCAGGTTTGCTATCAGCCGCCCCTAACCTGGGGTCAGACGCTGTCGGGAAGCCGTCCTTAACATAGGTGCAGCCGCTTCCTCACTATGGTGGTTCATACGCCTGCTTCCACAGCCGGTGACCACCATAGGCCCTTTTAAGGCAAGGACTACCAATCTTTTAGTCGCCTCTTACGACAGGCAGATTAAACCCTGGGAACATTCTAAACCCGGACCCAGACGGGGGTATATATATATATATATATATATATATATATATATATATATATATATATATATATATATATATATATATATATATAAACCCGTCTGGGTCCGGGTTTAGAATGTTCCCAGGGTTTAATCTGCCTGTCGTAAGAGGCGACTAAAAGATTGGTAGTCCTTGCCTTAAAAGGGCCTATGGTGGTCACCGGCTGTGAAAGCAGGCGTATGAACCACCATAGTGAGGAAGCGGCTGCACCTATGTTAAGGACGGCTTCCCGACAGCGTCTGACCCCAGGTTAGGGGCGGCTGATAGCAAACCTGGCAGTAGGTATAAAATGCGCCCCCAGGAAGCCGACCAACATCAAACGGCTATTCGGTGCGTGGCGACACTGCGGGGATAACCCAAGCCAGGGATGAAAGCCGGCCGGCAACCTGTACAGGTCATCCCTAGGAGGCAATGTGGTCGGCTGCCTCTGAAATGTCGGCTGGGGGCCCTAAGGCTAACCACCGGACGGGCCCTACCTTCTGGTTCGACCGCCCCAGAAGAAGAGCACCCACACCAGGCCGGTATCGGAAGCCGGCTCTGGGCAAGGTGGCGGTGCCTCGGATCGCCCTGACGACGACACACGCAACGACATGGACTGTTTTAGGTGGACGACGGAACTGAAGGATGACCTGCTGAGCTGCTACGAGAGCAGTAGCCCGCGCCGTAGGGGATACATGGCCCGCATGCATGGGAGGTGGTGTGAAATGCATCCAGAGCATAGCACAATTACCTCCCAGAGCTTGCGGAACCAGGTATTTTACCTTCGGGGGCAGGGATACGTTCGTGCTCCAGCTCAGCCTGCCCCTCCGGCGACTGAAAGGCCTGTTAACCAGGCTGAAAGGTCGCCGATGAGGCCCGCTGAGAGGGAAATCGACGAAGCCGTCTCACCTGGAGATTTCAGTGACCGAAGGGCCTTGCATAACAACAGGAGGTCCTTCAAGCTGGCAGATTTAAAGAGAGAGGATGAGGCGCTGAGTGAACGTCTATCGGAGGTCTCTGACATTTGGAGCATCAATTGCGAAATTTACGCTGCGGCTCTGAGGCTGGCTGGACAGGGGAGAGTGAGAGACTCTCCTGTCGAGAGAGCACAGAGGCGGGTGCGCCAAATGGAAGCGAAAATCCAGTTGGCTCGCCAAGAAGCATCCCGTATCCAGTGTGTGATGGAATATAGAGCGGCCGGTAGGCCTTTTACGCGCCGCGTGCGCCAGATAGCCCGGGAGCTAAGGCGCGACCATCACACGCTCAGTCAAGCGGTACTGGTTGTTGTCAAGCAGCATTGTCTTGACAGGATACGGACGCTAATCGCTGCTAAACGATCACTGGTGACGCGGGCGAGAGGTTTGGAGGAAAACAGATTGTTTTCCGAAAAGCCTGCTCGTCTCTTCCAACAGCGACCACCAGTCATAGAGCAGCCGCCAACTGCTGATCGCGTGGAGACTTTCTGGAGGGGCATTTACGAACACCCCAAACCTCTCCAAGCAGACACTCCGGCCTTGGCGCAGTTCGAGTCCGTTTGTAGGAGGACTCCAAACCTGAATGTACTGCGTCACCCGATAAACACGGAAGAAATTCTTGGTGCCTTACGAGGCGCAAAGAATTTCGCAGCTCCTGGCCCGGATGGCATAAACACCTACTGGTTGAAAAAGTTTCCCAGTTGCCACCGGCATTTAGCTAGAGTTTTTAACTCGTGGCTAAATCAGGAGCAGCCAATTCCGGCTTGGTTTGTCGAGGGTCGAACCGTGCTTCTCCCGAAGACCGGAGATTTGTCTGATCCTAAAAACTACAGGCCAATAACATGTCTGAACGCATGTTACAAGCTCTTCACCAGAATCTTGTACATGCGTATCCTTCAAGCTGTAAATCCCGTATTTCTCAGCGTATATGAACAAAGAGGGTCTAAGAAAGGAGTAGCTGGCTGCAGGGATAACCTGTTGATTGACCGCTGTGTCACACAGGACTCCGTGCATTACCTGCGAAACCTTTCTATGGCCTGGATCGACTATCGGAAGGCATTCGACACTACGTCTCATGAACTGATTGTGCGGCTGTTGGAATGTCTTTCGGTAGATGATCAAATAGTGGGATGCATCAAACAACTGATGCCGCTCTGGAAGACTCGGTTCACCATAACATCGGGTGAAACCAGGGTTCGAACAGAGTTGGTATCATTTAAAAGAGGGGTCTTCCAAGGAGACTCCTTGAGTCCCTTGCTCTTTTGCATCTCGCTACTGCCTTTGTCCATAGCGCTGAAAAATACTAAGGGATACAGCTGTGGCAAGCCCAATTACCGGAGGCACAAGGTCACCCACTTATTTTACATGGATGACCTGAAACTCTATGCCTCCGGACAACGCGATTTAGAGCAGTCGCTGAGGGTAGTGCAGGATTACAGTCAAGCTATTGGTATGGAGTTCGGGATAGACAAATGTGCCATGGTTCATCTCAAAAGAGGACGTTGCGGAGATAGTGAAGATGAGGAGCAGCTCGTTGATGGGAGCATCTTGCGACAACTGCATGCCGGAGATACTTATACCTACCTTGGAGTGGCGCAGCGTCACATCCAAGAGGCAGAATTGGTCAAAGAGTGTCTCCGCCGCAAGTATTTGCACCGACTCCGGCAGATCTGGTCGTCAGAACTGTCCGGCAAAAACAAAGTCGCTGCCACAAACATGCTTGCGGTCCCATTGTTGCTATACAGCTTTGGTGCTATCCACTGGAACGTGGAAGAGCTGCGACAAATCGACATAAAGACTCGCAAAAGGATGAATATGGAGGGAAGTCTACATCCTAGATCCTCTGTCCCGCGAATATACCTCCCGCGACACCTGGGAGGGCGTGGACTATTGAGTTTGGAGCATCTGCACAACAGAGTAGTACTGGCCACTGCCTGCTATGTTACGACGAGCACCGATCCCCTGATCCGCTTTGTGCGAGAGCACGAGATTGCGGGTAAAGGAGCCTTCCTTTTTAGAGCAGCAACACGGGCAGCCGAAGAACTTAGTCTCACGCTCGACTTCACGCGGAGGTGTCAGCAGTCCGTTACGGAACTTGCTCCCGCACAATTAAAAGCCCGGATTAAAACTGCTGAAGTCCAATTGCTTTTAAGACTTCACAAAGATAAACCAATGCACGGAATCTTCTACAAACATCTAGAAGAGCATGGTTTATCTGAGCAGTTGACCTTCTCCTTCCTAAGGTCTAATGGGTTGAAGTCGGAGACTGAGAGCTCTATAATGGCTTGCCAAGACGGTGTCTTCAACACCTTAGTATACCGTAGCCGGATTATGGGTATGGATGTGCCCGATATCCGCTGTAGAGCCTGCCTGCAGGCGCCAGAGACCCTTACGCACCTCTTGTCGGCGTGTAAGGTGTACGCTGGCACAGCCTACATCTATCGGCACAATGCGGCTCTACGAGTGCTATACTACCATTTAAGGCACTCATACGGTATAGATGAGACACCGGTGCTGCCATACGCTCCAGGGGACATTGAGTCCGTTGTGGAGAACGAGAGGTGCCGAATTTACTGGAACTACTCATTCTCCACGCTCGAGCTTATACATGCAAATAAGCCCGACATAGTCCTCCTCGACTACCAACAAAAGACGATGTTCGTTATCGAGTTCTCGGCACCTGCCGAGGGGAACATCGTCTCTAAGGAGGAGGAAAAGCGGACCAAGTATCAGGAGCTCCTCGGACAACTTCGCAGGCTCTGGCCGGACTACACTGTGAGTCTGCTAGTAATGGTCATTGGATCCCTAGGTGGTATGAGGGATACGCTGCTCTCTGCACTGCGCAAAATGCCGGTGTGCCGTGCGGCGGCGCACATCTTAGCCGCCAGAATGCAGAAGGCAGTCATCCATGGGTCCCTTCGTCTGCTTAGGACGCACGATACGCGGACCCAGTGATTGCTCACCTCACGGTGTGAGGAGTAGTCGCTGGGGAATGGAACAGCAGCCCGGTGTGTCGGAGCCCGGGCTGCACCTTTTTTGTTTTTGTTTTGTCTATATATATATATATATATATAACAAAACAAAAACAAAAAAGCTGCAACCCGGGCTCCGACACACCGGGCTGCTGTTCCATTCCCCAGCGACTACTCCTCACACCGTGAGGTGAGCAATCACTGGGTCCGCGTATCGTGCGTCCTAAGCAGACGAAGGGACCCATGGATGACTGCCTTCTGCATTCTGGCGGCTAAGATGTGCGCCGCCGCACGGCACACCGGCATTTTGCGCAGTGCCGAGAGCAGCGTATCCCTCATACCACCTAGGGATCCAATGACCATTACTAGCAGACTCACAGTGTAGTCCGGCCAGAGCCTGCGAAGTTGTCCGAGGAGCTCCTGATACTTGGTCCGCTTTTCCTCCTCCTTAGAGACGATGTTCCCCTCGGCGGGTGCCGAGAACTCGATAACGAACATCGTCTTATATATATATATATATATATATATATATATATATATATATATATACCGTGCTTCTCCCGAAGACCGGAGATTTGTCTGATCCTAAAAACTACAGGCCAATAACATGTCTGAACGCATGTTACAAGCTCTTCACCAGAATCTTGTACATGCGTATCCTTCAAGCTGTAAATCCCGTATTTCTCAGCGTATATGAACAAAGAGGGTCTAAGAAAGGAGTAGCTGGCTGCAGGGATAACCTGTTGATTGACCGCTGTGTCACACAGGACTCCGTGCATTACCTGCGAAACCTTTCTATGGCCTGGATCGACTACCGGAAGGCATTCGACACTACGTCTCATGAACTGATTGTGCGGCTGTTGGAATGTCTTTCGGTAGATGATCAAATAGTGGGATGCATCAAACAACTGATGCCGCTCTGGAAGACTCGGTTCACTATAACATCGGGTGAAACCAGGGTTCGAACAGAGTTGGTATCATTTAAAAGAGGGGTCTTCCAAGGAGACTCCTTGAGTCCCTTGCTCTTTTGCATCTCGCTACTGCCTTTGTCCATAGCGCTGAAAAATACTAAGGGATACAGCTGTGGCAAGCCCAATTACCGGAGGCACAAGGTCACCCACTTATTTTACATGGATGACCTGAAACTCTATGCCTCCGGACAACGCGATTTAGAGCAGTCGCTGAGGGTAGTGCAGGATTACAGTCAAGCTATTGGTATGGAGTTCGGGATAGACAAATGTGCCATGGTTCATCTCAAAAGAGGACGTTGCGGAGATAGTGAAGATGAGGAGCAGCTCGTTGATGGGAGCATCTTGCGACAACTGCATGCCGGAGATACCTATACCTACCTTGGAGTGGCGCAGCGTCACATCCAAGAGGCAGAATTGGTCAAAGAGTGTCTCCGCCGCAAGTATTTGCACCGACTCCGGCAGATCTGGTCGTCAGAACTGTCCGGCAAAAACAAAGTCGCTGCCACAAACATGCTTGCGGTCCCATTGTTGCTATACAGCTTTGGTGCTATCCACTGGAACGTGGAAGAGCTGCGACAAATCGACATAAAGACCCGCAAAAGGATGAATATGGAGGGAAGTCTACATCCTAGATCCTCTGTCCCGCGAATATACCTCCCGCGACACCTGGGAGGGCGTGGACTATTGAGTTTGGAGCATCTGCACAACAGAGTAGTACTGGCCACTGCCTGCTATGTTACGACGAGCACCGATCCCCTGATCCGCTTTGTGCGAGAGCACGAGATTGCGGGTAAAGGAGCCTTCCTTTTTAAAGCAGCAACACGGGCAGCCGAAGAACTTAGTCTCACGCTCGACTTCACGCGGAGGTGTCAGCAGTCCGTTACGGAACTTGCTCCCGCACAATTAAAAACCCGGATTAAAACTGCTGAAGTCCAATTGCTTTTAAGACTTCACAAAGATAAACCAATGCACGGAATCTTCTACAAACATCTAGAAGAGCATGGTTTATCTGAGCAGTTGACCTTCTCCTTCCTAAGGTCTAATGGGTTGAAGTCGGAGACTGAGAGCTCTATAATGGCTTGCCAAGACGGTGTCTTCAACACCTTAGTATACCGTAGCCGGATTATGGGTATGGATGTGCCCGATATCCGCTGTAGAGCCTGCCTGCAGGCGCCAGAGACCCTTACGCACCTCTTGTCGGCGTGTAAGGTGTACGCTGGCACAGCCTACGTCTATCGGCACAACGCGGCTCTACGAGTGCTATACTACCATTTAAGGCACTCATACGGTATAGATGAGACACCGGTGCTGCCATACGCTCCAGGGGACATAGAGTCCGTTGTGGAGAACGAGAGGTGCCGAATTTACTGGAACTACTCATTCTCCACGCTCGAGCTTATTCATGCAAATAAGCCCGACATAGTCCTCCTCGACTACCAACAAAAGACGATGTTCGTTATCGAGTTCTCGGCACCTGCCGAGGGGAACATCGTCTCTAAGGAGGAGGAAAAGCGGACCAAGTATCAGGAGCTCCTCGGACAACTTCGCAGGCTCTGGCCGGACTACACTGTGAGTCTGCTAGTAATGGTCATTGGATCCCTAGGTGGTATGAGGGATACGCTGCTCTCTGCACTGCGCAAAATGCCGGTGTGCCGTGCGGCGGCGCACATCTTAGCCGCCAGAATGCAGAAGGCAGTCATCCATGGGTCCCTTCGTCTGCTTAGGACGCACGATACGCGGACCCAGTGATTGCTCACCTCACGGTGTGAGGAGTAGTCGCTGGGGAATGGAACAGCAGCCCGGTGTGTCGGAGCCCGGGTTGCACCTTTTTTGTTTTTGTTTTGTCTATATATATATATATATATATATATATATATATATATATATATATATATATATATATTTTGTCTACTCTTAAAACTGCTCTCATAAGAGCCATGTTAAAATTCTAATTTTTAATCGTTAATAACTTTCTGAAATTTTCGCTAACAGGTGTTTTTTTAGAGTAGATACCTACGCGATCAAACTCATCAAAAATAAAAAAAAATAATTTCAGCTCGTGTTAAGCTTGGAGTGGGGGGGCTAAGCCAGCATTGCACAACGGATGTTTTTCAACTTATACTTAAACTGAAGCTTACGCTTGTATTATACAGACAATACAACCGGCCGTAAATCTGATTTACTCATTTTTTAAAACAAGGACCACTCTGTGTATGTAGCAGACATGCGGGTATGCGACCCCAGTAGAAAAACCGCCTGCTCTCAAATCGTTATCCAAATATAAAAAGTGCATTAAACAGAATGGATTCAGTGCGTGGTAGCCCTGAAAACGACGCTCGTGATCTACAGGACAAAAGGACCGGCGACAAATAGGTCGCTGTCAGTGATGTCGTGCCAGATACATCACCGCTCGCAGTTCATTTTTTGTTGTTTTTGGTTTGCGTTTTAAAAATCTTTCTAGGTCACGTTTTACAGCGGGGACGGCTTAAGCAAATAGTATAAGCTGGGGTATAAGGACAAGAAAAGGAAGCCTTTTGTGCTCAAATATTCATAATAAAAAGGGCATTAGAACAGCCTGGGTGTAAACCTACGTTTCAAAAGGTGGACAAGATGTGCGGCTTGAGATATTGAATAAAAGAGATATGATCGCATTTGAAGTTTTTTCTTCTCGCCTACCAGCGCAAGCACATGTCTGGCAAAACTAGAGCAAAAACCTCGCGTCTAGTTCTTGGTCTTTAAGGTCGATTTTTACATCCATCCAGTTAATTTTTTATTGTGTCTAGTTTTTGGTTTAAAAATCTTTCTAGGCGACGTCTTAGAGCAAGGACGGCTAGTAAAGGGTTGGTGTAAGGATTAGAGAGAAATGTCTTTTGTGCTTAAATAGAAATAGAATCGAATAGAAAAATGTATTTATTCAATATAAGCAAATAACAAATAATTATTTTTCATACCCATAAATACATAGGACAGCCACATAAGGGTCACAGCCCTTGTTTGTGGAAAAAAACATGACTATGACAGAAAAAAAAAGATAATGAAGAAAAGGCACCATTGAACCCATACATGTACACTATAAACATACCATATATTCGATATATATAACCCTATAAACAAAAAATCTGAAGAAACATACTCACATTGATCCCATCAGGAACACTCCAGTGCCAAACTAAAAGCATTGCTTGTCTTGTTGACACTGTAACGTGATGACTGACAAAATCAATGTGAGACTGCTATCTCATATTTAATAATTACGAAAAAAAATAAAAGAAAAAATATAATAAGCTGAACCAACGAACATAAGCTCATTACCTAAATATTACAAATTGCATAGTATACAATGCCTACAACAGTATATAGCTAATGACCATGTAGTCGATACCTTAAACGAACAAAAAAAAAGCTGAATACTATTCCATTATTCAAGCCGCGGACATGGTAAATACGGTGTTAATACCCAAGAGCCTGTGTATTTCCTTCCTCGATTTTGATTTTATCCATTTTTTTGATCTACTTCTATACATTGATTTTGAATTCAATTGCTTAATTTCATCTGGCAGAAGATTATACAGTCTAGGCCCTAGAAAGAAATAACTCCTTTGGGTAACAGTTTTTCCTACTCTGGGTGTCTTATATTTTAAGGGATTACGAGTGATGATGAGTGATTACTCATAATGAGAAAGAGATTTTATATTAGCCTGGGTATAAGCCTATATTTCACAGGGTGGGCGAGATATGAAGCTTGGAGCATTAGACAAAAGCAAGATAATTACAATTAAATCTATTTCTAGTCATCATACAAAAATATGTTTGGCAGAAGTGTATAAAAAAACTATAGTCGAATTTTTAGTTTTCAGAGTCGATTTTTGCATCCAACCGCTCGCAGTTTATTTTTCTCTCTTTCTGATTTGCGTTTAGAATGATCTGCCTAGGTTCGTTTTGGAGCGGTGACGGTAAATAATAAATAAGCGATGCATTTTGTGTTCATATATTCAAAATAAAAACGATCATTATCAAAGAGCGTTGACGTAAAACTTCATTTCGAAAAGATGAAGGTCCATCATCTGTGCTTCTTGAGGTACTGCATAAAACTGAAATGATTACATTTGAAATCTACTTTTTGCTTGCAAGTGCAAAGATACAAAACTACTAGAGGTGTAAAATTCTAGCTCAGTGGACTAGTATCATGTGTTTGAAAACAATTATTAAATCATTAAAACCTCTTAGCGTATAAAAAAATAGGCGTACAGATGCACTTTGTTATTCCCTGAATCATTTTGTTTACTGGTAATTCCATTTTAAAGCTTAAAAAAAGGAATTCAATTTTACCCTTTTACTGCTTGGTAGCGCAAAGATACAATAAGTAGTAGAGGTGTAAAAATTCTAGCCCAATGAACTAGGAATTATTAAATAATTATAACCTCTTAATGTACAAAAATAGGCATTCTGGTCCATTTTGTTACTCCCTGCATCATTTTGTTTACTGGTGATTCCATTTTACAGTTTAAAAAACGGAATTCAAATTTAGCCAATCAGTGCATTGTTGCTTCGTCATCTCCCAAATCGCAGTAATGACCCAATTTTCACGAAACAAACTACTGTTTTGTGATATGCCTTAAAGACGCCTTGTGGGGTTCACCTCTTGGCTGTATTATATGAACAAGGGTTTTGTGAGAGAAGGCTTAGTTTTGTTCATTGTCAATTGAATTTAAACCTAACCTTAATATTTTAAATTTCCTGTCTCAAATCGAAGGTCTTCTTGTCTTTAGTTATTCTGCAGTGAATTATTGATTCCGATAATGTGAGAAGTTTACATATTTTCACATTAGTGAATACCTCGGTGGATACTCGTTACACTGGACAGCGTAAATTGTCGTTCTCTGTAATTGGAATTGGAAACATACCTAAAGGATATGCATATTACCGTTGCAAAGATATAATTATTATGTCTTTTTATTACCGCAAATCTTATTTAAATATTTTGAAACTTCCTAGTTTTCAAATTTTTTATCTCTGTTTTGAAGATCTGAATATTATTTGAATAGGCAGTCGGTCACTATATCCACGTCAACCTCATACAGTTTATTTGAATCGGTTTCATTAAATCCACTATCTACTTTTCTTGTCGTTGTCCTTGCTGGTTATAAAAAATTAATTTGAAACCGGGGTAACTAAAATATTGATAAAAAATACTCTACAGGGTGGGCCAATAGTGCGTGGGCGGAGGATTGTGGGCTTACTGAAAAATATTCCAAAAACCCGTCACTTGATCATGGTAGGGACCCTTGAGGGCTATTACGTAAAAATATTTTCACTTAAATTCTGACGTTTATACAGGGTGATTCATATCAAACTTACATTTTTTTGAATGGAACCCCCTATATATTATTGCATATTTGGATTCCTTGGTCAATTCTAGTGTGACTTTATGTATCACACCTGGAACTTTAACCGAACCGTTTAGGCGCAAATCACCATTTTTGGTATAAGTAGGTATCAGAAAAAAATTGAATATCGCTGCGGTTATAAAACTTAGAAGGCCGTGACTTTGCGGTACGACTAAGCATGAAATGCGTCACCTAAGATCAGACGGCTAAATTTGAATTCTTTTTGTACTTGGAGAAATCGATAGATTAATTAAGGAAACTTCAATCACAGATAACTTGATTTTTTCAAATGAGAATGCCTATTTTGGTTTAAAGAATCAAATGTATAATTTGATTACCTTTCTAACGATATAGCATTCTCGACATCAATCTTTTTTGGTTTTCATTTTATTTCAAATTTTCAGTCAAATCGGTGTTTCTCAATTTTCCTGTGTGCAAGCAACCTAGCAGGCCATGAAAAATAAACAAAAGCCCGTTAATATGGAAGAAACCAACTAGCTTAGTAGAAAGACGCAAACTAACTAGAGCAACGAGGCAAGATTCTGAAAATTTCTTACAACATATTAGCTCTAACCAGAAACAATAGTGGCAACAAGAACGTTCATTTTTCACAGCCTACTAGCTATTATCCAATTTCCAAAGTCAGTAAAAAAATATGTAATCAAAGGAAAAATACTAGTGATTGTTGCTGACAGTAGAATATTTATGCCTTCTGAATAAATTTTCACATTTAATGCTACGAAAAAGTAGCCATTTCCATAAGTCAAAAATAATGATACCTCTGACTGGAACCCTTCAAATTCTTCTTCTACTTATTAGAAAAATCGTGGAAAATGAAACTTGATTTGCAGTCTGTTTGAATTGTAAAACATAATTTAGTTTGTAGAAAACTACATGAAATAATCGCAATTACAGCATAGCGTAATTAAAAAATTCTAGCTATTATTTCAATAGATGTTCAGAATGCTCCAGTTGGAGATATCTTCACTTTTGACTTAACTAAACGGAAATGACTAATTTTTTTATCCCATTAAATGTGAAATTTCATTCTAAACATGTTAGACTGTAAGCAAAAATCGCTGGTAGTTTTCCTTTTGTTTCAAAATTTTTAATCGTTTTGGAAAGTTGTCAAGCTCTAGTAGATCTCAATAGCTAGTAGGCTGTGAAAAACAAACACTTCTGTCATACCCCATCTACTCATTGACATTAGATATCCTGCCGCTGCTGTATCCGGTTAGAGCTAATATGTTGTAAGAAATTTTCATAATCTTGCCTCGTTGCTCTAGTTAGTTTGCATCTTTCTACTAAGTTAGTTGGTTTCTTCCATATTAGCGAGCTTTTGTTTATTTTTCATGGCCTGCTAGGTTGCTTGCACGCAGGAAAGTTGAAAAACACCGATTTGACTAAAAATTTGAAATAAAATGAAAACCAAGAAAGATTGATATTAAGAACGCTATGTCGTTAGAAAGGTAATCAAATTTTACATTTGATTCTTTAAAAAAAAATAGGCATTCCCATTTGAAAAAATCAAGTTATCTGTGATTGAAGTTTCCTTAATTAATCTATCGATTTCTCCAAGTACAAAAAGAATTCAAATTTAGCCGTCTGACCTTAGGTGACGCATTTCATGCTTAGTCGTACCGCAAAGTCAAGGCGTTCTAAGTTTTATAATCGCTGCGATATTCAATTTTTTTCTGATACCTACTTATACCAAAAATGGTGATTTGCGCCTAAACGGTCCGTTTAAATTTCCATGTGTGATACATAAAGTCACACTAGAATTGACCAAGGAATCCAAACATGCAATAATATATAGGGAGTTCCATTCAAATAAATGTAAGCTTGATATGAATCACCCTGTATAAACGTCAGAATTTAAGTGAAAATATTTTTACGTAATAGCCCTCAAGGGTGCCTACCATGTTCAAGTGACAGATATTTGAAATATTTTTCAGTAAGCCCACAATCCTCCGTCCACGCACTATTGGCCCACCCTGTATAATTACAGTCAATGTGCCTCACCACGTATGACGTGCCAACTGTCACTCATCAGTGATAGGACAGATCGACAGATCATGAACCTTAACGTAGATCACGGTTACCAAATCATGGATCAATAAAACGGAAACATAAGAAATATACGTACGTACGACCTTAGAACAAATCACGGAAAAATATAAGAAGCTTCTTATGCCATACTTCATCCTATGCAATCATACAAAAAAAATAATGCCACTAGTCCATTCAAGGTTTTCACGAAGGATTTTTACATCCAGCTGGTTGGGGTTCGTTTTGATTTCTGTTTCAAAGATCACGATTTAGAGCGGGGATGAGTTATGCAATTAGTATGAGGACAAGAAAGAGACGCCTTTTGTGTTCAGATATTCATAATAATAAATAACATTACTAATACGCGAACATACAACTACGTTTAAACAAGACGAACAAGATATATGATAAAACCGACATGATCTCTTTTGACACAGCCTATTGAGTTTTCTCCTGTTTTATTTGATTTGCGCTCTTCCTAGGACCCGTTTTAGAGAGGGGTTAGGTTAGGTAAATAGTATACGGGACGCATTTCTTGCTCAAAAAATTATGAAAAAAAACAACATTAGTAAATTGTCACGGACGTAAAACCACGTTTCGAAAAAAATGAAAACATACAACGGCATGAGTTATTGGACAAAATTGAGATGATCACTTTTGAAAGTAAGTTCTCACTCACTAGCAGAAGGATAAAAAGAAATCCTAGTCTAAGCTTTCACAGACGATTTCTAGATTCAGCCGCTCACGGTTCATCCTTTGTTGTTTTTTGGTTTGTGTTTTAAATATCTTTCTAGGTTATGTTTTAGATCAGAGGCGTGTTATTTCGGCCGGCCGGAATTATATAATTCAGGTCTAAATTCCAGCTTTATCGAAATTCAAATTATTTAGAACATCACGAACATTCAAACATTTCTATTCCATGTTTTGTATCTAAAATGTCTTCTGATATGGTTGAAAAATTGTGACAGGAAGCAGACGTTAAAGGGGTGATACACGTACGAACCTTAAGTACGCGGTTTTTAAGTTAGCGAACTTACTCGGCTCGACGTCGGTGACACACGTGAAGTTCAAATCACTCATTTTGATAATTTTCCTAAATAAACAAAACTTTTAACAAACGCCAAACACAACAAACGTTGCACATCGATGACCTGCCGAAACAAAGTGGTGGCTCGCGGCTCGTAGTACGAGGCGAGACAATCTACGAGCAAGATTTTAAACCCGTTGGCTCGCCGGCGGTTTGCGCTACGGTTTTAAAGTACGCGTACTTACGGTGACACACAGGCGAAAAAGGTCGTCGAGCCATAAGTACGCGTACTTTCTCGTACGTGTATCACCCTTTTTAGTGATAGCTATAATGCATAGTATAATGTTAAATACAAGAAACACAGCATTAATATTCAGAAAAATGACACGAAACCAATATTAACAAGATCAAGATATTTGTATATTAAGTATTTTGGAACCGATTCGTTTTGAAATTGATTTCATACAGATAAAGACTGAAATTTCATAATGTTGCTGACACGTTAGCGTTAGCCTACAAATAAGTATGTTATGAATGAGGTGATGTAGCTAAATATTTATATGCTTTAAATGATCCGAATAAGAAAACCGTCAACATACTGTAAGCTTTTACATTCTAGTAGCAACAATAATCATATCTCTGTTTTTGAGTACCTACATCTTTAAATTATTGTAAAAGTACCGTTTGGAGAGCCCTCAAGCCTTGCAAATATTTGGTCATAGAAAAGGGTGTTGATTTTTATATGAAAGTACGGGTAAACCCACTTCCCTCTTTATTCTACTATGCTATATACATGTATATATATACTATTATTCAAAACCCATTAGTGCACCGTGCATCGATGCAGCCTGGAACTCATAAAGTTTGCATTTAGAGCCAGTTGGAAATTTTACGCTGGCAAACATCGCTCTATGTTCGTTGACGAGAATTCACTGATGGATATTTTTCATGAAAGTGTTGAGAAAAAATACATGAGGCTAAATATGCAATATATCAGACACGCAGCAGTGACCATACAAATGAAATGATTTGCCTCTTACATCTACAACTGATGACACGAAATAAATTTGAGGCCCTGGCCCAAAATTCTTCTGACGCACATATGTACATATATTGATCGCGCTTCACAGACTCATAATTATGATTTTATTTCCAACATATGTTAATGTTATAAACTTCTCATCACCGTGTTGGCCATCTCTGTAGTATTTATCGCAGTACAAGAGGTGTGACAAAAATTAATTTACAATAAGTGCACTGACTGATAGTTATTTCATGTAGCATCCTTTATTCAAGAAACACACAAATGTTGCATCAGTATTGTTGATAAATCCAGAGAACCGGTATTTAGTCAGTGTTTTAGGACGATGATTTTTTTGTAACTCAGCAGACCGCGTAGGCAGAGCCTAAGTATGAGAGTACCGCGGCTGCTGTGGAAAGACTGGAAAGGTGTTAGGGGCAGTTTGTTAAAGCGGGACTTGAATGGGCCCCAGGCCCAATAAACACATCTCCTGGCAGTTCATTCTAAGCCTTTGGCACCCTAGGAATAAACGTACGGTCACACCGCTCGGTTCTTGATGTATGAAGAACGACCTTAGGATGAGATGCAGCAGTCGCGTGGGTGCGTCTGATAGGATCGGCGAGCGGCGGGACAATAGGAGCAGACTCCATTTGAATATCGGTAGAAGAGTGGGAGGCCACCAACCACACGCCGGTGAGAATATGGCTGGAGGTGGCACGTTAAGGCAGGGTCACTAATCAGCCGTATTGCTCTTCTTTGGACGGCATCTAGTGTAGACAGCTCCCCAGACATGAGAGCCATACTCCAGGCCAGGTCTTATCTGGGCTTTATACAGTGTGAATCGATTAGATGCTGAGAAGCACTTTTTGGCCCTGAATAGGTGTTCAAGCTTTTTACCAGCAGTTGTTGCAATGGAGAAGTTTCCAAAAAATAAAATTTGGAAAATTCATTATTATCTGATAGTCTATTTCTTCACTTGAAGAACGTCGAAAAAATCATCTGAATATTCCTAAAAACGGCGGAGTTATTCAATTTTATATTTGCGTAAAGCGACCGCGGAGGCGAAAACCCGTTTGACGTCACATCACATGTCTGGTCGGGACTCCGACTCCGCTATGCATACGCTGCGCTGTACAGTATGCGACATTAGGCAGTTTTCGTCACTTACAAAGTGATGTTCCGTTTAACGCTATTTGACAACTTTGACATTTGCATGTCGTTTTACGTATATCGTAACCGCTAGCAAAATTGGGTGCTGGACAAGGGGGGGTTTGCGGCGAACGAACGGACTCACGATGGAGCGAGCACGTGCAGGGTCGGGGCGGCAAAACGTCTCTGCACGAAGCTCGGGAATGAGGTGGGTGTATATCGCGGGCAAGAGCTTCGTTCGTTCGTAACCGCTAAATGCCGGTATTGTATGGACGATGGCCATAGCGATTAACGAAGTGACACGCATGCGCAGCACGAATAAATACTTCCAACAAGATCGCATCTTCAAAATCTGAGTCATCACTGGAGTCCAATAAAATCAACTCGTCCATCATTTTAGGGCAAACTAAAGCGAACACTATTGAATTATAATTTTCTTTCAAACAACAACCTTTACAATACTCATCTGCTATTTTGACGTTATGGTGTCAAGGTTTTAACTCAAAATAAGGTTAGGGGCATCTTACAGTGGTGTCTTGCTCCGAAAACTATTTATTTATCTGTCAAATAGCGGTTCTGACAACGTATTTGTTAACCGAAGCGGTAAGATCAATTAAGAACAACGAAAACTACCTATTTAGACTTGAGTGGAACGGCGAAGGTGTTTGTTGTAACGGGCAGACGCCAGTATATTTTTGAAGTATGGAGGAAGGTTACGATCGTGGTGACTCTAGTAATCTTCCTAAAGTGGATGACATGATTATGGACTTTTACTTTCACACCGATAGGTAAGGAGAGTACTGTGATCGCGAAAATTTTCGATTTTGAGATAATACGCTTTTTGGGTGTTTTATGATGTCTACATTTAACGAAAATCCACACAACTCGTTTTTCTAGCCACGCAATCTCAGTAACCGCTGCATGGATTGTTATGAAATTTGGCAGCGATATCCCGTGGGGGTAGTTGTAGGTAATGTTCCTACCCAACAAACATTCTAAGTTAAAATTACCTCACATCGACCACCGTACAGGTTACATGACTAATTTCAAGAAGGATTATTTACTTCTAACTGTTCAACATTTTCCCTAAGTGGGGAATAAAACTAAAGTAATTTAGAGGTCAATATGAGGTCGAAGAGGAATTTGTAACCAATAGGTCGAGAATAACATGTAGACATTCTACAGCTATTTAGGTCATAATGAGGTAAAATCGTCGACATTATCCCTATAGCATAACCTAAATCTGACGTAAATTTAACACTTTTAACAACAACAAAGAAAACATGATACTTCTGATCTTTTCTTTCATAAACATACGTGAACTACGGATTATAATATGGCCATCTGCCTGTATAGATATGGTGCTGTCTTCATAAACAGTTATAAATGGTGATAATGGATTGATTTTCAACTTTGTTCTTTGGTTACTTGAAAATAAAGATTCTATGCGGAATGAACTTTTTTGTAAAATGTGGACATAATAGTTACACAAAATTAAGGCGCCTTAAAAATGAGCTTTTTTAACAAATTTAGTAAATATTTTTTAATGAGGTAAACCCATATAATAATAATAATAATAATAATAATAAACCGTCTTTTATTCAATGGAAAAAAAATGTAGGGTATACAATTTGTATTAAATTGAAGGCGAAGTCTAGCTCCTGGCTATTTTACTTAACCTTCAATGGGACTAAGCCCGATAAAAAAAACAATGAACTTCAAGTAAAAAGAATACCAAGAATATCACCTATTGACATTGACATCTTAAATTACATAACTATATACAGAACTTACTTGATAAAGAAGAAGAACATGGTATAGAGGAACATAGGGCAGAAAACATTGAAATTGTTGAGCTATCTGTTAATGAAAAAAAAGTACAGCTATAGCAACTTAAAACTAGTACCTAATATTGTTTTCATTTTATATCTTTCCGGCAAAATACATATTATGAACTATAACTGCCTAGCAAGCAAATACATCTTGAGTTTATATTTGAACTTATTTATATTATAAGCCATATAACCTCAAATTGTATACACGTATTTTCTGGCGCGGTTGTTAGCTATATAGAACAGCATATTTTTTTTCATGTGTTTTGTTTGTTATTAGAAGGACTGATCTAGCATATTTGAAGAAATAGGAATTTATATATGATTAAATATAAATTAAAGATGTCTGCTTTTAGAATTTTGACCTATAGAGATTTATTGCTACCATTTTTAACCAATAGCACATGTTTTCCATAATGATGTCGAAGCAGAGGTACATTTTCAACCTCGTGGGCAAAGTTTTCCTATTTTAGACTAAAAAATTACTTTAAGGTCAAAGTCTATTTTAAGGCGAAACTAGGTTCCTGTTGGATAATTCAGTATGGGGTGCGTCACATTTTGTTTATTTTTCATTCGTGCATTCAACAAAATTAAATTATTTAAAACAGTCCCAGGTCCTTCCATCTTTTGGCAGTTCATTTCTACCATGAATAGTTAACAGCTCTCGAACTGCAGTTATAGTTATTTTATATTTTAAAGCCAATATCCTTAGTTGATCAAGAGTTGTACCCAATCACTTAAGACTTCATCAGTACCTATCTAAGTCATGTTCTGTGAATGAATATGATCAGGATCATTTCTTGAGGTTAATGACTCATTGCTGGTTGAATAACTTGCACAAGGACTAAAACTATTTTCCGTAACAGCAGTGCCTATTTTTCCTATATTTTTTATTACTCTATAATACTGTATAATAATATAAAATAATATGTATGCCTATAAACCTTAGGCCGCTTCAGATTTAAATCTTTAGCTTTAGGCATCTTCAGAATGATTTCATAACTTGAACTGCGCAAAATATCGGAACAATGCTGTTGTGTAGGATACAGTAGGTATAGTGGGGAAAGTAGGTATCATGAAGGGCAATTTTGGGCACTTCAACTTTGAGCGAGTATTTCCAAGTAATTTTAACTTCCATCAAGACATTTGTTGTTATAGGTCTATAGAAATAGAGTTTTTGCCCTCAAAGTTAGCGCCAAAGTTAAAATTAGGATAAACACATACTAAAAATATCCCTGTAACCTCATGGCACTTAAGAAGGCTATTTAGTGAACAGTTCAACCTCTGTTTTACCTTTTTATGTCGTTAACCTCCAAGAAGTTTTTCTAGGTAATAAATAAGGTAATTTTTCCCTATTAAAATGCCCAAAAAAATCTCCAACTTTGAGGACATATTCTAGGTTAGTGCTAGGTAATTTATTACCTCTGCATTGATGTTTGCAGACAAAGATTTTTTGGTTAATATAATTAGGTATGTTTCTTGTAATTCTTAACCAATTATTTCGACCTTTTCGTCATCTGACTATTAGAACTCTAATTAGGTACATTTCAACTAATTTTCGTCAATGATTTGAACGCTCCAAGACATTCTGAGTTTATGAACATTATTTAAGTATACAGTTACTAACATTTGACTTATACAGGTTAATTTCTCTTGGGAGGTGGACTATTTTAACAAAATGCTACTTGGGTATCAGTTTGAAAATCGGTGCATGGGCGGTGGAGTAATTAACAAAAAACCATAAATTTTAAATATTCCTCAAACTTTGTTTTTAGGGGTTTTAGAGGTTCCTGATCATTTTCTACTTTTTTGGATGGGGGTGACATTGGGGTGGTTGGGAGGTGAGGGGTTGTAAAACTGAAAAATCATTGTATTCATAACAGACCGTCCACTAACCTGTGAAAGAAAGGCCTAGCGTCATAATACACTTTTTTAGGTGCATCCGAACATTACCTTGGCTATTACGGATCGTCGACTTAGAATTTTCTGATGTACCTATATATGCGAGAGTATTGCTCCTGATCATTCTGTATGGTGTAACTAGGAAACTATAGGATTGATTTCAATTAAATTTTCACACAGTATTACTACCGCTGCGAGGATGTAAAATCTTTAAGATTTTTAAAAGTCGTGTCAGCGGCGACGCAGCAAAATAAAAAAAAAACTAAAAATATAGAAACAGCTCAAACTTCGTTTTTAAGCGTTTTAGGGGTTTAGTGATCATTTTCTACTTTTTTGGGTGGGGGTGAAATTGGGGTAGTTCGGGGGTGGGGGGTCATAAAACTCCATTTTTTTGTATTCATAATAGGCTATCCATTGAAATATTTGTTTGGTGTTTTTATGGTGGTGTTAGTACACCTGAGTACAATGCAATATTTATAGTTTCTCTGACTGTAGACATATTCTAATAATACGAGTACCAATAAACTGCAGTGTATCGTTTTGTCACCGTCGGCGTCGCCTACTCTACTGAAAACAAGGAATAACAACATGAACGAGGAGGCCGACGCCGGCGGCGGCGTGGTGGCTTGCGGGAGCAGTATCCTAGACATAGGCATACACAGGCTTGCGTTGTGTCGTGTGACGTGACGTCAAAGCGGCTTAGCGCGGAGGACACGGCAATTCAAACTTTGAAGGACTATAACTTTTCTGTTAATAGAGATAATTACAAAATTTTTTCGCCGTTGTTCTCTAACACTTTAGGACTATCTGATTAACTAAAATTTGAAAAAATGGAAACTTCCTCATTGACGGAACGTAATCGTGCCAGATCAGATTTTCTGTAAGTTGACTCTAAGAGCTTCAATGAGTGACTTCTTGGCAGTGCCTGATTGTTCATAAGAACCGGGTGCTGACTTCTTGATGTAATATAACATGCAACAGTGCAATTCTAAGATGAAACTAAATCGCAACTCATCCGGGATCAATAAGAAAATCTCCAAACCACAATTTCTACCACTTTTTCAGTACTATTACAGAAAATCAAACCTGAAACGGATCTTAAGTTTGACGCCCATATTACATTTACGTCACCCAAATTCAAATGACTCTTTTACCGTCGCGTCGTCGATATGTCTGTATATCGGATTGTCTATCTGTAGGAGTCTTTATATCCGCATAACCACTGCAAACCGTATATCGACCATAATCAGATTAAGGAAGCAGGGGCGTATCCAGACCTCAGTCTTGGGGGGGGGGGGGGGGGGTAGCGGGGCATGAAGTTGTGTGTGCTTTCACCATTTTTTGTAATACCTTCGTGAAGGACGTTGATGCAAGAGAAAAGGAAAATGTTAATAGTATTAAAATAAAATAGAAGATATAAACAGCAAGTGAAACAGCGGAGTATCAGGTATTTTAGGGAGATGAAATAAAAAATCTATTGATGCATTAATCAATTTTAATTTTACGGAATACAAATAATATGTAATACGTATATCACTCGTGAACATTTTATTGACTCAGTATACAAAATTAAACGATCATGAACACTCAACTGTCAGGTACCCTATAGTAGCCACAACACGTACTCTTATCAGGATTTCGAAGAGCTTTCCGATGGTATCTAACAGGCAGATCGGCCTGTATGAAGAGGAAAGTTCTTGCAGTTTTCCGATCTTGCTTAACAATACCACGTTTGACCTTTTCCATGCCTTTAGTACGGTTTGCGTACTTAGAAGATGGTTGAATAGACCTGATGCAGCTGTGGTGCTGTATTTGATATGAAATTTGATAGCAAATTTAGCATCGTGCCATACGGCTCTAAGTACCAATCAGGTTAGTAAAGTCTGGCTCACTGGCTGCATATATAAAATTACGAAGGAAGTTTATGGCCAAAAAACTTAATTTAGATCTTGGGGTTGTGGCCAAAATTTTGAAAAAGAGACTGGGTCACAGCATAAAGGAGACTCTGGTGCTAACAGCCAAGCTTTCGGCAATGCTTATTGCCATCTTCAGGGCATTCTACATAGTTAGAAGAAAAAGAAGAATTCAGTTTCAAAATGTATAATAAATTTTTAAAAGATATACTCACAACGTTGAGGTTTGCCAATTTAAAACAGCAATTGCATTGAGTGCAAACGACTTCTTAATGCTGCCAATAATCGTCACAATTTTTCATAAAAATTTTAAAGAACTAGACTATCATGGCGTCTTCCACTAACAGGTCAGGAAACAGACAACATAGAATTGTAAATTACAAACACACAGAAACGACCTTTACATGTTTAAATTTTAAAAACCCGTAGGTATTGCTAAATTCGTGGCTTAAAAACACACATTTTATGATCTAGACTTTTTTAAATAATGACCTTCTTGGTCTAACAGGTGATAAAATGGCCGTTACTTAGTGAAATGTGGAGACAGAAAGCAGCAAGGGAAAACCATTGACATATGAAATAATATTAATTATATTGACAGTTGAAACAATACCAACTGTGAGAAAACAAAAACCTAAAAAATCAAAAAACACTAAAGAACCAAGATCTCAGTTGTAAAACGTGAATACATGGTGGCCTAAAATAGGATAATAAAAATCGTAGTGGAAAAAATATAAAGAAGAAAAAATCTGTCGTGACTACAACACGACTATTAAGGTCGTGGGGTTCCGTCACGACTGTCAATATAACTAATATTAATATTTAATATTAATATTTCATATGTTAGTCGTTTTCCCTTGCTGCTTTCTGTATCCACCTTTCACTAAGTAACGGCCATTTTATCACCTGTTAGACCAAGAAGGTCTTTATTTAAGAAAATCTAGATCATAAAATGTGTGCTTTCAAACCACGGATTTAATAATATACCTTCGAGTTTAAAATTTTAACATGTAAAGGTCGTTTCTGTGTGTTTGTAATTTACAATTATATGTTGTTTGTTTCCTGACCTGTTAGTGGAAGACGCCATGATAGCATAGTTTTTTAAAAATTTAATGGAAAAATTGTGACGATTATTATAGCTGCATTAAGAAGTCGTTTGCACTCAATGCAATTGCTGTTTTTTAAATCGGCAAACCTCAACGTTGTGAGTATATCTTTTTAAAAATCTATTGTATATTTTGAAACTAAATTCTTTTTTTTTTCTTCTAACTATGTAGAAAGCCCTGAAGATGGCAATAAGCATTGCCGAAAGCTTGGCTGTTAGCACCAGAGTCTCCTCTATGCTGTGACCCAGTCTCTTTTTTCAAAATTTTGGCCACAACCCCAAGATTTTCTCATCTATATATAAAATTATGTATCTTTCGAATGCGTGGGGCATCACTATAATACGGGTATGCATTGAATTAATCGGTTACTCAAGCCAGTACGGCCACAAGGCACACCCGTCTTCCGATTGGCTGTTCCCCGTGCCGTCACGGTCCTAAAGGGATTCAAATATTTTCCTCATTTTCTCAGCTTTTCCGACCCCAAAAAAATCGAGCGAAAGTATGTGAAGGTTCTTATACACCTTGTCATATGCAGTCATAAAAAAAATAATGATTCTGGCCCATTCTTCACACTCCTATCGTGTTGTGGGAAGTAACACTGGCACAGTAGACTCACAGTAGTCACAGTATGACTCTACTGTGACACTGGTGTACTTTACTACCCGAATAAATATAAATTGACCGAACTACTTCGTTACAGTTCCTACGGTCTACGAACACGACTCAGCATAGATTTATGGCTGTACACAGCTATAGTTGGTAATGGTGGCGACGGTTGTGCGATGGTCGATTTAAAATTTTAAAAGTTCGACGTACACAGGCTATAGAAACCTCACGAGATTCGACGGAAAATTCCACGCGGTCTGTCTACGACGCTCAATTTAATGTAATAGACTTCCGACTTCTTAGAATTGACTTTTCTATTAGTTTTGTTTGTATTTTCTATTTCTTTAACTGAAAACTTTTAGCATGAAATATTAGCTCGGCACTTCCGAGTTCACTTATGGATTATCATAGTGGAAGCAGGCTATTATTGCACTTTGTAATCTTGAGTGGATTGCAGAAGTGACGAGCTGGTTTTAAGAAGATGAAAAACAGTTTCTGCAGAAATTTCGTGCCTGACAAAGAATATTCCGCATTTTTTGAAGTAGGCGGGCAAGGACAAATTCCAGGGACGGTTGGGTTCTTTTATCATATAGGCAAATTGCAGCGGTAGAAAATATGTTTTTGTTTTTTCAGTGTCAGTTTTCTGGACACACTTGAAATGGCTACATTCTATAGTTAGGTAATAGTACATTTTTCATCTATTTTATGAGTTTTGATGTGATATCCTAAAAGCTACTATTCCGAGAATAAGGTATAATACTCGTATTTATAAATACATCACAATAAACTATATCACTGTAGACATGTTAATCTTTTCCATAATCCTGTTTCTTGAAAAGTACTGTTTTGAAACAAAGAAAGAATATTGATTCCTAAGAATTGACAAAGGGGTAATGAGCAAGAAAGTTTGATTAAAAATAAAAAGACGTTCAAGTTTCATCTTTACGCGTCTATTAGTCTCTAGCCATTGTCTAAACATTTTAATAATAATAATATGTCTCTTATTACCATAGAAAAACAAATACAGAACGATTCCGCTCATATATCGAAGGCAAAGTTCAGCTGCTGGCTATTCATCCAGTAGGGCTAACCCGAGGGCTAATCCCAAAGAAAAAAATATACAGAAGAAAGCTTTAAATTATATAGTATATGTAGAAATAATTTTTTATGTTTCAGTTTTTTGATATTGACAATGGAAAATTATAATTTGAGGAATACATATACACAAGAGTGAAGTAAACATTTGTGCGCCACTTACTATAGGGCATGCACTAATATAATGAGGGGCCATACACATTACTGGTTCCTATCAGAAACAGAGCTTATTGTATTATGCTGTCTAGCAAAAAAATATGAAATTCAAATTCTACTTGTGATTCAAATCGCCGATATTAGCTTAAGGTTAAGGAGTTATTGTTTTAATGATCTTTCACATAAGGCTTCCGCCTTTAATACAATACAAAAAACCAGCGATTCTGAATAACGTTGCAGTTATTTGAAAGTAAAAAGGTCAATACATTTGCTCTCAGTTTATGCAATAACGAAAAGACAAAAATATTAGTTTCAATCATACGCACACAGAAAAATCTGTCGTTTTATCAAAGACTTACGCTTGGATTCAATGGGACACTCAGCATTCCTCAAATACAGCGATGTTTCATCCAATGGGAAGTGTATAGTTGATGGTAACGAATTATATCGTGTTGTCGATTCAACTACAAGATGTCATTGGATTCCAATGAGTGATTCAATCGCAGCCTGTCGTTGAATCAAATCTGTGTTTGGTAATTGATTCTAAACTACTTTATTTTCCTTGGACCATTGCGAGGACAGCTGACCGATTCGTTTGGATGTTTAATGCTGTGATTTTTTATGAAGTTATAAGGAGCAGGATATAAGAATTAGACATAAGCCTGCACCAGTTGTTGCATTTTTACCTGAAATATAACTGTCTAATTAATCTAAATACCTACAGCCCCAGCTTCTCAGTAGGACCTCCATTTAATATATAACTGGACACATTTAAATCACATAATTGTTGATGCAAATAGCAAAAACACGAAATGACACAACACGGCTAATACCGAAACAGCACAACGAAACAACCTCGTCCATGTTGGCGGGTTGGCGCCGATAATAACACTAAGATGATCCCCCTGTTCTTTCTTTTGATTTTAATTCAATCGGGACATCAGTCCTGCCGAATACTGATTATAGTTCAGCGAACAACAAGGGCCATTGAATTCGATATATGGTGTTGTTGTTACAAATAGTACTTACCAATTATTACTTTAACAGCATAGACAATGTTATGGATTAAAGCATGGGTTATTGTTCGCGTAATAGTTACCTTTTGAAACAGAATTAATTTTTATCAGATTAATTATCACGAACTGCTATTGCTGTAATAATGTTTGTACATTGAATAGATTGTATGCTTTGCTTAAATGAAAGATAGGGTAAATTTCGAAAACAAAAGGATATTTTGATTGCATTGTATGTCAATACTGGTATTAGAAGGATTATATGTACATATCGTTAGATATGTATAATCCTCCAATATAACATTATTTTGAATTTATTGGCGTACCTGTGACAACTTCGAATGTAAGGATTGAATTCTTTCAATGTCATGCATTTGAAACAACTGTAAATATACTTAAAGCGATGGAAAAACATCCAAATACTAACAATTAATTGGAAACGCAACAGTATTTTTTTCTTTGCGGCTATTTTCTATGTTGTCTTGTATTTCAGGTGAGGTGTGTTTTATATCATCATCATACAAAGACAACACAGGGTTTCGCACTCATTCTATATATGCGTTTTCTTACTTCATGGTCAAGAACTTAAATAATCGTCAGCTCAACTCGGTCAATCAATTATTATACCCAGTCTTAGTTCAGAATTAACTTAGTGTCAAGCAACGTAAGTTTGTAAAGTGTCTGCAGAAGCAGTCGAAATGTTAGCAAGAAAATTAACAGATTCTGACTGCTTTATTGACCAAAATATCAAGATGGATAAGATGAATTTTCAAGAATCAACTAGTCACCTTGTGTGTCTGCTTGCACATCTAGATCTGGAAGTGCTCAAAAAAGGTTGCTGCGACCAAAGAGCACCCAACTGTATTGGCTTTCTAAAGTACATCATTGATTCACGTAGATTTACTAATTTCAAACCGTGAATTTTACTCATCAAATTGTAAATGACAAAATTAGCCTGCATGTATACTGTGCTGCGCATCTACTCTCGCCAAATAAGTATATTTCACGGTCGCAAAGTATTCCGAATAATCTTGCCATTAAGCGTTAAATGAGGCCTTGCAGCATCTCACACCACAGGAATCCTGCCGTAACCGCGCTGTTAATTTTCCGTTGCGCCTAAGCCGCCGCATTAATACCTGTTGGCCGAAATAAACGTTCATTTATTTATACTTATATATCTTTTTTCCCCGATATACCCTTTATTTCCACGCAAGTATAGCTTCTTTACGTAAAACATATTGAGAAAACGATTTTTATAATATTCGCGTTGATGCACCAAACCGGAAAAAAGTTTTGTTAACTTAAAACAGTTCGTGTGTAGGTGGCGCCCTCAATTCATGACAGTAAAGCCGTGATTGAGTTTGGATTTCTCGGCTTAAGAAACCCCCTATACATAATTTTAGACCGTTGAGCAATTTTACTACGGAGTAGTTGAAAAATAACGAAAATAAGAGAAACTTTGACGCCCTGTATCTTGAAAATTTAGCGGTTCCGTGAACGCATACTATAGGAGAGCATAAAAAACTTCCGCCGTCCGCCATATTCGATTAAGAATGACGTCAGATTATTTTTCGAGTTACTCTTAACAAGCCCTTTTATTTGATGCCCATATTATAGAAATGCATAAAAAAATAACTGTTTCGCCATCTTTGATGGTCCACTATATTGGATTTAGAATGACGTCACATAGCTTATCGTGTATTGTCATCAAACTTAAACGTGTTTACAAGCCACCCGAACAAATAATATACATACATTGCAAGTTGAATAAAAGCTTTTAAAAACAATATACTCTATTAAAGAAGGGTTCAGAAACAGAAGGGGCTTTCAAGATGAGTGAATCGATTTAATATCTACTTGTCGTCACTTCATATTAGCGAATAATCAGCGTATTCAAATATGCCAAGCGGATTTTGGGAACACTGATATTAATATCGATAAGCATGGCTAGAGCAAAGTTTACGGAATACATATAATGGATCACTCCGCAAAAATATCAAAACGGCCTGCCCCTTGCCCCGTCACCCCGGTCCACCGGTAGCAGTGCACCGACGTCAGCCGGGAGATACGGGGCGGCGCAAAGTAGAGGCTGAACGTGTTTAACGCAAAGTCTATACAGTGTCTCAAAAATATCGGATTTTGTTATCTCGGATTTGTTTGCAGGAACCTTGAAATGTAAGGGATATAAATACAGGGTATTCCACGATGATTAAGACAAGAAATATGTCGGAGCTGGGCAGTAGTAGAGAATTATAATTTTGGGCATGTACATTTTAGAGCAGATGTGTCTTTGTTTGTCATTGTACTACCCAACGAGGTATTTGTTTTTGGTCACGTAACATTCGATTCAAAATTATTAATGGGACACCCTGTATATTTGTGCCTGGGTTCCTCCCGATAAAACAATTCCAACAAACTAGCACACTTGGGGTCTAAAGTGATTAGTTCAAGAGCTACAGGTACTTAAAGCGTATAGTGAGACAAAATATTCATTCGGTGGTCTTACCATACCACCCAGAGACATTGTAAATTTAGTTTCTGCAGTAGCAATTGGAATGACACTGAAAAGCAAAATGTCAAAAATAATTTATTCATATCGATGTGAAGCATTTCCACATGATTATCTTTTAAAATTGTACATACGAGTTCGTATATACTATATCATAAAATGTATAAACTGTCATCTCAAAAATAAGTCAAATAAACAAAACATTATGGTAAAAATACTATACAGCACCTTTGAACCATAAGCTTTTACTAGAAATAGCTACAATATGTGAAATCATTTGAGATTCATTAAATAGTTTTACTATGCTTTATTTTTGATATCTATTTATGTAACTTAGTGAATTAACAAAATAAACGTGATATTTGTATCTGTACGTCTAAATCGGCCGTCAATACATAGTTTTTCAATGACCCTCGTATATACGTACAACCCAGGCGTTAGCAAGTCCCCGCTAAAAGACCCTCGTACTTGAGCAAAAACCAACGCAAAAACTAACTGGCGCGTGCGGCCGCGGCATCGCTTTCATGGGAGTTCTTCAAAGAGCCGACGGAGAGTGATCCAACTTATATGTATTCCGTAAACTTTGGCTAGAGCATGGACATCATAATAGTAACTAGCGTTGGTGAGTGGTAGTTTTCTTATCAAAGTTATAATACCGAGGCAACTAATCATACAGAATTGGAAAATAGACAAAAGCTTAAGCCAACAAATAACTTTCCAGATCTGTAGTGCAAAATTGGTATTATAAATACGAACGGAACACCCTTGACTCTTGAATGCAAATATAAAATGTCCCACACTTTGTGAAGCGAACGTGACCATACCTCATTAAACGATCATTACCATTGCATAAATAATAAGAAACCTAATCAGTATATAAGGTGGAGCAATTAAGATTTCGACACATCAATGGTTCTTATCAATATGATGTACCACAAAAAAATCAAGTTGATCGACTCAATACTTCCCACACATAATGATGATACCATTTTATTATTTCCCCATTGCATGAAGCTATAGTCTGAAATCCCCTTGCAACCAAATCATCGTCCACCCGCCCGCAAAAAAGCATCCATCACAAAAACTCTCGTAAATAGTTTCTTGCGTCTCCCTCCTCAGAAGTTATGACGTCACAGTTTTTTCTGCATGCTTCAATTGGACTATGCGAAACGACCAGTAGCTTCCAAATCATCTAAAAACGAAGTTAGAGCTGTTTTTACATTTTTGGTGTTTTTATTATTGCTGCGCCGCCACTGATCCATCCTCGCCGCGGTGGTAGCACTGTGTCAAAATTTCATTAAAAACAATTCAATACTTTTTGCGTTACGCAATATTGAACGATCTAAAGCAATACCCGTATGTATACCTCACAAATTCTATCCGTTCCTATAATAAGCAAGGCAATGTTCGGATGGCCCTAAAAAAGTGCATTATGCCACTAGGTTTTTCATTCACAGGTCAATGGACAGCCCACTATGAATACAACAAATTTTTCAGTTTTACCCCCACCCTCTAACCAGCCCAAATTTACCCTTACCCAAAAAAATAGAAAACGATCAGGAACCCATAAAACGCCTAAAAACGAAGTTTGAGGAATATTTGAATTTTTTTTTTTGCGGCATGAACAATTCAAGTTATTAGCCGCGTTTCGCTTCTCATTAGAGAAAAAGCGTCGCATTATTTACCCGTTGTTCCCAGGTTAGCATAGTTTGTTTACGTATTCACACTTTGTAAAATAAATTCGTGTTTTTTAGGAAGAGTATCGCTTTTTTTTGATTTTCCTGGTTTTTACCCAATATGGATGTGATATTGTTCGGTAAGTGACAGTTCCGCCTTTGTACCTCATATCTTCTGCATTCTGTTAATATGTGTTTGACTGTAATTGCACAGCCACATTCTTCGCATTCCGGCACTGATTGTCTTAGGTACATGTACGAGGAGGTCAGACGAGTATGTCCTATCCTCATCCTTGTTATGACAACTTGTTCCCTTCTGTTGCCTGATGGAGAATTCCATGCTTTCACCTTTCTTTTTATCTGCGTCAGATGGGTTTCGCAACCGTTCCATTCCTCCTGCCACGATTCCCATATTTTTTTTTGCTAATTACTTCGCCCCCCGTCAAACGATTTCCAAAATTATAGAAATATTACTTACTACGGCCCCACAGCATATCGCTGCCCAAATTTCGTCACAATCCATGCAACGGTTACTGAGATTACGACGTTAGAAAAACGCCAACAGACCGACAGACAGACCGACGGAAAAGAGTAATGTGGATTTTCGTTATGTAGACATCATCAAACGCCCAAAAAGTGTATCGTCTCAAAATCGAAAATTTTCGCTATCGCAATACTCCCCTCACCTATCGGTGTGGGAAGTAAAATGAATTAAAAGACATCCATCTTCTTCACGTTAATAACCTTCTAATGGGAATTAGGAATTATGTACTTATAATCATCGTACTATCGTCCACCTCTGCAAGCAAGGTGGGTTTATAGAGATGAATAATGTCTTTCGCTGCTTTGCACTGTTTACTGGGCTGACATAAACCTTACTGTTTAGAAATCTCTATAGATACTAGTTCGAAGCCCTTAAATGTGAGACAGAGCTTGGTCGCCAGATGAAAATGCCAAATCGCAATTAAACGAACAGCTAAAAAAATTTTCTCGGAACATAAAGAGTCTCTGAAAGATTCAGGTTTGTAATTTATTCAGAGACAGACTTTTGTAAGAAATTATTTTCAATACTTAATTTGAAATACCCAACAAGAAATTATAATTTCAATTAGAATACATTTGAGGAACAAGTTAACCATATATTTAGTAGGCAGACTGTATAAACATTACTGAATACCTCTGTAAAATTCAGCTGAACCTGTTATTCGAATTCACAGCTGCAAACTAAATAAACTTGTCGGAGATTAACAAACATATTACAGCTTTGTTTAAAATCTATCCATCCTGAAATAATGTTTCCTAACTTTATAATAATTATACAACTCAACGTAAGCCTTAAAATAACAGAAATATATCAAAGCGGCTATTTCCTTTTTGCATTCTTTACAGCATTGCAAAGGCATATACAATATACATTCAATCAAGGTATTTTATTATTAAATAATAATCATGCTACGCCGAACCTACGAAATTACCAAGTATACGAAGAGCGAGAAAACGAAGTAACTAATATTCTAAAAGCCATGAATGCACAAAAACGTCATCTTAACAAAGATTCCAAATGCTATCAGATAAAGATTGCTTTCAAAGTAACAAATTTTACAGGAGTGACTGAAGTGTCTATAAACAACCAAAAGTCATGCAGTTTGGAGGAGAAGAAAACTTATACGATGTAAATATTTTTTCATTATAAAGTTTGCATTGAAAATTATATTATTTAGTTTGTTATCGTTTAGATTGCGATATAGATAGTTAAAACATTAGCAAGATTTACAAAAAATAATCACTATACTCTGCAAATGGAGTAACTATTTAGAGAATTTGTATTTTTTTCAAATTATGTGCATTCGCGCAAGTATACGAATCATGCATAACACATACATTAAACTAATAGGCATACAGGAGTCAGAAGCATGGAGGTTAAAGAAACAATAAAAAATTTGCTCAAATTGGTTACAAGGTCGCATGTTTTAGATAACTTCTTGCCCATCCAAAGATGAATGTAGCCCTAGGTTTTTTTAAACGATTCTTAAGTGCATCGCGATCAGGTAAAATATGCTGCTGCTAGGACATCTGACTCTTCCAACTGTGCCGCCCGTCTAAGATCCCAAGTAAGGCCGGTCTTCACCAACCTGCTTAGCGAATAAAAATTACATATGTATCAACGCCCACCAACAGGGTCTCTTAAAAAAATGTTTACTCAAAATTATAAAAAATTGTAATTTTTTTAAAAATCCACTGACCTGCTCACTAAAACAACTAGCCCAATGAAAAGTAAATAATTATTCACATTATACAAATGCAAGGTTGCTTACCTTTTTCTGATCCTTATTACCTGGCAGCCGCGAAAAGATTAATAAGCTGATGTAGGTCATTTTTGTACTCATCTGTTAGCCACTTGAAGTCATATTGAAATGTATACCATTTTATTGCAAATACAGTAGTATAGGATTACTTGCGGAAATCTGTTCAGAAATAATGGTTGCCAAGTAATTAAGTTCAAAAAGTATGTGTGACAGCGAGGCACTGAGCAATGTGTATGGTGGATCGTGATCGAGCCAAAACTTATGTTTTTTCTATAATTTAAATTAATCAAGGCGGCTACGAACATTTTTTTTAGTCAAACCTATGTATGTAATCGAGATTTTGAGTGTTGTAAGGTTTTTATACTTTTGTTCAAATATTATGCTATTAAAAAAGACGAGAGCGTGATAATCGCCAACTGCCAACTTTCATTAAAAGAATGGTAAAATTTAACTTTGGAGTCGAGAAGGCTAGAATGATTCCTTTTATACAATGGAAACCATATTGGAAAAAATCTTTTTATTAATTATTAACGTTTACCCTTAAAGATCATATTATGAAGCTCATAAACTATGATACATTCATTGTTAAAGTATTTCACTATCAATATTATTTACCTGTGCCGAAATTTCTATGTTATAGTTTTTAAAGGTCATCTAATCTTTATAATTTTTGTTTTAAATGTCTAATTAACCCTTAAGTACTACGCTCCGTAAATAATCACACCCACACTATCCTACCGTCTGATAGACGGGTTTCAGAAAAATGATTGTAAAAAATAAACTTTTTGTTTATTACTCTGTTTTTGACAGAAATAAGTAAATTGATGATCAGGCTTTGGAATACAATGAGAAAAATTACAGTTTACGTCTATTTTCACTGGAAAAAGATTAAAAATATAGAAACGTGCAATCCATTTTCTTACCTTTGGCATGCCTCTGAATGAATGAATAAGGACCAGAGGCTATCTAGCACGGAATCTGGCTGGTGCATAGCCATGCCTCTACTTTTAATTATATTAAAAAAACTGTTTGCAAAAATACAAAAATTTCTTTTATTTTCGAAAAAAGGAAACATAAAGAAATATTATTAGCCAAGAAAAAATACAAATTAACAAGACAGTAAAAAACTGCAAAGCCTAAAGTTGAGCTTTTTCGGCACATTCACTATTTATGGCAAAGTTCTCATCACATTCAGCCTCTACGTCGCTATTATCACTTCCAACTTCTTCAAACCACTTTAGAAGGACATCTTCGTAATCTGGATCGCCATATTCAACCCTCTTGGAGCTTCCAGGGCTGTCATCCATTTTCCACAAAATTAGGGAAAACTTACACCTACACCATCCACCCGTCTCACAGACGGAACTGGCAGTTCGAATTGAAATATATCCGCACCAACGCGTTTCCGCCAACTGACCTTCGGTCCTTTAATTTGTATCTACAAGCAGTGTAAAGTCGGTTGACGCTGTGATGCGCGTGGTGGGAGAGATATCGCAAACCCAGATATGGTATTCCGTCTGTGAGACGGGTAGACAGACTTAAGGGTTAATCTGCAAAATTTCTGAGGGGTGCTTGATTTCTCCGAGCAGTAAAGAGTAAATTCACAGTAAAATTTACCGCGCAATCGAGTTCTGATAGGAAAGAACAGCAACGCTATTTCCGATGACTGCAATACTTTTGTTTTTTGAATGTATTGTAAGTAAATGACATGATGATGAACAAGTGTTGGATGTGTATACTATTGATGGTTTATTTATTTATTTTATTTATTTATTCTTTATAAGACCAAAAAAATTGGTATCTGTATCGTCATAAAATCTATATAGTTATAAAATTAATATGTGCATATTATAATAGAAATACAGGGCCTAATTATAGATCACAGATAAATAAAAAATACAAAACCCAATTACTGATCACAGATTTTTAGCTTACATTTAGGTTCACATATTCATTAACGCTGTATACGGGATTCTCAAGTAGAATCCGTTTTACAGTTGCTTGGAATTTCCTAAAGAGTTCTATTGATTTTATAGATGTTGGTAACTTTATTGTAAATTTTGATGGATTAAATGGTAGGGCCTCTCGCTGATGTAGCTAAAGCATGTCGAGGAGCTTGAATGGTATGTGTATTTCGGAGGTTGCAGCCACTAGCTGAGCTAACGCCAGAACGAAGAGTAAAATTAGACTTGATACAGCATACGCAGTTGAGTATGAGTAAGCCATACATGGTTAAGGTTTTGTGAGATTTGAATAAGTTTCTGCAAGACACTCTGAAATCACTGTGGGTCATAGTTCGTACGATCTCCTTTTGGTCTAGAAAACATTCTTGCATGTGCGTAGTATTTCCCCAGCATATCACACAGTAGTTCATTGCTGAATGGGCGTAGGCAAAATAGTATGTTTTTAGAATATTGGCGTCCAAGAACTGTCTCATCTGCAAAAGAACAGAACAAGCATAATACCTAAAAATTTCACTTGCGTCCTTCTGTGTAACTGAGATGTTATTGAAGCTTACGTGGATATTATAAACAGTTTGAGTTTAAGCACTAGATGGAGGATTAGAGGCACTCATTCACAGCTTAAATGTATATGTGACGCTCAATAGCCGAATTCGGGCAATGCCCGAAAAAAATACGCAGAACTAGTTTTTGAGCAAGAAATATTTCCCAAACCCGAAATATTAATTTTATACGGCTATTGAGCATTACCAAATAGGCAGAACTAGTTTTGCGCATCTTGAAATGCACAGAACTAGTTTTGAGCAACTTGAAATGCACAGAACCAGTTCTGTCGTACTGAATGGCCAGCAGCAGTTAGGTATATTTAAAAGGTAAGGTTATGTTTATGTTGTTGCTTTGATGGTTTTTTGTTTCATCTTGTGGAAAAAATGCAAGCTAAATTCGAATCCGAATTAGTTCGGCTACTTGGAGCTTCAAGTACACAAAAACATAATCTCATGACAAAAGATCATATCCTCACTATATTAAATGAATCTAACCTAACCTTTATGTCTCTGCAATAAAAAATGTATCAACAACGAAAAAAATTTCCTCTACAATTCTAAATGCCACCATGCCAAAATATACAGAACCAGTCTTGTGCATTTCAAGTTGCGCAAAACTAGTTCTGTGCATTTCAAGATGCGCAAAACTAGTTCTGCCTATTTGGTAATGCTCAATAGCCATATAAAACTAATATTTCGGGTTTGGGAAATATTCCTTGCTCGTTCTGTGCATTTTTTTTCGGGCATTGAGTTTAACATATACACAAATCTTACAGTTTTCTAACTTGTGATAGATTTGTTAGAAGGGCGCGTGACAAGATTACTTTCACTCAGCATGTATCCCTTTGGTGCCACCAGGATACAGTGAGTGTAATACCAAGCTGTGCACACATTTTCAATGCGAATATTCCTTTTTTTCTAGCTGTTCCGATTTCACTTGAGAGTAGTATATCAATTAAGAGGTCCAATTTATAGCAAGATCAGGCAACATCTCTTCTACCTCGTCAACTGGTTAGTGCAGTGGTGTGATGAATATAGTTGGAAATTTAATCAAAATCAAATATGTTACTGTGAACTAGGACGAGGCGCTGTGAATCGATCCGGATTTCCAGATGTATAGAGACTGCCACACCGCACTGCTATAATTTGATCGCGACGACTTTCGGTTCCCACTTTGAATATATGTATATTTTATGTTTGATTAATGAGAATCCTTTCAGGATTCGTACCCAACTTTACCGGAAAGGGTTGTAAAACGTGATTTAGAAAGGATGCAGATTTACATAATTGAGTAAACATTATCTTTCGGAGTTACAAACAAGTTACACAACAAGTGATTCGCAAATTTCTATTTTGCATGGTTCGGTGACTGTTCATCATAACAAATTTATATTTCTTGTAAACCTCACTACTTCCTATGTTATTAAGAATACAAATATCACTACCTCACAAAACATCTCTCATTTGTATTTGTCCTTTCCAGCAATCGAACCTGCAAAGAACCGCCTCCCCTTAATTAGATTATTCATTAATCATTCTTGTAGAGTTAAGGAAAATAAAAAATGTAAAAAATACCATTGTAATAACTAGAGTAGTAGTAGTGATGGGGAGGCGAAGCCAGACAAGTAGGCCACCTTTGGCCCTTTTTACCAACCCCACTACGTCCTAGCAAGCCCCTTGTTGAACATACCAGACTTCCTCACTGAATAAAGTGACAACTCCATCGTGCCGAATATCTGAACACGATATATGCGATATATAGCATATCTTCCCAGGAAGTGGAACGCTGTCTCGTCCTCCTCCCAGCATCTGGAGCAGATAGGGCCCCCTACCACTGTCATGAAGGACAAATGTCTATTCAGTGGGCAAAGGCCAGTGAGAACCCCACCAAAGGGTTGAACGTCTCTCTGCCTTTATTCAAAATCCATAGCGTTTGGCTCTTATCAAGACCCGCTATAAACCTTCACAGTTATCTTTCTCTAACCAGACTTTTGCCAGTTCCTTGTAGGTCCAGTCGTTCAGGCCAACACTGACCTGACGAAGACGCCTGCTAATTCCAAGCATTGCTTCTGAGCCGATTCACGGACTGCTGGCACCTATCCTGGCTAGACGGTCCACTCTCTCGTTACTCAGTACGCCAATGTGTCAGGTGACAACAACAGGGTCACCTTCTTATGGCTTGCTAGTTTCTGAAGGGCGGCAAAGCATTATTGAGTCAAAGCTGATCTCGCCCTCGGAACTGCCACCGCTCTCAGGGCTGCCTGGGATATTATATGCTTTTTTCTGAGCACTGTTCGACTTCCGTCAAATGTGCCACCATCAATATGGTGTATACCTCCGCCTGGAAGACAGTCGTGCAGGTCCCCAGCACAAAGCTACCCTACACTCCTTTTCCCTGATCCCGTCTCATTTGAGCGAAAGCCGTCAGTGAAGCACAGCAGACTCTGTGGCGAAAATTTAACTTTTTCACTCATGCAATCCTATTATCTTGACTTATGTAGTGATAACTAGAACTAAACGAATAATTAAGGAAATAAATCCAAAGGTCGATTATTATGAAAACCACTACTATTTCATCATCCTTCCCCAACACAGATTAAATGTGCAGGTTTTGACTTGGCACAGCCCGTCAAGATCTGCTTACACCGCATTATTGCTAGAAGAACTTACAGAGATAGCAATAAAGGTAATATTAATGGTAATTATGAAATCAGAAGCCTTGAAGAATAATCAAAGCCGCTATTGTTACAACATCGCTGCCACACTATTATTATTGTTATTGAATATCTTTCGTGTAATTCCCGAGACTACATCAACCCTATACTCAGATGCCCAAAGAATAACAAGTTTGCACCACAAGTTTTGAAGTGCACGTTATATCTCAAAATTAAGTATACTAAAACATTAGAATACAAATACTTGAAATTATAGTTATATTTTCTTACACAAAATGACACACAAGCCAGAGATATGAGAAAGGGCATTGTATTCAAACAGAAGCATCCCTCTTATGCTCTAATGAAATTAAACAGTCAAAACAATGCGAAGAATGTGGTGAGAGAAGTAAGGACGTTTCCATAACTCTTAATAATTTCAGCCTATTTCCTTCCTCTATGACTTGTTTTATTTTATATATAAAGGAAACGGCAAGTAATTTATACTAACTTAATACCCCTGAATTACAATCGGCAACAGCCAACGAATTCGCAGATTTTATTCCCCACCTTAAAGACTGTCTAGCATCGGGATTGGATAACCGCAGCAGACGATATTTAATGTCTCTCTCATACTTATGTGTTTTCTGTCCCTTACTAAGCTCGATATGATAATGACGATCGCTACCTGAGAAAGCCTCCCGGTCCCCTTCCAGCTCTTCCTCATTCCACAATGTTCAACTTACGATGGCCACACAATACGTTAGATGATCTCAGCTCTATGCCAAAGATCAGTCAAAAGAGAGATATGCCGTTAACTTTTATCAGGTATTTTTGAGTCAGGAATAAAAAAAACTGTAGTAAGAATAACTTTAGACGTCTAGAGCTCGCTACAGACTATGCGTGTATTGGCAGTGTGTAATGCGCGAATAACTAATTCGTTACAATTCGGGCTGATTCATGATTACGAGGCTAATGACCAGAGCAGTCAATGTCGTTGACACATAAATAAAAAATCGATCATCTGTGTTCGAATCTGTATCCCATTTTTGTTTTAATAAAAATGACAGAAAAATTTCAAAAAGAATTGCAGTGGACTGATGATCACATTCTATATCTTTTATATGAAATTGTACTGTACTGTACTGTAAATTGTGCCTTTATTATAGGACCCAAGGGATAAAGGGAGAAAAATAGAAATAAGAAGAAATTTTGGCAGACAAATTCGGAGTGACTACTGAAGAAATTAGGTTGAAATACTTAAGTTTATTACAAGCGTACAGAAACTGCCGTTGAAAAATTAAAAATATTAAATTGCCCCCGCCTTGATCTTTTTTTCTTTGAGCCATAATGATATAATAGCTCTAGCTATTGCTAGGTCGTCACCTACGCTTTCGTTTTCAAATCAAAAAAACTATAAACGAAAATCATGAATACATGTAGATAGAGTTCGAGCATCGTGAATTAGGAATACATCCATAGTCTGGTGGGCTCTGATTTATAAATACTAAGAACTGCAACAAACCGGGCGAATCCAGAATCGCGTATTACGAACACAAGCATAGTCTGTAGCGACCTTGAGAATTTTAGGAATACTACCTGTGGTTTGATACGCCAGGAAATAAAATCTAGGGTAAAATACCGATATTAAGTAATGGTCTAATGTCAATCGATTTAAGGTGAAGCTGACTTACTCTCGTCTTTCTGTTGCTCTGCCATCTCTAAGCTTGTATGATTAGTTGTTGTTGTAATTTTAATTTGAATGTAGGTAAAATACAGTATCCTCTAGCAATTATAGGTTGTTATAGTAATGTATATTATGGAACAAATAATCTAAATCCCTAAAGTGAAACCAATATTACGTACAAGCAAATCCGATTATAGAATCATATTTACACCAGTAAAATTCACATATCTGCCCAATTACAATTTTGATGCGTTATACATAGACGTTAATACAAATATGCGATTTTATTATATATAGGATATCAAAGTCAATTATGGAGAGATTAGAATCCACTCAATATTCACATTTATATGAACAACAATAACAGCTCTTTCCTAACCAATGGTAATTCAAGTTTCGCGTGAAATACAATGAACGATAAAGGCCCGGCAACAATACAATGGAACGCTGTAACGCGGCGTTCTAGAACGCGACGTACGGCGTTCCTTTGTATTGTAAGAGAACGCCGTACGCCGCGTTCTCTGTTTGACCGGGCCTTTAGGGCCACATACCGTCAAGATAGACGCTTTAGAAAACCAGCTTTGTGATGTAATTTTGCTACTAGGCATCGAATCGCTGACCACTGGCTCGGAAGAGAAGAGAGACCTGTTTTTTACTTCTATTGTGCTAAGTATAGTATATAGTGAGTCAAGCTCAACGCCTTGGACCCTTGTGACCAATCGATACCTCTTTTCAGTAAATTAACTTAACTCGTGTATGTATGTATGTTGAGTTGGACTATATTTCAATACTGACCTTTATACAGTATGTCTAATAAAAGTGTGACATATCAAGGGTATTTTTTTTAAATGGTGTATATTACTGCACATTTAGATTCCCGAGTCAACTCAAAATGGTATTCTCTATCTCTATTTGTAAAAAATAATAATTGTGAAGTTATTGTCGGCTTAATATAGTATTAGTCCAAATGCATACAAACACCTATGTTTAACGTTTTGAAAAAACAAGTAACTCAAGCAAGCAACTCAACCCAAGCGTGTTTATAACGATAAAAATCTACACTTACTTGTTTACTAGACTTAAGTATGCTATCGTTTTTAATTTCATCTCAAAGCATTAATTATTATAGAATGAATTGTACACATGCTGAAAGTTTAAACATAATGCACACAAATAATAAATCTACTGTCCAGGTCAATTCATCAAGAAACATTGGCCTTTGATAATAATTAAGAAATGCACATATCGGTAGTAGGTAGCGACTTGTTCCTAAATGTCGTACTTTTTTATAAGCCCAAATATGTTGAGTCTAGGCAGCTGCAAATAATAGAGAAATACCAAAGTTTACGGAATTAATATAAGTTGGATCACTCTCCGTCGGCACTTTGAAGATCTCACATCAAAGCAATGCCGCGGCCGCACGCGCCAGTTAGTTTTTGCTTTGGTTTTTGCCCAAGTACGAGGGTCTTTTAGCGGGGACTTGCTAACGCCAGGGTTTTACGTATATACGAGGGTAATTGAAAGACTATGTATTGACAGCCGATTTAGACATACAAAAACAAATATAACGTTTATTTTCCTAATAGGTATACCAAGTTCCATAAATGGGTATCAAAAATTAAACCTAGTAAAACTATTACTAATGAATCTCAAATGATTTCACGTACTGTAGCTGTTTCGTAGATAAGTAAAAATTGGTTCAAAGGTGCTGTAGTATTTTTACCTTAATGTTTTGTTTATTTGGCTTATTTTTGAGATCACAGATTATAAAATTTATGGTATAGTATATACGAACTCGTACAATTTTAAAAGATGATCATATGGAAATGCTTTACATGGATGTGAATAAATTATTATTGACATTTTGCTCTTCAGTGTCATTCCAATTGCTACTGTAGAAACTAAATTGTTAAAGTTATCAATAAAAATATTTCAGAGCTCTAAAATATAATTCAGAATATCTCTGGGTGGTATGGTAAGACCACCAAATGAATACTTTGTCTCACTATACGCTTTTAGCGTGATACAATCCTTTAAGTACCTGTAGGCCTGTAGGCCTCGAATTAATCACTTTAGACGTGTGCTAGTTTGTTGGAATTGTTTTATCGGGTGGAACACTGAAAAGCACAATTGTACAGGGTGCCCCATTAATAATTTTGAATCGGATGTCACGTGACCAAAAACAAATACCTTATTGGGTATATAATTCTCTACTACTGCCCAGTTCCGACATATTGCTTGTCTTAATTGTCGTGAAACACCTTGTATTTATATCCTTTATATTTCAAAGTTTACCACAAAATAAGGATGGATCTGATTGTCATTTTCCATCCGTTAATAAATTTAATTGATAAAATCAAACTTCTGAAAATATTATCCATTTCCTGCAAACAAATCCGAGATAACAAAATCCGATATTTTTGAGACACTGTATACACTTCGCGTCAAACACGTTCAACCATTACTTTGCGCCGCCCCGTATCTCCCGGCTGACGTCGGTACACTGCTACCGGTGTACCGGGGAGACGGAGCAAGGGGCAGGTCGTTTTGATATTTTTGCGGAGTGATCCAACTTGTGTATTCCGTAAACTTTGGAAATGCGAAATGTTATTCTTTTAGGAGAAAAAGTGTTACAAAACTTTTTTGTACCGTTATTCAACTTATGAATTTTTTTTCGATAGCGCTTACCACAACGGCGCTGTTTATCGAAAAGTGTCTCGAAACAGTTTTCACCCCTCTAAACCAAATGCGTGAGTTTAGGCAGCTGCAGAGAATAAAGAAGTGAGAATATATAATAATCCTTTTAGGAAAAAAAGTGCTACACAACTTTTCCATAAAGTTCTTTGTCTTAATCTGCGATGAAATTCTCATTTTAGGGAAAATGACAAAAGACTAAAATTATGTAGAATTTTGTTTTCTCCTAAATCATTTGTACCTTTTTTGGATAGCACATACCAAAGCGACGCCCTTTTGCGAAAATCGTCTCGAAGCAGAGTTCTCACGTAACGATTGGCCTAATATGTATGTATACGTTTTGATTTTGCATTTAATTTTGGGTTTTAGGCACACAACTATATAAACAATACCAAGATCCCATTTCTCGTCTCTCTGTTATCATAATTTAGTATACAGGGTGTTCCTAAATATCATCTACAAACGGAAGGAGGAGATTCTTTGGTTCTTTTATAACTGAAATTTCAAATAAACGTAGCTCCGCAAACATTCCGTTACCGATCTACACGGTGTTGAAGTTTCACGTTTTTTCTTTTTTTTTATGAATTTTCATTAATAATAAATTTTGAATATGAGAAACGCAATACGACTTACATAATTGTACATATCAAACGGTTGGCAACATTTACAGGGTGATATTTTTTTCAGGGGTCATGTCCCGTTTTCCTACCATGAACTACTTTTCAGTGCACCGCTGGTAGCTTCAAAAAAACAAAATAATTTTTCAATTTTGTTTAGAAGCTTTTTTTATAAAATAAAACAGTTATCCATATAAAGCCATAGCCTACTAAACCATATTTTAAATACATTATTTTCATCTACCTAATAACAGGGAATCCTGTCTTGTTTCTTCCTCGATAAGGATCGGAGATATGAAAAAATTGTACGAGCGCAAAAAGTTTCTATGCAAAATGGAAAAATAATTTTGTTTTTTTGAACCTACCTGCGGCGCACCACAAAAAAGTACACGGTAGGAAAATGGGGCGTAACCCCTGAAAAAATAACACACTGCACATTCTGTCAATTGTTTGACATGTGCAGTTATGTAAATCATATAGTGTATTTTACGTTCCAAATTGGGAATAAATACCTCAAAAATTGAGGGACTTCTTAAGAAAAAACTGAAAAAATATTGAAATTTCAACACCCTGTAGATCGGTAACGAAGCGTTTGGGGACCTATTCATATTTGAAATTTTAGTCGTTAAATACAGCAAAGAATCTTCTTCCTTCGTTTGTACATAATATTCAGGAACACCCTGAATCGTATCACCAATTCATTGGGTATGCCTAACCATGTTCCAAGTGGTAATGAATATACCTTTGAGTTTAATTAGCGAGGAAAATGTGACGAATACATCAAGTACAGCGGGGTTCGGCAAATTAATTCACAAATCGACGCAGATTTATAAATGTAAAACTACCTCAGTGTAGCAGCTCAATTTGAATGCGATAACTTTCGGTCCCTGTTCTGAATATTTCAAATTTATGTGTATACTCATATTTCGTGTCTGAAGTACACGTACATATATATTTTTGCAAGCATCCCTTCGGACCAGTCAAAATAAACCCAATTACAAATCGTCAGGAGGTGGACGAATATCGGAGATATTATCGATAGTAAGAACATCGGTGCGCCATTTAATTTATCATTATATTACTCAGAATTTAATATTTTATTTCATCAAGTTGACTTTTTAAGGTTCTTGAACATAATTTGCAATATATCAGTACACTATTGATCAACTATCGTATCAGCGAGGCGTGTTTCCCGCTTTATGGAAGATTTGCTGCGTGCAACCCATACCTAAGAAAGGCAAGAAAACCAATCCCACCAATTATAGACCTGTCGCTCTTCTTAGCGTCATATCTAAGGTTATGGAGACTGTCATTAACACACAGCTCCTGAAATACCTGCACAACAATAACATCATAAATGATCGGTAGTACGGCTTCTGTAAGCACAGGTCTACGGGTGACCTCCTCGCCTACGTCACTCACTTGTTCAACTATTATCAGGCTCCACTATCTTTGAGCTTGCCTGGAGTCAACTCTATGTAACCAGGCTTTCGCCAGTTCCTTGTAGGCCTAGTCGTCCAGGGCAAATTTAAGGCAACAATAATTAAGTGAGCTTGACTAGTTGTCGACTCCTACTGTCCCTTAAATACCCGGATTGTTTGTTGCAATCAGGTTCATTCAAAAGCGAAAAATTGGTATAATGCTGTAAAATGAAGCATTTCATGGTGAAATATAGCCGAACGTGCTGACAGGTTTCGTGCTAGACAGATTCTCGCAACAAGTGGCATCTCGCATGTCATCCGCTGACAGCCTTTCGTATTTCAGCTGCGGTTCCGCCCCGCTGGAAAACCGCTCATCGGTCGCTTTCGGCGGTTTATCACAAATGATGTATAAAGCTATAATTGACAATCTGAACGTTGCGCATTGTACTGGGGGAGGGCAATAGTAATTGAGCAATTTGTCACGTAATTTTCGATGTGGTTTTAACACCGCGAATCCGTTGCCCTCCAACTCGCACCATGTTAATTAAATGGGGGTTAAATCGGGACGATCAAACCAACCAATCGGTTTGCTAGGATTGCTTCTAGGTTTCAGTCATACTATAAAGGCGGTAACAGATGGCAAGGTCAGCCTTGGCCAGAGTTTAGCGAACGTGTCTTGGTTGGGTTATTCGTGCAACAATTCAAGAAGATCAACTGCCTAGAAGAGCTTGAGAGGGTTTAGAATCCCCCCTTTTGTCAAAAAATATTTTTTTTATTTTATTTGCTAGGTAATTTCGTTTTAGTTCTCTTGAGCATCAAATTCCATAGCATTGGCAGGTGCTAAAGAAACGTTGGTCTGTGTTTTATGTCCGTACACGACGGCCATGCTGTACGTGATAGGAGAGAAGCGGTGTTAGGAATTTTGATATCGGATCAGTACCAGGTCATCTCAAAATCAAGAAATCTCACAGGAAGCACCATGCGGGCTAAGATATGGGATTGTTTCAACACTCTCGGCTTACTAGTTTCACACGACGCTGTACATCTGAGTTGGGTACCAGGCCATGAGTGTACAGTTGAAAATACTTACATAAACTACGCATTTATTTTTTGGCTGTACTTAAACTGCCGTTCAACGGCAGCTTACTAAAATGCCATTAACAGCTGTGACGTCATTGAAGTGAAGGCTTTGTAATCGACTGCCGTCAAACGGTAGCCCACTAAAATGCCATTTACAGCTGTGGCTCGAGCTGTGGTATCATTGAAGTGACGTATTTGACGGCTTTATATTCGTCGTGATTAAACTGCCGTTCTTGTAAAAATCGCTATATTTCATTATCGGTTATGTTGTTTTTGACTTGTTTGCATTATAGTTGTGACAATTTTTGCTGAATTATGGGAATCCGGATATTATTGGCATTGACTGAAGTAAGTTTTCCGATTAGTTTCGAGCCGCTCAATGGACAGACCTGCGTTTTGAGCAAGGACCTAATGTATTGAAAAATCTTAAAACGTTATGGGCCAATGATACTGATGTTATAATTGTAAATGTAAACAATAGAGGCGAGAATCAGACTCAGTTTTTCATAGTAAGCAATGATAAAGTGTTTTTTATAACTGAGTTGTCTGTATAGGCAGAGCCTAAATACCAGAGTACCGCGGCTGCTGTGAAAAGGTTATGTTAGGGGAAGTTTGTTAACGCGTGATTTGAATGGGCCAATACACGCAGGCCCAATGAATTCATCTCTTGGCAGTCCGTCCCAAGCCATCCTAGGAATAAATGTGCGGTTGTACCGCTCGGTTCTTGATGTATGAAGAATGACCGGCTTAGGATGAGATACAGCGGTCGCGCGGGTGCATCTGATTTGTATTTGAAAGCGGAAATCAAGTTTCAGTTGAACAATCTGGAGTATTTGATCAGGTGCTTCCTCCAGGCCAAAGCAATACGAATAAAGCCTTTGTATTAGATAATGCAAATCTACCATACCAGTATCAGTTATCTCGAGAATCATCTGCGCCTGGTGACAAGGCGATTCTGGTATAAGACAATAGAAATCCCTCATCTCTAAGACCATGTGACATTGTAGAGGAGGATATAATACCTGATTCAATTAAAGTTGATGTAGCTTAAAGATCAATGAATGGACTAGTATCATGAATTTTATTTCTGGTTGCATATGATAGAGTACGTCATAAAAAGCATCTCATTTTTTTCTCCGCTTTTTTTGGGCACAGGAAAGCCGTGAAAATGAGGAAAATATTTGAATTCTCCTAGGGCAGTGACGTCACTGCCCTATAGGCGAACAGCTAATCAAAAGACAGATATGTGTGCTGTGTTGCCGCATTCTGATGGCGCGCGGAGCTGTACGCGGGCTGGCTCATCTATCTTGTCTTCTGTTCCCGTCTGATATGTTTTGTGGTTTTAATGTCGCGTGATCCGAAATTCCAGGGCTGTTCCAAATTACGGTTCTATCACCGTCCTAGAACTGTTTTCATCATGCCCCACCCATTTTGTGATTCTAGAATCGATGATTGGTTGGTACGCTGGTGGACCCACCAATCATCGTTTTGAGAACTGTAAAATGGGCGGGGCATGATGAAAACAGTTCTAGTACGGTGATAGAACCATAATTTGGAACAGCCCTTCCGAAAGCTAAGTTAAGGTTCCTGATCCGTCAATCCTGTCAATCAATCGTCATTCGGTCATTGTCATTTCCAAATTCCATTGGGCTTTGGCTGTAATTTTCAACAATCAAAAGTTATTATTATTTGTTTGCGTTTATTTGTACAGGATATCCTTTTATTCCATTTTACTTGGTTTCAAGTTATTTTATCATAACATAACCAACAAGTATGGGTAAAATCGATAGTGGATTCACAAAAGCCGATTCAGATAACCTGCCTAAAGTTGATATGGCTATGGTGAACGACTTTTATGTGGATAATATGCAGTTCTTCAATACGGAGATGAGAAATGTGAAAGCTAAGAAGTGAGTTTCAAAATATTTCAAACACTTTGGATAGCAAATAACATGTTTATGTGAAATGTAAATGTTTTGCGAGTCGGAGCTGTTCTTGGCAACAATGCACTGCTGATAATTCGCGCGGTTGGCACTGATTGGCTGAATTTGAATTCTTTTCTTTAAACTTTAGAATGGAATTACTAAAAAACAAAATGATGTAGAAAGTAACGAAATGCAGCAGAACGTTTATTTGTGTATGCACTAAGCGGCCATAATAATTAAATCATTGTTCTTAACCTCGTGATACTAGTCCATTATACTGCATTCACTGAAGAAAGGGAGTAAACAATTATTTCAAACCCATATTTTGGGGTTCTTGCTCGGATAAATTGAACTTAATTTTTCTGTTTATAATAACATCACTGCTCTCAATATGCCGTTTTGTAGACGGTGTGCATATAACCCTTGACCACACAGTAAAAATTTACGTATATTGTGCATGGTTACTCCGTTTGTTCTGTGGATAAGGTATAGTTCCAAATGACGTCAACAGTTCAGCAATCATCTTATTGAAAAGTTGGAGTCAGTGATATCACATTGCCGATAATGAAGATGTCTGTTCCAATAAAAAAAACGAGAAGAAAAAAACTGGTACAGGGAAACCAAATCATAGAGAAAAAATATTTAGGATAATATGCTCATATGAGGCCTATGGAACTCAATCGCAAAACTTGGTACAAGAAGTTGAAAAACAACTTAAATTAAAAAAAACTGTTGGACATAAGGCAGTATGTGTAGACGATTATTAATTTTTTTGATAAAATCATTTTGATTATTCTCAGCGCAATCAAAAATATATAGTTCCTTTCTAGTTCCATACTTCACTAGTTCTTAGTAGTTCTTAGTACTTCACTTCACTAGTTTAGCACAGTTTTCTCATGTATTGCGGCTATTATTTCAGCTGCCGAAAGAACAATAAACGAAAATTAAATAACAATCAAAATGCATTTTATCCATGGACTTCAGTCAAATCAGATTAAATCTAAGTATGATTTTCTACCAAATAGTACAGAGACTATGCATCCTGTCTGTCTTACTGCGCACAAAGAGTAGGTATTTGATCATAGGAATTGAATCTGTTGGAACGTCATTTCAGTGGGCTTTCATTTGACGGCAGTTTCAGTACAGCGATTACAAAGCCGTCACTTCAATGACGTCACATCTGTTAACGGCATTATGGTAGGCTGCCGTTGAACGGCAGTATTTCAGTATTAAATCTCTGTCTATCTCTGATTGGAATTATAACAACTTCTCTGTGAAATCAACTTTTTTAAAACCTCTAAGGGTCATTTGCTTATATGTAATTATGCATGCATCAACTCCAGCTTTTCAAATAATGTTTATTTTGAGACACTGGGGTATTTTGGGCCATCAGAAACAACAAATTTCATATCTGTTGTTATTCTGAGCATGCGCAGTTATGAGAAATAGGTAAATGAGGCCAAATAATATTAAGGAAGGTCGACCAATTCTACTTGCCTGCTCTCTCTCTCTCTCTTTCTCTGGAAGAGTCACTATGGTTAAAGTGTCAGTTGTAAAACAACTGGCTATATTGCCACTTCATCGTCTAGCCCTAATTTTTGAGAGGGAAACCAATTAAATGGAAGTTAGAAACAGCCTAAAGTCGCCAACTCACTGTGCGTTTTGTGCAACCAAAAGTCGCCAATCGCTCAGCTATGATTTTTGGTCGTTAACCCGGTTTTGAAATCGCTACTTTGGCGAAAAATCGCTACACCAGGGCGCAGCGAATATTCTCTCTTCAATCTGTTAAAGGCTATCGGCTATCTGCGTCCGATGTGTTTATATAGGCTTGCCAATTGTGTATTTACGTATATTATAATTTTAATGATACGTGTGAAATAAAATAATCATCTTTTGGATTATAGATACCTCTACACTTCCTGAGCTCTGATTTCGTGAAACTTATATATTCTTTGTGGTGAGTGTATTTGTACCGGTATTGTACAAACGTCACGATCAGCACGACAGATAATTTAACATCATGGTTTTTCCTGAAAAAAATTTCCAGAGCCCGATAAAAAGATCCGTATTTTTTCAAACAACCGTCATATCACTAATGGCTGCCCCTTTATTTTGAATTACCACTACATAAAAAAGGCGCATGGAGACTATCAAAATAAGCGGAAAAATATGCTGGTCGATTTTCGAACAGATCCAGGAGTCCCAAGGGCATAATGTGGGATACGCTCAGTAGTGACAGAGGTTTATTGGGGTACAAGCTGATGGATAGGGGATGGTAAAAATAAAATGTCGCAGTTTTGGAAATGATTTCATGAGAAAGAAATAAAGCAGCTTTTAAGTCCGGATTGTATAGTTGTCTCAAAAGTTGCAAATATTTGCTTATGTTGCAGCATGAGGAGTTATGGTATGCGCACATAAATCTACATCGGACGGATGGTACGCATCGGATAAAAATACTTTCTATTAAATTTAATGGACCATTGCACATACGTGCGACAGCAGGCATCAATTTTCAAAATCCGGCGAAAATACAGCAACTAGAATTAAAAGCCGGCCGATGCGTGCCGTGCGTGCTGACACCGACGTATGTGCGATGCTGATCGGCGATTGCCGAGACACCGTCGACATTTTGCATATATTTACCTTAAGCATATCATTAACCTTTCTTTTGCTCTAATAGGTATAATATACGAGTTTTTCTGAAGTAATTGGAAGAACTTTTTTCCATCATTCATTAAGCCCGGAAATAAATGTACATTTTCCACAATAACTGCCCTTCTCTGACATACTCCATGAACCCACACCCGTCTACGCTCTCTTCATTTTTGAAAATTTTCTTCTTCTAGAACAATCGCCAACTCGTCACTGTGCAAACTTTCGGAGACATATTTGCAACTGCCTTCCAATCCTTCCGTCGATTCCGATCGGATACGTGCGATACCTAATGAAAAATCCGTACCAAACCGGCCGTTCCATCCGTCCCGTGTCCGATGCCGATTTATGCGCGCGTACCTTTATCAGGACGAATGAAATTTGTGTTAAGGTTCCTTGCGTTCAAAATCGAAGTTTTGCCAGAAAACAATCGGAAAAAATTAGAACGAGCTCTTTATAATACATATTGATTATACTAACGTAGTATCAGCCAGAAACCAAGATCATGTAGTCCATTTAGTGTGTAATTCTTCAATAGGTAGTTTTCGTTGTTCTTAATTAATCTTACCGCTTCGGTTAACAAATACGTTGTCAGAACCGCTAATTGACAGATAAATAAATAGTTTTCGGAGCAAGACACCACTGTAAGATGCCCCCTAACCTTATTTTGAGCTACAACTTTGACACCATTACGTCAAAATAGCAGATGAGTATTGTAAAGGTCAAAACGAGTGTCACTGTCAAAACCAAAACAGGTTATGATCTAATTTTTATTCGTGCAGCGCATGCGTGTCGCTTCGTTAATCGCTATGGCTATGGCTATCGTCCGTACAATACCGGCATTTAGCGGTTACGATATACGTAAAACGAAATGCAAATGTCAAATAGCGTTAAACGGAACATCACCTTGTAAGTAACGAAAACTGCCTAATATCTCCCAAGGTATACCTGGTAGAAGAAAATATCAAATACAAAAGTTATTTGGTTGACGAATATCCTAAATTTATTTTGAAATATACAGGGTGTTGCGGGAAAGCAAGGTAATGATCAACTTGACTTTTTAAATAAAACCATTATCCTTTGTGCTATCTATTCGTATATGTTTATCGCATAATATGATCTGATGATCAACTTAATAAATGCAAAAATTGGTCTAGCAAGCGAGTGTCATATTGTTTGGCTACTAGTAGTTTGTTGAATTATTATGGTTTCCAACTTAATGGGGCGCCTGCACATTTTCACAGGAATGTTCGTGTTCGCTTAGATGTACAGTTTCAAGAAAAATGAATAGATCGTGGAGGTCCAGCAGCTTGGCCTCCTTGATTTTCAGATCTAACATGTATGGAGTGCTTTATGTGGGGTCATATCAAGTGTTAAGTTTATCGAATATCTACAACCACAAGAGATTATGTGAAGCAACAAATTAGAGAGTAGTTTCATAGCGTAATAGCATACGGTTTATATCGCGCTAGATATAACCTTAATATTCGGATTCAAGAGTGCCTAAGCAGGGCGGAAGGCACTTTGAACAATTTGTTTAATCAAAATTATCTTGTTATTCATAGTTGCTATTATTCCTATTATTCCTTAGAAATAATGTAACATAAATTTGAAAACATACATTTTTCTTACTTATTACTAACGAAGTAAGTTAGTTGTTGACTAAGTCAGCTTTAAGATGAATAATAGTTATACACAAATCGCAATTACTAATATCACCATATATGGCAAAGACAGTGGTAAGAAAATTACGATTTTGAGTTGTCACACTTAACTCAAAGTCTTCCCTTAGTGAAATACCATATTTAATAACTCTTTGTAATGCATATTTGAGAGATTATTATTACGATTATTAAAAATAAAACAGAAATTTAGTAAACTTTTTTATTTTAAAAAATTAATAACTTGGGAATGCCCCAAAGTCGAAAAAACATTTGCGGTGCGAGATAGGTAGATACGTCGATTTTAAATAAAATATACAGGGGTTACTTTAAAAAACTAGGGATAAAATGACTTTCAAATTATCATAATTTAAAATTCTTCAGAAACCACCCTATAGATGCTCATAGTTAGCAATACCCAAAATAATTTTCATTTGACATAGGAGTAACTATCTGCATAATTAATTAAGAAATGTTAAAGGAACACATCAATTTGGACGTATTACTTGCGACTTTGCAAATCCAAAAAAATTACTGAAAATAAATTATAATCTGGCAACGTCGCAACGGATCCCAGAAGTATGTTAGAGTTAAACAGAGATTAATGATGGAGACTAAATGATGTTAAAAAAAGATAATGGTTCCATTTAAAGAAATCAAGTTGATCATTATCCTGCTTTTCCGCAACACTCTGTATACTTCAAAATAATTGTAAGATCTGCGTCTTAAACAACCAAATAATTTTTGTATTTGACATTTTCTTCTAAGAATTACACACTAAATGGACAACCTGTATATAGATTTTGATTATGGCATTCTCTAAAAATGAATGAACGAATAAAATGATTCTAAATTTAAAATACCTGCAGTTAAGCTTAGAAGATGATCGACGGTGACAAATCGTGGTGAAGACTTCTCTATGTTTTGAAGATCAGGGCAAATTTTATTGTTTGTATCAGGAAAACTATGATATCGGGTGATCCAATTTGGAGCATCACCATTAGGCCATAGGCAAATTGGAGTTATGGTCACCGTTTAATCCCAATATAAAGAAAAGGATTAAATTAAGTACATTGATAAATTGCAGTAATTGTAACAAAATCTCCAGGTGAATGGATTACTATTTAATCACTCATAAATATCGCAACAATTCCATGTAAGAGTGTGAGATAGGATACAAAATTAAAAAATGTTAATGGAGAACTTTGTCTGACGGCTCCTAGGGAAAACCCTCTTCCAAGTGCCAATTTCTTAATAGTATATTATTATGCTCAATTTGTCCCTATTCAAATGACTTCATATTTCTTATGGTTGACTAGGTCTTAATGGTGCAGGTTTAATACGAATCATATGGTGTATACCAATTTTTTCGACAATATCACGTATACCGATGAAGACAATAATATTCGTCACAATTTGACAAGGTAAAAAACAGTTGACTTGTTTCAATGAGATTAACTGCAGATCTTAAAACTCCTCTTCTTGAAATCGTGTTTAAGGCCTTAATGCAACTACATGAACCCCCTACATAGTTAACTTACATCACCTTATCACAGATCGTTACAATTAAACACAGCGACTCCACAAAACCAGTATTAGTACTGGTCTAAATGTGCTTTTACACTGTGCTTTATTTAGTTCAACTAACTACGACAGTTTAACGTGCTCAAAATTATATTTAACTAAATTTCCTCCAGTAAGTGTGTATTTTTATACATACTTTTTCAGTAAACCTCAATAGTAATTAATTACACTAGCGCGCCGCGGTCAGAATGTCCTAGTCCCACGGTCAAAAGCGCGCAAAATATTTCGGACAAGAGGCAGGTATGTGGACACATCACGCGGGGGGGAGAGGGCACTCGTTTGCTTTTGTCGTAATACCGTTAATTGACATTAATGGTAATACGTAACATCGCAGATTAGCAGCACTAAATTCGCATTGAATTGCATCACGATTTTTTTTACAACTTGTCGAATGCTGGTAATATTCTAATATTTATTTAGAAATAAGATAAAAAGTTAATTCAAACCTATATTTTTTTAAACATTCAACATTTACTCAAATTCTCCCAGTTAGGTCAAACTTGCTTAATTCCTGAATGAATCGCGATTTCGAAATTACAAATTATTTGTGAGGGGTTAACACATAAATTCTTTTCTCCACAATAATCGACTAACAATTTAAAATACAAAAAATATGTAGACCTTAATTTGTTAGGTAGTAACATAAACATCACAGGTATATAATGTAACCAAAAGTGTCATCTACGTATACTTTATTACAGGAGCACAGACAATTTGAATTTTTTTCGCAAGGAAATACAACTAGGTTATGGCCCTAAGTATTAAGAAGAGAAGATACATTGTCATTAATTTTCTTCCGGAGCGCAAGTGATCGGTGCCGATTAAAGGCACTCTTTTCGAAAATAAGTAAAATTAAACCGTGTGCGCTTGAGACCGATCACCAAATCAGCACAGCGCAGCGTAACGGCAACATTACCTAATATAGCATCAGTAGCTATGTATAACGTGGTTACTGCTTCGAGGTAGAATCAAACTCTCTCTCTCTCTCTCTTAGTTCATTTGAGAAAAATGCTGTAATTTAAAGATTTAAATAAACCACTATTAGTAATGATCTATGATCTTTATACTAGTAGGAAAATGAGTCACATTACAGGATTCCTTTATGTAGTTTGAGGAGAATGTTTCGCAATGGGTTGGAAAAATATCTACTAAGCACCCTCCACATGAATATGGTTTGGCGTCGCAGATATTTGTTCTATATATCACATTTCCTTTACAATTTGTTCTTAGTAGTGGACGAGCTTCATATATTCGTATAAATAGTTGTTGTTGATTTTAATACTCACAGATATAAGCCTGGAATGCATTACCTGAAACAAATAAAAAAGTAATATTTATAATTCCATGATATGAACAATGATCGATGCTTTGAAGCTTCTCGATTAAGAAATAAAAGCAAAAATTAGAATCTATGGTATGAAAAAGTTTTTCTGAATATACAATAATCAATAAATGGTTAAACAGTAATAAGATAAAAATAGTAGACGCAATCAGTTCGCTATCACTATAGCAACATTTATTACAAGTGCCATATCGTGTACTGATACAATCCTATATCTGCTCAATAATCTATTACTATAATCTGTCAAACGTTACATAAATTGGATTTGGATTAATAGAGATTAGGTGCTATGACATTATAGTCTCATTAATTTGCTGTAATACCATATTAATGGAGTTAGTAGAGACATAGCCCTACCAAGTAATTACTGAATTTTGGAATAATTGTTATCTTTTCAAGGAAACCAAGAAAAGTGTTTAGGGTATTCGGAAAAAAATGATGAATTAAAATCTGCAAAAATATACAGGGTGTCCCATTTAAAGTAAAAAAGTTGACGGTACTTCCGGTTAAACCGGAAGTACATTAATAGCTAACATAATGTCCTCGGATGCATTAGACGTCACTACACTTGCCTGCAAATTTTCAGCAATATCACTCTTTCCGTTCCAAAGTTATTTGCTTGGTTCCATACTTTATCCCAACCCTGTATATCATTTAATGCTATATAGCAAGGCACCATATTGATTTGTCAATAAAAATAAATAACACCATTATATAGTTTATAATATTAAAAAAAGACCAAATGATTGGGAATCACAAAGAGACTAAGTAGTAGCGTATGTGTAGTCACTGAAATATAAGCTGATATATTTCTAATTTTGTTTTCAATGCGATCGAAGATACTAAAATGACTCTAAACAGATTTGTAGCGAATAAGTGAAAGCAAAAGCTGGTTAGTCTGTGGAGTAACTAGGTAAAAGGTAGGATTATGTCTATTATTAAGCCTAGGAGCGTTGGAACTTCAAAACCAATGAAGTCTGTTACGTAAAAGTTTAAATAAAACTACAACCCAATGGTTTTTCATCCTGTGATCAATGATTACAAGACCAAGTCTTAGTAGTGAAAAATTTTGTAATATTTCTACGAGGCCTTATCTCCATCAATTTTAAATTACAGTTTATTTCATTAAATAATATAAAACTTAATTGGGGAATTAATAAAAAAAGAGGACCAATTTTGAAATGATACTAATAAGTTTGATTCTAGGCATTTGTCCATGGCCTACTCATCATATTCGGCCTACCTTGCACTTGCAACTTATATGTATTGATTATTATATACCTACTCACTTTTCTGTAATTTCTTGAACTCAGAATACGTAAAAAAGAAAAATAACAATAGGTAGCAGTGTAACAGCATCTTTTTGAAGTATATGATAACTACATATTATTTCTTCGATATTTTACGTTAGGAATAATGTATCGACGTACGGTTTTCGCTATCCTATTTTTGTATCATTTCTCTAGATTCTTTTCGAAGAAGTCATATCATTGCATTTTATTTTTTAGAGAATTTTGCTGTGGTCTGTGATTAGATCAAAAAACACGTTCTAGCGGTATTACTGAATAAGTATACACTCACAGTAATGCTTTTTTGAATACAACCAAGTTGGTTGAAATCCGTTCAGTCATTTAGGGGATACAGTGCGTCCCAGCTAAAATTTGCCACCCTCCTTATCTCTGAAATGATAAAAGAAAATAAAAGTCATCGAGACACGTCAATTGTTATTTCGAGGGGGAACTCGTTCACCGCATACGTCACCATTGTGCCATCAACCCCCTCACCTCCAGCCCCAGCAACCCCTACTTCAAAATCTTAAATGAGAACATAATATGGAATCAATCTACAATTCGATTAAACTGTTGTATTGTCAACGAAATCCCTTCAAAATGATTATGATGATATCACAAGTACGGTGGTATCATTTAATATTTATTAGTAGGGGTTGCTGGAGGTGAAGGGGTTGATAGAAAAATGATGACGTATTTGGTGGAAGAGTTCCCCCTCGTAATACAAACTGACCTGTCACGGTGATTTTTATTTTCTCTTATTATCTCACAGATGAGGGGGTGGCAAATTTTAGCTGGGACATACTGTATAGCTGTTTATTTAAAGAAGCATTGAGTTACCTTCCATCACTTCTCCTTCTAATCTTAATAGTTACGTCAAAAGGTGTAAAACAAATATTACTCCAGGAAATCCTGGCTTTGAAAAGCATATAAGCCTTAATCGGCATAGGTCGCTTGCGTGCCAGAAGAAAAAGCTTCCTAATAGGCAACATACCTTTTACCTTACCTTACCTTAGGAATATTCATCAACCTATTGCCTTTTCGGTAATTTATAATTACTTGTTAGAACATTCAAAATATATTTCAGTAGTTTGGAATCTTCAGTTGCTGTTTGTGAGTATTGTTTGTATCCTACTTTTTCATCATGGATTCTATGTTGAGTATGAAAGGGGAGAAAATAATAGTCCCTAAAGGAAATACATTCCGAAGATATAAAGAAACCGCCCGTGGTACCAATTGAGAGTCATATAAGCGCATGAAGTACGTTGCCAATTTGTTTAAAATGTATAAAAATGGAGCTATTGTCAGATTTAATTTTGATTAAAGTATAAGCTATAACTACATATCATAAGTAATACATTCTTTAATTTGTATAATAATTGTTTCTTATTACAAAATGAGTTAACCAATTCACTGGATTCAAAACACCTATGATTTATTTAAATACAAAGAATTTAAGTAAATTTTCAACGTTTCAAGAAAATAGGTTTGAATTAACTTTTGCACTTATTCTTAAACCAATATTACCAGCATTCAACAAGTTATAAAAAACCACGTGGTGCAATTCAATGCGAATATAAAGAGACGCTACTCTATGATGCTACGTATTATCATTCATTTGTGTACAAAGAAAGACATTTGGTAAAACCTGTGTGTCACATCTACCCTACTAGACATAGAGAAGATAAAAACGTAGAGATTCCTTTCACCAATAAATCGGTAGGTCAAAGCTGTTTTACATATCTGGCACCACGGTTATATAATAGACTGCCGCTACAAATAAAAAACGTAAATGTGTTTGGCAGATATAAAAAAGAGATTAAGAGTTGGATATTAAGTATATGCAGAGAAAAATTACAAAATCTTCTAGACAATAAATTGAATGCTTGAAACAAAAGTGTGAAAAATACTTGTTTAAAATAAAATATGTCTCTGTCTCTGTATTTGTATGTGTGTGTAAATTACGTTTTTGTGGTGAGTTAAACTTAACGGACAATGTATACCTACTGGGACATTTTACTAATATTAAAAAGCAATATTGAGTGAGTAGTAGTGCGAGTATCGATCTAGACAAATTTAACAGACTGTGATAAATTTTACCGATATGGACTCTCTTACCTAATATGTCACTATAAATGTACGTACAGATATAATTTTTGTTAATCCACGCACAAGTTTTACTTTTGTGGATGTTGCATGTTTATTTCCTCTATTTGTGATTGTACATGTATTGAACTGATTTTATCTAAAGGAATAAACATTATTATTATTATTATTATTATTATTTCAATAAACGGTATGATGCGCCTGCGCCCGCATACCTGATTCTTATTTTTTTATTTTTTCTCTTCTCCGAAATATTTTGTGCGCTTTTGGCCGGTGGGATTGGTACCAAAGTGACCGCGGCGCGTTAGTGTCCTGCGGCCCCGATGACCATCTTGGAAATCAGAAAATGTTTTTCAGGGTGTTCTTACCGCCACTTTAGTAATTGCTCTTGTCACGCAACTCTGTGTGGCAAATAGTTTTTGAGATACAGCACTTTGCATTCTTATCTAACCACCAGGTACACTGTACAGAATGACAATAATCTCCTGTAAAGCGTGGAAAGTAACCAAGTGACGTACGCTTCGTTTATGCTCGGCTTGGCTTAAAGTCACTCTCCTATATAAAATCCTAGGCGGCATCGTTCGTGGTGGCATATGTGATTTGTCCCTGTTTCCGGAAGTCTGGGGAGCTTTGTACCCGGATCAAAAGTGCATTAGAAACACGCGCGGGGTTCAGCCGTCGGATGCGGCGATGTATGCCGAGCATCGTAGAATTTGCGCCGACAAAGTTCTTGCCACCGTGCAGGAGTTCGAATTGCTTAAATAGATTGTTACCGCAGTGTAGCCGTTCTTTGACCTTTGTTGTAATTTCTGAGATACACGTGTCCCACTTAACAAAAGTATATACAATGTACGTACAATGGATATCAAATCAATGGATATGTATATCCACAAATGGAGCAAGAATGTCTAATGAATGTCAAATAGACATCAAAAAAATATACATTGCATGTACGTTTGTCGCGAACTTTCACATCCATGGCATATCCATAGAATGTACATATGGACGTTTGATGTACATGCACAGTATATACATTGTACATACATTGGATATGTATATCCACAAATGAAGCATGAACGTCTAACGGTTTGTCGCGAATTTACACATTCATGGTATATCCATTAAATGTACATTCATGTACTTTTAATGCACATGCATAGTGTATGAAAGTTCAATGTAGAGGCAGTAAGATAAACAAACTTTATGCTTTTATTATGTATTGTTATTAATTCAATTTCTAATTACAATAATAATATCTGGCAAAATCGATTACTGTAATTGTCATCTCTTTTCTGTTGAATGGCATGTCTCAAATCGCAAAGAAATCAAGGTTATAAAATTTTGTAGGTAGTTTGTTGCGTGTCGGATGTTGAGGACAGAACCATCCAGTACAGTACTAACATTAAAGAACGAAACCTAGCGCGGTCGCCTATTTGATTTTTAATAGATATTCAAATTATAAAAAGTACAATAAATACCATTAAAACTTAGATACTAACATTATTTAAAAATAAAAATGAAAAATGAGGAAATAAAAAGAAACTAACACAAGCCAAAAACTAGTCGCTATCCTTCAAGTTGATAATAATTTCATTCGATCGTGTATTTAAAAATAATGACTCTATTTCTATTACATATTTAATGCTGTTTCATCATTTTGCTTGAGTTATTAAATATATCTGATCTCGATTAAGATTTATAACTGCTGACTAGCTTTCGGGGTGATTATTGTGCTTTCTGATATTTCTTTTTTAAATCGCTCCATATTAGTTCAATCGGATTAGATATTATACAAAAATAGAGTGGGAGTCTTGAAATTTCAAACCCACTACTTCGCGCCATTGATATACTTTCTGTCAAAGTCGTTAATTTTTACAAATTCCAACAACTGACTTTTTGTTTTAATTTCTGGTGAAACTTTGATATTTCGTTTTGTAAGAAATTCCAAATTTCCATCAATATCAACGCCAGTTGCTCTGATTTGCAATATCAAAATTAAACTTAATCCAAAGAAGTAAAATTGTTAGTCTTTTTTTGTTGTACTTGTAAAATTTCCAATGAAATTTGATTCAAAAACATATTTATATCGCTTGTAGAAAAAAATGTGTGTGACATGTACAAAAAATGAAGTCAAGTTGATTGACTCAGTACTTACCACACATTACGGTGATACCAGTTTATTATTTTCCCATAGCATGAAGCATGAATCATCGCCAGTACCCCCCCCCCCCAAATCATCTTATACCGCTGGGTTTTTCCTTCACAGGTCGATGAACAGCCTATTATCAATAATACAAACTTTTCGGTTTTATAAAAAGGTAGAAAACGGTCAGGAACCCCTAAAACATCTAAAAGCGAAGTTTGAGCTGTTTTCATATTTTTAGTTTTTTGATTATTGCTACGCTGCCACTGACACGATTTCGAACAAGCATACGCGTTTTCCATCCTCACCACAGTAATAATAATAATAATGATGTGTCAAAATTTCATTAGAATCAATTCAATAGTTTCCACGTTACGGAATACAAAACGATCTAAAGCAATAAATACTAGTATGTGTACAGAAAATTCTAAGTCCCTTAGTTTCTGTAATAGGCAAGGCAATGTTCAGATGGACCCTGATGTCGCTAGGTCTCCCTTCACAGGCCAGTGGACAGGCTATTATTAATACAGCAAACTTTTCAGTTTTCAACCCCCACCCCCCAACCACCCCAATGTCACCCCCACCCAAAAAAACTCAGAAAATGACCAGGAACCTCTAGAACACTTAAAAACGGAGTTTGAGCTGTTTTTATATTTTTTGTTTTTTTTATTATTTCTGCACCGCCACTGGCACGATTTATAAAAACCATACGCATTTGACATCCTCGACACGGTAGTAATACTGTGTCAAAATTTCATTAAAATCAAGTTAACAGTTTCTTCGTTACATAATATAGAAAGATCTAAAGCAATACCCGTATGTTTACACCAGAAAAAATTCTAAGTCCTTTGGTTTCTGTAATAGGCAAGACAATGTTCAGATGGATCTAAAAAGGTGATTTATGTCGCTAGGTCTTCCTTCACAGGTCAGTGGACAGCCTACTATGGATACAGCAAATTTTCCAGTTTTCCAACCCCCCACCCTCCAACCACCCCAATTTCAGCCCCACCCAAAGAAACTGAGAAAATGATCAGGAAGCTCTAAAACACTTAAAAACGAGGTTTGAGCTGTTTTTATATATTTAGTTTTTTTATTATTTCTGCGCCGCCACTGGCACGATTTATAAAAACCATACGAATTTGCCATCCTCGACACAGTAGTAATACTGTTTAAAAATTTCATTAAAATGAATTCAACAGTTTCTTCGTTACATAATATAGAACGATCTAAAGCAATACCCGTATGTTTACACCAGAAAAAGTCCTTTGGTTTCTGTAATAGGCAAGGCAATGTTCGGCAGGACCTAAAAAAGTTATTTATGTTGCTAGGTCTTCCTTCACAGGTCAGTGGACAGTCTATTATGGAAGCAACAAATTTTTCAATTTTAGAACCCCCCCACCCCCCAACCACCCCAATTTCACCCCTACCAAAAAAAGTAGAAAATGATCAGGAACCCCTAAAACGCCTAAAAACGAAGTTTCAGGCACATTTAAAATTTTTCGTTTTTTGCTAATTACTCCGCCACCCATGCACCGATTTTCAAAGTTATAGAAAAATTACCTACTACAACACCACAGCATATCGCTGCCCAAATTTCATAACAATCCATCCAGCCGTTACTGAGATTACGAGGCTAGAAAAACGCGTACAGACAGACATACAGACCGACAGACAGACCGATGGAAATAAGTGACGTGGATTTTCGTTATGTAGACATCACAAAACGCCCAAAAAGCATATTATCTCAAAATCGAAAATTTTCGCGATCACAATACTCCCCTCACCTATTGGTGTGGGAAGTAAAAGCATATCAATAAGTTTATGGTTAAGGTAAAAAAATGAAAAAAGTTATCAAGCCCTGGGGTCGAACACAGACATTGAAGGGTGAAATGGTGGCGCTTAGCCATTGAGCTACCATGACGCCGAGACTTTTTTCAACGAAAAATATTTTATTAGGTACTTTGTTACTGGCATTTGTGATCTAATTTAAATAAACAATCAAAAACATAGTTTTTTCAATCGCAGACCTCGTATCGGACTGCAACCTTCATTTATCATTTATCGTGTAACAAATATACACTAGTTACACAGGTGACTGTTTCGCAATTAGCTGGGAATCGAGAAAAAACAATGGTAATAGGCATCGGTGTAAGACGTGGTGAAAACTAATATTCTGACATCATAAGCGCTCGATTATGTTCGGAAGCTGTCGGCGTCTCTTTGGTACTGAACTCAAAAATAATTTGTTATTTTGATATAACTTTTGAATTATCACGAAAAAAAATAGTTTTGTTATAAAACTTTTATGATCTTTCTATTGAACACAAAAATATTTTTTAAACCCAATTGTACAGAAGCTTTTATTTTATTTGTTAATAATTAATTTAAATTATACACAGTTTTATGTTAGATATCATTCTATATACAGGTAATTTACATTTATAATAGAAAATAATACACATAAACATGGAGATGCTGTGAAAAAGCGAACAAAATGTACGCGTTATCTACTAATATTATTACAGTCGTAAAGTATCTGATAAAGGGAGGAAAAGGAATAATCTAGTTCATTTATAACTCATTATAGAATAATAATACCTGGACGTTTTAACACTATGGCTGCAATTTACCTATGTATGTACTTAATTTAACCCTTTTCCTATTAGCAACATGCAGGAATCCTTGAAACGCCTAAAACCGAAGTTGGGAGTGCTTCTCAACCTTTTGTTTTCTTGCCACACACAACTCACAAAATGTTTGCTTTATATTTAAAATTTTCAAACATAACTGAAAATATGTTGCTCACACAAATTATTACTAGGTTTACATGCGGGATTCAATTCAATTGCATACTACAAAACTCGGATTGAAAGTGAATTGAGTTTCAAGGTCGATACCGCTCTTTTCTGGGATCAAATGTGGATTGTATAGGACTGAAATCCATGTAAACGGACAACCGTATTGAAACCAGCGGCTGCGTGTACGCCCTACCTAAATCTGTAGTATCATTTTTAAACAAGAAAACCACAAATAAAACGAAATCGTGAACACATAAAGCTTCAAAAGTTCGGGTGCTCCCGGGCTATGTGAGATTTTTAGGTTATGATAGTTTTGACAGTTTGCTCGCTAACCCACGAAACGATTCTATTATATGACCAGCGGATCTGAAGCTACAAAAGGATTGCGGACAAAAATGTTCGATGTTGCCATGTTTATTTATAAAAAAGCAAAATTAACGGTAACAGCAATTTAAGATATACGAGGGTTGCAGCAGCATATAGAACCCGCGCTCTCTGGTCGCCAAGCGGACGCGTCGTGGCGTTCCACCAAGAAGTTTTTAGCAGCGATTTTCTTTGGTTTGCCGTTACCTTCGGGTACCCGATGGCGCACCGCCAGAACCTTTCTGGCGCCTGCTCTCACAATTTAAGAGATTTTTATAGCCACTTTAATATACGTAGCTGTTAATGTATTTTTATTTAATAACTAATATTTTTATATACTTGTTAATGTATTTTTATTTAATAACCGATATTTCTTAATCGGCATGTTATAAAATGTACATATTTTCTGAAGATAACATCAACTTCAGGTGAATCGGCAACAACTCACGAATCCTGTCATCCAACGTCTTGTCAGGGAACCTTATTGGTTGAGGATCTGCTACCATGCCGTTGCCATGGAGATTAAATCTTACTATTGGCCGTCCTGCCACTAACTTTATGTTCCTGTCTCTCTCTCTCTGTCTGGAAATATCGAAATACCAGTGGCGTTTTGTATGTCGTGTTTATAATCTGTCTACAGATTGTCCCAAACTATTTGAATATCTGTTTTGAACATTTATACAAAAGGAAAGACGCTTCATAGTCCTAAAGTATTCACGTAAAATCCGCACGACCATGGCTATTTTATGAATGCAATCGTTCATGTTTTTTCACAACTATACCCCTCTTACCGATACCCCGTAGCTTCAGAACCATTGACCAGATAATAATCGATCTGTAAACTAAACATGTAAACAAATGAAACGCCGGATATGGCGTTTCAATTCGGATTGAATTCACATGTAAACGTAGTATATGTTAGGATAAAGTCTGTTGACTGCCCCTAAGACGACATATTTTGATTTGCTGCTGATGTTTTCCCATTCGGTTAACTGAGAAACCTTCTCCCGACACGTTTCTTAGCTTTATACGAACCATAACAGTATTCGGTGTCTGTGATTTTTCCACAGAGCCTCCCGTATTTCCGCCTCATTACGTCCGGAGAAAGGTGGCTGGGTGTGTGGGGGGTGCGGGGCAAGGATAGGTCGGAAGCGTTCCCCCGAGCGACATTTCAAGACGGAAACGGCGTCGACCGATGTGCACCATCCGCCATTTTTACCCTGTCGCGGCCAATCTGCGCCCACCGGTGATTACAATATGCTTGGTTAGGTAAAAGGACGAGGTCGAGACACATACCTACTTTTCTAGTACACATTTGAGATTTGGGTGTGCTAGCATGTGATTGTTGACCGTGGAGACAAAGACCGTCTTTCCGTTCTGTTATTATTCCTCCCACAGCATAGTTGCTGACTATTGTGATCTTCTATTATGTTCCCTTTTGAGATAATAAGATGGCTTCTGGTGTCTACCTCATGATCTAGGGCTCTTGCTTTCATGGGGGGGGATTTAGAGGTACCAGGCCATTAAAAAATTAAAAAGCTGCTGTATTTAGGACATATAATGAGGGGGAATGATATCGTTTGTTACAAATTATAATGCAGGGTAAAATAAAAGGAAAAAGGAGCGTCGGCAGGAGAATATCATGGCTGCGAAATTTAAGGGAGTGGTACCAATACAGTTCCATAGAACTTTTTCGAGCTGTGGCAAATAAAGTAAAAATAGCACTGATGATTTCCAACCTCCGACAGAAGACGGCACTTAAAGAAGAAGAAGAAGGCCATTTTCCGGCGTGAAGGGTGGGGGATGGAAAACTCCAAAATGTTTGTATCCTTAAAAATAGCTTTCGGTACCCGGAATTACATTAACTGTAGTTATCCCCTATACGTTTCAGATTCTTCATGACCATTGCCTGCAAAACAACTAATTTAGCAGAAAGGTGCAAACGAAATAGAGTAACGAGACAAAAGTAACAATACCTTTCACTTGTGTTTCGGAATCACTATTATTTCAGAATCTAGTTAACAAAAAACAAAAGCTAACTGTCTTCTGGAACAGCTGTCATTTATTCAAAATTCATTTTTTGTCAAATTTTACATTTTGATAAAGGCCACGGAGGTGGCCGAAACGTTAGTAAGTGTTTATCATCCAACATACAGGATGAGTTTTTAGTACCGACTCGGTCGATAACTCCACTACTGTAGAAGATAGCGAAAAAAGTTTTATATAAAAGTTGTAGCCGCGGATGTGCTCCTTGCTCAGAAAATACTTAGATTTATACAGGGTGATCCATAACTACGTGGTGATGCAAACATGCATTTTTTTAAGTGAGATACCCTATTATATATTATTCCATATTCAAATTCTACTAATAAATTCCATTCTTCCGATATAGGGTGTTGTTACATCATACAGGGTATTTCAAAAGTGATGTCCATTTTTATATCCAAATCGCGGTCAAATGAACGTACTGTATATTAAAAAGTAATGAATCAAAAATTATTTTTTTACACGAAAAGATTAAAAATATCCTCTAGTTTTCAAATCGGCTATAAAAAAGCCCATGGCACATATTTGTATACAGGGTGATGTAGAACGCAAAATCTAGATTTTCTTTCCTTTTTTAAATGTAACCCCCAATATTTTATTATTCCAGAGAATTGCCGTTAATATGGTCTTTCATCTTTGTATAACACTTGTTGTACCTACGTCCATCAGTTTCCGAGATATTTCGATTTTTCGGTAAATTTAAAATATAGCTTCTATTTGTGTATTGAAATTTATTTATTTTGAGAAGGTACTATCTAATTTGTTTTTTATTTAACGAACAACTAAGTTATAAGGTCATGATGCTATTTGATGAAGTGAAAACCCTAAATCATCGAGATAATAAAGTCAAGTATGCTGAGGAAACAATTTTTTAGGCAAGATGTATAATTATTAAGCAGATTTCTCGGGTAGGCTTTGAAAAATTGACAGTTTTCATAAACAGCTCAAGAATTCTGCACTGTGTGAAAAACCAGCTTTAAAAATTAATTTTTCCATTGAGGGTATTTAGGAGAATCTTTGAGAAATTATCTACTTGCCTCTAAAATATATCAACTATAAACAGCAATATCCAGAACGGAGGCACTCTAAAACTAATGCATTTGAAAGATTGAAGAATCGTTTTATTTGGACCGTGTCGTTCAATATTTCATAGCCTACCTGTTATATCTGCTTGATAATTATGCACGACGTCTATAAAATCGTTTCCTCAGCACACTTGACCTATTTTATCTCATTAATTCAGTGTTTTGACTTGATCAAGTACTATTATTGCCTTATATTTTAGTTGTTTGTTAAGTAGAAATAAAATTTGATAGTATTTTCTCAAAATAAATAAATTTCAGTAAACAAATAGAAGGTATATTTTAAATTTGTAGAAAAATCGAAATATCTCAGAAACTAATGAATGCAGACATAACAAGTGCTATACAAAGATGAAAGAGCATATTAAAGGCAATTCTTTGGCATAATAAAATATTGGGGGTTACATTTAAAGAAAAAGAGAAAATCTAGATCTTGCATTCTACATCACCCTGTATACGAATATGCGTCACGGGCTCTTTTTATAGCCGATTTTAAAACTAGAGGATATTTTTAATCCTTTCGTGTAAAAAAATGATTTTTGATTCATTACTTTTTGATATACAGTACGTTCATTTAACCGCGATTTGGATATAGAAATGGTCATAACTTTTGAAATACCCTGTATAATGTAACGATGCCCGATATTGGAAGAACGGAAATCATTAATAGAATATTAATATGGAATAACATATAGGGTGTCTCAAAAAAAAAATGCATGTTTGCATCACCACGTAGTTATGCATCACCCTGTATAAATCTAAATATTTTCTGATCAAGGAGCATATCCGTGGCTACAACTTTTATATACAACTTTTTTTGCTATCTTCTATAGTAGTGGAGTTATCGACCGAGCCGGTACCAAAAAACTCACCCTGTATGTAGTTGTAATGATCGTCCAGAAATTACGTTAACCGTTTAGTTTGTTGGCATGAACTCTATCTTTTAGACACTCATATAGAAGTTTGAAGGTGTTAAATTGGGTGATTCCATCGTACAATGGAGAAATCAACGCCCTGAAGAAAGTATTCGCAAAAGAAAAATTAATTGAAAATACCAGTCACAGATAACTAAAACCCGGGCAAAGACATATTATTCTTACCTCATACATATAGGTACCATTGTTCACTCATAGGTATCGATAATCGTTTATTGTGAAAATACGGCAACAAAAACCACAGAGATCTAATGAATTGCAATAGATTCGGATATTTTCAAACGATATCCATTGCATAGGGCATCATTTAAATAGGAACCAAAAATGCTTCATAGCATTTTTCATTGGGCACATTTAGAGCACTCCGTGCGAGTGCAGAATACTGAAAAAGTTCATCTAAGGTAACACTTTTGCTCTGGGTTCTTCCAGTGGAATGCACATCCAGAAACAGCAACTTGTTTTGACAGTAATATTTGCATATGTAGTTATATACTACTTACCCGTTTGTCTGAAAAGTGTTCAAAAGTTTCCATGTAATTGTTAATTCTGGGAATGTTTTCTCTCGAATTTCTTCCTAAACGCATTATTTGTTCATCCTCGGAAGATGAGCTGGATTCTACAGGTATATCCCCAAAGTAAAAAGATGTAATTACGCAAAAAGGATAATCTCAGGTTCATGCCATGGCAGTTAGAAGGTACTTACCTGCTCATGAAGTTACATAAAAAGGTGCGTGCTAAGATGTACAATCATTACTAGTTTGTCTCTTACCAGTGCAGTCGTCTGTGGAGTGATATTCTATGTGGTGTATCTTGTGTGCCTGACTACGTGATTTCCTCGATTTAAAGGTAGCAAAACAAGGTCAGGAAATAGCTCTTTATTTCTACATAGTTCTAAGGTACATATAGTTTTATTGTACATCTCTGAAATACGCGATTCCAAAATTTTAGAGCTATTAAAACCTCCAATACGGAGAACAACAACAGCAAAGCATTCTATACTTTAGACTGACAGAATAACCTTCATTACAAAATAATTTAAATAACGATAGGCATAATATAATATCCAAGGGCAGGTTTTACACTTGTGCTAAGGTTTAGTTATTGTCATAAAAAATGCAACGATAAGAAAATAGCTAGTATATCAAATTCTTCTCTCGTCAGATAAGACGAGAGAAAAATTTTCTTTATTAACCCGTATCAGTAAAGGCTTATTAATGCAGTTTTTGAATTAGTTCAAAGAAACTGAAATCTGAAAACCTTGGACCTGGGTATGAGTGACTTCGTAGTAATATGTTCTTTTCGGGATTTGTGCTTCAGTATAATACTAGTGTTTAACCTTGAATCGTCCATACATGTAAATTAATAAACCCCTAACGCCAGAACAAATGTTTGAATACTACCTAAGATTTTGTGTTATGTTTTTAAAGACAAGTCGACATCACCCTGTATCAATTTTAATATAAATCTGGACTTGTGAATCAAGATGTAGGTACGCCTGTCAATGTTTTTCGCTCGGATTTTTGTCTTATCGATCACGCATTGTACCTGTTAATTAGTTCACTAGTCACATTCAGTTTATCATAGTTAATTTTAAATAGATAAACCCTATTTTTTTATACCAATTCAAAATTAACAACGATAATAAAGGTGTCTATAACCTGTAACTTGGAAATCACGAACTTGATTGTATTGAAATTGTGAGACGTATTATTACTATCATGCAACAAATGGTAACAGCTCACTGCTGTTGAAACTCGTGCCAGTGACGGAGGTAAAATGAATAATAAACTATAAATTTCAAAATCGCTCAAGCTTCGTTTTAGACGTTCCAAAGGTCCTTGATCAATGTCTACTTTCTAATGAGGATGGTGTAGGGATAGAAGAACTTCAATATTTTTGTTAATATCTAATTTTGTCACTCAAGTGATGCTTGTTAACTGTTTCAGTGTGAATCCAAACACAATGGAGAATCCCCCGCACAACACAGAAAATAATTCAGGAAACAACTCAGAATCAAGCCTGTATGATGCATACCTTCAATTGTTAGAGTGCCCAGTCTGCTACAACTACCTTACCCCTCCACTGGAACAGTGTATTCAAGGTCATGTTGTATGTCCCAATTGTCTTGAACGTCTTTCCAGGTAACGTATACGTGTGGTAATTTGTTTAGCAATTAAACCTAACATACACCATTTTTCCTAAGACTATCAGCTATAAATGAATATTTGCTTTGGTAACTAGTAACGACGAGAGACTGAAGTAATATGTATCATTTGTGATCGTTCAATATAATGTCACACCACTGAGACTGTCCGTTATCATATCTCACGCTTGCTGGTCAATAATCGATGCCTTCCGCTTAAGCATTCTTAGTCTGAACCTTCTCAAGGTAGATTTAGAGGCTGTGTGTACCATGATAGCACACATGTGTGCTCCACCTAAAATTTGCCACCCATCTTATCTCTAAAATGATAAAACAAAAAACAAAAATCACCGTGACACGTCGATTGAGGTGATGGTACAATAACGGTGAGTTTAACGTCGACCTATCATGGCGATTTTTATTTTTGTTTTTTGTAATTCAGATATGTTGGGCGACAAATTCTAGCTGGGACATACTGTATAATGTCGCACTGTGTGGGTTAATGTGTGCGATGACGACTGCTTTTAACAAACAGAAGTTAGCCATTTGCGCTGTTCATCGATAACTGTACGGAAATATTTATCACTATTTATTAGTGTAATGTATACAGATTCGCTGACTCGGCAAGCGATAGATCTACATAGTTTTGGCATAGTTTTATTTAATAGACATAATTAATAATATCTAGCATTTACTAACTTATATTCTATTATTATAGATGTCCTGTATGCAGAAGCCGTAAATCAGAAGCCGGCGCACTGTTGTTGGAGAGTATAATTAGCATTTTTCCTTTCCCTTGCAAGTATAAGGAACTTGGTTGCAAAATGCTTATAAAAGGTGGGTTACTCAAGCAATTAAACATAAATAGTATAGCGTTGAATTGAAGATATGATATTTCTTCGATGATTTTTAAATTTCACGTAAGAGGATGATAGTGACGTCATAGTCAGATAGATGCGCTGTATACGCATAATCAGCTGGTCATCTGCCATGCAGTAACGTGGGTGAGATTGATTTGCGGAACATCGTTTGGTGATCGTTTGTATGCGAGTTATCTTGTGCGCCCTTATGTTTTGCATTATCGTATTATTCAAATTCGAATTGAGAAAACAATAATTGTTACGCCTGTAAGCCATGTTGTTCGCGCCGGTATGTCATCAATTACGTGACGTCACTGTTATCTTCTTACGTGAAACAGTCGATGACCTATTATTTCGTGCAGAATATTTCCGAAAGTCTCAAATATGTTTGGCAACAGCGCATCGTTAATGTATCGGAATCCTATAAAGGCGCCCACATCATTGCTTATGTCTGTCACATAATTATCACTATACGAGTCTCGATACCGCTGAATGATTTTTCGACAGGTTTGCCGCTTTCACGAAATAAAGCGGCTCTATTATGTGCCACAGCGTTTCTATTAAGGTCAATCAGTCCAAATTATTGTATGGCCTGATTTGATGTTGGATATCTACTGACCTTCGTAAGCTATTTTCACCTATGAACCGTCCGACGCGACGTAGCGTTTCCAATCCGTGATCCCGAAATTTCTCCTGGAGATTTTTTGGTTCCCAAAATCCCGGGGTTAATAAAACGGGATATCGGCAATCTCGATTTTTAAATGATGAAATTTTAGTCTGCTTCATTTCTTTTTTTTTCCGCATGTTACTTCAGTTATGCTCCGGCATCGGCAGTGGCTTAACTTGAAATTGGGGGCCCTCTCGAAATAAATTTCTCGGGGCTCCTTACAGTGTCGTAAAACTCCGCGAGCAAAAAAGGCTCCTGCACATCGACCCGGGCGCCCAAAACCAACGAGATCGGCGCCTGGGTTGGTAGCATGATCAATTCATACCAAGTGCAGCTGTAGCTATTTGTCATTTTATAAGTGTGCAGCAATGCCATCATGCACTTAGCTTACGATTTCTGCAGGAAATCTAAACAAATATTTAAAAAAAAAAAATAACCCCCATTCCCTGACCTGGTGTTTAATTGTACTCTTTGGTACCCCCAAGGCAGTTTCTCTACCAATGTTACTGCAAACCATGCTTGAGTGTCCTGGCAGCCACTTCAGACTTCACTGTGACTTTGTTGTGTTCCGCCAGACTACCCATTTGTTGTTGTGGTACACTTCTAATGCCCTGAGTGTGGCCTGACTGTCAGCATAACGATCCCTTTTGCTATTGTACGCTTGTTCATAAGGCGGCCATACACAGGCATTGTTTCGCGTTGTTCATCGTCTAGTCTGTCAAAACACTTGGAAAATCATGTGTGTGACTACGCATCGCGGCGCGCCACGATAGAACGGGAGGGGATTTGAGGCGTGAAATCCGCTGGAGCGTGGCGTACTCAGACAATTAGGCACACACATACAGGGTGAGTTTTTAGTACCGGCTCGGTCGATAACTCCACTACTGTACGAGATAGCGATAGATTCTACTAATAATTTCTCTTCTCACAATATGAAGTATTATAACATTATACCGGGTATTTCAAAAGACTATTTTGTATCCAAACCGCATACAAACTAAAGTACTGTATATAAAAAATTAATGAATCAAAAATTATTTTTTTTATATAGAAAGATTAAAAATATCCTCTAGTTTTAAAATCGGCTATAAAAAAAATCCCGCGACGCATATTCGTATACAGGGTGATGTAGAATGCTAAATCCAGATTTTGTCTTTTTTTTAAATGTAATATTTTATTATACCAAAGAATTACTTTTAATATGCTCTTACATCTTTGTATAGCACTTGTTGCACCTACGTCCATCAGTTACCGAGATATTTCGATTTTTCGGTAAATTTAAAATATAGCTTCTATTTGCGTACTGAAATTTATTTATTTTGAGAAAGTACTACCGAATTTGTTTTTATTTAACGAACAACTAAATTATAATATCATGATAGTCTTTGATGAAGTCAAAACCCTGAATTATCGAGATAATAAAGTCAAGTATGCTGAGGAAACAATTTTGTAGTCGTGATACATAATTATCAAGCAGATTTATCAGGTGGGCATTGAAAAATTGACAGTTTTCATAACCTGCTCAATAATTCCGTACTGTGTGAAAAACCAGCTTTAAAAATTGATTTTTCCATTGAGGGTATTTAGGAGAATCTTTGAGAAATTGTCTACTTGCCTCTAGAATATGTCAACTATGAACAGCAATATCCAGAAAGGAGGCACTCTAATGCTAATGCGTTTGAGAGATAGAAGAATCCTTTTATTTGGACTGAGTCGAAAGTGCCACACGAAATCACGTGCCGAATCATTTGGATACTTAGCACATGAAGTACAAAAAAATATTGCAAAAGCATGGCACGATATTTCATTTGTTATCCTAGAAAAGGCCTACGTTAGTTTTCTTTTTCATCTGTACTTGTTACTAAAATATTATGCCTCAAACTAATCCTCATTTTATTTATCTTATGCTTATAATTTCACGAAAAAAACCGGTTTGTTTATAAAATCGAAAGTACTGAAAAATTTTAAATCAAATAAGACCTTAATTTGTATAGGAAAAACTACTGGGTGCTATTCAACGAGTGCTATTTGAAAAAAAAGTTGGTGTTGAGTCTTAAAGGATTGAGGTACAAAAAAATGTTGAAAGCATGGTATGATAAACCCTATAGTACAAAATGCCACTTAGTTTTCGTTTGAGCTTGTTTTGTTACGAGAATATCACATGTCAAGGAAATTTAGGGACGCCCGGTATAGTGTGGAGAAACCTACTAGACATGTTTTTTGATTACAGGGAATGAGCAGCAGGAGCACGAAGCAATTTGTGAATTCGCCCCCTTCATCTGCCCTCTACAGCGATTAGATTGCAGTTGGGAAGGAAACAAAGAAGAGTTAGAGGAGCATTTGAAGTGCAGTCATCCTGGGAAGGTTATCTTCAGTAACATACAGAATTTCTTCTGCACCGGCGTTTTGACCTACAGTCGTCTTCTTATGGTATTATTCCATACTCATGACACCCTGTTCAGGTATGTAACATGATAAAAGCAAAATGTGATATGGATCTCAGATGAATGAGGAAGTTTCCAATTTCAAATTTTAGTTAATCAGATAGTCCTAAAGAGTTCTAGAGAACAACGGCGAAAAAATTTTGTAATTATCTCCATTAATAGAAAAGTTATTGTCTTTCAAAGTTTGAATTGCCGTATCCTCCGCCCGAAGCCGCTGTGACGTCACGCGACACAACGCAAGCCTACGTGTGCCCTGTCAAGGATGCTAATCCCGCAAGCCACCGCGTCGCCGCCGGCCTCCTCGTTCATCTTGTTATTCCTTGTTATCAGTAGAGAAGGCGACGCCGACGGTGACAAAACGATACACTGCAGTTTATTGGTACTCGTATCATTAAAATATGTCTAGCAGACCGAGAAACTATAAAGATTGCATTGTACTCAGGTGTACTAACACCACCATAAAAACACCAAACAAATATTTCAACGGATAGCCTATTATGAATACAAAAAAAATTGAGTTTTATGACCCCCCACCCCCCATCTACCCTAATTTCACCCCTACTCAAAAACGTAGAAAATGATCACGAAACCCCTAAAACGCCTAAAAACGCAGTGGTAGTAATACTGTGTGAAAATTTAATTGAAATCAATCCAATACAGAATGATCAGAAGCAATACTCTCGCATGTATATGTTAAGAGCAAACACCGATTTCGGCCAATGGACGAAAAATATGACCAAAACGCGTTTTGGCTGCTACCATTTTACCAATGTCCGAATTATCGCTTTCCGACTGTTTAATGTAGCCCAGAACGTGTTTTGGCTCAACTGCCATTGCCAAAACGCGTCCTGTTCTACTGCGATTGCCATAACGCGTGGTGGATTTTGTGTGTCTCAGCTTGTAAACGATACCTCTGGAGCTAGTGTATTCATTTAGTATTTGATCTTTGTGCGGGTTAGACAGTAGCTAGAGAGTGCTATGGAAGACCTAAGGTTATGTTTTAATGACGAACTGCAAAAAGTCTTAAGTGGTAGCAATGATCGTAGTAACATTTGTACAAGAGAAAGATACGACCAAACACTCACAGAGGTAAAGGTGGCAAAAGCTTGTAAAAGTAACGGTGATACAATATCTTCGAAACAAAGACAACGATTGAAAAGGTACGATATTTTAAAAATTGGCTATATCGAAAACCTAATTGAAAGAAGGACAGACGAAACAGCCGAACTGCGTTATTTTTGTTATTTGCCATTATTCATTCCCCTCATGTGGGAGCTGGACATAAGAGATTGTGAGGTATGTTTCTTTCTGTTTTTTTTTTCACGGACCTAAGATCTACAAGTGCTTTTTATTCATTTTTATTCATTTTAGTTATGGAATCTAAGCTCAGAGGAAATATTGTAACACAACACGGCAAATAATTGAAATTTATTTATTTGTAGTAGAATATAGAACGTGTTCAGGCAATCGTAGTTGACCCAAAACGCGTTCTGGGCTACATTGAACAGCCGGAAAGCGATAATTCGGACATTGGCAAAACGGTAGCAGCCAAAACGCGTTTTGATCATATTTTCCGTCCATTGGCCGAAATCGGTGTTTGCTCCTAACATATACATCAGAAAATTCCCTTGGTTTCCGTAATAGCCAAGGTAATGTTCGGATGCACCTAAAAAAGTGTATTATGACGCTAGGCCTTTCTTTCACAGGTTAGTGGATGGCCTGTAATGAATACAATAATTTTTCAGTTTTACAACCCCCCACCCCCCAACCACACCAATATCACCCCCACCCAAAAAAAGTAGAAAATGATCAGTATCCTCTAAAAAGTCTAAAAACAAAGTTTGATGAATATTTAAATTTTTGGTTTTTTGCTAATTACTCCACCGCCCATGCACCGATTTCCAAACTTATAGGAACATTACCTACTACTACCCCCACAAAATATCGCCCCAAATTTCATAACAATCTATGCAGCGGTTACTGAGCTTACGTGGCTAGAAAAACGCGTACAGACAGACAGACCGACGGAAATGAATTGTGTGGAGTTTCGTTATGTCATAAAACACCCAAAAAGCGTATTATCTCAAAATCGAAAATTTTCACGATCATAATACTCCCCTCACCTGTGTGGGAAGTAAAAGTTCATAATTATGTCGAGATCCACTTCAAGAAGGTTACTAGAATCACCACGAACGTAACCTTCCTCCATACTTCAAAAATATACTGGCGTCTGCCCGTTACAACAAACATCTTCGCCGTTCCATCAAGTCTAAATGTCGCATACTGTACAGCGCAGCGTATGCATAGCGGAGTCCCGACCAGACTGTGGCTGCCACGAACAATTCAAGACATGTGACGTCATACGCCATTTCACCGCCGTGGTCGCTTTACGCAAATATAAAATTGAATAACTCTGCCGTTTTTTTAATATTCAGACGATTTTTTCGACATTCTTCAAGTGAAGAAATAGACTATCAGATAATAATGAATTTTCCAAATTTTATTTTTTAGGAAACTTCTCCATTGCAGATATCCAACATTTACGTTTGCGTTTTATAGTTCCCACCAAAGACACTAATTAATTGAGACACCTGGTGGTGGAACATTTGCTATTAAAGTATCAGATTTATATTGGTTCAACTCAAACCTAAGATAACAAAAAGATAAATTCCGTTTATGATAACGAAATATAGAAATAATCAAAAAAGTATTATACATCTATTAGTGCGCATAAATTGATTAACAAAACTAACAACGCTGCGCTTCATGATAACACTTGAAATAAACTTGTAAATATAATAATATTGCAATAATACCGCTCTTTACCCCGGTCACTCCTGGACTGATTTTTACGCCAATAGGCAATTTAGGATGTTATCAAAGACCAGAGTCTTAAATGGACACATTTTCTGATTTGTAACATTTTAACTGCAATTAAAAAAAGTCGCCAGAGATAAAAACAGAAATTTGGAACCATTTTGAAAGTGAATAAATACTCTACCAATACTGATATAGCGTGTTCTGCTTAAAAAGATTCCCTAAAATAAAATTGAAAATATTGGTTTTAAAATAAACTTTTCGAATAACCTATATAAGGAATACGCAATAATAAAAGCTTCAGTAAGATTCCGGTGCTACTTTTTACAAGATTTTAATAAAAAACGAAGGAAATGACAAAATATAGTGATTTCGGCAAAGACGAGAAATACAAAAAATCAATAGCATGGCAACGCTTACTTCAATAGAAATAAGTTTGCCATTCTATTTATTGAGTTAGCAATATAGCTACGAGTACAATATTGAAGACTGAACCTTAAAAGGATATTTAAAATTTTCGCAATTGCAAGTTACTTCCTCACCTCCTTCGCCTTCGTTGCTTCCTAACTGGAAAACTCTTACTCATTACTCTTCTTCTTCTGCAGGGCATACTGGCAATTTGACAGACAAAAGCAAGTGATGAAGTTTTCTGTTTGCCAGTTAGACAGGAGCAAAAAGGAAGAAGAGTTTTTCTACAGAATTTCCTTGCTGAAGAACGATACTGAGGTAGTGGCTCTGAAGATGGAAACCAAATGTCATATTTCTAACATGCTGCAACAAGACACGATCGAACATACATGCTTCGTGGGACTCCATTACGATATATTGAGGAAATCTGCAAGCGAATTAGGTGACATTAAATGCAAAGTAGAAATATTTAAGGATGACAAGATTAATTCTGCGAATGTAGGGTAGGGTGCTTGTGTGGAAAAGACATGGTTACTATCTAATCTATGTAAATATGTAAGCACTGAAACTTACCTATGGTAAAACTATACAGAGTGAGTCTAAAGTATGGAACGCCTCAATTATCTCGGAAACGGTTTGCACGTTTTTCATGAATTTTGGAATTTAGGACGGCTCTGCAACACGGCCAATCTTTGCGACGGTATTTACAATGTTGTCAGATCTACCATTATCCGGAAATATAATAAACTTTGATATTTCAAATGGATCATCCTGTATGTTTTTACATTTTTTAAATCCTTGAAAGATACTGTTTCTTTTTTGTGTGATGATTTTTTATACCTAAATGTCGTAATTTCGGAGCTACAACTAAATTTACATTGCATCCGCCCAAGTTAAAATAAGACATTAACTGCAAAAAAAATCAGGCGGTTACAGCAGGTGCTCAAAATGTTGTCATTTTATGTACTTCAATAAAACATATCCATGTCGTTCTTGAAACTTCGCAATACATTTTGCAAAATGTCTGAATTTCCAACAGTAAACATAGCAATCTTATTTAGTTATTTTAACTTTAACTAACTAACGGATGTAATGTAAATTTAGCTGTAACTCCGAAATTGTGAGGTTTAGGTATAGAAAATGTTATACAAAAAATAATCAGTGTTTTTCAAGGATTTATATAAAATCTAAAAATATACATTGTGATCCATTCGAAATAGCAAAGTTTATTATTTCCGGAAGAACGTTAGATCTGACATCATTATATGTATGCCATCACAAGATTGCCCATTGCAAGACCTCCCTATCCCAGAATTAATGAAAATTGTGCAAACCGTTCCCGAGATATTCATTAATTCATTCATTCATTTATTTGCCAAGAAAGTTACAAATAAGGCCACCCCTAGAGGCGGTCCATATTTTAGACTCACTCTATAACATACGTTGAGAGGTATACTTTTTGCTGACGTGTAGGCCATCTCGTATCTGCTTACAGAGGACATTCTTAGTGAATTAAATTAAAGTACGAGCACAACACGTCGCTTTGATGTATGTAAGTTTTTAAAGTTTCAGCTTTGCAAACATTTGTAAGTTGCTTGATAACACACAAAAAACTGCATCACATATATGCGTTTTTTACGATGTCAAAGTAACCAAGAGCTCATAAAAAATATGCATTGGTATGACACACAAATAAGAAATCTACCATACAAGTTTAATCAGAATGTAATTTTTTTCATTTTATGTTACCGAAAATAACAGAAAATAAATAAGTATTTATTATAACTTCATGTTTCCTTGGCCATGTTCCAAAGAAATGCAATATTCTGTTTTATTCTTCAAAGATACATATAATTATGGTGAGAATATTTATCAATATTTATCGAAAATTTGCAGTTGTACCCAGTTCAAGTAGAAAACTTAATATAATCATGTGTCTTAAACGGTATCATTTTCAAGATATGTTTCAAAGCCTGGAAAAAATCAATTTTGGCGATTTATAGTAATTTTATTCCACGAACAAGGACCCACTTCAAGATAGATCTATGTGATTGATAAGGTCCGTTTTAAATATTTACGTCTTTTAACTAGTGATTTCTAAAATTTCCATTTCCATTTCCAACTGACATTTTTGATTTTTGGGCTAACTAGAGACTTGATGCTATATACTGTATACTTATTTAGAAAATATAGTTTTTAAACAAATTTCAATAAGATGCGCATAATTGTTCAATTCTTTTTATAGCAACAATTTGTTTTGAACAGTCCAGGAAGAAACGGCTGTTGTAGAATTAAGTTTATTTATATTTTTGTGCATCGTCTTACTTAGAAGATTTAAAAAAATGTTTTACTAATGTGCTAAACATTGCAAATGTTATATTTCTAGGCATTTTTGGTCATTCTAAAAAATAGTCCTTAGCACGTTCTCTCTAAAGTCAACCGTGTTCGAGTTATTTACAGAAAAACAATATAAAAACAAAGATTTTTAATGCTGCCATAGTGCTCAAAATACGATTCTGATGTTTAGGCGCAACATGTAGGGAAAACATAAATTGCCTCGTTATAATCTTGTTTTTAGATTATTAACAATTTGAATTATATACTTTTGACACAAAACATCCATACAAAAATGCCCAGGTCACAGAAGCCGATTTTAGCCAATTGCTTTAAAAAATGTTCAATCAGTTTTTGGCTCACATTTTTTAGCGAGATTATACAAAAAAGTATAGCATTTTCTTGAGCGAAGCTTCTTCCTAGACCAGTTAGTATTTCACTGATTTGAGGAAATACTTAGTTTTAGTATGATGTATTATAATAAAGTTAGTAGGAGGGACTGATATATGTACATATTTGGGTACGTAATATATATCTATTTTTGTAAATATTTGTCTGTTTTATTTGGGTACTTGAAATAATAGTCAACTAGCTCAGCCAATCGTTCAAATTCTTTTTGAAGGCGGTCATGACATAACATTGGAACCAAGCAAGACTACGTTTAGTCCAAGATTCCAAGTAAGGCCGACCTTCACTAATCTGCTTACCGAATACAAATTATGTATTAGCAATTAAAATATATTACTGAACCCTCACTAACAGGGGTTGTCTAAAAAATAAAATATATGAGTATAAAAAATTATTATTTTTCAAATATTCACTGGCGCTGTTTTTTCAAGTTTCAAGGTTATAGCACCCCTAAAAATTTTAAAATGGTTAATGAGAAGGTAACTTAACTTTAGCAACTGATAGCTCAGTCGGATGATTGCAATAAACTATGCGGTGTAATTCCTTGCACCAAAAAAAAGGATTGCTTTGAAGTATATAAATTTTAAAATGGCACTAAACCAACATGTGACGTCACTAGGACATTATAGGGATGGAATGTGAGGTATCATAATCATTTCTTAGTCTATAGATTGTCATATTTTTACTGTAGTTAAGCAATTGAAAGTTATAGCAAGAGGTGGTATGTTGTCAGTAGTAATATCCCTAGGACATAGAAAATAGACGCGATAATTTTATGAAAATCGGAAGCTGGTCCCTTGGTAACAGCCCGAAGCCGCAGGCTGGCAATTTTTTCAGAAAATTATGAGGCATTTGTCAATGGATGGATATGTGTTCGGCGGAAGATTCTTTGAAAACGAACTTTTAACTGAACTGAGTTGTGTTTTCGGGAATTTTTTCTTTGATGAGGGCATTTATACTTCGAACATTCGCTTTAACGAAACGTGATAATTTGAAATTAATTCCGAATGCAGTTGTCTGGCCCAAATATTTTGTGCACTAGAGATAATGGTATCAAGTCGCCTTCAATCCTTGTCGCACTATTCGAAATCTGAAAGGTAATTTGCTCTACAATAATGTCTATTTCAGTCTACATTCACAATTTAAGAGCTTTTAAATTGCACGATGCTACCTGATGTACTGATATATCTCCCATAAATCGAAAACATTATCTTCAAGTAAAAGAATCAGGGAGTATAAAACCAAAAGCGCCTCTACTTATGTTCATCAGAACATGAGCCTTAAGAGTAATACCGTTAAAAAGCTGTATAAACTTTTCCAGCGTTTTTGTGTTTCTTTTGGTACCAATCATACTAAGTGACAGTGCGCAAAGAGTTCCAGCTGCTCCTAGATTTCTCAACTCCCAATGACTGGCTGATTAAAAATTTCGTTGTAAAAAGATGGCCATTAGAAAATTAAAAAGTTTCAAACAGCTAATTTGTATGAAAGTTACGAAGAAACTCTCTGAACACGTTATTTTCAATTTCCACTGCGACTCTCCTCCTTTTCAATATAATGGCTTTTCAGGAACGGTAATTATAAGAAAGTCGATAGGAATCGTCATCAAATTAAAAGTTACTCTTTTATTTACGGTATTATAATTCAGAAAGTTTGAGCTTCTACAACTTTATCCTGCACCTCGGATATGGACATCGATTAGCTGTTCGCTATAATTTTTGCATTCTGTTTTCAGCGCCAATAGGTGAGAAAGCGCTGGAGTCATTAGGAACTTTGATCATGAGATATTATGTTTGATGGGTCTTATAGTATACGACAGCACATCCGTTAGTCCATTTGTTCAGTTACTGTTGGCTTCTCTATGACTTGAAAAGTCTTTTCTGATTATAAATGCGATCGAAGATAAAAGGGCGAGTAATGACAACGATTCAGCACAGGTATCGCTAATACTCTACGTTAAGAGCTAACGACCACGGATGACTTGTGTCAGCGTGACTCTTCCGTCACTCGAATGAGGCCAGCCGCAAAATGAGGCACAGCTTGGTGAGGTGACGCAGAGTGAGTCATACAAACGTCTAAAGTTCGGCTATGGACTTTTGGTATGACCAACGAGATTAAAGCATCCAATAACTTGACAGTTGACAGACTTGACAGCTATCAATGTATGAGTATAGAATGCCTGTACGGAAACAGTGATCTGGATCCGCATCGATCAGTTATACGTCAAACAGCCTTCAAGTGTGATTTATGATTCCACGGATTTAACGGACATCGAACAACGAGAAAGTAGGTACAAGAATAAAAAAAGGAGTCAAATTGATTGACTCAGTACTTCCCACACATAATGATGATACTATTTTATTATTTCTGCATTGCATGAATATAGTCTGAAATTCCCTTGCAACCAAATCATCGCCCACCCGTCCGCAAAAAAACATTCAACGCAAAAACTCTCGTAGATAGTTTCTTGCGTCTCCTCCTTTAAGAACTAAGATGCCACAGTTTTTTCTGCATGCTTCAGCTGGACGATGCGAAACAATCAGGAGCCTCCAAAACGTCTAAAAACGAAGTTTGAGTTGTTTTTATATTTTTAGATTTTTTATTATTGCTGCGCCGCCACCGACATGATTTTTCAGAAATAGACGCCATTTTCATTCTCGCCGCGGCAGTAAATTTTGAGTGAAAATTTCATTAAAATCAATTCAATAATTTTCGCTTTACGCAATATACATAGAACGAAATAAAGGAAAACTCGAATGTATACATCACAACATTTTTTCTGTAATAGGCAAGCCAATGTTCAGATGGACTTACAAAGGTGTAATATGTCGCTAGGTACTTCTTCCGCAGGTCAATCGACAAACTATTATGAGTACAACAAATGTTTCAGTTTTACAACCCCCACCCCCCAACCGCCCCAATTCCACCACCATCAGAAAAAAGGACAAAATGATCAGGAACCCCTAAAACGCCTAAAAACAAAGTTTGAGTTGTGTTTTAGTATTTTTATTATAGCTGCACCGCCACTGACATGATTTTTCTAAAACATACGCGCTTTCCATCCTCGCCGTGGTAGTAATACTGTGTCAAATTTCATTAAAATCAATTCAATCATTTTCGCGTCCCTTGGTTTCTATAATAAGCAAGGCAATGCTCGTATGAACCTAAAAAAGTATATTATGCCGCTAGGTTTTTCATACACAGGTCAATGGGCCATTATGAATGCAATACATTTTTCAGTTTTACAACCCCCACCCCTCAACCACCCCAAATTTACCCCCACCCAAAAAAGTAGAAAACGATCAGGAACCCCTAAAACGCCTAAACACGAAGTTTGAGGAATATTTCAAAATTTTTGTTTTTTGCTAATTACTCCGCCCCCTGTAAAACGATTTCCAAAATTATAGGAACATTACCTACTACGACCCCTCAACATATCGTTACCCAAATTTGATCACAATCCGTGTAGTGGTTTCTCAGATTACGACGTTAGAAGAACACCAACAGACAGACAAACAGACAGACAGACAGACCGACAGACAGACAGACCGACGGAAATGAGTGACGTGGATTTTCGTTATGTCGTTATCATGAAACGCCCAAAAAGCGTATTATCTCGAAATCGAAAATTTTCGCGATCACAGTACTCCTCGGTGTGGGAAGTAAAAACAGATGGTCAAGAAAAACAGTTACTGATTTGAGTCATCCTATCGCAAGAGTAAACTGGCCCTATTTCTGACTGATCCTAGATCACTTTCCGAACGTCAGGATCAGTGATCCTTGTGATTGGGTTACCCTGATCATAGTTTCCGTAAAGGCCCATAAACTGATAAACGTTGAACGGCTTGATTTGGTCTTTGCTTTTTCACGATTTTATTTGCTTGAATCCCGAATATTGAATTTTCCAACGAAGGGCAGGCCTCAAGTTATAAATCTTTCAGTAATCGTTTTATTAATAATTGTTTGCTACGATGTATCTCATTAATTATCAAAAATGTATAATACATTTGTACAAATTGGATTATAATACTTGGTATTTTTAAATTCATGTATTGTCAACAAATGTCTAATTTTGTATTGTTTTTTCTTGAAAAGATTTAACTTTTCCTCGGAGCTATGTCACTTGTTGTACTAGTATAATAATAGAATATCGCCTTTATTTCGAAAAAACCAAGAGGGACACCAGAATCAAAGTTTAGCCTTGGCTCCTGTTACATTTATCTGCCTAAATGGTAAAAGCAGAAACGGCAACTAGTTACAATTTTTTTTAATTGAGGCAAGGGCAAGTCATTTGTAAGAATTCAAAACATAGATTTTATAGCATACACTACAATCTATAGGCCTTTAACATTTACCACTACAGCCAATAAATAGCTTATGTTCCAATACCGATTCAAAATTCCTACCAAACGCTTGAGAGGCGTTGATTGGCCATGCCAAAAATCCGTAGCCGAAACTTACATGCTTCTCCTAGATACTAGAGTTTTGTTAACCACAAAAAAATTGCAACTGCGCAAGTAGAATCACATTCCCCGTTAACAATTATTCTTTTGTTAGGACCATGCACTTCTCTGAACTGACCACGACTAAATCTAAGACAGTTCATAAATTTTTCATCATCAAATTCCCTACTTAAGGCGAATTCTCTATGACGACTTGATCACTTACACCCGTATGCACCGTAAGTCACTGCGCGATTAGTTACGTAAACCTGGATTAGATTGCTTGTTTACTATGCACCGCAAACTGACAATTTTGACACTGTCACTGTCGAAACAATCTTGCGAACACAACCTTGCTGTATCTCCAATCTGGATTAGTGAATCTCTTGACGGTGCATGGCTAGCCCTCCGCAGAACGGGTGAGTCGGAGTACCAGCTTAGCACGGGTGTGGCCTCTGAGGACATAAAGTCATATGTACAACAATTGACGAAAAACATTTATATTTGGAAAATCAAAGAAACTATTTTGTTTCGATGTTTATTACATAAGGAAATGAATAGAAAACGTGTTTTCGATACTTCAAATGCATGCTTAGTTTAAACTTTGTAATATTAATACATTTTTGTAATATATAGCTAGCGAATCTCAATAATCTCATTATTTATATATTTGACAGAAACAATTAGCACAACGTGGTTGTACATGCTCCAAACAAAGCCATTTCGTACATTTTTGGCAAAAATGTCGCGTATTGAGATTTCTACAGTAAAAGCATTTCCCACGTTTCTGGTCTGCACTGGATGCATCAGGCCACCTAATGTGGTCTCTGCATCTGAACTGGAACTCTCTGGCAAAGTAGCAGATTCATTTAAAACGTTAGCATCCGAATCTTCTTGCTCTGTTTCTCTATCATGTTACAGTTCTTCACACCTATCAATTTCAGAATTTCCAGAACTTCGTTTTCATCAACTTCGTCGTCAGATTTAAGTTCCTCTCGCACAGCCAAAAGTCTTGCTTGTTCCTTTTTAATGGGCATGATTTCAAGTCATGTTACACTAAATTAAATGAAAATAGCTGTTTCTGTCTAAAAGTCACACCAAATTTCAATGCACCTCACCTGATATTTATGTAACGTTAATACACGGGTATGTCCTCACAGGCCAAATTGCACGATATTACCAGGACGAACGTATATGCCGTACTGATTACGTTACCGATTCGTACTAGTATAACATAGAAGAAGGTAGATAGAGCCACACGCTCCGCTGAAATAAAATAATAGTAACTTCGCATGAATTAAATAGGTGCTGTCCTCACAGGACATACCCGTTCCACGGAGGGCTAGATGTCAAAGATTAGCAAAACGCGATTAGGGAACTAGGATTAGAATCGCCAAACGGTGCATACGGGTGTTATTCATTTATGTACTTCTTTTTAAAAGCTTTCGTTTAACGTGCAATGTATGTACATATGTACCTGTTTTTGTTCGGGTGGAATCTTGCTACTCAATTTTGAAGCAAATATCTTCAAACGATTGAGCTGAAATTTTGTATGCACCTTTAGTTTGGATGATAATACATGATAAGCTGTGTGACGTTGTTCTAATTCAATAACGGAATGGTTATTTAATGCATTTCCACAATATGGGTGTCCAATTGATATGAGAACGCCCAAAAGATGGTAAGGGGAATGACAATCAATGAGAGGGATGTCATTTTTAGTTGAACGATGGATTATGTTGTAAGAGTTTGTGGAAAATATACTATTCAAAGTCGGTGAGTTGTCTTATCACTACATGAACCTTACGACCTGAGAAAACAGTCTTTGCACTTGGCACCCAATTAGAGGCTTGCGGTGTGAGCCAGAATCCGGCAGCAGTGACAAGGGATTTCGGACCGAATTGTACGAGTTCCTTTATACCTACACAGTGGTCGTCGCCACGTTGTATCGACGTCACCGACGTGAGGTTAGGGGGTAGCTAACGAACCGCTGGTGCAGCGAGCAGCCACGGAGGATGGACCGGACAGCCTGTGTGTTACGGTGCTGGGAGTACATGAATGACTGTACCGAATACTAATAAAGAAGCGGTAGACTGTGACGTGGCGTAAGTAGTAATGAAGATCCGCGGTAAGGATTTTCCAATAATAAGTTGTAAAGGGACATTTGGGGTACTGAACTGACCTTGGGAAAGTAATCAGGATAAACGCGTGTTGTTAGTGGACTCTTATTGCCAAGAGAAATTTAAGGTTATGACTTGATGTAGGTCTATATTTTTAATTCAGTTGAACGTTTTCGTGATGGCTAATAAAAGGAAATCTGCGAAATTGAGTAAAAATGACGATAGCGCAATTTTCTGAATAACAAACTATCTTTCAAGTGATGGCAAATAATATGTCATTTTTAGATATAATACGCGGGATTTTGTTGTATGAGTTTGGGGAAAATATACTATTCAAAGTCGTCACTGCATGAACCTTGCTTACGACCTGAGAGAAGAGAGTCTTTGCACAATGAAAGGGCTTGGGAGGGTAAATGGAAAAATAATGTGACGTCATCCTAAATCCAATATTTTTGAAAGTACTCTAGTGTCTATCATACCATGCTTTTAAAACATTTTTTTTGTACTTCAACCCTTAAAACTCACCCTAAACTTTTATTTTTCAAATAGCACCAAATACTTTTTTCTATTATTTGAAATCTTGCAGTACCTCTGATTTTATGCGCGAACTTTTTTTTTCGTAAAATCATAAGCATAACATAAATAAAATTTGAACTTGATTGACGCAAAAAAACGGATAAAAAAAACTGATTGGGTTTTTAAGGGTACTGAATGTCCTATAATAGATGCTTTTAAAAGCAGCTCTTTTTTTAAGCTTTTTCATTACAAAAAAAAATTCACGTGAAACAAATGCTCATTTTATTTATCTGAAGTTAATGACTACGAAAAAATTGGTTTGTGTGTGAAGTCAGAGTCACTACAAATTATTAAATAAAATAATGACCTCATCAATGTAGAAGAAGCTGTGGGGTGCTATTTGGAAAAAAATAGGGGGTAAGTTTTGGGGGTTGAGGTAAAAAAAATGTTACGAAAGCATGCCTCAAACGAATCCCAATTTTATTTATTTTATGCTTATGGCTTTACGAAAAAATAGGAAAAAATAGTTCAATTTGTGTAGGAAAAACTATCAAGAGCTATTTGAAAAAACAAAGTTGGAGGAGAGTTTTAAGGGTTGAAGTGCAAAAAAAAATATTTTGAAAGCAAGGTATGATAGACCCTGTGGTATTTTTAAACGTTCATCTGATAAGTATTAGCCTGGTGACAACTTTGTCACGGGCGGAGATAGTTTTCTCATCGGCGCGGCGGACAAAAATGTCACCCGGTTGTCACGTTGTTATATACTACATACACAGCATAGTAAACAACCAGCACAATACCTCTGAGGATTTCCTATATACAAATGGTTCTCACAAAATTTGACCTTGGGATGATTTATGGATGATTTCACGGGTGTGAAGTTTGGGTAGAGATGCGAAAATGAAAATATCGATACCGTTACCAACTCGATATTTTTTAGCCAAATAGGCGCATTTGGTTCGTACAGAAAATTTTGTGCAATTTATTATACCCCTCAATAATTATATATTTTTTTTCGATACCGATACCCCTACAAAAGTATCGATATCAGCTTGGAATCGCTCAAAAAGTATCTAAGATAAAAATACTCGATATTAGTGCAGAAGTACTAGTATCGAAGTATCGTTAGCATCCCTACAAAAAAATCATCCAAAAGTGGGGACGCGCGTGCCATTGCCGCCAACCTGAGTTATTGTGCTGGTTGTTCACTATGCTCTGCTACATGTGACATTAAATTATTTCGCAGGTGTGGGAGTGAAATTGGGGTTGTAGAGCGAACAGAGAATTCGAGAACTCCAAAATTTGTATGATAACCTAGAATATGTTGGAAGTACCACTTGATGTCTTTTTGTCAATTATGTCCATCTATATGGTAATAGTCCTGGAATAGCGAGGAAATGCGAGGAAATGCGAACCATGCAATTTCCGTAATAAAGCAAGACGCCGAACGGCATCGCAAAGCGATATCTCTTGCATACTCTGACCATACGGATGGATTCTTGCATTTAATTAACATTGATCAATTATCGGAGCCGGAATGGCATGCCGGTCATTTCAATACAACGGCGCGGCGGCCAGGCCATTATTACAGCGCCGATGTCTTGTGAATTTCGCATCGAAGCGGCTTCACTAAAAAGGCAACAGGTTTTTGGCTTCCCATCCATTATCCTGAGTTATGCAGTCAACTGAGGACTAATTTTGTGCGCATGTATGGAAAATTTCATTACGTGGTAAGCTTAAAACATATTGATTTACATCGGAAACTATACGTGAAAACTTGGTCTGGCACAGATACATATGAAGTTAATTAGAATTTAGTAAAATTTTCATCATTCTAAAAAAATTGACATCTCTGGGCTTGCGAATGGAAATATTACAACTTTTCAATTAGACTATGGGTATCCCGCTCTATTGACGCATCAATATAACCACATAATGCTGAAAGATATGTCTTTACTGATATTACAATAACCTCTGTAACCTCCTATAAATCTATGATGATTGTTTTGAAACACAAACATATCAAGCTTTTGCAAGTTATACAACAAATATGTTACCATGCTCCAGTAAAGTAGTTTAATGAATATACCCATACCCAAGAGTATGACCACAGATTAGAACAGGTTCAAAATCAGTGAAGAAATCCAAGAAAAAATCAACTGACTTACTTGACGTGAAATTCCTGTTTTACACTTGTCAATTTTGATGACAGACTGAATCCACGAATTAAAACCATAGATTTATTGTTGATGTAAAACGGGTATAAGGTTTATCAGTTTTCAAGTCTTCACTGAGTACAACAAGGTGACTACCTTCTTCAAGAATTATCATCATAGTCACAATGTCTTAACAGACATGTTGTGATCTCGTAAGATGCATTAGGTCGGAGCTAGAGTATTGCCGAAACGAATATTATCAATAGTTTTGAGCACCGTAGCTCGCCATTGTTCGCGATTTACTGTCAGTTTAGTGGCGCTCTTGATACTCATATCCAGCAACTGCTTCGTTGTATCCACCCAGCGTGTAGGGGGACGGCCACGGCGCCGCCCACTCGGGGCAGGACCCTGAACTACAAGGTTCTCCATATTATCGCTTCTGTGTATACGTCCGAGGAATGTAAGCTTCTCGTCGACACAATGGAGGATAGTCTCTTTGGATTACCGACCTCATCCAGTATGGAGACGTTAGTTTGATGGGCGGTATAAGAAACTCTCAGCATTCTCCTCCATGTCCACATTTCAAAAGCATCTATGGGAGCTCGATCTGCCTTTTTAGCAGTCCAAGTTTCCGAGGCATACAAAAATATGAAGAACACAAGAGACTGAACCAGTGACATTTTTGTAGCTTTAGTGATGTTATGGTCACGCCATATTTTAGTATGCTTTGTTATGGCCATACATGCCTGTTGAATGCGCCATCGAATCTCATTTTCACAGCTATTATCACTAGTTACTAATAGCTTCCTTTATGCATATATTCTCTTAAAACAGTACCGCTATTGCGACTTTTTATTTAAGAGGTATTCTACTTGGTTTATATTTCTTTTGTGTGTTGTAGTCGCCGACAATAAATAATATAGATACTGCCGTACATCCTAAAAAAACAATTCGCCTCGATGCCAACATTGCTTCTAGGAAAATGTAAAATAAGCATACAACAAAACATTGTCATTAACAGTACTTGCACAGAGTACAGCACTTATTCCTTCCCAGCTTAAAAATGTTATATATCAAGACTCATTCTGGGGCATTTTTAGTTATCACTAGTCGAACATCTGTTTGCTGTTGACACGGCTGACAGTCCAAAGTATCGGGCAAAAGGGTTATAGACAGACTTCGAGTTATAACTATAAATACGCACAAAAATCACAAACACACAAAATATCGCACAGCAGCAAAGCAAGTCTTTATGAATGGACGTCGTAGTGACAGTAGTGAGGCCGTGATAAGGAAGCGCATATTTTACAAGACTACGTTTTGCCAGATTTAATCTAAAACACTAGACGTATAGACTCATTATGAGGGGTATTCATTTGAAAACATCCTACCACGGATTTATCGAAAACCGCCGATTGAAAGAAAAAACGCCGAGACACGTCAAAAGATTTGTCAAAGGGGGCAAATTTTTAACCAACAACTACTTCATTCCCTTATACCCTTCGCCCCCCAGCGTCATCCCCTTAAAAATTTTAAATGGCAAGTTGTGTCGGGTAATAGCTTATTTCAAACGTATGTCGAAGTCCCCCATTTTGACGTTTGGCTTTTTAAAATCGGTGGATTCTTTTTCGAGATAAGAGAAAAATCTTTATATTTCTTAATTTGTTCAGATAGAAAAAAACACACACATAGATACCATTTTTGATTGCAACAAGCGTTCAAAATGTTGCCTATTTTTGTTGCAAAATCATGTGGGATATGATGGCAGCTTTTGATGATGCATTGACAAAGGCCATCCAAGCTTTCAGGTTGGGGATTACCTCGGAGATTACTCAACAGATTTTAAGTGGCCCCAAAGATAAAATACTAATGGCGTAAAACCAGGAGATCTAGCAGGCCATTCCATAGGCCCTCTTCGCCCTATTCACTTATCTGGAAACGCGTAGTCTAGCCATTGCCCAACTGGAAGAACATAATGAGGAGGCCGTCTTGCTGGAAATAGATTTGACCTCATCGGGTTTCCATCCTCTTCGATTTGGTTGGTTGCTATCCAAATAAATCTCCATTTAAATTTCCGTTAATAAACAATAGCTCAATTATTTTGTTTCCTAAAATGCCTGTAGATGCATTCATTTTTTGGGGGTACTGGGTATGCCTTTCTACACAAGCATGGGGGTTTTCATTGCTACAATATCTGGAGTTATGCTTATTAACAGTCAGAGAAAATGTGCATACATGAGTGAAGCAGATATTCTTCTTCTTCGCATCGATTTGTTGCAGCTCGTGCACTGTCCGGTGGATTATTATTTTTTTAACAAAAAGGTGCAGCCTAGACGCCGACACATCGAGCTGCTGTTCCGCTGTAACCCAGTGACTACTTTTCACACCGCGAGGTGAGCAATTACTGGATCTGCGAGTTGTGAGCCCTAAGTAGACGAAAGGACCCAGGGATGACTGCCTTCTGTATTTTGGCGGTAAGACATGGTACGCCGCAGGGCAGACCGGCATTGCGCGCAGCGCAGAGAGAATGGCTCATCTAGGGATCCAATGACCAGAACCAGCAGACTTACAGTGTAGTCGTCTGGTGGGAGCCTGCGAAGTTGTCCGAGCAGCGCCTGATGTCTGGTCACAACTTTTCTTCTAATTTTCTTGAAAACAAATCGACCGATCTAAAAAAATCAAACGTTAAAATAAGTACTTCGACATACATCGACATACCTTTAAAACAAACTATTACGCGATTCCCCTTGACATTTAAAACTTTTATGTGGATGACCCTGGGGGACAGATGGGTACAAGGGGGTGAAGTGGTGTTTGGTTAAAAAGTTGTCCCGCTTGACAAATCTTTTGACGTCTTTCGGCGTATTTCTTTTAATTAGTGGCTTTCGATAAATCTTTGGTGGGAAGTTTTCAAATGAACACCCTGTATAACAATCATGTCGTATTTTATATGGTTTAGGCGCTACTTAAGCATTATCTGTCGTTTATTATTTCTTTAATTTAACTCCAGAGTTCATCTTAGAAAGATCTAGTAATAATAACAGTAATAATAATGTTTATTTGTAACCCATAAGTTATTACATTTTAAAGTTAACAATATTCGAAACGTAGCTACAAATTAACACAAGAAGCGAATACATTTGATTTTACTATAAAATTTAATATCTGATATGACTGAGTCCATTAAAACCAGTAAGGCTGTGCATGGACTATAAAAGCGTTTTTAATATTACATTTGTCGGCACCTGAATGTTTACATGCTTTATGTCGTAAAATGAAGATTTCTAATATTTGTCTATATTGGATGGAGAATTATGTGGAAGCATAGATCAGTAAAGTCAGAGAGTAAATTAAGAGGAAGAAAGGATGGGATTTTAATTACCTTCTAATATTTTTTTTGTTTTATTCTACCTAACAGGATGATGTATTTTTTGAGCATGGTTTTTATCATATTTACGGAATTTATAGTATTTAAATAAATCCTATAAGTTTGCGGTACATAGTTATAGATTTTCAGCGCCAGATAGTTGAAAGATCGTAGACTAACATTTTTCTGCAACAGCTCAACTCTCACTGAGTCCCCAGCTTTGTATCTTGTATAATGCTCATGATTAATCTTTTTTAGTATAAATTTATTTTTATGAATATGTAAGAAAATGTGGTGCAAAAATATTTGCCGGAGATCTAAAATTCCTGATTCAAAAAACAATGATGTTGATGGATATAATAGCGGCCTATTGAAGATTATTTTAAGAATTTTCTTCTGTAAAATATCTAGCGATCATGTGTGGCTGTAAGCAGCACCTCTCCAGCTTAAAATAGCGTAATGTAATCTGGACTCAACTAAGGAGTAGTAAATAGTTTTTAAATGTGGTAAATCTAAAATATTTTTTAGGTATTTAAGCCGATATAATAGTTGCCTTAACGTTTTAGTTAAGTTTGTTGTATGATCTTTCCACCTTACGTGTGAGTCAACAGTGACACCTAAGTATTTATAACTACTAGTTGCTGTTAAAATGATATTTTCTGAGTGAGCGTTTATTGATAAAGTTTTGTAGTCTGGTAAAAATCTAGCTGTATTTGAAAATGGCATAAAAACTGTTTTTTCACAATTGATAGTTAAAAGTTTGTGACTGAATGTGTCAAAAACCGTTGATTCTAAAACACTGTTGATATATAACGTAAATAAAACTGGTCCAAGCACGGTACCTTGCGGCAAACCATAGTTAATTTTTTGCTCCTTACTGTAGGCATCATTTATTTTGACTAGTTGCAGAGTAATTTAAGTAATTTTCAAACAGCTCTCTGGTCATACCTCGCACTCCTGCATCCTCCAAGGCCTCCAAAATCTGTTCATGACTCACAGTGTCAAATGCCTTGGCTAGGTCCAGGAAAACGCATATGACAGGTTTACTGAGTTCCAGATTTTTTGTGATTTCTGCAACTAATTTTCCGATCGCATCATTTGTGGATAATCCTTGTCTAGAACCAAATTGCTTATCGGATATAATGCCATTTGAATTAAAAAATTTCTCCAACCTGTTTTTCAAGGCTTTTTCAAATACTTTTGCAAGTTTTGTTATGACAGATATCGGTCTGTAATTATTAATATCTTTGGTGTCACCTTTTTTGTGTATGGGAGTAATTACCGCTGTTTTAAATAGTTGAGAAACTTTACTTGAAATGAATATTTGATTTATCAAATGGCATATCGGCATTGCTACTGCTTCTGACGTATGCTTGATTATTTCAGCTTTAATGTCGTCGAGTCCTGGAGATTTGTTATTTTTTAATGAATTAATAATTGTTTTAATTTCTGCTTCACTAACCGGCTGTAAGAAAAACGAGTTTTTATTTACTTTATTTTGAGGCGGTTGTGTTCAAGGCTTTACGACTTTTCCTGCGTAGGATTTACCTATCGCTGAAAAGAAGTCACTGAATGCGTTTGCAATAGTTTCAGATGTATTGCAGAGGGTATTGCTAGTTGTTAGTACCTCAGTAGGAACTGACTTATCCCTTTTCTCACAGATGTTGTTGATAACCTTCCATACGTTTTTCGGGGTGTCTTTGTTCTTATTAATTTGAGTTGTATAATAGGCATATTTTGCACTTCTAATTAACTTATACAATATTTTTTTATAATTGGGGTAATTCTGAATTTTCTGTTTATCATGCGGATCTTTCACGTACTCCGAATAGAGTCTATTTTGTCGTTAACTGAGTTTACTATACCTGTGGTAATCCATTGATATCTAAGACAACTAACATGAATACTGAAATAAGGAAGTATATAACTCCCTACTTTCGCATGGTTGGTTATCACGTTCATAGTCAATCTTCTGCTTCAGGAAAGCCTTCCAATACTTTTCCAGTAAATCAATCTCGACGAAGTTTCGATCCCTAAAAGCGAGCTGTCCTGATGCAGCCGCAGTTTCGGATAGAGCCCTGGCATCAACGGTAATGACGAGCTATTCTTATCCCCTCAATCGCAGGGCTGCCGACGGTATAGTGAAGCCAGATTAGAGTAGGAATGCGAGGGTGATAGGTTGTTCTGATAACCAAAGGAGGATATATTTTTGAAAGAAACACATTTGCTTCCAAGGAGTAAAAAATACACAAAATGGAAAAACGACATCTTTAGGCAAGGCGAAAATTGGGACACTTCTAGCGCGTGTGACGTCAGGCTATAAGACACGTACGTTCCATACGCGTCGCGCGGTGATATACGCATACTGAGACGCAGTTTTGAAAGTAGACTTATTGTTAGAGTTGACTTCCGAGTCAAAATCAGATGAGGCTGAAAACGAAATGTAGTTGTTGAAATACAAATCCGATTTTTCAGTTTTGTCTTCATATAGTTAGCATCTTCCGTATCGTAAAGTTTTTGCCCTAATCGCATCTATCAACCTCTCTTCTGCTATTTTTCTCAAAATAAACAAAAACCACTGGTTGCAACGTGACGTTACACGAGAAACATTAGAGATTTTCGCGGATACGTCCCGAATTGGTTCGGGACTAGTTCTGATAAATATGTAAACTGATTCTGTGATGTAAACTGAATCAGTTTACATACAAGATTTACATACCGCGCACGCCCGTTATCATACTGAGCATGCGCTTTTTATTCGAACTAGTCCCGAACTGGCATCCGCGAAAATCTCTATTGTGTCTGAACTAATGAGCCGCACGACTCGTGCTTTCTGCATCCTCATGCCGTTGACCAGATGGTATCTACTGGTTCATCCGCCTTTAGGGGCAATTTCTCAGCCCAAGGACAAGAAGGTGTCCTGACTCTTCTCAACTCGTCGACCCAAAGCTGTAGAGAAGAGGTTACTGTTTATACCGACAGTAGTGTCGGTACCTTTTAGTCGCCTTTTGCGACACGTAGGATATACGAAGGGAGATATTCTAACCCGCCCTCACACGGGGTTCATTTAGGGAAGATTAAACAAGACTTTGGTACCGAGCCAATCGTAGCACTGAAAATATATTGAAATCATTTTCTTGTAATTATATTTCACATATTAATAGACTTAACTGTTATGGTTTCCCCTTCTACTCAAAAGTCTGTCATTTTTCAAGATGATACGCAACCATTGCATTGGGTAGTATTGATATTGACAATCAACGGGTTGGCGTCGCAGCGCAATTTTATTTTGCCTGAAAAAAGTGAGGTTATACTATTCAGTACTTGGCCGTATGTAACATCGCACTCATATCATATATCTCGTAGATTATTATCAGTTTGGCAGCAAAACTATCCAATTTAAAGGCCCTAAGGTCAACAGACAATTTATTGGAACATCAAGGAGAATTCTCGGAGTGTCTGCTTTGGTATTTCTCTCCTCTATGGTCTCGTCTTGTGGCCAATTTGCGCTGAGCCATTTCAATCCAGTAGTTATAAGAGAACGCGCACTGCTGCGTCACCTCACATGCGCTATATTGGTCTCAATTTGCACCTTGCCTTAGCCTAGTGAAACTTCTTCAGAGGTTATCTCGGTCTGACTTATCCCGTTTCACTGGTCTATAATTAATACCACACCTTTTGATATAATAATAATAATATGTTTTTATTTAAAAGTAGAAAATACATTCCGTACTAAATCACTGGGGAAGTTTAGCCGTTGGACTATTTCTACACTTAACCTATGATATGGTAAGGTATATAAAGTATACGTTGGTGTTATAAAACAATAGTTCTTACATTTATATTGTTATTATAAAAAAGCCTGCAGTAGATGCTTATACTTAGAACCGTTGTTTATTTTTCATATATTTCTTAAACTGCATTTAGTATATTAAGTTACTTTGGAATAAAGATGAACTGTGATGAGTAACAGTTATAGTATTTGTATGTCTGATGCATATATTATTAAGGATACAAGTATAAAACAGCACCTTGGAACGTCCCTTGTTTAGGTAAAGTATGCAGGATTGCAAATTTGACGTGGCAACCAGATATATTTCAAAAACCAGTAGCCACCTGAATAGGTGTGATTGCGCGAGACAGCACAGCGCTAATTAAAAGTTGTATTTTAATTAGCTATAAAAACTGTGAAGCATTCGTTGAAGCACTTAGAATGCTGATTCACGAAAGCTCCTGGAACACTCGAGTTACGTCGAAGTTGGAAGCTCATTGGAGTACGTATGTTTCCCTGATGACAGTTGTTTGAAGAAGTTGAACAACTTTCATTGAATCCCTACTACCACGAACAGATAATCATTCCAATCTCACGAATTCACTAGACCATAGATAACGTAAAATGACTGAAACCTCAGTTATTTCTCTTGGATTAATGAATGTCTTCAATCTGTTGTTTTACCTAATATGCATATTTGAGGGAACCGTTGCAATGGTAATAACCTTTGAATTCGCGGTAACCACAACGTGGCCAATATGTAAAATTGACTGAAATAATGAATAAATGAATAATAATGAAATCAGTACAAGAGTGATGCCTGTTCAGGATGAGATGAGCTTTGAAGATGATTTTGAATAATGTTTTTCAGCTGCCTTAAACTGTTTAGTCTATAGTTGTCCAATACCTGTATCATTACAAATTCAGAGTAAATGTTATAGTTATGTGTGTTATAGCGTGTATTCAATTATATATGCGTTTCTTTCCGTACTGGTATCTAGTAGGCGTTGTCCATAACCCACGGCTGGAGCGTGTGTTTATAGGTAGTATAACTTGTTCAAAAGTAGTTTAGTTTAGATAAAAGATTTTTTTACAGACCTTATCTCTATTTGCATTTGTGTCTACTTTGCGATAGAATTCGACCAATGCATCATATCCTAAATTTTTTAAATTTCTATTCACATATTCCTTAGATTTAACCTTCCACAAAGCTGGATGAGACCGGTAAAATATATCAGTGAACTCTGACAATACTTCCTTTGTGAACTGACGAATATCAGCCATTATTTATTATTTTTCAAAATAAGTTCTGCAATAGTGGAAGGTACTACAAGTATAGTATATAATGCTAAAAACTGTATCGTGGCGCATAAATAGGTGTGGCCGTGTGCACGTGTTAAGGGGCCTGCGCCGGTACTCTGTAACTTAGAAACGTGTTTCTATGCATTACTATAGGATCGGGTGGCTTCGTAAATATGACAGCGTAGTAGACACTTTATGATGGGCATCCGAAACCGCCCGATCGTCATGCACGTCATGGTGATAGAAACACGTTTCTATCTCTTAAGTTAGAGAGTACCGAGGCTGGATACACACAGTTATACATATGTATTTGCCATGTAAAACACGGATTCCCATTTCCAACGGAACTCTCTTGTTTTTCAAATTACATACGCAGTATTTCACAAGTTGATAGTAAGACCTTAATGAATGACATCTAAGAGCTACTTTTTCAAAAAAGTTTTTGAGTGTGCAAAAAAGTCGCAATGCAAAATTATGCATTCTTCAAATGTCTGTAATATAACAAGCAAACACGATATCAAAAAAAGTCCAAAGCAGTGACAAATCGCAAGCTTTCTTGTCCAATCAATTTTTTGAATCATTACTGTAAGTTTAGAGGTAACATCAGGAGCTTCGATATGCGAAATTCATTTTTATGGCGACGTTTGGACCTTACCTTTGGATTTTTGGACTTATCTCCCCTCATTTTCGACACACACTACTGGGGAAAGGGAACAGGCGGCCACGCCTCCTCGCTAACACGGTAATACTTGCATTATAAGGAAGTGAAAAATCATTCATTATGGCAACGGCAAGTGAATTTATTTTTTTAATCTCTTACACTTACGACCTAAGTTAAGCGAGTCAGAACTGCTGAATTTTGGATTGACCCGATAATAAAAGTCAGATATCTAGAGGGAACATATTATACTCTTGTACTCTAAGTGGACTCCAGAAAGTTTTTTAACTATTTTCGCATGAGCCAAGAGACATTTTATTACCTTTTAGAGAATTTGGAGCAAAAAATTAAGAGACAGGACGCTTCATTTCGAATGGCACTTCCACCTGAAGAGATGCTAGTAGTGACATTGAAGTAAGTTTTATATATGTTCATTTACATAAACTGATATCGAACAGGGTTCTTGTAGGCAACAAGCACCATAAAATAGGTGCTTTTAGCCAATACACTCGCAGTAACTCACTACAGTTGTTGTAAAATACAATACTGATCTATACTGATAGAGCCTGTGTCTAATTACTATGATCATCCTCGTTTTCTTGAGACTTTAGACTTCTTACCCTAATGTTTATACAAAATACATCATACACGTAATAATAACTATTGTAACTTAAAAACATATTAAATTCCATTTTCCTGTGTGAGTTTTTTCATCTTTTGACATTTCTTTATACCCAGCTTCGAGAAACGAAAATGTTTCTTGCCAGCTTTTCTCCCGCAGCACTTTATTTTTCCTATTTCCATTAGTTTTATTCATAAACAGGTTCGAGCCTCAACCTACTCAATAAGAGGTTACAGTTACTACAACGTATTTAAATGCCATACTCCAACTAAACGTATTTACAACGTGGTAATAACACGTTGTAAAATATGCGTCAAGATCTCCATGTACCTCGGCTCTCACCATCCAGATGATTAGATCTGCCGGCCATAGTAGCGGGAAGCTTGCTATCCCGACAGCATATACAGTAACCAGTAACAGCACCCTTGCTAGATAGTTCGTTCAAATTCGTGCTCCCGATCTTCATGTCAGTAACGACGACTGCGCTAGATGGAATGCGATGTACGTTTACAGTAACAGCAACCGTGCTAGAAATTTATGTATTCTTTTCACTTTGACAGCCATTTTATGTCGGGTTTTTCTTTTCATGTAGGTTTTGATGAAAGAGTTGCATAATATTACGAACGAAGTTTGGAGTATAAAACGAACACTAGAATTGACAGGAAATAAGCAAGATAGAAATATTTTCAAAAGGGTCTTTACGCAAAGAAAAGGAGAAACCCTCATGGCTCTTGGCTCTAATAAGTCCAAGAAATAATTATTAATTTTAGTTTGTTCAATGACTTTTTCATTATCTCTCTTACTGACAAATGTTTCAGTTTCATTTACAGTGTATATGGAATTTTAAGTTTTTATTTTGTATTAACAATTTTGACCTTTTAGTTTTACCTTTGTCCATTGAAAATTATCTCATTATTGAATCTCTTTTACTACAATATATACTATAACCACTAATGTAACTAATTTGCTGCAGTAAAACCGTTTCAGTGTCGTATTGGAAAAAGCTCTACTGAAAATCGGAGAAAATCATAAATAGAGCTAGCACAGATGCTATTACTGTGCACTACTCCTAGCAGAGGTGCTGTTACTCGTTCTAACTTCGGCTCGCTACCCTCGCCTAGCAAGGGTGCTATTACTGTATATGCATCCAGGCACCGGCGACATGACAGTACTAGCAGGTGCCATCGCCGTGCCGTCGCCTTTGCCGGTCAGTCACTGACAATCAGTGTTGCCGATCCTAGATGTTCATTTTGTGCTGCTATCGCTTTAAAATGTGTTATATTATGCTTTTTTGTCTCCTCCCATTTCTGAAGAGCAAAAAAAACAAAAAAGCTCCCCTTCTCAACGATGTGTGCAACAGGAGAATCCAAACATGAAAAACCCCTAGGACTGGCATCACTGTTGCATGCACAAAACATTCCATTCGCCTCAGCCCATCACGTCATCATCGTCGAACAAATATATGACAGAGCGTTTCGGATACTTCTTCTTCAATATCTCTCTATTCACATTTCGTGACGCTATCTTACCGCCATTGTTTTTCTCCTAGAAATGACACTTCCACGCATGACACTTGATTTTTGATAGTACTATTCATAGAATAAATTGACAGCGAGAGAAACAGATGGATAACACTGCAGTCGTTTGATACAAATCACGTATTTGAAATATAAGATATTCCATATTTCCACTTCTGTTCGCGTTTTAGGTGCTTTACCTTTGAAGCAAGAAAATGTGCGAAAATTTGCTCTGGTTTTTAATGTGCTGAAATTGTGCAACAGCCCTTGAAATTATGCTAAAATCGCATAATTATGATGCCAGAAACGGCAACACTACGGCCAGTAGAAAAGTGTCTAAATACGATTACTCGCATTTTGCTTCTCCGGCTGCCGATGCCGGCCCAGTACATTGCCGTCGCCGATGCCGGTGCCGTCCCGGCAAGTGGAAAAACGCCCGTTCTATCGTGGCGCGTCGCGATGCTCACTCGCGCACATGGTTTTTCAGATATTTTGTGACGTCGATGATTCAACGCGCAAAACAACGTGTGTCTATCACCGGTTAATGTTTGACAGTTGTGAGGTTGCTCTCTGTGTTACAATATTCAACCATAATACAGACGACGTAGCAATTCTAATAGAATGATATATTGTTGGATCTGGTTTTGGATATATCAACAATTCTAATACATACAGTGATTTGTTTTCTGATATCTGGTGATTTCAAAATCACAGGCTCAAACAAAACAAGACTTGTTTCCGGACACAGCTGTAAACAATGTAATTTGAGGCCATGATCCGAATTTCCATCCTAAATATTGGACAAAATATTTTTCAAGAAACATAATGTCAGCGCATTGACAACTGCGCACTTTTACATCCAATTTTTCAGAATTTTTGGACGTGTTCTGAATTTTTTGCAAAATGAACGTAAAACTGAGCATTTTGCCTGGGACAGCTGAGAACGAAGGCTGTGAAAATTGAATATGTTTAGTTTGCATTTGGTTTGCATGTCATTTCAATAATAATTATCGCAAAAGTTAACGAAAACAAGCAGTAGATCATTTTCATATTACATCACAAGTGGGCGTGCCTTGTATACGAGCTCATACAGTGATGCCTGATTACACGATTATTCATGATTGTAGTTACACGACTTTGGTCCCCATTACACGAATAGAGAACAAATTCTCACGATTTTTAATACTGCAGGTGCGATGTACTTAATAATATTATTTTCATAACTTTACACGATTTTTGGGAGTCGAGTGGCAGGAATTTCTCTCCACTTCATCTGGCAACACTGGTTATAGGAGCTTGTATACCAATCACGCCTACTTGTGACGTAATATGAAAATGATCTATAAAAAACAACCGCAACTATTAGGTTAGGATAAGATGACAAACTTGACAGTTTATATATTATGCACACAGAGTGTTTAAAACGAGAACCATGAGTTGTGCTTTTCCCATACTTTCAATAAAATACCTTATTGTTTTACGATCATTTCTTTGGCGAATATGGATGATGGAAATTTGCGTCGTGACATACAGGCTTTATTCCTAATTTACTTTTAGCAAAAATAACTTTGATAAAGATAACAGAAGTAACAGAAACGTCAGTGAAAGATTTACCTTCCAGCATTATGTTGTTTCGTTGATCAAATAAAATCAAATCCAAATTTTTATTACTCCATAGATCCCAATCTATGTATGTGGACATCGTCAAAAAATTCCTAATAAAGACGCACTCTTAACAAATTATCCTAAAAGGATAACACATAATCTGAAATAAATGTATATTTTTTCAAATACATAACAATGAATAAATGTAAACATCTGATCATATTGATGTATGATTTGTCAAGTAAAAATGTTCTTAACGCTCTCTTGAATTGAGTAATTGTCCTCATGTTTTGAGTTTCTGATGGTATCTAGTCCATTAAGAACTTTCGTCTCCAAGACAATAAAAAATAGTTGAATACATTAAATCGACTATTTGTAATTTAGAATTAATTTTGGTTTCTTGTATCGTAGGTGTGATCCGTATTGTTTCTTAAAAAAGAATCACTATGACTAAATACTTACATAAATACACATTTCATATATTACAATAGACGTAAGATTTAGAGATTTACGTAGGTTTAGGTAGAGCTTATTTCTGATAAACCAACTATTTAGTTCATTAATAGCTCGATTTTTATCCTCCTTGGGTGAATTGGTGTTTGACGATTTACAACGGCAGAATTATCATCGGCATAAGCTGTGAGGTTACTACACGATGGGTCAGTAAAGAATCAATCATAGCTTGGTGTGCTCACCTACTCAACACTGGTTTCAATAATTCATTTGTATGCATGGTATCGCAATATGGTTTAATAAACATCAACCTGGATTGCCAGAGATACCAGGGAATCGATTTCTGCTGACATAAAACCTTTTCCGTTTTTATTGAGTTGCAATCCAATTTGTTTTCTAATGTTGATACCCTAGATAAGACGCGCAGAGAGCGAATTTTCAAATTGCGATTAGCTTTTCAACTTCAAAATATATTGCCTTTAGCATACACCTTCATTTATTGCAGTCGTAAAAACTCTACGATGCCCAATTTACATGCAAATTGAAGTAGCTGCTTAAGGGCAATTACAAAGGATTGATACACACTTTAGGTAGCATCTGGCCTGTTCCGTCAAAAGAATTGCCACAAAAGTTGCGCCAGCTTCGAGTTCTAATCGGCACCTATCACGAGCGGCCGTTAAAAATCTATTCGAGTTTTACGATTTGGCAGAGTGGGACGTTTTTACCGAAAGATTGGCTTCGCTGTTCGGGATATAATGGGTTATCAGACCGAAAAGTTTAACTGACAGGATCGGCATTGGATATACTGCTGCGTATTTTATAGCCTGTCAGAATGCTGATATTTTTGCTATATAGGGTGGGCCAATAGTGCGTGGACGGAAGATTGTGGCCTTGCTGAAATATATTTTAGAAAACTGTCACTTGATCATGGTAGGTAACCTTGAGTGCTATAACATGAAAACAATTTCACTTAGATTTTGACTTACATTTTTTTTTAATGGAACCACCATTATTGCATACTTGGATTCCTTGGGTAATTCTAATGTGACTTTATGTATCATACATGGAACATTAAACGAACTGTTTAGGCGCAAATCACCATTTTTGGTATAAGTAGGTATCAAAAAAAAAATGTTATTATCGCAGGGATTCTAAAACCTAGATGGCCGTGATTTTGCGGTATGATTAAGCATGAAACGCGTCATCTTAGATTAGACGGATAAACTTGAATTCTTTTTATGGTTGAAGAAATCATTAAGGAAACTTCAATCGCAGATAACTTAATTTTTTCAAATGCGAATGCCTATTTTGGTTTATAGAATCAAATTTAAAATTTGATTACCTTTTTAGCGATATAGGATTCTCAAGATCAACCTTTTTTAGTTTTCATTTTATTTCAAATTTTCAGTCAAATCGGTGCTCTTCAATTTTCCTGCGAGCAAGCAACCTAGCAGGCCATGAAAAATGAACAAAAGCCCGTTGATATGGAAGAAACCGACTAACTTAGTAGAAAGATGCAAACGAACCAGAGTAGCAAGGCAACATCATGAAAATTCCTTACAATACATCAGCTCTAACCGGACACAACAGCGGCAAGATATCTAATATCAATGAGAAGATGGGGTATAACAGAAGTATTTGTTTTTCACAGCCTACTAGCTATTGAGGTCTACTACAGCTGGACAACTTTACAAAACGATTAAAAATTTTGAAACAAAAGAAAAACTACCAGCGATTTCTGCTTACAGTCTAACCTCTTTAGAACGAAATTTTACATTTAATGGGATAAAAAAATTAGTCATTTCCGTTTAGTTAAGTCAAAAGTGGAAATATCTCTATCTGGAGCATTCTGAACATCTACTGAAATTATTGCTAGAATTTTTTAGTTACGCTATGTTGTAATTCTGGTTATTTTATGCAGTTTTCTACAAACTAAATTATGTTTTACAATTCAAACAGACTGCAATTCAAGCTCTATTTTCGCGATTTTGCTAATAAGTAGTAGTACCTACTGAAGAATTTGAAGGGTTCCAGTCAGAGGTATCACTACTTTTGACTTACGGAAATGGCTACTTTTTTATGGCATTAAATGTGGAAATTTATTCAGAAGACATAGATATTTTACTAGCAGCAACAATCACTAGTAGTTTTTCTCTGACTATTTTTTTTATGACTTTGGAAATTGTCTAATAGCTAGTAGGCTGTGAAAAATGAGCGTCCTTGTTACCGCTATTGTTTCTGATTAGAGCTAATATCTTGTAAGGAATTTTCATAATCTTGCCTCGTTACTTTACTATTTATACCAAAAATGGTGATTTGCGCGTAAACGGTTCGTTTAAAGTTCCATGTATGATACATAAAGTCCACAGACATTAGGTATTCCAGTTTCAACATTTACATTTTGAATACTCATAGGAAGTGAAATGTACATATGAAAAGTGATATACACTAGTGTCATATACTATGTATATCCACGTAGGTATATTCATATGCGAATATATATAAGATGTTGGTGTAGGTATTGTAAAATGGGGTGCTCTTTTACTCCTAGTTGGTGGCCAAACGCTTGGCGTTTGTAACAAAACGCTATTACCTTGTTGATGTATTTATTTTCTGACCAATATTGCCTCCAGAGCGGACGCGTTGTACTATTTGCGAGAATCACGATCAATGTCAGAATGTCTTGTCGTATCGCCTTTGAGTTTGTATGCCCGTTGCATACGCTGTGTGGATTGTATGTATGTTTGTCGTTTCGCCGTTTTTCTTGCTGCTTCGCAAGTCGTATTTTTTGCTAGCGTTTCTTACTGCTTCGAAAGAGTTGCTTTTCCGCTTTTTCTTGCTGCTTCGCAAGAGTCGTATCGCTGACGTTTCTTGCTGCTTCACAAGAATTTCACTCGCAGTTTCCCCAGAGACCACGTGCTTCCTGCTGCTTCACACGAAATCTAACGCAGCTCGAAGGACCATGTAAAATGGGGCGCTCTTGCACTCCTAATTGGTGGCCAAATGCTTGGCGTTTGCAACAAAACGCTGTTACCCTTTTGATTATTTATTTTCTGACCAATATGCTTCCAGCGCGGACGCGTTGTACTATTTGCGAGAATCACGATCAATGTCAAAATGTCATGTCATGTCTACTTGACAGCTTGCTACTAAGAAAATGTAAGGCTAATACGGAACGTACAGGTATCATATATAATATATTGATACGTGAATATGCATAAGATGTTGATCTAAGTATCATGCATATGTAGTAGTTTACACCTGCGCAAAGGACAACTAGTGCCGCCATTGCTGATTTCTAGCCATTCCGCCGTTCGTGTCCTCAGTCGTAGTTAGCGTGTGTGTGCTGGTGCTTGTTGTGCCTGATTACCTGATCGAGTGAAATATTGTGCAATGTTACTTATCTTCTGGCTACTGATAACACTCGCGACCAGCGTTTGACCGTAAATCGTAAGCAGAACAAACCACCTACAAAATTTTATAACCTTGATTTCTTTGTGATTTTAGACATGCCATTCAACAGGAAAGAGATGACAATCACAGTAATCAATTTTTCCAAGTATTATTTTTGTAACTAGAAATTGGGTTAATTAATAACGATACATAATGAAAAGTAGGTATAAAGTTTGTTTATCTTTCTGCCTCTACATTGAACTTTCATACGCTATGCATGTGCATTAAAAGTACATGAATGGATATACCAAGGATATGGAAATTCGCGACAGACGTACATGAAATGTAAATTTCTTATATCTATTTTACATCCATTACACGTTCATGCTCCATTTGTCGATATACATATCCATTGATTATACATCTGTCTCTATGTCTTCAACACGTACTACTGCTGTTTGGTTGTAATAGATGTTTTTTATTAGTCGTATATCGCTTGGGTCCAAATTGATGCTTTTTAAATTTTCTATCAGTTTCAATCATAAACCCCACTAAATAGATAATTTAGCTATTACTGATCGATCCGGATCCAGATCACTATTTCCGTAAAGGCCTAATGTGTCGACCGAGGTATATCGTATTGACTTTTTGTGTCTCTATTGCAGATAAACTACATATTTCAAGAACAGATATGTTAACGTATTACAGAACTTTACCGGATTAATGTTGATGCCAACGATTTGGCAGTTAAATACTAAGCGCTTCAACCCCAAATACAGGATCCGGTTCTGCTACGGGCCGATCAGTTCCAAACGCGCTCAGGCATCATTCGCAGCACGCGATTTTATGGCCGAGACCTGACACAAAACGACAACGTTTCTCCAGTTTACGTTTTATTACAAATTGTGACTTCATTAGGGGGTCAACAACTGATACAATCTTGATGTACGGAGAGTTGAAACGCGGAACCAAGACGTGTTATAATTCAAACAATCAAAAGATCACAAAAAGTCTTGGTGCTTTCTGAGGTGGATTTTACTTTTTCGAGATCACTGCAGACTGCGCAGGCAGGTGCAAGCAGCACTGTACCAAACTTATCTTTATAGCGTGACTCCTCTTTTTTTACTGTTTATAGAAAATATGTTTTTTGAACGTTTTGCCATGTCTACAATCTACATCATGAAAATCTACTTGTTAGTCGATCATTTTTGTTGGCCAGCTACATGAATTTCGGTGAAACTTAGTGTTGGACCATATGCAAATAAAAATAAATTTTTGGACGAAGAATATACATTTTCATTCAACTATATAATATCTTCCAACATGTGCAAATCTGTAATTATGTCAAACCAAGAATGTGATATTTTTGATCATATAAGGTCATATTAAGTCAATATTTTCAATTCAAAACTAGGAAAGTCTTGAAAGTAAAAATATCGAAATCTTAAACCAAGTATATGATAATCTTAAACATAAAACAACGAACCTGAAAAATACCAGATGTTGACTGAAGCATTTTATAATCTTCGCGCAAACAGCTCAAGATTTTGGTCTTCTGAGAAGAAGCATCGAAGGGTATCTGTATAAGCGTTGGGCAATTTTGCATTATATAGTACTTTTCAAAATTCATGTTGAAAAATACCGATTATCACAGAAGACAAAGATACGTAGCTGTACTTTTCAATCAGAAAAATATGTAGCGCACACCGGTACCGGTTCGCCATTGTTTATATTCGGTTCACAACTACTTACATAAATATATTGCATACCACATACGTGATCCTTACATTTGAACCGCAACCCCGTAGCAATCCTTTCATGGGAGTATAACATTATAACACACAGACACAGGTGAAACCATGAATTATTATTAACAAATGACTGAGGTCTGTGGCGATCTGTCTATGTAAATGAATCATGATCAACATATTCTCAATGGAGGTACTCCACAATTCTCAAGCTGTTTGTGTTCTTGATCGAAGAAATATGAGCTTAATCGGGAAATTTTAGTTGCGAAGAAAATTATATTCAGTCAGAGCATAATTCTTTAGAACGAGAGTTGAAATCAAAAATATACTTTTCTTGGTTCAAATGAACCATAGTTTCCTCATCAAGAACATTTTCTCAGAGCGAGAACAGATGTTCTTGTCGCTAGTATATCTTTACAAGATTATCAGAATTCCTACATTGGTAATATCCTTTTACGCGTGTAATAGGTAATGTCACCATATATTCTAAACTTGGTTCACTGGCGGTGGAAAAATTAGCAAAAATAAGCATTCTCGGAATCGCTCGAAATTAGGGTACTGGAGAACATTTTATGTTTTTCTAAAAACATGTACTGACTGTCTACAGCTTGAATAAAATACATTCCCTTTAACCCTTTTAAAAATTTTATGAAGCCCTTCCCTGCAGTGGGTTGAGTTAAACACCATATACCTCCGCTGTTCAACCATATACGGGGTGATGTTCACGTACAAGGCAGTGCCGTCTACGAATGATGACATTTATTTATTCATGTAGAGTAGTTGAATAAAAATGAAAGTTGAATATACAAAGAATTCACATAAAAGTAAGCTGTTTGCTGCTTTAAATGCTATAGTTTATACACTTGTGAGATGACATGCATACATATTAGATTCCAGTGCAGATTGGAGGATGACAGGAATGTTAGAAGTGTAGAATAGTTTGATTGGGTAACTAGTGTGCTGGTCCCTGTAACGAGCACTCGACATTATTTCATAACTTTCTAGCTGACGAATTATATGCACTGTAACTATCTTACTGCAAAAAATGACCAGACTTGTTTAAAAGCAGAACTTACCTTAACAACATGCTTTTGAGAGTTGGTTGGAGAGAGTACGTACCTGAAAATAACGAAAGCAAAAATTAAAATACAACCTCGTACGTCTGCTTCCAAGGATTAAGGAATAAATCTTAGAAATTTTACGCAAAGGCAAACAAAGCACCCTTCCTACCCGCAAAACAACAAAAACTGCAACATGGAAACATGCAGTTGGACGTAATTAAGAGGATCTGTTTATGACGTCCAGCGAGCAGGCCCGCATAGAAAGCGCGGAGTGCAACCAAGGAATTACATCCTCCGCTGGTTCGGACACGATGTACAGAGTGTGTACTGGAATATTTTACTACGTCCATATATAATTCAGGAAACTTCGTACTTGTAAGCAAGGAGGTACTCTCAAATTGAGTTAAATCTGACATTTGAAGCTTATCCTGTGCTTGTTTTCCTGACTGAACACGTAACCACTTCCAATAAAAATAAATACGACTTGTTAAGGGTCTAGGGTATAGCGCGCGAAATTGAGAATTCAAGAAAAAACGTATTCCCGTGTTAGCGAGGCGGCGTGGCCGCCTGTTCCCTTTCTCCAGTGTGTGTGACTAAGATGAGGGGAGGTAAGTCAAACAATCCAAAGGTAAGGTCAAAAGGTCCAAAGGTAAGGTCCAAAGGTCACCATAAAAATCGCATTTCGAAGCTCCTGACGATGACGTTACCTTTGAACTTACAGTAATGACTCAAAGAGAAAATTGAAGAAGAAAACTTGCGCTTCTGCAACTATTTAGCCTTTTTTGATATCGTCTTTGGTTGTTAAATTACAGGCATTTATAGAATGTATGATTTCGCATTGCGAGTTTTTTTGCACATTAAAAAACTTTTTTTAGAAAATCGAAAATAGCTGTCATTCACTAAGGTCTTAACTGTGGCCTTCTGAAATATTATATATGTAGTTTGAAAATAGGGTGAGTTATGCGAGAAATTGTGAGTTCATGTTTTACATGGCAAATACGTATGTATGAATGTGTGTATCCAGGCCCCTTAAGGCTTGTTTTAAATACTAGTAAATTGAAATTGATCTTATTTGGCAGAATCGGAAACGTAACCACAACAGAGGCTAAACTTATTCTGGTGAGGCTAGAATAGTAGGAGATGCCTATAAGGTGTTTCATCATAACTGAATAATATTCTCTTCAGGTGCAATAGTGAATATAACCTCAAATCAAAACTATAGATTAAAGCAACTAAGACTTAACATTCACTTTAATTATGAACTCCAATCTATGCTGAAAAAAATTATGGAGTTGTGTTACTTGGTATAAAATCAAAATTTAAGCCATACACATAAGATGCAGGACATTAAGAATACGTATACATACGAATATTGCTATAGATCGTTCTGTATTGTGTTACGTCGAAACTATTGGATTGATTTTAGTGAAATTTTTGCACAGTATTATTGCCGTGGCGAGGATGGAAAAGGTTTGTGGTTTTTAGAAATCGTGCCAGTGGCGGCACAGCAATAATAAAGTGACTAAAAAAATAAACATCAGCTCAAACTTAGTTGTAAGGCATTTTAGGGGTTCCTCGTCATTTTCTCCCTTTTTTTTTGGTGGGGGTGAAATTGGGATAGTTGGGAGGTGAGGCCATAAAACTCAAGCATATTTTCTACTCACAATTAAATGTATAGCCTATTATGAGTATCCATTGATCTGGGAAAGAAAGACCCTAGCGGCATAACACACTTTTTTTGGTCGGACGGGCGATGATTTGGTTCCAAGGGGATCTCAAACTACAGCTTCATGGTATGGGAAAATAATAAACTGGTATCACCGTAATGTATGGAAAGTACAGACTTAATCAACTTGACTTCATTTTTTATATTTATGTAAGGAAATCAATGAAATAAACTAATACAGTCGAACTGCCACAACCTGTACCTCTATAACCTGAACCACTCTGTAACTCTAAAAATTACATAGATAGCCAAAATTGTATCCCTCGCAGCTTCTTTCAAAAAGTTGGTTTCTAAAATTGGCAGGAATATGTTAACTTCCTTAGCTCTTACCTACAATACGTACTTGGTTTTTTATAAGAAACTTGTTTTGTCAGTGTTGCTTGTATCTGGCTTTCTGTTGTTATGTGATAATATTACATAACCTACTTAAGTGTCCATCTGACATTTGAATTTTAGCGTATCGCAGATGCTGGTTTGTAATACGGATTGGTTATCTTGTCTTGAATTGTTAAAGTGGATTTTTGTCTCACTACCATAGATTATGTGTTATAGCATTGCTCAGGATTTATTTTCTGTCGAGTATAAGGTAAATACTAGGTCAGTGTTAAATGCCGCTTTGTTAATATTCACGTGTTTATAGATGTATCTATTGCAAACTAGCAGCAGCTCTTCATCTGATGAAGACGTTCCCATTTCCATCTCCTGAAACACGAAGGTCTACAGAAATACACCAAATCAAAAAATACTATGAGTTCTATGCAAATGTCATACCACAACCACAGTACGATTATACACGCCAACCGTATGACTTTACGTCCACGAACATGCATAAAACTAAAAATTTCACCATTTTTCCCTGATGGACAATCCTCCCAGGTGTACCAACCTCATTTATATTCACTCTAATCGCTTGTTAACAAATCGACAGTTCCGAATGCATTATGAAATGCTTCCAAATTAAAATCATGTTAACTGGAGAATTAATTTGATCGATGGATTAACTGGTTGGCCAATATGTGAATGATTATGAAACCGGTCCTTACTCGAAAAAGTGTATTAAGATTCTAAATGAATGTCGGTCAGCAACAGATACGGAATTTCATATAATTATAGATATTTGTTGTCAGCACTTACTTACGAGGGGCTTTCGTAATATAAGTTCATTCTAAGGGATAATCGTATTACTGGCGAATAATAACGCAACGAATAAAGAAAATGTGTGCAACCAGTAAGCACCGTACACTAACAAAGACAAGTAGGGTCACTCGCCGTGCCGACTTTGATGTGAGTCTCACAAATGCGCGCCGCCTCGAATTCAGAGGGGTCCCTTCGTGCGATCTCGTTTTCATATAAGGAATCCGACTGTGCGATATTGTCGACGCCAACGGTCGACGTTCACTTCACTGATACGGGAGTCAATAGAAATGAATTCTATAGTATAGACAGAATATAATTTATTATTCGATAAACCATTCAACACATTAACTGCAGATGCAGCTACTGGGGTGGCAAATAGCTCAAGGAGATAGATCATGTTTTGTCAGATAGATGTAGTAATTTGGAATGTACGATTCATAATTTTTTGTCAATAACCTTACGTGTAAACATAAAAGTACTTGCGACAAAATATAGAAAAGAAGTAAACAGAACAGATCATAAAAGATTCATCTCAAAATTTGAAAAGAATATTCAAACTACAGAAGTTCAATCATTTCAGGAACTAATTGACTTAACCACTTCTTGTAAAAAAGATTCAGAATTCAAAAAGACGTATAAGATACGTGAAAACAACGACTGGATAAATCAAGAAATTCTCGAAATGATTGAAAACCAAGTTAAAATTTATAAGCAAAAAGTTAAAGAACTGGGAAACACGAATTTGGAAAATGAATTTAAAAAACTTAAGAATCAAGTCAATAGTAAAATTAAAGTATAAAAAACAGATATTTTAAAAATCAATGGGAATAAGTAGGCACAAATATAAAAAACAATGGGGCCATATACAAAGCATGTCACCGGCATTTTTTTGTGAAATACGCGCAAAACGCTCAATAACACACAAACGCTACTTATTTAGGCACCCCGGTAGATCCGACCGACTGTATCCCGTGCACCGTGTCGCGTGTTAGGTGCTCGAGATCGCCGGGCGCCAGAATCCGCCAACTTGCGTAGTATCCGAGAGCACAGCTGGAAAAACCACATTGGGGGCGCAGCTTAGAGTGACCCCACTTGTCTTTGTTAATGTACGGTGGAGTAAGCCAGAAGACCTAACTCCTTTGGGGCGACACTGATACACCTATTGATACATCTTGTTCTCAGGAAAAAGAATCGGACTGTTCAGTGGCAGATTCTACAATGACTGTATTGCGGCACATTCCAGCAGAATTTTAATACGGATGATTTTATTTAAAGTAGAAGCACGTATCTAATTAGAATAACTTTGTAAGGCAGGCGGGTGCGCATTTGTTTCTTAATTAATGATTCAGAAGTTCCTCTTGCATTATTTTCTGTTGTTTCAACTGCTTACGAGCAAATTGGCGCAAGTTACGCAATAAATATGGAAGTTTATTCTTGTGCTAAAGGGGTTGTGCTTTTTCGCAGCTGGGAATAATATTACTCCCACAAAGTTTTTATTTAAATATTTTAGTAGCCCCTTGCCACTTGATTCATGGTCGTTAAGTAACACCTGGCTGCAGATTATGTACGTGCAAAAATCTCATACACAAATACGTATATAAGCAGGAAAGTTATCATGCTATTCACGTATAGTAAACACGTTTTAGATATACTCAGTGGCATAGTTCATGACCCTAATATCTCGAAAAGTTCATCTCTCTTAGTGGCCAGAAGTATTTACTATATACCGTGTCCCAGGACAAATCCCGAGAAAAGAAATCGCACGTAGGTTTCAGAATGTGACGCCGATATCAAAAGGAATTATTCTTAAATTCGCATTTGTTACATAGAAATCAACGTTTGAAGTTTTGTTTTAAAGATGATTGAAACGTGTGTGGCCCACCTTATTTTTACAGCAAAAAAGGGCGAAAGTCGTTTAGTACGGTTAAGCTAAGCGCGCACTGGGTCGGTCGGAACGGTACGAACGGTATGCACCTTCGGCACTTTTTTTAGGTGACTGCGCTCACTGGGTCGGTCGATACGGACGGACGGACGGACGGACGGAAGGTCGGACAATAGAGACAAGCAGTCTCGCAATAGGCTTTGTGCTGTTATATATTGTGAAAACCAAAACGATATGTTGAGTGAAGAAGAAATAATTCTAATGTCTAAAGTCTAATGTTGGTAGCAGAAGAAGAAGAAGAAGAAAGGTCAAGAACTCGAGGAAAACTCAGATTTTGGGTTCATAGAAGAAATCGCAAGAGATTAGAGCTTGGAGAGTTTCATACGCTTTTCTCTGACTTGATTGAAGATGTAGTAGTTTTCTACCACCGTAATTAATTTGGGAACATCCATGCTCGCTTTGCAACCAGTATTGCTCAACTGAAACGGCGGAACGTCTGTACCGAAGCTCGAGCAGGCACCCGCCGAAGGGCTGATGAGTCATCGGTACGGCCGGTCGGGACGGTCGGGATGCCTAGAAATCTTTCTTTCGGGATTTTATCGGACGGCGGAAGGTGCGGATGGTCCTGTTCCGACAGTGACGACCCAGTGCACGCACCATAGGCAAATCAATGCTAAACATTTTTGAAAAATCCCGTGCATACCGTTCGTACCGTACCGTCCGAGCCAGTTCGTTCAAGGCTTTACGCTAACAGATCTTTTTTAATATTGTGTTTGTTGATTGTCTACCTCAGCTGGTGACCCAGTGACGAACGAATACGATAAGAGCGGCCACACATTAACCATTTCACTATCTAATTAAGGACATTTCAACTTTTTAGCTATTGAGAATAAATACATAATTTAAACATATTATAACATAAGTCGGTGGCAGAAATCATCCCTTAAAGTTTTCGGCATTCGTCCTAAGACGCGGTGTATAATGGATGGTTCTGGCCTCAACATCTGGCACGCGACACTCTGCATTGTATAGTAAATACTTTATGTCATTAAGAGAGATTAACTTTTTGGGAAATTAGGATCCTAAAATTAAGAGCCAGGTACAACTCGACGTGTGCGTATGTCCAGCATTGGATTAAAAAAATCGGTAGAACGATGATGTGTAGGAGAATTGAAAAAAATATTACTAGGTCTGCCACTAGGTAAAACCAAAAAAGTTATTCAGGCTTGATTAAGGGAAAAAGTTTTTGTAATATGTGTTCAAAAGTAGCATAATTTGCATCTGCATTACGCCGACCAACATGGTTTGGCAAACGGCAAAGCCGAATGTGTATGGACGAGTCTTTAGGTTAAGGTTTGTGCGTAACGATGCACCGCACATCGCACCGCACTTTAGTATTGTACCATAGTGTCGCATCTATAATTGGCTTCCGGTGTCCATAATGGCGCACCGCACCTAGCACTTTCTTGATCTTCAAATACCAAAGAATAATAAACATCCAAACATGAGTCCGTCTTCGTCATATGAAGATACATTGTTAAATTCTAGTTTAAGGAAGTGATACTTTATTAAAAATAGAAGTAACAAGACAGTGCACGCTTTGGTGGATTCCATCATTCTTTTAACGAGCTCAGGGTCGTATTCATAGTCGATACTTAAGGGCCCCTTAATACTTGAGGGTCCCTTACGTAAGGCTCTCTTGAGTAATACTCAAGTAATGAAATATCAACATGATATTTCCTTGCAGTCAATGCGATTTTGTAGGTTAATTTTGGAGTACGGTGTTGTCAGTTTCTGTCACATCCGGAAAGATGTCCGGCACAAAACACGAAATACTCGCACAAAATAAAAAAAGATAACAGAAAACACCAAAATGACTTAACAAATTGACTTATATTTGAAATATCACAACGTCGCCAAATGAATCCCGGCCATATCGTAGATGTTGTCTAGGAAACAGATACACAAGGAAACCCACACTTGAGGGTGCCTCAAGTATCCCTTGAAAATATAATTAGCATTTCTTTGAGTATACATGCGAATTCTATTTTCATTCTATTACGTATGAAGAAAATTGACAAAGCAAATATTTCTTAGAGATACTGCCATTCTTAACTTATAAGTTTTGGGGGAAAGGTTCTAGATTATCAATTTTTCCTTGCCCATGGCCAATAATACGTCTTAAGAAATTAATTATGAACACATTATACTGCAAGAGAAATCGCTGCGCCATTTTTGATGTAGAGGGAAAACAATATTGTGTGCCAAATAAGCCATTCATATATATTCTCGATGCAGCTGGTTAGATTTATCAATAGGTAATTATTTCATAGCCCATCAAAGGAGGACAAGTTTAGTACTCGGACAGTTGGTTCATTCAGGGCCGGTTTCTCAATGTCCAGTTAAAGTGTCAGATAGGTATCTGCTCGGGTATCTGCCAGATAGCGTTGCTATGGATACAACTGTCAGATAAGATTTATGCGACTTCGTAAGTTTAGCCTTCAATTGTTTAAGCAATTTATCTAACAGTTGCTGTTATCTTGCAGATAAATATTTAACTGGACATTGAGAAACCGGTCCTCACTAAGTGGGCTTTAGCGCTTGGGCTTTTGGCAGGAAACTTTCACTCTCCATTCGGTGATATACTACCATATCCCAGGAGGAAAATGTCGAAGTTTTGGCTTGTATATCTCATATTCTGCAAAATCAGAGGTCCACGAGACACATAATTGTTATCCCCAACACCCAGCAACAATTAAGGTACCTACTGATTGGAAGATGATGGGGTAAGACTTACCATACAGTGCAACAATGCTCTAAGAGCATTGTTAAACTTTAGTAAAAACATCAGTTCAAGTCTTTTATAAGATCGTTGGCCCTTTTTTTAAAACTGAACAGTCCAGATGGCGAAGCCTAAATATCAGACATGCTGTTAATAGGTGCTTTGAATACGTTAACGCTCGCAGACACCTCCTAGCAATCCGTTCCAGATTCTAAGCATCTTGAGAACAAAGGCGCCCTCGTATCAGTTGGTTCCTGATGTGATGGAAAATTCTCTTATACAGCAATAAGAATCTATCCTCAGATTAGAAAAAATGTAGAAAGTGACGCACTTTATGTATCTCACTCGCTGTATATTGCTCTACCGCTAGACAATACATAAATTTATGCACAAAGTGATCATACAAGAACAGTAACTGCCTCTTAGGGCCGATTGTACAAACGCTCAGTAAACTTCCGATCACGTAACCTCAAGTTCAGCGATGAACACGGTTCAACGGTTGACACGTTGTACAAATCCGGCTCTGGGAAGGATCAGCTGAACTGGATCAAAAGAGGATTGGTAGCAATGGATATAGGGCATTTGATGGCGAAACTAGTTACTTTTCTTTTTTAATGTTTAAAGTTATGCAGGTTATGTTAATGTCACGTCTATGAATTTGATGAATGTCAAATTCTGACATTCATCAAATTTTGTTGTCAGTCAAGAATTATTTTGCAATTTTATAATGGAATCCAAAAAAAGGGCGACTAAAATATCGCATTTAACTATGTCACTGACGTCGGCTATTCAGGTTAGAAACTGATCAGCTGGTCGTAAACATCAAGTAAACATCGCCATTTTAAACCTCGAACCGCCGTTAAACGCTCCCCGGTGGTTGTTCAACTTGATCCGAGCTTGAACTGAACTCAACGCTTGAACTTTGTTGGTACAACAGCAAATTAGGGATGACATCGGTTCAAAGTTGAACTCGAGTTAAACTGTGTTTGTATAACCGGCCCTTAATGATAATTATATCTCACATTCAAATTATAAATTCTAATCTAAAATCTCAGGTATTTGGGGTATCGCATTTCCGATCAAATACTTGCTAACTAAAACAAGTTGTAGAACATGAATGTATGAGTGTTACACGTGGTTGGGAAGTCGGCGAACCATATAGTTACGGTACATATACTCAAGAGGAATGCAGGACTCTTTTGAATAAATTTCGTAGCTCTAGTGCTTTAAAACACGCATAAACATTAAATATAAATTAATGTAATTCACATGCAAAGAACACCTTATGATTCAATTTTAATGAATTTCTGACGATGATGAGCTTCGCGAGAAAACTTCTTAATCCAGTGATTTTAGGATTTTATTTCTACAATTATATGTTTAGAGTATATGTAAATCGATATTTTTGGATTAATCATGACATTGTATTGGCAGATCATAGGACTTACAAAAGTGTAACACTCTGTAATCATCTTATTAAAATAGACAGTACCTTCTATATTAAAGAAGGGCCAATGAATTTTCTTTTGCTTGGTCACTACTACACCGAATATTCAAAAGTATATAACCTTTTTGTCCTTCCGTGAATATCAATCACAATGCACAAATATACTTCAACAATTGCTTTTCACCAAGGTTGCCATGGAAGTAAACGATCTTCATAATTTACATGAAATTTCCAGGTTAATCACAAATATTGTCTAGTAGGTATTGTTTTTATACACGACGCTCAGTCAAACTGCGGTCATAATTTAAGCAGTCCGTGCAAGATCTGACATGTTAATAGATGTATGAAAGGCTAGTACTTTTGACACATTCTTTTTCGTCTTTTTCTAGTATTACCTGAATTTGTACAATAATAATTATATGGTGCACTCACTCGTATTTATGTATCATTATTCTTCTTTTTTGTCTATATTTAGGTATCAATATTTTGAAGTAAAATGTTGTGTATAGAGAATTTGTAACAGTACTTGAATCTCACAATTTATGATTTCAATGAATTTATCGTTTCAGTTATTATTAAAAAAAACCAATGAATCATTAAAAGTTGAATGAATGAATGAATGATAGAGGGAGAGAGGCTATCTGGTGGTTACCACCAGTGCATAGGCCTTCCAACGGGTCCTTTTGCACCTCTCCTTACCCTAGTTCCCAAGTCCAGCCCTCATCGCAAATCTGAGGATGGCCTTGGGTCCTGCCCATCCTATATCCTCAGGTTCAAGAACCCTTGAACCGAGTAATCATTAAAGGTTAGTGTGCCTTAAAACGCTACGCTTTTGACAGGTTTTTTGCATAATATCGAACATAACGCAAAATGCTTCGGGTTCAAAATCATTCTGGCTTGTGTCTGAACTATGTGGTATTTGCGGTTCTAGCTTGAGCACCAAAAAATACGGTGTTGTTATTAAAGATATGTTTTTCTTTCAATGTTACAAAAAATTCACATGAGATTGCGAAATTTTTTGTCGACCTGTATTGATACTATGATGACTATGATACTACCAAATACCCTGTCTCAAAAAAACGTAGTTTTGATGGCTGGTGTTACACTGCTATTGAATATTCAGGAATAGATTGAGAAAAATTCGCTCAAACTTATTAAACTGCATACTTCTCCGATTTAAGGTCTATGTAAAACTATTCGCATTTTCTTCTCGGCGTAATAATGCATTCAATACCTGCAGTAAAGCATTAGTTCTATTTTATTAGAATGCTCTTACAATGTTGCCGGAATGCTATTCGAGACTAAATCATAAACGTCGTTGTGGTTTTTACATCTTTAATAAACAGAAAACTGCGATGTTTTATTGAAAAGTTCTGAGGGAAAAGTATGCTGTATATTTCATTTTAGTTTACAGGTTTACGACGCTTGCGAGATGAATAAGTAATCGTAATTGTAGGCACTAACTTTGTAAGTTTATTCTGCGTTTTTAAGATTTGGTTCAGTAAACTGATCCAGAATAGCGTAGTGCTGATCAGATGTAGATCTTGGTAAAGTTACAGTTGTCACCATATATTGCTGTAAATTAACAAGTGAGTTATTTCCATTACCGCGAGTTGAATACTAAGTATAATTTACACATAACAGTTACGAACCACTAACAACTTAACCTCACTTCTGTCACTGACATGAATACTTTACACGGTCCGAAGTGATCATACGCATTTCCAAGAGATCAGTACGGGGATCAGTACTGGTATCTACACCTTTTCCAGTTGTTAATCGGAAAGCATCAGTTGTGATTCAGAGAGCATCATAGAGGGTGAGTTTTTAGCTCGGACGATAACTCCACTAATATAGAAGGAATATTTTGATTTATACAGGGTGATCCATAACTACGTGGTGATGCAAACATATATTTTTTTGAATGAGACACCCTATATATTATTTTATTTTTAGATTCTACTAATACTTTCTCTTCTCACAATATAAGGTATTATGATATTATACAGGGTATTTCAAAAGTTATGACGATTTTTATATTCAAATCGCTGTCAAACGAACGTACTGTATATCAAAAAGTAATGAATCAAAAATTATTTTTTTAAATGAAAAGATTAAAAATATCCTCTAGTTTTAAAATCGGCTATAAAAAAGCTCGCGACTCATATTCGTATGCAGGGTGATGTAGAATGCAAAATCCAGATCTTTCTCTTTTTTGTAATTAAACCTTCAATATTTTATTATACCAAAGAATTGTTTTTAATGTGCCCTTTCATTTTTGTATAGCACTTGTTAGACATGCATCCATCAGTTTCTGAGACACTTTGATTTATTTGGTAAATTTAAAATATACCTAGCTTCTATTTGTGTTCTGAAATTTATTTATTTTGAGAAAGTACTATCGATTTTTATTTTACTTAACAAAGAACTAAATTGTAAGTTCATGATAGTATTTGATGAAGTAAAAGCCCTAAATTATCGAGATGGTAAAGTCACGTATGCCGGGGAAACAATTTTGTAGGCGTGATGCATAATTATCAAGCAGATTTATCAGGTAGGCTTTGAAAAATTGATAGTTTTCATAATCTGCTCAATAGTTCCGTACCGTGTGAAAAATCAGCTTTAGAAATTAATTTTTCCATTGAGGGTATTTAAGAGAATCTTTGAGAAATTGCTTACTTGCCTCTAGAATATATCAACTATGAATAGCAATATCTAGAACGGAGGCACTCTAAAACTAATGCGTTTGAAAGATTGAAGAACGGTTTTATTTGGACTGTGTCACCTAATATTTTATAGCCCACCTGATAGATCTGCTTGATAATTATACATGACGTCTATAACATTGTTTCCTCAGCATACTTGACCTATATTATCTCGTTAATTCAATTTTTTGACTTGATCAAGTACTATTGTGGCCTTATATTTTAGTTGTTTGTTAAGCAAAAATAAAATTTTATAGTTTTTCTCAAAACACATAAATTTTAGTAAGTAAATAGAAAGTATACTTAAAATTTGTAGCAAAATCTAAATATTTCAGAAACTAATCAATGCAGCCATAACAAGTGCTATACAATGATGAAAGAGCATATTAAAAGCAATTATTTGGTATAATAAAATATTGGGGGTTACATTTAAAAAAAGAGAAAATCTAGATTTTGCATTCTACATCACCCTGTATACGAATATGCGTTGCTAGCTTTTTTTATAACCGATTTTAAAACTATGGGATATTTTTTATCCATCCGTGTAAAAAAATGATTTTTTTATCACTTTTTGATATACATACATTCGACAGAGATATGGATATTAAAATAGGCATAACTTTTGGAATACCCTGTATAATGTAACAATACCCGATATTAGGAGAACGGAAATCATTAGCAGAATTTGAATAAGGAATAATATACAGGGTGTCTCATTTAAAAAAATGCATGTTTGCATCACCACGCAGTTATGGATCACCCTGTATAAATCTAAATATTTTCTGAGCAAGGAGCACATCCGTGGCTACAACATTTATATACAACTTTTTTTCCTACAGTAGCAGGAGTCACCCTGTATGTAAATCAAAAGAATCAAATGAAAATCAGAACAGTCAATTGAAAATCAGAATGCGTCACACGTAAATCAGAATATTACTTTCTGATTTACATTCGATACATTCTGATTTTCATTTGATTATTCTAATTTACATACCATGCTATCTGATTTACAACTGGTAAAGTAGTAGTAGGCGTTGTAAATAACCTACGGCTAGAGCGTGACATGAAAAATAATTCGCGCTGTTGGTTTATAGGTAGTATTACTTGTTCCATTGTAATTTGGTAATCGCTGTTATACCATTAAATATACTTCATGGGAGTAGTAAGTAGAGTAGATAAGTAGTAGTTTTATGCAACAGGTCAGCTGCCTACATAAAATAGCTACGTAATAGCTGTGCAAGAATGACTTTCGATGCTGTTCAGTTCCTTCTGTAGTATTTATACAACAGACCTTCCTCTTATTCCTTTGAGGTGCGAAGTGTATGTAGCATATTTTATGAAACTGTTGTTTACTAACTGTTCAAAGCTATTAGTAGTAACTATATTCGAGCCACTACCAAGCAGAAAACTTTAGCCTAGTATACAGGGTGTTTATTTGAAAACTTCACACCCTGGATTTCTCGAAAACCGCTGACCAAAAGAAAAAAACGCTGAGATACTTCAAAGGATTTGTCAAAGGGGACAACTTTTTAAACAAAAGCTACTCCACCCCCTTGTACCCCGTCAATTGAACATGTATTGCAATAAAAACTGATATTTTCAAGTTTTTGTATTCTATTTGAACAAGCTAAGATACATAAGGATTCTAATTCTCTAATAAAACGAATGGACCTATGTTAAAAAACAAACGTCAAAATAAAGTGCCTGGACACACCTTTAAAACAAGGTACTACTCGATACCCCTTGTCATTTATAATTTTTAAGGGGATGATCCTGGGGGGAGAGGGTACTAAGGGGATAAAGTAGTTTTTGGTTAAAAGTTGTTTCCCTTGACAAATATTTTGACGTGTCTGGGCGTTTTTTATTTCAGTTGGCGGTTTTCGAGAAATCTGGGGTGGGAAGTTTTCAAATGAACACCCTGCATATAGCGTTTTCAGTTCTGAGTAGTGTTTTAGGTTATACGCATTAATAGATTAATAGATACAATGTCTGTTTTTACGAAACGGAAAAAAGTGACAAGAATTACTGCATTCTATAGGCAAAACGACGCGTAATTCAGAAAATAATATGCTCAAAACTGCTAGTAGTGGCAAGAAAACAACGACTCCGGGCAATGTAGATCGCAGAGCAATCATAATCCATTAATAGAGAGTAAAGGAAAATCCCATTGCTCAATCAGCAACTGAATGAATTGACCTAACAAATAATTGGCTTGAAAATCCACTATTTACGCAACATTTTATAAAAGCACTCCAACCGCATAACCCAACAGATTAGACAGTTATTGAAAACACGATGCAACAAGGCAGTAATAATTCCTGCCCGTATTTGACATGTAAGCATGCGCACTACTACAAAAATACTGCCTGGCGGTAATAAAATTAGTGCCTGCCACTATTTATGGACGCCTTGTGTCGCGGCCATGCAAAGGCACTATTTTGACATATGATTCTTTCCGTTGTTTTGAGACACGGGATTTAATATTTTTAAGATGTGACTGGTGAACATAATAATAAATAAGATAAGCTTTTTGAGAACCAGGACTAATATTTATTTGTATACTTGACAAATAAGTATATTGGTGATTGATGATGGTGATAGGAATAAAATATACCATCTAAATAGGTGTAAGTAGGTCAATAATAATTTTAAAAAGTTTTTATTGTTGTTGTGTAATTGTAACACAGGTGGAAATTATGGACTTCTGTGTACATAACACAGTAAAAAAATTAAACCGAAGTTGCGTCTCTTTTTAGGTTGAAATTAAATCCGCGCATAACAGAACGCATCAATAACTCCGTTTCAGAGACAATTTCAAGGTCAGGCAATGCCTGTCACTATTAGTTTAAGGACGGCACTATTAGTGGATGGCACTATTTCAATAGCTTTCTATTATATATTATATATTCTGTAAGACTTTGCTTGTTGCTTTACAACAGGATTACTTAAGTAAGCTAAAGGAGTAGATGTCATGTAACAGTTCTATACAGTTAAAAATGTTTAGCCACGGAATTATCGAAAACCATTGATTAAAAGAAAAAACGCCAATACACGTCAAAAGATTTACAAGGGGGACAACTTTTTAACCAAAAACTACTCCCCTGCCTTGTACCCTCTGCCCTCCAGGGTCATCCCCTTAAAATTTTTAAATGACAAGTGGTATCGAGTAATATCTTGTTTCAAAGGCATGTCGAAGCCCTTTATTTTGACGTTTGTTTTTTTCAAATCGGTCGATCCGTTCTCTAGAAAATTAGAATATTTGTGTATCATAACTTGTTCAAATAGAATACAAAAACACCCACGAAAATATCACTTTTTATTGCAATATGTTTAAAGACGGAAATGCCAAGGCGAACTGATGAGCTCAGGGCCGCAGCGAGCCTTTCATTTGTCAATTTTATGTTTGTTTTCATGCGACTAACGCTTTGTGGCGTCCATTCGATGTCACTGTGAATCAAAATGCGATCATATGGAGACCATTTGGTGGTGTGCTACATAACCAGAGTCAAAATGATTATGAATCTCTCAAAAAGAAAAAAAAAGGCGAACTGAGCGGAAAGCAGCAACGAAGACCTGTGGTTCGCTCTATCACCTGTCGAAACACAGCAGATTGTATTTTAGATGTTTGAGAAATTATTCGAGGAGAACCAACATAAGAAGATAGGCGTCACCAAAAGAATATTTTCAGCGATTCAGTTACAACACTTATACGCGAGTGTGAATCTCAAGATGTGTAAAACATGTTGAAAAGGTTGAAGCTGAATACAGATAATCGTAGATAACTGTCGAACCTGTGATCATCAACATTAATAGTGACACATAATTTAGCTCATAGCTACTGGATTTTCCGAGGGGTTGACCCAAAAACCATACTTGGAGCCAGCTAAGCAGCTACCGACATTATATACGGTATATGATTTAAAATAGCAATGGCACCAATGAATACTAATCAGGTGGTCGTCCGCACATTTATACTATATAACTGGAAGTGAAATAATATGATTTCTGCAACCTCTGTTACCGAACGGTCAATCTATCAGTTACAGCTGAAATAATTCATACTAACTCATACTATAAAATAATACACCAAAAAATCAAAACGATCACCACTGATGTAAAATGCTTCCTAGTCCGAACCTGTGGGTCTTCTGGCACCCTTACACTTGAAGTGGATTGACTTTATAATCTCTAATCCCATCAAAGGGCGAACCGCAGTGTCTTAAAATTTTGGATAAAGCTTACACAGAAGTTAGATATTCCTTTGTAATTACGAGTATATTGTTTGCTATAAAACAACCTTTGAACAAATAGAAAATAATGAATACCATACAACAAATAGATTCTGTAACCTGTTGAGTTCTATGTTGAGCGAAATGCTGCTCTGTGCACGATGCGCAATGAACTTTTTCCGTCGCCTCCCTAGCAACAGCTCTCGATGCAACGACGGGATGTGGAACAGTATCCGATTACAAAAGGACGTCCAGCGCTTTTGTTAAACAGATCCTGATTTGTCAGTGACGATCAAAGGGTGCCCTGCCTGGAACGCTGGTGCTCCACAGCACATTTGCAATACCATTGGACATTCTCGTGTAGTACTTAATTGGGTAAATGCATCATTTATAATTTTACAAACCAAGCTGGATCATTTATAATGTTTTCTTCAGATTAAGCTATTATTTGTTAACGTGCGTGTGAAGGGGTTGTTATAATGCACTGAAACTAAATATTCTCAGTAGGGCAATATAAATATGGTAGAATCAGCCCGTCCTCTACTTTTTATATTCTTCATACTGTAATTAATTAGATATTAATATGCAGACATTTTGTTACCAAACATGTTAAGATACGGCAGGTTGGTGAATGTATTATAAATTTGCAAAATAAAACATTGTATAATTAGACAATTACTATCTATTATTGTGTCTTTCTTTCGTCACACACCGCTGTCTATACGAATTAATGAACACTGCAGCTTTGAATCTGAATTTCTCTGTTCGTAATTATTATTTCTCTCTTACTTCTCACACCGATAGGTGAGATGAGTATTGTAATAAATAAAACTTTCGATTTTGAGATAATTTGCTTTTTGGGCGTATTATGATACCTACGTAACAAAAATCCATATCGCTCATTTCTGCCGGTTTGTCTGTCGGTCTGTCTGTCTATCTGTCGGTAGGCGTTCTTCTAGCCTCGTAATCTTAGCAACCGCTGCATGGATGGTGATGAAATGTCGGTAACGATGTGCGGTGGGGTCCTAGTAGATAATGCTGCTAAAATTTTTAAAACCGATGCATATACGGAGGAGTAATTAGCAAAAGACAAATCGTTGATAACAACAAATGTTCCCCAACCTTAGCTTTTAGGCGATTCAGGGTTTCTGGCCATTTTGTACGTTTTTTTGGGTGGGGTTGACATTGGGGCGTTTGGGGGGGGGGGGGTTGGCGGGGAGCTGTAGAATCAAAAAAGTTACAGTATTCATAGTGGGCTGTCGATTGACCTGTGAAAGGAAGACCTAGCGGCATAACACATTTTTTTGCGGGCTTGGTTTGGTTAATTGTGAAGGTGTCTCGGACTGTGGCTTCATACTATGGGAAAATAATTAACCGGTATCACCGTTATATGTAGGAAGTACACTGCAACATCGTTTAATATTATCCTGTTATGGAAACCTTTTGGACAAAAAAGCTATTATTATTTTTCAGTAATATGTCTCAGTTATTATTATTATATGTTAAAAACAAAAAAGTGCAGCTCGGGCTCCGACACACCGAGCTGCTGTTCCATTACCCAATGACTACTCCTCACACCGTGAGGTGAGCAATCACTGGGTCCGCGAATCGTGCGCCCTAAGTAGACGAATGGACCCAAGGATGACTGCCTTCTGCATTCTGGCGGCTAAGATGTGCGCCGCCGCACGGCACACCGGTATTTTGCGCAGTGCAGAGAGCAGCGTATTCCTCATTCCCCCTAGGGATCCAATGACCATAACCAGCAGACTTACAGTGTAGTCTGGCCAGAGCCTGCGAAGTTGTCCGAGCAACGCCTGATATTTGGTCCGCTTTTCCTCCTCCTTAGAGACGATGTTCACTTCGGCAGGCGCCGAAAACTCAATAACGAACATCGTCTTCTGTTGGTGGTCGAGAAGGACTATGTCGGGCTTGTTTGCCTGTACAAGCTCGAGCGTAGGGAACGAGTAGTTCCAGTAAATCCGGCATCTCTCGTTCTCCACAACGGACTCTATATCCCCTGGAGCGTATGGCAGCACCGGTGTCTCATCGATACCGTATGAGTGCCTTAAATGATAGTAGAGCACTCGTAGAGCCGCGTTGTGCCGATGGACGTAAGCCGTCCCAGCGTACGTCTTACACGCCGACAAGAGATGCATAAGCGTCTCTGGCGCCTGTCGGCAAGCTCTACAATGGGTGTCGGGTACATCTACACCCATAACCCTTCTACGGTATACCAAGGTGTTGAAGACACCGTCTTGGCAAGCCATTATAAAGCCCTCAGTCTCCGACTTCAACCCACTAGACCTTAGGAAAGAGAAGGTCAACTGCTCAGACAAGCCATGCTCTTCTAGATGTTTGTAGAAGATTCCATGCATTGGCTTATCTTTATGAAGTCTTAAGAGGAAGTCGACTTCGGCAGTTTTAATGTGGGCTTTTAATTCTGCGGGAGCAAGTTCCGTAATGGACTGCTGACACCTCCGCTTGAAGTCGAGTGTGAGGCTGAGCTCCTCGGCTGCTCGTTTCGCTGCGCTAAAAAGAAAGGCTCCTTTTCCCGCATTCTCGTGCTCTCGCACGAAGCGGATCAGGGGATCGGTGCTGTTCGTTACATAGCAGGCAGTGGCCAGTACTACTCTGTTGTGCAGACGCTCCAAACTCAATAGTCCACGCCCTCCCAGGTGTCGCGGGAGGTATATTCGCGGGACATAGGACTTAGGATGCAGGCTTCTCTCCACATTCATCCTTCTGCGGGTCTTCGTGTCGATTTCCTTCAGCTCGTTCACTTTCCAGTGTATAGCACCAAAGGTGTATAATAACAATGGGACCGCAAGCATGTTTGTGGCAGCGACTTTGTTCTTGCCGGACAGTTCTGACGACCAGATCTGCCGGAGTCGGTGCAAATACTTGCGGCGGAGACACTCTTTAACCAATGTTGCCTCTTGGACATGACGCTGCGCCACTCCAAGGTAGGTATAAGTATCTCCGGCATGCAGTTGTCGCAAGATGCTCCCATCAACGAGCTGTTCCTCATCTCCACTATCTACGCTTCGTCCTTTCTTGAGATGAACCAATGCACATTTGTCTGTCCCGAACTCCATTCCGATAGCATGACTGTACTCCTGCACCACCCTCAGCGATTGTTGTAGTTCGCGTTGGCCGGAGGCATAAAGTTTTAGGTCATCCATATAAAACAGATGGGTGACCTTGTGCCTCCGGTTATTGGGCGTGCCACAGTTGTATCCTTTAGTATTTCTCAGCGCTATGGACAGGGGCAAAAGTGAGATGCAAAAGAGCAAGGGACTCAAGGAGTCTCCTTGGAAGACACCTCTTTTCAATGACACCAACTCTGTCTGAACCCGAGTTTCACCTGATGTTATAGTGAACCGGGTCTTCCAGAGTGGCATCAGTTGTTTGATGCATCCCACTATCTGATTATCCACCGAAAGACATTCCAACAGCCGCACAATGAGCTCATGAGACGTGCTGTCGAATGCCTTGCGATAGTCAATCCAGGCCATAGAAAGGTTTCGCTTGTACTGCACGGAGTCCTGCGTGACACATCGGTCAATCAACAAGTTCTCCTTGCAGCCAGCTACTCCTTTCTTTGACCCTCTCTGTTCATACACGTCGAGAAATACAGGATTGACAGCTTGAAGGAGACGCATGTACAAGATTCTGGTGAAGAGCTTGTAACATGCGTTCACACATGTTATTGGCCTGTAGTTTTTGGGATCAGACAAATCTACGGTCTTCGGGAGAAGCACGGTTCGACCCCCGACAAACCAAGCCGGAATTGGCTGCTCCTGATTTAGCCACGAGTTAAAAACTCTAGCTAAATGCCGGTGGCAACTGGGGAATTTTTTCCACCAGTAGGTGTTTATGCCATCCGGGCCAGGAGCTGCGAAATTCTTTGCGCCTCGTAAGGCGTCAAGAATTTCTTCCGTGTTTATCGGATGACGCAGTACATTCAAGTTAGGAGTCCTCCTACAAACGGACTCGAACTGCGCCAAGGCCGGAGTGTCTGCTGAGAAAGGTTTGGGTTGTTCGTAAATGTCCCTCCAAAACGCCTCCACGCGATCAGCAGTTGGCGGCTGCTCTATGGCTGGAGGCGGCTGTTGGAAAAGGCGAGAAGGTCTTTCGTAGAACATTCTGTTCTGCTCCAGACCTCTCGCCCGCGCCACCAACGATCGCTTAGCAGCGATTAGCATCCGTATCCTGTCAAGACAGTGTTGCTTGACAACAACCAGTACCGCTTGACTGAGTGTATGATGGTCGCGCCTCAACCCGTAGGCTATCTGGCGCACTCGGCGCGTAAAAGGCTTCCCAGCCGCTCTATATTCCATCACACACTGGACACGGGATGCTTCCTGGCGAGCCAACTGGATTTTCGCTTCCATTTGGCGCACCCGTCTCTGTGCTCTCTCAACAGGAGAGTCTCTCACTATCCCCTGTCTAGCTAGCCTCAGAGCCGCAGCGTAAATTTCGCAATTGATGCTCCAAATGTCAGAGGCCTCCGATAGACGTTCACCAACAACCTCATCCTCTCTCTTCAAATCTGCCAGCTTCAAGGACCTTCCGTTGTTATGCAAGGCCCTTCGGTCCCTGAAATCCCCAGGTGAGACGACTTGGTCGATTTCCCTCTCAGCGGGCCTTACCGGCGAACTTTCAGCCTGGTTAACAGGCCTTCCGTCCGCCGGAGGGGCAGGCTGAGCTGGAGCACGAACATATCCCTGCCTCCGGAGGTACGATACATAATCTCGCAAATTCTGAGAGGTAAGCGTGCTATGCTCTGGGTGCATTTCACACCACCTCTCACACATGCGGGACATGTATCCCCTACGGCGCGGGCTACTGCTCTCGTAGCAGCTCAGCAGGTCATCCTTGAGCTCCGTCGTCCACCTAAAACGGTCCATATCATTGCGGGGGTCGTCATCAGGGCGATTCGAAGCACCGCCACCTTGCCCAACGCCGGCTTCCGAAACCGGCTCGGTGTGGGTGCTTTTCCTTCGAGGTGGTCGAACCCGAAGATAGGGCCCGTCAGATGGTTAGCCTTAGGGCCCGCAGCCGACATTTCCGGAGGCAGCCGTCCAAATTGCCTCCAGAGGATGGACCTGTGAAGGTTGCCGACCGACTTACATCCTTTGGCTTCGGTATACCCCTCGGTGTCGCCACGCACCGAATAGCCTCTTGATGTTGGGCGGCTTCCTGGGGGTTAATTAAAACAGCCGCTTCTAACATGAAGAACACACGCTGTCGGAGTACCGCTCCTCACATGGAGATCCGTCGTGTCCTATTAATTGTGGAATAGCCGATCCTCTGGATGCAGACGCTATTCCACTGAGCTAGTTTTGGTCCGCCCCGAGTATTTGATTTCCCCGGTACCACCCATATCTGGGAGGCGTTCCCCTATCCGCCACCTTGGGGAGGCGCCACTGAGGGGATCTAGCAACCCCTCGCGCATTATTATTATGATCCTATTTAATCTCGTACATTGGCTCTATTCATTGACAGTCGTCTAATTTAGTCTGAACATTCATTGATTAACGCCACTTCAGTTTTTTATCATCCAACAATGTACGTACGTACAAGCACCGTCAAAAAATAGATAGATGCTACACAGAGAAAAGGACGTTTGAGATAAAAAGACAGTCCTTTGGTAGAAGGAAGAAGGATGAAGTAATAGTAAATGACATTAAAAATGCAAAACCCAGGATATCTTGTTTTATTTTGATAAAAACTTGTAGATATATTCGCTATCATGTATATTCACGCCGATAAAAAAATCTAAGGTATTCCGAGCAGTACTTTTTTTTATTATTGACGTTTTGGCATATCAAGGCTTTAACGCAATAAACCTGTTTTCGAATGATTTTAGTCACTTTTCGGTATTAGATGTGTTTGGTATCATCCTGCTTTACCACATTAGTTCGTAGGCAAATTTCACATAACTTTCCGAGTTTGAAAGGGGTCGGATAGTACGGTTGAGAGGTACTGTGTGTAGCGGAGCTGTGAAACAGTGCGGGTGTTTCCACCAGAGATATGCTAGGAAGATGAGCGGTGCGAAGAAGTGTGGAGAAGCTGTGAAACGGTGTGCAGATGAGCGTTGCGAGTATGTTTAGAGGTTCTTTTCAGAGTTTTTTTTTGCTCGCCTATATCAATAGCACACGTCCCTCGCCCACATCCCTAGCACACATGCCTCGCAACGCATTTCCAGCGCACATCTCTCGAAACACATTAATATAGCACACATTCCTCGCCAACATACCTTGTCTTGTACATACAGAAACTTCGCTCCGCTAAGCCGTCTCCACCACAGCTGTGCTGAGCGGGGCGAGGTAATTCAAGCGATTCTATTGGTTGGTTAGAAACACATTTCTCCTCGCACATCTCTGGTGGAAACGCAACCTTAGGCTCATAGCTTTCAGGGACCGATTTGCCACAAGGGCAGTTGCGGACCAGTTGTTCAATGTAGTAGGAAGAGCAATATCGGTGAGGACAGTTTATCGCCGAATAAGATCTTTCGGGCTTTTTTTCATACCGTCCTCATATTGTGCTACCCCTGACCACAGAGCATCGACGGCAACGATTGGCATGTGGATTAGCTAAAGACGAGAATGGAATATGGAATGTTGTGTTCAGCGATGAATCCAGATTTTGCCTAGGAATGCATGATGACCGTTCCAGAGTAAGGAGGAGACGTGGTGAAAGACAAAATGTCCAATTTTTAATTCAGCGCCATGTTCACCGCACCGTGGGTGTTATGGTATGGGGGTCTATTGCTTACGGCAGTCGGTCACGTTTAGTATTGATTCAAGACAGCATGACCGTTCAGCGATACATCAACTAGGTGTTACGACTATACTCGTATATACATTTGCTTTCCTTTCTGCAAACTGCAACTAACAGAGAAGATACATAGGAGCAAGGCCATCAGTTAAAAAGAGACACCTAACCCGTCATACATCCTAAATTCCCATTACATTCACATCCAGTCGCAGTAAGACGATGGAGTGCATTCACGCATTGACTAGGTTATAAGTATGCTTGTAGCCACGTTTTAGCATGAAAATAGGCATCTACGGAACTGCAAAAGCATGTCAAATTGAAATTATCCTATGATTAGCCTGTGGTCAGGGTCATAATATATTTATTGTAAGGACTAGCGTGACCGCCTTGGACTAGCAGGCCGCTTAAAAGTCCTTGAGCTCTGAAGAGATTAAATCAAAACTGGCATGGGACTTTTTCAACACTGTCAGATTGCTAGAGTCAAGCAACTCGGCATAACTCCAGCTTTTCAAATATTTTTTATTTTGAGAAATTGAGGCATCTTTGGACAACCAGAAATAACGAATTTCTTGGCTATCATAATAGTAATAGCAGTAGTAGCAAATGCGTAAATGATGCCCAATAACGATAACGAAGGTCGACCAATTTTACCTGCATGCTCTCTTTCACTCATTGAAGAGCCATTATGATCAAAGTGTAAATTGTAAAACAACCGGCAATGCTTCCGCTTCATACAGCTGGGCCTTATTTTTGAGCTGTTAACCAAATAAATGGAAGTTAGAAGATCTAAATCTTGCCAACTCACTGTGAGGAGTTTTGCGTCACTAAACGTCGCCAATTGCAGTCGCCGAACTACGATTTTTGGTCGCCAACTTAGTCTTGAAATCGCCACTTTGGCGAAAAATAGGCACGCCTGCCAACCCTGCGAGTAGCGGGTGTGGAATGGAAGGTGGGAGGTAGGGGATATTATGTTATTTGTCGAACCGGTTAAAGGCTATCTTATCTTATCGGCTATCTGCGTCTGATGCCTTTATATCGGCATTCTAGTATGCTGCTTGCCAATCGTGTATATACAGGGTGTCCTATGACGACTAAGATAAGCAATATATCAGAGCTGGGCAGTAATAGCGAATTATAATTTTGGGCGTGTAAAGTGAAGCAAATATAGTACCTTCTCTTATTATTTTGTCGCCCAATGAGGTATTTGTTTTTGGTCACGTGACGTTTGATTCAAAAATTTTAATGGAACACCCTGTATATTTATGACATTTTGTGTTTCTCCCGATAAAACAATTCCAACAAACTGGCACACTTGGGGTCTAAAGTGATTAATTCAAGAGCCACAGGTACTTAAAGGACCACTACCATTATGAAACACTACCAAAGTAATTTAACTATAGGTATACACGTTATAATCAATGGTAGTGTTACCATAATTTAAGTACCTGTAGCTCTTGAACTAATAACTTTAGACCCCAAGTGTGCTGGTTTGTTGGAATTGTTTTATAGGGAGGAACACAAAAAGTCACAAATATATAGGATGACCCATTAAACATTTTGAATCGGACGTCACGTGTCAAAAACAAACCTCATTGGGTGACACAGTGACAAGAAAAGATACCATGTTTGCTCTAATTTAAACCCCCAAAATTACAATTCGCTACTACTGCCCAATTCCGATATATTGCTTGTCTTAACCGTCTTGGGACACCCTGTATAAGGCTTGCTTTTCTTTTCTGCAGTAAGTGTAATCATCAAAATGTACTTGATATAGCTATTATTCCTTCTTTTATCTTATATCAGGTCTGACCTAAAAAATGGCTTGTCACTAATAACAAAATTATAACAGTACGTTTGGAGCTATTTGTTACCTTTTGAAAATTGAAATTGTTGCTTGAGTTGTAACTGGTTCTGGACTTGTTCTCTTCTAATGTGATGGAATGTAAATGCTTGAGTCCTGTGTTGTTTGAAGGTACTTAAACAAATTCTGTATTGTGTAAGACTTCCGCAGCGATAATCCAATGAACTGTTGGTTCTTGGGCTGTTCGGCCGCCGCCTTGGCGTCGGCGCGTGTCGAGAATGCAGTCTCTCAGAACACGCCGGACAGGTGACAGCAGCTTCTGAGGATGCCGACCACTCGTGTTGGCAAAACGTCGAGGCCGGCCGAGCAGCCCAAGAACCAACAGATCATTAAACTAATTCTACCAGACTGTAGTATAAAACGAAAAATGCCGTCACAAAATAAGCGATTCTATAACTGAACGACGTGAAGCGATAATTTCATTCAATTTATAAAGAATCCGGATGTATAACGGGGAGACAACCTCATTTTTATCTTTCCGCATAGATGTTCCGTGACCCCATTCATCGGAAAATGATACATAAAACTATCATCCAGGAAAATCTCGACGATCTGCGGAAAAGGAAAAGGACGATGCTAAGGTACGCTTATACTGCTGCTGCTGCTACTTTTACGACCATGCAATAAATAGTCTCCAATCGAATTCCTCCATATAAAGTATATGTTCATGTTTCGCGAATCTGTTTGGTACGTTTATGGATTATTTTTATTCGTGGTTATATTTTGAACGACGTACTAAAGCTATGAAGCATATATATTGTCACGACGGCCTCTTTTTTCTTCACCAAAGAATCAAACTGTACGTAACTTTCACCGTTTTACTTCACAACTCAATACAATGTCTCTTAACCTTTTCTCAACTAGAACTCAACTCAACTGAACTGAACTACCACGCTACCCGTGGCGCCTTATATACATCATGTATGACAACCAATGACAACTAATACAAATACACGAATACCATAATATACAGTATGTTACATTCTTCCCCCCTTAGCGTTCGGCGTCCTCGACGAACAACTTCGATTCTTGTATCACCACAGACATCAGCATAGTCCTTCGGTTTTCCACTTTCCGTACATAACCTGTAGACTACGTCGTTGAGGCGCTTCATCACCACGTAGGGTTCCTCCCCATGGCGTTGTAGCTTCGGACATCTACCCTTCCTTCCGTCGTGTGTTGCAAGACCATACCAGATCACCTCGTATCTGCGATATTCTTTGCCCAACTTACGATTCTCATTTTCAGCTCCAGCAAGATTCTCTTTTTCTAGCTCTGTTATCATTCGCTTCAGTTACACCTTTCGTCTTGTCGGTTGTCCACTCTCGACACTCCCTTCTCGTCACTCAGGTTGCTCTCCAGTTCCTTAGTAAGTCTGCTGAGTTTGTCTTCCAGTTGCGTAATCCTGATCTTCTGCTTACCATTCTCGCTCCTGAGTTGCGCGGCTTGATCAGAGTCCCATGACACGTTTTTGAGCACAACGTTAAGCTTGGTCCCTACCTTCGCGTTTCCTCTCTCCAGCTGCGCCAGTATCTGCTTCAAATCTACATCGTCATTTTGCATCGCTGATATTTCGTATACACCTTTGTTTGCATTTTCAATGACTTTGTTCGGATTCTTCTTTAGCCTATGACTAACCTCGCTTTCCTTCTGCGCAATCTTCTGCTTTATCTTATTATGTCCGTACTTCAATTGTTTCATCCCAGAACTATCAGCCTTTGCTGCAGCCAAAGCGTCTTCCAGCTCCTTTTTCATTCGAACGTTCTCATCTTCCAAATTCGCCAGTTGCCCTCTCATCTTATTGTCAACATCTCTTGCTTTATACAAGTCTTCCACGACCTTTCTCACACTATCAAGCGTATCTGTCATATCTGATTTCATCTTCTTGATTTCTGCTTCATGATGCACTAACCTTTCTCTCAACCTTGACTCGTCTTTTGGCGGTCTTTTTGGCCTGCACAACCGCGTGGTCTAGGTTTTCCTTTAAGGATGCGTTCTCAGCCTCCAGCTGGGTAATCTTCTGTTTGAGCCTTCCATTTTCATCCTTAATTTGATCAGATCTATCCCCGCTTTCTTCGGCTGATCCAAAGCCTTCAATCTCTTGATTTCATTTTTCAAAGCAGAAACTTCTCTGTGGTGTTTTTCGTTGAGCTTTCTCAAGGCTGCCTCGTGTTGATCATTTTTCTTCAACATATTCTTTTTGTCTCTTTCAAACTTGCTGCTAATACCCACACATTCCCGTTTCTGAAAGTCAAGCAACTGCTTTAGCCTATCTGGGTCTGCTGTAAGTTCCCTCATGGCTACTCTATGTTGTCCTTGAAGCTTAGCTATAATTTCCTCGTTCTTCTTCAGCAAATTCTTCGTGTATCTGTCAAACTGCTCTTTCATTGAGTTGATCGTGCCTTGCATAGATTTCATTTTGCTTGCATATTCATCTGTTTTTTCTACATTCATCTGCATCTTATCTACCTGTATGCGGCAGCCTACTCTAAGGTGTCCCTTCTGCCCACATCTCCAGCATGTAAACATCTCAGTTCCACCTGGATTTCTGCGAACTTGGTTTCTTTGGAAGGTACCACCTCTTCTTGTTGGAACGAACGATGTGGCCATGACTTCAGATTCATCATCTTGTTCTACAGAGCGTATCCTCCGTGTCATTCGCGTGGCTTTTGTGACAGCTTCAATTCCTAGAGCCTTGACCAAAGCGTCTTGTAAGGTCCTAGGACTGGACAGTCTTACGATTCGCTGAACGTCCAGGTCCGCAATGCCTTCAAGAAACTGACGAGCAGCAACGTATTCCTGTGTCTCAACGGGGCTGTTGACGAATGCGCGTTTGGCTAAGCTTTGGACTACATATGCAAACGTGGACAGATCCTCCTTGGCTTGCTGTGTCCGGTTATGCAACTAGCCATGCAACAGCTCTGTTAAGTGTGCATCTCCAAAGCGTAACTTTAGTGCAGATGTTATCTTATCATAGTCGCGTAGATCTGATGAGCAGATATTTCCCAAAATAGCTGCGGCAGAGTCTCTAAGCATGGATGTCAGCACACAAGCTTTTTCATCATTTGACCAGTTATTCATACGTGCGATGTTTTCAAATTGCAAGTATTCATAGCTGCTCTTCTATAAAACCTGCCATAACACTGAACCAAGGTCCTGAAATATATCGTACTGGCGATACGGTGACTTTTAACGATCTGCGTGGCTGAAAGACGAAAGAAGCTGAAAAATACCCGCAACAACACGTAATCGACCAAATTTTGAATCAGATTGACACTTTTACTGACAACCCAGCAAGTAAGTCTAGACATAGCATATATTTCAAAGATCCTACTAGAAATACAGGGTATTCGTTAATGATACTATGAGTAAAAAGAAAAAAGGGAAAATAAATGAGTCCAGAGTTGATGAACCAGAGGAATGTCTGACTGACACTGATAACATAGCCCAATTAAAGAAAGAAAATCATTTACTCACACAATTAGTAGAAGAAAAGGAGAGATTTATCTACCAACTAATTAACGAAAATCGCCGCTTACAAGATCAGTATGAATTAATAATATCTAACCTATCTGATAAAGAAACTATTATAGATAGCCTAAAAGTCATTCAATCTAAAATAGAACAATCAAAAAATGTCCCAGTTATAACAACAACATACGCTGAAGTAGCGTCCGGCATCAAGACAAAGAATATTGAAAAATTAGCGCTAAAGAAACTATTAGTAATACCGAAAGAGAGACAAAATAATCTTAGTACCAAAAAAGACCTAAACAAACACATAAGTTTATCCAAAATCAATGTTAAAGTGCATGCTGTCAAGGATATAAATGATGGTGGAATAGAAGTTAAAGTTAAGCAAGAAGATCTATCGACATTAAAAGATGAAATACAGAAACAACTACCGAGGAAATACAACATAATTGAATCAAAACCATTAGTACCAAGGATCAAAATCACTGGATATAAGGCAAATGAAGAACCAAGTGAAGAAGATATTGTAAATGACATAGTTAACCAAAATCCATGTATTGAAAAAAATGACATAAAAATAACGTATTTAAGGCATAACAAGGAAAAAAATAATTATACAATATTTGCGGATGTAAAAGGTAAAATTTTAGATATTATTGAAAAAAATGACGGAAAAATATTATTAAGTTTTCAAAGTTTAAGAGTATTCCAAAATAATTTTGTCAGCCAATGTAAGAATTGTTTCCGTTTTCGTCACTCAGCGGGCAAATGCAAAAACAAACAAATATGCAGTAACTGTGGTGAAGAACATACATCTCATTCTTGTAGATCTAATGAACCAAAATGTATAAATTGTGTATACAGTAATACCAAATATAATAAAGGCTATAATACTGCTCATAATGCAACTGACAGAAATTGCCCATGCTATAAACACTTCCAAAATGAATACCTCGCAAATATAGAATACTCATAGCTTAAAAACTAAACTAAGAAAAAAAGGAAATCAAATTAAATACATTTTTCAAGTTTTATAATATAAGTATGAATCAATACATAAATCAATTTCAAATTCGAGATATTGAAACAAAATCTATAAAATATGTAAGTCAGCTAGATAATTGGCTAGATGGTCTTAACCTCTCGCTTTTTCACATGAACATCAGAAGTATCAACCAAAATTTAGATTCCTTAAAAATAACTATGAGTACTCTTAAAAATAAATTTGGTGTGATAATACTTACAGAAACATGGCAGATAGGAGATATATCATTGTATAGTTTTGAGGGATATGACATGCATTATAACTATGGTTCTCTAAATCAAAATGATGGTTTAGTAGTATAGATAAGACATAAGTATAATTATACGTGCAATACTATCACGTTGAAAAATGGTATGAAGATAATAGACCTCATTGTTATTTTAGAAATAGGCAAGACAAAAATATCAGCAATCTACAGGCCACCATCGACAATTGCGGATGAATTTATTAAGTGTTTGGAAATGTACTTAGATAGTGAAAATATACCAGCAGCTCAACATATAATTATTGGTGACCTAAATATAAATATTCTTGATGACAATAGAGTTACAAATAACTATCTTAATGTTTTATATAGCAAGGGATTCTTTTCATACATTAATAAACCTACTCGTGTATCCAAAAAGTCTGCTTCTTGTATCGACCACTGCTTTATAAAAAATCCTACACAGTCCTTTGACTATATTCCTATAGTACTAGAAAGTGAAATAGCAGATCATTTTTCTACGATTTTAGTAATCAATAAGATTTTAAAAAAAGGATATCAAGATAATCGTCGCCAACAACTAAATTACAAAAAGTTTGTTGATAATAATAAATTAGTAGACTATGCTAATTCAGAAAATTGGTTGGATGTATGCTCCACTTATAAGGTAGATCAAGCTACTGACCTATTAATTAAAAAAATACAAGAAATTATAGAGAGAAGTACAAATCTAGTTAAAATTAAACGTAATGAGAAACCTAGGAAATGTTGGATCACGAAAGGATTAGTAAAATCAGCTAACGAAAAAGAAAGATTATATAGACTAATGAAAACGTCACCCAATCAGCATAACATTGATAATTATAAAAACTTCAAGAGTATGTTTTCAAAATTAATAGAGTCAGCTAAACAAATGTATTACTTAAGAGACATAGACACCAACAAACCAAATTCCAGCAAACTATGGTCTACAGTTAATGCAATGGTTAACAAATCTTACGGTTCAAGTAATCACATAAATGAAATAAAATTTGACAACCAGCAAACAACAAAAGACAAAAAAGAAATAGCTAATACATTTATTGATTTTTTTACTGAAATTGGGGAAAATTTGGCAAACAAGGTACTCAAGAATCCAACATCTAAACAGTTTCCAACAACAAATATACTCAAATCCTTTATTTTAGATGAAGTGGCAATAAATGAGGTTAATGAGACTATCATGTCGCTAAAAAATAATAAAAGTCCAGGACATGATGGACTGAAAGCAGAACATTTAAAAATTATTGCACGATACATTGCTAAGCCTTTAGCGCATATTATAAACATAAGTTTTTCATCAGGCGAATATCCTGTAGCATTCAAAAAAGCACTTATAACACCAGTTTTTAAAACAGGTGATAAATTAAATGTGACTAACTATAGACCTATTTCAGTAATATCTAATTTAGCAAAAGTCTTTGAAAAATTGTTAGAAAAAAGAATGAACAATTATTTAGAAAAATACAATGTATTATCAAAAAATCAATATGGTTTCTCGAAAGGCAAATCAACAACAGATGCTATTTTATCAATAATAAATGATATAAATAAAAATATTGATTCAAAAATTCCGACCATTTGCGTATTTGTTGATCTTGCCAAGGCATTTGACACTGTTAGTCATGTGCAGTTATTAAGTGTATTAGAAAGAGTTGGATTCAGAGGAACATCATATAAATTAATAAAAAATTATCTATCAAACCGCGAACAACTTGTTAAACTATCAGAAATACATAGTCATGAACGAATTGTTAAATACGGAGTTCCTCAAGGCACAGTTCTGGGACCGTTATTTTTTAAGATATATTTGAATGACTTATTTAAATTAAAAAGTGAGGGTGAAATAGTTAGCTTTGCTGATGACACTGTGATATTATACCAATCAAGTAATTGGATAAATTTAAAACATAACATAGAAAAAGACTTGATACTAATATCACAATGGTTTGGCAGCAGATAACTGACTATAAACTATAATAAAACTCACTTTGTCGCATTCAATTCATATGCAAAATATTTACCAAATTATACTTCGCTTTCATTTAATATCGGTAGAGAACATATAGAAATTCAAAGATCACCCAATACCAAATATTTAGGAATATATGTTGATGAACACATGAAATGGGATATACATATTAAATACGTAGTAAAAAAACTGAGATTCATTTTACACAAATTAAAATATATATATCTAATATCCTTCCTGAAAATTATTTACGTATATTATATTCTGCTTTAGTAGAAAGTCATATGACATATGGGATTTTAGCTTGGGGGGCTGCTAGTAAAAACCATATACATGAATTAGATATTATACAAAGATATATCATTAAGATGATATTTCATAAACCACGACTTTATCCTACAACAGCTCTCTATGAGGAAACCAAGATATATGACATCCGACAGCTGTATTTCTTACATTGCAATTTACATTATTATAAGAATAAGTATGATCAATCAAAAATTGTACACACCCATGAAACAAGATATAAATTATCCTCCAACCTTGTTTTCAAACCGCATAAAAGTATAATGCTTAGGTCATATGTTTACCTATCCTCAAAGCTATACAATGTATTACCATCAATTATTAAAGAAATTCGAAGGTTAAGCCATTTCAAGAAACAAATAAAAAATTGGATTCATGAACTACCCCGTTTTCAAATGCACAAATATACAACCAATGACAACTAATACAAATACACGAATACCATAATATACAGTATGTTACAATATATATGAGAAGATACTAAACACTATTCGGGATTTATGGACACCATTACCTAAATGTAACATGTTCTAACTAGTCTGACTAGAGATTCACGACTTGACTTGATTTTCAAGCCACTTGACTTGACTTGGTGACATCAAGTCATGATCAAGTCAAGAATTTGTTTTCGAAATTCAAGTCAAGTCAAGTAACTACACATCAAGCAACTTGAAAAATAAGTTTTTCAACGTAACTACTTGATTTTTCTTGAAAAAAAATAATTCTTTTTTGATATTAATCTGATTAACTGCCAAAACGCAAAAACAGTAAAAATCTATGTATATAAAGATGTAATCTTTTATTTAAAAAAAAATCAAAAACGAAATTTCCAACAAACTTTGTTAAATAATGTATGTAATAATATGAAATAAAAATACGAAATAGTCCTAATTCTGACAATAATACGTAGAAAAACAACAAACTCAAATGGGGGTGGGTTGGCTCAGTGGTTAGAGTCGAGGGCTCGTGGCTGGAAGGTCCCGGGTTCGATTCTCGTTAGAAGCGGAAATTTATTTCTGGTTTTTTCAATCAAAAATAAATATCCATAAAAAAAAGCTCAGCGAAGAATCCCCACCTGAGCCTTCACTGTAGGCTTCTAATTAACAGTGCCGTTCCGGGGGTGACACTGGGAAACAGTTACAAAGCCTTCACAGAACACGAGGCTAATGACCAGAGCAATCGATGGCGGTGACACAGAAGTAAAAAAAAATTGATATCCTCATTTGCTATCCATGATTTGAGACACATAACACGCAGTTATCACTTAATCGATTTCTTGTTTTAGTAAGGGTTAAAGCAGCTCTAGAGAACGGCCTTTCAGCTGGAGCTGAAGAATCTGGCGTTGCCAAAAAGTCTTTGGCCATTGCGGCAAGGTTTGGAAAAATACATTCGTGTCTTTTCCACCATCCTAAAATATCTTCAGTACTTTCCCTTGCCGCTTGAATGCTATTTGTAATCTGTTCACCGGTTTCATCTCGATCAGGTTTATTGTAAAGTTCCATAGCCCACCAATCTAGTCTATCGAGCAACATATTAATGCAAAAATGATGGAAATACTCTTAAAAATATTAAGGTACTGGCAAATTCGTTCAATTAACGACCATTCTGTGTCGGTTAAAGTTTTTAAGTCATCGTGTGCCTGCTTGCTGTAGTAACCTCGGTGATTCCCCTATTTTAACGCTTCGATTCGCATTCTACAGATCGATATCAAGTAATATCAAGTAGTCTGATTTTATTTGATATCAAGTCAAGTAGTTCAGATTGAAAATCAAGTCAAGCCAAATATCAAATTTTCAAAAGCTTGAGCTTTCATGTCAAGTCAAGTATTTAAGAAAAAACTCAAGCTACTTGGCTTGATGAATCCCTAACTGACCTTGTTTTTCTTATTCGATGAACGTACTTCCATATCTCATGAATTCTGCTCAAGTATCTTTCGCTACATCCTATTATATGTATATCAACGGGTAGCTGTGAAAATGAGATTCGACGGCGTATTCAACAGGCACGTGTGGCCATGACTTACTAAAATATGGCGTGACCATAACATCACTAAAGCTACCAAAATGTCGCTGGTTCAGTCTCTTGTGTTCTCCATATTTTTGTATGTCTCGAAAACCTGGACTATTAAAAAGGCAGATCGAGCTCGCATAGATGCTTTTGAAATGTGGACGTAGAGGAGAATGCTGAGAGTTCCTTATACCGCCCATCGAACTAACGTTTCCATACTGGATGAGCTCGGTAATCCAAAGAGACTATCCTCCATTGTGTCGACGAGAATGCTTACTTTCTTCGGACATATACACAGAAGCGATAATGTGGAGAAACTTGTAGTTCAGGGTCATGCCTCGAGTGGGCGGCGCCGTGGCCGTCCCCCTACACTCTGGGTGGATACGACGAAACAGTTGCTGGATACGAGTATCAAGAGCGCCACCGAACTGACAGTAAATCGCGAACGATGGCGAGCTACAGTTCTCAAAACTATTGATAGTATTCGTGTCGGCAATATTCTAGCTCCGACTTATATGAAGCGAATTCTGATTTTGTGTATTATTAATTAGGTTCATGATTTTAAGAAAAAATAAGTTTGTGTATAACATCAAAGGTACCGGAAGATTTTAAATAAAATAGGGATATCATTTATGTAGCAGAACATATGGGGTACTATTTGAAAACAAAAAGATGGGGTTGAGTTTTCAGCATTGCAACTCAGTTTTTGTTTGAACAATTTTTATTTACGAAAATGTCTTATGTCAAAAAAATTCTGGGACGACCGTTATACGATTCAATTTGTGACCTTTTCGCGATAAATCCCTATTTATAAGTTGATACCTCTTTTTCAGCTTCTGAGTTAATGCGGTTATTTCAAAAAATTATACCATACATCCAAAGAATAGTTACAGGTCGATAATTAGATATGTTGCTTTGTTTTTTTTGTTACCACTTTTGTAGTCTTCTATAGACTGGGTATACTCTTGCTATTTTCCGTGTATCTGTGGTAGATTTGCAAGTAGTATACGTATACTCGTATTTAGTCTACTAGAGTATAATCCAATGGACATAAAAAACCGAATAATGCAAGATGCGCCACTGTTTGTCACTGCCTCAAAAGTTTTATCATAAAACTGTTCGTCCGTCGGTGCAAAACTTCTCCCTGCGCTTGCACTTTGAACTTCACCGTCACCATCCTGCAGACCACGCAACTTCTTTGTTCGTCGACCGAAGTTGCTAGCTCCCAGGAGTTCAACAGTCCCAAAGGTGCACCTATACCTCCGAATACGATCGATCTGTTATCTTATCCTATCAGAGAGTTGCTGGAAATATCCCGCAAGTATAATGTGTATTTTATAACCTTGTTTCGATCGACCCGCAAAGTTCCAAAATCTTACGTTTCTCTATACGTTTCTCGGATGGTCAACATCAGTTATAGAAAGAAGAAACTAATGCCGCCCGGGTAGAATCAATGAACATATTAGAGAGATATTGCAAGCCCTGTGTGTTATTAAGCTCAACCTTATTTTGACATCTACGGAAGCGCAGACGCGAATTGCGATACGGAAAGCCCTCATTAGGATAAGGCGCGCCCTTATTGAAAACACATTAAGAGCTGCCCTTATTTTTGCTCTAATTTACTAGTTCCGCTGATGGGCATCAACCGGATATTATGTTCGTGATTGCTTTATTTTCTGCCATTCTACCTAACCTGAATTTGAGAAGTATTATCCATGATACTATGACTCTAGAAGGTATGCTCATGCGCATGATGTCTTCCGTCTCGCTTCCACCTGTGACGTCAGCGTGTGACAAACGGGGTTTGTTTACTCGTTTAGTTACAGGTTATAGCCGAATATTTTCAGTTTATTTTCTTGAGTTTACTCGTTTACCGTAGTAAAGTTTGATAAAACATTAATTATTTGCGATTCTGGAGTTTAACACATATTTGAACATAGTTTATAGTGTGGTTGTGGGATGTAATGATAAAAAAGTAAAAACTATTCGTCACACTACCGCTACTTGGGATGGTTTGGAAAATTTGGTAGGTTTCATTGCATTTAAGTTGAAAAATAAGGAGAAACTGGGTTATATGTTATATCCCAGATTGCACAGATAGTTAGTTGGATCAACCATTTAACAGAAGGTGGACTACAAAAACATACTAATGAGTTCTTGGCAAAATGTAATGAGCTCGGCCATATATTTTCTAACTATAATGGAATGCTTTGAAAATTGAAAAAAAAACCATCTTGCGAATTTAAACAAATTATCAGAGAGTGTATATGTCTGATGAAGCAAACATGAGCTTGTTTTCTAGATGCAAAATGTATTTCAGAATACGAATTCTTGTTAGGGGAATTAGAGAGACCTCGAATATTAGAAAACTGAAATTCACTAACATCGTAAAATAGTATAGAGTAATAAGTATACAGGGTCCTGCGACGGTGTATCCAGCTTTCCTAGCACCTTTCCTATTTGGAATAAAAAAAAAGCTACATAAAATAAAAATGCGCTAAAGGATGGTTGGAGATTTACAGGTTGCAGAACGTATTTTGATATTTCATTTTTAGTTCATATAGAGAAAGGCTAGTTCTATATGCTCTTATTAACCCCTTTTTCAGTTCTTATTGTCTGTCCAAAATATATTTCCCCATAGACTCATATATACAGAATCAATACCTAACTACAACACAAGAGAGCAACAAATAATGTGCCTTATACCCAGGCCATCAGAAACCGTCACTACAAGTGGATCAAACTTTTTCATTCAAACATATTATTAAACAGATACATCGTGTGAAAACATTTTGAAAAAAAAAATAGAGGAAAAACCTGTTATTACTAGGAATCTTTAGTATACGAGGATTCACCTATACTAGCTAAATACAATGCCCAGAAAGATATTGTATTGTTGTATTGTGATATGTTTTTATTTTCTGTTTAACATATACGCGGTTGTGACATATATTTGAATAAATAAAAAATAAGAAAATTTGGTAATGTATTTTTCCACCAATCATTAGCAGAAAAAAGTCAATAATCATTCGCCATAAACATCATGCCATTATGCTTGTTCATGATTTTTAAAAACCTCTAATGACAAAATCATGTTATTTATTTCTTGTCTACCTTTTATTAAGAGAATTATACAGTAAATACATATGCAAATTGGCTTGAAGAGCTGGTGACGCAACATCATAATCTATATATAAAAAATAAGAAAGGGTAATCAAAGGCTCCTGAATGGAGAATATAAAAATTCCACCCCCTACCCGAGAAATTTTCCCACAAAAAGATGGTTTCACTAGGCACTCCAATCGACCTCTTATAAGAGATTTCTGAAAAATACGTCCAGACCACTCTGGCTCTGTTCTTTTTCCACAATGTAATTTTTTTTGAGTACATAGATTCAAATTTTTGTATCTGAAATTCAGAACGCTCGGAACTACTGCAAACGGGTCACGCGTCGATTAATATCAATTCTCTGTATAACTATTTCACCAATTTTTATTCAGATACAGAGCAATAATTATGTATCGTTTATATTATACTGTGCATGAGCTATTTTCGTTTTGTATGAATATTAAATATCTAAGACAGTTATAACAGGAAACGAAATAAAACTTTCAAAAATCAATGCTTTGGCGCCATGTGCTTGTACACTTTTGTCACACGGTGACGTCATGCGCAGACCGGTTCGAAATTTGTCCGCCAAGTGATCATATCTGTCAGTGTCGTAGTATCATGAGTGTTATCGATGTGACTGTGTTGCTGTGTACCGTGATTGGTATTTCGTAGTACAGCTCTCGTTCACTTATCGCTCACTTGGGATTTGTAGCTATCTTTTTAGTTCAAAATAGGTAGAATTAGATCCACCTATGAAAATGAACTAATGTAGTTAAGAGAGTGCTTTTTGCGAACAGAAATAAACACCGATTTTATAGCAGAACAAAATTTATTATCTACTAGCTGACCCAACAGGCGCTGTCCTGTCTTAGCTATCATTTAAAAATTGAACTTAAATCTGCAATAAATAATAATTATCTGAAAAGCATAGTGTTTATTGAAATACTTTTTGATACCCAACATATTTTGTTTTATTTTCGGGCGCCTCAACAAATAATGCTAATTTTGTCTGTTGTCGGAACCTTCTACATGACCATGTGGAAAACATGGATTATCAAGATTGATCCCACAAACGTTTAACGAATGCCCTTGCGATTTAGTGATCGTCATTGCAAATGCAAGCCGCATTGAAAATTGCAATCGTTTAAGGTCGAATGGCATATGTTGTTTGGATCATAGAGATGCGTGGAATCAAGACGTCTTCGCTTTTGTATTTCCCTTTTTTTACGTTACTTTTCTGATCGTTATCATCGACCGTTAATTAATGATAGGCCATAATTTCGAAGCCGCATTTCTGACCCAAACTCAAGTAGAAAAGTTTACTTAAACATGTGTCCTGAAGTCTGGTCTTCAAAATACGTGGTGTCAAAGTTTGGAAAATATTAAATATATGCGATTGACCTTGAAAAAAATTAAATATTATTTTTCAGACGAAACAGATGAAAACCCAACTTTTGATGTCTCTTCGTATCCCACTTTGTATTTGGAGAAAAAAAAAATAGATACCACTTCATAGCCCGTCGAAAAAGTAGTTTTTATTTATTTGTTCTAAAACAAAGTGGGATACGAAGAGACATTAAAAGAAAAAAATGTGGCTTTAACTGACCAAGGGAAATAGGGATTCATTTTTGTATATGGACAGATAATGATATGAATTTGTAGCTATCTTTTTAGTTCAAAATAGGTAGAATTAGATCCACCTATGAAAATGAACTAATGTAGTTAAGAGAGTGCTTTTTGCGAACAGAAATAAACACCGATTTTATAGCAGAACAAAATTTATTATCTACTAGCTGACCCAACAGGCGCTGTCCTGTCTTAGCTATCATTTAAAAATTGAACTTAAATCTGCAATAAATAATAATTATCTGAAAAGCATAGTGTTTATTGAAATACTTTTTGATACCCAACATATTTTGTTTTATTTTCGGGCGCCTCAACAAATAATGCTAATTTTGTCTGTTGTCGGAACCTTCTACATGACCATGTGGAAAACATGGATTATCAAGATTGATCCCACAAACGTTTAACGAATGCCCTTGCGATTTAGTGATCGTCATTGCAAATGCAAGCCGCATTGAAAATTGCAATCGTTTAAGGTCGAATGGCATATGTTGTTTGGATCATAGAGATGCGTGGAATCAAGACGTCTTCGCTTTTGTATTTCCCTTTTTTTACGTTACTTTTCTGATCGTTATCATCGACCGTTAATTAATGATAGGCCATAATTTCGAAGCCGCATTTCTGACCCAAACTCAAGTAGAAAAGTTTACTTAAACATGTGTCCTGAAGTCTGGTCTTCAAAATACGTGGTGTCAAAGTTTGGAAAATATTAAATATATGCGATTGACCTTGAAAAAAATTAAATATTATTTTTCAGACGAAACAGATGAAAACCCAACTTTTGATGTCTCTTCGTATCCCACTTTGTATTTGGAGAAAAAAAAATAGATACCACTTCATAGCCCGTCGAAAAAGTAGTTTTTATTTATTTGTTCTAAAACAAAGTGGGATACGAAGAGACATTAAAAGAAAAAAATGTGGCTTTAACTGACCAAGGGAAATAGGGATTCATTTTTGTATATGGACAGATAATGATATGAATTTGTACAGTTAGAAACAAAACAACCAAAGCAGGCCCCAAAAACAAACTCCAAACGATGAGATTCGAAAACAGAACTATAAAAATAAATGTCGTATGTCAAAATAATGCTATAATCTGTTGCCCTGGCTGCAATAACTATTATTTGTGGCCTTACTAAGGTACCCGTAAGGCTGGCGTAAATAAGGTAGGGCGTTATTTAAGTCCGGCTTGCAACAACTCTCTATTGCCTTGTATTAATTCCACAGATTATCATAGATGAAAACCTGTTTGCTAGGGAATATCTAGACTACATATTACAGAAAGAATCCCCGATGACTAGTGCGTTATATAAATGTAGAAATTACCTAACCTATCAAGTAAATAAAATATATATTTCCTATCTAACTTTAGGTATATAGTGTGTTCATTTGGAAACTTCCCACCACGGATTTATCGAAAACCAGTAATTTGAAAAAAAAATGCCGCGACACGTCAAAAGATTTGTCAAAGAGCAACTTTTTAACCAAAATCTACTTTCTCCCCTTGTACTCTTTTCCGCCCAGGATCATCCCCTTCAAAATTTTGAATGGCAATCGAATCGAATATTAACTTGTTTCAAAGCTTACTTTGACGTTTGATTTTTTAAAATCGGTAGATCCGTTTTCAAAAAAATTAGAAAAAATTTTCTCAACAAGTGTTCAAAATGTTGCCAGTTATTGGCCAAACAATGATATAGGCGATGTTCGAATTCCTGACGGACAGTTACAAAAAAGTGGAAATGATTCCAATTTATGGTGCCAAAAATCAATATGCTCGACAAACTGCCGTTCCACTTAACACCAGACATCCGGGAAGATGCTTTGGACCTTGTGATGAATGCACCTTTTATCTAACTGGATTTTTCAATAAGCATAGCTGCAGGTACTGCAGCAATGCAATGGAAATCATGCTTTTGTAAAAAGGCATACCCAGTATCCCCAAAAAATTAATGTATGGGCAGGCGTTTTGAGAAATAAAGTGATTTGGTCATTGCTTATTAACGCAAGTTTAAATAGACATATTTATTTATATAAATACTACCATTCCGCTTGTCACTGGAACTATTGAAAACCAAATCGAAGAGGAAGGAAACCCTATACTTGATGAGGCTGAAATCTATTTCCAGCAAGACTTCCTTCCTTCTCACTATGATCCTCCGGACGCGTTTCCAGATATATAGAATGGCCTGCTGGATCTCTTAATTTGACGCCATTAGACTTTTTTCTGTTGTGCTTAGTCCTATTAGTCTCCAACATGAAAGTTTGGATGACCTTGGTTAATGCATCATCGAAAGCAGCCATGATATCCCATAATATGTTTTTGCAACTGTTCGTCAGGAATTTAAGCAACGCCTATATCATTGTTTGGGCAATAACGCGCAACATTTTGAAGACTTACTGCAATAAAAAGTGATATTTTCTACACCTGTATCTTTGTGAATATTTATATACTTAATAATCATATCAGCTAAACGGTATCTAATAAAAATTATTCTTGTTTTGTAGCTAGATATGAAATAATCTTTTATGAAAAGTGGTACGAAAAATCATCACGTTTGAAAACTGAGCCAGATTGCGCAGAAATGGTCAACAATTATTAGGTATGTCTCGGATGATTTTCAGGCAGTAAAATTAAGAATTAGGCCGAGGGAAACAAAAAAGGTATTTATAAAGGACTTAAATAACGCCCTACCTTATTTACGCCAACCTAATGGTATTCAGCACTCAAACCTAACAACGACACATTACTTTGTTTAAAATGCTTTAAGTAGTAATGGCACAGAACAGAGAGAGTACATAAAAAAAGGCATGGTACATGATGGTAATTTCAAACATTGGGTGTTTAGACCACTGGTCTGCTTCTTCGCAAGTATAAGCTATGGCAGTCACTTAACTTATTATTAGTATAGATGCTTACCAGAAGCTTTTCCGATGATTATAGTTAGTACTTCTATAGCCCTTACACCTTGTCCAGCTGTAGTTTCTAAACCGTCAAGTGATAATTCAAAACGGCCAAGTTAATTTTCCAACTCGTCACTTGTAATTTCAAACTGTGAAGTGTGATGTATACCTGTCAGTTTGAATTTACAATTGACGATTTGGAAAATTAACTTGACCGTTTTGAATTATCACTCGACGCTTTAGAAACTACAACTGGGAAAGGTGTAGTATTTCAACCCCCTTCGGTGCTATCACATACTCGTATAACGTAAGCTGCCAGGAAAACGCGGAGAAGGGGATGGAGAGAGTAGCTTAATTTCAGAATGAATTGTTTTCCTGGGTTAACTAACGAACCCCAGCCATCCATACTGCAAGAAAGTGCTCCCCGTCGCTTGGCAAAAAGGCGCAATTTATCCTGACGTCCCAAAAACGCTGCAGCCCGGAAAAATCCTCGGGCAATTAAAATTTCAGCTTGGTCCTCACCTACTATATTTACGTTGTTTACATCGTTAACTCTTGAAAGCCAAGACAATAGAGGGAGATACCGTAAAGGTTCCTCCACATCAACCAAAGAGCGTTTCTTGTTTCACAGTGTGATGAGCCTTTTCTTGTTCCGTTTTTGTTCTCAGTTAACTGGAGATATCTCCTGTGTATAAAAATGTTATGCATGACCTACGTCTCTGATAGCATATCTGTCCACAGAATATTCAGGAAGCAGTAAGGTGTAATATAATTTCCAAAACGTGTAATACCTTGAAACGTTCATTAATGGTTCACTAGAACATTACCTGTGAATTTCTTTAAAACAAAATCTCAAACCAATGCTAATTCAGAAACTCATGAAACACCATGAGCAACAAATAGTCTCCCTTCTCTGTTTAGGATCTCTTTCTGCGCGAGTTACTCTTTATATTGCTCTTCTTTGATCATTATGAACGTCTTGATCTTTAATGAATTCTACTTCAATTTTCGAGCATCATGGCAATTATAGGTTCGTTACGTTCTACGTCTATGTGATGGGTAGGTTCCATTAAAAAGTGTTTCCAATGGCACAATCAGAGTGGCAAGATGCCGCCTCTAGGATTGCTTTTGAAAAAAATATGCTAACAAGGGAAGATACAATAATTAAATCAGCAAGGCATCTAGACGCGCCAGAGAACAAAAAAAAAAACATCTTTACGTGGCTACCGTCTAACACAATGTGAGCAAGTTAACCATGTTATTCAGAGCAATGACGCGTAATTTTAGTGCCGAGAAAGTTCTAGGGGCAGTTTGGAAATTTTTTTTCATTGCTCCAAAACCCCAAAATGGGAGGGAGAGGAGATAAAGGGGGATGTTAAAATGTGAAAAAAAACCTTTAAGTAACCGAATGAAAATGCGGTAGCATTTTAGTACACCTACCAACTAATGTTCTAAAAAATCGTCATCCGAACTCTACAGGCGGTTCGAACGCACTTTTTTTGTTGTTTTTTTGTAGATAGTACAAAAAATACTGTCACCCATTTCTGCTGGGCACTTTATGAGAGATTTGAGCTCAGATTTCAATTTTTCACGTCACTTTCGTTAAACATCGATAAAGAACGTTATTATTGTTTAAAACGGATGACGTTTTTTATAAATATATTCGGGAGGTCCAATTATGACATGTAAAAATGCTAACGTTTTTATTATGTTCAAATGCATTTTTCAACCCCTATAGGGGGTGACATTATTGAACGCCTTCCGTATCCATTCAGAAGTTGCTGTATTGAAAACGACATAATTCCTATAGTAGATTCAGCTAGGTGTTTGACAGCAACTTGAAGTTTGTGAAGGACTATAATATTATTCTTAGTCAATGCTATGATATGATGAGGTTGGTTTGTGTAAATAAGACCCTTTCCTTGATGCACACAATTCTAGAAGAGTCCAAATGATTCAAAATACTTGCTGTAGACTCGCTTCTTCACTATGGTCATATAACCATGCCCATCCAAGAACTGGCTAAATATAAAAAATATGTTCATTCGAAATTTGCTTTTATTCTTTCATAAAATTCTGCATGGCAGTTGGCCTCGTCATTGTACTGCCTTGTTCAGAAAATACTTCTCAGTTAACGTTATGGCACATTACAATAGCTTGCCTTTTCCTTTTAAAGAAGCAGCATCTATCGTGGTTTTCAAAAGGAAACTCAAGCTGTTTCTACGACACTACTTTCAGTCTTCTGGCTAGTGTACATCTTTTGATCTTTCGTCACTTTTTTTGTAGTTGTTTGTTTGTTTATATTTTATGTCTTAAGCACTTTGTTTGAAAAAATTTACCTATATGACTGTATCTTAGGCATCACAATAATTGTACATTGTTGATTTATTCTGCAGTCAGGGGTTAGGTGTAGGAATCGCACTGTTACTAAATCTCGCTCCTTGAAAAATTGTTTTAATTGTGTAAATTAATACAATAAAGACGTTTTTCATTAGTATTATGCATTTCTTATTATTTATCGTATGGTTGTGAAAGTAACAAGTATGGACAGGTTGTGCCAAGTCAACACCTGACCTATTATAATTCTAAATTCATGAAAGGGAAGGATTACAGACTTTTGGAAGGTTTTGTGTAACTTTTCGCCCAGGAACTCTTGCAGGTGTGGTGTAAAGGTTTTTAGTGTAAGGCCCGAGACCAACATAATGAAGGGGACAAAAATAACTTTGTTTTGTCTCCAGAGACGTTTTATTTCTATGGAAAGATCTGTGTATTTAGATATCTTCCCAGCGTAGGTGTTTTGGATATCCGTATCACTGAGAATCGCAATATCTATAAAATAGGTCACTTTGTCTGCCTATTAGGTATTATTATAACGGAGCACTTCCATCGGTTTTGAAGAAAGTAAGAACTAGCATTGCACCGAGTGAAACAAAATACCTTTCCTGGATAAAATCTAGCTTAAAGTAACCCTTGAAACGAGTATCCTCCACCACTGCGATAAAACTGCTTCCACTGTTTTTGCAAATTGCTTTGTGTGCATTCTCTTCCATATGGTCTGTTTGATGTCAATTCACAAAAAGGCGTTTCGCCTCATATTCATCCCAGCTAGGACGAGCGTATATACATTGTTGCGTTGTAATATATGAAAAGCTACTGGAACCTAAACAGGAGCTGTCACCATGCACTCATTACTCGGCTCCAGGAAATTATTTCCGTTCTGTATTTTATATCTCATACAAATTAACTTTCGTAAATGTAAAAGGAAATCAAGATCATTGATGGTTCTACTGAAATATGTAGTAGCTAGAATAGGTTACCGGAGGTAACACCTATTCCATCAATACCTGAGGTAGTTTTGACTCAAGCTACAAACCGTTGTTGACCGCGGTACTTCCAATGGTATAGTTTCTTACACACCAAGTGCCGTCTGCGATTTTAACAGTATGGTATTATAGACCCTATAGTACTCACAAAAATTCGACTCAGTGTTCGTTTGAACTTTTCTTTTTGTTACGAGAATATCACGTCTCAAGGAAATTCAGGGACACCCTGTATATCTAATGGAACAGTTTCCGTAGCTGTCAATACTGAAACTTGAAAGACCTATATCTTCCCAAATCCTTGTCGCAGATTGAAAGGTCAGAAGAAATCGTAAAAAAGATAAATGTTTGAACGTCCATCAGCCGTAACACCATTTGAAACAAGTGGATGACACGGCTCAAAATAAAAAACCTGGCATCAAGTGGCTTAGCTCAATAATTCCCACACATATACACATTTTTTGTTACCTCTCGCACCATCGCAATTACACCTCAACCCGAAAAACATAGAAAATCGCCAAGTACCCCCTTAAGCAGTTATGAAGAATTTTGTTTTTTGAAAATTTCTCCGCCTCCAATCCTTTCATTAGTATATTGTCAGCACTATATCTACGATGACCCCACATGGTATCACACCTCAAATTTTATCAAAATCAGAGCAGAAGTTACTGAGATTACGCGACTGCAAGGTACCGGATGCAACTCAGACCTAATTATAGCGTGGTAAGAAAAATTTGGTTATTTCACGTAGACCAAAACTATGATACGTTTAGAAAGTGTAGGTCATTTCTGTACGGTAAAAGAAAGTCCTTCACGACTATGATAATTTTAAGAGTTTTCCCATTAACTACCTTCCCTACCACCCAAATTTCATCGTCGCTCCAGAAAAATAATGCTGTTCATAATTCATACCTAAAAACAAGGTGTGGAGCGAAATTTTGGTTTTTGCTAATGACTTCGATTCTCAAAAGTATTGCGGTATTATCCACTATGGACACAAGCGTATGCATCCCAAATTTCGTCGAAAATTAGGAAACGGTTGTTAAGATTACAGTGTTAGAAAAATAGCAACAAACGGGCAGAGCAAAGCAATTTGAGTGACATAGATTTTCGTGATGTAGACATCATAACACATAGCGAAAAACATATTATTTCTGAATCTAAGAATTTTACGATTATAATAGTTTCCTCATCTTCGGTATGGGTAACAAAAAAAATCAAACGGCGTTAACATCAAAATATAATATGAAGTTGTTTCGATTTCCACCCACATAGAGAAGAAATTACATCTTAAAATCAATGTAGAAGTGCGAGGTCCTAGTACTTTTTCGCCATTTGCTAATTTCTTTGGCGCTTGATCGATTTTCAAGCGGACGGTACCCCGAATTTTATGAAAAATCGGTGCAACATCACTCCGACTAAGTGGTCAAAAAATATCAAAATAAAGACCGACAGGAATGAGTGGCATAGATTTTCGTGCTGTAGACAAGTAGATATTATTATCTCAAAATAAAAAACATTCGCAATTTCAATACTCCCTTCAGCACGAGAACAAAAAACGTTGTCTACAGAATATCTATAAAGTATATTATATTATAATAATAACAAGTTCACTGCTTTAAGCTAAACTGCTTTAACTATATGAAACATCACCTACTCCCACCACGAACTTCAGCCCCTTCTGGAAAAGTAGAAAATGATCGGAACCAGCACTTAACCCTTCAAGAGCGAGGTCTGGAGAGTTTCTGAGATTTTTTTTGTTGCCAGTGCACCGATTTTCAAAAGGTAGAGCAGCATAGTGCACCCCAAATTTTATTTAATTCGTGCAGAAGTTATTAATATACTGCAGTTAATAAAACGGTAACCGATAGACCGTCAAAAAAATTGACACTATAAAACTTCCCAGTAACCTATTAGGTATCTCAAAATCGAAATTTTTCTTTAGTACAATATTGGTTTCAGCTACATGTCATTTGGTATTATATATTATGAGATTTGAGGCTTTTATGTCGCGCGTGGTTGTGTTTGTTAACCCTAGGACAATTGGGTCATGCCATATGAGCCACAATAATTGCAGTTTACTTGAATTATTATAATCATCAAAGAGCAGTGAGCTATTTTAAGTTTATTGGCTTAAACAAAACTGTACACCATAAGGGTGCTATGAATAATTTTTCATATTTTTAAATATTTAATATGCATCCTGAAATAAAGTTGCTAAAATTGGAATTTTAATGTAGACATTTATCACCAAACCGTGATGTCACGTGTATTGAAAAACTAAGAACAATAACAATTTGTCATTGACACATTATACAGAGTTTTAAAATGAGAACCATGCGTTGAAATAGCTTATTGACAGCATGACAATATTTTTGACAGAAACGATAACGAACATGACTGTGCTACTAATGTGCATGCCCTTGTATTTGATCGTCGCATACAAGAAGAATAACTTGTCACTTCCATTTTAATGATAATTTTAGGCGCGTCACACCATATTTCCGTTAACTACGTGACATGTGAAATAATGAATTTTATTAAATTTTTTTAATACATTTGACGGATTGATGGCTACTTCAATTTGCGACACAAACCTCTTTATAGCGTTCTCTTATTTAGTTCAACTTTTCTGCACTTTTATAGTAAATGTTGCTCTTTTTCACAAATGTAGTAAGCCGGTGTGAGATCACGCAATACTCCCATTCGCCAGTGAAGGTACAGTTTATAAAAGAATCGCGATAAAAAACAGTCAGTTATTTTAATTTTTCCGAAAGATGAAATCAATTAGGTAACGGCCGGGAGAGGCAGAGGTAAATCGCGCTGCATCCTAGGGCTAATATCTGTTATCGCACTCCATTGGCTTTCAATATACCATTAAGTTACATCCATATTATTGAATACTATGCATAGTGAAGATATTCTAACGCATCGTTCCCATAACACACACGGTCGATGTCTTTTATAGTCCTATTCTCAACTGTTATTGCTGCGCGTTCTCTATTTGTGTACCACCGCACTCGTCTGGTTATTTTAATATGGACTTAGGCAAATCCGCCATCACCCGCAAATATGTGCCGCAGTTAGGTAAATACGCCATTCTGGCTACTGGTATTTTGAATGCAAATGGACACTGCGTATCACTTTTAATAGCTGGGTGCTCGTCCGTAAAACCTATAACGAGCACTAAAAAATGTATTCGTTAGAAAATAGCGATTTTTAAGAACTGTCCCATACTAGATTCTTCAAAAAATCTATTTTTGTATTGGAAATGATAGATTTGCGAGCACCGTAAATCCGAATGAAGTTTTTACATTCTGCGTTCATAAGAGCAGTTACCTGAATGCGTAGAGGCTACGTCACATACCCGGTGCATACGAACTCTGCACCATATCCCACAATCATACAGCTGGGCAGCTCAGATGGCCTTGTCAAGTAACCACTATACTTCAAAAATAGCGTAGGAATATCATAATACCCTAATGACACTTTCGACTACCAACAAGGTAACATTATGAAATGAAAACGTCAAAATTCGCTGCGTGAAAACTATTCTAAAAATTATGAAACATTGAGGTAATAATAGACGGCTTTAGACTTCCTGGCTTCCAGTAAACATTTCTGAGAGTGAACAACAACAGAGCAGACAAATTTAATATTAGCGGCAGATCGGCAAACTATCAAGTGCAGATTACACCTAGTACGAGTATGAGACTGAAGGAACCAGAAGCCATGGAAAACTGCTTTTTCTAAATTTAAGTAACATATAATATGTGCTGTATGTAGTCAATACTATACACAAGGCATTACCTTCATATATATATATATATAAAACAGCACTACAAGCCTTAATGGCTCATGGCTTCAATTTTCTTCACTATAGTTTGCCATTTCTTCCTATCCCTTGTTTGGACTTCCCAGTTTTGCACACCCAGTTTTTTCAAATCTTCTTTCACTGCCTGTAGCCATTTTTTTCTAGGTCTACCCCTATTCCTCCTTCCTCCGTATCCTTCCAACAGTGCTCTTCTGGTAATTCTTTCGGGTGCCATTCAATAAACGTGTCCCAGCCATCTTACTCTCTGAGCTCTAGCGACTTGTGCAATGCTAGGACGTTGGTAGATGTCCATAAGCTCTTTATTCGTTCTTCTTAGCCATTGTCCATCTTCCTGTCTAACACCGCCTAAAATTCTCCTTAATATTTTTCTTTCCCATATCTCCAATCTAGCAGCATTATTTTTGTTTAGAATCCATAGCTCACTTCCATACAAAACTGAGGCTCTGATTATCGTATTGTATACTTTTAGTTTCGTTTTTCTAGAAATAAACTTTGATGTCAGCATTTTCATGAGGCACCCCATCGCTTTGTTTCCTTTCATTATTCTTTGTTCGATTTCACTATCCTCCTCACTGTTACTAGTTACTACAACTCCTAAATAGTTAAACTGCTCTATCTTTTCAAATTTGTATACTTTTGCATTGTCCCCTTTCACATTACCTTCATAGTGTCTCTATTTATATATAAAATATGTACAAATAAGTAGAAAAAAGAACTAGATAAGGGTAGGTGGTAATGAGAGGGCCGACAGGTGGGCCAAGAAAGGTCCAGAACTACCTCTCATCAGGCCAGAACCACACGTGGTATATCATACAACATGGTACGGACAGCTGTCACATAGAGGTGGGTCGATTCCGAACGAATCATTCCATAGAAACGATACCGTAATAGGAATCAAAGGAATCGATTCCGATGGTTTGGAATTTTCGACTCACGAATCCGCGCACGAACTGTCGGTGTCGGTTAGCCAAACTACTACTTTCGATTCTGTCGCGTTTCACCGGAATCATGAACGAGATGATCGAAATAAATCTTCGGAATGGTATGACTCACGCATGACGGTGCGGTATGGTTATTTCTGGCAGTTCCATTACTGTTTCTTTGTAAGTATGTATCTATGTATATTTGTTCGGGCGAAATCTTGCTACTCAATTTTGAAGCAGATATCTTCAACCCATTGAGCTGAAATTTTGTATACAGGTTTAGTTTGGATGACAATACGACAAGCTGTGTGCCGTCATTCTAAATCCAGTATGACGGACCATTCAAGATGGCGGAATAGTTATTTTTTATGCACTTCTGCAATATGGGTATCAAATGAAAGGGCTTGTCGAGAGCAACTCGAAAAAGAATGTGACGTCATTCTAAATCCAACATGGCCGAAAATTAAAGATGGCGGAATAGCTATTTTTTAGGCACTTTTGCAATATGGGTATCAAATGAAAGGGCTTGTCGAGAATATAATTAGAAAAATATTCTGAAATCACTCTTAATCCAATATAACGGCCTTTTACTGAGAATAAAAATGCAGGTTAATAACTAAAAAGTAAAAACTTAATTAAATGAAAAAATATATTTAAAATGCTCTACAAGGAAGGAAAACCCTTAAAAATTTCAACTGTCAAATTATACAGAATTACGATGATCATAAAAGCCTGTCGCGAGGTTTGCGTAAGTACCTATAAGTATTTCATGAAACTGAAATTTTAAAACAAACTTATTGGATTTAGACCCATATGCACCGTTTGGCGATTCTAATCCTAGTTCCCTAATCACATTTTGCTAATCTTTGGCATCTAACCATCAAGAGATTAACTAATCCAGATTGAAGATACGGGAAGATTATGTTCGCAGGATTGTTTGACAGTGACAGTGTCAAAATTGTCATATTGCGATGCATAGTAAACAAATAATCTATTTCAGGTTTACGTAACTAATCGCTCAACTGACTTACGGTGCATACGGGCATATAAGCTCCTCATCCTCAATTAAATCGCTTCTAGTTTACTTACACCCGTATGCCGTATGCACCGTTTGGCGATTCTAATCCTAGTTCCCTAATCGCGTTTTGCGAATCTTTGACATCTAGCCATGCACCGTCAAGAGATTAACTAATCCAGATTGGAGATACGGCAAGGTTGTGTTCGCAAGATTGTTTTGGCAGTGACAGTGTCAAAATTGTCAGTTTACGGTGCATACTAAACAAGTAATCTAATACAGGTTTACGTAACTAATCGCGCAATTGACTTACGGCGCATACGGGTGTTACACAAGTAAATCGCGCAACAAGCTTTTATTATCACATTAATTTTGTACAATGAGGGTATTACAGTTGATAGTTAAAATTTTCAAGGAACAATTTTATTTTCTTTTTTCCGAAAAAGGAATCGATACCATGGACTTGGAATCGATAACAAGGGATAACTGGGATAACTGGGCGATTCATAAACCTTCGGTTGACACCGCCGATTAGGATTAACAGGAGCGCATCACAGATCTTTGTAATGGAATCGTGAACGAATCGGAGGAACCGATTCTGAAAAAGGAATCGATACAATGGAATAGAATCACCAAACGAAACTATTGAGCCCAGTTCAGTATCACTACACCTTTTCCAGATGTAGATTCTAAGGCGTCAAGTGATAATTCAAAATGGTCAAGTTAATTTTCCAACTCGACATCACTTGTAATTTCAAACTATCAGGTGTGATTTATACCTGTCAGTTTGAATTTACAATTGATAAGTTGGAAAACTAACTTAACCGTTTGGAATTATCACTTGACGCTTTAAAAACTACAGCTGGAAAAGGTGTAGATGGGTGTCAAATGAGCACCAGAAACGCTGGGACCGAGTGGTGGGTACTGTTCAGTCTAAGAGGATGCTTAAGGCACCCTCGTGTTTGAATGCCACAGACGCTATCAGATTGAGCAGTCACACATCTGTAGAATTGACCTAACAAATAGGGTGGTCGTGCAAGCCACGTTGCAATATTGGGAGATAGTGGATATTTGAAAGTTCTCCCAGAAAGTGGTACTGTTATGACCGACACAGCTAATTGGAAGTTTATTGGACAAAAACGTGTACAATGGCTAACTCACAAAGTATTGCATGTAATGTCAAGAAAATCTGCACTTAGTTACCGCAAATGCAAAACACATGCAAGTTTTCTTCCACCATAACAAAAAGTCAACAACGATACATTAGAATAATTGTAAATACGACGTTTACCATCACATGGGCTTGTGGGGTCACACCAATGAGTTCGTTCGTTCGTTTTCACTGGAGCAGAGCAAGCAATTTTAGAGGCTACTGCAATTTAAAGAACCTATAATAGATACCATTTCTTGTCGACGCACCTACTCGATTCCTTTTTATTATTTTGAAAACAACAGACATAAGTTCACCCGTTGCTTCATTGTCGAATCTACAATAGTACAAGCTTTAGTTTTAAAAATCTTTAAAAGCTCTGAAGCTACCGCAAGACTCAAACCTACATTCTCTTCTCATCATATTTATATATGCAGGGTGAGTCAAGCTCAACGCCTCGATCTCTTGTGTCCAAGCGATATCTGTTTTCATGAGATTAACTACACTGACTGGGCTACATTTTAAAAAGAATGACTTTTATACAGGCTGCCTAAAAAAAGCGTGACATATCACAGTTATGTTTTTTTTTATGAAATATCCTGTATTTCAAGCATATCTAGATTCCTGGGTCAATTCCAGTGTTACTTTATATATCACATATGGGACTTAAAACAAACCGTTCAGGTGTGAATCACCATTTTTGGTATTAGTAGATTTCAGAAAAAAATTTAATACCCAGCAGTAATAACTCTTTCTGCTGAGCAAATAGTTTTCTTCCATCTGTTCACGTTTTAGCTTATATTTCATGGCCTGCTAGTTTACCTATCGATAGGAAAAGTGGATGGTATCGACTTGATTGGAGATTTGAAATTAAATAAAGACTACTAGAGATCGATATTCAGAAACTTATCCCACTACAAAAGCTATCAAGTTTTCCATTGGTTCCTATAAAAAAATTGGGCATTTGAAAGAATCAGATTATCCCTGATATCTACTTATACAAAAAATTATGTTTTGCATCTAAACGATTTATTTTAAATCCCATATGTAATACATAAAGTCACCCCAGAATTGATCAAGGAATCTGAATATGAAATAATATACAGAATATTCCTTTTAAAAAGTGGAAACATAACTTTGATGTGTCATGCTTTTATCAGTATATGAGTCATTATTTCTAAAATATAGTCCATCTCGACCTACATTCACCCGCGGACCTATTCAAGTGTCACATCGGCAATCGATCGTTGGAAATTCGTTGGATAATCTCTGGATAAGACGTCATTTCGTACGCATGCGCCAATTTTGGAAATATCCAGCGAGTGGCAGGCCTGAGAGGCGTGTCATGACAGTGATGGCGGCTTCCTGTTCCTCAGCCGTCAGCTGATCCTAACAACCTAACCGTACTTATTTTTTATTGTCATTGACGTCTTACCCCCAAAGACGTCAATGTTCATTGTTGTTGTTGTTTTAGCCGAGCCACCACAGCTATATACATATTCTCGGGTGCGTAATGTGAGAAGACCCCCTGCAGTACATGATCTACAGAGGGGTTCGTGAAAGTGGTATGTGCAGGTATAGTTTATTCGCGCCTCAGATACTGTGTGGATAACTGAATAACAAGTGCGTATGTTGTTTTTCATTTTCTACACTGGAACAAACGGAGTCAACCAGAGTCAACGACCCAACGTGAGGGACGTAGGTTGGTAGAAGAACATATGTTATTAACCAGTGAGTTTAGGAAAGCTTACTGAGACCATAGAAGTAGGATGGGTCGGCTGACAGTTTCAATACTCATGGTTCTGAAGCTACAAGTAATGGTGCGTGCTGGACACAGGTAAAGTAGCATGATAGTGTTTTATGTGATCTCATAAAAGGGGCAAAATCAATTTCATATTTGTCAGGCTGTGCTCTACATGTTTGATATTATTGTGGCACATCATAATCTTCGTGGAGCTTATAGGGTTATACCTTATTTTGGATAATCCCTGTTTTCATAATAATTGTTACCATGACTGGGTCTCATGCATAGGTACTCGTTACCCAGCCTTTGTGTTTAAATGAGAATTTAATGTTGCATTAGTTCTACACGATTCTACAGTAGTATGTTGTTATTCTCAGTGTGTCAACTAGTTATGATAGTGGTCTTATGATGGTCACATTGTGTTGTATAATATTTACATTTGTAGTAACCAACAATTATTCATATGTATGGGTGACAGTTTTTATCACAGCACTGTGATTAAAGTTGGGGAATTGTGTTGTATGATGGTACCCTAAAGCACCTTATGCTATGCAGTTATGTTCTTCGCAATTACTGAAATGAAAATATCAATAATAATTCAACACTGCAGTTCCCCACATGTGACCTTTATTCACATTCATAACTAATTTGAAGAGTTTATTGCTATTGATGAACTGTAGTTACTAAGTTATAGTCATGCAATTCACTTTTGCAGGATGGGGTGGACATGATACATCGAGTGACATCTCAAGCAGCACATATGAAGTAAGATGCTACAGGGACTGGGGCCCTTCCAGGGTAGATTGTGTATTGCGTCAAAGTTATAACATTATTTATTATGATTACAACATGTATTTTAACTTTGTGTAAGCACAATATGATATGAAGTTGTTTTCTAATAATAAATGATAAATCCCATGTATTCATACTTTAATACACAAAATGAATCCAACAAACTATCTGTGATCATGGTTAGCTCTTAATAAAAACCTAAATGTAACTAGGCCCATCAAATCACTTCAATCAATCAATTTATTGGTGATAATATACAACATATTTACAAACGTCATATGGTGAACAAAAGTAAAATTACAAACTAGAAATATGAGGATATTGTTAAAAACTTGCACATATAAAAACAAACTACAAGAAATAGTTTATAAACAATGATAAAAAACAGGCGAGGCTACTATATGTATTGGGCATACATATATATGTCCCATCTTACTAAATAAATAAAAATTCATCAATTGAGTAAAATGCTTTTGATATCAAAATTTGTTTTATTTTTACTTTGAACTCAAACTATGGCACAGTGCTGTAGCTTAATGGTAACTTATTATATAATTTAACAGCCAGATATCCTGGACTACATTGACATCTTGTTAAACATTGAGAAATTGGCATAAGTTTCTTTCTATTTTTGGTTTCATAACTATGGACATCACTGTGCAATCTATATTGATCCTTATTACCCACAGTAAATTTTGAAGTATATAAACTGCTGGTAAAGTGAGTATGCCCATATTTAAGAAAACATGTCTGCAGACATCCTGATAATTCAACCTACCCACTATTCTTATGGCTTTCCTCTGCAAGGTAAATAACCTTTTCATTTGCGGGGCATGGCCCTATGCTAGGATGGCATAAGTAGGTACAGGGTGCCCTAGTCACACATCATGCCATGAAGCCTACCAAATTGCAGCAGAAATAATGTTCAGTTGATTGGGTTATACAAAACACTTTTTTATTAGTCTACAAAATAATACATTTTACTTATACACTGTAATACTTTCACTCCACTACCTTTAAGCTGCAATTACAATACTCAAGTCACTGTTGCAGACCTGAAAAGAAAAGCATGATTAAAGTTTCCTACTCACTTGTCAGCTGCTGTAGTCAGCCACACATGAGGTTTAGATGTACACCTAATTAAATGTAGCAAATAAAATTGTACAAGCATTATTCACTGACTGATGAACTTTGAATATGAATTTGAACATTGGTATTAATGTTGCTAACATGACGCAGACATGCCATTGATTAGTAGTTTTTGTTTGTTTTAAACTCAGCACCAGTCTACTTCTTTACTTCACACATTACTCAACATTGCTTCACATAACTGTATATGCAGTTGTGCACATATTTCGAAAAGTACAGGTCAGTAACAATGTAGCCCCGTTATAGTTAATGTTGATGGCCCCTGCATTTGATAAGGTGTCACTATATCTTCATCATGTACTAGACATTGGAACACATACACAAGTCCTTGTGTGTAGTGGATGGTTTCAGTTGAGGCTAACATGATACAATCATGTTTGAGAATTATTCAAAATACACCACAACATTCTCTGCATTTGAACGATTCATAATATGCTTGGCCATGTACAGCTGCTTGTATTGTGTATTAGTGTATTTGATAGCTACATTATGTAAATGTATGTAGTGGGTGTTTCCTCATACAATGCCATCCTTCTTATCTTTTTTATTTGAAGTAGTAGAAAAAAGTTTCCCATTTAAAAAATATACATCTATACAAAAAACGGGTTTTTTATTATTTTATCTTTTTGTTCATATTGTATTCTAAATGACAACAGAAGACTATAAAAGTTTCATATAAAAACTTGTTTCTATCTCTACAATTAAAACAGATAAGAGGGGAGGCGAAGTATGAGGAAACACCTGGTATAACCACCCTGCCTCTTTAAGGGCGCGTTCTGCGGATCGAATAACTGGTTTCAAGGACAGTGTGAAAACGACAAAACCAATTGTTGTGAAATTTTAGTATGATAAATAAGACACTACCTTCTATTTGATGTGGTAATATCATATAAAAAACATTTTTTTAAAAAAAGTTATTTTTTGCAAAATTTTATAAATGCTTTTGTACACATTTATATCTATTTCAAACAATGTACGATATTACACAGATGATATATGAATTTGATTTTTGCTGGTAATTTTGGTATTTTTTGAGTTCTCCTTGAAATACCCAAAAAAACACAACGACTGTGATTTTATGCAACCAATACAACAATGTCACCAGGCCATGTGTTCAGCATTTTCCCGGTAGGGGCGAGCCTGTTTCTGGTAATTTAGTTTTTCGATATTGGCTATTCTGCCTGATTGTATTCGACCACCTATTCGACATTGACAGTTTGTAATCTGTCACTGTGTTGACAACTAACCTAATATTTGTCGTGGTTGTTCAATGTTCATTGTTTATTTGTACACAAAATTTCTGAAAATAATGGTCTTATAAAAATTACACTTTAGGTGCATCGCATGTAGTGTCACATAGTATGTTGTGTGAATATTTAATGGATTTACAAAAGCTAATAATTATGTGTTCTAATCATTTTTTTTTACTTCTGTGTCATAATTTAAATTGCTATAACCAAAAAACTATCTGGATGTGATGTATAGGTAAAAGAAACTTATCGCAATAAAATTTTAAATCTAGGTTGAGCTTTTTATTATTTCACTGTGCTAAACATGTTCTATTCAACCGAAATAGTACGAAATTGCGTTCTTATTAACTATCACTATTAAAGGCTGTTCAGTGGCCTTTTTAAAATTCTTAATTCTTTCTCTCTATTGATGTCAAAATGTACCTTTCAACCCCAGGGACTTGTGTGTATTCAATATTCAACATCGTTAGGGTTTTTGAAGTGTTCGATAACTTATTTCCAAATAAAGTCCCACCTAGCGTACTGTCTTTGAACAGGAGTGACTAAAGACTAAATTACATGAGGACAGTTTTGGAATCTTAAAAGTGTAGTAACATTTTTAAATATGTTTTCATCTAACAATTCAGAAAATAAACCCTTAGCTTGTTAAAAATAAAATTATAACAATTCCAATGACAATAATGGAATCTAACTTTGAAGATCAAGACTTTTACCCAATACAATATGAATCTAGATTGAGATTATATGCACCCTCTATGTTGTGAACAGAAAATGTCATCATTAAGAAAATCTGATTATTGCTGAAGCAATTGAAAATTTTCTCCAATCTAAACAAAGGTGTGTACGTTTCATACACCTAAAGTCAGTTGTATATATTTTGTGTCAAATATTTGAACGTTGTTTTAAGTTTGTCAGGAGAAAAGTAATTTTCTATAATAATCTTGACAGAAAATGAATAAACACTATAAAAAGTATGAGGATTAGTAACATCCTTAAAATTTCTTTGTGGAACCCAAAATAATGACAATCTTCAAATTAGGAAACATCAGTATTTTTCATTATTAAATCATAAAACAATATGTGGAGTAAGATTTCTTGTAGAGGATAAGTAACAAGAAAGACTATATTTGTACTAATTCAGTTTATTACATAATATACATGCTATAGTATCCAATACCATAGAATTTTCCATCATCGTCTCCTCCTCTCGCTTTTAGCCCACTCTGAAATCAATTTAGTTAGTTAGTTCAAAGTGCTTCCTTATCAACAATAAATGGTCTCATTAGCTTACTTATTATAAACAACATTTCAAAATACATGTTATTACCTATGCCGGTTAGAAACATACATTCATCTATTATTTGCTCGTCTTGTTTGGCCTCCTGGCTAGTCTGTGTTAGACTGTTTATTAAACCATTTCCTACTACTCCTACTACTACTTCTTTTGATTGTCTAGCCAAGCACTCTTGTAGGCTTTCTGTTACAGCATGCTGTATTTACTTCTACCCCTTGTCAACATTTTCCTCCTCTCGCTTTTCGCCCACTCTGAAATCAACAATGTTTCTAAGTAGCTTTCTTATTATAAACCCAGATCAAAATACATATTTTCACCTTTCAAATAGCAGTCTAGAAACACATATTCATCTACTATTATGTGCTCCTCTTCTTTTGAATTGATCTCCTGGCTAGTCTGTATTGAACAAATTCCATACACTACTTCTTTTTGATTGTATGTACCAAGGACTCTTGCAAATCCATTCTAGAATCAACAATAAATGGTCTAAGTAGCTTACTTATTATAAACAACATTTCAAAACACATGTTATTACCTATGCTGGTTAGAAACATATATTCATCTATTATTTGCTCGTCTTGTTGTTTGGCCTCCTGGCTAGTCTGTGTTAGACTGTTTATTAAACCATTTCCTACTACTCCTACTACTACTTCTTTTGATTGTCTATCCAAGCACTCTTGTAGGCTTTCTGTTACAGCATGCTGTATTTACTTCTACCCCTTGTCAACATTTTCCTCCTCTCGCTTTTCGCCCACTCTGAAATCAACAATGTTTCTAAGTAGCTTTCTTATTATAAACCCAGATCAAAATACATATTTTCACCTTTCAAATAGCAGTCTAGAAACACATATTCATCTACTATTATTTGCTCCTCTTCTATTGAATTGATCTCCTGGTTAGTCTATATTGAACAAATTCCTACACTACTTCTTTTTGATTGTATGCACCAAGGACTCTTGCAAATCCATTCTAAAATCAACAACAAATGGTCTAAGTAGCTTACTTATTATAAACAACATTTCAAAATACATGTTATTACCTATGCTGGTTAGAAACATATATTCATCTATTATTTGCTCGTCTTGTTGTTTGGCCTCCTGGCTAGTCTGTGTTAGACGGTTTATTAAACCATTTCCTACTACTCCTACTACTACTTCTTTTGATTGTCTATCCAAGCACTCTTGTAGGCTTTCTGTTACAGCATGCTGTATTTACTTCTACCCCTTGTCAACATTTTCCTCCTCTCGCTTTTCGCCCACTCTGAAATCAACAATGTTTCTAAGTAGCTTTCTTATTATAAACCCAGATCAAAATACATATTTTCACCTTTCAAATAGCAGTCTAGAAACACATATTCATCTACTATTATTTGCTCCTCTTCTATTGAATTGATCTCCTGGTTAGTCTATATTGAACAAATTCCTACACTACTTCTTTTTGATTGTATGTACCAAGGACTCTTGCAAATCCATTCTAAAATCAACAACAAATGGTCTAAGTAGCTTACTTATTATAAACAACATTTCAAAATACATGTTATTACCTATGCTGGTTAGAAACATATATTCATCTATTATTTGCTCGTCTTGTTGTTTGGCCTCCTGGCTAGTCTGTGTTGGACTGTTTATTAAACCATAGGGTCGACAATATCTGAAGAAAGTTTATCAGCATCACTCTAAAAAATTATTGGATTAATAAACTATGAACTGGAATAATAAACAATAATACTAACAAACCATTTTGAGCCACTTCTATGGCATGCTTCTGTGATGTCTATGCTATCTTGTATATCTTTAGTCTTAGAACTAACATATCCCATATTATGTTTGATTATCCATTATCCAGTCTTGGTTATCTCTGCAGGCTGCCCTAAAAATTGAATTTCTGTAAAACATTGACCTCTTACTACAAAAAATAGTCTTGGAGATAACTAAATCTTATATGATCAACTAGTCATACTTTTAACGAAGGTACTTACCCAGTATAAAGTGAGCAAATTCTAGTATTTTGCAAGAATGGTTTATACCATCGACGATAAATAATAATGCTCATTCCCTCGCTTCGAAGATATCACCCAACATTTTTAATGTTGATAAACCAACTTTTCGTCCTGATCCTTTAAAGCTGCTGGAATTTTGAAAAAGCCGACCTTATTCTTTTCTGGGCTTTCTAAACAACTTGCTAGTATAGAAAAAGTTCGCCACGATTGAAATATTGGAAAAATGATTGGGAAACAGATTATATTACGATTTTCTAGGTTATAGTATCGGTGTTCATGTGTCATTCTCTAAAACATCCAAATGATAGAGATGCGGATTTCCCATCTGCTTTTGTTCTCGATACTTTGTATTTGATGACTGATATATAATAGAACATAAAGCTAAACGGAGGTAGAACTTCAGTATTCTGATAGTTATTTCGCATAATTATTCGTAGAGTGCTAAATTCTGAAGTCATAAACGTTTAGCCTACTCTTCTAAGGTCATCGATCTAAGGCTATCGAAGTTCGATAGCAAATAAGAATTACGTCCCATCATTACTTTCTAAAATCCTTTCATCGCCAAAATACTCGCAATAGCCAAAATAATAAAACTGAAATTACTAATGTATGCTAATCCGACTTGGTGCCGACCGGATGCAATGTCGCCCATGCAATTTTTCGATATGAATTACGTTTGGACGTGCTGACCTATCGACATGGCTTACTGTGACGAAATTTAATACCCAAATAGATATCCAAGCGACATATTATTTTTACTGTGAACTATTAGTTTAACTAATGACAATTGGGGGACCGAATGCGACCTTAACCATAGATTATAGCAGCTGAGGGACATAAATGTGTCACGAGGGTTGTAAGATGTACGAGTAAGACAGAAGTAAATGTGTCATGTCACAGTATTAGGATGATTTCATGGATCTACTACTGTTAACTCAGAGTGTCTGATCCAGAGGTGGGCTAAGACCATGTCAATACTCATACCAATCAGTTTCTGGTATGCACCTAAACTATATACTTACTGAGCACGATTAGTCAGACAACGAAAACTGCTCACCTTGCCCTCTATCCTTACAGCAGTGCTTCTTCGTGCGACAACGAGGTACGGTGTTAGCTCGTGCCATGCCTGTTGAAATAACTTAACTATGTGAGCCTGTTGTAGTGCGTCCTACACTAACTGTCAGATGGGATGATATCCCCTGTTCTGTTCAGGACGATCTCGGCGTAGGCGGCTAGCATAGTCCTGGGTCTTCGATCTCCCTCCCAAGCTTCGATACACAACACTACTCACGACGTAGTGGGGGCAGTATACACGCTGAAGTAGTCACATATCGATTCTAGCCCTACTCCAAGTATATCACGTTATCACACTAACCTTTTCTTCGATACATTGTGTTTGTTTGTAACACCGTACGATCACTACAGTGTATATGTTTTGTGATCACTACGATCCTTCATCACTTGGTCAGCGACACAAAATACGAGTAGGTGTCAGTGACCTCAGAGTTCAGCGACTAACAGCACAAAACATATACACTAGACACTAGACTAACAGCTGATCTGCACAAACACAAACAAGTCTTGTAGGTTAGGCTCATCAGCTGACTGCTGAGAAACAGGAAGCCGCCATAACTGTTTAACTGTCAAAATAGGGCTAACAGGCCTGCCACTCGCTGGATATTTCCAAAATTGGCGCATGCGTACGAAATGACGTGTTATCCAGAGATTATCCAACGAATTTCCAACGATCGATTGCCGATGTGACACTTGAATAGGTCCGCCGTATAGTTATTTTTCAGAGAAGTGATGTCGTTTGATAACACGAATCTGAGGCGTTGAGCTTGACTCACACTGTATACCGCATAACATCGGAATATAAAGACAATGCATACCAGCTCTCCAGGTTAGTAATTCTAATTCCCTGTATAATTATAATTTCTGTTTAGACTGACTAAAATGTCACTGTAGCTACGTTAACCACTGCAGAGTGAGCAGCTGACGTATTCCCAAAATAATGGACATGATTTCTGGAATGGGAGTAGCGGCGCTATCAATTCGGTGGGGCTTCGTTCTGGGATTATACGGGGAGCCACCACGGATAATTAATTCATTTTCCGCGACATTAATATCCATTGCGAAGTCGAAGGAGACGCGAAAAAGTTATGGGTTTACTCAATGCTGCCCGGCCGTTGGCACTGAAAAAACTACCATTATGGATAGAGCTTTTTTCTTTTATATGACTTCTTTGCTGATACATATTCAGACCTAATAATGTAATATTTGTAGCTAATCCAGTGGTTATAGAGCATTTCAGAAAGGTATAGAGCGATTAATAGAGAAATTTATACCTTTTTGGTACAATTTCGGTGTCGGTCATAGGTGTACTTTACCGTGTTACGTGATATATTGCCCCTCATTATTTATTTGTGACGGAGTAAAGGATATGAGTGACACTTCAGTGACATAGTAGTTAAAACATACTTGCGATAGCGCCCGTTTAAGTGTATTGGTTAAGTTTCACGCATCAGTATTTTCTGTCAACCCGCAGTGTTTTCAGTATTTCAACAGACTGCGACACTCGCACCAACGAAAAGATGTTACAATAATTTTCCACTATCAGTCAGTGAAAAAGTTATTATTTCAAATGCACATGATTGCATAAAATACGATGACCCGAATTATGCTGTACAAGAAACTGTTGACCGATGTTCTCGGACTGGAGTTGGAAAGTCCACCTTTTTGAATTATTACGGGACAGAAATACTGCAGGTAAAGTGAAAACTCCCAAGAAAAGCCCAGGCAGACCAAAACACCAAAATTGTAATTTGAAGAACAGTTCGCTCTTTTTAATTCAAAGAAGAAATACCAACCTAGATAAGATTTTAATGGAGCGCTTGGCGAGGATGACAGTATTGATAACAAGAAAACGTTTATGAACTAGTTGAAAAAATATTGTTTTGTTCTGGGAAAAGCATAACTGTAAAGCTCTTTTACAGGAAAGTGATGGAAGTGTTTGCTGAATATGAAAATACCTGAGAACTCTGAAGCAGTACCACTGGCGCCACCAGAAAATTGTGCAGGGGGGGGGCCACTTACCTAAATTGAGTGCTGAAATCGGGGGCAGAGGAGACAAATTCGGTTTTTGGTTATACAAGTTCTTTATCTTCGCTGCTCCAGGGGGGGGGGCGACGCCCCCCCCCCCCTGCCCCCCTCTGCCGGCGCCCATGAGCAGTACCGAAAAGAGTAGAAGATAATATCTTGATGAGGTGTGGCTTAATTAAGGTTAAGATTACTTAAAAGTACTCGCCAAGCTTTCATTCAAGGCCTGTCAACAGGTATTGAGGTACCTTCAGGAAAGGGAAGGAGGCTAATAATCGTCCATATTGGAAGCGAAAAGGGATTTCTTAAAAAAGGTTTGTTAACATCTCAGTCACCCCATATGGAAGGTTAGCCCAAGGACATGAATTCGGGTGTTTTTGAAGACTACTCTGATGAAATCATAAAATATCTTCCGGCTGAATCAGTGCTAGTTATGGATAACGCAAGAGTTATCATTCACGACGCATAGAGAAGACCCCCCAACTTTATCTTGGAGAAAATAAGGAACTATTTAACTCCAAAAAGTTAATTTGAAGATACTTTGATTAAGAAGGAATTATTACATATAGCAAATTCACACAAACAGCGTTTTACGAAGTACGCCGTAGCCACAGCCACTTTTCAGCGTATTCTAACTAAGGATTTGCAACTATATTTCTGAACTGACTCGGCAATGTTTGTCAACATAGCATACACAGCGCATTCTTGAGCGGAAGTGAATGCGAACAAGACCATTTTCTGTGATAAGGTCCATTTTTCCCTCGATGACTTCGTAAATCATTAAAATTGCCGCATCTCCAAACCTCACAAAGGACCTCCACAGCCTGGAACATCGAAGGAGGGTGGCTGATCTATCCCTGTTTTACAGGTTCTATCACGGAAGATGTTCGAGTGAGCTCTCTCAGATAATAACACCACAGGCCGTCCGAACCAGGAAAACTAGAGAAGCTCTGCGAGCTCATCCTTACCAGGTCGAGGTCCTTACTCCCCGAACTAGTCTCCTCCAGCATTCCTTCTTTTGGAGAACTTCGATGCTGTGGAATCAGCTGCCGGGGAATTTTTTCCCGATGGCTACAACCTGCAGCGTTTCAAATCTAACGTGAACCGATACTTATCCTCTCGCAGCGCTTCTACAGCGCCATAGGCTTTCGGCCTTTGCGGGAGGCCGACCATAAAAAAAACATCTGGGGCTTAGGAAGAGTCATCAAAAAGCAATACATCTGCAATGCGTCACTCCTTGACCTGCATGTGATCTGGAGGAATAATTAGACCGGATTTGTTTAGGAAGGTAATGCATTAACGGTGAACGTTAGGAGTTATCAAGGTATCGAGATATCTTTGAGCTACAATTGGGACACATTGGACTTGAAGACGTGTGGTTTCCACCAGTAGATGGTACTCAATATCATACGGCAACGTGAAACATTTTCTGGCTGGAACAAGTTTGACCTGGCAGTACCATTTCTTAACTTGGTGACGCAAACTGGTTCATGTTATTGAACACCTTTGGAGCTCTATCCCACCCGTGAGCAGCGAAGCATTGATTGGAGGTCAAAATAGGAGGACGAATCAATGAGAAATACCGCCGCATGTTGATAGTGTTACGCTCTCATTGCAAAATCATTTACATTTTGAATCACCTTGACAAATATTTTTGCACGACGAATCTTTGTTTAAGATGCAGATGTATTTCTGTTTCTAGAATCTGCAGACATGTTTAGGCATAGAAAAGCATCTTGGATGCAATGAATTTCAATTGTAGCTCTTGTTGGAAGTGTCACTCCATGTATGTTTTTGAAACATTTGTTTCGCCCAGTATACCCTGTGATAAGTGATTATAATACTACTCATCCTCTTTTTTAATTATCCTGCATCTACATATTGCGGCATTTATTTGAACCACCAGGGAATACTTTTAGCAGTTTGTCCAAGAATTTCATTTTTAATGGCGGGACGCTCTTCGTCGAAATTGTCCCCCTTTTAAGCTAAATTGCAGACAATTAGCCTGGCAACTTTTTGTCAAAGCCCCTTTGTGATGTTAGCGGCAAATGAACGGCTGCTGCTGGAACACTATGAGCAGAACCCAGCTTTCACATGTGATGTATTTCGCTACATAAAGAAGAAGGTTTTGCCTCTCACCTATCCATCTACATGGCAAGTATTTTTCCACATTTTATTTCTCTTTATTATGAAATCATCCAGTTGTATGGTATCGAACATTATGTCACACATAACTTGACAGAATTAAGGATTTATTTAGAAACATACGCAAATAAAAAAGAGGCACATGCAAAAATTACTGGGCAAGAAGAAAACCAACTGAAGAAATTAAAATCAAAGAAATGTCTTGAGAGTCTAATATGACTGCGGTCAATGATTAGTGGAGGCTACAAGGCTCAACAAAGTCGTGAAAAATATTTCTTAAAATATTCATATCACGTATGCGTTTAAACCCAAACATTTAGTAGCACAAACAAATACCGCGACCAGTGCTACAAAATTTAAAAAAATACGATTTTGTGAAACACCGGAGAAGTGGGAAATACAGGTAACTATTAGAAATAATTTCAAAACCAAAATTCAAATTGGAATACTTAATCGGATTTGTTTTTTTAATTAATTAGGATTTGTAAAAAGGTACTCAATAATATCGGTGAGAGCCAAAGAAAAAAGCCAGCAAGAAACATATCTTTATCGCTCTCATCATCATAATTATTAAGGCGAATACACATCTGCGCGCCACGAAGATGCGCGCCGTGTGTGCGCCGCTCGTTCGTTGCGCGTTATATCCGTACAAATATGCACGCCGCGCGCGCGCAGACTGTTCGCTAGTTTTGTATGGGGTTCACAAGAGGTTCGTCAAACGGGAAAATTTAAACGAATACCTAACGCGTAACGTACGCGCTAAGCACACACGGCGCCTGTTCGCGGCGCGCAGATTTGTATCCACTTTTAGTATTACTGAGATATCAGCATCTGTCTCTCTCTCTCTCTCTCTCTTCATGCTATTTGGAATTCTCTGGTTCTCGTTCAATACAATAAAAAATAAAAATATATTTCTATGCAGGATTTTTTATTGTAACATACGTAATTTTGTTAGTAAATTTGTTCCTTCAATTCTATGAATACTCAATACCCAGATAATGCTGAACATACGGCATCATAATTATTTCATTATTAAGTTATTTTTGATAATGGAGATGACGAAAAAAAAGTCTTTTCACAAGGAGATAGGGTTATTAGGACTACTTTTCCATATACAATTATGGTTAAACTACTCACTCTTTCAATCTGCTATTTTTATTTATTTTGTTAAGAACTATGATTTTGCCTATGTTAAGTATGCATTCTGCTCTTTGATTTTACATTCAGCAGTTCAGTAATATAACGTGTTGATTTAAAAATAAGTTTTCTTCTTTCGTCAACAAACTCTGGTTACATTTTTTCTTGTAAAGTGAAAAAAATTCAAGGTGCCCGTGCATCACTCTTGCCTTAAAAATAAGCTATACAGTGATATTCCTAAGACTGGAAAATTGACCACCAAATATTCCTACATCTAATATTAATTATTGTTTAATTCATCAAAGCCTGATAGAATACGGTAACCTTAGAATCGCAGAGCATGAAACGTACTGAGTAATGTACTTTACGGAAGTTACTTTTCTAGTTTGAACTTTCTGTGAAATAAAATTATAGAGTATAAATCTTGTTGCTTAAGGTGCCTATATAAGAAAATGAAGTTGATAATAATTGGGCGTGGAAGACGTACCGTGGAATTGAAAAGAGCTTGAAAATAATAATCATGCTTCATGCTATCCTGTGGATAAGGATAAGTGACAATGTCAGCGTAAAGTTGCTTTGGTATCCTTTTCTAAATGATGTTAGGAAACACAAAAACGATTTTTTCCACTGAAGTACTTGCCAAAGGTTATTTTATTAGTTGTATGAATGTGTATCGTCAATCCATCCCAATGATGAGGTTAGAGTTTGAATCACCCGCTATAACACAGCGAATGTATGCGCACATGGACAGCGAAAATTACACGATAGAGAGTTTGAGTGGAATATTGCCACATGAATTTGGTGAATTTTGCCACTCGCAAATATGACATTCGGAGAGTCTTTTTGATATTATGAAATATACAGTAGGTGGAAAATGAAGATAAAAGCATGGTAAAATTGACACATGCTAGAACCAGAAAATATTGCAGTATTATAAAGGTAGTATGATGGAGGTAATATAAAAAAGTTAACCCTTAATTACCACACTGGGGTCTATAAGACCCTGGCATTATTTTAAATCTGCACTACTATTTTATTTTGAATAGTATATCTTGGCACATCCACCTAAATTTAGTTTATTTTGATAAAGACCTGAGCATGCCGTCCGATATGTTAGTTTGTCCAGAGCTGTGCAGTCGTTAGCGCATGAAGTTAGCTTTGTATCTAATAGATCCCAGTCTGTTATTTAAACGTGGATATTTCAAGTGCGCAGTTTTGTTGTTTCATTGAATATTTCCAAAAATAAATATATCCGATCACGACTTACACCACCCTCTGACCTAGAGAGAACTAGATTCGAAATTCAGAATATTTCAGTTGAAAATCCAAAGGAGAACCTTGTTAAAGACTCCTTGTGCAAAGCCCATTTGTGACTAACATAAAGACTCAATTTGTGTGAACTGTAGTGCCGAGATGTGAAGATGAAAAATGATTAATTCAAAAAAAGGTACTTTAGAGACATTACGAGTTGGAAATTCAGAACATTTTAGTTGAAAATGCAGACAAGGACCTTGTTGGAGGCCCCTGTGCAAAGCTCATTTATGACAAACATATAGATTCAATCTGTCTGATCTGTGTCGAAGAGGAAATTATTAATTTAAAAAAAGGTAATTTAGAGACATTGCTAGAATCACAAAAGCTTTGTTATTTTGTCTTCTTTTTTGTTTTCATTTAACAGTGTGTGCCTTAATTTTCTGTTAAGAATTTAGGTTTTCTTACATTTATGTAAACAGTCCATCATGTATTTTGTTTAATTTTTATTTTTCTGAAATCCTATGTTGATAAAATATATTTGCGTAATAAATTAATAGAATGAAATTGTCTACTTATATAGGTTACATTTATAAAATTTATAAATTGGGAAAAATAACTTTGAGGTCAGTAAGACCCCAGTATGGAAATTGTGTCGTAAAAAATAAGTATGTATATTAAGGGTTAAATACACGTAACTCATTACTGCTTAATCGTCCAGGACTACTGAAAATCATTCTATATTATTTGTAAAGTAGGGCAAATTTGAAAGTGTAGCAACAAGTGAATCAGATGGCATATTGTTTCGTCTTGAAATTGCTACTTATAGACAAACAACATCGTGATACTGCAACAATGCAAATATAAACGACTAATAGCCGTCGTAGTTGCTGTCGCAGGATGAAAAAAAAAACAAACACTCATCTGTTCTTTCATATTTCAGAATCCCTTATGAAAAAAAAGCGAAAAGCACAGATTTCACTTATTTCACATTAGATTTTTGGCAACAATAGAGTAATTTGATGAAGGCCAAAGTCAAAATAAATTCTATTTATGATTATCAGAGTGAGCAATGGGTGGAATGCTACCGTATCAAAAATGTACGTGTTAGAGTATCTGTATGGAAATTCGAAATTTAGCAGAATAATCTATGCAACTTCGAGCTGTAATTGAAATTACCTTAGTGTTCAGATACTTTTAAGATGTGAAGGTTCTCTTATTTACAGAAAGATGGAATATTCCATGAAAACTGTTGCAATTTACGATACTTCCTGTTAAATAATGTAATACTAGATGTAAAGATTCTTGTTATTTACAGCAAGATAGAATACTTTCTGAAAACTACTGTAATTCACGATACTCCATGTTAAAGAATGTAATATTAAAGATACAATCCATGAGACCTAAAATTATAATGTAGTTCTCCAGAATAGCACGTAATATGTTTTCAATTATACACGATAAATAATGTACTCCCCAATATGAAGATGGATTTAGTCATTATAAATCATGTATATGACTGTATAATATAACACTAAAAAATAGGTAAAAAGTAAATTGTAAAGTTCCATAATGTATTCCATAAATTTGAAGTATGCAATATAATATGTCACGTAAAATTACAGCATACCGCATATAATCCGTCAACAGCTGATGTGCGAGCAGCCATGTGTCCTCACGGCTTGCTACGCCATTTTTTTTGTTTGTTTTGTTTGTGGGCTTTAATAATATTGTATTGTGAAAGTTTTGAGAAGTGTTGACATTTTTTGTGTTTTTATGTATAAATGATCATAGATCATTTGGGAGGTATTTCTGTACGATATGTTCTTTTAAGAGGCTGAAATGAGAGGGAGAATATCATATACATGTAAACATGAAAACCGTAATTTTGCCTTAAATTCATATTTTTTATTATGTATTTTTATATACATATAAACAATACATTACATGGAACTTTACAGCCTTCTACTAGTGATATCACAATTATAATGCACATAGACATTAGGTACATATTTGACTATGTACTTTTACATAACATATAATGACAACTTAGTATTCATCATATACTTCTTCGGCATGTTTAATGCAATGTTATGGAATTTAAAGCAGTAATATGAAAATGTTTCTCAATGTCACATACATACATACAGACTATACACATACATTATTTTTCATATAACAAAATTACATTGCTAATCACGGAAAAAAGCCAACGTTTGGTACTAGAATTTTACGTTTTTATTTTTAGTATTGCGATCAAAAACTACTCACTTCTGATAATGCTTGCCACCTCTACAACAAAAAACTTTAGCTGAGATCATTGCGCGAAGAAAACGTTTGTCACAATTTTGAAATAACAAAAAACAGAAGTCAAGTCAGTACTTCCCATATATTACAACGATACCAGTGTATTATTCTCCCATAGCATGAAGCTAAAGTCTGAGATCCCCTTTCAACTAAATCATCGACCGTCCACCCACCCGCCCGCTCGCAAAAAAGTGTGTTATATCATTAGGATTTTCGTTCACACATCAATTGACAGCCTATTATGAGTACAACGCCATTTCACTCTGATCAAAAAAACAAGTAGAAAATGACCAGGAACCACTAAAAGGCCTGAAAACGAAGTTTGCGTTTTCTTTACATTTTTAGTTTTTTTTATTATTGCTGCGCCGCCACTGACACGATTTCTAAAAACCATACGTGTTTTCCATTCTCGCTACGGTAGTAATATTGTGCCAAAATTTTATTAAAGTCAATGCAGTAGTTACACAAAACAGAACGATCTAAAGCAATACTCGTATCTATACATAAGAAAATTTCTGTAATAATATGTAATTCCTGTAATAGACAAGGCAATGTTCCGATGGATAAACCTTTCAGTTTTACAACCCCCTTACCCCTAACATCCCAATTTCAACCCCGCCCAAAAAAAAGTAGAAAATGGTAACCCCTAAAACGTTTGGGAGATATTTGAACTGTTTCGTTTTCTGTAAATTTCATCATAATTCATGCAACGGTTACTGAGATTACGAAGATTTAAAAACGCCAATAGACCGACAAACAGACCGACGGAAATAAAAGACATGAATTTTCGATATGTAGATGTCATAAAACGGCCGAGAAGTTTATCTCAAAATCGAAAATGTTCGCGAACACAATACTCCCCTCACCTATCGGTGTGGAAAGTAAAAAGTGATTTTTTTTCAGTTAGAATACTAAAATGCACCTGCCCGTCTACGGAAGGTGAACGAACAAATAGCGCACCTTCATTTCGTGCTTCCATTGTCTCGCGACTTTCAATATTTAAAATTGTGTCCCGCAGGTATAGCTCTTGTACCGATATCCAATTAAGTCGCTGCTGAACCCGGTTGCTGTTTGCCTTTTAGCTTTCATCGGACGATATAAAAAAAGGATGAGCAAAAGAATCAGTCGGGAAAAAGGTTATCTTTTTTTCATTATTGGATTTTTATTCCTGTAGAAGCGAAGCTATGTCAGTGGCGTCGAATACAGATTGTTGTCCCGATCTAATCTGAGAACCTTAAACCCTTGTTTCGCCGTGTCTGTGAGCTTAAATACATAAACATTGTAATTACAGCGCTCACTGCACTACTTCTGTAAAACTGCGATATCAAAGTTGTTTTTTCATACCGGGTCAGAGCCACTAATCTTCCACAAAAGACGAAGAAGCCGACATTTACCTGTATTTTAAAAATAACTAAAATAACCTTTATTAACATCAACTTCCTGTTTTTATGTTCAGTTTTAAAATTTAATAATTATTTGTGAGACAACAAAAGAATGGCGCTTGCTGTTTTATAAACCTGCGCTGTCAAAATTCATGTAATTTTTCTACATCGCGTCAGAACGACTAATCTTTCTCCTTTAAAGTTTCTAACACTTTTTAAATTCATATAAGGGTATTCACAGTGTCTGAAAATTAACACAAATCTAAGGGATTACCCTGCAACCAAATAGAATAGAACAATGAGGCTTTTATTGGATATGTATTTTATTATAGATGGCAGGGGCCTTGAATGAGCCACATTCACTTCCAAGCCCTAGACCGGTAGAACAGTTTGAGGGTTACCAACCGCACTCTGCAGAGAAAGCGGCTACAGGTGGCGCATTAAGATCGGGTCACAGATTATTCCAATTGCTCTTCTCTGACTGCATCAAGTATGAAGCGGATAGTAGGGGCAGCAGCCCCGAAGACAGGTATGAAATTTTTTTAAAGATAATCCCTTCTCTCTCGTTACTAAAGGTTTCTAGATATTATATAGGACAACTGGTAATCTTTATGTTATGCTCTGTAATTATATTGTATAATCCATAATATGTTTTACAAGTAGCGAGGACAATAATTGTAACAGGTAAATTACTATATTAGCGCTTTCTGTATTTTTAAATAATTTTCAATACGCTAATTATGAATTTATTAAAGCTAAATTTCTTACTGTCACACAAATTACAGTTTATGTGTGGATAAACAATTTCTCATCGTAATTTAAAAAGAAATTACTGATTTGCTAATGCTCCCCCCAAGTGTCGTGATCACTTTCAAAAATATTTCGATTATTTAACTAATGCGCATAATTTAAATAATACTAATATTGTTCCAAAGTTCCTCTCTTAGTCATTGAATAAAAATACATATTTAGGATCAAAGTAGTACCTAATCATTACTAAGAGTCTTTAAATCAAAAACGAGTCTTATCTCACTTATCTGTTTAGTCAATTACAAGTTTTATTAAAAAATTTAGTTTTTATTTTTCACAGTAATTGCTTATCATTGTGACAATTATATGTTACGGTAGTCTATATACGGATGATAATAGTGCAATTACAAAAGAAAAATAATTCAAATATATCTATACTCCAATATTCAACAATGCGATACACTCCTTTATTCAACAACATGAGGCACCCAAACCAAACGAATCGATATGCTACGAGTATCCTGGCAATAAGGTGTGTTGGAAAAGAAAGTAGTTTGGAATCAATTATAAAACAGAGGTTCGATGCAACGACAGACTGCGATTGAATACTCATTAGAATCCAATGACATCTTGTAGTTGAATCGACATTACGATATAATTCGTTACGAAATATACCCTTAAGGGGCTAGGGTATAGCGTGCCAACTTGACAATCCAAGAAAATATGTATTCTTCTGTTAGCGCTTTCCCAAGCATGTGTGTCTGAAACAGAAAATGAGGGAAGGTACGTCCGAAGTTCGCCTTGCGGTACTGCTGACGGCCGACCGCCGCGAAGACGATTTCGCATCGAGGAGAGCCGCGAATGACCGATCGGTCACCTACTGATACTGTGACGTTACCTTTAAACTTACGATTGTGATGCAAAAACTGAAAACTGAAAACTGAAGAATAACGCTTGCACTAGGTCAATCCGGTGGCCTTGTTTTGATATCGTGTTAGCTTTTTAAATTACAAACATTTGAAGAATGTATCATTTTTTGCAAAAGTCGCTCTCAATTGAAATGTTATGTATGTAGTATGTATGTATGTAGTTTCAAAAATAAGTGAGATGTGCGGGACTTTGAATCAAAGCGTGAGTCTGACAAAACGACAGAGTTTTCTGTGTGTATCATCAAAATCATACGTAACATGTATTATTTTTTGAGCTTACTATGGCAATCTTACATTTAAGTTTGAACTCAGCGTAACATGCTGTCCCCAGCAACCTGTTTTAACGACGCCCACGTAGGAAAAGCTTCGTCTGCTGACATGTAATTTATTTCACGATACAAAGGAGCCCAGTAAGAAATATGTACGCTATGAGAATAGAAGACGGTCTCGTTAAAAGATAAAGGAGCACTTGTTATTTATTTTTGTATATATTTTTCTATTTAAAGGAGAAAATCAGTATTATATCATGAATAGTTATAACAAGGAACATTGTCTGACCTCAGAAAAGTTGAAATTACTGTACCATAAAATAACCTGCAGCAGATTAACTTGATACTTTGAGTACTTTCACCACGCATCATCAAGTTACTTACGCATACTAATATTCGATAGTATGTACTACGTTTTATCATAAATAAAAGATTGGTTTGGTCCATTGACGTCTTACCCCCATAGAACCGGCAAGCCGTTCATATTTCACTGATTTGTTGTTTTCGCACATGTATGTGGCACCAAACAGGAACATCAATTTATAAATTAGCAAATGTGGTCCCCGATTCCTCAGCCTCGTGTTGAAGATCAACAAATAGATATCAAATGACATAGCCATATCATGAGGTACCTACGCCAATTAGGGTTACAATGGACAATACACCGAACATAGAGTTGTTAAGCGAAATACTGAAAGTCATATCCTTAAAAATAATAAATGCACACAAATAGCAGTGGTGCCTGGTACTGAAGGGCATAAGGGCACATGCCCACCAAACCGCCCAGAGAAATGATAATAAATATAGTTGTAATTCCTTTATTATTTAATATTTTTATATATATCTAATATGCAGTTAGGTAACAAACGGTTAATTATTAGGAATGCGGCAAATAAACGCAAAAGTGGATTCTTTTAACTTTAGTCCAAGCTTTCGGAAACTTATGATTCCATGTTCAGGGCTACAATACCATTTCTCAAAAAGGATGTTAAATACTTACAAAAGTTAGTGAGCCTGATGCGAAAAGATGTTGGATGGGAGAGTCTTCACAATAATAGCACAATTTGTGTAAAACACAAATTCGTTGTCACAAAACATTGGAAAAGTAATACAAAGAACTTTAAATATATCAAACACATTAAAATCAGATATGTGAAGTAAAATCAGTTATTTTCTTCTTAAATAAACCACTTGGAAATGTCGTTTTAAAATGAATGACATTCAGAAACAATGACACTTGTCACTTGTCTATCACTCTAGACAGGTGACACGGATCGAAGTGAAGGACGGAGTGCGTTAATAATCCATAAAAGATCGATGATTTTGAGGTCGAAGAAAAAATTATCGACATGTTGAAATATTATATTTTTGGAAAACCCAATGAAAAAGAGCTAAAATGTTCAAGTATAACAGCCAAAAAGCAGATGTAATTATATGTTTTGATGATAAGCAAAAGAGAAAAAGGTAATTGTGAAACAGTCTAGTTTAAAGTCTTTGTGTATTATATGAGAATTGGCAATTGGGGAGGAGAAATATTAATTTCCATTATTATTAGTTATAATAATTATTTTAGTGAATATATTTTATTGGTTTTTTGAACTGATAGGAATAGCCAATAAAGTTCGTAAAGGAGTTAGTTAAAAACCCAAAAAACCGTATAAAAATTATTGGAATAATTACAATTATTATAGAGAATAAGGAGGGGGAATATACATTAAAAGCTCAAAAATCAGGACAAAGTATGTCAATTATGGGGAGGAATTCCTAATTATCAAAGGAAAATCAACCATTATGGGACAGAATGGTATAGAAAAGAATTATAGAAAATTATTAATATATTTACTTTTTTGGAGAGGTGTAGTTATAATAATCATCAGATTATATTCATTTATAATCAATTAATGAGGTATGAAGAATTTTAAATCCTTATCATTGTTAAAAATTCATTAGGGGTAGATGAAATTAGAAAGATAGAGAAAATCTTAGTTTTGGGAATGACTACCCCCCTTCTACTATCTAAAATGTTATATCCTCCATTTAAACCTTCTTTCCACATCAAATGCGACGAGAGCGCGACCAAGATCATGTGGCGTGTATTTGACGTCCGCAGGGGAACAATTTAACATGTACCCATTTTATCAGTATTTTCAGCGTACATATTTTGGTATTCGGTTGGGTTCGGTTCTGTTCGCTGTACGCGATTATATTGTAGATTTGGGGCACCGAGCAGCGTGTCTCCAACAACGAGTCGAACGCAACGTCTTGTTTATTTTTATGTGATAATCGCGGTTCATTGGCATTTGCGTATCCTCAATGATGGAGCCCTCGACAGCGGAATTCTGTGCAGGACCTTTCGAAAAATCATCTAACCTTTTAAGATAAACTTTTAATTAAGAAAAAACGAAAGCCTACACCTGATTTTCAAATTAACTATAGTTCCAAAAGTGAAACCCGGAGCTTTCAACCGGAATATTTATAAAGAATACGAGTGGATGCGCGGATGTTCACAAACAAATAAATAAGGTATGTTGTTATTTGTACTCGCCATCATTCAGAACCCACGAGCCGCCACTGACAAATAGTAAATCTACTCTTGATTCTTTGTCGTAGCACTAATAAACACTGAAGATCTAGATTAAATCTTCTCCTAAAGATGCTAACATAGTTAGCGAAACACATGTCAAGTTTGAAAAAATCGGTTTGGTGAATGATCGGACTGTACAGTGTTTGTTAAATACACAGAAAACAAATTTTTTTCATAAATGCTTTTCCAACTTCCATTTTACGCACGTAAGATATTTGTCTTACCATATTTTATAATAATTGTCCGGAAAATATAGGCAAAAACTAGAAAATAAGTCAATCTCACTGCAACACTACGTACAAGAAGATGCCGCCACTAAATAGCAAAGGGGAAAACCGGCACACTGACTTCTTTGCTGTACTATAACAGGGTGGGCCAATAGTGAGTGGGCGGAAGATTGTGGGCTTACTAAAAAATATTTTAGAAATCTGTCACTCGATCATGGTAGAGACGTACTAAATTTTGTTGGCTAAAGCAAAATCTTAGGTTAATTCTAAACTTTGTTAAAAAAATTGAGGCCTATAACGTAAACATATTTTCACTTTAACTTTGACGTTTATACAAGATGATTCATATCAAACTTACATTTTTTCACGGAGCTCCCTATATATTATTGCATATTATTTGGATTCCCTGGTGAATTCTACCGTGACTTTGTGTATCATACATGGAGCTTTAAACGAACCGTTTAGGCGCAAATCACCATTTTTGGTATAAGCAGGTATCAGAAAAAAAAATGAATATCGCAGCAACTATAAAACTTAGAAGACCGTGACTTTGCGGCACGACTAAGCATGCAATGCGTCACCTTAGATCAGACGTCTAAATTAGAATTCTTTTTGTACTTGGAGAAATCACTAGATCAATTAAGGAAACTTCAATAACAGATAACTTGATTTTTTCAAATAGGAATGCCTATTTTCGTTCATAGAATCAAATGTATAATTTGATTACCTTTCTAACGATATAGGACTGTCAATGTCTGTCTTTTTTAGTTTTCATTATATTTCAATTTTTCAGTCAAATCGGTGTTTTCCAATTTTCCTACGTGTAACTAACTTAGTAGAAAGATGCAAACGAACTAGAGTAACGAGGCAAGATCATGAAAGTTCCTTACAACACATTTGCTCTAACCATAAACAACAGCGGTAACAAGAATGCTCATTTATCACAGCCTACTAGCTATAAGCCAATTTCCAAAATCAGTAAAATAATAATAAAAAAAATAAAGTTAAACGAAGCCATAGATGTTCTACTACCAGCGATTGTTGCCGGCAGTAGAACATCTATGGCTTCTGAATACATTTTCACATTTAATGCCATAAAAAAGTAGTTATTTCTGTGAGTCAAAAGTAATGATGCCTCTGACTGGAACCCTTCAAATCCTTCAGAAGGTGCTTCTACTTATTAGCAAAATCGCAGAAAATGAAACCTGAACTGCAGTCTGTTTGAATTATAAAACATAATTTAGTTTGTAGAAAAATACATGAAATAAAAATAACTACAACATGGAGTAATAAAAAATTCTAGCTATCATTCCAATAAATGCTCAGAATGCTCCAGTTAGAGATACCTTTGACTCAACGGAACGGAAATGACTAATTTGTGTATTCGGTTACATGTGAAATTTCATTCTGAAGATGTTAGGCTATGACCAAAAATGGCTTGTAGTTTCCCTATTGTTTCAAAATTTTTAATCGCAATTCAAATTGTTGCATTATTTTGATAAAACAAGAATATTGCTATATAGCATATAGAAGCAATTATAAAAATCTGCGATATACATTTGCATTATCGTAAAAAAGTGGTGAAAATAGCATTTTGTTGCATTTCGAAAAGCTTAAATTCTTCAACTATTGGCCAATTACGGCCCGAAAAGTAGTAGCACTGGATGACAACGTCAACGTCAGAGACCTCAAATATCTGTTTTATGTATTATGGTCAGTGGTCTGTGGCCGACGTCTATTAACAGTTTGTGCTTCGAGATTGCTAGTGTTGTCTGCATTAGGTCCGAATACATTCGTCGGTATGCGCAGTGCGCTATTTCTTATATTGTTCATATTTTATATGTAAAATATGTTTAGTTGTGGCTCAGTGTCATGCTAAAATAATAGTCAAGTATATGACTATGATACGATATTTGTCATACATACATACATACAGAAGAGAAGTAGCGAATACATAAAGAATCTGAAAAGGTTACTTTTATAGCTCTCACTTCAATAACTACAGAATTAACATAGTAGTGATGAGCGTGTGTGCCAAATAATTCGATGTCGATGCTTCACCGTCCAATCTCCATTATCCGTAATAAAAGAGAAGACGTAGGTGTACATATATGCTCAAATTCTGTCAATCTCATCTGAAATACATGTTCTAGATGAGATTGGCAGTAAAAACTTGATATAAACAATAGAATATGCAACGTATGAGAAACTTCTCTTTGTTGCTAATCTACATTATTAGTTTTTCTTGAAACAAGAATAGTTTGACGTCACTGTTGATTGCAGTGGAAATATAGGAAGAAGAACGTCAACACTTTCACATCCTCTATCAATATTTGTATATGAAGGTCCACAATAAGAATGCATTCAGCATAAAAATATGTATGTACGGTATGTATTTGTAATCAACTTCTGACTGACTCAGGTGGCCTTGATACTGTTCTTATGATGGTACTACAAACTATGGGCAAGTGATAATTATAATAATAATTTATAAAATAAAAATGAAATTATGGAATTTATCTACAAATCAAGTTTTAATCAGTAATTTTCAGTTGAGTTTCTGCTGTAATTTTGATATAAAAATTCAAAAACCTTTCTGATACACGTGTCATCCAGCTTTGAGGTTTTATTTTTAATAATGGTACAATACTATTGTATAATACTCATTAACTATAAGCCTCAATATCCAATCCCAAATATGCATGTTGATGAAATCGTCCCTAAGATCTCTATTTATGATATTTTATACATCAATCAACTCGGTTCTACATATAGTACCTAGACTCATTCCTGCAAAAGTCCGATATAGCAATATGAAGAAATAAAGCTGAAGGTGAAAAGCGAAACGTCGATTTTGAAAATCCGATTAAGCAGACAGTTTTTTGTAGATAAAATAACATGTCCACACAGCGCTGTTCAAGATTGCACTAAGGGCTGTGCTCCTCAATTCCTTTACTTCTAGATATTAATAAAGGACGCGTGATGTATATGTTTCTAATACAATCCATGGATTATTGAGTAGAAAAACCTTTGATTTATTTTGAATTCGCATAACTGCAACGACGGACTTCACAAAATTTTTGTTTCAAATTAGCGGAAAATTCACAACAAATCCTTGGAACTTAAAACCGATCCAGTTTTGTCAGAAACCATTTATTCGCTTATTCTGTGTTAAACGTTGATTCATTTTTGTGTTCCGTAGATTTTCTATGCATGAGCCTAATTTCAGAACTATCCTAACTATATTAGTCGGCATGAAAAACTTACCTAGGTATATCGAGTCATCGAATTTTGTCAAGCCCCAAGCTCTTACCTGGAACAAAAAATTATGTTACTCCACTTCCTTATAACTAGATATAGATTTTATTATCGTTTTGGATTGATTTTCTTTTTGGCTTTTATAAATTTAATATGTGCTAGCTACATGTGAGGGTAAACTGTCAATATAAGACAAACAATGTCTTGATACTTTTATAAATGGTTTTTTTTGTCGATAAATTGTGGTCTAGCTTCATCCAGTTTTGTTTGTGCACTTTATGGTGAGACAACCTGTACATTTGTAACAGAAACGTCAGAATTGAGATAGGATACAGCGACCACATATCCTTGATATAACTAGAATTCCAGTCATCCCGTTTTAGCCCCTTCAATGCCCCGCATACAAGACACGATCAGATCAAAGCGGCAGCTTCTAGTTTAGCGTCTGTAAACACCGTTATCGGCTTGGGAGTGAGGTCGTGGAACTATTATCGGTATATTACCCATACTGCAGGTGCCTATGTACAGAATTCACAACATTATTGGCAGACACCAGAGGCCAATGGCGTGCTAGTTCTGCTAGCCAGAAGCCTCGGTGGGACTAAGTTGCAACTTCGGAACAATAACAAAGCAAAGTGGCAGCATACTAACAACAGCTCATAATATGATAGTATAAGATCTAAAATTAAGTAACAGAGAATGGGTACGTTCAGCTAATTTCATAAACCTGCTGATGAATACAATAATAATAATAATAATATGTCTTTATTTGCCAAACCACTAACATAAACAGTACATCGTAAAAAACAACAAAAAAACAATCCCAGGGATAGTTTGACAAAAGGGCGAAGTTCAGCTTTGAATACGTAATTCATCGCTGCTCTTCCACTTAACCCCACTTACTAACTACTAAGACCAGAAAGGTGAAGTAGCGCAAAAACGCTTAATGCAGCTGCTGCGATTAAACATAGAGCAGCGATTAGCAGATAAAGAATCCTTCTTCTCCATACTATACATATAACACCAACTATAGCAGATACAGTTGATGTTCTCCTACCTACTCTTTGATAGGCTGTTTGATTGTCTGACAGTGTCAATAAAATTTCACACAATCTTCTTTAAGAAAGGAGCTGAGAAGTTATGAAACTAGCAAATACAAACGTACCTAAATGTCTGGCAGTCTGCCTTATTTGTTCTGGGTACTATACATATACCTAACAGTACCTTGTTCGTAGGAAAATATCCTCTCAATCGAAAACTGTTTTCTCATACCTATATCTGTCATCAAAAAAAAAAAACTGGCGATGAGTTTTATATGCAATATATTCAATAACGACTTTCTTGAAACACTTGCTTTTCTTTAAGTGTACGAGTTAGAAAAATAAATGCTACATGGCGCCCCTTCATTTCTTCCGATGACGCTCGTATCAAATATGTTTATCTTCGCTGCAGTGCTTTTCTGGAACCCATCGTTGGTAGTATTGTAGTCAAGATGCACATGAAGTCTTCAAAAACATACTAGTTAAAAATAAACGAGGTTTCACATTAATAAGCAACGTTCGTGGAACTTGAATGCATGAGAAATGAAACAAATGCAACTCAGAGGAAATAATCCATATATTCGTAGTAAATTACAAAAACACTATTATTGTGTTCCCTCATTGGTTCGTGGTAAATCCCTTTTGGCTCCTTAATGTTCATCGAATTAGAAACCGAATTATGTGATGCCGAAAACAAAAGCTCAATCTCAAATTTGTTGTGGGATTCATTTTTAAATAAAAAGACGAAAAAATTAAAATGATTTCCATGAGTTACTGTTCACCCCTCTATTCGCGGAAATAATCTGAATCTACAAGTCTTCGAAGAGCTGTTTTAGTAATTTTCACGGTTTCCTAAATCCTAATGGCAAAGCTCAAATTCCAATCGCCCGATATATGAAAGAATCCAAGTCTACAGACATTTAGTAAAAGGTCTGTCAAGTACATATTAGCACTAGAGTGACTTCCCCCCCCCCCTCCCGGAAAAGACGAAATAGACCTGAAACTCCTACAATGTCTAGACACGAAGTTGGAGCGGTCCCGAAAGTAACTGTTTCTATATCTTATCTCATCTCTTACTCGGAAAAATAATATAGCACGTGATTCGATGTCCAAGTACTGTGACAATAACGCTTTAGTTCTAAATGCTGGTAAAACTGAGCTGCTGCTTTTCTGTACCAGAACTACATCTGCCAATCAAACGGTCAATATTAAAGGTCAACTGGTAGTTCGAAATAGAAGTGGGAAATTTCTCGGAGTGCAGTTGCACGATTGTTTGCCTTGGTCTGACTATGTTTCCAACAAGCTTTCTAATCACTGCTTTGTTTTGTTGCAGCTAAGAAGGTATGTTGGCCTACGCTTGCTAAAGCTGCATTACTTTGCTCTACGAACGGCTATTGTATCTCACTTAAATGAAGTTTTTATCCTTCCGAACAAGATACTAAAAACTATATCGTCTAAACCTCGTATATTTTCTTGTCGTGCTCTATTCGTTGAATTAGGTATTATATATTTTAATTATTGGTATTAACGGTCAAAACCAATATAGATTATTGCCCTATCAAACGATACAATTTTTGTGACTATACTACATTAAGGTTATCCAGATATCTATTATAATGAACGGCTAAGGGCCCTACTCTTTGCTTTTCAAACTGAACAAAAAAATTCCATTAAGTATCAAAACGATAATCTTGATTCACTCTTTGAAAAGTAAGTTGAAACGCTTACCCTTTCACATCCATCTTACACAATTAGTGAGTATAGGTATCCAAATTTCGAGATTAGTGATGTGTTGTTATAACCTGGTTGCGATATCTGCTGTATAATTGCATTGTATTATACATATATCATTGTTTGTCGTTTTCTGTGCATTTTAACCATTTTACTGACTATATCTCGATACTCATATAAATTAATAATGAAAATAAAGATTATTATTATTAGTATATTGGTATAGCAGTATTATCTACTATAACTCTCGAATCACCATATCCCAAGACGAATTAAAATCGGTAAAACGGTTACTGATATTACGCGGGTAAACGATTGACGACCGACAGATCGGCCTAGACCTAGAGACAGACATATGATGCAATGGAAATGAGTGACATAGAGTTATAGTGACATAATTAGAGGCCTTATCACAGTATCCGTTTTTTTCCATTACAATAGCCGCATTTGTTTTACACGAAATCTCTCAGCTTACTTAACTTAATGCTGTTCAATACGTGTTATATTTATCCGAACTCAATTCAAACGACGCGACGTTGACGAAAACTGTTAATTTTATATTTATAATCTGATCAGCTGTGCTCTAGTGATATAACGAATGTCACATTTCGGACATTCGCGGATGCGAATCCGAATATCTGCTACCAAAATTTGCGAATGTATTAACAGAAAAGATCTAATTTTATTTCCATTTGCTTAAATTGTCAACTCTTATATAAAATAGTTGTATTTATACTTTATTTATTGTAGAAGTATTTACTGACTATTACTTTTCGTTTTGTTCAAGAAGATAATTATAACATTAAAACTTTGGTAAAAATTCATAGTACAATTATTTTTGTTTGTTTACATTGCGTTCAGTATATGTTTTGTTTGTAAAAAATTCTATGAAAATTTAATTGTTAAGCTTCATTTCATCAAGCTAAATAAATGGATTATACCAAGATATAAATAGAAAACTGATGTGGTTACGAGTTTAAGTTACCTTTTTACATTAAAAAACTTGAAAAAGAGAAACAGATTCTGTCTTATTACTTAACTATTAGATTAAAAAATATATTCGCAGAAGATTCGGACTAATTTCTCGAACGCGAATATGCAATAATATGCGGATATTTATAAATGCTAATATTCGTACATCACTACTACTCTGCTCAGCTATTCTTTTTGAAGGTCTATACATACACAGGGTGACACAGGGAAAAGTACATAGTGCCACACAATAGAGAACACCAAAATAAGAAAAAAAGTTCTTATGAACATGGGTCCGCAAGACCTTCGGTTAAAAGATGCCGTCAGTCATTAAGAAGGAGAATGGACAAATGTATTGAAGTACAAGGGCAACAATTTGAACATCTTCAAAAAACTTAATGTTTTGTTTTAATTAATCATATTTTTCAATATACCATTACAATTTAATTGTTGAAGTATTTATCATTGTTAATTTGCATGCATTGTCGACTTTTAGATGAGTTTGTACTGGAACCATTGCTTGTAGCGACCTGGGCAAGGTATTTATTCCTTTCTTACGTATAAAGGAGGGATAACAAATTTTTTCAGTCGAAAATGACATACAGTGTACAGTTAGAAGTTAGGACCTATTCACTAGAGATGGAACCCTGTATGTAGCGCGCACATTTTATCCATTTCTCACGTTTCTGGTTAAAGATATCAAAACACCCCAAACAAAATTAAAATTCAACACCCCGTATCTTTTAACCAAAGGCCTTGCGGAACCTTGTTCATAAACACTTTTTTCTTATTGTAGCGTCCTCTATTGTGTGGCACTATGCAGTGCACTTTTTTCCGTCACCCTGTAAAACTGATATTTACTGATTTGACAATCTCACTTTTGCCTGAAATATCCCACTTCACACACAAAACGAATGCAGCTTATACCATTCTACCACGGAATTTCAAATATACTGTATGTTTGCAACGCCACTGTGTTCAAAGTGCTGGTAAAACGCATTCATGGCGTTTCCGTGACAGCTGTACACCTGGTAATATTCCCTGTTATATTGGCATTATTGGTGATATCCATTCATAGTATCCAACATCAGGCATACCTGACGACGCGGAGTGATGCACTGATAAGAACAAGAAGATGCACATCACATTTCTATTGTATGGAGCCTGTCACGTCAAGACAAGGAGGCAGAGGATATTGTTTAATTTCCTGAGTTACCATGAAGCGTCGCCAGCTTGACGTTGGCTCTAAATGAGATTATCGGTTGGTTTCTCCGCTCACATATGAGGTACTCGATAGAAAGTATACTCTCCTCATCCATCATCCAGCATATATTGACGTCAGGTACATAGGTAGTTTATAGACCATTCACCAGCACACAAAACAAAATAGTCAATAAACTCTCCTCCAGCATTCCTTCTTTTGGAGAACTTCGACGCTGTGGAATCAGCTGCCGGGGAATTTGTTTCCCGACGGCTACAACCTGCAGCGTTTCAAATCTAACCTGAACCGATACTTATCCTCTCGCAGCGCTTCTACAGCGCCATAGGCTTTCAGCCTTTGCGGGAGGCCGACCATAAAGAAAAAACTCAGCTACCTTTATTATACAGAATTAGAATCCAGAGATAGTACAGCTCAGTTCACATCAACTCTTGAGGTAGAATATATACAAATTTTAGGTAAAAAGCAAGGTTAATAAAACAGGTAAGAAACCGTAAAAAATCGCTATAGTCATGTTGCGTATATATGCGTATATCGAGACTGGTGATGTAACTTCTATCATAGATATAATTCTATAACACGCAAAATAAGATATGAAATCCTTATCTTTATTGTACTTTGGCTCAAATGGGCTACTTTAACGTTTGACATTTTCTATAAAAATATTGAAATGTCTGAGTTTTGTATACCCTTCGAACAAATGAAAGCAGAGCACCAACTGAAACTTTTCAAATGATGTTTAAAAAATAATAGCATTCGAAAGAAAAAAACTAGAAGATGTCTTAGTAACATAAGGAAAGAACATTAGCATTAGCTCTAAACTGGAAGATTGTTTATTATCCTTTGGTATTTTGGTAATGTCATATAGGTCTTAATACATTAAAAATTGATAGGTATCAACATTTTATTAGCTGAAAGCCATATTTAGATCTTCTTCTCGTCTGGTCAGAGTGAAGTATTGATCAATTACGAATTTACTTGGTTAGTAAACTTATTTCACACATTTCACGAAGCCTTTAAATAAGCTCTCTGATAATGTGGAAAATGTAGGAATGTATAAACTCTGACTCTGAAGCCTATTTAGCTAAACCCACGTCAAATGTTAAGTCAGGTAAGGTAAAGATATGTTGAGATTTTGGGTAGGATTAAAAAATAAATATTGAAAAAACAAAACAAAATATTAAATAAAATTCTCACTATTATTAGTATATCCGTTTTTAATGTAAAATATTTTCAATATCAGTGTTGGAGAGAGAAATTTGCATGTTTTTCAATCTGTGGCCGATGAATCAGTTATGTAGAAGAACAAGTTATTTTCAGCATCGAAGAACAGGACATACCATCATTAATCTAAGAGGCCGCTAATTTTTTTTTACCACGAAGCGATCCACACTTTTGAAATCACGTAATCGATTTTCCATGAAAAGACGTTTTCAATGACAACAGTGTCTATTTTAGTGTTATCGGACAGTTGCCGCTCGATAGATGAGGGGATGAAAACTCTGCTTCGCGACGGTTCAAAAAACCATCGTCGTTTTGGTAAGTGCTATCAAAAAAAAAAGGTTCAAATCACTGAGAGAACAAAACTCTGCACAAATATGGTCTTTACATTTTTCGTGTGCGACCATTCCATTCTACATCCACCAAAATTAAGGGTTGATTTGTGATTTTCACTAAAATCAGAATTTTATCGCGTATTACGACGAAGAACATTATCAAAAAGCTCTGTAATTTGTTTTTTACTGAAAGAATGATTTTTTCTCCTTTTACTTCTCACACTGATAGGTGAAATTGAAAAACTTGTTGTATCCATAATGGGCTGTCCACTGACCTGTGAATGAAAACCTTGCAGCATAATACACTTGTTTAGGTCCATTCGAACATTGCCTTGCTCATTACAGAAACCAAGGGACTTAGAATTTGTGGTGTATACAGCGCGGCGCAACAATAATTAAAAAACTAAAAATATAAAAACAGCTCATATTAGAGGCTCCTGATCGTTTTGCATCGTTCAGTTGTAGCATGCAGAATGAAAACTGTGGCGTCCTAGTTTCTAAGGAGGGAGACGCAAGAAAATATTTACGAGAGTTTTTGTGTTGGATGTTTTTTTTGCAGGAGGGTGGGCAACGATTTGGTTGCAACGGGATTTCAGACTATAGCTTCATGCAATGGGAAAACAATAAAATGAAATCATTATTATGTGTGGGTAGTACTGAGTCAATCAACTTGGCTCCATTTTTTATATTACCTGCAGCTGCCTAAACTCAACCCATTTGGTCTTATAAAAAAGTACGGCTCTTAGGAGCGCGTTGCTCCATACTCCGATGCGTGCTGTTGCGAAAAATGTTTTATTTGTGGATTCTTTCAGTGGAGGTGATACTACGTCGGCGTTGTTTAGTCAAAGCAAGGTTCGATTGTCTACCTCGAAGGGCTGTCGCTCTAGGGGAGAGGGGGGATAATGTTCTTTGTGCGAGACCAAAAGTTTTCGTTCTGCTGTACGCCAGTGTTGAGATTTAGTTTATAATTTGAAAAAAAATCAGAATTTGTTCAAGAATTAAGATGAACAACACTACCAAAAAGCTATGGAGCATCTTGTCTTCTAAAAAAGTAATATTTTATGAGCCAATGGACTCTCTACGGTATACAAACTTTGTATGAAAATACATTCAATTTCGCGGCGCTTCGATCGACATTTGGTGAGTACCATCATAATTCACTACATACTTATTGGCAAGTCTAATTGAAATATATATTAGTACTGATAAATTTAACGCAAAAAATAATCGGATGACAAGATCGGAAGCTTATGTGAATCCAACCATACATTTAAAAAAAACGGTCACCCAAAGATCTTTTTTCTCCATAGGACTTATATTATAAAACGAAATTCCCAAACAAATAGAGTTAATTCCCACAATTAAAAAACTAACAAGGAAGCCTTCCTGCTGTCTCGTATTTCAATGTATTTTCTTTTTTTTTACTCTTTTCTTATATTCGGAACTTAGTTGCTTATATTAGAAAACAACTCTACACTGTTGTTCTATTTTTCATTTATTTAGCTTGAAACTGCTAAAAAATATGTATATGTGTACATGCCTCACTTGAATATCGGGAGAGTAGCACATCAGGGCAGACAGCTATGCCTATGCATATTGCACACCCCGCGTATCCCATTAGATATATGTACAAAGCTTCAAATGAACAGTTAATGTATTTTAATATTAAATAAATTGAAATGAATTGAAATTGAATTATAGATATTTTTCTTCGGATCTTCCAGCAGATATTTAGGGTTTGTTAAAATACATAACAAAAAGGGACATCAAAATAAGCAAACAGGAATAATGCCAATCACAATAAAAGGCTGCATAGTGAAACTAGGAAGCCTCCTGCTTAGCTCAGAACTAATTGGTATGCCAACATCTCTTGGTATCTCTTGGTAATATACTAGGTCACAGTGCATCAGTGTAGTAAAAATATTTCTGTTTATACTGCTCATGTGTCGTATGGATCGTACGGAGAACTTATTTTTATTTTGAACGTATAGGCCTCTATCAGTATCTCTCTGTAAACAGTGTAGACAGGTTGAGAATAGTTGAAAAATAAATACATTAAATTAATGTTAATTACTAACTAGATCCCATACAGTAACAGAATAATCTTCTTGCATGAGCATATTAAACGAGAAGTAATACATAAATGTACGATATATCTAAGCATGTAAATTCGTTTAAGAAACGAAAATTAATGAGTTTATCGGGATCAACTGCACTGGCTCCGCTGGTATATAGGTTTCAACGGAAAAAGCACTCTGTTGGAAGCTACAGATACTATACTGCTTTGAACCCCGAAAATCACGTTTCCAATTTCAAAAAAGGAATGAAGGAAAGGCTTGCCAATTTCTATAGGATATTATATATCAGGCGAAAGATGTTCAGAGATCGATAGCCAGAAGTGTCTCTGAACTTGCAATTATAGTACAATATGTGTAGATATACTGAGTTAAATGTACATATACATAAAGGACCAGTTTTGGGGGACTCTTCGAAGGATAACACGTTTTTAAGAATCAAAGTGAAATAATTATTTACGTCTGCGTAGGTAATACGCTACTGGCAGAAGTTTTTGAGTACACCCAATTAAAAGTACTTACCTTGGATTCAATCGGACGTTACACTCAGCATTCCTCAAATACAGCGATGTTTTATCCAATGGGAAGTGTATAGTTGGTCACGAATTATATCGTATTGTCGATTCAACTACAAGATGTCATTGGATTCCAATGAATAATTCAATCGCAGCCTGTCGTTGAATCGAATCTGTGTTTGGTAATTGATTCTAAACTACTTTCTTTTCCTTGGACCAACAGATTTTATTGCGAGGACAGCTGATTGATTCGTTTGGACGTCTAATTGTGTGATTTTGTATGAAGGAGCATGATATAAGAATTAGACATAAGCCTGCACCAGTTGTTGCATTTTTACCTGAAATATAACTGTCTGGCTAATCTAAATACCTACATTCAAATGTAGATGTTAGCTCTTCTAAGTCCCAATTTCTCAGTAGGTCCTCCATTTAATATATAACTGGACACATTTAAATCACACAATTGCCGATGCAATACGTAAAACCACGAGATGACACAACACGGCCAACACCGAAACAACACAACGACACAACCTCATCCACGTTGGCGGGTTCACGGCGATAGTAACACTGAGATGATTCCCCTGTTCTTTATTTTTACGTAAATTGAATCGGGACATCAGTCCCGCCGAATACTGATTATAGTTCAGCGAACGATAAGGGCGATTGAAACGAAATTAATTTTTATCAGATGAATTATCACGAACTGCTATTGAAGTAATAATTTTTGTACAATGAATAGATTGTATGCTTTGCTTAAATGAAACATAATATATGGTAAATTTAGAAAACAAAAGGATGTTTTGATTGCATTATATGTCTATATTGGTATTAGAAGGATTATTTATATCGTTAGAATGAATATAGAATTATTTTGAATTTATTGGTGTACCTGTGATTACTTCGAATATAAGGATTGAATTCTTTCAATGACATGGATTTGAAACAACTGTAAATATATTTAAAGCGATGGAAAAACATCCAAATACTAACAATAATTTGGAAATGCAACAGTATTTTTTTCTGTGTATGGAGAAATCGGGTATTTTTTAATTTTGCCTCAACGGTCTTCAAAAGTTTAATATAGCCAAAGTGTTTGATGCGATGTAAAAAATTGTTAAAGGTATACAAAAATCGTATTTTTGTTCTCAACATAATTAAACTGAGATTGCCTTTGCCATACTAAGAAGATTTTTGGATTATATATGTTATGGTTAAAGTGGCTTGGCTAGTTTATAAACTACCTTCATAATGTACAAACTTTCCAAACGCCTGGTTATTTTAGTGGAAAGTCATCATTCAGTTAAAATAGCACTGAGTGTTGGTTAGTTTGTATTATACCCAGACAGCTTGTAAGCTACCCAAGCATTGTAGCTAAAGTTCAAACCATAAAATGATTCCACAAACCTGGCTTGTTTACAGACTATCCACAGTATTTGGATAAAGTGTGAGCTTAAATACCTAGTAATATATGTATAATAACTAACTTGTTGGTTAGCATGCAAATTAAACCATTTACTTTGGTTAATTTAATTTGAAATAAATCTTACCAACTTATTATATATTACTAGGAATATTCAGTTCACGGTTTATCCAAATATTGTAGACAGTTTGTAAATTAGCCAACAAACCGGGCCAATTTGTGTAATTCGTTTGAGATTTGTACTTTAATTCAAATCTTGGCTATACCAGCTGGCCAGTAGACTAACTAACCAACATTTCTTGCTATTTTAGTACAAAGGTAGCTTAAATACTATCCAGCTAGATTACAAACTGACAAAGTAGACACTTTAGCATAATATATATTATGTGTATTGCTTATAATTTAGTAAAGTAGTATTCAAACGTAAATTATCCAGCTTAATGACTTCTCCAAAAGGTAACCGTCGATTTAATTAGGAAGCAAATACTGCATATCTCATTACTATTAAGTAATGGCCGGAATTGAAAATAGAATTCCGTTTGTATCCACTCCCATTAGATAAACAGCCAATGCCAAACTACCCCTGAACAGGTTATACTACCTATAAACAAACAGCGTGGATTATTTTTCATAACTCACGGTCCAGACGTGGGTTATAAAAACCGCCTACTGTATATCAGTACTGATCTCTTAGAAATCTTCTTCTTTGGGTGACATATACTTTGCAGTGTGTAGGCGGTTATCCGCTCTCGTAGCCGATGATGTGTAAAGTGTCGTCTTCTGATCTCACTATTGTTGAGATGTCGTTGACGTGACAGCAGTTTCTGATATCTCAGAGCCATGAGTGTTGTTTGCGACCTGGAACTCACGTTCCTTCAATTTTACCCATAAAATTTCGTCCAGTAGCATAAATATATTTGGTGCCTCTATAAGCATGTGGCCTAAGTAAGTTACTCTGCTTTTTTTATGGTTTCCAGTAACGTTCTTTGGGTGGAGGCTCTATTCGATACATCCTGATTCGCAACATGGTCTATCCATGGGATTTTCAAAATCTGACGTAAGGTCCACATTTCATTAGAAATGCATATGATTAAATAGATGCAACTGCAAATGTCGCTATGAAACGTCAAAAGTGAATTCGAAGGGTGACAGGTCAGCATAATAAACAACCAGCACAATATCTCAGGTTGGCGGAACTTAACGCGCATCCCCACTTTTGGATGATTTTTTGTAGGGATGCTAACGATACTTCGATACTTGTACTTCTGCACTAATATTGTATATTTATCTAATCTATTATTTTATTTTCATCTTAGATACTTTTTGAGCGATTCCAAGCTGGTATGGATACTTTTGTAGGGGTATCGGTATCGAAATTAATTATATAATTATTGAGGTGTGTAATCAATTGCACAAAATTCTCTGTACAAACCAAACGCGCCTATTTGGCTAAAAAACATCGAGTTGGTACCGGTATCTACATTTGCATTTTCGCATCTCTACCCAAACTTCACAGCCATAAAGTCATTCCAAGGTCAAATTCTATGCGAACCTTTTTTATATAGGAAATCCTCAGAGATATTGTGCTGTTTGTTGCTGTGGTTCTGTGGTGACAGTATCTATTTTAGTAACAAAAAGTGAGGTTGAATTGTCAGTATTGTGTAGTTCACATCATAGTAAACAACCAGCACAATAACTCAAGTTGGCGGAAATTACACGCGCATCCCCACTTTTAGATGATTTTTTGTAGGAATGGTAACGGTACTTCGATACTTGTACTTCTGCACTAATATCGACTATTTTTATCTTAGATACTTTTTGAGCGATTCCAAGCTGGTATCGATACTTTTGTAGGTGTATCGGTATATAATTTTTGAGGGGTGTAATCAATTACACAAAATTCTCTATACGAACTAAACGCACCTATGAGGCTAGAAAATATCGAGTTGGTACCGGTATTGATATTTTCATTTTTGCATCTCTACCCAAACTTCACAGCCGTAAAATAATCCATAAACCCTCCCAAGGTCAAATTTTGTGGGAACCATTTTTATATAGGAAATCCTCAGAGATATTATGCTGGTTACTGTTTACTATGCTGTGGTGTAATTATTATGTATTTAAATCGTGCTGGTTCATAGTTTTGATCGTAGATAACATTTTGTATTCAACTCGCAGTAATGGTAATAACTTACCTACTGAACCGCGTGAGTTATTACAGTAATTACCGCTCATTGAACATTATACTATTATGTTTGACCTATAAATACTACAACAGTGCAGCATTAATTTTAGTAATAACATTATTCACCATTTAATACAATGACAAGTATATACGGTAGGTTATAACAAGAACATTGAAAACACTGAATATAGCATAAAACTGCATAAAAAAAGAGTAAATGAATACATGAATAATACAGAATAGGTATAAGGACAAAACTTTAGATTCACAAACCACAGTGACGATAAAAAATTTAAAAAAATCATCGGTGCTATAGAAGCGATTAACCAAGGTAGCCTTACACAACTGTGTATTATATTAGTAAACAGTAACCATGAATCCATGATCGTTAGACATTAATATTACGAACGACTGTAACAATCAATGATTTATAAAATCAGTGTTAAAAAATAGTGGTGACTTATCGCCTCTTACTAAGCGCAAACATTTTCTGTGTTAATTTATCAAACTGAGAAAGCTGTACATGCTAATAGTGAGAGGCACAGTCCATCTGACTTATGCAGCCCAATAGCTGCAACTGTCCTCTCAGACCAGATCTGCATTCAAACAAGAAGCATCTTGAAAATTCTTCTAGAGGTAACATATATACCGTCAAGGAGTGCAGGTACATTGAATGCATTTTAAAGCAGGAGGCATCTCGAACGAGAGAAGACTTTATGCCAAAGCTGTTGGGAAGTGAAAAGCGTTCGGTGCTTTAGCCGGCAGGAAATGTCGTTTCATTATTCGGATGGCCAGTTTTTCATTTTACAGATGCTCAGAGTTTAGATACGATAACATCGGAAACTTCTTTTCCAGAAAACAGTGGTAGTTTTCTTGGAGTGTTTAACAGCCGTGGAAATTTTGATTAGGTAAAATATTATTATTGATTTTTAACGCATAAATAAAGATATGACCTCACCTCTAATAATAATAATAAATTTCATTTAGGCTGACAAAAAATCAGCTCAGGTATTGCTTTACATTCCAACCTGCGAAACAAGAAAATATACCAACCACTACAAATGGAGCATATTGTCTCATATTTATTCCAATCGTAATTAGCAAGCGATAATCACATTATAGGAAAGAATGGGATCAAGTTTATTGACTCAGTACTTCCCACACATAACGGTGATACCATTTCATTATTTTCCCATTGCATGAAGCTATAGTCTAAGATCAACCAAATCATCGCCTATATCCGCCCATAAAAAAAACATCCAACACAAAAGCTCCCATAAATAGGATGACACAGTTTTCATTCTGCATGCTTCAGCTAATCGAAATAAAACGATCAGGAACCTCCAAATCGTCTAATAACGTAGTTTGACTTGTTCCTATATTTTTAGTTTTTTTTATTATTCCTGCGCCGCCGCTGACACGATTTCTAAAAAACATACCCGTTTCCCATCCTCGCCACGCTAGTAATACTGTATCGGAATTTCATTAAAATCTTCCAGGTTACATAATGCAGAACGATCTAAAGCAATACTCTTATGTATACAACAGAAAATTCTAAGCCTTTTGGTTTTTGTAATAGGCAAAAAAGTGTATTAAGCCGCTAGTTCTTCCTTTCACAGGTCAATGGACCGCTTATTATGAATATAAAAAAAATTGCAGTTTTACAGTCTCCCACCTCCACCCACCCCAATTTTACTCCCTCCCAAAAAAAAGCAGAAAATGATCGCGAACCCCTAAAACAACCTAGAAACGCGGTTTTGATCCGCTTTAATATTTTAGCTTTTTCAGTATTGCTGCGCTGCCACTGACATGATTTCTCAAACCATACGTGTTTTCCATCCTCGCCATGGCAGTAATACTGTGTCGAAATTACATTAGACGAATAAATAGTTTTACAACCCCCCAACCTCAAGCTACCCCAACGTTTCTCGTTCTAAAAAAAGTGGAATATGATCAGGAACCCTCAAATCGCATAAAAACTGAGCTACTTTTATATCCTTAGTTTTTTTGCGCCGCCACTAATACGATTTCTAAAAATCATACGTGTTTTCTGCAATACTGTGTCAAAATTTCATTAAAATGGGTTCAATAATTACCGTTACATAATACAGAATGCAATACTCGTATATATAGACCAGAAAATCTCTTGGCTTCTGTTACAAGGTAATATGCTCAAATGGACAGAAAAAGTGTATTATGCTGCTAGGTCTTTCTTTTACAGGTCTAATTACACCTCCACTCAAAAAATAGTAGAAAACGACCAGGAACCCCTCATATGCCCAAAAACGAAGTTTGACATGTTTTTGTATTTTTAGTTTTTTAATTATTGGTGCGCCACCACTGACACGATTTATAAGAACCATACGCGTGTCCCACTATCGCCATAGTAGTAATACTGTGTCAAAATTTCATTAAAATCAATTCAACAGTTTCCACTTTACACAATGCAAAACCCAAATAGTAAACCCTAAAATGCCTAAAAACGAAGTCTGAGGAGTATTTGAATTTTTTTGTTTTTACCAATTACTCCATCACCCATGTACCGATTTTTAAAATTATGGCACAATTATCTACTACGATCCCAAACCACATCGCCACCCGAACATTATCAAACCCACGCAGCGGTTACTGAGATTACGAGACTAGAAAGACGCCTACAAATAGACAGATAGACATACAGACCGATGAGTGACGTATTTTTCAAGAGCGAACATTTTCGCGATCGCAATACTGCCTATCGGTGTGAGAAGTGATATATTTATCACATACAGGCGAGCAAAAAGGTTAAGTATAGTAAGAAAAAACTATGAAGTTCTGTACAATACCAAAGCAACTGACATAATATTAGCTCTCCATGCTAACATCATGTTCATTGCAAAATATGACAAGATTTGTTGAGCATATTATAAATCCTAGCTGCTATAAAGGAAAAAATGGAGTCAAATTGATTGACTCAGTACTTCCCACACATGACAGTTGCAACCAAATCATCGCCCGCCTGTCGTCAAAAAACATCCAATACAAAAATATCTCCGTAGGAACTAAAACGACACAATTCAGCTTCAACTGGCCGAAACGAAACGACCAGGAATCCCCAAATTGCTTAAAAACGAGGTTTGAGCTATTTTTATATTTTTAGTTTTTTATTATTGCTACGCCGCCACTGACACGATTTTTGAAAGCCATGCATTTTTCATCTTTGCCGCGGTATAATACTGTGTCTAAATTTCATTAAAATTAATTCCATAATTTTCATGTTACTAAATTCAGAACGATCTAACGCAATACTCGTATGTGTACAGAAGACAATTCTAAGGCCCGATTTTATCAATATGCATATTCTGACGAACACTCCAACGAACAAATTCTATTGGTTGTTGTTTAACGAACTCTTTCTATTCGGCATTGAGGTTGGTAGTTAATAAGTATCATCCAATAGTATTTTATCAATATTGGAAACAAAACGTCAAAGCTGGATGACACTTTTGTCAAAAATATTTGAAAATTCATGTATCAAAATCATAGCACAAAATCAGAACAAAGCGAGTGATTTGCAAATTAATGCCAGATTTTCCATGTTTACCGTATAATTATTGTATAATTACTAATTGCACGATAGTTTGTGACACAATGATAAAAGTACTATCAATCACAGCCACCTTAATTAATAATAATATCACCTCATGTCATCCTCAGTAAGAAATAATTGATTATAAACACATACATACTTTTATGTCTACTGGATGCACGTTTGTTATAGATCTTCATACATAAATATTCACAGAGATGTAGGTGCAGCTGATGTTCTTTATCCTATATTTCCAATTTATATCAAATGATTCCTTCCTCCATCTATGGTATAATAGTTTTTAAATAATTCAATACCCTGTGTATTCTTTGTAACTATCTGTTCCCGTCAAAACAAGGAACGGTTTTTGGCTTTATCCAGACTTGTTTCTAGAAAAACTAATAACAAAGCGTAAAGAAACTTCTTATACGTTGGTAAATTTAAATTTTCACATGTTTTCTTGTCAAGTCAAAATCGTTGGGGGCGGACGTTGGGATGCGTGGGCCCTGCGTTGCCAGATGTAAATTTTACTTTTTACTCTAGTAGGATAAGGCAGATGGAGCTTTGTCAATCTCAACAGTAGTTTTTCTTGAATGTGTTTTTTCCTAAAGCAGACAAAATATAACGCAAAAAATAAACACTGAAAATAGGACCAATCAAACAAGTGAGCTTGATGGTATATACGAATAAAAATCAACTGTGGTAAAAACATTTATTTATTTTAAAAATTTTATTGGGTTTCTGATTCTGTTAGCTCTGAAATTTTTTTGTACATTTTCAAATCTCCTATGTAGCTTCAACAATTCTGTGGAATCAAAAGGCGTACCTAATCTAATTCTTCTTTCGAGCTCTAACTAGCAACGTTGATGTGAAGCAAAGATACACCGCAAAACTGCAATGGCTATTTTTCAACAAATTCATTTGAGAGAATATTCAAAGTTTGCAAAACACTGAATTAGGTATAATGAAAAACAGGCAAAATTCGAAACACGGGACATTTGTCTACAGAACACTTTTTTTGAGGTAATCCTAAAGTATTTTTCCTCCAAGGGTATTGTGGGTGTAATGTGTGAGATCGTATAATAGAAACATTATGTAATAGCTAGTTGCGACAGAAAATTTCAGTGTAAAATGTTCGGGGCTTAATATAGCAAATCCCCCTCAAACAGAGGAGATCTGGTAACGCTGTGAGCGGAATGTCAATCGTCAATCCAACACAGAATTTAGTGATGGGCACTTTGATATGAATGGTTGCAACTACCGATTGAATTAATTCGAATAAAAATATTAACTAGACTACCAGCTAAATCAACCAACCTGCGCTGTGGGCGTGACTGAATCGACGAATACCCGATTGCCAGACGTTATTGAACAACTACTCAAAAGTATCGAATAGCGTATTTGAGAGAAAATTAAGGGTTTTGAAAACTTTTATTTTTGAAATAACATCAATATCAGTTCAACTTGAAGTATAAAGTGCAGCGCTTTTCGCATAGATGGAATACGACACATACGCAGATAGCAGAATATTTTATTATTCGACCAAAGCTTACTCTGATCCTTCCAAGCATCAAATAGGTATATTGAAATAATGTAAATTTGTATATTCTGTCATAGCTATAAATGCATAAATATAAGTATAGAGTCCTAATCAAAGGTGTTAATCAACTAATATCCAACATTGTGTATGTAATCAGGGGCACACAAATCGATAGCTTATGCCTAACTTTATTCTCTATTGTGTAGATTTCGAAGCCAATTTGCAAAAGAAACTGAATTGTTATTAATTTTTATTCGATTGTCTAAAACGAATAAATACTCCAGGAAAATCGAATAATTCGATTCAATAGTAACCATATCGAATGATATGATATACCAATTGGCAATGTTATGTTGTGTAGGTATAACAAATACTGACTAATAACCACCCACGAAATGATGAATGTCTATAACAAGTAATGCTGAACACCTCACGCTTTTTGTATAATAAAATCATATACATATGGGCAGTTCTACAAATAGAGGAATTTTGGTGCGCTCAGCTCGTAGACTCTCCAATTTTCAAAATTTTCTACTTACAAAATATATAAAATAAGTATCTGATCTATTTCAAAGTGGGCACTGAAAATCACTTCAATGAAATGAATACTTGTTATTCAGAATCACCACTTTATAGCAAAAATTATCACTTCCCTGTGGGGCGACATGCCTGAGTTGAAAACCTAAGGAGTAATTATAACCGTAACGGGCTCCTCATGCAGAAGTATAATATCTTGGAGATTACCACTATTATTTAACTGATTCCAGAAACCTATCGGCGTCATACTGGTTCAAACATTTCTTCATAATTTCCTTGATTGAATAAAGGCGACACGAATTCCATATCACTTCCCTGCCAGCTGAAAGTTCGTTAAAATCACACAGAAATCAAATAATAAGCGATGTTGCAATTCGGGCAACTGGAAGCACCGGGTGAAGTTAACATAATGTTGCCGTTTTGTTTTAATCGGTTAACGGTTTGTTGTAATAACGCTGTGTATGAGAGCTATTGCGCTCGAGAGTACAGTCAATTTCTCACCCACCTGGAATGTGTTTATACTAAATATTTTCAACTAATTCAAAGTTTTTATCAGTTGAGTACATTAACATTGATTACCTGAAGTATTTGCGTATATGCTATCAGCAGCAAAATATATAGTTTTTGAGACATTGAGGTAATAGCCTGAAAATCTCACTTTCCTGTGTATCACTTCCCTGAAGTTACGTCGACAGGGAAGTGAGATCCTATCAGGGAAGTGAGAATTCTTCCATGAACACAGTACTTCAAATAATATAGTCATCCTTCAAGCTTCATATCAAAATCCTTAGCTCTTCAAGATCCTTTATCCTCACTTTTCAGTATAATATAACATGCATTGGTGGCCTGAAAAGGCGTTTTGTATGAATCATTGTTGTGAAAGCAGATATGGCTAAATCAAAGAGGAAGGCTCAAACCAGAGAGGAAATGTTAAAGAAAAAGAGAGAAAATGAAAGAGAACAGCAGATAGTGTTGGGGTATCAGGAGGCGATGTTGCGAACTTAACTCAGTTTTGTAGCGCCATTCAGAATCGTTGTCCAGACATAATGTTCTTCATGGTAACTGCCAACGGTATTGAACAAATAGACGCCTTGATCACCAAGGAACAACCCAGGCTGCTACCTTTCAAGGGAACTTTGCAAGTCCATCAGATACAAGGAAATGCGTATATGCCACAGACAGTCATAATGAAGTCTTTAAGTTGCTTCTGTAGTAGCGATCACTACCGTTTAGGTACTGTAAAATACTCTACAATATCAAAAGTGAGAGCCGACGATATCTTTGGCGAATCAGATTCTGAGAGAAATGATAGCGAGAACAAATGCAAAATTGATCTGCCAAAAAATATGACATGATGATCTACTTGGTGATCTCCCGCCGAGTCTCCCACTAACTGTAGATGACCCTGATTGTTGGCTGACTATTCCTGATGTGGGCATCGATCCTCAAGAACCTTTTCCAGAAGACGATAAGGAAATAGGCAAACGTAATACATTGAATGGTGATGTCAAGGAAGATAAGAAGGTCCTAATAGAAGAAGAGACTGAAAAGAAAAGAAAGGCAGCAATGAGCAAAAAAAGATCGGGTAACAAAGTGAAGGCAAATGAAAAAAAAGAAACGAAGGGAATAGGATGCTTGTCGTTGTATTCTTTCTATAGCGAAGATAATAGTGGTCAAGATTGGTTTCAGTGTGTCTGTCGTAGTCGTGAATTGGCGCAGATCAGTTGTATTACAACCGATCCTATCTTCTTTACATGCCAAGATTGTTCACCAGATAGTGACTATGAACTATGAGCCTTTGGAGAGAGATAAAACTTTGGATATGTTTAAGCTGTCATGAGTTCAATTCTGTTTTTCACAAAACATTCTGTTAAAATTTTGATTTTACTACACAGTGAGTCCTCTGGTTATATTTGGTTGTATAGTAATTAAGGAATTCCTATATTTTTTTGTTTCAATCAAAGAGAACTTGTGCAATCATTGCATTTTCTTTCTTACTGTAGCAATTTTATTTTGTACAGTAAATAAAAGTTTATATACTGAGTGTTTCTTATACTTACATCACTATATAGACTAGATTTAGATTATGGACAGTCATACACATACTAACATACTATTTTTTAAGCTATTAAGTTAAATTTATGACAAACATATCATGGACTAGTCTAACAGTTAATAACAGATTCATATTTAATTCAAAATTCAGCTCCATTATCACATTCCTGTGACTATCCTCACTTCCCTGTCCTCCAAAAATTGAAAAAGGACTACAAAATGTATAATTCTGTATATATTGTCTGGCCAGCTTATAAACAAATTATCCGTAGTGAAACCATACAGAAAAACCCACTTTTGAGTCAAAATACCTTAAAAAAAGTTAAGGTAAAAAATCACTCCATTTTATTCCACCGTTTGTAGAATCAGCCATATATTCACCACCTCATTATTATTTAAAAGAAGGCGAATACTTCTGGTTTTGTAGCTAGTTTTATTAATCACAAACTTCAGCAGGCTGCAGAACTTCAATATAGTGACTGACTGATTATTATACAGAATTTCGGTCACCGCCATTTATTGATTTGTCGTCGGTGGCAGCATTGGCGCCACTCGCCACTGGTAGCGGTTACGAAGAGTTCTGTTGTCACATCCCTAGCCTAGACACTAACCTCACTAACAGACAAAAACAAAAAAAATATGATTTAAAATTTCAAGGCTATCCTATCTGCTCTGGTATTTTACAAAATAGTGAAATTGTTGTCTTTTCCAATTGAAAACAGCTATATTATGTACCTGCGTTTCCAGTAGGGCAAAATGCAAATGTTTACCTTGGAATATCAACAGGTCAACACCCTCTCAAAATATTTGGTAGGACTAATGTTAAATGTTATTAAAAAGAGAACCTGGCAAGGTGGTATAATAGGAAAAACATGAAGTTGGAAGTTGGCGAATGGTGAAGTACCTCCATATATCCTTTTTTACTATGATACAAAGGTATATCGCAGGTATTTATAATTATTGGAGATAGTAACATTCTAGCTTTATCAGAATTAGGCAGTAGGTAATAATATTAGATTTTCTTCACATCAGCATATTCATATAAAAGTGCACTGCATAAATTTTATCTACTACTTGTGTGAGGTGTGATTGGCCAACAGTTAAAATAGTGTGTTTAGCTTTGGAAAATGCAAAAAAATGTTCTTTAGCCATTTTTACTATAATACAAAGGTATATTGCAGGTATTCATAATAATTGTTATAGTTAGTAACATTTTATTTATCAAAATAATGCAGCTTCTCTTCATTATCATTTTTTAATACATCAACAATCCAGCGATCAGATGGTGGAATCTGATTGGTCTAGATCAAGAGTTCGTTAAAGAGTTCGATCAACAAGAAAATGCAAGTTTTCACCCATTTAGGATGGAAAATCAGAGTTGAAAAGATACTAGAGGGGGTTCATAATGGTCGATTATATATAAAGCATGTCTTTTTTCACCTTTTTGATATAAATTTCAAGAGAAATCAATAATTTTCTTTGACAGATGCATGTTCTTGAATGGGCTGCTCTGATTGGTCAAAGCCTTTGTTAGAATGCATGTGTTGATAAAATCGGCCCAAGTCCCTTGATTTCTGTAGTAGCCAAGGCAATGTTCGAATGGACCTAACAAACGTCTATTATTCCGCTGGGTCTTTCCTTCACAGGTCAATGCAGCCTATTATGAATGAAATAAATTTTTGGGTTTCACAACCCCCCACCCCCTAACCACCCCAATTTCACCCTCACCCAAAAAAAGTAAAAAATGATCAGGAACCCTTAAAACGCCTAAAAACAAAGTTTGAGCTATTTTTATATTTTTAGTTTTTTTTTACTATTGCTGCACCCCCACTGACACGATTTTTCCAAAACATACGCGTTTTCCATCCTCCCCACGGCAGTAAGTCCCTTGGTTCCTATTATAAGCAAGGCAATGTTCGGATGGACCTAAAAAAGTGTATTATGCCGCTAGGTCTTTCATTCACAGGTCATTGGCCAGCCCATTATGAATACAACAAATTTTTCAGTTTTACAACCCCCCACCCTCCAACCACCCCAAATTCACCCCCACCCAAAAAAAAGTAGAAAATGATCAGGAACCCCGAAAATGCCTAAAAACGAAGTTTGAGGAATATTTGAAATTTTTCGTTTTTTGCTAATTACTCCACCCCCCGTATAACGATTTCCAAAATTATCGGAACATTACCTAGTACGACACCACAACATATAGCTCCCAAATCTCATCACAATCCATGCAGCGGTTACTGAGATTACGACGTTAGAAAAACGCCAACAGACAGACAGACCGACAGAGACAGACAGACCGACATCAGACAGACAGACCGACAGACAGACAGACAGACCGACGGAAATGAGTGACGTGGATTTTCGTTATGTAGACATCATAACACGCTCAAAATCGAAAATTTTTGCGAGAACAATACTCCCCTCACCTATCGGTGTGGGAAGTATTGTGATCGAAGTATTCACATGTTCTATGCTATCAGAAGTATAACATATAAATCTGAGCCCAGCATCAATCGTTTGATATGGCATATAGCTTTGTGACGGGCCAAGGTTGTGCTAGAAGAGCACCTCGGGTCCGTGAATCCAAGGGATTAAATGAGAAATAAAACGTGTCATATATTTGTTTCACCTTTTAATAAATTGATCTAAATTGTAAATATGTGCACATAAATCAGGTATAAAATCGACAAAATATATATATTTCTTCACCTTTAAATAAATTACTTAAATTGTAAATATACACGAATGCGGGAATAAAGTATAAAACAGCAAAAATTACACCAAACGAATTCACAAACTATCTGTAGCAATAACATAAAGGTTATTTAGAAAACCACTGGCAGTTAAATTATAAAGTAAACTTATCTTTTGGAAAGAAACAGATGAATACGGCAGCCTCCCTGGCTACAGTGGCTACCGCCCCCGTGGGATTGTGAACACAGCAGCGCCTCTGCGTCAGCTGCCTCCTTTCAAAGAATTAATACAGCAGCCCCTTGCTACTGCCCCCGTAGGATTTCGGACAGCGCCTCAGCGACAGCTGTCCCCTGTGGCTATTGCAGTAGCCCCTTTTGCTACTGCCCCCGTAGGATTGTTATTTAGTCTCTGGAACGTGAAGGTGGACCTCGGCGGTCAAGATGGCTGACTGTTGCGTGGCGTCGTGAGTAGTAAAACCCCAAAAACGGGAAACCAGGCTGCAAGCATTATAGCTCATTTAATATCGCCCGATTCAGAGCAAGGCCCCATCCCTTTGTTTGACTACCCCAAGAAAGGAAAAGTTACCTAGGTTCAGCAACTGCTATATGTTAAGCCAGGTCCCAGGGATGGTCACTAGTCACTACTAGGCAGCCAGCTCGGTGGTGGATGGTCGGTTGGTCAATCGGAAACTGACTCCCGCTCCGGTTGTGTGAACTAAAGAAGACTCTGTGTCCCTACTGAAAACCGTTGAATTCCAAACGTCCAATCGACGCTCGCCAACGACTGATTTATAGACCAGTCGATATGGTCTTCCAGCGTTGGGAAAAACCAGCCGCTGCTAGGCAAATTATAGGCTTGGGGACAAGTCTCCGTTGCATAGCCCCACTAAATTATAAATAAATAAGGAGCGTCAGGGATATTATTTCTTTATAATTTGCTGAAAGGAAAAAAAATTGGTAGGATGTCAATTCATTGCAGCTCCACCACAGCTTATCGCTCTGATATTTTATGGCAAAGTATCGAAAGCACTACACCGTTTCTAGCTGTAGTTTCTAAAGCGTCAAATGATTCAAAACAGTGTAGTTAATTTTCCAACTCGTCAATTGTAAATTCAAAGTGACAGGTATGAATTACAACTGACAGTTTGAAATTACAAGTGACGATTTAGAAAACTAACTTGACCGTTTATCTCTTAACGCTTTAGAAACTACAGCTGGAAAAGGTGTAGATCAGCCAAGCCACCTCTTCTTTATATTCGGCTATTTCAATTCAACCATACATGTAGGGCCCTCACATATTGTCAGCATGCTCTAGTTTACTTGAAATCAAAGCATTAACTTCGCTTTGGTGGTCAGTCATAATGTATAACTCAGTTTATTAAAAGGGCCTCGAACTACTTTTGTTGTGTAATCATGGAAAGTAACCTTGTCATAAATGGCGAGATATTGCTAACTAAATCTTGGGCAAAAAATGCAGATGTTGTAATTGATGAAAGTTTCTGTAAAATTTAGAACAAACTTGAACTTACTGAAATAAGTCTAATTCAATGCAAGAGATTGAAATAAATTACAATAACACAAACCTTCAAGATCTTCACTGCATATTATAACCTTAGCATAAACCTTATTTTTCCACAATGTTCGTACGTACGTGGCTTCGAATGAAATCCGAAACTATTTACAAACATAAAACTGAAAATTAATTATGATTATTGGATAGGATATTTATTCGCGTATGTTTATATTATAATTAATTAAACATTTGGAACAGTATTTAATCACGTTATGCCCGGATAACAATTTAAGTAAAAATACATTTATTTGCAAACAGATTCAGTTGGACAAAATATTCGTGCATATGCAATATTTACCACCCCGTTATCATTTTAATTGGAATTTTAATAAATTTCGCGAATAGTGTTCATTATTTGTTTGCGAGATGACATAATTCGGATAATAATAACTTAATTGGGGCAGTATGTGTGATGCAGTGTGTACAATAATTTTCCATATTGTCGAATCCGCACAACAGAGGGCCGCGTTTCTGCATATGACCTATGATAACACATGTATATTTGTATAAATATTTTCAAAAAATCGTGGAGCAGCGCTAAAAATATCATTTTAATTACACATACAATATTGCTAATTATGGAAGGATAAAAAATAGAGTAGGACATATTTTGGAATCTTCCTCCACCACCTGATCAAAGCCGGCTCTACTAGTCCCCACACCGATAGGTATTGTGATCGCGAAAATTTTCGATTTTGAGACAATACGCTTTTTGGGCGTTTTATGATGTGTACATAACGAAAATCCACGTCACTCATTTTCGTCGGTCTGTCTGTCTGTCGGTCTGTCTGTCGGTCTGTCTGTCCGTCTGTCGCGTTTTTCTACACTCGTAGTCTCGGTAACCGCTGCATGGATTATGATAAAATTTGGGCTGCGTTATGCTGTGGGGTCGTAGTAGGTAATGTTCCTATAATTTTGAAAATCGTTATACGGGGGGGCGGAGTAATTAGTAAAAAACGAAAAATTTCAAATATGCCTCAAACTTCGTCTTTAGGCGTTTTAGGGGTTCCCGATCATTTTCTACTTTTTCTTGGGTGGGGGTGAATTTGGGGCGGTTGGAGGGTGGGGGGTTGTAATACTGAAAAATGTGTTGCGTTCGTAATGGGCTGTCCGTTGATATGTGTATGAAAAACCTAGCGGCATGTTACACTTTTTTAGGTCCATCCGAACGTTGCATGCCGATTATAGAAACCACGGGACTTGGAATTTGTGATGTACATACATACGAGTATTGTTTTAGACCATTCGATATCGCGTAACGCGAAAACTGTTCAATTGATTTTAATGAAATTTTGGCATAGTATTACTCCCAAGGCGAGGATGGAAAATGCGTATGTTTTGGAAAAATCGGGTCAGTGGCGGCGCGGCAATAATAAAAAAACTAAAAATATAGAAACAGCTTTTTAGGCGTTTTAGGGGTTTTTGATCATTTTCTACGTTTTTTTGGGTAAGGGTAAATTTGGGGTGGTTGGAGGGTGGGGGTTATAAAACTGAAAAATTTGTTGTACTCATAATGGGTTGTCTATTGATCTTTGAATGAAAAACCTAGCAGCATAATACACTTTTTACGTACATCCGAACATTGTCCTGCTTATTATAAAAACCAGGGGACTTAGAATTTGTAATGTATACATACGAGTATTGTTTTAGATCGTTCTATATTGCGTAACGCGAAAATTGTTCAATTGTTTGGTGGGGAAAAATTTGTTGTATTCATAATACTCTGTCCATTGACCTGTAGAAGAAATACCTAGCGGCATATTACACTTTTTTAGGTCCATCTGAACATTGGCTTGCCTATTACAGAAACCAATTTTGTAATGTGTACATACGAGTTTTGCTATATTTCGTTCTATGTATATTGCGTAAAGCGAAAATTATTGAATTGGTTTTAATGAAACTTACCGCAGCGAGGATGGAAAACACGTATGTTTTGGAAAAATAGTGTCAGTGGCGGCGCAGCAATAATAAAAAAACTAAAAATATGAAAACAGCTCAAACTTTGTTTTTGGGCGTTTTACGGGTTCCTGATCATTTTCAATTTTTTTTTGGGTGGGGTGAAATCGGGGCGGTTGGGGGGTGGGGGGTAGTAAAACTGAAAAAATTTTTGTATTCATAATAGTCCGTTTGTTGACCTGTAGAAGAAATACCTAGCGGCATATTACACTTTTTAGGTCCATCCGAACATTGGCTTGCCTATTATAGAAACCAATTTTGTGATCTATACATACGAGTTTTGCTTTATTTTTTTCTATCTATATTGCGTAAAGCAAAAATTATTGAATTAATGTTAATAAAATTTTGACACAGAATTTATTACCGCTGCGAGAATGGAAAACGACTCTGTTTTTGAAAAACCGTGTCAATGGCGGCGCAGCAATAATAAAAAAAACAAAAAAAAATAAGCTCAAACTTCGTTTTTAGACGGGTTGGAGGCTCTTGATCATTTCGCATCGTCCAGTTCAAGCATGCAGAAGAAAACTGAGTTGCTTTATCACTGCACAAACGTTACGATCCGAGAGAAGAGAGTCTCTGCATTTGGCGCCCAACTAGAGGATTGCGGTGTGAGCAAGAATCTGGCAGCAGTAACAGGGGATTCTGAATCAAATTGTGAAGGAATTATACGAGTTACTTTATAAAACCAGTGGTCATCGCCAGGTTGTATCGACGATGGCAACGACATCGACGTGAGGTTAGGGGGTAGCTAACGAACCGCTGGTGCAGCGAGCAGCCACGGAGGGTCGACCGGACAGCCGGAGTGTCACGGTTCAGGGAGTACATGAATGACTGTACCGATTACTGGTAAAGCAGCGGTAGACTGTGTCGCGGCGTAAGTGGAAAAGAAGATCCGCGGTAAGGATTTTCTAATAATTAGATGTAAATGGACGTTTGGGATACTGGCCTGACTTTGGGAAAGTAATAGGAATAAGCGCGTGTTGTTAGTGGACTCTTAAGTCCAATTCATAAACTCGACGTTGGCGTTGCCGTTGCCGTTGGCGATGACGTTCGTAGCACAAGACTGCTATTCATAAACTCGACGTTCGCGCCGTTAACCTACCTTTCCCGTCGTGTTTGTAAACATGTTTATTCCGATTTATCATCAGTGTTTTTGGCTTTGTGACAGATCTTTGAATTTTCCTGGTGAAAATGGACATAGTCAGAACCAATAGTCAATACAGAAAACTTGAGAAAACCCATAAACCTTTTGACAGCTAGACGTCAACAATAATAACAATATCACATGACCGGTAACCGACGACTACGATTGGCTTATACGCCGGCTACGACGGTGGCTACGACGGTGGCTACGAACGGCGGACGGCGAAAGTTGAAAGACAGTTATGTCGAACGGCGCGCCCAACGGCATCGCCAACGGCGGACGTCGAATATGAATGGTCTTAGGCATTTCCTTGTATTTATGTTGCAACGGCCAACGGCAACGCCAACGTCGAGTTTATGAATTGGCCTTTATTATCAACACAGTTTTATGGTTATATCTAGAGTAGTTTAGTTTAAGGTGTTCGTGATGTCCAATAAAAAGTAATCTGCGAAAATGATGATAGCATAAATTCTGAATTACAAACTATCGGTCAAATGATGGCAAATATGTCACTTATAGATATAATACGATGGATTTGGTTGTAAGAGTTTGGGGAGAATATACTAATATACTTCAAAGTCGGTGAGTTGTTTTATTACTGCATGTACCCTGCTTATTACTACCTGAGAGAAGAGAGTTTTTGGGCAATGAAAGAGCTTGTTGAAAGTAACTCGAAAAATAATGTGACGTCATTCTAAATCCAATACGGCGGACCATCCAATATGGCGAAAGAGATATTTTTAATACATTTCTACAATATGGGTATCCAATAAAAGAGCTTGTCGAGAAAAACTCGAAAAATAATGTGACATCGTCCTTTATCAAATATGGCGGACCATCCAAGATGGCGGAATAGTTATTTTCAATGCACTTCTACAATATGAGTATCCAATAAAGGGGCTTATTGAGCGTAACTCAAAAAATAATGTGACGTCATCCTAAATGTAATATGGCGGATCATCCAAGATGGCGAAATAGTTACTTTTAATGCATTTCTACAGTACAGGTATCCAAGGAAAGGGCTTGTTGAGGGTAACTCCAAAATTAATATGACGTCATTCTAAATGAAATATGGCACACCATCCTAGATGGCGGAATAGTTATTTTTTATGCACTTCTGCAATATGGGTATCGAATAGAAGGGCTTGCCGAGAATAAGTAAAACAATATTCTGACATCACTTTTAAATCAATATGGTGGAGTTTTGAAGTTTTTTATGCTTTCCTATAGTATGGAGAATATAAATGCAAGTTAAGAACTAAAACTAAAAAGTAAACATAAATAAAAACAAAAAAAGTTAAAAAAATGTTTTATTCAAATGTTATAAAAAGAAGAAAATAAGTTTTTCTTTTAAAATGTTAAGTGTCAACTTATGGCCTCATTATACACAATTTATATGATCATAAAAGCTTGTCGCGCAATTTACCTGTGTGAATGAACTACTACCTATTTAACTGACTAACTTGGTCTGCTAAGTTTAACTGTGTTAAAATTTCAGTTTAATTAAATACTTTAGGTACTTACGTAAACCTAGCGACAAGCTTTTATGATCATATACATTGTGTATAATCAGTCTATAAGTTGATAGCTAACATTTTAAAGGAACATTTTATTTTCTTCTTTTTAGAACATAAAAGTTGTATTGTTTTAGTTTATTCTGAGGTCAGTTATAGTGAAAAAAGCAATTACGTCACTCCTCTTTGTAGACCCAGATTACTAAAGTCTACTTTTTCTTGCTAAAAGCAGCACCGTTTCTTCAGTCAGCTTATACTTGCTTTATTTTCCACTCGACGCTCATTTGGATTTCACACGCGTACAATGGTACATCAACTGAACACAGTGGAAAGAAAAAGAGCGATTACTGGTAGAAATCTGGAAACAGCTTCGACAAAAAGAGCCAATAAACTTGGAGGAGCTAATTTATATTTATTAAACGTCCGTTTGCAGCTGCCCTTTATCGAATCTGGCTCGACTGGATTCCTTAATAAACTAATTTACGGCATCCCTCTGGAAAAGGGCAAAAGGGCGGACGAGGTAATTCAACACCAGCATGACTAGAAACGTCCTACTTGCAGTTTTTTGTAGTAGAAGCTTGAAACCTGATAATATCTGCAAGGTATCCATTAGCGACTTGCTTCTTTGAAGGGGGCAAGTTTTGGAGCTAAAACTAAGGTTAGAGACATACCTTCGAACGTATATTTTGTTTCTAAAATTGATCAAAGCTCGTATAGTAATGTATCCTTAACACCGTGACGCTTCGCATTGAGATAAAAACTTCTCAAGTAGCTTTTCTTTCACATTCTATGAGAGATCTTTAATCTTTCAGCTCTACTATGGTAGGTAGAATATCGCGGAAGCACTACAAATTTAGTTTTTAGATATTTTATGTGGCCTTCATTATTTGCCATTTATGGTAACTATAAAGCATTTTTCTATAAGTTGACCCTCTACTTTAAAGACCTGACAAAAAATTACATTCGAACGCAAGTCTGTGAAAACTCTCTCAAGATGCGCACTCTTCTTTTTTACGTTAATAACTGTTTCAGTATTTGATTTATTAGCTATTATTATGAATTTTGATTTTTCAGTGTTTACGGTGAGCTGATTCTCATCAAATCATTCATTTAAATCTTCTATAGCCATGTTAGTTCTCTCAACTAACTGACTAATGACTAAGTGGGGAACATAAAACAATTTTCTTCTTAGAGTGCCATGCAGATTCCTGCGTAGGCGTCCATCCTCTTCCTATAAAATTTCTCTATTCACAGCTGCATTTTGAATCGCTCCGAGGGTTCTCATTCCTGTCCACTGCCGAATGTTTCTGAGCCAGGATAGTTTTTTTCTTCCTATTCCTCTTTTTTCTCCTTCGAGTTTACCTTGAAGTACCAGGCGTTGTGACTGATAACGTTCTCCCCGTATTACGTGTCCCAGGCTATTTTTCTTTTTTTAATTGTGTCGAAGAGCTGTCGGTCTGTTAGTTCAGCTCCTCGGAGAACTTCTTCATTTGTTACATGGTCTATCCAGGGTATTTTTAGCATCCGTCTTAAGATCCACATCTCGAAAACTTCAATTTTGTTGATCTTGGTTGCTTTCAATGTCCACGCCTCAATTTCGTAGAGCAGAACTGACCAGACATAACATTTTACCATTACCATAAAACAACATTAACCGCAAAAAGATGTAGCCTGCATTAATGAGCGCCTATAGAAAATATATCACTGATGTACAATATGAATAGCAATGGGTCCAACACACGTCCCTAAGGTACACTAACTGTGATAGATATAATGGAAGTACTCGTAGTCTGGCCTAAAACTGCTTGTCTCGTCATAATCGCACAATCTCAGTAACCATAGCACCGATGAACCGATGTTAACAAAATTTGGGATGTGACAATTGGCGCATTGGCCGCTCGAAGTTTCGTTTTTTGAGAATTAGATAATTTTGTACTTTTTTTTCGAGAAAAGATTAAATTGGGATAGTAGGGGTTAGAGAGTTCCAAAAGTTTTTCGTATTCATAACGGATTCTCTATTGCCTTGAGAAAATTAAATTTGTGGTATTTTATACTTTCTTGCATTGCATTAAAGACATTTAGCATAAAAATGCCATACTTTATTTTTTTAATATATTTTAGAGGCTTGTGATTATTTTCTACCTTGATTAGATCATATCTCTAATATATCATTATTACTCTTTTATCAGACTGAACCGAAATAATAATAGCCATACGTCCGAAGAGATATGTTCAATTTATGAGGATTTCAAAACAAGTGTTAAACGTGCTACATTCGCAGCTGTTTTGTGTTTTCTAAGATTGTTGAGCCATCCCCACATATTTTCAAATTCATAAAAAGTGCTTATCATATGGTGTTCTATGGGCTGAGACCTGTAGAGACATAATTTTAGAAAACTTATCCACAAACAAAATAGCAATCTTCATATTTCTTCCTCTTAAGGCGCACTGCACGCACTGACCTCAGTATTATTGTAAATAATGCTGCTCTATAGAAATTTATAAGATCTGTCCCTCAAAAAACCTATACCTGCACTCTTACTTGCCTACACCACGTTTCCCTTTTTTGTTATCTGACCCGCTCCTGAACATATATATGAACATAAAAACAACTTTAACAACAAAGAAAAAGCATACAAGCTCAACAAAGTATGGATACCCGCTCAAGAGACGCAGAAATTCTAAGATGCGCAGGAGATCCACAGAGTACGGCGGTGCACAGCGCAGCCACCCCCACTCCTAACCCGGTGTATATAAGTGCTCAACCCGTTGACGCGGCCTCAGTTTCTCGGAACACGCCGAACTGGTAACAACATTTGAGGATGCCAACGACTCCTGTAGTCAAAACGTCAAGCAGCGAAGCGTGCCGGCGGCAATCAATCAGACCATAAATTAGTTTGAAGAGAAAGAGCTCCTAGTTCTTCTCAAGCCCAAGCAGTCCATATAAAACCGACTGCATAAAAGTTGCTCGCTAATTCCACGTTCAAGATAGATACCATCTACTTTAAAACACAAATAGTTTAAGAAACGCCGCTGAATCCTCTCAAGACTTCAGTTTATGACAGCTCTCATGTGGTGTTCACTCAGATAATTGCTGGTTACGTGGAAGAGTGACTTAGTCGAACGGTAACAAAATGGTTAATAATTGGGTATGCGGCAAATAAACGCAAAGGTGGATTCTTCTTTTAACTTTATTCCAAGCTTTCGGAAACTTATGATTCCATCACCAGGGAAAAGTTAGCGAGATTGATGCGTAATGATGTTGAAAGGGAGAGACTTCACATAAATCGCAAAATTTGTGTGGAAATACAAATTCATTGTCACGAAACATTGGAAGATGAATTTGTTTTTCCACACAAATTGTGCTATTTATGTGAAGTCTCTCCCTTTTAGCTTCATTACGCATCAATCTATCTAACTTTTCCCTGATCATGGAATCATAAGTTTCCGAAAGCTTGGAATTAAGAGTCCACCTTTGCGTTTATTTGGCGTATTCCCAATTATTAACCATTTTGTTACCTAATTGGTTTTTGTTTCGGCAATGGCTACTCCCCTCTACATTTGAAAAGATCTCAGCATAGAATAAGAGGTCACAAATAAGATCACTATATAGGTTAGAAAAATGAAGATCACTAGAGGATGCCATATATCTGAAAGACTTGTAAATATTAAAACAAACATTGGGTTGCGCTCATTAAGTAAAATTTAGTAAATAACCAAAAACGTATTAAATGCAGATGCTCGAAGATGTACTAGGGTGTGTTACGAATGTTGAACCATAATGATCATGAGTCAGAATCTCAGATACCTAAACAAAAGCCGAGATTACTGAAATTGCCGTAAGTGCAAATGACTCCATGCCTTAACGAAAAAAGACAGAATTCCATCAGGTCCTGCAGTCATTTTATTTTTCATCTTTTTCATTGCATAGAATATGACATCTCAGTAATATTAGGAATATTTATCGGAGGATTATTTAAACAGCCTGGCAAATTCTCATTTATATTTACATTAGATTTAATAAAAACACTTTCGAAACCAGTTGCAAAACAATCGACCAATCATTCAGAGTCATTAGTTAATGTATCATTGCATGCTTTCAGAAATTCTTGTTGAGGATTTCTTGCTTTGGTTAAAAGACAAAAACGTTTTCGAGTCACTATGAATTAAATGCTGAACTTCACCAATATAATTTTTATGTGCAGTAGAAATCTGAGTCTTAATTGCTGATCTTAAATGTTTGAATTTTTGAATCGTCGACCAAATTTGTTGTAGTTTCCTTGCTTTAGATTTTATATTCTTTATTATCTCGTATGTGAACCAGTGAGGGTAAACGCTATTGCTTCGTCGAGACAGACAGAGAAACAACAAACACAGATCAAAATCATTAAATTGAACAAGAAATTCCCATTCAATACACATCAATGTAACATAAAGAGAAATGAAATCAGCGCATCTTAAATTATATGAATATAAATTAGAATTGCTGTTTTGTTAACGAGGCATTTCAAATGTCCCGACAGATATCCTCAGGGAAGGATAGTACTAGTCAATGGTTATCTCCAAGAGCAACATTTACATCATTCATATTTGACAAAACTAAGTCGAGTAACCTGACATACAATTTTCGACATAGTTTGAGACAGTCATAAGTATGTACGAGTGAGTATGTTATATTGTAGTAGTGCCTTATCATGTGGAGGATCTGAGAGGTACTAAGCGACCTGCGGGCCATGCTTTTCGTAGGAAAAGTTGACCTGGGGCGAAGACCTAACATCGAGTAGGATTAGGAAATGCGAGATCCGGCACTTGTCTCAAGTTGCACCATAAATCGCTGTTAGCCCGCCGCTGTAATCGAATGAAAACGCTCGCTGTTCCGCCGGCAGACTACATGGGAGGACGTTTGCAGCGTCCTGGATGAATTGTGATGTTACTCTCGGCCAGAAACTGGAGACTCCACGTAGTCTGGGCGACAGTAAATAAGTTGAGAGACTGGATACAGGATTAGCCTGAAGTTGTTGATGCAACGTTATCAAAACATAGGTTGCCTTTAGTTGAGTATATTAGTTAGTATAATATCAAATTATTTCTCAGGTTCTTATTCCCTTCCTCACTAATGTGTCGAATATCAAATCAGGTTTTGCTTCTAGACAATATACCGTATGTGGGTCATTCTCACCACAAACGAAAATATAGATCACCGCGGGTTATATATAAAAAAATTAAATGTCAATTATTATTATTGTGAGTGATTTGTTTAGCTTTTAGCGTTCCAAATGCTGCCGGTATTGGTAAAAGTTGGAGTGATGAAAATATATTGAAAAAAATAAAACGAGTAAATTCTTTCCTCCATTAGCTGTCTCCGTACGTTTCATTCTACACAATGAAGAATTTGTTTGCTGTATTTGTTGTTCATTCTTTCCGAACTAACTTCATGTGACACTCCTGATGCTTGAATTATTGTCTATTTTAACCATATTATTGATAAAATTTGAAATTAGGTTTTCTCAGTATCAGATGTATTGTCTCTCGCCAAAGGTTTTTTCCATTAACGCGCTCAATAAATTCCTTATATCCGCAGCACCAAATGGCAGAGTAGTACTAGGGTTAAGCCGCTATCCATAGAAATGATTTCTTGCTATTTTACGGTGCTTGGAAGACAGCTAATGCAAATTCACCTAGAAAATGTAAATAAAACTATACCTGTGAAGCATAATACTCTCTCCGTTGAGCTTTGTAAATGATCCAATCAAAATAATCACGAACAAATATAATTTGTAATTTATAAGAGATAATTGGGACTCTTTCACAAAGTATTTGAAGTTAGGTGAAATGTTTTGGTTTACTTATAATTGTCCTCGTACGAAAACAAAACTTCTCTCCGTTAACCTACCCTCCGTTAACTTTTAAAAAGTTTTTAATAATGCGATTATAAAAAAATATTTCCTGCAGATACGATGGGCAACAAAACGGAAAAGTTCAAATATGGACAGTATATGCCCAGGCTGCGTGAAAAATGTTTTCTAAAAATGTCATTTCTAGAAACATAATTTGGGAGCTCGACGACTTTTGAAATCCCATGAACTTTATCAAGTCAGATCAGGTGGTCAAAAAATATAACACAAAAGAATAAAAAAATTAATATACCCGTTGATTAACCTGCCACTATCAAAAATGGTGCATGTATAGACAAATATCTTATGAGCACTTGCAAGTTCATTCACCATTTGTTTATATTTAATATTTAATCTAGCCCCTTAGATTGATTAGGTTCTGAGTATGCTTCCAGACACGATAATAATAATTGTTATCTTTGCCTATATGTATACATATTTTTTCAACGAACATAAATTTAAACATCAGAAGAACTGGCTGATATACATCTTATTTATGGTGGAGCTACAAGGTATGCACTTACATACCTATCATCACTGTATGTAAAAAACTCACTGGCAAGCAGGATAAAGCAGAAAATACATCAGATACCCCATATAGGGATACCCAGAAATGAAAAAGCAGGTTGTTACGCAAAAGAAACAACACACATGGACGTATAACAGACTATCGATATTCCAGTCGGCGACGTGTACGCCTTTGTCAAACAAAAGATTATGGATAAGTGGAACAATCATTATATAACCAATCTGTGTGCTGGGGCTGTAAGTGAATCTTTCCTTCTAACATTCACTTCGTGAATATCAGAACGAAGTGAAATCTTATCGAACAGATAGCCTGAAGTTTTAGAAGTTACTAGTTCTATGGTAAAAACTAAGGGCATAACACTTAAACCTATTTGGCATACACAACCACTTCAATTCAGTCAACTTATGTAATACGTGTTCGAACTTTCTTATACCACAAATCAACCTTATACAGGAGTTCTGCACTCATTGTATCCTGTAAAGCGTAGACGCATGGTACATAAACATTGGAGCAATATTTGAATTTAGAGATGACTAAAGAAAATTAAGCTTGGTTATTCCTAATGACCACATCCCTTTTATTCTTGCGAACATTCATCTGTCTTTTTACGACTTGCGGTAGCTTACAGTTACTTCTTAGATTACTTGAATGACTATTCGGCTTCTGTAGGTATATAAAACTAACCCTTACTGAAAATATTTCAGTAGTTTGCAATCCTTAGTTGCTGTTTGTGAGTATTGTTTGTGTTCTACTTTTTCATCATAGAGACTATGTTAAGTGTGAAAGGGAACAAATTAATAGTCCTTGAAGAGTACACGTTGCGTACAAATTCTTCAGAAACTATTAGCAAGATCGCAAGAAGTGACGAATGAATTAAAATCGGTTAAAATTATAAGACATAAGTTTACCTCGCCGCCCCGCGCGCTGGTGTCCACATACCTGCCTATTATCAAAAATATTTTGGGGGCTTCTGACCGGTGGGATTAGGACAAATCTGACCGCGGCGCGCTAATGTCCTATGGCCCATCTGGTGATCGAAATATTTTGCGCCCTTCTGACTGGTGGGATTAGGACAAATCTGACCGCGGCGCGTTAGTGTCCTATGGCCCATCTGGTGATCGAAATATTTTGCGCGCTTCTGACCGGTGGGATTAGGACCAATCTGACCACGGTGCGCTAGTGTCCTATGGCCCTCAAAAGCATAAAAGCTGCTTCCTGGCGGAGAAAGCAGTCTGAATTGGTGTTTGTCAAACCTGCAGTGGTAACCGAAATATTCGTAAACACATTATATTTCAACCGATGTTGATTTAATTATGAGTGGAGAACGTTGAACATTTAGGCTGATATGAAAATGGCGTTCCTGGATACAAACACAGGAACGTTTTTTCGTCTACTTTACGAAACAATATAATTTGCATTTAACGTCTGGATGGTCATTTAACCTATTTCGTATATCTTTTACGGATTACCAGATCAGCGCTAATGAATAATATAAAAGCGTATTATGCAAAGCAGTTACGCTTGGTATTTTAATTCAATCCTATGTTTGGCTGCGAACGCTACACATAACAAACGCTGCAGTGCTCATCTATATGAGAAAAGTTTTATAAAGATCTAATTGCATGAGACTAGATCAGCTGTCTAAAATAAATCGTTTAAATATTATTGAAAAGAGGAATATTATATTATATAAAAATGAAGTGAATTTAATTGACTCAGTACTTTCCACTCATTATGGTGATACCAGTTTATTATTTTCCCATAGCACGAAGCTATAATCTGAGATTCACTTGCATGCAAATCATCGCCAACCCCCTACCCTCCAAAAAATTATGCTATGTCGCTAGGTCTTTCCTACATAGGTCAATGGACAGCCTATTTTCAATACAACAAATTTTTCGGTTTTGCAGCCCCCCCGCTCACCAACCACCCCAATTTCACCCACATAAAAAAACAGGAAAATAATCCGCGACCCCTTAAATGCCTAAAAAGGAAGTTTGATCTGTTTTTATATTTTCAGCTTTTGAGCTCTCACTATACACTGGAAGAGAGCGTATGCAGAGTCTCTGTCTGTCCGTCCGTCCGTACACAAAAGATAGCCAAAACTACAGGTGCTATAGAGAAAAACTAAATACAGATTCGGAATCAGCTTGAAAAAACTAGTCCGGGAAAATCCGGTTTTGTCAATACCCCTTCCGGTTAAAAATAAACTAAATTTGTATACCAACACATTCCACAGTGAAAGCGCCATTTGAATTTACTCAAGTAAATTCTTTCCTACTTTTTTATTATACTGACACGATTTTTAAAAACCATACGTGTTTTCCATCTTCGCCAAGGTCTCGAAATTCACTAAAATGAATTCGGTCATTTCCAGGTTACACAATACAAGACGATCTAAGTCAATACTAGTATGTATATATGTACATCAGAAAATCCTAAGTCCTTGGTTTCTATAATAATCAAGAAAACGTTACTGAAGACCTAAAAAAGTGTATTATGCCGCTAGATCTTCCTTTCACAGACAATAGACAGTCTATTATGCATACAACAAATTTTTCACTTTCACTACCCCAATTTCACTTCAACCAAAAAAAAGATAGAAATGATCAGGAACCCCTAAAACATCTAAAAACGAAGTTTGAGCTGTTTCCATATTTGTACTTTTTTTATTATTTCTGCGCCGCCACTGGCACGATTTATAAAAGCCATAAGCATTTTCTGTCCTCACCACGGTAGTAATACTGTGTCAAAATTCCATAAAAACCAATTCAATAGTTTCCATGTTACAAAATACAAAATACAGCAATAAATACTCATAATTATGTACAAAGGAAAGTTTCGGTAATGGGCAAGGCAATGTTCGGATGGACCTAAATAAGTGATTTGTGTCGCAAAAAAGTAAAAAATCAAGAGCCTCTAAAACGCTTAAAAACGAGATGTGAGCGTTTTTATGTTTTTAGTTTTTTTTATTATTTCTGCGCCACCAGTGCCATAAGCATTTTCCATCCTCACAACGGCAGTAATACTGTGTCAAGATTTCGTTAAAATCAATTCAATAGTTTCCTGTTACACAATACAGAACGATCTAAAGCAATTCTCGTATGTTTACACCAGAAGTCCTCTGTTGTTTGAAATTTGTAGACAAGGTAGATGTTTCAAAAGGTCTTCTTCGGACTTCCATTGTCTATGTAATTTTGGATTACAACGTTTCGATTGATGTGGTATCTTCAATCGTCTTCAGGTAAACTGAAGCACCACATCAATCGAAACGTTGTAATCCAAAATTATATAGACAATGGAAGTCCGAAGAAGACCTTTAGAAGTCCTCTGGTTTTTGTAATAAGCACGGTAATGTCCGGATGGACTTAAAGTCATTTATGTCGCTAGGTCTTCCTTCACAAGTCAGTGGACGACAGTCTACTATGAATGCAACAAATTTTTCAGTTTTACAACCCCCTACCCCTTTCTCTGTGTTCTCTATCATGTTATATGGTATAGAGGCAGCCACACTAACAGAAACCATGATGAAACGAATAGAAGCTTTTGAAATGTGGCTTTATAGGCGAATATTGGGAATATCGTACACAGATCATGTTACCAACGAGGAAGTTTTAAGACAGCTCTCCAAGACGAAGGAACTGGTCACAGAAATTAAAATAAGAAAATTACAATACCTGGGCCATATAATGAGAGGTGAAAGATATCAAATTCTCCATGTCATTATGCAAGGAAAAATCGATGGCAAACGTAATGTAGGAAGAAGACGCACCTCGTGGCTTCGTAACTTGAGGGAGTGGTATAACTGCTCCACAACACAGTTATTCAGAGCCGCAGTTAATAAAGTGAAAATTGTCATGATGGTCGCCAACCTTCGTAAGAAGATGGCACCCTAAGAAGAAGAAGACCCCTTAACCACCCCAAATTTTACAACCCTCCAAAAGAGTAAAAAATGATCAGGAACACCTGGAACGCATAAAAACGAAGTTTGAGGTATATTTGAAACCTTTTCTTTTTTGGTAATTACTCCGCCGCCCACGCACCGATTTCCAAAATTATAGAAGCGTTAGCTGCTACGACTCCACAGCCTATTGCTGCCCATCCAGCAGTTATTGAGATTACGATGCTAGAAAAGTGCCAACAGACAGACCGACAGACAGATCGACAGACAGATCGACAGACAAACCGATGGAAATGAGTGATATTGATTTTTGTCATGTACCTAGGCATCATAAAACGGCCAAAAAGCGAATTATCTCAAAATCGAAAATTTTCGCGATCACAATACTCCTCTCACATATCGGTGTGGGAAGTAAAAATGGTGTCAAGTGTATTGACTCAGTACTTTCAACACATTATCGGTGCTAAAGCCACATACGCGGCTATTTGCCGAATAACAATATTCGCCGTTTTTTCAACCTTGCTCGCCGAATAGCGAGCACGTATCGCCCTTTAGCCGAAGATCATATAATTGGGGTTCGTTGCTCGCCGAATACCACATATATGGCACCGGCTTTATTAGCCGAATAGCAAATAATCGGGGTTCGTTGCTCGCCGAATACCGCATATGTGGCGCCGGCTTAACAATGCAGTTCCTTGATCCCTGCACCATCTTCGCCACAAAAGTAGACAATGATCAGGGGAGCTTTGAAATATCTGAAAATGAAGTTAAAATGATTTTGAAACTTTTCGTTTTTTGATTATTTCTCCTCCACCACTGACAAGAGCTCCAAAAACGATACACGGTTACCATTTCCTCCACGGTAGCAATACGGTATCACAATTTCATCACAATCTAGTTGGTAGTTTCCAAGTTACCCGTCAGGAATATAATATGTTTATATATCAAATTATTCCATAGATATAAAATTCAAATGCAACAATGGGGTAGGTGTAAAAAGCACACTATATTCATTAAACCAAAGTCAATTGTATTCAGCACAATGTGTTTTACGAGAACAACGAATATTTGGGCTTCCAAACCCTCCATCCGCCCCACCAACCCAATCTAACCCCCTTCAAATACGGAAAAGGGTCAGGAACATCTAAAATACCCAAAACCGAGGTTTGGAAGGATTCGGATAATTTTTAGTTTTCACCAATTTCTCCTCCGCCAATGCATCGATTTTCAACATCATAGCAGCATTAGCTACTAAGACCCCCCAGCATATCGCCACCCAAATAATTGTTTAGCTACTGGAAAAATTATCAGAATAGTGAACATTTGCGATAAACAAAAAGCCAAAATTAGACAGACAAATAAAATTGTTGTGAGGCTATCTCGCTTCTTTTACCACGATACTGGAGCAAAGCTACCCTAAGTGTGAAAACAAGAAGACTATATTCTACAAAACAGCCTTGTTTTCCAAAAACAATATGTCCAGCTCGGTTAATTAGCAATATCCGACCTATCAGTCCCTTTATCCCAAGTTCTTTAACCTGCAATGAATAATAATTGGAAACCGTTCAATGCGTTGTCTTTCACGGAAACTTTTGCTCCATCGGATATCTAATGAAAGACTTCGCCGCCATCCGCCAAGTTTCTTGTGCCTATATCAAAACCTTGATTAAATCAACTTTCCAGACTTTTCAAATTCATTAAAAAGTTTTGCATTCAGGTTCACGAAAATCCTATTAGAGGCTACGACGTGAGTGATAGAAAAATAATGTTATCGTCGGATAAACAGCTCTTATTCGCTTTAGCGGAGGCAGGTCGCCCTTCGACGCGCCTGTGTTCAGGCCTTTTGCGGATTAGAACTTTGGAGATATTCCAGGAAAAAGTATGCTAAAGTAAGTACCTACTCATGCGGCGTATTATCGCCTTTACTCTGGAATCTCGTTGTTGACGAGCTAATCAGTCTTCTACGCTGTTACAAGTTAGACACTTAAGGAGTGACTGAACGTCAGCTCCTCCAAAACGTCCATAATTGCCTTCACCAGAAGGAAAAAATTTGAGGGACTAGGACGTCTACAACTTCTGGGTAGCCAAATACAGCTGTCAGGGGAGGTTAAATACTTAGGAGTAGTACTAGACTCTAAGCTAACCTGGAACCCTCAGCTCAAAAGAGTTAAAAGAAGTGTCGAGATGGCACTAGTGGTGGTATGACCCATGATTACATATGCGTCTTTGGTCTGGTGGCCAAAGATGAAATAGCGAGCTGCTATAGCAGAACTAAGCAAGGTGCAAAGACTTGCTTGTCTGTCCCTAACAGGTGTAATGAAAAGCGCACCCACTGCCGTCTTAGAGACCATCCTGGACCTCCCTCCGTTGCAAATTGTAACAATGGGCGAGGCGAGAATGGGCTACTCTAGACTACAAACCCTACCAAGAGGAATTTACAAGGATCTTGGACACAACCAAATCGCAAAATATGTGGGGCACCATAATGAATGCTAGAAAGGACTACATAACTCCGAAATATATCTTTAACAAGAAATTCGAAACTATAATAAGGCATCGAGAACCCTGTGAAGTAAACAACCTGCATCGGAAAATAGTCTGGGGCACAGATGGATCAAAGACCGAGCAAGGCACAGGAGCGGGAATCTTTGGAAGAGGAACTAGACAGAGCATTCTGCTAGTAAAATACGCCTCAGTATTTCAGCCAGAGGTGTACGCCATCCTGCAATGTGCAAGGATCAATAATGAATGATCCTGCAGAAACAAGAGGATCGCAATACTTACAGACAGTCAGGCTACACTTAGGGCACCAGAAGCGCCCAAAGTCACGTCTGCTTTAGTCTGGGAATGTTTACAAGAACTGGGAAGACTGGCAGAACACAACAAAGTAGCTTTGGAATGGATGCCAGGACACTCAGGTATAAGAGGCAATGAAAGGGCGGACGAGCTAGCAAGACTAAGCTCGTCTGCTCTATACATTGGAGCAGAACCCACCCTAGGGGTGCCTAAAAGCGCAATCAGACACAGATCAGACAGGTCGGAGAATGGATGAAACATCAGCACAAGGAGCAGTGGAACTTGTGCCAATATGTGTTCATGGAAAAACATTCATTAAAGCTCCATGCAAGAAAACAGCTGAAACACTGCTCTCCTTGAGTAGGAATCAGCTCCGAATAACGACGGGTCTCCTCACAGGACACTGTGGCCTGAATGAACACCTGAATAAAATGGGACTCTACAATGGAGACCTCAACTGCAGATTGTGTGGAAGAGGAACTGAGTCAGCCCTGCATGAGCTCTGTGAGTGCGAAGCGCTAGATCACAAGAGACAACAGCTCTTTGAGAAGACCAAGCTAGAACCAATGGAGTACAGCTCAGCACCAGGACCAGTAGGTAAACTGCATAAACTTATGCAGGGATCCAGATCGCTGGAGTGGGTACTGTAAATGAGAGGAGCAGTAATACAATAGGCCTTAAGGCTTAAGTATTGACGGAGACAGTAAGGTCGGACGGCTCCTGGAAAAAAAGTATCTACTCATACTTATGGTCAGTAACTGAAGTGACTACACACTGATGTAAACGAGGAACATTTCCATATAAGTGTTTAGGATAATTAGCAGCACGTGAACTACCTATGTGACGCTGCCCAAAAGAAAAATTTATCATGCAAATCGGCTATGTGAGTACTCATAAATAAGTTATAGTACCAAGGGCGTAGCTAGTATTTCATTTAGGGGGGGGGGGCAGACAGGGGTATAAATAACAAAAAGAGTATAGGGAAGGGGGTTTACGGAGTCAACCCCCCCATGAAGAATTTTTTTGACAGTTTCTTAAATAAGTCTGTAAACTAATGCCAGTAATAGTTGATAACGACAGAGGCCAGAAAGAGACGTTATTTGTATTTGAAAGTTTTTTTTATTTGCTCTTCAAAATATTGACAGTTTAGCCCAAGGGTTGCACGGTACAAAAATGTTTATTATGGAAACAGTTATTTTTTACATTAGCAGAACATTTTGAGGTTCTTTGTAAAAAACGTTTCAATAGTTCACCTGCAATGTTATCTTAATTTTTGTGTACGAACTTTCTGAGTACACGGCAAAGTGGAAAACAATATGTCTGCTTCTTTTGAGGTCTAGTTCCCTAAGATTTTATCTTGTCACAATTTTGTTCCGCCACAGGGTATACCACAGATCGGCTTCATTAATGCAAGTAAAAAATTTGTGATTTCTATTTCGATGTTTCAGAACTTGAAAATGAGTTCTAATGACAGTTGCAGTTCTGGCTGAACCGAATTACGATGATCCTTTATGACAGATGTTATACTTTTGATATGATTTATGTATATGTCCATGTCGATAGTCTTTGAGTGTAACATATCAACAACAGGTTCCAATGTGCTTGATTCTTAGCCTATCAAACCAAAGTATATAATGAACTAGCATGTGGTTACCCATAGCTTGCTAAGGGGAGGTGCCCCCCTCTGCCCGTACCTAGCTACGTACAGTTAAATTGCAAGTCGTATGTTGAAAGAAATTATACTGTAGCGAAGTTCCAATCCAGCACTAGCTCTGGCTCAAAAATGCTCTGTCGCCCTTTAGAAATTAGCAAGCCATAAGAAGGTGACCCTGCTGTGGTTCCCCGGACACATTGGTCTACTAGGTAGCGAGAGGGTGGACCGATTAGCTAGGAGTGGAGGCCGGCAGCCCTTACATGGGCCCAGAACCTATGCTTGGAATTTGCAGGCGCCAAGTGGACGACTGGGCCTACAAGGAACTGGCGGAAGTGTGGTTAGAGAGAGACGACTACAGGCAAGCTAACAGATTCATAGGGGGCCCTGATAATGACCGAACGCTATGGCTTCTGAATAGAGGCAGAGAGATGCTCAAGAGGTTCTCATTGGCCATTGCTGGCTGGATAGACATTTGTCGCTCATATGTGTGGTAGGGGACCCCATCTGCTCCAGATGCTGAGAGGAGGACTAGACAGCGTACCACTTCCTGGGCAGTTGTGCTGTGTATCGCAACCTTAAAGTACAGACAATCGGTACGACGGAGTTCGGGGAGGAGTCACTATATTCAACGAGATGGTCATACTGGTGGCTTTCGTCGGGAGGTCTGGCAGGTTCCACAAGGAGCTTTGTATGACGTAGGATTTTAGTCTTTGCAGTGCTGGTTCAGTGGAGTTGGCAAAGAGGGCCAAAAGTGGTCTACTTACCTGGCTTCGCCTGCCCATCACTACTACAATTACAATTTACAATTGTTCAACAAGCGTATTCCCCTTAAAATCATAAAAATCGCTAGGAAAAAGGTTGTTTGGATAGATGACAAAATAAAGGAAGCTATGAAGAACAGAGAGAAAGTGAAGTATCGTAAAAGTCGGAAAAAAAATTTAATGAACATAAAGTTGTAAAGAACAAAGTCGGGCACAAAATAGATTACAAGAAAAAGGCGTACTTCTCACATTTTATCATCCAACAGTAATGCTATACAACTAAGGCAAGGAATGAGGTATTTAAGCATAATAGGCAAAACAGTTTAAGTAGCGTAGAGGTGAAATATCATGATCGAGATGACATTAACAATTATTTTATTGACAGTATTCCAGGTACTGCAATTGAACCGTCAACAAACATTTACTTTGAAAGTCAGAAAATAAGCAATATTGAAGTTAAATGTATTCTTGTGTCGGAATTAATAGTACTTGTGACCTCGAAATTTTTCGCGGAATGGAAACAATCTCGAGTAACACCAATCCCTAAAGTAACAGATTCGGTCAACTATCGGACTTTAGGCCTATTAGTATCTTATGTGGTTTTTTGAAGCCGCCAATCAACTAAAAAATTATTTAAAAGATAATGGTATATTTCCAGCTGCACAATCTGGTTTCCGTTCAGGGTATAGTTTGACAACAGCATTATTAAATATTAAAGATGACATTTTAGAAGCTCTGGATGAAGGTGATTGTACTGCATTGGCAACGTCACAACCGATCCCAAAAATATTTTAGAGTTAAATAGAGATCAATCATGGAAACTAAAAGAATTTAAAAAAAAAGTTATAGTTCCATATAAAAAAATCAAGTTGATCGCTATAACACTTTCCCGCAACACCCTGTATATTTCAAAATATCTTTAGGATATGCATCTTAAGTAACCAAATAACTTTTGTGTTTGATATTTTCTTCTATCAGGTACACCTTGCGAGATATCGAAGAATTACACACTAAATGGACACCCTGTATAAGTTACGGTATTTTTCCATATATGTAAACTTTTTTTTTAACCAGTATCAGGATGAGGCTTGATATTCAAGTATTAAACTACCTAATCATTGTAAACGTTATGTATAGCATTATGCTAGTAATAGACATCTATTATTACTACCACTGCTACTGTTTTTTGCACGATCGTAGAAAACGTATTTTTGCGACAACCTCATGCTGCAAAATTCCACAAAAGGCATAAATTGTACCGTATCTTTTGCACTACTATCAAAATAGGCTGAAAAGTGCATCGGTGAGTGCATACATGTCAATCAGTTCATGCATAATTTGAAAAAAACTTCCCAGCCGAGCATCAGGGAAAAACGGGAATTCCAAAAATGCCGCCGTGACATCTGTAGTTTAATGCAGTTATAGTTGGTTGATTTCGGTGGCACAGCGTCAGAAATTTCGTTAAAAATTTAAACGATTCGCTTTCCGAAACGGCTAACGGGAACGCTTCAAAGCGATAATTAAATTTTAAATTATGATTTTTAAGTGGTGCGTGCAGTTGTCATTGTCAACTGTGTTCGCCCTAGTTACGTGTCAACTACGGCAGCTCCAACAAAAATGGTAAAATCGCTGTGTTAGCATGGACGTCCATAGGGGTAATTATTGCAATACCATCATTCCAGATTTTAATCATAAAAATTGACATTAGTACGATTAGAGGCTTTTATGTATCCTCACAGGTCGCGAGAGTGGCACGAATGTCATGCAATTCCTAGAAATAATTATTGGTTGAATGATATTCATACGATATACAGACAAATGTTTTGTCCATGACTTTGTCTGGTCTCTGGGTAACCAGACCTGACAGACTGATGGACCGACATGACCGCAATTAAAAGCAAAGGTCCTCCGGACCGTCTGACTAACAATGACGAATTGTATGTAAAATTGATGAACTGCAATCGTATACTTTTTGAACATTATCATTATCAACAGGATAACAAACGAGCCATTATTAGACAATGATGTAAACTTAAAAGAGTATTTATGTTGCAAAAATAAACTAAAAAATAAACTTTACGGGCCAGTTGTACAAATGTAGGTTTAACACAAGCTTTGTTAAACCTAAGCTTAACTAAGCTCACGCTTAAAGTCGACATCCGTTGTACAATCGTCGGCTTAGTTAAACCTGGTTGATAATGATTTTCACTACGGTTGGCACCAATGAAGCAATACGTACTGGCGTAATCATCTGAAAAATTACCTTTTTTGGTTAGTCACTTGTGACAGTTTATGCCAAATTCGGACAACGGCCGTTTCTGTCTCTGTTCTTTTATTTGCTCTCTTTGTTAAATTAGACACAAAAATTTTTCAGAAAATATAACCTTATAGAGTGAAAACCAATTTGAAGGTTCCTCCTTGACACATCATGTCATTTATATCAGGTTAGGTTTAAACCTCAGCTAAGCTCGCGTTAAGCTTCGGCTTACGTAAGCTCGTATTAAGCTTGGAGTGGGGGCTAAGCCAGCATTGTACAGCGGACGTTTTGCAACTGACGTGGTTCAACGTCGGCTTACCTTAAACCGAAGCTTAAGCTTACATTGTACAACCGGCCCTATGTATAAATAAAATAGGACAAAGTTAATGGTCTCAAATCATGGTTACCGTTAATATTAATGTTATGAGCAGTTGTTTTAGGCCCTCGCCCCATCTTTACAAACAAAATTATCAGTAGCTGATGCACTAATTTCTACTCGGACAGTTGGACTTATAACGTCACGGTTTAGTATTGAGTTCTTGTGGACAGATGGAGTTTTGTCAAATTATATTGTTGTGGATATCAGTACGATTGTGAGCTTTGACCTAAATCTTAAGAGGCATTTTATTTATTTGCTGCCCTGTTACAACATGCGCAAAGGCTGTAGACTGGAAAAAATTTGAGTAAGTCGATTCTAGGAGTTGTCATGTAGAAGATCTGGTTAGCTCTGGCGTGTTCTCTTGGAACAAGGAAATGAGTTGTCACAAAAGTTACTACAGGGATAACCGGCTTGTGGCGGTCAAGCGTTCATAGCGACGTCGCTTTTTGATCCTTCGATATCGGTTCTTCCTATCATTGCGAAGCAGAATTCGCCAAGCATCGGATTGTTCACCCGCAAATAGGGAACGTGAGCTGGGTTTAGACCGTCGTGAGACAGGTTAGTTTTACCCTACTGATGACTCGTCGTTGCGAAAGTAATCCTGCTCGGTACGAGAGGAGCCGCAGGTTCGGACATTTGATTCACGCACTCGCTCGAGCGGGCGGTGGTGCGAAGCTACCATCCGTGGAATTATGCCTGAACGCCTCTAAGGCCATATCCTTGTAGTCAAAGGTGCCAACGATATCTCTTGGAGTTCCGAGAGTCGAAAGGCTCAAAACAATGTGACTTTATTAGACGGTCGTAGCCCTCGTATTGCCGTCGAGATCAACAGCCAGCAGCAGGATCGATCCTTGCCATGTCCGGCTCGATCTCTTGACGGTCGATCATAAGTCCAACAACTGTTTCGATGTCGGAACTCGGAAATGTCCGTAGACGACTTACGTACCTGGTAGAGCAGTTTCCACGCTGCGATCTATTGAGACTCAGCCCTTAGCTTGGGGATTCGTCTTGTCGGAGAGACGAGACCCCGCTATAATCGTTTAACGACGGGCCAAATGATACTTTATCGTGCGTTATCCTACCTGCCGTTATCACCTGATATCGCAGCAATCAATTTGAATGTGCAATATCTTACTAATCAACCTGGCTGCATAGTCATCTCTCCTCTAGTTTAATAAACAGACATTGAACTCCTTGAAGATAATTTCACTGAAATAACCTTCCGGTGGATAAATACCATTATGTATATGTTTATGCACTCAAATTTGTCTAACCAATAATTATGCTGTGGTTGCTAACGCAGGATACTGAAGGTTTGATAAACGTAAAGTATAACATTTTAATCGTATCTGTATCATTGAAATCGCGGTTGAATCTGATAACAAACCCTAGATATTTGTAAGCGTTACAAACTACTGATTCAGTATGATCTGTGAGGCTGAATTCCGAATCAAAATTTACCCCCAGATCTTTAACACTTTCTAGGCGATTAAGAGCTGATTCCCCAATATTATAATCAAGCACCAAGACGTTGTCCCTATTTGAAAGTCACGATATTACATATTAATAATAAACGTGAAAACTCATTTGAGAACAAGACGACTATTAACATACACATTAAAAGAAATTATCAATCCAAGAATTCTTATAATCTGGTAAAGATATATTTGCGACAAGAACATCTATTCTCTGTCTGAGAAAAACTACTTGATGAGGAAATTATGATTAATTTGAACCAGGAAAAATACATTTTTAATTCAATACTCAAATATATGTTTTTGATTTCAATACTCACTTTGAAGAATTGTGCTCTGACCAAGAATATAATTTTCTTCACAACTCAAATCTCAGTACTCTTTGATCAAGCATTTCATAAAGTTTTAGTAAGCGTACCATATTTACCAACTAAGCTCCTGCCACTTCGATCAACGGTACAAACAGCTTTGTGGAGCCCTATTAAGAATATTATAATCTTCACAAATTGAGATATCCATGCGGATGTGAACATGATAATAAAAACAATTATAATCTTGATTCATGCACATCCAAGATCGTCAGTCATTTGTAAATTATCCATAATTTCTTTTGTGCCTGTGCATTACATTGTTATGCTCTCATAAAAGGATTTTCGCGTAGTTTGGTTTGGTGGTACAGACTTTCGTATGGATAAGTGCCAAGTATATGATATGCAATACAATATTTATGTAAGTATAGTTGTAAATGGAGTATAAACAATGGCGTAACATATTCTACTTCAAAAGTACAAGAACATACGAGTATTCTGTGGTAGTCGGCATTTTTCGATCAATTTGGAAAATACTATATAACGTAAAATTGACGCGTGGTTAAATACATATAATAATAATAATAATAATAGTCCTCCACATCAACAAAGGCCAATGGAAGGACCACCCCGAACAGGAAACAGTTACTGGCCAAACACTAAATAACATGAACAAGGACGAAACATACAAGTACCTGGGCTTCAATCAGAACGTTAAAATAGACCACACAAAAGTCAAGGCACAACTAACCCAAGAGTTCAGAGATCGCCTTATTAAGCTACTAAAAACCAAATTGAATTCTAGAAACCTTACAAAAGCCATTAACACATTTGCAGTACCAATTCTCACATACTCCTTCGGCATCATCAAGTGGTCACACACTGATATAGAAAACATCCACATCCTCATACGGACAGAACTCACGAAACACCGAATGTCACATCCAAACGCATGCAAAGAAAGGCTCACCATAGACAGAAAACAAGGAGGCAGAGGGATTATAGATATACAGTCGCTTCGCACAAGACAGATAAAGATACTCAGACATTTCTTCCAGAACAAACAAACAAATTTACATCGAGCAATAGTAAAAGCAGACAAAAACTACACACCACTCAACCTATCATGTCCAGACCACGCCACAGACACACACAATCCCACACAATCGCAACAAGAAAAAATAAACACCTGGTCGCAGAAACCACTCCATGGCAAGCATAGATACCGAATTACGCAAGACCACATAAACGAAAAACAGTCATACACCTGGCTGCAGGATGGCCAGCTCTTTCCAGAAACTGAAGGATTTATGCTAGCTATCCAGGACCAAGTTATTGCGACAAGAAACTACAAGAAATACATAATTAAAGATCCAACCATAACAGAAGATGACTGCAGAAAATGTCATCAACAGAAAGAAACAATAGATCACATAACAAGCGGGTGCAAAACTCTTGCTGGTACCGAATACACAGCCAGACATAACTCTGCGGCCAAGGTCATACACCAAGCACTAGCCACAGTAAACAAAATGATAGAAAACACAGATCCATACTACAATTACACTCCGACATCAGTACTCGAAAACGATCGGTACAAACTATACTGGGACGTCGAAATACACACAGATAAAACTATCCCAGCCAATAGACCAGATATAGTTTTTCAGTCGAAGGCAGACAAAGTTACCTATTTAATAGATATTGCTATCCCTAATGATACGAATGTTCAAACCACCTACGCTGGGAAGATATCTAAATACACAGACCTCGCCATAGAAGTAAAACGTCTCTGGAAACAAGACAAAGTCGTTATTGTCCCCCTAATTATGTCGGTATCAGGCCTTACACCTAACACATTCACACCACACCTGCACCAGCTAGGCCTGGACGAGAAGTTACACAAAACATTCCAAAAGTCTGTAATCCTTAAGACCTGTAATATAGTACGATCTTTCTTAAATTCCGATCAGTAATAGTTCAGGTGTTGACTTGGCACAGCCCGTCAACATTTGTTGCTACCGCAGTCATGCGAGAGAAACTTGAAAATCAGAATGTTTATTAATAATAATAATAATAAGGGGTTGCTGGATCCTCTCAGTGGCGCCTCCCCAAGGTGGCGGATAGGGGAATGCCTCCCAGATATGGGTGGTACCGGGGAAATGAAATACCCGGGGCGGACCAAAACTAGCACAGTGGAATAGCGTCTGCATCCAGAGGATCGGCTATTCCACAATTAATAGGACACGACGGATCTCCATGTGAGGAGCGGTACTCCGACAGCGTCTGTTCTTCATGTTAGAAGCGGCTGTTTTCATAAACCCCCAGGAAGCCGCCCAACATCAACAGGCTATTCGGTGCGTGGCGACACCGAGGGGTATACCGAAGCCAAAGGATGCAAGTCGGTCGGCAACCTTCACAGGTCCATCCTCTGGAGGCAATTTGGATGGCTGCCTCCGGAAATGTCGGCTGCGGGCCCTAAGGCTAACCACCTGACGGGCCCTATCTTCGGGTTCGACCACCTCGAAGGAAAAGCACCCACAACGAGCCGGTTTCGGAAGCCGGCGTTGGGCAAGGTGGCGGTGCTTCGATTTGCCCTGATGACGACCCCCGCAATAACATGGACCGTTTTAGGTGGACGACGGAGCTCAAGGATGACCTGCTGAGCTGCTACGAGAGCAGTAGCCCGCGCCGTAGGGGATACATGTCCCGCATGTATGAGAGGTGGTGTGAAATGCACCCAGAGCATAGCACGCTTACCTCTCAGAATTTGCGAGATTATGTATCGTACCTCCGGAGGCAGGGATATGTTCGTGCTCCAGCTCAGCCTGCCCCTTCGGCGGACGGAAGGCCTGTTAACCAGGCTGAAAGTTCGCCGGTAAGGCCCGCTGAGAGGGAAATCGACCAAGTCGTCTCACCTGGGGATTTCAGGGACCGAAGGGCCTTGCATAACAACGGAAGGTCCTTGAAGCTGGCAGATTTAAAGAGAGAGGATGAGGTTGTTGGTGAACGTCTATCGGAGGCCTCTGACATTTGGAGCATCAATTGCGAAATTTACGCTGCGGCTCTGAGGCTAGCTAGACAGGGGAGAGTGAGAGACTCTCCTGTTGAGAGAGCACAGAGACGGGTGCGCCAAATGGAAGCGAAAATCCAGTTGGCTCGCCAGGAAGCATCCCGTATCCAGTGTGTGATGGAATATAGAGCGGCTGGGAAGCCTTTTACGCGCCGAGTGCGCCAGATGGCCTACGGGTTGAGGCGCGACCATCATACACTCAGTCAAGCGGTACTGGTTGTTGTCAAGCAACACTGTCTTGACAGGATACGGATGCTAATCGCTGCTAAGCGATCGTTGGTGGCGCGGGCGAGAGGTCTGGAGCAGAACAAAATGTTCTACGAAAGACCTTCTCGCCTTTTCCAACAGCCGCCTCCAGCCATAGAGCAGCCGCCAACTGCCGATCGCGCGGAGGCCTTTTGGAGGGACATTTACGAACAACCCAAACCTCTCTCAGCAGACACTCCGGCCTTGGCGCAGTTCGAGTCCGTTTGTAGGAGGACTCCTAACTTGAATGTACTGCGTCACCCGATAAACACGGAAGAAATTCTTGACGCCTTACGAGGCGCAAAGAATTTCGCAGCTCCTGGCCCGGATGGCATAAACACCTACTGGTGGAAAAAATTCCCCAGTTGCCACCGGCATTTAGCTAGAGTTTTTAACTCGTGGCTAAATCAGGAGCAGCCAATTCCGGCTTGGTTTGTCGAGGGTCGAACCGTGCTTCTCCCGAAGACCGGAGATTTGTCTGATCCCAAAAACTACAGGCCAATAACATGTCTGAACGCGTGTTACAAGCTCTTCACCAGAATCTTGTACATGCGTATCCTTCACGCTGTGAATCCTGTATTTCTCGACGTGTATGAACAGAGAAGGTCAAAGAAAGGAGTAGCTGGCTGCAAGGAGAACCTGTTGATTGACCGATGTGTCACGCAGGACTCTGTGCAGTACAAGCGAAACCTTTCTATGGCCTGGATTGACTATCGCAAGGCATTCGACAGCACGTCTCATGACCTCATTGTGCGGCTGTTGGAATGTCTTTCGGTGGATAATCAGATAGTGGGATGCATCAAACAACTGATGCCGCTCTGGAAGACCCGGTTTACCATAACATCAGGTGAAACTCGGGTTCAGACAGAGTTGGTGTCATTGAAAAGAGGTGTCTTCCAAGGAGACTCCTTGAGTCCCTTGCTCTTTTGCATCTCACTTTTGCCTCTGTCCATAGCGCTGAGAAATACTAAAGGATACAGCTGTGGCACGCCCAATAACCGGAGGCACAAGGTCACCCATCTGTTTTATATGGATGACCTAAAACTTTATGCCTCCGGCCAACGCGAACTACAACAATCGCTGAGGGTGGTGCAGGAGTACAGTCATGCTATCGGAATGGAGTTCGGGACAGACAAATGTGCATTGGTTCATCTCAAGAAAGGACGAAGCGGAGATAGTGGAGATGAGGAACAGCTCGTTGATGGGAGCATCTTGCGACAACTGCATGCCGGAGATACTTATACCTACCTTGGAGTGGCGCAGCGTCATGTCCAAGAGGCAGCATTGGTTAAAGAGTGTCTCCGCCGCAAGTATTTGCACCGACTCCGGCAGATCTGGTCGTCAGAACTGTCCGGCAAGAACAAAGTCGCTGCCACAAACATGCTTGCGGTCCCATTGTTATTATACACCTTTGGTGCTATACACTGGAAAGTGAACGAGCTGAAGGAAATCGACATGAAGACCCGCAAAAGGATGAATATGGAGAGAAGCCTGCATCCTAAGTCCTCTGTCCCGCGAATATACCTCCCGCGACACCTGGGAGGGCGTGGACTATTGAGTTTGGAGCGTCTGCACAACAGAGTAGTAATGGCCACTGCCTGCTATGTAACGAACAGCACCGATCCCCTGATCCGCTTTGTGCGAGAGCACGAGAATGCGGGAAAAGGAGCCTTTCTTTTTAGCGCAGCGAAACGAGCAGCCGAGGAGCTCAGCCTCACACTCGACTTCAAGCGGAGGTGTCAGCAGTCCATTACGGAACTTGCTCCCGCAGAATTAAAATCCCACCTTAAAACTGCCGAAGTCGACTTCCTTTTAAGACTTCATAAAGATAAGCCAATGCATGGAATCTTCTACAAACATCTGGAAGAGCATGGCTTGTCTGAGCAGTTGACCTTCTCTTTCCTAAGGTCTAGTGGGTTGAAGTCGGAGACTGAGGGCTTTATAATGGCTTGCCAAGACGGTGTCTTCAACACCTTGGTGTACCGTAAAAGGGTTATGGGTGTAGATGTACCCGACACCCTTTGTAGAGCTTGCCGACAGGCGCCAGAGACGCTTATGCATCTCTTGTCGGCGTGTAAGACGTACGCTGGGACGGCTTACGTCCATCGGCACAACGCGGCTCTACGAGTGCTCTACTATCATTTGAGGCACTCATACGGTATCGATGAGACACCGATGCTGCCATACGCTCCAGGGGATATAGAGTCCGTTGTGGAGAACGAGAGATGCCGGATTTACTGGAACTACTCGTTCCCCACGCTCGAGCTTGTACAGGCAAACAAGCCCGACATAGTCCTTCTCGACCACCAACAGAAGACGATGTTCGTTGTTGAGTTTTCGGCGCCTGCCGAGGTGAACATCGTCTCTAAGGAGGAGGAAAAGCGGACCAAATATCAGGAGTTGCTCGGACAACTTCGCAGGCTCTGGCCAGACTACACTGTAAGTCTGCTGGTTATGGTCATTGGATCCCTAGGTGGAATGAGGAATACGCTGCTCTCTGCACTGCGCAAAATACCGGTGTGCCGTGCGGCGGCGCACATCTTAGCCGCCAGAATGCAGAAGGCAGTCATCCTTGGGTCCCTTCGTCTACTTAGGGCGCACGATTCGCGGACCCAGTGATTGCTCACCTCACGGTGTGAGGAGTAGTCATTGGGTAATGGAACAGCAGCCCGGTGTGTCGGAGCCCGGGCTGCACTTTTTTGTTAAAAAAAAAATGTTTATTGGCGTAAAAGTAGTATACATAATAGGGGTCATAATATGACAGCAACAACACCTGCAATAAACATTGAACATTCAATCCACTGAGCGCCGAGGCACTGTATGTGGAGAAATAAGAATAAATATAACAATTTATTAAAAATACATAAGTATACCAAAATCTTGAGCTGTCTGCGCCAAGATTATGGAATGGATTAGTCAATGCACAGTATTACTATAGACGACATATTCATTGTTTTGTTTTCAAAATTATCATATGCTTGATTTAATATTTTGGTATTTTTATTTTCAAGACGTTGCTAGTTTTGAATTGAAAATATTTACTTAATATAACCCTTTATGATCAAAAACATCTTACGCCGAACATCAAGGATCCAGATCTTGTGAGTTCTCTCCAACATCAAGTGTTCCTCAAGGCTCCTCACTAGGACCATTACTATTTGAACTGTCCATAAATCACATTGCGAATGTTATTGGTTGTGACTTTCTGTTGTTTGCCGACGACATAAAAATGTATGCTTGCCGCATACAGCCAATAGCGCAGATTTTGATACTCTCCAAAATAACCTTGACAAGATTGTAAATTGGTGTCATACAAATAACCGTATAATGAATGTATCTAGTATACTAGCATGACATTTACAAGAAAAGCTTCTCCAGTTGAATATCGATGTACCATAGACCAGGTATCACTGGATTGGGTGAAAGAATACAAAGATCTTGGAAGTATTTTCGATTCAGCTTCAACTCACATGTAAATGCTCTGTTACGTTCTGCAAATAAAAGTTTTGGTTTTGTAATGCGAAATTCGCGGGATTTTGATAATATCACAGCGCTTTTCATGCTTTGCAAAGCGTTTGTAATGTCAAGGCTCGAATATGGTAGAATCATTTAGAATCCTTACTATGTGACAACCTGTAACTCTGGAAAAGCTACAATGGAAGTTTCTGAAATATTTATCATTTATAATTGACAATTATCCTGAAATAAGAATATCACATGCAATATTATTATAAAGACATGGAGTGTTATGTCTAGATGTTAGGAGAGGAATTCGTTCACTAATATTTCCATTTAAAATTATTGAAAACAAATATGACCGTATTTCCTAAGTCAACTAAAATTTTGTAAAACTCTCGCTGAAACCGAATACACAACAGCAATAAAATTGAAAACAATAAATACAACTACACTGGGATGTTGAAAAATCCCAAGGTGTCACACTAGTAATAGTCTCACAAAAATATATATACCCCCAGCACCAATTTACTGCTACATTCGCCTCTATATTCAATGTGCATGACGAAATTGATATTTTCAATACGAATGTGCAGTCTATAAAGACTCTCAGTTGTTTTTCGGTTCTCTTTTGCTTGATTTCAGAATCTAAAGGTATTTCCCAACATTCAACCTTGTTTCGCTGTATAACTCCAAGATTCCAAGATTCCAAGATTCCTTGAAGAGTAAGATTATCAGGTTAAACAGCCCATAGATTCAAAGAGAAACTTAAACTTAATGACTATCCTGAATACTTCTGCAACTTAGTGATTAATAATAGTTCAGACACTCCTCCTCCTCCTGTTCCACGCACTAATCAAAGCAGTTCCAGTATTGTAACTTATTCAAGAATTCCCTATGTCAAAGGACCTTCAGAGAGAATCATCTTGCTGATAACACACATAAGACAGTTTTTACCACACAAAAACTGTATCTTCACTTTTCTGTTCACAAAAAGATAAACTTGATACCAAGTACAAATTCAATGTAGTCTATAAAACACCTTGCGTGGAATATGATGCTGTTATATACAAGGTTATTCACGTTATTCGACAGGGAGCATTATGGCTAAAGTATTTGATAAAAAAGAAAATAATAATTTCGGATGAATAGAGACGCATAAAGGCTACATTTTAAAAATATTTTCATGTTATACAGGGTGTCCCAAAAGCACGAAATGTATCAAAGTTATGTTTTTTTAAATGGAGTACCCGGTATATTATTGCATATTCAGATTCCTTGGTGAATTCTATTGTGACTTTATGTATTATACATGGGAATTAAAGCGAATCGTTTAGGTGTAGATCACCATTTTCGGTATAAGTAGATATCAGGAGAAAATTGAATATCGCAGAGATAATAAAATTTGGAAGGCTGTGACTTTGCCTTATTACTAAGCATAAAATGCGTTAGCTTTGATGAGACTGTCAAATTGAAATTACGTTTATGCTTGGAGAAATCGGTCTATTAATTAAGAAACTTCTATCAGCGATAACTAATCTATTTTTTTATACGGTTAAATGTAGAATTTGATAACCTTTCTAATGATATAAGGTTGTGAATCTCAATCTCTGGTAGTTTTCATTTAATTTTAAATTTTCAAACAAATCGGCATTTTTCAATTTTCCTACCTATAAGCAGTGTAGCAGGCCATGAAATATAAACAAAAACCTGTTCAGGTAGAAGAAAACAACTAACTTAACTGAAAAATACACAAGAACTAGACTGAAGGAACAAGATTATAAAAGTTACTCACAACAAACAAAGTCTAACCAGAAACAACGGCGGTAACATATCTTTGGTCAAAGAGAAGCTGGAGTATGGCAGAAATGGATTTTTTCACGGCCTACTAGCTACTGCAATGTACTAGAGATTGGCAATTTCCAAAACCATTAAAAATTTTAAAATAAAATAAAAACTACTAGACAATGTTGTAAGCAGTTTATTATTTTCATAATAAAATTTGACATTTAATGATAGAAAAAAGTATGCAGTTCTGTCAAAACTCGAGTCAAAAGTACCTCTGACTTGAATTCTAAAAATTCTTCAGTATCTATGAGCAAGATCGCAGAAAATGAAGAATGAATTAAAATTTGTTCAAATTATAAAGCATAACTTAAATGGCAGAAAATTTAAATAAGCTAAGCTAAGTTAGTTGTTTTCTTCTACCTGAATAGGTTTTTGTTTATATTTCATGGCCTGCTACGTTGCTTATAGGTTGGAAAAATGAAAATCGCCGATTTGTTTGAAAATTTAAAATGAAATGAAAACTACCAAGAGATTGATATCCACAAACTTATATCATTAGAAGTTTATGAAATTCTACGTTTAACCGTATAAAAAAAATTAGGTATTTCCATATAAAAAAAATCAAGTTATCGCTGATCGAAGTTTCCTTAATTAATCGACCGATTTCTCCAAGCATAAACGTAATTTAAATTTGACCGATTTCTCCAAGCATAAACGTAATTTAAATTTGACAGTCTCATCAAAGCTGACGCATTTTATGCTTAGTAATACGGCAAAGTCACAGCCTTCCATATTTTATAATCTCTGCGATATTCAATTTTTTCCTGATATATACTTATACCGAAAATGGTGATTTACACCTAAACGGTTCGCTTTAGGTCCCATGTATGATACATAAAGGCACACTAGAATTCATCAAGGAATCTGAATATGAAATAATATACGGGGTGTTCTATTTAAAAAAACATAACTTTGATACATTTCGTGTTTTTGGGACACCCTGTATAACATGAAAATATTTTTAGAATGTAGCCTTTATGGGTCTCTATCCATCCGAAATTATTATTTTCTTTTTTATCAAATACTTTAGCCATAATGCTCCGTGTCGAATAACGTGAATAACCCTGTATAGGGCAAACAAAACAAAATTTAAAGAACATGATTTCAGCCCATAGGTCATCTTGTGAAGATACTCATAAAAATGATCATACAGCCTTAGCGTGTACTTGACGAGATTAATTATAAGAAACTACTGATCAGCGAAATGATTTACATCTACAAGCACGATACGGCTGTCAATAAGAAAACTGACACTCCTGATCTAAGTCAGATTTAGAATTTATTGATTACCAAGTACATTAAACTAAAAAGAACGTAATCAAAGAATTGTTTGACTATATGACTGAACCTGGTATATCCATTAATAGTATGTAAGTATAAAGTATTCATATTTTCTCACTGTCTTTAGTATACAGCAGCGTATACCAATAAAAGGTGTATTGACGAACGGCATTTGTAGTTCTGTTTATCAATCCTCTGGAATGTCTTTTGTTGTTTATTGACACAATTGTTGCTATAGGGGTGTGCTCGAAAGGTAAGGCTGTAGGCTTTATATTTTAGTGTATTTTAACATTTGAATGAAAAAATTGTATTATATTTTTAACTTTTATATTTTAGGCAATGTACCGGTTTTTATTTTTGATTGTTTTGCCTAGTTAACTTTTTTAAATGTTAAAATCTTTTAAATTTTGATTGTAACTTTATGTGTAAAAATATTTAGATTTTTTTAAATTTGTTTGTTAGACTGAATTGTCAATGCTTATACTCTCCGTTTTGGCACTTTATTTGTTTTACTTATATATTTTTCGTCCTATATTTTTCGTCCCTGCCCTGAAGCCCTGAAGAAGGCGTAAAATAAACGCCGAAACGTCGGCTCAACCTCTTGCATTAATTTATCCCAAAATCCGAAGAAACCTTTTCTACTCAATAAAACTGGAATAAGAATTACTTTCAACTGGATAACTCCAAGATAGCATCTGGTCTGTTGTATTTTTCACATAATTATATGGGGAGCTGCTGTGAGCAGGAGCTCATCCACAATGCAGTCCAATCGAACAGTCCATGAGCGGGCCTCAACGTACCAGCTGCAGCCGCTGTCACACCACCGCCACCGGCGCTTGGTTTACACGGTGTTGAAACGGAGCCTGCTCCTTCGAGCCACCCTCTATAATTCCACCGCCTACTAAGCCTGTCATATACATGCCAAGAACCAAGCGGCACGCCCTAATGTTTGTTCCCAGGGTGTCCAGGACTTAGAACGGACTGCCAGGAGATATCCTGAACATTCCCTATCCTAACCTTGCCATACCACCCGCTGTGCTGTGGTATTTGGGCCTTGCTTTGCGACTGTTCATTTATTAAAAAACATATAAACATTCCCTCCTCATCTTGAGGTACTCTCATCTTTATATTTCTTAGAGGAAATCCTTTTATTTTCTTCAATAGTGGAACTTAAGAAAAGCTGAACTGTATCACCATTCCTCTAGCTTTGAGGGGTACCACGTCAAGTAATAAAGCCTCTTAGAGGTCTTCGTATAATGTATTATATCGTCGACAAACAATCGTTTATAGCTGCATCTGTGGTGCTTCGGTTTGCGCCGACTAGTTAAAATTACCAAAACGGTGGTTAACTGCATCGTTTGAACGGGCTGTTAAACTTAGAACTTCCTTTGGCTGTAGTAAATACGTGGCTGTCACTTAGAATGCTGCTTGGGTTATTTAAATATAAGTACGAATATAAATTTCAATTTAGAAAATCATCCAAGATCTAAATCAGCTTCACGGTATGGATTGTACTTGGTTTAAACTTCATAACGGTATACACTACATTTCTTATAAGTTTTGCAAGGCGATTAACCAATATTTCTATGTACAAATTCTTCAGACAAGGACATTGGGAAGTTTGACCGCTTAGATTCAAAATAGATAATGTTAGTACTATTTTCTTTTGGCAATATAAGGGTTCCATCATATTTAACGTAAAAACTGACTACAAATCGCAAAGCACCAAAAGTAGAATAATTTTTTTGTTTTTTATCTGCTTTTTATAAGCTTCGCTTTTTAGCAGGTTTTCAGCTACCCTTGTATGTATGAAACAAATCTAAAGAGATGAACAACATTGAAAAGGGTCTCATACCCAATAAACAAAATGTTATCTATGTACCATTCTAGCATGCAAGTACTGAGCCATTGAAGTTTTCTTGCACTTCAAAAACTTTTAAACGAAGTCTACTAACAAGAAGTTCAAACGGATATTGAATAAAAGATAATAGAGACGAGTTTATGTTCAGCGATAAAGGCGCCTTAGAATTTTTCACATTCCATTTGCCGTAGAGAATTTCAGAAACAAAGGGAATCGTTGGATACATCTCGAATATCGTGAGGATATTGGAGCCTTTGAGGCGTTTTAGTAATGCGATTTTTTCTTGCATACACCCATCAAAGCAAAACGCTTGCACACAGCAGGCTGTGAAAAATTGGTTCCTAAACTGGGACATTTTCCAACTTATATCGAGCTTTACTGGCGCAAGAATAAAACCACACAGCTGGAAGCACTTTACTGCCGTTTCGGCCACGACTATGGGCATTATCGACGAACAAAGTATGAAAAAATCTGGATTTAAAAAAATGAAGTAACGTATTTGTATTATTGATAAATCCAAGAAGACAACCAGTAAGTAATACATCAATTCCCTAGGCTAAAAACTTCGTTTTAGAGGAAACCAAAATGGGGGTCGAGAGTAGTGTCGGTTTGACGTCCTGAGTCTAGCGAGACATCTCCCAGAGAGAGAAATGTTCCGGTGGAAAACTACGGTACTTTGAAGTTTCATTACCTAACCTAACTTATCCAAACCAGTTGAGTTATTGAGGTCAAAGTGAGTGCTAGTCGATGTGGCTGGAACTCGACCACTTTCAGAGTGAGAAAACATTCCGATGAAAATCTACTTTTAAATTAATTAAATTTGGAAATTTCAGTGCCTTACCTGACATAACCTAACTAGATCGGTTGGGCTAAAAAGGGGTGTTAATCGACTTGGTTTGATGTCCTGACTCGAATTGTATCAATCGATAGAAAAAAACGTTTATTTTGATTCTCAGTTTAGGAAATTGAGACCAAAAAAAAGATTTTCGAATGATAGCACCTGGGGCCTTCCGGCACACTGTTAAAAAACCGAACAGGTGCCAACCATACCTGGAGGTATGTTGATACAGTATTCAAAATATTCAAAATGATCGACGTCAGACAAACCCTCCAGGCGCAAATACATAAACCTAATTCAGCCTAAACTTACCTAATATTTAGGAACATTAAGAAATTAAGGTACCTATAACTTCCTTATTTTACATTTACTGGCTTTGCTTCTGATGTTGTTATACTCTTCTCGTCGTGAAAAAAAAATATCGAAAGTCGCTTTTAGGTTAGGTACGAAACTTCAAAGAGGCGTAGATTTTCATGGAGCCGTTTTTTTCAGTGTAGGAATGGTGTAATCTGACTCAGTACGTCAAATCGAATCGATTAACACTTTTTCAAATGCTATCAACAACTTGACCGGTCGGGTTAAGATATACTAGGAACTGAAACTTCAAAGTGCCGTAGTTTATTACCGGAGCATTTTCTCGGTGTGGAAGTGATCTCCTTCGACTCAGGAAGTCAAACCGAGTCGACTGACACTACTCCAAACTCCCACTTCGGTTTCCGCTAAAACGAAGTCCTAGGATTACGAAGTTAGAAATCTGGAAAAAACTTCACTCACTCTTTAATTTTTAAAATTTTGAAAGAAGTTGGCCAAAAGCTTTTCCAAGTTTTCTAATATTGATGTTGCTTTGAGGTTGCAGTAAATTGTACGCTATTCACTTACAAGACAGATGGAATCGTCATCCTCAGACGCCGCTGTATTACTAACTCGTCATTTTGATTTATCAGCAATGTAAACGCAACCTGAGTGTTCTTTAATATTTTAGAATTACTGAAGGTTGCTAAGAAGTTAATTCGCAGAAAACAAAAACTATTTCATGTCACAGCAAAAAATTGCCTAATGAGTAAATATCATGCGAGAACCATAGCTGTTTTTTTTATTTTTTTCCACAGGCTGTGAGGTGAGTGAGGTGTTTTTTTGAAAAAACTTAAATACGAATAGACATCAAGAGACAAAAAAGTTGTGCTTTTAACTGTTTAATCTAAAAAACAGCATTTAATTTTTGTAAGATCAGTGGCATACATTTTTTTGCTAATGTTATTTGTAGGACCGCCCCCCGAGACTAAAAATGATAATTATCTTCTAGTGATTGTCGACTTAGCATCTTCTCTGTAAAACTGCCAAATTACAAACAAAAACAGCTCAATGATCTTTAAGAAATTAATAAAAAATAAAAATGTTTTCCAAAGTTCCTATATTTTGAAACCTAGACTCTTCAGGACACATGTATATATGAACTTTTTTTACTTGAATTTGGGTCAGACATACGCTCTTCGAGTTACGGCCTAGCATTGGGCCTTACAACCTGTACAGAAAACTGTTTTAGTATGAAATTTGCTGCGCGCCTAATGTAGGGTTAAGAGTACAGAATTTCGCCAGGTAGTTGTTATAAAGTTGTCTATAAACCAGTCCTCCGAATCGAGAGGTTCCCTCTACTCCAACATAACCTCATCTGAGGGGTATAATTGCAAAATGCGACATGTCCACTACATCATAATTTTAGAAAATCGAAAAAAACTGTTTACATGTTTTCTATGTTCTATTGAGGAATGCTGGAATCCTTGCTTTGAAAGAAACAGAAACACGTGCGCATACTGCAATTTTGAAGGATATATCACTACTCGGGGTCTTTAAATTTGTATTTCAAACATGGACATGTCGCATTTTGAATCTGAGCTATGGATTTGTCGCATTTTGCACGTAACTATTGAGTGTGACCATAACAAAGCAACATTACTGAAATTTAAACAGCTTTGGTATCATTATTGTAATTAATTAGAAAAATCCAATAACTTTAAGCAAGTTTATTCAAAAAATGTTACAAATTCAACAAAATCGTGAAATACTGCGAAAGACACAAACTGAACAAAAAATCGTAATTTTATAATAAAAGCCTGACTAAATATTGAGGTCTGTATCCTCAACTACATTTTCTTGGGTGACTGCTATTTGATTATGTTGATCATTATTATCAAAAATGTCCTTAAAATAATATAATGCAGGATCAGATCTCCACTTGCTCCCATAGTGCGTCTTTAGTAAGTTGCTGATACTTACAACTTTGTCTTGCTTAATTCTCATTCCTACAGGAAGTTCTTTAGGCTCAACTGCTTCAATTCGTCTTCCTTTTTTAAAAATACTTTTTCCTATACCTAAGTCGGTCCTGTAAACTGCTTCGCCTCTGACCAAAACCATACCAGATTTTTTGTTTTTACTTAGGATGAATCTTTTTGCTGGTTGGAATTTGAAATGCCATTGAGAAGTAGGTTTTAGAAGTTTTTGCATCTCAGTTCTCCAGTCAAAAACTTTAAAATCTTTTCCCATCTCTAGCACCTTTGCACGGTCTTTTATTATGTTCATGTAATGCGTAGGCTGTACAATTTCCGAGGTTTTTCGAACAACCTTCTCAATATTTCCGAATACCCTGTCTGGCGGCAGGAAAGAATGACCTACCACAGGGAAAATTACTTGTATCTCTTCAATGTTTGGTGGCGCACTTGAAGTGAACCACTTGCAAAGCATGCCAATAAAAATTGAATTTTTGTTCTGCCCCCCACAGCCATCGCAGAAAAGGCGAACAATTTTGTTACTGTCCTCAAACTCATAATTACTTAGAGTATGATAAATAGCAGATGCAATCTCGTTGGAGCTCTTCGGTCTTTCTACTTCTGTCCATACATAACATCTCACGTTCTGTGGTGAAAGTGCTGATTTTGAATTTCCTATGACAACTCCAAAATTATAAAAGTTAATTTGCATGGCAAAATAGGCTTGCTGATCGGGCAGTTTCGGTAGAGCTAAGTTTTTTTGACAGTCAAAAGAAACATTCACTATTTCGTCAGAACTTTGTTTAAGTAAAGCGTAGAAGCTGTTAGCCTGAAGTTTATGGACTCTGTAGTTTGTAATCAATGTTTGCTTTTCTAAAGCATCTAGGCATTTTTTAATTTTTTCTTTATACTGAAGACAGGCCGAGCATTGGTCTGTTTGTGGGGTTCCAAATCCAACGTTGTAATTGGTATTAAAATATTTTCTGAAATAACAATGTTTCACTTTTTGATTTGGCTCAGCTTGGTTATTGAATAACTTCCATAATTTTTTTATATTTAGGTCGCAAGGTAAGTAAACACGATGTGGACTATCTGAGCGGTAATAGTGACTTTCTGTGCATCGTAATGATTCAATAAACATTTTCATACAGGCTTTTTTTTCATCATTTTTCCCCATAACTCGATCGCCTCCACGATTCTCTTTTGGGGCTTCTCCTGTGTTCATAAACTTTTTGATTAGTCGCAAGATTCTGTCCTTTTTCACCCCTATAATACCCAGGAATGCTGTTCTACATACTTGAACTAATTTGCCGTCTCGTCTTCGTACTTTATAACTCAAAGAAACTGCTTTTGATTTATTTACGACAACTGATCTAGTTCTTTTTCTTGCAGGCGTTGTTCCAGAGCAATAGCTTAAAATGAATGCATCTTGATCAGCCTTTCTCTTACTTGCATAAAACCTTTCGTGAAAGTGCTTGATATCATTCATAGTAAGATGCCAGCAACGAAATGGTCCGTTGTTTTCTGTATGTTTACACTGGGGAAATTCTGGTAAACATTTTGGGGAATATCTGAAACAAAATGACAATGCTAATATTTCTATCTTTAAAGTATTATGTTTTTACTCATTAACTGATAACTAGTTAAGCGAAAGTTGTAGTGATTACCGTTTGCAGATGCATGTTTCTTAATTCCATTTTATTTACCTAATCAAGGCTTTATGTTATGTGAAAGAAATTCATACTCACCTCGCTACTTTAGCTTTTTCTCGTTTCCATTCTTTTGGTTGAAACGACCTTTTTCGGGCTCGGTTTTCAGTATCAGGCAAAACTGTTTTATGTTCTTCCGCCATGCTTACCGATTCAAACGCATACCATTAATAACAGATTTCAGCATGGTGACTGCAAAGTACAAGCGCATGCGATGCATCACGTGTCCGTAACTAGCTCTCTGGTTGGCCACTTGTGACTTGTCGCATTTTGAATCTCAAATGTAGGCTGCGGTGTCGCATTTTGCACTTAACTGTGATTTTCAAACTTATGTTTAAAGGCGCAAATGTCGTAGTTTGCAGCGAAACAAAAAGTGGTATGTAGACAATTTTATAAACTTTCAGTATATGCATAAAAGTCATTTTTGATAAAAAATGGACATGTCGCGTTTTGCAATTATACCCCTCAATTCTGAAGAAAAGGCAATCACTACGATATTCTAATAAAATAGGTACTACTTTGTGTTCCGCTTTTCAAAAATATGTTATAACCTACGCGTCACAAATGAAACAGATTTATTAAAGGGGCTAGTTGATAAAAAAGTGTTGTTATTCTTCAGTCCTATACCCCTATACGAACCTTAAGTTAATCCTTAAAAAGTTTAAATTGACCACGTACATCTAAAGCGCCTTGAAATAAAGTTTTATTGTTCTTTGTTTTTGACGTTTAGTCCGCCGCCACTGGTACCATTTAAAAAGCTACAACTATTCCATCTCGATTGTGGTAGTTACACCATCCCTTCCTCACCAAATTTAGCCCCTTTCCAAGAAAATCAAACTTTTTTCTAACTTTAACGGTTTAACCGCTATTCTCCGCACACGTTTAAATGGCCAACCCTGTATACAATTTTCTATCACTTCGAAAAATGGGAGTGTGGACTAATTTGGATAGGAGGAAAATATTGTGATGTGGGTCGTCTCTAATGGGGGAGTTTAGGGAAATAGTTAAGTACTACATTTTTTTTGTCCCATGAGTAACCTGTAGGAAGTGTTTTGATTGTTATTTTCATACATTTTCGCAGTTTTTCCAAGAGGTCAGTTGTTTGATCAACAAGTTTTGGAAAATGATGAATTATTGTAACTTGATATATGGTCGGAATTTGGAACATAAAAAACCCCTAAGAGGTATGAGAGGCTCAATGGCGGTTCACCTCTTCTGAATAAAAGCTGTCAAATTATTTTAGACAGCCCTGTTCACTGACCTTTTTTGAGCTTTTCTATTCGTTTCAGTTCCTTAACGGTTACATGGTCATCTGACGTGGGTAATCGTCTTTGATATGTGAGGCATGATGGTTGCACTATCTAGGTACAATAAGGCAAAAACTGAATCCAAGCTAGTTAGCGAAGCACCTGTCAGATTAAAAAATGGCTTTAGCAACTACATATATCACGTTTGTTTACAAGGTGCAATGTTGTTCCAAAAAAGTGCCTGCAAGGGTTCACAATTTGTATAACAGTTACACACAAATAAATAAGTTAACAAAATAAAACCTTATTATTGTTTTTCCAACAAGCCGTGCTGTATGGCATTCTTCAAATGCAACTTCTCGATAAACAAATTCTTGGGACGTATTTTTCTTATACCAAACGCTTGCAGAAAGACCTGTTTGTGCGGTTAGCCTTTAACACCTGAGTGAGATAGCTTGTTGCGCTACTGTATAGAAAATATACATACATACCCATTACCTCTTGAATATGAGCATTCCGAAAAACGAAAACGTCGTTATTCATAATTCAATTCTCGTGGCCATTTTATATGCAAATCATTCATAAATATACATAAATTGGCAAAGGGAGAGAGAGAGAGAGCTAACTCAGTGGTGCACTTGTAGAATCGGTCATGCATATTTAATGCGGTGGTGTGTAATCATTATTTCGCTTATAAGTAGGTATATGTATAACCCATTAGCCGCATTCGGGCTAAATAAACAGATAAATGTGTATATATATGCACCGCCAGCGCATTTTAAATTAACGGCGGCGGCTTTTGCAAATGGCCTCGATGATAGATTTAGATTTGGTGCAGGAATTTCAGTGGGTCATACCAAAATGAACGCGGCCTATTTTATGTCCATCGCCAAACGGTAAAGTGTTCGAATACCAAACATTTTTTAAATATACAGATTTTTTGATAATATGCGATGCACCACGAGAAAAAAGTTTTGTATAATAATAAAGTTTATTCAGCCACGAAAAAGAAGTTGTACATACATATAATAAGAATGACCAATGCATGTAAAGTATTTGAGCAATAAAGATCAAAATTGAACCCACAATATTAAAAGCATTAACATGGATATGAAAACGCATTGAAATATATCCCATAAAAAAGAAAAAAAACAAAAAGAAAACTACACAAGTATAAGAACTTTACAAAGCTTTCGTTATTATTTCCACATCATCTTTCACAAAATAGATTACTAAAATATTCACTAGTTTGTTGGTTGGTATAAGACTTTAGTTTTTTATGGAACAAAGGTAGATAGTTTATTAAATTTGTTGTATATTGCTGCTATGGAAGTAATAAGTAGCTTACGCTTCTAGATATTTATATCAAAGAGGTTGCGTTATTGTCAATGCTACGACTTCGCACGGTTGATATTAATCCCGATGTAGGCATGGGACGACTGAGGTAGCTAGTATGGCGTGAAGCGCTAAAAACCCATGCTACAAGCAACCAGTGACTCAATTGAACCAACATTCGTTCAAGGAACAAAATAGAAATAAAACCTAAAATGCTGAGCCAAATGTGACAAATACAATTTGCATACACACAGATGGTTCTAAAACGAGAAAAGGCGCTGGATGTAGTGCATACTCCAGGTCTCTGAATCTAAGGACAAAGTGGGCTATGGGCAAAAATGTCAGTGTCAATGCAAAACTGTAATAATCTGCACCGATAGCAGACAAGCACTTCTAACCCTGAAAAAGACCTCGCGTCACAACAGGGCTAGTAATGGAATGCCACAAACAAAAACAATATTACCCTGAGGTGGGGTAAAGAGCAGAACAACAGCAATAGCAACCAATCTGGAGATCGTGAGTTCGACTACCGCCAGCCGCCGACTTTTTCCGACATTTTTTGGTATGAATTTAAACTGAGAAATCGACAAGCGGATGCAAGCATGTGGAAATAAGAACAATTCAACACCCCCCGTACACAGAGGTCATCTGTGCTAGCTCGGACGAGAGACTTCTAGATCAAACGCGGTCGGAGATCAGTTGACGTCACAGATGCGGGCCGCCGATGACACCAGAAGGTGGCGCGAGTGAGTTGTCGGCGGGCCCGTTCCCACGTAGCTCTAAACGACGCTTTTGAAGTTGAGTTGACAGGGCGACCGTAACTCAACCAATCTGGAGGTCGATTTAAACTGAGAAATTCATATGCATGGATATAAGAACAATAAAAAACTCGATAATAAACAAAACGATGGTTGAATCATTGTTGCACCACACCATCCAATTAATCTGCCAGTTTGACCAGTAAAGCATTTATTATAATCTCATCAGCTAATATTCTACACCTATGCTATCAAGTTTTATAAACATTGTCTTGTCAGAAGTGTTCCGCGAAAAATACATAGGTATTAAGGGTCTAGGGTATAGCGCGCGAAATTCAGAATCCAAGAAAAGACGTATTCCCGTGTTAGCGAGAAGGCGTGGCCGCCTGTTTTCTTTCTCCAGTGTGTGTGGCTAAGGGCCGGGCCAGATAGCGTTGCTATGGATACAACTGTCAGATAAGATTTACATGACTTCGTAAGTTTAGCCTTCAATTGTTTAAACAATTTATCTAACAGTTGCTGTTATCTTGCAGATAAATATTTAACTGGACATTGAGAAACCGGTCCTAAGATGAGGAGAGATAAGTCCAAAAATCCAAAGGTGAGGTCAAAGGGTCCAAAGGTAAGGTCCAAAGATCACCATAAAAATAAATTTCGCATTTCCAAGCTCCTGAGGTTACCTTTAAACTTACAGTATTGATTCAAAAAGCAGATTGAAGAAGAAAGCTTGCGCTTTGTCACCTATTTGGCCTTTTTTGATATCGTGTTTGGTTGTTAAATTACAGACATTTAAAGAATATATGATTTTGCATTGCGAGTTTTTTTGCACACTAAAAAACTTTTTTGAGAAAATCGCAAGTAGTTGTCATTGATTAAGGCCTTAACTATCACCTTCTGAAATGCTGTGTATGTAGTTTGAAAAACAAGTGAGTTCTGTTCGAAATGGAAATCCTTGTTTTAACATAGCAAATACGTATGTATAACTGTGAATACCCAGGCCCCTTAAGACGAACATAATCGCAACATCTTGTCAAAATGTTTAGTGAAACTATCTTAAAGTCTTATGATATTAAACTTCAAGCCTTGAATATGCAAAATTTCTCCGTATATGAAACAGATAGTTATTGAGTAATAAGCCATGCCATTTTCGAAAGAATGTATTAATAGCCCAGGCCTGGGAAAGCTCATAGCGAGTTAATACGGATATCAATGTGCTACAAAACACTTCTCTGAAGTTTAGCAGTAATCTTCCCAATTCGTAGCTTATTACTGGCTCGAATCTTTATTCAGTTGCACGTGATATTTATTGTCTTTTGAAAAGAACGTTTCCTTTATACCTAGTTATTAGTGTTTTACAACCCTTCACTCAATCTTTACAGCACCCCACAATGTAGATATATACATAAACGTATGTGGTATTTATACCTGTACGAAGAGGAGTGTTTATACATACCTATATTGAGCATTTCGCATTTTAGAGAAATGTATGGTATGCTGTTGAATATGTATAGCCCCATGCCTTTGCAGTCAAAGCATTACTGACTGGGATCTATTTCTTACTTCTACAGATACCAATATCGCATTACACCAATTTTATGACAAATTATATGACATTTTTGATAAACATGTTCCCTTATATAAGAATTATACTGATAAATATCCTTTATGGTTTGATTCAACTATTATCAAGAATATTAAATTGAAAGTAAGGTATAGGAATAGATTCAGAAAATTTGGTAGGAATTCTGATAGAATTGAGTTTGAAAGATTACGTTGTCTAACTAAAAACCAAATTAAAGTTGCGCGTGACTTATACTTAGATAACTTACAAGAATCTCTATCGCAGGAACCAAGGAAATTTTGGTCTTATATAAACGCGAAAAATAATACTACAAGAATTCCGGGATCAATGAGGTATCAAGATGTAAAAAACGATAGACCAATAGATGTAGTTAATGCCTTCGGCAACTTTTTTAGAGACGTTTATGTCGTGCCTGATTCTAATAATGCCGATTTTTCCCATGATACCACTGATAGCGGAAATACGCATATTCACTTTAATCCCATCAAGGAAGATGAAGTAAGAACAGCCTTAAAGAGATTGAAAGATAAGTTTACCTCAGGTCCAGACAACATTCCCTCTTTCCTAGTTAAAGACTGTGCATGTGCATTAGCTACACCATTAACCAAACTCTTTAATTTATGTTTAGAGTCTGGAATATATCCTGTCCGCTGGAAAACTGCGAAAGTTTGCCCAATATTTAAGAATGGTGACAAGGTGTGCGTAGAAAACTACAGGCCTATTTCCATTCTATGTATCTTTTCAAAAGTCTTCGAAATAGTACTGTACAATAGGATCTATTTTTCGGTCAGTCAGCAAATATCTGAATATCAGCATGGATTTGTAGTCAAGCGTTCAACAGTTACAAATCTACTCATTATAACACAGTTTATTTCAGAAGCTCTGGATAGTGGCGGTCAAGTTGATGTCATTTATACTGATTTTGCGAAAGCTTTTGACCGAATAGATCATGGTATTCTTCTTAATAAACTGGCTGCTTTTGGTTTTTCACGAAGTGCTTTATTATTTTTTAAATCATATTTGTCTGATAGAACTCAGTTTGTTTCATATAATGGTTATAGGTCTGAAGTATACGCGACCCCATCTGGGGTGCCTCAGGGATCCAATTTAGGTCCGTTGCTTTTTCTATTATTTATTAACGATTTATGTGAGATTATCAACTGCTGCAGGCTATGCTTTGCTGATGATTTTAAATTGTACTCAAGAGTCAACCATCTCAACGATTGTCTCGAACTGCAATTACAGTTAGAGTTAGTTAACGAGTGGTGTAATGCTAATAAGTTAAGGCTCAATGTGGACAAGTGTAAATTTGTTCGGTTCACTAGGAAAATGAGTATATGCGAATTTTCCTATTCTATAAATGGTCGAGATTTAGAACGATGTACGAAAATCAAGGACTTAGGGGTGATTTTCGATGACAAGCTTAGTTTTGCCGAACATGTTACTAATAAAGCTGCAGATGCTCTTAAAAGCTATGGATTTATTGTTAGAAACTGCAGAAGCTTTCATAGCACACATGCCATCACATTGTTATATTTTACACTTGTCCGCTCTAAGCTAGAATACGCAAGCATTATATGGAGTCCTTTTTATGATGTTTACAGTAAATGTATAGAGAGGGTACAGAGGAAGCTCTTAAAATTTTTAATTTTTAAAATTGATGGTGCCTATCCAGAAAGGGGAATCAGAAATGATGAATTATGTGCTCGTTTGGATTTTAAATCTTTAGAACATCGTAGAAAACTTGCATCATTGATATTTTTGTTTAAAGTGCTTAATAATTTAATTGACTGTTCTGATATTCTAGCACAACTTAGCATTTATGTACCATCTTTCGCATCCAGATCTCACGTTACATTTAAGACGCCTAGAGCTAAGACTAATATGTTACTCAAATCTCCAATATATGTCATGTGTAAATGCTACAATGAAATTAATTCGTATTGTGATATATTTAATACATCGTTAACGCAATTCGTTAATCTAGCTAATAGGTATTTGCAATAATTTAGCAACATTTATCGTGTTTCTTTTTATATTATATATTTTTTCTATTGTTAGTTTGTACTATTTACATTATTGATCTTCACTACAAATTGTCCTATAAATGGTGTAAACTGTTGGACAATAAAAGCTATTATGATTATGATTATGATTATGATTATGATTATGATTATGATTATGATTATGATTATGATTATGATTATGATTATGATTATGATTATGATTATGATTATGATTATGATTATGATTATGATTATGATTATGATTATGATTATGATTATGATTATGATTATGATTATGATTACTTTATAACGACGCGATGGAGGTTGTTATTTTCAGCTAAAATGTAACCCCACTTGATAGTTATCGCTATTACTTCCAGCAAGTATAAATGTATGCCTTTGTACCTCTTTTGGCTGCTGATAGCTCAATTCGATTGAGAAAAATACTAGCCAAGAAAACATTGTCATATAGATTCTTCATCTCTGCATTGAAAAGAAAATGTCTACAATGTGCCAACACCATCCGGTGACTGTTGTGGTAAAATTTACCCTGCATAACCTGAAGATGACGCAAGTTAAGTCATAAAACTATATAAATTTTTTGAAATTATAGGAAAGCCTAAGTTGTTTGGCGACTTGTTAAGAAACAAAATTATACTATAGCTGGGAAGCGGCAAAAATATATTAAAGCTTTAAAGTGAATTCCAAGCTTTCGGAGAACTATGCCTCCATCATCAGGGCTGAAATATTGAATTAACTTAAGCAACAGGTAAGCAAAAATAGAATTAATACTAACAAAGTTTGTTCAGATTGTTGCTTAGGTACTACTACAAAAATTATTTGAAATATTGTGATATTTATTAATATGGTCGTCAATTAATTCATAACGCACGAAATTTAAGTTAAAAAATCTATAGATTGAAGACATAAGATTAGATTACTGTTACGTTCGAAGAATGGTACCACAATGAAGAACTTCTCAGCGCAGGAAGCAAGTTTATGAAATACCTGGAGTGGGAGATGTCAATCAAATGTCACATTAGGAGTGTCAATTATAATTCGAAACAGGTCACGTTGTTTCATCGATAGTCCAGTACTATGTTGCCTGTTGCCTTTAATATATTTTTGTCGCTTCCTAGCTATAGTATAATTTTGTATTTTTTGAAATATAATATTGACCATATATCCCAGGATTTATTATTGAAGTTTGGATAATAGCGGTCAAGATACAAATTGTAAACAAACTCATAGCAACAGGATAGTTCTGTAAATAACATCCCACACTTACACTTCTGACTCTTCGTCGACTGTCGGCCTGACATTGCGTTACCATAACACAAAAGGTCATCCTAATCTTCTGTAAAGAAAGGCTTAGTCCACACAGGGGTTAATTTTAAGGGAAAAAAGACTCTTAAGTCAATATAACAGCACAACTCAATCACTTTTCCTGTGTATGTTTTTAAACAGTGAAATCCAGAAATCCCAGTACGTGGAATTAAGACACACACAACCGTGACTAATAAGGTGCCTGTCATTATACTGGGGTTGCTAACTTCAGGGATCTCACATAAAAGACTTTTCGCCACCAAGTTGACAGACTTTAAGATATTAAAATACAGAAAGAATTATCGGAAGAATATCTTCCAAGTAAATTCCAACCTTTACCAAAGTTTACGGAATACATATAAGTTAACGATAAATTGCAGTAGGGGCATAAAAAGTAAGGCACTACGATAACTAAATTCAAGTAAAGAATTTATTTTACCAGGCAAAATTGTGGATTGAAATTTGAAAGAACTAGCTAGGGGTGTATTCCAGGGGTTTAAGTAAGAAAAAATGATTCATAAGCAAGGAATGATAGGTCATTCACTACCGCTGAAAAACCTACTTACTTTTCTTTTTTATCCGTTTTTGTTATAAAAATATCAGGCGTCAAACAAATTATCATTTCATTTGTCTTATGCTTATGATTTTACGGAAAAAATAAGTTTGCATATAAGATTAAAGGTACCACAAGATTTTAAATAAAATGGGGATATGATTTATGTAGGAAAACCTATGGGGTGCTATTTGAAAAAAAAAGTTGGGGGTGAGTTCTAGGGGTTGACGTACAAAAAAAAATGTTTTGAATGTATGGTATGATAGGTATGATATAGTACCTTCAAAAGTACCACTCAGTTCTTGATTGAACCGTTTTTCGTTACGAAAATATCACGTGTCAAGGAAATTCTGGGACACCCGGTATACACTGTTCTGTTTTCAAGATTATTATATGCTGGATTTAATATTTCGATATATTTACTTTCAAGACTTTCGAAGAGTTGTGAATTAAAAATATGTACTAATATTACCCTATAATGACCAAAAATATCACTGTCTTGCTTTAAGATAATTACAGCTTTGCGCATATACAATAGGAAGATGTGGTATAGTCGAATGAAAGTATATACCTATTCTTCGTCCATGAATTTATTTTTATGTATGTATACTTCTGTTACATGTCACGACACGACTACGTTCAATCAACATTGCCCTCAGTGTTTGACAATTTAAGAAAAAGTCTGCATTACTAATATCCGTCAACCAGAAAGACAACTTTTTTATTCTGGTCCATTACTCAAAGCACTGTATGCCAACTCACGCAAAGTGCTCTTAAAATATTATTTTCAGCAAGTCTTCGTCACTTGCCCTTCATATGGTAAGAAACAATATCCGCATCATTTAGAACAATGATCTAAATCCTTAGACAAAGTACCGCTTACCACGTGAAATCCTCTTTAGGACCCTAAACCTAAAAACAAAATTTATCATCACATTTTTATGTTTACAGTTCCTTTCGCCACCGCTTTCGCTTTGTTAGCTTTCTTCGTTCCTCGCAGCGCACGGATTTGCATAACTTTACCCTTGCTGTGTAGTTACCGAACCTGCCCCAGCTTATGACCAAAATGTTTCACTATGTCGCGAAAACCTACTACAGGTGGTCGGTATTCTTGAAGAATTTTCCTTTTTGCCCTTTTTGTTGTTCGTACGTCATGGAAATATTGGAAACTGTACGGGGTATAAGGTATATTATAGAATGTGTTCCGCCATCATGTCGACAAACTTTGAGGTATGAAAATACAATTCAAGTTATCGAGAGAAAAATACGAAAAAAAAAGGATCAACCTTTTACTTATTTTTTTATTACATGTTCAATTTCTGTATCACGACTCCATGGGTTCGCACCATTGTAACGCCAGAGCTTGATTATTTATGGATCGATTCACGACTTCTTGGACTCAGTCTATAGGGGAATGACTGGGCATATCAACTAGGGCTAAAAAAATAATATTTGACAATTTATAAGGCTAAAAAAATTCACCAAATTGAAAAAACAAATTTTGTGATGCACTTGTTTTGGTTACTTGTAAATAATTTGAAAAAAAGGCGTATTAGTGTCTATTTATTAAGACAGAGTAAATTGCATTTAAGTAATAAGTTACAACTGCGCGAACCCATGCAGTCGTGATACAGAAATTCAACATGTAATAAAAAATTAACTAAAAGGTTGACCCCTCTTTTTTCGCATTTTTTCTCGATAACTTTAATTGTATTTTCATACCTCAAAGTTTGTCGACATGATGGTGGAACACATTGTATAATTGTCATCAAGTAGTTGATGACTTTTTTGGTTCCCTAGAGAATAATGGTGAGGAACAAAAACTGAAGTGTCTCAGGATACCTGACCAACAACATCTACCATCCAAATAATTCCATCACTCCATATTTCAATCTCAATCTTTATGTTTCATCCTAGGAACTTCCACCAGTTTCTAGAGTGACTAGCTACAGACGAATCGTGAAATCTAATGTTTATACATCCATAACCTAATGTATAATTTGGCAAAACAATCAAACATAACAAGTCTAGCTATGAATATCAAGCTGTACAGTATATTGCAATATTGCACTGTGACAGGAAAGTCACACTTTAGCACAGCCCTATTACAATGGCGGGTTCAATAGACCACATACGCGTAATGAAACTAATAATACGTATATGCATATGACGTAAATAATAAAAAAATATATATCACAAAAAGTATCCACCCTGGTTCGTTATCAATTTAAATAATAAATTCGCTGCTCTGAATAATAATGACAAATGGCTGAAGTCACGGTATGGTATTTATAAATGTATTTATCCTAAATCTCGTTCCCGGAAACGGATTAATCTTTATTACTTTTTAATAGTAGTCGCATAAATCAAAATCGTAATGCTCTCCGCCGATATTGGAGCTTATTGAAAACAGACTACGCAGTTGGGTGGTTTTCAGACAAGCTGTATCAGAGAAATTCCTGTTTCATTTGAATTTACTGGGTTCACATAACGCTCATTCTTACTTTATCCTTAGAAAACAAAAGTATTTTTATTATACGTTTTGATAGGAATTATTCTGAACACCAAAAAGTTTTAGAATTACTCTGTATAGGTTGGTCGCTATTTCAAAAATGTTCTTAAAATCAAAGAGCATGTTGAATATGTGTATTCTAGGTTAAATACGAGTACTATCTTGAGTTCAATACAGCAGTTTTAATTTTTTTATAACTGGGCAGACCACGACGCAAAGCCTAAATGCCAGAGTACCGCCGCTGTTATGAAAACGTTATGCTATGGATAGTTTATTGACACGGAACTTGAATAGGCCAAGATTCGTAGGCTGGCAGTTTATTCCAGACCCTAGATATTCTGGGACCAAAGGATTAATTGTACGACTCGGTTCTTGATGTAATACGAAGAACGACCACCTTGGAATAAGTTACATTGTTCCCGCGGGCTTGATGAGCTGCGGAATTATAGAGAATAGCTGAGAGGAGCAGATTCCGTCTGAATAACGGTAGAAGAGTGATGGGTCACCAACCGCACATCGCGTCGGTGCGAAAGTGGCTGGAGGTGGCACATTAAGGTTGGGTCACTGATTCGTCGAATTGTTCTTCTTATATACAGGGTTTTAGGGGCTGTAGCTCTCCAGATATAAGGGCAAAACTCCGGGCCAGGTCTTATCTGGGCTTTGTACAGCCTTGGACGGTGTAAAGTACTTTCTGGCTCTGAATAGGTCAGTTGTTAGAATTGACGAAATATGTTCGTGCCATATCGCGTTTTCTGTAATCTTGACTCCTAAAAGCTTGACTGAGCGACTTTTTGTTTATAAGTACCAGCTGCTCGGTTGAGGTCTTTATGTTTAAAAGTACTGAGCACTGAGTCTTGGAAGTATTCAATTTTACCACATTCTACCATCGCCAAGCCGTCATGGTCTCCAGGTCCTTTGGCAGCGAAGCAGCCGCTACCAGCCTGATACGTTCAAGCTCAGCCAAAGAGATCGATCTATTGCTCGTGATGCCTCGTGCGAAATACGAACTACGTCATACGCAAAACTATGGATTGGGTTTATGGTGCTACAAAGGATATCATTAATGTGAAGCAGAAACAATGTCGGAGCCCATACCGATCCCCGTGGGACCCTAGCGTTGCTACTATGGAAGGAGGAGGAAAAGCCGTCAACCGCAACAGAGAGTTTGCGGCCAGAGAGGAAGTCTGCTAACCAACCGCATGGTTCAGCAGAAAGACTGTAGGATAGACGCTTGTCTAGGAAAACCGCATGCCACATTTAAACAAATGTCTTTAAAATGTCGAGAGCAACGACGAACGTGAGCTTCGCCAAACGACTGGATGAGTTTGCTCTACACATGTGTGACGTAAGCCAAATCTGCAAATCTGGTGATGTTTAATGTCCGAGTCCATATTACCTGTCGTTGATTAAGTGATAGAGCTCAAGGTATTTCAGGAGTTCTTGGTTTGCTGCACTTTGCTAATGACGCAAAGCGGAGTTATACTTCTGTAGTTGCTTGCATCAGCTTTGGATCCCTTTTTTGGCCCTGACTGGATACAAGCTGATCCTTTTGGGTACGTACAGGAGTTGTACGACATCCGATAGAGGTGGGTAACTATGGGAGCAATTTCCGTTGCACACCTCTTCACAACAACAGCTGGAATCATTCAATGATCATTCGCCTTATTGATGTAAAGTAACTGTAGCACCTAGCGGACCTTTTTGGGTTTGAACGTTATCGCGCTCATAGCTTGAGGTACTCTCAGAGTCGATGGACTTGGACGCTGGGATGGACATTTACAGTGAAATTTGTTGCAAATACATCGCCAATACATCGGCTCTATCCACAGGCTCTATCCACAGAAGCTGTTGCGACTCTTCCACTCGCACATGTGATAGGAGGAAAGCTAGTTTTCAAGAAATTTCCCTCAATTTGTCTAGCCAGAATCTAGGAGGATCCGCTGCCATTGGGATGAAACGTAACCTTCTGTTTTATTTTGGCATCGTATTGGCTTTTTGCATGCCGAACAGTAAGCCAGAACTTTTTGACAATGAGCTGTACCAAAAGTCTTGTCAAACAAGCCGTTGGATCCTGGTTTGGATTTTTTGATTGTATGCAGTATGATTTTAGAGAAGACAGTTGTTACATAGAGTTCTGCAAAGCAAACCTCGGTCCGGGAGAAGCTAAAAAAATATTCCAGACCATCTCAGGCATCATCACCGTAATGCCAATTTTTGCGAATTGGGCGAGTTTTCGTCGACATATCTGCCACAGAGAGGAACTCTAATTCGGAGGAACTCTACTTCGGATAAATCACGATCTGAGTTACCTAAAGGAGGCTGTATGTCGAAATAATCATGAACAACACGTTTCGGCATATTAGCATCATCAAGAGCCAATTAAGACTAAACTATATATAACCTCTAGAACCTCTCAATATACAGGGTGAGTTAAGCTCAACGCCTCGGACTCTTGTGACCAAATGATATCAGTCAACTTTGCGAGTGTATGTAATCAAGTCGGACTACATTTGAAAAATAAAATAAAAATTTTTATACAGGGTGTCCAATAAAAGCGTGGCATATCAGTTATTTTTTTTAAATGGAACACCCTGTATATTATTGCATATTTAGATTCCTGGGTGAACTTTAGTGTGACTTTATGTATCACATAGATGGGACTTTATGCGAACTGTTTAGGTGCAAATCACAATTTTTGATAAAAGTAGATACCAGAAAAAAAATTGAATATCGCAGCGAATATAAAACCTAGATGGATGTGACTATGTTTTGTTACTAAGCATAGGTTAGGCGATCAAGTCTGAATTACATTTGTACTTGGAGAAATCGATAGGTTAATTAAGGAAACGTCAATCAGTGGTAACTGGATTTTTTCAAATAGGAATGCTTATTTTTTTATATGATCAAATGTGCAATTTGATAGGCTTTCTGATGATATCAGGTTGTGAATATGAATCTCCGGTAGTTTTCATTTAATTTCGAGGTTTCAATCAAATCGGTGTTTTTCACTTTCCCTACCTATACACAAACTAGCAGGTCATGAAGTATAAACAAAAGCGTGTTCAGATGGAAGAGAACAACTAACTTAGCAAAAAAGATAAGAAAGAACTAGAGTAAAAGGACAAGATTATAAAAATTTCCTAAAACAAACCGACTCTAACCTGAAACAACGGTGGTAATATGTCTAAGGTGAAAGAGAAGCTGGAGTACGATAGAAATGGACAATTTTTACAGCCTACTACTTTCAGCGATTGTTGCCTTCAGTCTTATATCTTCAGGACGCAATTTCACATTTAATGGTATAAAACAGAAGTCATTTCCGTCAAAGTCAAAAGTAACACTACCTCTGACTGTCTGACTGTAGTCCTTTAAATTTTTCAGTATCTATTAGCAAGATCGCAAAAAAAGCTGACAAATCATATTTTAATTTGATGCCAGATAAATTATGTTTAATAATTTGAGCAGATTTTTAATTCATTCTTCATTTTCGGAGATCTTGCTTATAGGTACTGAAGGATTTGCAGAATTATAGTCAGAGGTATCGGTTATTACCTTTTTAAATCATTAAATGCAAAATTTTATTCTGAAGCTATTAAACTGCCAAAAATATTCGGTGGTAGATTTCCTTTCATCTCAAAATTCATAATGGTTTTGTGCTTGCCAATCTTTAGAATATTGTAGTAGCTGGTATGCTGTGAAATATATCCATTTCTGTCGTACTCCAGCTGCTTTTTGGTCTTAGATGTGCTACCTCTGCTACTTCTGGTTAGAGTTGAAAAATCATTTTTATAATTTTGTCTCTTTATTCTAGTTCGTCCGTATCTATCTGCTAAGTTAATTGTTTTCTTGCATCTGAACAGTTCTTGTTTATATTTCATGGCCTGCTAAGTTGCTTATAGGTAGGAAAATTGAAAAACATCGATTTGATTGAAAATTTGAAATTAAATCAAAACTACCAGAGACTGACATTTATAAACGAGAAAGGCCGTCAAGTTTTACATTTGACTGTATAAAAAAAGTTAGGCATTCCCATTTGTAAAAATCAAGTTATCTCTGATTGACGTTTCCTCAATTGATCTACCGATTTCTCCAAGTACAGATGTAATTCAAACTCGACCGTCTAACATAAGCTGACGCATTTCGTGCTTAGTGACACGGCAGTCACAGGTCTCAAAGTTTTATATTGGCTGCGATATGCAATTTTTTTCTGACATCTACTTATACCAAAATTTTGATTTGCACCTAAACGGTTTAAGTCCCATATGTGATACATAAAGTCACACTCACACTCAAATGGACCCGGAAATCTAAATATGCAATAATATACAGGATATTCCGTTTAAAAAACATAACTTTGATATGTCACGCTTTTATTAGACACCCTGTATAAAAGTCATTATTTTTTAAATGTGGTCCAACTCGACCTACATATCCACTCGCAAACTTAGTTTTTTAAATAGTTGTATGGTTTGGTCACAAAAGTCCGAGGCGTTGAGCTTGACTCACCCTGTATATTTGACATGGTCCTAATAAACTATCTTTTTTCAAGAAGCGTACTTCCTAAGTGTTTTGGTGCAATAGGTCAATGAATTATATATTATTAGACGTCGTCGAGAGATGGCACCGTGTCATCAACTTTTGTTTCAGCAACTTTAACTGCGTTTCGTAATTTAAAGCTTATCAAAATAACTGCGAGAGGTATTTTGGACCATTTTCTAGAATTAATATATTTCAAATAAGTGAAACATAATGTGATCTGAAAGTGATGCAGACCCTCAAAAACAAGGTAAAAGACCAACAGTAATAAATTACCTGGCCCCTGATCATTTAATTCGAACCTTGTTAACGAGCATTTTAAACAACAAGCGCCGCAGCGCTCGTTTATATAGAAGACCTTTGTCAAAAGATCTAATTGCACAGGACACGGTTCACTTTGTTATTTACTGTATTGTGCGCCATCGAATTAGACCAATGAAAACATCCGGAAATAGGGTATACGGTGCACCACCGCAAACAGTATCAGTTACAGTGTCGACTCGTTTGTGGTAGGTTCACTGCTCAAACGACTCGGGTCAGATGGCAAGGACATAAGGATTATCAAAAACTTATATTGGAATCGGTCAGCTCATATGATAATCGGAAATATGTCAAAATCGGATAATTATACAAATTCTCAAAGGCGTCAGACAGGGATGCGTATTGTCGCCATTGGTGTTCAACTTATACTCTGAGTCCATATTCCAAGGATCTTTAGAAGATGTGGAATAAAAGTGAATGGCAAATACATTAACAACATCCGGTATGCTGACGATACGGTACTCCTAGCTAGCGATGAGAAGGAATTACAGCACAGAGTGAACAGAGACAACAATGTTAGTCAATGTTATGGTCTCAAAATAAACATAAAGAAAACAAAATTCATGGTCATCACTAGATTAAATATTAATAACGTAAGAATAGAAATAGACAAGCAGGACGTAGAAACAGTAAACCGATTCAAATATTTGGGATGCTGGCTAAATGATAAATGGGATCCTGATGAAGAGATTAGAAGCAGAATCGAAATAGCCAGAAATACTTTTTTCAAAATGAAAACGATGCTCTGCAACCGAGATATAAGTTTGACTACTCGATGGCGAGCAACAAAATGCTATGTACTGTCCACATTATTATACGGAGTTGAGGGATGGACATTAAAAGCTCGGACCATGTCACGTTTGGACTCTTTTGAGATGTGGTTATACAGACGCATATTAAGGATATCATGGACCGAGCGGGTAACAAACACTAGGGTAGTAGAGAGAATGAATAAAGAACAGGAACTTTTAACCACAATAAAACGAAGAAAAGCAGCATGTTTTGGCTATATTTTTAGAAATAGAATAGAAAGATCGAAGGACGACGAGGGATCGGCCGAAAAAAGTTCTCCTGGCTCCGGAACTTAACGCCAGTGGTTTAACATAAGAGAGGCCTGCACAATCGTTCGTTTAGCCCAAGACAGATAAGAGTTTCAAATGATGGTCGCCAACCTCCGCTGAGAAGATGGTACCGAAGAAGAACTGCTTTCAGTTAGTATTTAGTCTAAGTCCTCCTCAGAAAATGTTACCGAAACACATGGTTTGAAAAAATCTGTTTGGCGAGTTATTAGACTGTAAAGTGTTTGTTAACCTAACAGTAATGAAACCGCCTACGAATGATTCAACATCAAAGAAAATTGGACAGTATATTATTTAATTCATAGAAGGATTACAGAAAAAAATAGGAAAGAGTATATGGAAAAGCATCAGTGACAGCACATTTTTGTAGCGGAACTTGTGAAGAACATATTATTAGAAGTACGAGAAGAAATCGTTTGAAAACTACGAAACTCAGGGATCAGTGTGATCTGATGATCTCTTAGGGACAACAAGTGAATTTTGGAACAGTTTGCGATCAATATAACTTCTATATCATATCATGTGCTTGTCAATCGTACCTTACTAACCATACATACAGTAAGTAAACTCAAACGGTCTTGTAACATTTCGGGCCTTATGCCTTTTACTTTCCACAATGATAGGTGAGGGTAGTATTGTGATCGCGAAAATTTTCGATTTTGAGACGCTTTTTGGGTGTTTTATGATGTCTACAAAACGAAAATCCACGACACTCAAATCCATTCGGTCTTTCTGTCTGTCTGTCCGTCTGTCGGTCGGTCTGTTGGCGTTTTTTTAGCCTCGTAATCTCAGTAACCGCTGCACGGATTGTGATGAAATTTGGGAAGCGATATGCTGTGGGGTCGTAGTAGGTAATGTTCCTATAATTTTGAAAATCGGTGCTTGGGCGGCGAAGAAATTAGCAAAAAAAAAAATTCAAATATTCCTCAAACTTCGCTTTTAGGTGTTTTAAGGGTTCCTGGTCGTTTTCTACTTTTTTTTGGTGAGGATGAAATTGGGGTGGTTGGGGGTGGGGGTTGTAATACTGGAAAATTTGTTGTATTCATAATAGGCTGTCCATCGACCTGTGAAAGAAAGACCTAGCGTCACAGTACACTTTTTTTAGGTTCATCCGAACATTGCGTTGCCTATTACAGAAACCGAGGGACTTTTCAGATGTAAACATTCGAGTATTGGTTTAGATAGTTCTGTATTGTGTAATGAAACTATAGAATTGGTGTTAATTAAATTTCAACACAGTATTATTCTCGTGGCAAGGACGGAAAACGCTTGTGGTTTTTAGAAATCGTTTCAGTGGCGGCGCAGCAATAATATAAAAAAACCAAAAATATAAAAACACCTCAAACTTCGTTTCTAGGCGCTTGAGGTTGCTGGTCATTTTCTGTTTTTTTTTTGGTGGGGGTGGAATTGGGATTGTTGGGGGGTGGGAGGCTGTAAAACTGAAAAGGTTTTTGTATTCATAATCGGCCTTTGACCTGCGAAAAAAGGACTAAGCGGCAAAATACACTTTTTAGGTCCATCGGAACACTACCTCGCCTATTATAAAAACCAACCAGAACTGTTTCTGATGTATGTATGTTACATACGGGTATTAATTTACATCGTTCTGTATTGAGTAACCTGGAGTTGATTTTATTGAAATTTCGACACAGTATTATTGAATTGTTTTTAGAAATCGTGTCAGTGGCGGTGCAGCACTAATAGAAAACTGAAAATACAAAAATATCTGAAACTTCGTTTTCAGGCGATTTGGGGATTCCTGATAGTTTCGTGTCATCCAGCTGAAGAATAAAAAATAAGTCGTTCTGTATCCTACGGAGCATCTCAGATTATAGCTTCATGCAATGGGAAAATAATAAAATGATATCACCGTCATGTGTGGGAAGTACTCAGTCAATCAACTTGACTCCATTTTTTTCAGAGTACCCAAATTGATTGTACAAAAATAGGTATGAGTTCATTAACGAAACTGATTTTCTCATCAATTAAGTATTATCTAAAGCTTAAACTGATCAAAATCATTCTTACTTCAATTAATGTGGTTTTACTTACAGGCCAGTGAGACACGATGGATCAATGGAAATCAGAATAATAAAACTTAAGGTGTCTTTACACCGCGCTAAATGTAGTCTGAACCAAGCTTTTCATATTTGGATATATTCAGCACTTTCATGTTATGCCAAATTTAGAGTATATTTTAGTAGGGTGGCGACTAATTAACACTTTAAATCTATGCTAGTGTAGAAAGGTCAAAGAAAAAGAAAGAAGTTCTTGAAGAGCCGCCACTGGTTCACCGACGATCGTACACCAGCAGTATTTATATAGGTTTAACGTAACCGAATAAAATGGCGGCGGGTATATATCAAACGGTATCATCAAATTTACCCTGGACGCAGCGCATACTATCGTTGTATTTTCGAAAAACAGTCACAGCGCTGAAGGTTCGCCAAAATTTGCATGTATATGAATGCCACGAAAAGCCGACAGTCCACCGATAATTTGGCGCTAAAATGAATGGGACAAATCTGCACTATGGTAATCGCATTCGACTGTGAACGATATGCTGCACGAAATGATGATAGGAAGCCAATATTAGATTTTACATAACAATGATCAAGTTAAAGAGACAGTTGTTTTTCCTATGAAAGGAGTACATAAAGAATAACTTAGTTATTTTTTGTAGGATAAGGTAATTTAAACAAAAACTCCTTATTTTTTTATCTGCAACGTTTCGACTTATATTAAGTCATCCTCCTACATAAAGAATAACGTATACCTAGTCTCTGAGACATCGTGTGGTTGTCTCTGTGATTCGTCAAATTAATCTAGTTTTCTGGACATTACGCCCACGCAGTTGCTTCGACTGAACGTCATGTAGAAAAACTTGTGCTAAAGATAGAATCTTATAGTTTTCTTATCGGAAAGGATAGTGAATATACAGGGTTACTGGTAACTCGACCACTTTCCTGCAAGAGGTGATAGAGGGACTCAAATGTAATAGATTTAACTCCCCATATGTAATTCCGAAAACCGATAGTTTTCGAGATAATTAACATTTAAAGTTTTTCAACCAAATATCCAAATTTCCACACTAAATCCTAAACTAAGAAAAAAACCTGTTGTTGATTCTGATAACTTTTATTTTAGTATTTAACTAACACATACACAAAACTAACTTAGTATTAAAATGTTTCAAAATACTAAACAGTTCCAAACTAAAAACAAATATTTAAAAAAAGATCAACAAAATGTTTACATTCACCGTGAAAGAAAATTATCTACCTCAAAAAAAATTATACAAACGGTTGAACAAATCGCTAAAAAATCTTTCCTACCTAATAACCTTTTAATTAAATCTACTCAAAGTTTCTAGAGATCTTGCTCAATGTGTTGCCCTTGATTTCGGATACAAGTGTGGATCCGCTTCCTCACTTCGGTTTTTGTAACTCGTGTTGAAAAAGTTCGTGCCATCTCCTCCGCCGCATTGATAATTTTTTGCCTTAGTTCGTCAGCAGTATTAACTGGAGTCTCGTAAACCAATGCCTTCATGTGACCCCAGACGTAAAAATGAAGAGGTGTCAGATCTGGGCTCCGCGCAGGCCATGGGATGGATTCACCCCTCCCTATCCATTTGTTCGGGTATGTGTTGTCCAACAACTGCCGAATTGTGATACGGTAATGTGCTGGACAACTATCATGCTGGAATATCATGTTGTTGATGATTCTGTATTATGTTGATACATTTTGTTAAATAGTTACTTGTGGTTGTACTGTCATTCTTGTCCTTGGAATAGGCCATCAGATAAGGAAGTATATAAAATAATTTATTTGACTGGTTGTGTATCTTTCTTTGAGCTGGACAATTTTCTTTTGCGGTGAATGTAAAAATTTTGTTCTTTATTTTTTAAATAACTGTATGTAGTGTGAAACTGTTTAGTATTTTTACACATTTAAATACTAAATTAGATTTGCGTATGTGTCAGTAAAAAACTAAATTGGAAATTACTAAAATCGACAGCAGGGTTTTTTCTAAATTTGAGATGTAGTGTGGAAATTTGGACATATCGTTGAAAAACATTAAATGTTAATTATCTCGAAAACTATCGGTTTTCGGAATTACATATGGGGAGTTAAATCTATTGCATTTGAGTCCCTCTATCACTTCCTGCAGGAAAGTAGTCCAGTTACCAGTAACCCTGTAGATCAAAGGGACAAGACAAGAAAAGTATGGGTACTGGTATGGTATGGTAATGGGGAGTATTTCCTTGAAAATCGAAATTTAATTTAAAAAAGGTTAAAAATTCCAAAAATATCAATTTTTTTGAAGCTCACTAACTTTGTTTAGCGGACTTTTTTACTCGCCTAGCAGCATCTATTACTAGGAACTATTACTGTTTTTAAAATTATGATCATTTCAAATAAAGAATGAAGTCAAGTAGATTGATTCAGTACTTACCACACATTACGGTGATACTGGTTTATTATTTCTCCCTGGCATGAAGCTAAAGTGTGAGATCCCCTTGCAAACAAATCATCGCCCATCCGCCCACAAAAAAAGTGTGTTATGACGCTAGGTCTTTCTTTCACAGAACAATGTAGCCTATTATGAATGCAACAAATATTGCAGTTTTACAACCCCTCCTTACCTCCCTACCAACCTAATTTCCCACCCGCTCAAAAAAAGTAGAAAATGAATAGGTTCCCCTAAGGGCCGTATTAATAGTCGCTTCATGAGTCATTCTTAAGACTCCCTTGAGTAATACTCAATGCATACTTAAGGGAATCTCAATAGTGCCCTTTCTTGTGTATTTGTTTCCTAGGCAACATCTATGAGACAGCGGGCAAACATTTGGTGACGTTGTCATCATTTAAATATAAGTCAATTTGGTATGCCTATGACGACGCATTTTGATGTCTTCTGTTATCTCTTTTCGTTTTGTGCCAGTGTTTTGTGTTTTGTGCAGGATATTTTTTCGGATGTGACAGAAACTGACACCTTTCTCCAAAATTAACCTACAAAATCGCCTTGACTGCAACGAAATCTCATGTTAACATTTCGTTACTTGAGTATTCCTCAAGAGAGACATAGGGACCCTCAAGTAGCTGTCCTTTGATTTCTGTAATAGGCAAAGCAATGTTCGGATGGAGCTAAAAAAAGTGTATTATGCCACTATGTCTTAATCTCACAGGTCAATGGACAGCCCGATGGACAGCCTATTATGAACACAACAAATTTTCCAGTTTTACAACCTCCACCCCTCAACCACCCCAATTCCACCAGAAAAAAAAAAAGGAGAGAATAATCCTGAACCCCTAAGCCGTCTAAAAATTAAGTTTGAAGAATATTTGTAATTTTTTGTTTTTCTGCTAATTACTCCGCCGCCCATGCACTGATTTTCAAAATTATAGCACCATCACCTACTACGACCCCACAGCATATCGCCGCCCAATTTCATCATAATCATTATCATCATCATTGGGTACTGAGATTACGAGACTAGAAAAACGCCAACAAACCGACGTAAATGAGTGACGTGGGTTTTCGTCATAAAACCCAATTATCTCGAAATCTAAACTTTTTGTAATCACACGGTGTGGGAAGTAAAAGGACAAGCATAACTAAACTATCAAAATAAGACAAACGGATGTTTTGACGTTTTTTCTTTAAATATTTTTTTGTCGATAAACTGTGGTCTAGTTTCACCAAGTTTCATTTGTGGACTTTATGCTGGGACACCGTGTATGCATGAAAGATTGCTCACGTCTGTCCGTGGTCTGTCCTGAAATGTATGTTCTGTCAAATCTAATAAGCATGGATTAACAGATGAAAAATTTGTATTCTGAGGACATCACCGTGGTATCCGTAGGTACGTACCAAGCATGTGATATGAAATATTTATGTAATTATGTAGTTATGAATAGGATACATACATTAACACTGGTTGGTGGAAGAACATAGATATATATACTATTTTTATATCATGTTAAAAATATCCCCATAAGGATAGTTAAAATTATTCCTTCAATATAAACATTTTCTGGGAAGGGACCAAGAGTCAAAATTACCAAATCCTTATACAAATGCTTCTAAATTATCTTCCTAAGAAGAACGAAGCTTTGTAAGATAATAACTGCATGCGCCAATTTAACAAGACATACATACAATACTACAGTATTGTTATAGGCAAGATAATATTTCATTATGTTTCAAGACTCTCAAGTTGTTAAGATGTTGGTGGTGCTACTTCCCGACTTCCCCAGGTTTGAACTGGAAATAATCATTTAACCCTGTATGATCAAAAACATACCATTCTTGATTTGTTATATTATAATGTATACAGGGTGGTCCAATAAGCGCGCGGTGCTCCCTAGCGGCCATACCATTTAAACTAGACGAAAATGTTTTAAATAAAAAACGTTTCTTTTCAAATGCTCTACATTTAGAAAATAACTTCAAAGATGGCGGACTTCCGGATATACCGGAAGTAGGCATCAACTTCCTTATTTTAAATGGAACACCCTATATATTATTACGTTTTTGAATTTAGCATCGATTTTTAGGTCCAGTTTGTTAACCATTGTTTATGCCTACGAAGCCTATTTTTGGAGTTATTCAGCGATTTTTACAAAATTTGACGTTTGTAGTACTTTACAAGGACCGTTAATATCTCGAAAAATAAACGCGATAGAAAGATGCGGTTTTCGGTTTTGAAACAAGCAAGGAACGTATTTGTGCTTTAGTAAGATCGTTGTTTCAAAAGAACATTAAATCAATAGACTAGAAATTTTCAAATTTGAAAAGCTAAAAACGTTAAAAACTTTTATTTTTCAAATGGGATGGTATCATAAGTTTCACATCAGTGGATGCAGAATTAAATTCTCTTTCACTTTTATCTAGGCACATGTGGTTCTATTTTTGATGGTTTTTAAGAAAGATATTTACGGTTTTGTAATTATTGCGTAGGAATTGGAAAAATCGTAGGTGGCGTGGCTCGCAGACGAAACAATTGGCAGGAAACCTTTCGTCCAAAGTGTTTCGACCTCTAATACAAAAATGCGCTTTTGCTTCATCTAACTGTAACCACATTATTCTTAAAAACTCCAGTGGTGAATTTTTCAAAAGATTTTCCAAATTTTCGCGAAGAAAATTTTAGAAAACCTTAGTTTAATATGCGGTTTCCAGTAATACGACCCCAAATGCTTAGACTCCATGCTGGTTGTCAACAAACTTCTCAAAATTTGGATTTACGTCGGTATAAAAATGTAAATTATGCCAGTTTACAGGACCGATAATGATAACGCTGTAGCTACATTTCGTAACAAAGAAAATGAAAGAATTTCATAAGAAATGTATGTTAGAAAGGAGTGCATTTTCTTGGACTTGAGCACGACTCCGGTTACAGAAATTCATTCAGTTTTCAAAGTCTTGTCTTTCAATTGCTTGATTTAGCTGCACGTGATAAGGATGCTATATGTACTCCGTTAAGGTCATGTTCACAGATGTTTGACCAATGCCCAAATAGCGACTAATTTCTGCTGTAGCACTGCTATACGGATCTTTAACCACAATTGCGAGAATGTCAAACTCACAAACTCACTATCTTCGTGTATTACTACTGCATGTTTCCTTCTCTCATATTTTACGCCCACGTAAATCCAAATTCTGAGAAGTTTGTTGACAATCAGCATGAAGTCTAAGCATTTGGGGCGGTATTATTGGAAACCGCATAATAAACTAATGTTTTCCAATATTTTCGACATGAAAATTTCGAAATCCTGTTGAAAACTTCACCACTGGAGTTTTTAAGAATAATGTGGTTACAGTTAGATGAAGCAAAAGCGCATTTTAGTATTAGAGGTCGAAACACTTTGGACGAAAGGTTTCCTGCCAATTGTTTCGTCTGCGAGCCACGCCACCTACGATTTTTCCAATTCCTACGCAATAATTACAAAACCGTAAATATCTTAAAAACCATCAAAGATAGAACCACATGTGCCTAGATAAAAGTGAAAGAGAATGTAATTCCGCATCCACTGATGTGAAACTTATGATACCATCCCATTTGAAAAATAAAGGTTTTTAACGTTTCTAACTTTTCAAATGTGAAAATTTCTAGTCTATTGATTTAATGTTCTTTTGAAATAACGATCTTACTGAAACACAAATACGTTCCTTGCTTGTTTCAAAACCGAAAACCGCATCTTTCTATCGCGTTTAGTTTTCTAGATATTAACTTTTCTTGTAAGGTACTACAAACGTCAAATTTTGTAAAAATCGCTGAATAACTCCGAAAATAGGCTTCGTAGGCATAAACAATGGTTAACAAACTGGACCTAAAAATCGATGCTGAATTCAAAAAAGTAATAATATACACGGTGTTCCATTTAAAATAAGGAAGTTGATGCCTACTTCCGGTATATCCGGAAGTCCGCCATCTTTGAAATTATTTTCTAGATGTAGAGCATTTGAAAAGAAACGTTTTTTATTTAAAACATTTTTGTCTAATTTAAACCGTATGGCCGCTAGGAAGCACCGCGCGCTTATTGGACCACCCTGTATATACGATACATTATAATACAGGATCAAGTAGTCGGCACCCTGACGTGCGCGGGAAGGGATGCTGTGAACGCTGCGATGAATTCACTGCAAGATGCAAAGCTAGCTTGCCGGCTCTAAGGCTATCACTTAAAATATATCATTTTAGAGTTCAGAGACAGTTTTCCGTTACCTTTCAGTGTCCGTATAATTAACTTAAATTTGTTCGGATATAAAATCATAACAATGGAAGCTTTCAGGCTTTTATGATCAGAACTAAGCTCATAAAAGTTTTCAGCGGATCTGTCAAAGGAATTACAGAATTTCAGATATTAGTTGAGTTGGATCTTTAAATAGTTTACTGCGACAGAAGATATCCGTTTCCGTGGAATAAAACAGAAAAGCTACGACTAGAATGGTTGAAATGGTTCTTATCCATGAACGATTCAAAGTTATTGATATTAAAGAAATTTCCGGAAAGAAGAAAAATAAAGTAACTAACTAAAAGTCCCAATTAAATTGTTTGACTAAATTTATTAGTCAAGCTGTACGTAGTTTACGTGAATAATAATTGTTTGATACGCAAAATGAAGCTTCAAAAAATATTAGAACAAATATATGACTCTGAAATCATAAGAAAAAATGATGTCATCTTTAATCGGAACACCTATCATTTGAGTATATGGGTAATCGTTAGAATTCCAATATGAGGGACACATTTTATGAAGTAGTTCAGAAATTTGGAAAGACATTTTTCGGAACAGGTTAATGCGTTACTTTGTTGAAAAGTATTAAGGGAGATCAAAAACCTTATTTTGGAGAAAACATGTGGCAGGCAAAAGGACGGAAAGGAGGCAGTGAAGTATAGCTTATGATTACATACGCTTACAAAAGTGTTCGAATCAGCAACTATTATATTCTGTTTTTTCCATATTTCGAAAAAATGAAACAGTAAAAAGGTGCAATTTGAAAAAGTTATAACTATTACAGATAAAGATGACTTTACATTTCTAGGAGCTCATGAAAAAGGAGGTATACACAAGGTCACGCGCAGTCGCATAGTCGCATCTTGTTTATTTTATGTAATTTATACCATCGTGCTGAATATTGCTAACGAGGCTGAAGTTGCTGGCGTATAAATAATGATAATAAAAATTAAACTAGAAAATTAGTCACATGGCTACATTTAAGGTGTTGTAGGTACTATAGATGCTGCAACTACAATCCGATTATAAAAACAAAACCAGTCTTGCAGACAGTAAAACAAAACAAGTAAAATATAAATCAAAAAAATAAAAAATGGTGCAGATAATAGCAAACGATCTAAAACTATGACGACTAGCAAACTAAATATGATTCATTTAAAATTCAGAAAAATAAAAAAATTGCAATAACGTGGTATCGAGTTGTACAGCGTAATATGTAAAGCATCGACTGAAAGCGTGCTTGAATATTTAGTTTTTGTATATATGATAGATTCGGATGAAGCAACAATTAAGAGCGAACGGAAACAAACATTCACACAACGTTTCCTAAGTGTCCATGTTTTTTAAAGCGCATGCGCAGGTATGAAACTAATGACACAAATTTTTAGAAAAAATTAAAATCTCTCACGACCACCCCCCCCCCCCCCCCCCCCCCAATAATGACTTTAGTCTAGTGTTTTTTGATGTGTTCTGCTCAAAACGGGTTTACTTTGAGATTATATGCTTCAGGGTATATTGTTAAATCTATCACAGCCATCCCCCCAATACTGTCTTTAAGCTAAGATTTTAGTTGTTTTTTGACGTGTTTTGCTGAAAAAAATTCAGCATCGCATTTTAACAGGTTTAGTTTGAGGTTATCTTCTTCAGAGAATATGAGTATATCATCGAAATGATTAAGGGGACTCATCCAGGTATGTTTCCCTGATTATTCACATAGGCCTCCAGTACATAATAGAAAAAGAACAGACCCAGAACTAAATGTTGCGTAACATTAGAAGCTGGAGTTGGTAAGCTGTTGTTTGCTAGAATAATGTGTCCCTTACCTTTGAGATAAGATTCAAAAACCTTTATCAATCTATTATCGAATGAATAATATTTCAGCTTAGTGCAAAGTCGTGACTCAGACAGTTGAAAGCATTCAAATAAGAGTAGGATGGTTTTCATCTTCTTAGTTCAAAACCTAATGATGTCACCTACTAAATTTGGAAGTTTTTATGGGGTACCATAAGGGTACCATTGTTTTCACGAAGGTATGAAGGTATTATAATGTTCATTCATGTAGTCTAGAATTTTTTGATAAACCACTCATACCCAAAGTGTTATTGAGAAGTAGCCTACCTCTAAACAGCAGCCAATTATACGTGTTATGCCTCTCCGAGCATAATTTTAGAATAGCTAGATTAATATGATTAACGCCTTAATAATTGGACCATAAAACGTCTAAAAAAAATTATTTTGTAGAAACTATCGCTGCATTTCTGACTACTTATTTAGGGCTTAAAGCGCAGAAGTGATAGCTGGGACAAATTAGACCACAATTTATCGACAAAAGAGATATTTAAAAAAATCTCAAGAAATGCGTGTGCCTTATTATGAAAGTTTAATTTTTTGTTCATTTTACTTTAAATTATTATAATCTTTGAAGAAATACGTAGATTGAACTGAAATAAAGACACTGGTAACGTCTAATAATAGATGCTGCTTAGCAAATAAAAAAGCCCGCAAAAAGAGCTCGTTGGGCCTAAAAAAATGTTTTACAAAAATGCTAGACCATCTTTTTGAACTGAATTTTATACTTTTCGTTTCTGTTCCCAATGAGCCCCAGTCAATAACCTTTCTAATAAAAACAACTAGAGCATTATTTGAAGGACACACGCTTTTCTAAATGACGTTAACTCGCAGCATATGCGTGAACGTAGCATCGCTCATTGATCATTATTTATTATCGCTCGAGCACAGGCTTCTTGCATCGCTGTTTTCACAGACACTTCAATTTACCGTCTTGTAGGAAAGCGACGCTTGCGCCAACGCTTCATTGTAACATTGTAATGTCATATAGAAAGGCTTGTGCTAGAGGTAGAACGTTGTAGTTTTTTTATTATACAGAATATTGAATGGGAATGAATGGGATGAGACAAAAAGTTTGATTATGTGGGTATGTCCTTAAAAATCAAAATTTAGTGCAAACAAATAAGAGAGGTTATTCTACAAGACATTAAATTTAACTATCGGTGTAAGCGACGCTTTTCTACATCAAAATGAAGTAGCTGTGCAAACGGAATGATGCAAAAGAGGGTATGTACTTGAGCTAAGATAAATAAATGATCAATGAGCGACGCTACGCTCACGTAGGTGCATTGACACAACGTCATGTAGAAAAGCTTGTGTTAAAGATAGAATGTTGTAGTTTTTACTTCCCACACCGATAGGTGAGGGGAGTATTGTGATTGCGAAAATTTTCGATTTTGAGATAATATACTTTTTGGGCGTTTTATAATGCTGCATAACGAAAATCCACGCGACTCATTTCCGTCGGTCTGTCTGTCTGTCTGTCGGTCTGTCTGTCAGTCTGTCTGTCGGTCTGTCTGTCGGTCTGTCTGTCGGTCTGTCTATTGGCGTTTTTCTAGCCTCCTAATCTCAGTAACCGCTGCATGGATTTTGATGAAATTTGGATAGCGATATAGTGTGGGTTCGTAGTAGGTAATGTTGCTACAATTTTGAAAATCGGTGGATGGGCGGCGGAGTAATTAGCAAAAAACGAAAAATTTCAAATATTCCTCAAACTTCGTTGTTAGGCGTTTTAGGAGTTCCTGATCATTTTCTACTTTTTCTTGGGTGGGGGTGAAATTGGGGTGGTTAGGGGGTGGGGGGATGTAAAGCTGAAAAATTTGTTGTAATCATAATAGGCTGTCCACTGACCTGAGAGAGAAAGACCTAGCGGTATAATACACTTTTTACGTCCATCCGAACATTGCCTTGTCTACCACAGGAACCAAGGGACTTTGAGAATTTTCCGATGTCACTCATTTCCGTCGGTCTGTCTGTCTGTCTGTTTGTCTGTTTGTCTGTTGTCTGTCTGTCGGTCTGTCGGTCTGTCGGTCTGTCGGTCTGTCGGTCTGTCGGTCTGTCGGTCTGTCGGTCTGTCGGTCTGTCGGTCTGTCGGTCTGTCGGTCTGTCGGTCTGTCGGTCTGTCGGTCTGTCGGTCTGTCGGTCTGTCGGTCTGTCGGTCTGTCGGTCTGTCGGTCTGTCGGTCTGTCGGTCTGTCGGTCTGTCGGTCTGTCGGTCTGTCTGTCTGTCGGTCTGTCGGTCTGTCGGTCTGTCGGTCTGTCGGTCTGTCGGTCTGTCGGTCTGTCGGTCTGTCGGTCTGTCGGTCTGTCGGTCTGTCGGTCTGTCGGTCTGTCGGTCTGTCGGTCTGTCGGTCTGTCGGTCTGTCGGTCTGTCGGTCTGTCGGTCTGTCGGTCTGTCGGTCTGTCGGTCTGTCGGTCTGTCGGTCTGTCGGTCTGTCGGTCTGTCGGTCTGTCGGTCTGTCGGTCTGTCGGTCTGTCGGTCTGTCGGTCTGTCGGTCTGTCGGTCTGTCTGTCTGTCGGTCTGTCGGTCTGTCGGTCTGTCGGTCTGTCGGTCTGTCGGTCTGTCGGTCTGTCGGTCTGTCGGTCTGTCGGTCTGTCGGTCTGTCGGTCTGTCGGTCTGTCGGTCTGTCGGTCTGTCGGTCTGTCGGTCTGTCGGTCTGTCGGTCTGTCGGTCTGTCGGTCTGTCGGTCTGTCGGTCTGTCGGTCTGTCGGTCTGTCGGTCTGTCGGTCTGTCGGTCTGTCGGTCTGTCGGTCTGTCGGTCTGTCGGTCTGTCGGTCTGTCGGTCTGTCGGTCTGTCGGTCTGTCGGTCTGTCGGTCTGTCGGTCTGTCGGTCTGTCGGTCTGTCGGTCTGTCGGTCTGTCGGTCTGTCGGTCTGTCGGTCTGTCGGTCTGTCGGTCTGTCGGTCTGTCGGTCTGTCGGTCTGTCGGTCTGTCGGTCTGTCGGTCTGTCGGTCTGTCGGTCTGTCGGTCTGTCGGTCTGTCGGTCTGTCGGTCTGTCGGTCTGTCGGTCTGTCGGTCTGTCGGTCTGTCGGTCTGTCCGTCTGTCGGTCTGTCGGTCTGTCGGTCTGTCGGTCTGTCGGTCTGTCGGTCTGTCGGTCTGTCGGTCTGTCGGTCTGTCGGTCTGTCGGTCTGTCGGTCTGTCGGTCTGTCGGTCTGTCGGTCTGTCGGTCTGTCGGTCTGTCGGTCTGTCGGTCTGTCGGTCTGTCGGTCTGTCGGTCTGTCGGTCTGTCGGTCTGTCGGTCTGTCCGTCTGTCGGTCTGTCGGTCTGTCGGTCTGTCGGTCTGTCGGTCTGTCGGTCTGTCGGTCTGTCGGTCTGTCGGTCTGTCGGTCTGTCGGTCTGTCGGTCTGTCGGTCTGTCGGTCTGTCGGTCTGTCGGTCTGTCGGTCTGTCGGTCTGTCGGTCTGTCGGTCTGTCGGTCTGTCCGTCTGTCGGTCTGTCGGTCTGTCGGTCTGTCGGTCTGTCGGTCTGTCGGTCTGTCGGTCTGTCGGTCTGTCGGTCTGTCGGTCTGTCGGTCTGTCGGTCTGTCGGTCTGTCGGTCTGTCGGTCTGTCGGTCTGTCGGTCTGTCGGTCTGTCGGTCTGTCGGTCTGTCGGTCTGTCGGTCTGTCGGTCTGTCGGTCTGTCGGTCTGTCGGTCTGTCGGTCTGTCGGTCTGTCGGTCTGTCGGTCTGTCGGTCTGTCGGTCTGTCGGTCTGTCGGTCTGTCGGTCTGTCGGTCTGTCGGTCTGTCGGTCTGTCGGTCTGTCGGTCTGTCGGTCTGTCGGTCTGTCGGTCTGTCGGTCTGTCGGTCTGTCGGTCTGTCGGTCTGTCGGTCTGTCGGTCTGTCGGTCTGTCGGTCTGTCGGTCTGTCTGTCTGTGCGCGTCTTTCTAGCCTCGTAATCTCAGTAATCGCTGCATGGATTTTGATGAAATTTGGGCAGCAATATGCTGTGAGGTCGTAGTAGGTAATGCTGCTACAATTTTGAAAATCGGTGCATTGGCGGCGGAGCAATTAGCAAAAAACGAAAAATTTCAAATATTCCCCAAACTTCGTTTTTATGCGTTTTAGGTGTTCCTGATCATTTTCTACTTTTTTTGTGTGGGGGTGAAAATTGGGGTGGTTGGGGGTTGGGGGGTTGAAAAAATTGAAAAATTTGTTGTATTCATAATAAAATGCCCACTGACCTGTGAAGGAAGACCTAGCGACATAAATAACTTTTTTAGGTCTATCTGAACATTGCCTTATGCCTATGATAGAAAACAAAGGACTTAGAATTTTTTCCGATGTATACATACGAGTATTGCTTTAGATCGTTCTGTATTTTATAATGTGGAAACTACTGAATTGATGTTAATGAAATTTCGGCACAGTATTACTACTTTGGCGCGGATGGAAAATGCGTCTGATTTTTAGAAATCTCAGTGGCGGCGCAGCAATATAAAAAATACCAAATGTATGAAAACAGCTCTAACTCCGTTTTTAGGCATTCTAGGGGTTCCTGATCATTTTCTACTTTTTTTTTGGGTGGGGGTGAAGTTGGAGTGGTTCGGGGGTGGGAGGTTATAAAACTCAAAAATTTGTTGTATTCATGATAGATTGTCCATTGACCTGTGAAAGAAGTACCTAGTAGAATAAAACACTTTTTTGCGGTTGGGCGAGCGATAATTTGGTTGCAAGGGCGTCTAGACTATAGCTTCATGCTATAAAATAATAAAACTGGTATCAACGGAATGTGTGTGAAGTACTGAGTCAATCTACTGACTACATTTTTTAGACTGGACATTGGACGGGTATCAATGGGACGAGACAAAAAAATGGTTATGGGAGGTATTTCCTTGAAAATCCAAAGGACTGACATTTCTAAAGGACATTCTTTTTGAGGCTCACTTATTTTTCTTGGCTCATTTTTTTACTCGCTAAATAGCATATATCATTATCATATTATTGTGCTTAAGAAGTTATGAGGATTTCAAAATAAAACGGGCAAAACAACTGTCAATATAAAGCAAACAAATTTTTTGGTATTGTTTTAATCATTTTTTGTTGGTAAAATGTGGTATATTTTCACCCAACTTTTGTTTGAGCACTATATGCTGGGACACCCTGTATAGTATAATAGACAAAAGGAGAATTAGGTTGCACGCTGATCTTTGAAAATACACTATGTAGCTGCCACACTGCCACTTCACTACCTCGCCACTTTGAATAGCAAACGCAACATAATAATCTCTGATATCTAAACTCTAGCGGCCAGTAACTTCCTTGCACGCAATTGGCGTATGAATTTCGTAGCAGACAAAGCCCTTCCATGAATAGGAACATAGAGTCGGCCTAGCAAACAATTTGTCTTTGATACGATCTTGTCTGCTAATGATGTGCATGCGAGGGCTCTTGATACTGATTGACTAGTAAGCGGATCAATTTGAATTGAAAACGGTATGTCAGTTGCAGTAGTTGCAGGTTGTATTGATAACCCTGATGTGCTTCAGTGGCGTCTATCTCCTTTTACCCTATAACTGGTTAAGGGTGCGAATATGTACAGGGTGACCTAATAAGAATGGATGTGCCGGCAATATCTCGGTAACCGTTAATCATATAACTTCGAGCAAAACATATTATTAGGTGAATCGGCTAAGAGAAATCGCTGGAAATTATTTTCAAGTCCCGCAAGTGGCCGCTAGGGGGCGCAACTGTAACGATCAATGAGAAAAACGGCTCTTTCTCAAAAAATTTGTAAGTAGGTATATTATAAATTCTACCATCATGTAGATAGGACAATTTCTGATTTTTTTTTTGTAAATAGTTTTTTGCTCTATCTTGTAAGATGTATCACGGAAAAAAGCAGACTTGAGTATTTTAAAACAATATTGTGTGTTATGATTGTTGGTGATTTTTCTACATTTTGTAAGGCATTTCCAAAAGATTGTTGAATAAAGTTTCATTGAGTGCATTCCTATTTTTCTGGGTAAGTACTAGTTTATTTATTTGGTATCACAGAATTACAGAGAGGCAGTGATAGAAGTTTCTAACTAAATGATGAAGCAACGATTGACGTGTGTTATTTTTGCAATGTATTTTGGTTTGAAGATACAAAGCTGTGTCCGCCAGTACCTATTGAACAGTTGTAGAAAAAATTTACGGGCGAAACTTTATATCGGAGATTATGCTAGAGTACGCAAATAAATGTAAATGATTGCGTAATGGCTACGTTTTAATGCTGTCGTTTGTCTAAAGATAATGCCAATATGGACGCTGCACCTACATGGCAGGGATAAATATAGGACCGTTCCCGTTCAGTAAAATTGTTGTTGTTTTTTCACATTTCTATGAAGGATTATTATTATAGCACATGAAATTATTTAAACATAATAGGCTCAAAATCGAAAACATCTGTATGTTATGCGGCGAAAGCTCACCGCTGTAACGTCGTAACGTCTTTCAAGTCCAGACAGGGATACAGGGCATCTTGATCTGTGTGGATATGAGGTAGTATTTATCTATACAGCAAATAGCAGCAGAACAGCAAAGTATTGATTTATGCCAATTTTTCGATGTTAGACTATTTTAGAATTTACTAATTTGAAATTAATTATACGGGTTGGACTCTGTGGCTTGAATGATGTGAAGATGGAAGAAATTATTAATTATTTATGTTATGTTATGATATTTTTATTTTTCAGTGCCACTGGACATCAAAACTATCCAGTCAATGATGATTATTAGCAAGTGAATATCATTGTGATCATACATAAATATATTCTAGTGTGATTATGTTTTGTATTTTTCTTGTGAACAGCTTACTTTATATGAAACTAAACCATAGTATACACGCCTCTTTTTACTTTTGCCTCCATAACTGCCTCACTCATTGAAGACCACATTTATTATGGATTATTGAACCCCAATTTTGTAGTATAATAGACTTCACAATATTGTTCAAAAATGTACTACAACAATGTGTTAAATAGTTTTATACTTTTTGTAAAATATTAGTACATTGTGAGAGTCGACTATTAATCTACAAATTGCTGCTATCCGATTGTTACAACATGTGCACAAAAAATCCAAAGGGGTCGCGGATAAACTCTCTTGGAGGTAGTAATATAGAACACAATTGTTGAGTCCACAGCTCCACAACTTAGTGTTACAAATATACACAAATTGTTATTGTCCCTATACCATCCACAACTTGTAGTGAAAATACCTACAATTGTGGAAAAAATTACAACAGTTTTCTTCACTATAGTGATGGGGGGATGTCCAAGAAGTTTTAATTCTAATGGTCATAACTTTGGTACGAATTGAACAAGCTAGATCTCGTTTGGAAGAGCTCTTCTTACCTAATAACCTGTTATATACAAGTTCTCCAAGTTTATCTTGACTTAGTAGCTACAGGGCGGTATTTGACATCATAACATTTATTACGCATTATTACGAAAAATTTAAATAGTATGCTATATATTTTTCAACATAGATGTATAGAGGACGAAATTCTTAGAAAGTCAGTGTAAGATTTAACTTCCTAGCTATTTTCAACCCGGAGATATCAATAAAACAAGTATTATGACAAGTGTGCTGTGAAATTCAGAAACAATTGCTGCCCTATAAGAATATAGCCTCCGTCACATCGTTTTAGTAATCATTCTATAGATAATACTGAAGTAACACCACTAGAAATCATATTTTAACTTTTCGAAATAATGGAACTTTTAAACGAAACAAACAAAAAGAAATTACAGTCATCATCACATCATATCATATTTGTTATTATTAAACGTCAATTTGAGCGGATCACAAAGTGTTACATGAACTACACAAGCAATGATAGTAAGAAATGTGAATAGATCTTAAAAATTAAGACCAATTAACAGCAAAATAAAGCAAAATAAGATGGTATAACAACAATGATAACAAACAAAAAATGCATAAACCTAATTAACATGCGCATATCATACCTATTGTCAGTGTTGCCTTAGATATTTAATAGCCTCCCTCGTTTTAGATGCAATTATGCATCCATTCACGCGTGGATAAACCTGCCAATTTGAGCATCTACAGCAACACTGAAAATAGGTTTAGTATACGCGTGTGAGTTAGGTTTGTGTATTCTGTCTGTTAACTTTGTTGTTATACCACGTTACTTTGCTTTATTTCCCTGTTAGTTGGCCTTAATTTTTAAAATCTATTCACATTGATTTTTTTTTACTATGTTTACTTGTTAAGTTCATATAACACTTTGTGATCAACTCAAATTGACGTTTAATGATAATGAAATTAACAATCAACTTTATACTGTAAAATATTTTTATTTGTTTCTTTTAAAAGTTCCATTATTATGAAAATTGAATACAGCACTTATTGGCGACTACTACGCCACCTGGTGGTTATTTTAGAAAGTCAAAATATGAATTCTAGTAATTTTACTTGAGTATTATCTATAGAATGATTACTAAAACGATGTGACGAAAGCTATATTCCTATAGGGCAGCAATTGTTTCTGAATCTCACAGCACACTTGTCATAATACTTGTTTTATTGATATCTCCAATTTGGAAATAGATAGCAAGTTGAATCTTGCACTGGCTTTTTAAGAATTTCGTCCTATATATATTTATGTTAGAATTTATATCGCATACTATTTAAAATTTTCGTAACGATAATAATTATTGTTATGATGTCAAATACCGCCCTGTACCTACTAAGTCAAGTTAAACTTGGATAATTTTTATTTTTATACAACAGATTATTAGGTAAGAACAGCTCTTTCAAAAAAGACTTAGCTTGCTTAATTCTGTCAACATGTACAAAAGTTATGGCCGTTTGAATAAATTTTTCTTTGACATTCCCCCACTAATACATCTTACAAGATAGAGCAAGAAGCTATAAACAAAAAAAATCAGGAACTGTCCTGTCTACATAATGGTAGAATTTTTTTAGAAAAAGCCGTTTTTCTGATTGATCGTAGCAGTTGCGCCCTCTAGCGGCCACTTGCGGAATTTGAAAATAATTTCCAGCCATTTATCTTAAACGATTTACCTAATAACATTTTTTGCTCGAATTTATATGATTAACGGATACCGAGATATTGCCGGCGCCGGCGTCCATTCTTATTAGGTCACCCTGTACATGGTAACCTCCCGAAATTTTCAAGTAAGTGGGATTTCGACCGTCGCGTCGCGCCGATTATTACATACATAAAAATGAATTCTCAGATGAAGAATATGTACTTTCATTTAAATATACTATATCTCCGTATATGCACAAAGCTATTCTTAAATAAAGAATGTGATATTTTTGATAATATAGAGTTATATTAAATAAATATTTTTAATTTAAAACTGGGAAAGTAAGAATACCGAAATCTTTAATCAAGCATATGATAATCTTGAAAACAAAACAATGAATATATCACTTATAAGAATACTACATTGACTGAAACATTTCATAGTCTTGACACAAACAGCTCAAGATTTTGATATCCTCGTAACAAGCATCTAAGGCCATCTGTATAACCATTCGGCAATTTTACGTTATATCTTATTTTTCCAAATTCATGCTGAAAAATACCAATTAGCACAGTATATAAAGAATATGTACTTCGGTACTTATGAACTACTTGTTTATATTCTATTCATAACTATACTAACATAAATATATTGTTATATTACATACTTACGAACATCTATATGAGGTCCCCACAGCCACAATTGCGCAAAAATCCTTTTATAAGTGTGTAACAATATAACACGCAGACACAGATAAAATTATGAATGACTTACAAACTACTATGCATGAGCCACGGTTATCATATTCTCAATAGTACTTCACAATTCTTAAGCTGTTTGTATCCTTGATCGAAGTTAAAGGAGCTCAATTGGAAAATATGACATCCTTACTAAAACTTCATGAAATACTTGTCGAGGAGCGCTGAAATTTCAGTTGCTTTGACATATAACAGATCGCTTAGCACGTATGCACGCTTCGACTGGTTGAAGCAATTTTGAGTTCGAACCGTCAATTGCCGATGTTGGTAGAAAATAAATAAATTGTAAATATGGAAAATAATAATAATTTATAGCAAATTCATACTAGTGTGTATTGTGCTATTATGCAGTATGAATTTCCACTCTCTCTGAGCTCCAGCAGAAAAGTTACAGTTTTATAAACTTCATGCTGGAAGTTTTAGCGCAAGGGGAAAATGTGTTCAACATTCGCTGGGCTTACCAAATGGCTATCCTCAGTCAAAATAAAGGTGAAAGCACTAGAACTAGAGCGACGTATTATGTTGCGTGGTAGTATGACGTCACGGAAGTGTTGTAAGCCTTTCTACCGAAAAGAAGAAAACCATAGAGTGAATAGGAAAGTCGAACCTGATACTAAGATATTGGGCTAGGCATCTAGCATTTATCATATGCCAGTTTAAGCGTATTTAGACAATTCACGGGGACTCCAATGGTGAGCAATCATAGGGGAGTCGTGATGACGCGTGGAGTTCATTTACTTCGGTGATGGTGGTGGATATTTCTCACATCGAAATGTAAAGTGTCATCGCTTGCAATCCCTTTGTACTGGATAATGTTCCTTTGTACACACTCACTATGCGAGATTTCTCGGTTAAAATTTGAAAATGCAGGGGTGCGGAGGTAGAGGTGGTAATTGAGTTGAGCAGTTTTAGGTTTATTGCGTACTCGAATCCAACTTATACTGAAATAGATGCAGAACGTTACTACCGCTCCGTAGATGTAGCTACCTTCAGAAAATAAGCTATGGAAATAATATTCTTTCAATGTAACCATGTACTGTTTTTATTTTCCTGCTTACATCCGTGTGGGGGCGGGTTAGAATATCTCCCAACGTATATCCTGCGTGTCGTAAAACGAGACTAAAAGGAACCGAACTACTGTCGGTATAAGCAGTATCCTCTTCTCAAACAACAGCTTCGGGTGGACGAGTTGAGAAGAGTCAAGACACCTTCTTGTCCTTGGGGTGAGAAATTGCCCCTAAAGCTGGATGAACCAGTTGATACCATCTGGTCAACGGCATGAGGATGCAGAAAGCAAATGGGAAACTACTGCATTAAAGATCTTAAAGATATCCCAAGAGAAACTCGCAAAATGTGTAAATGCATTTTACGAGTTCACAACATGTCTGTTAAGACATTGTGACTATGATGATACATCCGTATGCGGATTTCTCGGTTTAAATTCGTACTAGAAAATGTGGACTATTTCGACTTTTTCCGACATTTTCTGGTACGAATTCAACCATGTATTGCAGCACAAATAAAAATGGCAGATTTACATACAAAAATAATTCGATATCGCTATCGAAAAAGTTAGGAGGTTAGGCTTACCTGTGGTTCGTTGTTGAGCTTCTCGTGATGGTGGTCGTGAGATTGCAGAGATCGTCTGTGGACGTGCGGATGTTCAAATAGGTAGAAACCTTTGAGGCTGCCAATCTGAAATGAAGAATAAGGCAATTAAGCTAACAAGATCAAAATAAAATTCTATCAACTAGCCAAACATTGCGTATCACAAATATTACCATTTTTTTTTTCCAGGAGCCGTCCGACATTGCTGTCCCCGTCAATACTTAAGCCTTAAGGCCTATTGTATTATTGCTCCTCTCTTTTACAGTATCCACTCCAGCAATCTGGATCCCTGCATAAGTTTATGCAGTTTACCTACTGGTCCTGGTGCTGAGCCGTACTCCATTGGTTCTAGCTTGGTCTTCCCAAAGAGCTGTTGTCTCTTGTGATCTAGCGCTTCGCACTCACAGAGACCATGTAGGGCTGACTCGGTTCCTCTTCCACACAATCTGCAGTTGAGGTCTCCATTGTAGAGTCCCATTTTATTCAGGTGTTCCTTCAGGCCACAATGTCCTGTGAGGAGACCCGTCGTTATTCGGAGCTGATTTCTACTCATGGAGAGCAGTGTTTCAGCTATCTTCTTGCATGGAGCTTTAATGAATGTTTTTCCACGAACACATCCTGGCAACAAGTTCCACTGCTCCTTGTGCTGATGTTTCACCCATTCTCCCACCTGGTGTTTAATTGTGCTTTTAGGCACCCCCAGGGCAGGTTCTGCTCCAATGTATAGGACAGACGAGCCTAGTCTTGCTAGCTCGTCCGCTCTTTCATTGCCTCTTATACCTGAGTGTCCAGGCACCCACTCCAAAGTTACTTTGTTGTGTTCTGCCAGTCTTCCCAGTTCCTGTAAGCATTCCCAGACTAGAGCAGACGTAACTTTGGGCGCTTCTGGTGCCCTAAGTGTAGCCTGACTGTCTGTAAGTATTGCGATCCTCTTGTTTCTGTAGGATCGTTCATTATTGATCCTTGCACATTGCAGGATGGCGTACACCTCTGACTGAAATACCGAGGCGTATTTTCCTAGCGGAATGCTCTGTCTAGTTCCTCTTCCAAAGATTCCCGCTCCTGTGCCTTGCTTGGTCTTTGATCCATCTGTGTACCAGACTATTTCCATATTACCATTAGTTGTAGACCTATTATTGTTGGTATCTGGTATTTGTAACGACACTAATAATAGTAGTGACAGTAATATGCCTGTAATTCGCAGACTAATCCTCTATGACAAAAATTACGTAAGCACCATAATTCGTTAGAACTGGTTAAAAACTACTAAATCATAAATATAGAGATTATCAATCTTGAATCTTGTGAACCAAAAATGAATCAACTGAGTTACTCATCATTATAAGCTGAACTATAGGATTATAATATCGATTTGGTTTTTAGCTCCTAAAAAAGAAAATGTTGGAAACCGCACCCAATGAGCAAAAGCAGCCGTAATATGACTGAAAAAAAAGCGCAAATTGGTATTCTCTATTTAAACTATAAAAATGCCAGCGACGTCATAGTTACGTAGATGCGCATGTACGCATAGACAGCGTCGGCTATAAACAGTGGTATTGCGGATATCAAATATTTTAGTGTTTAATTTTTTCCTTATTTTAAATCGCATAGAAAGATTTATTTTCATAGACAATTTGTTTGGTCAACTAATTAATTTTTCCATAAAATGAGACAAAACAATGGGGGTGCGTGAAAAATTTTAGTAATAAACGTCTTACCCATCCTAAGCAAGTCACTATGTCTCTCAAATGAGTAATTTTTATATAATATATAAAGCGTTTTTTAAATATTATCCTCTAACAGTACAAAAGCGGTTTTTTGTATGATATGAATGTCGTCAAATGCTAACTGTTTTTTATTCTGCTTGAAGTCACACTTGAACTGATTTACTCCGAAATTTAAGCAGTTTAACTAGAGATACGCTTCACTATTAGAATTAGCTGAATCATAAGATGTACTAATGAATTGCACCTTGGAACTGGATATACTCGACTGTGCTTGAGCATCTTCAACAGTAACATTTTCTGGATGTTTTGGCATTAAAATATTAGATTAGTATAATATTAGTTTTTTGGCACTTAAAATACATTCATAATAGTGCTACATCGTTTATTGTATCTGTGAAAATATATTAGAAATTAATTTAGAGAATATATTTTAAAAAAGGTATGTTGCTTTCCTTAAAATTATTTTCGCGGCAAAAGTAGTGTTAAGAACAACACGTCATTTTAATTTCTTCAAACAAGTGAACAGTAAAACCGCTGGCCTCTGATTTCCTCTAGCACAAAACTAACCTCACACTTAGCTAGCCTCGCGCTAGATCAGTTTCTAGTCTCGCGATTTTTGTATAGTTGAATAGCTATTTACCTATAAATTCAGGGTTATTCACGTTATCCGACATGGAGAATTATGGCTAAACTATTTGATAAAAAAGAAAATAATAATTTCGGATGGATAGAGACTCATAAAGACTACATTTCAAAAATATTTTCATGTTATACAGGGTGTCCCAAAAGCAGGAAATGTATCAAAGTTATGTTTTTTTAAATGGAACACCCCATATATCATTGCATATTCCGATTCATTGGTGAATTCTATTGTGACTTTATGTATCATACATGCGAACCGTTTAGGTGTAAATCACCATTTTCGGTATAAGTATATATCAGGAAAAAATTGAATATCGCAGAGATTATAAAATCTGGAAGGCTGTGACTTTGCCGTATTGCTAAGCATAAAATCTGAGACTGTGAAATTTAAATTACGTTTATGCTTGGAGAAATCGGTCGATTAGTTAAGGAAACTTCGATCAGCGATAACTTGATTTTTTCAAATGGGAATGCCTAATTTTTTTTATACGGTTAAACGTAGAATTTGATAACCTTTATAATGATATAAGGTTGTGAATATCAATCCCTGGTAGTTCTCATTTAATTTTAAATTTTCAAACAAATCAGCGTTTTTCAACTTTCCTACCTATAAGCAACGTAGCAATCCATGAAATATAAACAAAAACCTGTTCAGGTAGAAGAAAACAACTAACTTAGCTGAAATATACACACGAATTAGACTGAAGGGACTAGATTATAAAAATTACTCACAACAAACAAAGTCTAACCAGAAACAACGGCGGTAACATAACTTTGGTCAAAGAGAAGTTGGAGTATGGCAGATATGGATTTTTTCACGGCCTACTAGCTACTGCAATGTACTAGAGATTGGCAATTTCCAAAACTATCAAAAATTATGAAATAAAATAAAAACTACTAGAGAATGTTGTAGGCAGTTTATTATTTTCATAATAAAATTTCACATTTAATGATATAAAAAAGTATGCAATTCTGTCAAAACTCAAGTCAAAAGTACCTTTCACTGGTGTTCTTAAAATTCTTCAGTACCTATTAGCAAGATCGCAGAAAATGAAGAATGAATTAAAATTTGTTCAAACTATGAAACATAACTTAAATGGCAGAAAATTTAAATCTGATTTGTCAATATTCCTTTTTTGCAATATTGCTAATGGATATTGAAAAATAGCAGGGCTTCAGTAAGTGGTATCGACTTTGACGCAAATTAGTACTTTTTTACACCATTACATATGATTGATAGTTGCGTGCTGGAGCAACAGTCGCTGGTTGTTCTTGTTTCATATCAGGGTTTTTAATTATCTTGGAAATTTTTAACCTCTCGTAAATTGCAGTAGCCAGTAGACTGTAAAAAATATCTATTACTGCCATACTCCAGCATCTCTTTGACCTTAGAGATGTTATCGCAGTTGTTTCTGGGAGAGTTGATTTGTTGTAAGGAATTTTCATAATCTTGTCCCTTTAGTCTAGTTAGTGTATATTTTTCAGCTAGGTTAGTTGTTTTCTTCTACCTGAACAGGTTTTTGTTTATATTTCATGGCCTGCTACGTTGCTTATTGGTAGGCAAATTGAAAATCGCCGATTTGTATGAAAATTTAAAATTAAATGAAAACTTCCAGAGATCGATAATCATAATCTTATATTATTAGAAAGGTTATCAAATTCTACGTTTAACCGTATCAAAAAAATTAGACGTTCCCACTTGAAATAATCAAGTTATCGCTGATCGAAGTTTGCTTAATTAATCGACCGATCTCTCCAAGCAAAAACGTAATTTAAATTTCACAGTCTCATCAAATCTGACGCATTTTATGCTTAGTAATACGGCAAAGTCACAGCCTTCCATATTTTATAATATCTGCGATATTCAATTTTTTCCTGAAATCTACTTATACCGAAAATGGTGATTTACACCTAAACGGTTCGCTTTAGGTCCCATGTACGATACATAAAGTCACACTAGAATTCAACGAGGAATCTGAATATGCAATAATATATGGGGTGTTCCATTTAAAAAAACCTAACTTTGATATATTTCGTGTTTTTGGGACGCCCTGTATAACATAAAAATATTTTTAAAATGAGTCTCTATCCATCGAAAATTATTATTTTCCTTTTTATCAAATACTTTAGCCATAATACTCCGTGTCGAATAACGTGAATAACCCTGTTTATTTCTGAAGGTTTCTAAACTATACTGAGGTCTTGATATTAGTAAATAATAATTAGTAAACAGATCTGTTCGCGTCTCATGAGATTTCAGAACATCTATACTTGGACCATAAACACCTAAATATTAGGTTGATAAACAATCTACTCCAAACGATAGATCAAGACTGGGATATTCTGAGGCAAAAGCTCTAAACTATTTACGGACACTCACTGCATTTCAGCCTTCGTCATAGTATTCGATTATTTATTACTACAACCAAATTCTGAGTCAGTGGTAGGCTTGCAAAAGCTACAGCCGATAACGGCGAGAAAAAAGATCATTGTTACTTAGCTGTTACGGCTAGGCCTAATATTCTCCAATTACTAAACGCTCAAAGCATACTAAACATATTTCTAGATAATAAGAAAGGGCAGAACATATAGAATCAACCTTATTCACTCAATACCTCCCTCATATTTTCTTTATGCAGGGCCTACTCCGGTACAGTTGTCGCCTTACCAAAGTATCATTGTCCACTAGAATCAAGCTTATAAACTCCCGTCGTAGGTAGGTCTTCATCGAAAAAAAAAATATCTAGCATCTATTGGTTAATTTTGTTATCAAAATCTGATTTTTTTTAAATCTACTGTTTTTAAAATCAGGGCCCTAATAGGTGAGTGCCTAGGTAATTTAATTAGATATGTTACTTGACATATTAATGTATAATATTTGCACTAAGGTACAGCACAAAGGTAGCTGTTTCTAAATAATAGTGCCCACAGCTGCCTTTGCAAGAAGCGCTTGTTTGAATTATTGTACATATTACCAAGATCAAATATCTCCAGGCCAATAGAAAGTGATAACAAAAGACATGTATATTACTTCATTGCAATTTGATATCGATTGAAAGAGAGGATGACCACGAATCATTAATACACCAAAATATTATGTTGAATAACAATCTATTTCAAACAATAGGCCGAGACTGGGGTATTCTCATGCATAAGTTCTGAACTATTTAACCCTTCGTTAGTCGCGTGAGCTACACTGGCAGACCGCGCGCATTTATATATGCACCAACCCTCTATCCCACAGGTGGCTCTTGAGTCCGTTTCAGTACCTTTCGACAATGTTCCCAACTAAAAGCTCAGTTGATCTGCTGTATTTATAGTGAGCTTATCGCAAGGCTATTAGCGCCGAAATACGACTGGGCTACAATCGTAGACCGCGCGACTAAACGCGCTACAGTTCAGCGTCGATGCAGTGTTTCCTGTTTGTGACTTTTTCCCAAAAAGATAGGTTTTAAAAGTTGTTTAGACACATTTTCATCATGGTAAGTGTTACTGTAGCTACAAGGTGGCTTAGGTGGGCCTTTCCCCCAGAAATCAGAAATATATAATGCGACATCCAAAACTTCTTCTGTGGTTATATTTGAGACACATTTCTCTCATTTAGCCGGTAAATTAAACCACAGTTGCTTGAAATAATACTGTTTATTGACGTTTCGGCTGCTTCCACAGCATTACTCAGGGTACAAAATTTGGCAAATAACATTTCTGAAATTTGCATCATCTTCTATGACCTAATCAATATCAGTGAAAAAAATGCACTTTGCGTTTATAAGGCTAATCATCCTGAAGAACAAATGAACAGATGTAACTTTTTAGAAAACATAGCATGGGAGCTCATTAAACCGCAAATTGAATATAGATCTATAATTGACACATTACCGGTTCAACTAAGAAGGCGAACACAGGCTCCTCTGGCAACCGAGAAAAAGTATCCTAGACCTCCTCAAAATCGACCGAGAAATCTCGTTGGACGTTGCTCATATTGTCCTCGAGTCAGACACAAATCAGCAAGCAAGTTTTGTGCAAATTGCGGTGAATACGCTTGCATAGATCACATCCAAGATCTGTGCGTTGCATGTGTAGAAAAATAAAAATCGATTTATTTGTACCACTTTTTTTGACAAAGTACTGATCAGAGCTGTGCTTTTCTAATTTTTTATTTGCGTCTATATACAGGGTGAGTTTTTAGTACCGGCTCGGTCGATATCTCCACTACTGTAGAAGATATTGAAAAAAGTTGTATATAAAAGTTGTAGCCACGGATATGCCCCTTACTTAGAAAATATTTTGATTTATACAGGGTGATCCATAACTACGTGGTGATGCAAACATGAATTTTTTTAAATGAGACACCCTATATATTATTCCATATACAAATTCTACTAATGATTTCCGTTCTTCCAATTTAGGGTATTGTTTCATTATACAGGGTATTTCAAAAGTTATGACCATTTTTATCTCCAAATCGCTATCAAATGAACGCACTGTATATTAAAAAGTGATGAATCAAAAATTATATTTTTTACACAGATGGATAGGAAATATCATCTAGTTTTGAAATCGGCTATAAAAAAGCCCGCAACGCATATTCGTATACAGGGTGATGTAGAATGCAAAATCCAGATTTTCTCTTCTTTTTCAAATGTAACGCGCAATATTTTATTATACCAAAGAATTACTTTTAATATGTTCTTTCATCTTTGTATAACACTTGTTGTACCTACGTCCATCAGTTTCCGAGATATTTCGATTTTTCGGTAAATTTAAAATATAGCTTCTATTTGTGTACTGAAATTTATTTATTTTGAGAAAGTGCTATCGAATTTGTTTTTTATTTAACGAACAACTAAATTATAAGGTCATGATAGCATTTGATGAAGTCAAAACCCTAAATCATCGAGATAATAAAGTCAAGTATGCTGAGGAAACAATTTTGTAGGCGTGATGCATAATTATCAAGCAGATTTATCAGATATGCTGCTGCTGCTGTTGACGACTTTCATAACCTGCTCAATAATTCAGTACTGTGTGAAAAACGAGCTTTAAAAATTAATTTTTCCATTGAGGATATTTAGGAGAATCTTTGAGAAATTGCCTACTTGCCTCTAGACTATATCAACTATGAACAGCAATATCCAGAACGGAGGCACTCTAAAACTAATGCGTTAGAAAGAATGAGGAATCGTTTTATTTAGACCGTGGTCGTTTAATATTTCATAGCCTACCTGATAGATCTGCTTGATAATTATGCATGACGTCTATAAAATTGTTTCCTCAGCACACTTGACTTTATTATCTCGATGATTTAGGGTTTTGACTTCATCAAATACTATCATGACCTTATAATTTAGTTGTTCGTTAAACAAAAAAACAAATTCGATAGCGCTTTCTCAAAATAAATAAATTTCAGTACACAAATAGAAGCTATATTTTAAATTTACCGAAAAATCGAAATATCTCGGAAACCGATAGACGTAGGTACAAGTGTTATACAAAGATGAAAGAACATATTAAAAGCAATTCTTTGGTATAATAAAATATTGGGGGTTACATTTGAAAAAAAGAGAAAATCTGGATTTTGCGTTCTACATCACCCTATATACGAATATGCGTTGCGGGGTTCTTTTATAGCCGATTTTAAAACTAGATAATATTTCCTGTCCATCTGTGTAAAAAATATAATTTTTGATTCATCACTTTTTGATATACAGTACGTTCATTTGACAGCGATTTGAAGATAAAAATGGTCATAACTTTTGAAATACCCTGTATAATGTAACAATACCCTATATTGGAAGAACGGAAATCATTAGTAGAATTTGAATATGGAATAATATATAGGGTGTCTCATTTGAAAAAATGCATGTTTGCAACACCACGTAGTTATGGATCACCCTGTATAAACAACCATATTTTCTGAGCAAGAAGCATATCCGTGGCTACAACTTTTATATACAACTTTTTTCAATATCTTCTACAGTAGTGGAGTTATCGACCGAGCCGGTACTAAAAACTCACCCTGTATTTCTAATGTAAGAAGTGTGAAAATTGTCGCTTGTACCTATAAGCAAAAATAATAAGATTCAACTAAATAACTACATGTAAATAACGGTATAAAAACTACGTTCATATGCGTTTCTATTATAATCTCCTTAGTTTTATCATTTGGAGTAAATATTTCAATTGTTTATATAACAAACACCATGAACTGAATTAACGTGCAGAAATTGTTTTTCCCAAAACTACTATGAGTAGGATATCAAAACTAAAACATGGGCTACATATGTAGACCACGCGACTAAACTCGTCACTCGAGTACACGCGACTAATGGAGGGTTAAGGACACTGCATTTCGGCCTCCGTTATAGTATTTAATTTTTACATCCAAAGTCTAGTCAGAGCTGTAAAATCGGTCGCAAGATCCGACCTTTTGGAGTCATCGAGGGAGGGAGGCTTCATAACGTCCCCAGTCTATGAATAGGCAGGCTTGATAGGTATCATTAATGAAGGCCAACTTCTCTCTCTGTTCCTCTATCTTCAGATTGAGCCATTTTCCATTATTATTCCGATGGCAAATGGGCAAAAGACAGAGATAAGGTGGAACGGTAGCAGATACACTCTCGGCATAATGAAATTATTTCCAGTAGAACAGCTATTTTAAGAGCGATTAGTATTCCTCGTAGTGAGATCCAATATATTTTATGTAGGACAAAATCTGTAATGGTGATAAGGGCTTTGCCTGATTATGAAATTAGAAATACTGAATATCTTCCAGTTTTAAGTTATAAGCTTGATCAATATGCAAAAATTCGATTTTTTTGACACTCTAGCTGTCTATCTGCAAGACTTCTTGGATCATATCAATACAAACAATCATATTATAAGACGATCTTTTTCATAATTAACTAACTACCCCTAATGAGCGAATACCTGAAAACAGATTAACGATGTTTCATATATATTATAATATATACAGGGTGGTCCACTTTTCAGGATACAATACCTTAACACTCGATAGAAAAGCAGGTTTTAGGTGAACATTTCATATATCTAAACATGGTTGCATAACAGCGTCGTTTTAAAGATACACGGTGTCAGAGTCTGAAAAAAGTGGATTTTTCAATAATTTCTTAAAGATCATGGAGCCAATTTTTTTTTATTCGGCAGAGTTGGTCACTACAATCAGACCCTAAGCCAGCACTGTCTAGAAGATAATTATTATTTTCAGTGCCGTTCTGGTTGGCATAGCAGTCCCACGATTAGTATTAGCAAAAAATATAGGCCACTGACTGAAAAAAATAAATGTAATTTTTCTGATCAAACATACGAAAACACAACTTTTTGATGCCAATTCGTATTTCACTTTAATTTTGTTCTTCTTATTGATAAGCTGTAATACCAAGCGCGTATTTCTGACTCAAATTCTATAGTTAGCAAAAAACGAAATAATTCAAATATTCTGAAAACTTCGTTTTTAGGCGTTTAAGGTATCATTTCCTACTTTTTTTTAAGGGGAGAAATTTGGGGTGGTTGGGAGGGTGGGGGTTGTAAATTTGAGAAATTCGTTGTATTCGTAGTAGACTGTCCACTGACTTGTGAAGGAAGACCTAGCGACATAAATAGCTTTTTTAGGTCCATCCGAAAATTGCCTTGTCTATAACAGAAACAAAGGATTTTTTTCTGATGTAAACATACGAATATTGCTTTAGATCGTTCTGTATTGTGTAACCTGGAAACTGTTGATTTGATTTTGATTAACTTTTGAAACAGTACCGTGGCGGGGATGACAATGCGTATGGTTTTTATAAATTGTGCCAGTGGCGGCGCAGAACTAATAGAAACACTAAAAATATAAAAACAACTTCGTTTTTAAATGTTTGCGCTATCAGGATCACAGGAGTGTAAGGCGGTATAAAATATGCGATTTTGTGCAAGGCGGTATTACTGAGGATTCAAATTTGCGCCATCAGGATCACAAAAATGCAAGGAGATATAAAACAGGTGGTTCTCCGGATCAGGATCAAAGCACTACAAGGAGGTATAAAATAAGCGATTCTGTGGATTCAAGTTTACGCAGAAACAAAATTGCAAGGAGGTATCCACGTGCAGTTTTCTTTGTATCTATTTTTGTATCTTTGTATCTATTGTTTCGCTTGCTGTTTATGTTGCCTATAACATGCAGATTCGAATACGCCTCTACCCGCCTCAACAATGGTTACGTTTTTTGTGTGATCGCTGAGAAGTTTCAGAAAAATGAGTTGTAGAGACGTAACTGAGAATAATATTGGCTTGGTATTATTCTTAGCTTGGTACGGGGTATCCTACAGAAAATTCGTTAGACCAGAATATGACCAGCAACCTCAAGCGCCTAAAAACGAAGATTGACGTGTTTTTATATTTTTAGTTTGTTATATTATTGCTGCGCCGCCACTGACACGTTTTCTAAAAACCAAGCTACAACCAAGCGTTTTCCGTCCTTTCCACGAGAATAATACTTTGTTGAAATTTCATTAAAATCAATTTAATAGTCTCATTACACAATACAGAACGATCTAACCCCATACTCAAATGTTTACATCTCAAAATTCTAAGTTCCCCGGTTTCTGTAATAGGCAACGCAATGTTCGGATGAACCTAAAAGAGTGTACTATGCCGCTACGTCTTTCTTTCACAGTTCGATAGACAGCCTATGAACAAATTTTTATTTTTAGTATTATTTATTTAGTATTAAGCCAACTGACTGAAAAGCAACTCATTGAAATGAGGTATGTGGGAATCACTTGGAAATCAAAGAAAACAGACTGGAGCGTAGCTTAGCGTCGAGTAACCCAGAGCGTTCGTTTCAGAAGTCAAGCGTGCCTAAATGAAAATGCCGGACATTTTGAAAATTTCGCTGATTAATTTAGATACTAAATAATCACACTTTTTTCATGTAAATTACATTTAAGTAATAATCTGTACCGAAGTCCAATAAAGACAATGTGTATACCAAATTCTCGTTTATTTCAAAATTAGTCGTAATAAAAAAGCCTATTTCGTCGATGATTTTGGTGCTACATAAACAAATTGCATGTCGTTAGACAGGAAACATCCTGATAAACATTAAACTGTGTTTATAAATAGGCACTAATATGACTTTTTTCCAAATTATTTGCAAGTAACCAAAACAACTGCATTACAATTTTTTTTAAGTTTGGTGGATTTTTTTAGCCTTAGAAATTGTCAAGTATTATCTTTTTTTGCTTTAGTTGATATGCCCAGTCATTCCCCCATAAAACGGGTCCAAAAACATGTGAATCGCTCGATAATTAATCAAGATATGGCATTACAACTGCGTGAACACATGGCGCTGTGATACAGAAGTCATAATACAAAAAGGCCTATTCTGTCGAAAATGTTCATGCTACATACACGAATTGCATGTGGTTCGACAGGAAACATCCTGCTAAACATAAAAATGTCTTAATAAATAGGCATTAATACGCCTTTTTTTTCAAATTATTTGCAAGTAACCAAAACAAGTGCATTACAAAAAAAAAATGTTTTCAGTTTGGTGAATTTTTTAGCCTTAGAAATTGTCAAGTATTATCTTTAGTTGATATGCCCAGTCATTCTCCTATAAAATGAGTCGAAAATTCCGTGAATCGGTCAATAAATAATCAAGCTATGGCGCCACAACTGCGCGAACCCATGGAGTCGTGATACAAAAATTGAAAATGTAATAAAAAATTAATTAAAAGGTCGACTCCATTTTTTTCGCATGTTTTCTCGATAACTTTAATTGTATTTTCATACCTCAAAGTTTGTCGGCATGATAGTGGAACACATTGTATATCATAATCTAATGCCTTTAAGGTACATTGGTTTTATTTTTTGTTAATATCTCTGTTTGTCACGCGTGTGTCAGATTGTCAAATTTATTTGCCTTGCCTGAAATTTTATACGAAACTAAGCAAGATCATACTGGTTCAACTTTTTCTTTCTTTTACCATTTGTACAACACATTTATTTGCGTGTTATGCGGCCTTAAATAAACGATTTTTGCGAAAACTAAAACCTGTAGCCTTATTTGGAAACAAATTGTTTGCAAATTTGATGCAAAATTTCAGGACAAATGTGACATCAAGTCACACGACTCTTACCGAGAATATGTTCTATTGCGTTCCTTTACTCACATTTTACACAACTACTGGTGACAGCCGCAATGTGAAACACTACGTTTTCAACAACAAAAACCCAAAAACAATAACCCAGAAAATGTGTGGGATAAGCCATGTGGAACAAACGGATCATCAGCACGCACATGGCATGCACCGAACGAATAAAGCCTTTCAATGAACTAGCAGCCTAAAAAAATTCACCATTCCCCTTCGTACGCGCTCAGCGTCCCATTCACAATCAAAATAAAAAATCTACGCTAACATACCCTGTTCGCGGATAGGTAAACGAAAACCGTGTTTTCTAGATCGATGTCCTGTGTCAACTTGTAAACCGTCACATCCCCCACTAATAAACCCGTAGGAAAACCGGGAACGAAAATAAAAAATCGACTTTGTTTTCCTGACAGTTGGGGAAAATCAGTCAGGGCGGAATGCAGGGGCGTAGAAGAATAGTTAGATGTTATTTTTTCGGCTCGGCATATAAGATAATCTGATCTTCATGTACTACTACTACTAGTAGAAACATAGTAATCAGTGGCAGCTTCTAAATTTTTGAAAGGGGGGGCGCAAAATTTAAAATAAAAAAAACTAGTTATACGAGAGTCTTACTTGAGTTTGTTGAGGCTGCAGCAATAAAAGTTTTCATTTTCCACAAACAGTTGTTGATAATTTTTTTTAGCTTGTGTCACAAAACGTCACTTTTTAAGAACTGTTACTAATCGCTCATCAAAAAATCTTATTTATTAAGAGCTTTCTACTTATCATCCCGCGTAATCAGGAGAAAAAAGTCATCTAGCTTGGGAGTCGTCCTCCGAACCCCTGTATCGCAACGCCACAGCACAACCTATTGAACCAAGCCTAGTCTACTTCATTTTGTCAAAACATTTTACATTATTAGTACCTACTTATCTTTTGTAATGCTATGTAGGACTTGCTTAATTTTAATTTTGTCCTCTAAGGAAAATTAGCCAAAGTGCATCTCAAGCAACGCTTATCCTTTCATCCATTTTAAGTAATGGGTTAGTACCGAATCACCCACCTATGTGAACAAACAAGATGACTGAGGAGCGTATGTGACGCGGCTTTCCGGCTATTCCTGGCCTAGCCATTTATGTCATCCATACCCATAATCCTTAAGGTTTCATTGGACATTTTCAAAGTCGACTGACGTTCGATTGACCAATAGGAGCGCTCCTAAGATGCGATTGACCAATAGGAGTGCTCTTGTGCCGCTACACTTTTCTTGGCCTGGTTCAAATCACGTGACACAGCCTGGTTATAGTCGGATCAATGTGTACCGCCCACAGCTTAGGCAACTGGCTGCAGCTAGAACTATATACATACCTTCTAAAAATTATTTTTCTATCTTTTGCTGAGGGGGGGGGGGGGGGCTACATTGAGCCTTAACGAGGAACTGTCCCTGATAGTAATTATTAAAGCATTTATAGATTTTTGTCTTCTTTAATATACCCAGACAGTAGAGTGGTATCCATAAGATCCAGACAACCAACAAGTAAACTGTAAATCAAACGTAAAGGAAAGGTAAGCCTATCATTGAACAAAAAGCTATTTTTTTCTCGTCTAGTGCAACGACAATCCACTCTTTATTTATAACAAAAGATCGACCTGCAATAGTAACAGCTAGAACCAGAATTCTTCAACATGCAAGAGACGTTCAGTTTACTCAAAATTCCTAAATAAGCCTAACGTTTCTTAATAAAATGTCTAAAATCAAAATATTGCGTGTTATATACCAAGTACGTATAAATCGATTTCTATCTTTTTATCGTGAAAAGGCAGAAGTATCTAGTCCATATTTTTTAGCTTCCTCCATGTTAAATCCTAGTAGGTTTGCCAATTTTTGCCAAGTATCGTGAAAAGGCAGAAGTATCTAGTCCATATTCTTTAGCTTCCTCCATGCTAAATCCTAGTAGGTTGCCAATTTTTGCCGAGTATCTTGTAAATAGTTAAACTTCGTTTTACTCACAACACGGTATTGTTAGATTGAAATGAACCATTGACGAACACATGGAAGATGCGTCCACTTATATAAACCGAATGAAAGGCAAAAAATAACCCTTCTACTAGCTTGCAAATGTCAGGCTTTTGTGACTCAGCCGAAATATCACCAGTTAAGGGTCTAACTTATAGCGCGCGCAATTGAGAATCCAAGAAAATACGTATTCCTGTATTAGCGAGGAGGCGTGGCCACCTGTTCCATTTCTCCAGTACGTGTATCTAAAATGAGGGAAGGTAAGACCAAAAGTCCAAAGGTAAGGCCCAAAGGTCAACATAAAAATAAATTTCGCATTTAGAAGCTGATGACGTTACCTTTAAACTTACACTAAAGGTTCAAAAAGCACATTAAAGAAGGAATATTGCGCGATGTCACTTCGGTGGCCTTGTTTTGATATCGTGTTTGATTGTTAAATTACAGACATTTGAAGAATGTACGATTTTGCATTGCGAGTTTTTTTGTACACCAAAAAAACTTAAAAAAATGCTCGGAGATGTCATTCATTAAGGTCTTAACTACCACCTTGCAAAATGCTGTGTATGTAGTTCGAAAAACAAGTGAGTTCTATTCGAAATGGGAATCCGTGTTTTACATGGCAAATAAACATGTATAAATGCGTGTACCCGGGTCCCTTAATCATTCACGATTTGAAAAATCATATAGTACGACTACTGTTCTTTTTAATGTCCCAGATAACATCATAAGGGCTCTGATTCCATTAATTTTCTTAAAGGTTTCGTCAAAATCGATCCCAGAGTCATATGTGCCAAGCTGAAGTTCTATGGTGTTGACCAAGATGCGGTAAGGATATTTAGGTGTTACTCTCGGTGTTACTTAACGGACAGATCTTCGGTGTGTGTCATTGCCTGGGATATTCTCAAATGCACATCGGCTTGTCTCAGATGTACCTAAAGGTGCAATAACCAAATCTTCATTAATTTTAATAGATGTAACGGGCATACCAAAACATATTCAACATTCTATGCTGCAGTCATATGCAAACGACAGTGAACTACTACTTTTTTGCACGGTGATGATCTTCCTAATGCCAAAAGGGACCTTGACTCAATTTGTGAGCAGTCGACATAAAACAGTCTACCTAGTTATTACTGCTAATAAGCCATCGGTCATTCTGTTTTGTCAACATTTTGGCCAATATTTCCTGAAAGCTAGCTCAAGGCTAAAAATTGATAGGTACCATTTTTTGAAAGTGTTAGGTACATTGGAATAACTGAAGATCAAAATTAGCCGCTTGGAAACAACTAAGTAAGCTATTACAAAGAAACGACAACCTTTTTAGAAACTTGAATACTACCGAAAGTTAGCTAAATTTTAAAGTGTATTAAGTCGTAGTAAAGTCGTATTCTTGTGAATATTTTGTATTCTATAATTTCAACTACTCCAACATAGTTTGATTATAATGTACTTCGTCGTAATATAATAGTTGTACAAAATACCTGCATACGTTCTAATTTTACATTGAGATTGAGTTGGTTTAAAATATATGACTCAGTTAAATATAATCCCAAGTAGCATTTTGTTAAAATAGTCCACCTCCCAAGAGAAATTAACCTGTATAAGTCAAATGTTAGTAACTGTATACTTAATTAATGTTCATAAATTCAGAATGTCTTGGAGCGTTCAAATCATTGACGAAAATTGGTCGAAATGTACCTAATTAGTGTTCTAATAGTCAGATGACGAAAAGGTCGAAACAATTGGTTCAGAATTACAAGAAATACACCTAATTATATTAACCAAAAAATCTTTGTCTGCAAACATCAATGCAGGGGTAATAAATTACCTAGCACTAACCTAGAATATGTCCTCAAAGTTAGGGATTTTTTTGGGCATTTTAATAGGGAAAAATTACCTTATTTATTACCTACAAAAACTTCTTGGCAGTTAGCGACATAAAAAGGAAAAAAAGAGGTTGAACTGTTCACTAAATGGCCTTCCTAAGTGCCATGAGGTTACAGGGATATTTTTAGTAGGTGTATTATCCTAATTTTAACTTTGGCACTAACTTTGAGGGCAAAAACTCTATTTCTATAGACCTATAACAACAAATGTCTTGATGGAAGTTAAAATTACTTGGAAATACTCGCACAAAGTTGAAGTGCCCAAAATTGCCCTTCATGATACCTACTTTCCCCACTATGTATGCCTACTGTATCCTACACAACGGCATTATCCGATATTTTGCGCAGTTCAAGTTATAAGCTGAAACGACCTGAGGTTTATAGGCATACATCACAGTATTATAGAGTATAAAACAATATAGCAAAAAGAGGCACTGCTGTTACGGAAAATAGTTTTAGTCTTTGCGCAAGTTATTCAACCAACAATGAGCCATTACCCTCATGAAATGATCTTGATCATATTCAGTCTCAGAACGTGACATAGATAAGTACTGATGAAGTCTTAAGTGATTGGGTACAACTCTTGATCAACTGAGGATGTTGGCTTTAAAATATAAAATAACTATAACTGCAGTTGGAGAGCGGTTAACAATTCTTAGAGCTCATGGTAGACATGTGCTGCCAAAAGATGGAAGGACCTGGGACTACTTTAAACAATTTAATTTTGTTGAATGCATGAATCAAAAATAAACAAAATATGACGAACCCCATACTGAATTATCGAACAGGACCCTAGTTTCGCCTTAAAATAGACTTTGACCTTAAAGTAATTTTTTAGTCTAAAATAGGGAAACTTTGCCCTCGAGGTTGAAAATGTACCTCTGCTTCGACATCATTATGGAAAAGATATGCTATTGGTTAAAAATGGTGGCAATAAATCCCTATAGGTCAAAATTCTAAAAGCAGACATCTTTAATTCATATTTAATCATATATAAATTCCTATTTCATCAAATATGCTAGATCAGTCCTTCTAATAAACAAAACACATGAAAAAAATATGCTGTTCCAACCGCGCCAGAAGATACATGTTTATAATTTGAGGTTATATGGGTTTCAGAATACGTCATTAAAAAAAATTTACTAAATTTGTTAAAAAAGCTCATTTTTAAGGCGCCTTAATTTTGTGTAACTATTATGTCCACATTCCACGAAAAAGTTCATTCCGCATAGAACCTTTATTTTCAAGTAACCAAAGAACACAGTTGAAAATCAATCCACTATAGGTATCACCATTATCACCATTCAACTGTTTATGAAGACAGCACCATATCTATACAGGACAGGCAGATTGCCACATTATAATCCGTAGTTCCATGTTTATGAAAGAAAAGATCGGAAGTATCATGTTTTCTTTGTTGTTTCTAAAAGTGATAAATTTACGTCAGATTTAGGTTATACTATAGGGATAATGTCGACGATTTTACCTCAATATGACCTAAATAGCTGTAGAATGTCTACATGTTATTCTCGACGTATTGGTTATAAATTCCTCTTCGACCTCATTTTGACCTCTAAATTACTTTAGTTTTATTCCCCACTTAAGGAAAATGTTGAACAGTTAGAAGTAAATAATCCTTGTTGAAATTAGTCATGTAACCTGTACGGTGGTCGATGTGAGGTAATTTTAACTTAGAATGCTTGTTGGGATGTTCGAACCTTTAGTGATCAATAACTTACTGGAACTCATATAATTATACATATATGAAGTTGATTTTGGAATATAACATTCATTAAATACTTACACAACTATACCTTATTAATAACAATGCCTCTTCATAACTCTTGTGTATTTATAGGTCTCTCTCATACATTACTTGCATTTTGTACAACAACGTTGACCAATTAGCTAAAACCTTGTTTTTTCATAGTTTTATAAAATATATCAAAACTGGTCTCCTTCAGTCTGGCCAAAGTAGCCTTTAATCGGAATATTTGTGTCTAAAGACAAAATTACGTGATTTTTATATTTTATGATTAAGTTTGGTTTTTAAGTTTAGCTCTTAGATATCAACAACTAAATTTGAATGCACACATATGATTAAGTGGAAGTACCTGTATCTAAACCTGGCCATTCAAATGCCTACTAGAATTTTTTTTTGTTTAGTTTAGCGGCATCAACTTATAGGGTTATTAGCCGCGTGACACAGATGTGTAGAGATTCAAAAAGCCCTGAGGGCTTTGTGTATTATTGTAATAGTTTGTTACACGTTTTATGATTTCTAAAACATTCGCGAAGTGTCTGCAGTATTTTGCAAAGTGTACGGGCATCATTCAAGAATCATGTTCTTCAAGGTTAAACGCACATGACATATTATGCTGCAAATTGGAGGTTCTTGATTTAACAACATAAATGAGGATGTTAAACGGGTGTGTTCTATCCGAATTCGTGTGAGGCATACCTTCTCTCTGTGTGCCAATGTGTTGGAATATGGGAACTTAGGTATAACGGGCTGTAAAAGGCGAGGTTGTATATCAATGTGCTCCCATTCTATTTGGCACAGTGAGGTGGACTTTGAAGCCTTCCATTTTTAAGGGATAGTTTTCTGTTAGAGTACTTTGCTGAGCAGGACCGGCAAGAGCAGCAGTATGAGCATTTTCATTTCCAGATCTTCCCATGTGATCTGGACACCATGCAAATAATTATCAGAAACTTGGACTGCCTATTAAGAATGGAAAGAGGTCCAAGAATCTTCTTGATAATCGGATCTGGACTAAAAATGTTTCTGATGGCAGCAGTTGCACTTTGACAATCGCTCTCTCTGTTTCTGTAAGTAACTGGACTAATAACAGTATTATTATTACGACCAACTGTGATAATAATAGTAAATAATAATAAATATTACCGGATGCTTCAGGAAAACATTAAAATGTGATACATTTCTGATTAAGCGTTATTACCAAAAGTACGAATACTGGTCACCATACTATGATTGCCTTGATGTACATAGTTATAAGTCTTTGTAGCATAAACATAATTGAGGCATACCAAAAGGTGTTTGATGTTGCTAGCATATTTTCTCATTTTCATCCCACGCTCGTATACCCGCATTTTTTCTTTTAGCGTAAATATTTATACAGATCTCGAGAGCTGCGGCAATGTAACACTCCGTCAACGTGCTCGTGTTCCGTGTTACTTTTTTGGTCGTAATTTTGTTTGTGCTACGATCATGTTTCGTTAGCTGGAAAAATGACGGCTAACCGAAAGTATTATGTCACATGCCGTTTATTGACAAAGACGCAGAGCGCGTCCGACATCCTTACGCGCCGCAGCGTAACGGGTACTTGGTTTTCAGGATATGACAAAAAAGAGCTAAAAGTAGCATTAGTGATATCTCAATAATTACTAATAGCTTTTTTGGATTGCGTACAGGCAGATTGTAGCAATTTTCGAAGCGATGCGAGAACAGTACTGCTACTTTGAATATGCAGAGCTGTCCAATTGATGAAACGGCAATTATGTCAGCTCTAAGTACACCATCGTTGAGAGAGATTGCGCTACCCTGAAGAGGTCTAATAATTGAAGTGTTCAATGCAAGGGGTGACTCAGTCACATTTTTATCAATTATAGACTATCAGTACCATCTACGCGATGTTTTTGTAAGCTTTCTGGTAGTATATCCAAATTGTTCTAAGATGCACCTAAGTGATTATATGAGGATATGAGTTTTTTAAAATAGTTCTCAGTTCAGTGCAACATTAGATAAAATATTTTCAATCAAGGATAAGCGTAATTTCACAGTCTGTTAGTCACTATGAATGACCACTTCAACGCAAAGTTGCCCTAATCCCTAGCATAATATTTATGCGTAGTTTGTGGTTTACATTTGTTTTTCCATCAACTGATAGAAGCATGCTCCTAGTGACTTATTACACAGCATAGTAAACAACCAGCACAATAACTCAGGTTGGCGGCAAATATACGCGCGTCCCCACTTTTGGATGATTTTTTTGTAGGGATGCTAACGAGACTTCGATACTGTACTTTCGCACTAGTATCGAGTATCTTAGATAGTTTTTGAGCGATTCCACCCTGGTATCGATACTTTTGTAGAGGTATCGGTATCGGAAATAATTATATAATTATTGAGGGGTGTAATCAATTGCACAAAATTCTCTGTACGAACCAAACCCGCCGATTTGGGTAAAAAATATCGAGTTGGTACCGGTATCGATATTTTCATTTTCGCATCTCTTCCCAAACTTCACAGCCGTAAAATCATCCATAAATCATCCCAAGGTCAACCATGGGAACCATTTTCATATACGAAATCCTCAGAGATATTGTGCTGGCTAACGATACCTCGATACTGTACTTCCGCACTAGTATCGAGTATCTTAGATAGCTTTTGAGCGATTCCAAGCTGGTATCGATACTTTTGTAGAGGTATCGGTATCGGAAATAATTACATAATTATTGAGGGGTGTAATCAATTGCACAAAATTCTCTGTACGAACCAAACGCGCCGATTTGGCTAAAAAATATCGAGTTGGTACCGGTATCGATATTTTCATTTTCGCATCTCTTCCCAAACTTCACAGCCGCAAAATCATCCATAAATCATCCCAAAGTCAACAATGGGAACCATTTTTATATAGGAAATCCTCAGAGATATTGTGCTGGCTGCTTACTATGCTGTGCTTATTATTTCACTCAATGTGTCTAATCGTTTATAGTTGAAAAAATGTGAAGCAATAGTACCACACAGGTATAAGTGGGTTTTTCTAATATTGCCGATCATGTTGTGTTTGTATAGGAAAATATGCTAAGATAACAGAAAAATTTTATCATATAAAGCAAAACTCTCAATTTTACCGCATTTCTCTTTTATAGATATCACGTATCTGACCTGCAGATAATAATACATCTGATATGCGTCCCGGCTTAGAAAATGAAATTCTTGGTGATCAATATACTCACCGATATTTATGAATAACTTTTTTATTATCCTTTTGAAATCCAAATAAAAAAGTGCCTATTTTTGAAAAAACAAAATCTTGGAAAGTATAGACCACTAAACTAGGTCTTGCCTAAAGTCACTCACCCTGAAAGTAATAAAATCCAAGATTATAACATTTAAAATGATTATTCGAAAAGGTAATATTTCCAGAGACGATTGATATAAACTTTAAGAGCGTTTTTCTCATGAACTGAAAAATGTGGCTTAGGTACTTTTTACCTTCAACTGATCCAAAACTGGAAACAGCAGCTGTAAATGTTTTGCTTTTACAGCCAATGATAATACCATATAAATATCATCTATTTATCTAAAACTAGACGATACATTTGCTGTTCATTTGACTAAAAGATACAGCATTTCAGAACAGTTAGAGATTGGTCGGCTATCAAATAAACCATTCAAGGTATCGAAAACAAATTTGAAGAAAAGTTTTTAAGTTCCTACTTAGCTAAAATATTTATTATACAGAGTTGGTCAAAATGCTATAGTACACTAAAGCTGCAGTTATTAAATGAAATATCCTGTAGATTATTAAATAAATCAATTCTTATTTCAATGCAAGTCGATAAAAACTATGTGTAGCAAAACAGACGTAACTTTTTCACTTTTACAGTTACCAAGAACCTCAAATGAACGTATCAATAATAGACAGTTATTTCTAATAGTGACATACTGAAGATCATCGTCCCATTCAAGATAAATATTGGCATATAGTAAAATAAGGTTTTACCTGACATAAAATTAACTATCATAGATGGTGTTATAGCAGATCGAGCAAAAAGTAAAATTGTTTCACTCGGTCCTCACCAAAGTGCTTGAAAAAAATCTCAATAAACATGTATAAGAAAGCTGTGAGCTTTCTATAATTAGCCGCTAATGGAATATCTGACTATCTAAAGTACCTTTGCGTACACATCTTTTTAATGTTTTTATCACTGCGAACTTCTATAGAATTTGGGGGATGTTTTAGCCTAAATCGGTTTAGTTCAATATAACTTTACTTTCGTCCGCTGATGGATAAAATCCAGGACTGAAAACATTTTTAACTTTTTTATAATGCTATGGACATGTGATTTAGTTACTTATACTATTACTTGCCTTTTGTTTTATTAGTCATTAAGCGAATTTAAGATGTTTAATTCAGAGCACAAGAATCACACTTCTGTAAAAAATGGTGAATACCTGTAGCAGTGTAGTGTGTTGGGTTATAAGTAAGACTTTTGAAAAAAGGTGAAAGAGTGTAGTTAATTAATCGGTAATATTTTGATGATATTGGTAGGGATATCGAAACAAGCTTACTGAATCATCGTATTGTCATCGGATTTTAGATATGCGTTCATAATTTTTAGTTTGTCGCTATGTTTTTCTAAATGGTTTTTAAAACGTGCCACATCAGCAGAATAATGAATTATTACATAACTGTGAAATAAAAAATAGGAAAGACGTTGTTTGATGAACCGTTGGTTCTTGGGCTGTAAGACCTTAGAAGCTGTTACCTGTTCGGCGTATTCCTGAGACACTGAGACGTTTCATACTTAAGGCTCACTCTGTATACAGATTACCTGTATAACTTTTTTTGGGTTCTTCAGCACTTTAAATCCCTGGAATTTATTCGGCGTGCATTTATCGCAAACTATACATACTTGCTTGGTCAATCTAACTGTTCGGAGAAAATCAAGTGGCTTTTATGTTTTATCTCGCTGGTGGACAAATGCTATTAATTTAACGCTATTTTTAACTTTTTTACGATCTACTCTCATATGTCTCCTGTCTTATTTTTTACGATAACCTGTTTATGTTATTTTATTATTTAAACGAAGATTCAAAAACAAAACTAGGGCAAATGTATGACGCACAACGAAACATGTAAATTAAAAAAAATGGTGAAAGACTGTGGTGAAAGTACCAATTTGAGTAATTTTTAATATTTATTTAATAATTATTACTTTATGGTCTAAGAATTCGCTGAATGGAGCGAATAAAGTTTCACAAATCCAACGAGATATACGCAAATCCACCCAGAAATTCCGGTATCATATTGGCATGATGATTTCAAAATATCCAGGAAATATATATCCTGTATCATAAGATCAAAAATAATTGGTGCCTTTCCGGCACACCTAGCCAGATTCTTATGCCTCCACTGCGGGGAAGATGGAAATTTAGACCATATCTACTTTGGATGCCAGAATACTATAGTTCACTCCAATATGCTTTATTCCGAACTCATCAGTTGAGGATTGCCCAGTCCTTTCAATACGCCATACCTGCTGTGTCTTAATAGAAAAGATGTTATTTGGAAAATGATAGAGTTCATCAAAAGGTCGGGTATAATAATTTGATTACGTAGTTGTTAGGTATTCCGGTGTGTTTCTCCCAAGTAGACCTATAACCCCCTATCCGTGGGCTAATTCCTTGTTATGTCTACAATAAATGCCTTGACGGGTCCCTAGGCAAGAAGAGTGTGTCCCTCGTCAAATAAAATATCCCATCCTTCCTACTAGATTAGGTTTTATGCGTAAGATATGAGCCCTTCAGTTAAGTCTCATTTAGAGACTTGAGGTGAACCAGGTCCCACCGTGCTCAGCATCATAATATAGTTAAAAAGAACAAAAGTTTCTGTTGACCTTTTGAGTCATAAATAGAAGGATCACCAATATCCTTTGGTAATTAATAGTCTCTCAATATAACTTCACCTTTGATGGAAAAATAAAACTATGAAAAGTCTATATGGCTATTATAAACGTGTCTGGCGAATGGGAACAACCCCCAGTGCCACTTCCAAAAAAAAAATCGATTCTGACTGACAAAGCTATATAAACAAAGCAATGTGTGAATAATTATTTACTTGAATTCATCATAGAACTGATCTAAGGTTTTTGTAATAGAAAAGTTCTAAGTTTTTTACGAAAAACTTTTAAATCTTTTTGAATTTTAAACGAGTGAGGAAGTTTGTTATAAATCTTCACTGCATTATATATAATTAAGTCTTTAATAAGTGATGACTATTTGAGAGTGATTGATTCAAAATCGTTATTCTTATTACTATATTTATTATATTCTATATTCATGCTCTCAAATTTTGTTTTATTTTTGAATACCAGTGATGCCGTTTCCAAAATAAATAGTGCTATTACAGTCATAATTTTTCATTCTAAAAATAGTCGCTTGCAAGAAGTTCTAGTTCTACACTTGACAATGTATCTAAGTGCTCGCTTCTGTAAGACTAACAACCAGTTTAAGTAGGTATGAGAGTAGGCACCCCAAAATGGGATGCAGTAAATCTACCTACTTTGGAACAATGCAAAATAGTAAGTTTTGGTGGTGTTCATTCCAAGAGCTTCTCTGTCTGTTCTAACTGTGAAAGTTACTTTAGCTAATTTATTAATTAAATTATCAATATGATTTATAAAATTCAATTTTACTTTTCACACCGATAGGTGAGGGGAGGATTGTGATCACAAAAATTCTCGATTTTGAGATAATATACGTCTAGGGCGTTTTAGGATATCTACGTAAAAAAAGGCCACATAACTCCTTTCCGTCGGACTCTGTGTCAGAGGTAAATCATTTCAGTGCTATTTCAAAACAACCATATTTATCTAAGTTCATGGTCAATATATCGTGATTGATACAATCGAATGCTTTAGATGTGTTCTCTCACTGCCTTTTTAAGGTTTGTTTTAACCAGAGTTTTACAAAGACGTGAAGCTAATATGAACGTGTTAAAGCAGAAAAACGTTGGATAATGAAAAATTAATAGATTAATCGACTTACCTTAAGGAAGATTTATCCTAATTTTCCGAGCTTGTCCGAAGATATAATTATACGTTGTAGTTTCCGCGAAATCTACTTGTCAGCACGATGTTCCTAAAAATTACAATAAACGAATAACCCCATCTCTATTTCATCCGGCTACCCTAGACGCTACTGCTACCATCTCATTCCGTTGAAGTGCTATTGAGAAAAAAATCGCCTAACCAACGGGAGATACAGGGCGGGTGGGTAATTATATCTTCGGACAAGCTCGGAAAATTAGGATTAATCTTCCTTAAGGTAAGTCGATTAATCTATTAATTTTCCTTCGCTTGTCCTCGATATAATTATACGTTGTAGCGGTTCAGAGTAAAGAGGGCGATTTTTTTTTTTGAACAAAATGTATTAATTCAATATATTAGTATATAGAATATCATCCGAGGACAATATGGAAAAATATATATCCTTTTTAATATAAATTTACAATGAAAACATCAGTTCATACATAATTATATGTACCAAATATAAGTCTATGAATGTAAATAACATACACACCCTACATATGTATTTCTGATACCAACAACATTAATTCCACAGCATTAATCACACAGCAACGAAACAAAAAAAAATATGTATATTATACACGCGTGTACAAATGTATAATACACACACATATAATAAACATACTAACAATTGTCTCGGCAAAGTTATTAGGATCTTCCAAGGACCTATTATGAAATGCAAATGCAAGTCATTAGAGTTTGATGAATAATTATAACAATGTTTGATGTATGTATTCCAGCTAAATCTCGTTTTTCTTTTCTTTTTTTTTTTTTTTACCAACTTATACTGATCTGAGACCAAGCTGCATGGAATACTTCTTCATGAGTGAGCATGAGTTGTTTTTTTTTTTGCGATATGGTACTCTTTTTCATGCAAAATTCTATAGCAGACGCGATATTCAATTCCGATTTATTTTTAAAATAAGAAAATATTAGATTCGGTTGATATCTGCCCAGTATAGATGTTTTTGATATGATATTTTTTTTTTTTAAATTTTATCAGATAATCTCTGTATGCTTTCAAACTCTATTAATGTTAAAGTTTGAACCACCGTCGATAAAGTTGACTTAAACTCTTCTAGCAGTACCAGAACCACACGTATAACATGTTTATGTGTTAGATTTTCAAATGCTAAGCTGTGTGACGGATAACATTTGCCCTGTTAGAGATCTGGATTCCAGGTCTGCCATGTTTGGGTCTTGATGGATGTTTATAAAAAAAACTCCTCTAAAGATTCTGCATATTATCTTTCCTCCGCTAGAACTGATTAGAATTAGGAATTTGAAAACTGAGGAGTTTCACTCTCGGTGAAATTAACCTAGATATACTTCAAAGTTATACACAAAAAAGGACTTGTTTGTAATTACAAAATTTCCAGTAGTTTCTGAAAACAAGCTGAGTACTGTTTCGGGGGTCCCTCTATTAAAGAGGCTATCATCATCATTTCTATAACGTTTTCTGGTACCTGTCTGAAAATAGCGCTGTACAATCTCCCTGCCAGTAGGAAAAATCTGCTTGTACAGAGGATCACTCTGTTAAAAAAGGAGAACTGAGTATACATACTCATTAGGCTAAAAAGTGACGTTATTATTATTTATTATTATTCTTTTTTTTTTATAGTGAAAAAAAAAATTGGAGATACCAGGGTTGTGTTGTCCAATCTAGATTAACGACAATTCCTGAAGCCCTTTCTTGAAGATTTTCTCTTTTCAGAACTCTATTGAATATGGGGAAAAACATACAAGTAGTATGTGTAGCCCAATTTATTGTAAATGTGTCAGTAGAAGGATCCTGGGTCCGGAAAACCAGACATGAAATTCGGAATTATATTTATTTCTTTTTTTTTGCAAATGAGTTTATTCCGGGATTATCAGTTCTTTTTTTTTGCTCGAAACTATGTAACTTGTTGATTACATACTCTGTATCTACAGAAAGCGACCTCGATTCTTTATCAGCTTCTTTGTTTTCCAAGTACAAGTATAGCTACCATATACTACTAATATACTTTACTCCTTACACCATTGCCAAGGCGCTTTCACGGTTTCATTTAACTGTGGATACTTAATAATACTACATGATTTGTTTATACAAGAAATGGCAGTTTGGTTATCAACTCCTAATAGTATACGAATAGTTTTTTTTTTCGATCGCAAGACCTAATTATGCCGCCTTAATTTTTAGATAATTAATATGCTTGCATCGATCCTAAAACTCATGGCGAGTAATTTCTCCACAAGAGGCTCCCCCACCTGTTGGAGATGCATCCGAAAAAATGTCCCTAGAAGAAGATCTAGGTTTAATATCTTGCCATATTCCAATCTCTGTAGGTATATCACCATTGTAATTCTAGCAATAATTTTTCTGAAATAACCAATTTTCCATTAAAAGTTTAGTATTTTAGTCTTATTTTTAATCTGCAAATCAGTTCTTAATGTCTTTTTTGTTTTTGCAGTGAGATCTGCATATTTACTGCATCACATTCAAAACTCAAAAACTGGCCTGTAGCCGATCTAAGTAGTAGCAGATCCTAATTTTATCAAAAAACCTTAACCTTTTAAGAGGATTACGGTTATTCCAGTATTCTCCCGAGTATTCTTCATACATCGGAATTTATCCTTTCCTATTACTAGGATATCGTCTAAATAGAAAAACTGTCAATACGCCTTTGAGTGTAAGTCTTTCCGCCCCTGGTTTGAGAAGTTTGATGAAAATATAGAGAGCTACCTTCAAGTCAAAGGCAAGACAAATGAATTAATACAATCTATTGTCGAATCTGAACCTTAAAAATATTTCATGATTCTTTTTAACGAAGGATTTCGAGCCTCTTTTGGAAAGATATGCATCTTTATTTAATAATTTTAAGACTGTTCTATGACCCTCACTTGAAGCGGGGGGCGTGGCTGCATCTATTAATTAAATTCAACTTAAATCTATATGTTCGTTGTGGTTTTGGAATGAAAAATAAATTAAAATGAAGTGAATTTTAGAGTAGGAGGACATATTTTGCTACCTCCAATCTTGAATAACTTATCAATTAACTTTGGTATTCAGGAAATAGGTTATCCGAAATTCTTACATAGTAAGTTCGGAATTTTGCATTGGCATAAATTGAAAAGGAATTAGATATCACTCCAATCTGTAGTATAGTGAGTAAGCACTATCTACTTGACGGCTGCCGTCCGAGCGTTAGGCGCGCAGTCAGTATGTATGGGCGGTTGTTGTGTTAGTACGAATAAACGTGTAAACAATAGCTCTGGTTTTTCTTTTCTACAAAAAAAGGAGTGGATATTACACATACTAAGACTTTCTGATTTTCCAATTTTGCAAATATTTTGATAGGTTGCCAGCTTAAGTAATATATATGTACATGCATGTATACACTTTGTATGACTTTGTTTGTAGCATTAGCTGGCTTCTTTCTTACAATATGCTGATGGTGGATGACCCGACCTCCTCTCCCCCTTCTCTCCTCTTTCTCTTGAATTTGAGTTGAGGGAGGTTGTAGTTTCAGTAACGATGATTGTGTATGCCCGCTGAGTGCTAGCTAAGTTAGCAGGTTTTTAACCTTTGGTACAATCTGAATTCTGACAAGGAACTGAATTGACGGTGCAACGAACGGATAATGCACGTTAGCAAAATAGGTTGTGAGCTTCAGCTGGAAGTATCAGGTTGCTTAATTGTTCCTGCACAAACCTTAATGCTTCTATAACATTTGCGATTGCACCTATGCACCTAACCCTACAGCCATTTGTTGTTGTAAGTGATTTAGGAATCTATAATGACCATTGTCTTTCTTTTTTTTTTTTATACAGTGAATAATTTCGCCACTAATTTGAGGAGAAGGTAATGCCTTACAGTTGCTCGGTACTTTATATGCTCCTAAAAATTCCTCTCTTTGATTCTTTGTGAGCCATTCCTGCAAAAAAACTACTCGAACGAAATGATATTTCGTCATGTATTGGCTGCCTACCTTATATTCAAAATTTGGTTTGAAGCCGAGGTAGTAAAAAAAACGGTTCCGGCTTTGAGGCGTGAAGCGTCCATGCTCGGTGGTCTAAACAAGCCGTGGAACACTTTTTGCCTTTTCCGATCTGCCGATGAGTCTGAGATTAGAACAGGAACCCACCAGCTTCGAGGATTGTTCGAAGAATATATGCCTTCTGCTTACTACTTATTACCAAAAAAGGAATAAAGACTAACGCATGCTAATCTTATCTTTCCTAGTGTTCCTTCTGCTTAACTGTTTTTTGGACCAACGCACATTAATCCAGAAAAAAACAGGATCAACAGATGAACAAAGAAAATAATTTCATCACATCCCCCAACTCGATCTTTTACCCAGAACTAACGAACGCTAATTCTGTTTTTGTTTAGCAAAAAATGCCGAGCCAATACAAGGCCGTAAATAAATAAAATCGAACGACTTTACTTATTTGAACGAGTTTCTGGAGATATTATGCTAATGCATATGAATTCTACTACCCCACATATAAATAGAATCGAACGATTCTATTTATGCTAAAAAGACAACGAACGTTATCTTAAGTGGGAATGAATATGCACCACACTGCGACCGCGGTGATGCATATATGTTTACGGGAGGTTGCTGCATTAACACTATAGATGACTCCTCCGTACCTAAAAAGAGTATATTTGTCTACAACATTAAGGCCTACCTGATGATTCGGAGATATGGAGATATTATGCTCCCATGCATATGAATTCTACTACCCCACATATAAATAGAATCGAACGATTCTATTTATGCTAAAAAGACAACGAACGTTATCTTAAGTGGGAATGAATATGCACCACACTGCGACCGCGGTGATGCATATATGTTTACGGGAGGTTGCTGCATTAACACTATAGATGACTCCTCCGTACCTAAAAAGAGTATATTTGTCTACAACATTAAGGCCTACCTGATGATTTTTTTCACACTGGATTTGTAGTACTTCCTCCTATGCCTCTTGATTTCCTTATGTGGAGCACGCACACTGCCCTTTTCGACATATTTTTATTGCGAACCACCTAAACAGTTTGTAAACTGCGGAACACATGTTGTGTTGACAAGCACGAATAACGGAATGAGATGGTAGCAGTAGCGTCTAGGGTAGCCGGATGAAATAGAGATGGGGTTATTCGTTTATTGTAATTTTTAGGAACATCGTGCTGACAAGTAGATTTCGCGGAAACTACAACGTATAATTATATCGAGGACAAGCGAAGGAAAATTAGTGACAACGTTGCTGTTGAAAGGGCAACGGAAATCCCTTGGAACACTAGACATGTCGAACGATGACGGTAGTACGTGCCTGGCGCGTGAAAATAAATCCGCGACAGACAGTCCGTCACACGGTGTGACAACATGAGCGCGACACCTATTTACAACACGCGTCGGAGTGCTAATCGTTATTTACCGCACCGGCCATTTATTCATCATTATCCATCGTATAAACAATAGGACGCGCCAGTTTTGTGTTTGTCCGACTAGAAAGCCTGCAGGCGCGTTCGGCGCATGTGGACAAATCTCCTACAGCCCGTAGACTGAGCCTGTGATATATTCGCATTGATAGCAAATATTGTACAGCTGCGTGTGCAGTCCAGCGGCATCCAATTTTTTCTAATTCAGTTACAGCAAACATTCACAAATGTAAAAACAAAAAGGTACTACTCCTATTTTTCCAGCGTGTGAGAGAAGAAGTTAATACACATCAGTTTTCTGCCATGCAGATTAATGGGTATATTATTGAAGTATCCAGTGACCGACTGAGTTGGGTTTTGGAAGTTAGTTTTTGGGATCTGCAGTCGGCCTCTGCCAACTGAGATAACATTCACAACTTGTACAATAATGTTCTTTTTTATGATCGTAATTACCTCGGTAATTACATAAATAACTATTACATTTTTAAGTTCAGTAATGATACTTTAGTGGTTGTTTTTATGCATTTAGGCCCGATTTTATCAACATGCAGATTTTAACAAAGACTTTGACCAATCAGAGCAACCCTTTTAAGAACATGCATCTGTCAAAGTACTCTGAAAATTATTGATTTCTCTTGAAGTTGACCTTAAAAAGCTCAAAAATGACATACTTTATAAACAATCGAGCATTGTAAATCATCTAGCATCTTTTCCAGTCTGATTTTCCATCCCAAATCGGTGAAAAATTGCATTTTCTTGTTTAATCAAAAGTCTAGCAATTGCTAATTTCAACCAATCAGATTCCAGATTCCATTTTCGTTTGATCGCTGGTTTCATGCTGTATTAAATGCTATGATAACAAGAAATTCACTCATTGCATCATTTGGATAAAACAGTAATTTACTATCGCTAATAATTATGAATACCTGCAATATATCTTTGTTTTATAGTAAAAAGAGGTAAAAATAGCGTTTTGTTACATTTCAAAGGTTACAGCTACTTCCAAAACGCATGTGCATTACTGGTTGCCTATCCAGAACCCCAGAACGCCAAAGCTTGCCATTTTATAATTAAAATTAAGTATAACCCTATTTGATGTACAATGCACCTGTGAATACTTCTATAAGAAGATCTATAACAAACATACATAAAGTACATGAAAGATTGATTCTTCATAAAAGTATGTATTTTCATATAATCCATCTGACTGATGGACGTGGGATTTTTAATTATTAAATAAGGTAGGTAGTTGCTGTGATTGATATAGGTACCTACTACATTTACACAAATTATCCCAGTTTGCAATTAGTAATTATACAATAATTATAATGTAAACATGGAAAATGTGGCATTAATTTGCAAATCAATCGCTTTGTTCTGATATCCTGCTATGATTTTGATCCATGAATTTCTAAAATATCTTTGACAAAAGTGTCATCCAGCTTTGACGTGTTGTTTTCAATACTGATGAAATACAATTGGATGATACTTATTAACATAGCCCTCAATACCCAATAGAAAGCTTTTGATAAATAACATCCAATAGAAAGGCTTTGTTAAATTCTTTGTTAAATATACATATTGATAAAATCGGCCCGTAATGTCACAATTGCGATAGCTGCTCGAGTGTTAAGTTCAATTATAAGTGAAGAAAATGAATAAAAGAAAGGAAATGCAAAAAAATGTGTAAGACGATGGATCCAACTGAGAAATAAATTGGGCGCATCTAAACACCCTTTTATACGAGAACTTGCTGCAGTTTAATATTCTATACCTGGGAAAGTTCAGGCTAGCATTCAAAGAAAGGATATTGTTATGCGAGACGCACATGGTCACGAAGTCTTGTACGTGGAACTAATGTAAAGTAGTATGACATGATTCTGATATCGCGACACTAACACCTTGATTCCAAATTGTTGCCGCAACATCGTAACTTTGAAGTTTGCGTATTTTAAAATATCACCACTTTTAGTGTCATGGCAATAAAGTCGCGATATTTTTGTCACATAAAAACGGGTCTTTAGGAATTTGGCTAACAGATGCCACGTCAAAAAATATTGAAAAGACTCGTGATTTTAATCTTTCATTATTAAATTAATTTTAAACATTGCACAAGATATACATCACGAAATAATGATATAATAGATGATCATTTCCCTGTAGCTCGGCTCAGCTTTGGGTGTTACATAAAAACTATCTCTATAGTAGATGTGCGGGATTTTACACCTCGTTGTATCTTGCAACTCGACTCTTATTGAAAACGATATGGACTGAAATTACGTCAGGAGGAAGTGCGATTACTTCTCAGAAAAAAATTCGTTTTACAAAACATCAAAGCAGTGAAACGTCGACTCATATGTTATGAAACGTGTTTCCTACTCAATGCTGTGAAACCCGCAATTCGAGAGAATATCTACAGTCTTGCTGCGAAATACACGAAACTAATTACGCCTTACAACAAACTCTTTATACGTTCCGAATACGAAGCAAGGAATCATACATGAGGCAGTTGCGCAACAAGTAAAGCAAGGTACAAATTATTATGGGTGGTTGTCCTTAGGGGCCAATTTTTCGAATATGGGCGGGATTTCGTTAAAAATGTTATCGTGCGTGAAGGTTTGCCAAATTTGGTTTGTAGGATTTCTTAATATCTTCTATTTTGTGGTGAAACCAGTATCTGTACTAGACACGGTTTTTTAGAGCTTTTTTCCAGTGCAGACCAAAATATTTGAGTTTCCATGATAAAGAAATTATAGTTGCATTTTTTGAATACGCAACTCTTTTATATGGAAACGATAGAACAACGTTACTGTTTTTTTTGGAACTTTCAAAGAGTCATCTCTTTTCTAAGTACCTATCAGTTAACCAACTTCAAAATTAATGTCTCGAGCTCGAGTTTGTGTTTACAGTAAGTTGTATGAGGTTTCATCTTATGAAACCTCTACGTAGAGTGTACGATCCATTTTCTTCCATAAGCGTAGACATGACACGACTAATAAAGTATAGATAATACAGTGTAAATAAGACTCAGGTAATACAAATAACAATCAAGCTCCAAGCTCGAGGTAACCTAATTCGGTATTTTCCATTTCGGTTCGTCATACCGTCGAAGCAACCTTTTACATAGCAGTATTTATATTAAAAGTCCGGATAAAATTATTTTTTAATTTCAATTTATTTGGAACAGCTTAATTATTTATAATATGATTCTTTGTACAGCAAATGAAGTAAGGAAGCGTATATTTGAAAAAACTCGAAATATTTATAAAAAGGTATAGACGCTATGTTATTCGGATAGTGGCAAATAAGATTTATCTGAAGAGTCTTCCTCTACTTCTTCTGCAACATCTTCATTGTAAGATAAACAAGACTAATACACAGTTTCTGCGGGTAAAAGCATCACAACAGTTTCTTTAAGGAATATTTAAGTAGTTCTCTTGCGAGTGGGTCCCAACCAGTAACAATCTATTTATTATATCGAGATTGCAAGACTCTCTGCTGAATGTCCGAACATAATGATGACTGAAAGTATTTATTACGCGCCTGTACAGCCTCGTCCAATATCATTCCTATATGCAATAATGACATAGGTAAAATTTAGTTGGTGTCATTGAATTCCAGAAATATAATTGTAGTTTGTATGTAACCTTCCTTTATTGTCCTTTTCAGTAATTTTGAGCATTTAGCAAAAATGATTAGTAAAATTTTTCGTTTTTGGGATACTCCTGCACTCATGCATCATAGCGACTGATTTTTTTTACTTTAGAAGGTCCTATAAAAAAACAACAAAATTATTCTTTTTGACTTTACAATACATACAGCTATTTAGTCGTTTGGTCGAAGTGGGTAACATTTTTTAATAGCAGAGATCTAAGTTTGTAATATAAAATAAAAATTAAACACAGCACTTATCCAGAAGAGTGTCAAAACCATATAAGTTCTAAGGGCAGCGTTCGTTAAATCAGTATATCCTACTATTAGGATTGATGAAATATGGTGTACATCATGCTTTAGAAGTGTCCATATTTAACAATTGGCAAAAAATTCTCAAAAATCTGTAAAACTTCAGAATATTATTATGACAACAATTGAACTGAACCCCGATACATGGACAACATGACTAATTTTTTACTGAAACTGCTGGCAAGCATGCGCAGCTACGGGACAAAAAAGGGTCTGTTTTTATCTGGCATCTATTCCGATATCTCAGGTACAAGTCAGATTTGCCAGACAGGCCAATTTGCAAAATCGACTTATGTCCGGCTTTTTACTACAAATGCCACAGAAAAAATACGGTTGCGTTTCCAATTAGTTGTTAGTATTTGGATGTTTATCCATCGTTTTGAATATATTTACAGTTGTTTCAAATCCCTGACATTGAAAGAATTCAATCTTTATATTCGAAGTAATCACAGGTACACCAATAAATTCAAAATAATTTTATATTCGTTCTAGCGATATGTATAATCCTACCAATACCAGTATTGACATATAATGCAATCAAAACATCATTTTGATTTCGAAATATACCCTATGTTTCATTTAAGCAAAGCATACAATCTATTAAATGTACAAAAATTATTACTGCAACAGCAGTGCATGATAATTCATCTGATAAAAATGAATTTTGTTTCAATGGCCCTTGTTGTTCGCTGAACTATAATCAGTATTCGGCGGGATTGATGTCCCGATATGATGAACGTAAAAAGAAATACGAGGAGAATTATCTCAGTGTTATCCGTTATCTGCGCCAACATGGACGAGGTTGTTCCGTAACGGGTTGTTTCGGTGTTAGCCGTGTTGTGTCATCTCGTGGTTTTGCGTATTGCATCAGCAATTGTGTGATTTAAATGTGTCCAGTTATATATTAAGTGGAGGACCTACTGAGAAATTGGGGCTTAGAAGAGCTAACACCCACATATGAATGTAGGTATTTAGATTAGTCAATTATATTACAGGTAAAAATGCAACAACTGGTGCAGGCTTATGTCTAATTCTTATATCATGCTTCTTATAAGTTCATACAAAATTACACCGTTAAACATCCAAACGAATCGATCAGCTGTCCTCGCAATAAAATCTGTTGGTCCAACGAAAAGAAAGTAGTTTAGAATCAATTATCAAACACAGATTCGATTCAACGACAGGCTGCGATTGAATTATTCATTGCTGAGTGTAACGTCCCATTGAATCCAAGCTGTCTTTGACAGAACGACAGATTTTTTTCTGTGTGTGCATCGGTCGAAGTCGCGTAGCTTGATGCCTTAACACGGCTTGTGTGAAGACAAGAGGCTTAATACAGTGATATATTGAGACATCAAACTATGGGATGGCAGCATTTCGGAAAAGCAAATGATCCAATGCTGTAGTAGCGACACCAATTAGGTTTAGCCCCCGACCAAAACTAATTTTTCATCAGGACCAGAGCGTCTTTTCTTCGCTTTCTCTCGATCGAACAGCATGGGGTATCTCGATAGCCATAATCAATTTCCTCCATACAGCGACACTCGATCACGTCCCGTAAAAACAATGACGAATCTGTACGAAGGACGGGCGGTAAAATTAATTTACCTCGCCCGGTTTGCTGGGATTCCTACCTTCTGTTGTTTATTGGATTCTCGGTTATTAATCACGGGTAGACGCAGCTCAGTGGAAGAACGAGGGCAGAGTGGATGCTCTAGAATGTCTGGATTCCAGTGGAACGCATCGCAGGTACATGACAGGTGTCCCACTTGCTTTGTTACCTTGTGTATTAGAATTCGTATCTCACGAGCTGTTCAGACGATTGAAAAATAAATCCGAGCTGAAGAAAAGACTACTAACCAGCTCTCGAACGATGGGGTCAAGTATACAGCAAGCTTACGGCCGTAACAAAACAGCACACATTATAAACTGCATAAAAATTAAATACATATCTTCTGTTATTGTCAAATTGATTCTAGAATCGGAGCTTTCATTTAAATTTGCCATTGTAACTTACTAAACAAGTTAAAATATTGAACTGCTGCATTAAAGCTTTGGTTGGACTCTTTTTAAAATTCCGTGCTTTCAAATATTCATTTTATTATTTGACGCAGTAGAAAATTCATCTAATTATTTGAAACTGCAACTGATGCTTTTGTGAAACTACAGATGACTATTTTTCAATCGACGGTTTGGATGTGTAATTAGATCCTTTGGATACTACTAGAAAAATACCACCAAAAGCCATCAGGATTCCTCGAAGTATTCGGTTCCAAAAGCTATTCTTTTAGAATACGCTGTGAAAGATTGACTCAGTACTTCCCACACATTACGGTAATACCGGTTTATTATTTTCCCATAGCATGAAGCTATAGCCTGAGATCCCCTTACAATCAAATCATCACCGCCGCCCACAAAAAAAGCCGCTAGGTCTTTTTTCACATGGATATAAAACAAATTTTTCAGTTTTACAGCCCTCAACCACCCAACCACACCAGTTTCACATCCAATCGAGAAAGTAGAAAAAAACCTATACGAAACGAAGTTTGAATATAAAACCTTATAGTTTTAGTTCTTTAGATTATTGCTGCGTCAAAACTGACACGATTTCTAAAAACTATATGCGTTTCCCATCCTTGTCAAGGTAATAATACTGAGTCGAAATTCGATAAAACTCAATTCAATGGTTTCCATCTTACACAATATAGAACGATCCAAAGTAGTAATACTCGTCTCTTGGTTTCTGTAATATGCAGGACAATATAATCGGATGAACCTAAAAAAGTGTGTTATGCCGCTAGGCCTTTCTTCCACAGGTCAGCGGACAATCTACTACGATTACAACAAATTGTTCAGTGTCACAACCAGCCACCCCCCAACCGCTGCAATTTCACCCCCACTCAAAAAAAAGTCGAAAACGATCACAACCCCCAATTGCCTAAAAACGAACTTTGGACTGTTTTTATATTTTTTGTTTTTTGATTATTGCTGCGCCACCACTGATACGAACCATACGCGTACCACGGTAATAAAACTGTGTCGAAATTTGATTGAAATCAACTCAATTATTTCCACTTCACACATTACAGAACGACCTAAAGTGATACCCGTATGTATTTATCAGAAAATGTATAAAATTCCAAGTCCCTTGCCTTCTGCAACAGCAGCCATCTTCGGATAAGCCTAAACAGGTGTATTATGCCACTAGGTCTTTCTTTCATAGGCAAACCACCCCAATTTCACAACTACCCAGAAAAAGTAGAAAATGATCAGGGACCCCTAAAAGGCCTAAAAACCAAGTTTGAGGAATATTTAAAATTTTTGGTTTTTTGTTAATTACTCCGCCACCCTGAACTGATTTTCAAAATTATAGCAGTATTATCTACTACGATCCCATAGCATATCGCTGCCCAAGTTGCAGCACAATCCATGCACCGGTTGTATTGCTGATTACGAGGCGAGAAAAACGATACCGACAGACAGACTGACCGACGGAAATGAGTATCGCGTATTTTCGTTATGTAGATATTATAAAACGCCCAAAGAAAGCGTATAATCTCAAAATCAGAAATTTTCGCAATCACAATACTCATCTCACCTATGGGTGTAGGAAGGCTGAACTGTGATGAGAAACTACAGAAAACTTCAAAACTTCATTTATATCTTGGGTTCTGTATATGAACGTAAGGGAAATGCATGATATTCAAACATTATACGAATATGCACTCCAATTATGTCAGATATAATAAGAGTTTCTCCAGAATCCAGTACACCTGTAGCGCGACGCTAGAGCGACCCTATTTGCATCTATTGCGAAGGCAGCAGAATGTCTTTGATGTGTTTCTAGCCATATGCACAAGTACATTTGCTTGAATACGTCTTCACTTATGCGGAAATGATACACGTGTACCTGCATAGAGACCTATATAATAAACATTTCACATATCAATAAATGCATATTAGTTACATTTTCCAGCACAACTGCTCACTATTGACGACATCAAGTAGATTACTTTTCCAATAAATTGCGGTATATAAATAATAATTTTATTTAATTTTTGGCACTTTTGTCTGGTAACGTCACATATGCGAACTATGGCTTCACAAGGTTAAACGGCATACTATTGTAGTGACCAGGAACCGGAGAGCTGGTGTACAAAACACACCTAATTTTGAAACTGGTTTCTTATGAAACACGGAAATATATATATGCTGAGTAGATGACCATTAGAAAGAACACTCTAGTAGCCGGAGCAAAGTTGCCTGGAGGTATTCTTAAAACAGTTCAACGCCAAATTACTTATCGATCAAGCTTACCATAGATTATAGACAAGATACTGTATAAAGTTCGACCGGGCAGAGAATGCGAGAGACGGATGAGGCGGAAAGGGAGAAAGGAAGAAAAGTGCTAGAAGAATCATAGGCGTCTACAGAGGCATAGGCGGCGAGATATTTTCCTTATAGTAATCGACTTTATTCCTTTTCAGGGCGATATTTAGCCAGAGGCAATTCTTACATTTAAAAAATAAAACTCTTATCGTGACTATATCTAACACTTTTTGTTTACATATTTACAAACGAATAAAAACAGAGTCGAAACAGGAACAAAAGGAACACAATTACTTCTATAGTGGTTATTTAATACAGCTCGGCTTAGACTTTAGGACGCAGGTGCCGGCAGGCAATGTTAAAAGTAAACAATTAAGGTTCATTTAGCAAGAAAATCGTGACTGTAAGGCCGACAACAGAGGTAAAATTCCGCGAAGATAATAGAATGCAGGTGCATACTATTTAATACAGATCTTAGCTACCTATTTGAGGTAGAAAAAGATTTATAAAACGAAGGATACACACAAATCTTATCTGAACCGAATAAAAAATAATGTCTTTTCATGCCAAGTATTCATGGTTCTGAAAAGAACCGTTTTTTTTCAAGGTTCTTGCATTTCGAGCAACAAGTGGGTGAATAAGAGTACTGTTTGCTGCATCCATATTACAGCCATTAATAACATGCGCTATAATCTCCCTCGCCTGGCCACGAATAATTTTTCCTTTTTTCGACTCCATTCTCTCACACTCGCTCAATACCACAGCTCAATACCGAACGTCCCGATTGCTACGCCTGTTAGTTTTAAGTACCGCCCACAGTTGGGCAAGCGACTGACTCCAGCCATTTAGCTGACGATAGCTTACGGCGTTGGCGGCGGTAGCAGATTATTTCAAACACTTTTCACCCCTTTTCTTGCTCAGAAATACTATATTTATACTGTTGTTCTTTAATTATATTTTAATTGAAAATATTACAGGACATGTATTATACAGCAGTACATGCTATGAAAGTACTTAATATAGATTATTTTTATCATCGTTCAGTAACATTATAGGAACAAATTGAAAATAGCAAATCGTAAACTATATTTCAAGCGGAACATGTGACAACAGTCCTATTTTTTTCCGCATTCGTTTGCCTCGCATTCTTTCCCATGCCAAACAATATATCTACAGAAAATAACTCTTTAAAACAGAAATCGACATAATCTGCAGTCAATTTAAGCAAAATCCGATTCAACCAAATTTTTATGGGTCAACGTACATTTTAATCCAGTTTCCATTTTTCGTAGAAAAAAAGTATATGTTAAATATTATTAAACAAATAAATCATTATTAGTATTTATCTTGCATATACCATTAAATTATATACACCTGTTCCACAGCATCCATAGAAAAGAAATGTAATTCTGATATAATTTGGAGTGTACTTAACCAAAATGATTTTGAATGACTTAACTAATATAAAAAGGGATACTAGTTGATAATATTTTCCGGCAGCATCTTTTGAGGTATCCTTTCTATTCGATTTTCAATCTAAATCTCCGACAGAAGTAAACAACAACATTTTTCAAATTACAATTAGTTCGCTTGAAGAACTTTCTTCATATGTCTTTTTGGAAACATTAGCATTTTATATAAATGCTGCTGGTTTAATGAATAGCCACGACAGAAGCTATTTTTCATACTTTGCTTATTCATAAGTATATTTGTGAGATTAGCTTAAGACACTTCAGTATTCTAAGAAGTTAATACCACTGAGAATATTTAAAATTTTTTGCAGTTCGTTAGAAGCCGCAAAATAGGACTGAAAGTAATATATACACTCGTCCATTTTACAACAATATAACATGACAAAAGTTGTTGCTTTGAAGTTATAATCTATCTGTATGAAACAATTTCTTGATAAGTGATTACTATAAGAACTTTGTCCTGCAATAAAAATTTGTTGTGTAATCTTGTTGTATAAATCCACTTACATTTATAATAAATTAGGCTTCAATATTGGTATAACATACTGTAGTGATCTGTTTGTTTACGAGCATAGTGGATCGGTGGATGATGGCATTTTGTCTTAAAGATAATATATAATAACAATGATCTATGAGTAGGTTGGCTCAATGGGTAGAGAGTTTACGTCTTTTGACCATATGTGACTATTGTGACTATTTTTTCTATTTTTCCTCCAGTGGACGTTGAACGAGGTCGACCTTGATCTAAGAACTTCCTCGACTCAAGCAGTCGCTGTTCATACATTTTGAGTATTTCACTTTATTCAAATTTTTTAGCCTCCCTTTCAAAAAAAAGACATGTGATATATCCTTTTAGATATAAAGACACATTCTCTTTCAACTGTTGCTATCACATTGAATCTTGTGTTAAATTTTTTATTGTGCGCCACCCACCCTTTTCCACCTCCCATTGCCCGATCGGCACCAAAAACTTTTCAACTTTAAAGACCTTTACTAATTCAAGTTGGCCAAATTTGGAAGCAATCACTTGAGGCGTTTTTGAGTTACAGTTGGAAAATGAAATCGCGGACGTACAACAGAAGGACATGAAAAAACCAAAGTTTTCCAATTTTCTTTAAACTTAGTCACTATAAAAAGGTTATCATTAGAAACATAAATATTAAATAAATTTTGATCCCGCTATGATTATAAAAAAGGGGTGGGGCGGGGGTGAAATTCTAATGCTACCACAATAAAGAGCATATTTTCTTATGTCGAAAACGCTACCGCGCATGCCGCAAAATTTTCAAAATGGCGGAATAAAAATTCATAAAGAGTAGCAAAATTTCGAACTTTAAAATGGCAGCAACTGTCACAAAAATAATCCAAATAATTTCAAGCTTTACTGTCATAAAGAGGTTTTTATTCTCTATGTTTTGGTCCATTTTTGGTGCAAATCTATGATTTGGTGGTGAGAGGTGTTGGGGGTTATTCGGAACAATAATAATATAACAAAGCTGTTTCTTTCCAGAAAATGATTAAGGAGGTTATTTTACCTTGGACCTCGCACGTTGATTTCGGTAAAATTTACGAAAACGGGCCGATTCTAATAACTTACCCCTCTTTTGCCGGGGAGGTTAAGAAACAGTAGTTTCTATTTCCCAACATACTGTAACGAAATTTTTGTTAATTTCGTTACACGTCGTCTGTGACTCCTTTATAGATTAATTCTTCCTGAATGATATCCTATTGACAGGTAAATATGTGTTCCACGCTTGTGCCTTGCCGTTACGCTATTGGAAGAACCCCTTTTCCGCGCCTATGGATACCCATAGTATTTGTCTCTAGCCTAACTGGATTGTACTGGTTCTGTTATGCAGACGTACATATGTCTTATATACAATAAGACTCGCATGTGTGTGCAATGTGGGTTGCCTACCTGCGGGAAAATTTTAACTTGTTACTATGTTGTTGTCTATAGAATTTAGACTTGCAAAGTTTTAGTTTCATTCTCTTAGTGCATTTTCGTTCCCTATTATGAGTTTATTTTGTTAATAATAGTAATTCTGTCCCGATTTGCAATGAAGACTTTAGTTACTTTTTGAGAATTTGGGTTGGTAGTACTAGATTGCTGTGGCAACACTGGATAGTGAGAGTGAGAGGGGGTAGTCTCTGAGTGAGAGGGACAGTTGTCTATTGAATTCGTGAACATTCGAGAAGTTTTCCAAGTTTTTTTTATGATTTCCGGTGGGAGGTGATAAATTAGCTCGCTGACGACTTCAGGGCCTTCTCTTGGTCTGCTCTTTCGTCTGAACCTTTCTACAGCAGCAACAGGTTTGGTCTGTCCTTTTGGCCTTCCGCCATCTTGTATTTTTCCATGATTCTCTGAGTTATTTGTCGTGGAGGTTAACTTTGAAGTTTATTCACTCTCTTTTCGCGAGACTTTTATTTGAAGTACCTAACACGGCAATTATTTGTGGAATTCCGCTATTTCGACATTTTGTTTGACCGCCATTGTTTCGTAGTGATTTCGTATTTTTGCTAGCATACCGTTGATGCCGTTGATATCGAACCTTTAGTATCTAAAATCGATATTGTTGATTTGATTTAGTTTCATTTTCGAGTTAGGTTGTGAACGCCATACTGTGGTATATATGTGTTTTCAGCTCAAGTGAGTGCATCTGCTTCCCGAAGGAGCCGACCACCCCGTGCTGATGTCGATCTAAGGGAATACAAGCCCCTTTTTCCACCTGCTTCTGAGACCTTGGAAGGACACACAAGAGCGTGACTACAAGCTGTTCCTGCTACTTTGGATATAGAAGGTACGTAAAAATTGCTTATTTCAAAATTTGATCGCCACTTTTGGCAGCTATCGAGCTATTTTACGTACTTTCGTATCTAGAGTTTGTGGTCACCTCCAAGTGTGACCTTCAGTCCGCTTTTCCTTTTTTTTTGTTTTGTTGCTCATTTGTACTTTTCGAGAGAGAGAGAGAGAGAGAGCACACCTTGTTCTTTTATTTGGTAGAGTCTGTGTAAAAATTGCTTGGTTATTGTTTTCGCCATTTTGGGCAGCTAATGAGCACTTTTGCATAGGTGTCTAACCTTCTTCAGTTTTCTTTGTACCTAGTACAATTTTAGAGAGAGAGAGAGAAGCACCTTTCTTTATTTTGGTATAATTTTGATAATTTTTGAGTGTACTGACACACACATTTTGCAAATTTTGAGCTGTAATTTTGCTGTACGAATTTGATAGATTTTTCCATCTTTACAACCGATACAGCCTACCGAAGTACATCTATGTGAGACTGAAAGTACTCATAGATTTTTGTTTCTTTTTGAGCTATAGTTTAATATTGAGAGTATTTATTGAAGTATAGTTGCTCGCACCTTGCAACTACTGTGCATATAGTTTCAATTTTCTGGATTATTTGTGATATTTGATTTTGAGACATTTTAGTAAACATTTGTGGGCTTGATAAGTTTTTTTTGTGGTTGTATTACCTTTCAAGATTCTAACTTTCTGGAACACTAGAGCCAGCAGTAACTTAATAGAATCATAGCCTTGATTTTCTCTTAAATCAATTAAACCGCTTTGAACTTAAGTGAACTATAGCCTTGCTCACTTCAAGACTCATATTTTTAAGTTTATTTTAAGTGTTAGACTTGAAAGGCCTATCAAGTATCTAGGTTAGGTGATACTTTGTTGTTACGATATTGGTACTTTATTTTAAGATTATATTTTTTTTATATATGCAGATTCAATTGTGAACCATTGTGGGGAGATATCTGCTATAGCTTGGTGTATAACTTTTAAGAAATTTTAGTATAGAATTTAAGCAGTTTGTAAGGGATCTTTTTTATTAAATTTAAGCAGATATTGTTTTAACTAAATTGTTGAGGAGGGGGCTTTTAATTGTTCAATTCAAAGCCAAGTAGTACGCCTGAGCTTGCATAACCTCCTACATCCTGGGGTTTTGCCATAGAGGGTCCAGACTCTAATCTTTCTTTTTTCTATACTTTGCATGACGGCGGCCGGAAGTGGTAGCCGAGCCAAACCCAGATACCCCTCAGCCAAAAAGGGGGAAGTCAAAGAGTAGGGGTCAGGGCCTAAGGAACCTGAAGAGGCTGCCGGTCATCAAAGGGGACCCTCTGAAGGAGCTGTTAGAAGGAGCCCACAAGCCGACCCAGGAGGAGAAGACAACCTCGTTCAGCAAGCCAGGTTGTATCGCTCACTTAAGCCAGCAATCCCGGTTTATCATTGTAAATAAGTCACCACTCACAATTCATATAATTTATATTTTAGTAACCAATATACTTGTTATTGTTTAATTCTCTTTTGAATCTTTTTTTCTGCTCCCATCCCTTCAGTGTTTCTGGAGAGGTTGGGCAATTTCACTAACTTCCTTGGAGTTTGGAGGTGAAAACTCCTGGCGCCCTTTTCTTGAAGAGTTTTGAACCTTAGAGTAATCTTGCGATAAAAGTTAGTGATTTTGCCTGACATCTCTTATAAGAGGAAAAGAATAAGTTGCCAAGGATCCACAACCCACCGTAAGTAAACTGAGCAGCCCAAAGGCACCCCAGTTTTAGCCAGCTTGGACTTTCAATCTAGCTTTACACAATTTGGCGCCCGCTGTGAGGGCACGATTTGGCGATTTGTTCTTTTCTTTCTTCGAAGCCTGAAGAGAGGTGTAGAGTGAACTTTTGAAGTGAGTTGACTAGAGTCAGTTTTTTATAGTTTGCCTTTATTCAAAATTTTATTGAATTTTGCTGCAGTTATTTTGCCAATATTTCGAATAACTATTAATCTTTTGAATTTATTTTGATATTTTGACATTTAGATTTTCTCCTGATAGTATCACCTTTGAGAACTATTTATTGCGTTCAAGACTTTATCTTGCCTACATTTTTGAATATATCTTGATTATTGATTCTGATTGATTGCCTACATCTTTGAGTATATAGCTACTGATTATTGATTTTTATTGATTGCCTACATTTTGAGTATTTTTGACTTATTGAATATTCTCTGATTATTACCCATTTATCTTGCTGATTTTGAGTATTTGTGAGTTATTGAATATTTTTGATTATTGACCATTTATCTTATTGACTGCTGTGAGCAGTATATCTTTTGTCGACTTTTGATTACTGATTGATTTAGATTTTGATTCCCAAAATGGACGCAGGTCATTTATTGAGTGCAGAACTAGACTATGAACTCCGTGTAAGAGGTATACAACCATCTGGTAGTATGGATGACAAACGAAAGGTACTGAGAGGGTTGTTCAGTCAAGAACGAGCTCACAGATCTTTCATTGAGTCATTTATAGTTCAGCCTCATGATGACGATGTTGATGCAATCAAAACGTCATTGACCGATTTAGAGCAAAAGATAGCAGCCTTTGTCAGTGCTACTGGTAGTTCTGAACACAAGAGGCTTGTATCTCGGTTGACCCATGTTTCTGGTAGGATCAATCGCTTAAGAACCGATGATGAAAGTCAGGAAGCCATGAAGCAACGTTTGCTTCTGCTTCTTTTAAAATTGGAAGCTGAGCTAGATGAAAAGGTTGCACCTGCAACTAGCACTCCAGTGGAGAGAATGCCTCCAGCTCCAATTTTCTCAAACCCCAAGCCTGTGTTACCATATAAGTGGAATTTGTGTTTTAAAGGGACTTCAAATGAGTCCGTTGTCTCTTTTTTAGAAAAGGTTGAGTCCATGAGACTATCCCGCTGTGTACAGAAAAATGAACTATTTCTTTCAGCTGGTGATCTATTCAAGGATAAAGCTTGGATTTGGTTTAATGTTAACAGATCTAGGTTTTCAGACTGGGACAGTTTGGTTGCTAAGTTGAAGGAAGATTTCTTGCCTTATCAGTATCAGGAGGACCTGATGCAGGAGATCAATAACAGAACTCAAGGTTCTGATGAACGAGTCTCTTTATATATTTGTGCTATGGAGGGATTATTTAACCGTCTCCCTGAAAAACCTGATGAGAAGACCATAGTCAACAAAATCAGGCGCAATCTCTTGCCATTTTACGTAGCCCAACTAGCTCTTCATGACATCAATACAGTGTCAGAGCTGACAACTCTGTGCAAAAAGCTAGAGGAGTCTAGAAGTTGGTCCAATAGGTATAAACCTCCTATTCCTAGTAACTCTAGTTTCTTAGAACCAGACTTAGCCTGCCCTTCAACATCTAGGGGTTATCCCAGAGAAAACAGAAGGATATTTAACAGTAAGTCCTTGGGTGTTTCTTCTATATCTAAGGACGAGTGTTGGAATTGTCATCAAACTGGACATAGGTATTCCAAATGTTCAAGTCCTAGAACAAGATTTTGTTTTGGTTGTGGATCACAAGGCGTGATTAAGACCAAGTGTCAAAAGTGTTCGGGAAACGGGCAGGGTGGTTCCGCAAGACTGGACAACGCAACCACCCCAATTCAAGGTCCAGTGCAGACCGAAGCTCCGACTCAGTCGCCTTCAAACAGACGAAAAAAGTCCCAGAAAGGAGAGCCAAAACAGAAGTAGAGTTTGTTTCTCCTGTAGAGAATCCGAACCCTTGTACCTTATTGGAAGACCCATGTAAGAAGGTCTGTCCCATGTTTGTGTCCAAACCTGGTGATGAAAGACCATATCTAGAAGTCCAAATCTTAGGTGAGACTTTTATAGCTCTTGCTGATTCTGGCAGCAGTGTTTCAATTTTGGGAAACTCTGGTTTTGCCTTGCTTGAAAAATGGAATGTGAATCTTTCTTTAGATTATTCTCTGCAAGTGACAACTGCAGATGGTGTCCCACAGGCTACTATTGGAAAATTTACTGTACCCATCACTCTTGGTAACATGACAAGGGATGTACAAATTTGGGTAATTCCGTCTATTAATTATAGTCTTGTTTTGGGTATTGATTTCTTAAAAGCTTTCAGAGTTCATGCCAATTTCCCAGATAATCAGTGTCAGATGTCAGTTTGTGTGGTGAACACTATTTGTCCTGCTGAAAATCTGAATTCCCAACAGAAGGCCAAACTTTCAAAAGTGATTGACCTATTTAAGTCAATTGGCCCTACTGACAGAATAGGAAGAACTCACCTTCTGACCCATCACATTGATACTGGTCAAGCCAAACCAATTAGGCAAAGACAATACCCTTTGTCACCAGCAATGCAGAAACATCTTGACAAGGAAATCGATCAGATGTTAAAGCAGGGTCTTATTCAGAGATCAAATTCCGAGTGGTGTAGTCCACTTTGGCTTGTGAAAAAAGCTTCTGGAGAGTATAGAATCTGTTTTGACGGACGCAAGCTTAACTCTGTGACTTGTAAAGATGCATATCCTATGCCCCTCATTGACTCAGTGATTAATAAGTTGAGAGATGCTAGATTCTTGTCATCAATTGACTTAAAATCTGCATTCTTTCAAATCCCTTTAGATGGGAAATCAAGGCCGAAAACTGCTTTTGCTGTTAGAGGACGAGGACTTTCTGAATTTTGTGTCATGCCCTTTGGTTTATCATGTTCCGCTCAGAGCATGTGTCGTTTGATGGACATGGTTATTGGTCCAGCATTAGAACCTTATGTTTTCTATTACCTTGATGACATTGTAATTGCTACACCAGATTTTGATTTGCATTCAGACATTTTGAGAAAACTTTTTGAAAGATTGAAACAGGCTGGTCTTACAGTTAACTTTGAAAAATGTGAATTTTGCAGACCCTCATTGAAATTTCTTGGTTTTGTTGTTGATGAGAAAGGCCTTCGTACAGATGAATCTAAAGTATCTGCTATTGTTGATTATCCAGTCCCTAAGACCACCACCCAAGTTAGACGTTTGATCGGTTTAGTTGGCTACTACCGACGCTTTCTAAAAAATTTTGCCTCAATCTGTAGTCCCATTTCTGACCTTTTGAAAGGACGAAAAAAGGGTCAAAGCATTGAATGGACAGAGGAAGCTGACCGTGCATTTGCTCAGATCAAGGAGAGCCTAACAACTGCTCCAGTCCTAGCTTCACCTGACTTTTCAAAGCCTTTTATTTTATATTGTGATGCTTCAGATACCGGAGTTGGTTCTGTATTATATCAGGAAACTGATGGCATAGAGCATCCTATAGCCTATGCTAGTAAGACCCTGAATAAGTGTCAGAGGAAGTATACCGTTACCGAAAAAGAGCTGTACAGCATTATTGTTGCCATTGAAAAGTTTAGGGGATACATTGAGAGCACACATTTTACTGTAATAACTGATCATGCTTCACTGATTTGGTTAAACAATATGAATAACCCTAGTGGCAGACTAGCCCGTTGGGCAGTTAAACTTTCTCAGTTTGATTTTACAATAGTCCATAGAAAAGGATCCCAGAATGTAGTAGCTGATGCCTTATCTCGATCAGTAGCAGTTCTTAACTTAGATACAGTAAAACTTGATGGGTGGTACACTAAAATGATTCAGAACGTCCAAGAAAAGCCTGATGATTATCCTTCTTATAAGGTAGAAAATGGCATTTTGTATAAACATATATTTAGTAGAGATCCTTTAGTGAGTAATTTAACAGACTGGAAGATTGTGGTGCCTCGAGCACATCGTAAAGAAGTAATTAAAATGTATCATGATAATGAGACCGCTGCTCATTTAGGTGTTTCTAAGACCATTTCTCGTATATCAGAACTGTATTATTGGCCATTTCTTCATAAAGATGTATATAGATATATTAAGAATTGTAAGACTTGTGCTAGTTGTAAAGTTTCTAATCTGCCTAAAGCAGGTTTAATGGGCTCATATAAAAACATTAATTTTCCGTTTCAATTGGTCAGTTGTGATCTTTTAGGTCCTTATCCTAGATCTAAAAGTGGGAATCAATATCTTTTTGTGGTCATAGATTGGTTTACCAAATTCACTTTAGTTCAGCCCCTTCGTAAAGCTACAGTCCAGCACATTAATAGGTTTTTAGAGAATAATGTTTTCCTTATATTTGGTGTGCCTCAGATTATAGTATGTGACAATGGACCTCAGTTTAGGTGTAAAGATTTCAAAAACCTTATGGAGGAATATAAAGTTCAGAAAATATGGTATAATGCCAGGTATCATGCACAAATTAACCATACAGAGCGTCAAAATAGAGTTATTATCACAGCCATTAGGTCATATATTAAGGAAGATCAGAAAACTTGGGATCAGTCTATTTTCAAAATTGCTCAGGGTTTGCGTTTAGCAAAACATGATGTGACTGGGTATTCCCCAGCTTTCTTAACTTTCGCGAGAAATGTTCCTGTTTCAGGAGACTACTTTGGAAAGATTTCTGATAATGCCAGGAACATTGTTGAAATTTCTGACAAGAACGCCAGGTTAGATGATGTTCAGGGGATGACGGAAATTTTTTCGAAGGTTCGAGAACCAATCAAAAAGGCTTACCTTCGCAATGCTGAAACTTATAACCTAAGGCGTAGGCCCGCCCAATTTTCTGAGGGTGAAAAGGTTTGGAAGGTTAATTATGTGTTATCTAAGGCCGCTGATCATTTTAACGCTAAATTGTCCCCCAAATATGTTCCTTGTATTGTTAATAAGGTTTTGTCTTCTTTGGTATATAATTTGGTGGACAAGTATGGTAACGACTTGGGCAACTGGCATGTCAAGGATCTTAAAAAGGATGATACAGGACTGGATTCTGATGATGATCCAGATCCAGTTCCAGACTTGGAACCAGCCTCTGAACTAGAGTCTGAAGCCAGTGATGTTGGGGGTTAATTGCCACGTCTTTAAGGACGTTGCCCTGCTGATAGGGGCTGGCATGGTATGTTTGTGGGGAAAAAGGTATACTTCTTTCTGCTCAAGCATCAGTGCCTGAGGAATGCTACAGCACCGGAAAATTACCGGGTGGGAGTACAAGCCTTCCGACAGGCTACTTATGGACGAAACAACATCTTTGTCTAATCACCTTAGGTGATTTACGTCCAAACAGCATTGCTGATAGCATCAGTATGCAAGAGTGTCGTTAGGGATTGTTATTGTCTGGTACTTATGGTTATCTTTCTTTTTATAGGATGTATAGATTTGGTTTAGGTTCTTTTGTTGTAGATATGACTAGTCATAGCGTGAAATGTGACTTGTCATTTTGCTGGATAATGTTATTACTATTTCGTTTTCCCTGATGACTCATTTGCTTATTTGAGTGCATTTACCGATTTTGTCGTTTTGTATATTAGTTCCCGGATTTGACATTTTTAGTTATTAGGTATAGTGTCCTGAATGTGAATAGGCACTTTGTATATTAGTTCCCGGATTTGACAGTTTAGTATAGTGACCTGAAGTGAATAGGCACTTTTGTTTTTTTTTGGCCATTTTTGCAGTGGGTGCTGGTGAGTTCCGAAGCAACAGCTTTCAGTAGCGATGGGCTCTGGAAGGATAAGTGTTGGGGGGTGACAGTCGGTAGTCAATGTTCTCACTGGAGACTTGGCGCATGCTTGCTGTCACTACTGCATTCTATCTCAGCTCCTTTGTCCAGGTTGTAGCGGAAGATTGCCAGCAACATTGTTGGACTGAGACCACGTCATTGTCTGTGGAGACAGGTTTTGGTTAGTACCCTACAGACTCTCTTTAAACCTGTTCTCTTTTTAGTCTGGTGGATACTATAGTTCACTTACTTGTAGTCAAACTACAAGAGTTTTTTTGTTTTTTTTGCTGTCATGATCTTGAAACCAAAGAACCCTTAGCTGGTGCGTTGTTCCCGTCGAGTCCCTGTGCCAATAGACGACTGGTGGCAAGGTGGAACCAAGCCTACGGCGCTGATTTAAAATCTTTTAGCGAAATGGTTTGTTCCAATTGGGTAGTGACTCGAGGGTGGTGACTCTCCTCCCCTGGTCTATTTGACTGGAGAGATCCGCTGTGGTATTTAGGTTAGGATATTTTAGGTTATTTTGGGTTAATATTATTGACATTCTCACCTTAGTTGTACTTGGGTTAGTGTCGGTTGTCATAATGCTTATGTATAACCTTTGCAAGGTTTGTCAGTCATTTTCTTTTGTGCTCGTACTGTGGTATTCTCTAATTTCAGGTTGATTAGTACCTTCCTCTGTAGTTTAGCATCAGTTAGTTTGAAAATTCTCGAATGGCTTCTCGAATTTTTCCTGGTGGGAGGGATGTGTAACGAAATTTTTGTTAATTTCGTTACACGTCGTCTATGACTCCTTTATAGATTAATTCTTCCTGAATGATATCCTATTGACAGGTAAATATGTGTTCCACGCTTGTGCCTTGCCGTTACGCTATTGGAAGAACCCCTTTTCCGCGCCTATGGATACCCATAGTATTTGTCTCTAGCCTAACTGGATTGTACTGGTTCTGTTATGCAGACGTACATATGTCTTATATACAATAAGACTCGCATGTGTGTGCAATGTGGGTTGCCTACCTGCGGGAAAATTTTAACTTGTTACTATGTTGTTGTCTATAGAATTTAGACTTGCAAAGTTTTAGTTTCATTCTCTTAGTGCATTTTCGTTCCCTATTATGAGTTTATTTTGTTAATAATAGTAATTCTGTCCCGATTTGCAATGAAGACTTTAGTTACTTTTTGAGAATTTGGGTTGGTAGTACTAGATTGCTGTGGCAACACTGGATAGTGAGAGTGAGAGGGGGTAGTCTCTGAGTGAGAGGGACAGTTGTCTATTGAATTCGTGAACATTCGAGAAGTTTTCCAAGTTTTTTTTATGATTTCCGGTGGGAGGTGATAAATTAGCTCGCTGACGACTTCAGGGCCTTCTCTTGGTCTGCTCTTTCGTCTGAACCTTTCTACAGCAGCAACAGGTTTGGTCTGTCCTTTTGGCCTTCCGCCATCTTGTATTTTTCCATGATTGTCTGAGTTATTTTTCGTGGAGGTTAACTTTGAAGTTTATTCACTCTCTTTTCGCGAGACTTTTATTTGAAGTACCTAACACGGCAATTATTTGTGGAATTCCGCTATTTCGACATTTTGTTTGACCGCCATTGTTTCGTAGTGATTTCGTATTTTTGCTAGCATACCGTTGATGCCGTTGATATCGAACCTTTAGTATCTAAAATCGATATTGTTGATTTGATTTAGTTTCATTTTCGAGTTAGGTTGTGAACGCCATACTGTGGTATATATGTGTTTTCAGCTCAAGTGAGTGCATCTGCTTCCCGAAGGAGCCGACCACCCCGTGCTGATGTCGATCTAAGGGAATACAAGCCCCTTTTTCCACCTGCTTCTGAGACCTTGGAAGGACACACAAGAGCGTGACTACAAGCTGTTCCTGCTACTTTGGATATAGAAGGTACGTAAAAATTGCTTATTTCAAAATTTGATCGCCATTTTTGGCAGCTATCGAGCTATTTTACGTACTTTCGCATCTAGAGTTTGTGGTCACCTCCAAGTGTGACCTTCAGTCCGCTTTTCCTTTTTTTTTGTTTTGTTGCTCATTTGTACTTTTCGAGAGAGAGAGAGAGAGCACACCTTGTTCTTTTATTTGGTAGAGTCTGTGTAAAAATTGCTTGGTTATTGTTTTCGCCATTTTGGGCAGCTAATGAGCACTTTTGCATAGGTGTCTAACCTTCTTCAGTTTTCTTTGTACCTAGTATAATTTTAGAGAGAGAGAGAGAAGCACCTTTCTTTATTTTGGTATAATTTTGATAATTTTTGAGTGTACTGACACACACATTTTGCAAATTTTGAGCTGTAATTTTGCTGTACGAATTTGATAGATTTTTCCATCTTTACAACCGATACAGCCTACCGAAGTACATCTATGTGAGACTGAAAGTACTCATAGATTTTTGTTTCTTTTTGAGCTATAGTTTAATATTGAGAGTATTTATTGAAGTATAGTTGCTCGCACCTTACAACTACTGTGCATATAGTTTCAATTTTCTGGATTATTTGTGATATTTGATTTTGAGACATTTTAGTAAACATTTGTGGGCTTGATAAGTTTTTTTTGTGGTTGCATTACCTTTCAAGATTCTAACTTTCTGGAACACTAGAGCCAGCAGTAACTTAATAGAATCATAGACTTGATTTTCTCTTAAATCAATTAAACCGCTTTGAACTTAAGTGAACTATAGCCTTGCTCACTTCAAGACTCATATTTTTAAGTTTATTTTAAGTGTTAGACTTGAAAGGCCTATCAAGTATCTAGGTTAGGTGATACTTTGTTGTTACGATATTGGTACTTTATTTTAAGATTATATTTTTTTTTATATATGCAGATTCAATTGTGAACCATTGTGGGGAGATATCTGCTATAGCTTGGTGTATAACTTTTAAGAAATTTTAGTATAGAATTTAAGCAGTTTGTAAGGGATCTTTTTTATTAAATTTAAGCAGATATTGTTTTAACTAAATTGTTGAGGAGGGGGCTTTTAATTGTTCAATTCAAAGCCAAGTAGTACGCCTGAGCTTGCATATCCTCCTACATCCTGGGGTTTTGCCATAGAGGGTCCAGACTCTAATCTTTCTTTTTTCTATACTTTGCATGACGGCGGCCGGAAGTGGTAGCCGAGCCAAACCCAGATACCCCTCAGCCAAAAAGGGGGAAGTCAAAGAGTAGGGGTCAGGGCCTAAGGAACCTGAAGAGGCTGCCGGTCATCAAAGGGGATCCTCTGAAGGAGCTGTTAGAAGGAGCCCACAAGCCGACCCAGGAGGAGAAGACAACCTCGTTGAGCAAGCCAGGTTGTATCGCTCACTTAAGCCAGCAATCCCGGTTTATCATTGTAAATAAGTCACCACTCACAATTCATATAATTTATATTTTAGTAACCAATATACTTGTTATTGTTTAATTCTCTTTTGAATCTTTTTTTCTGCTCCCATCCCTTCAGTGTTTCTGGAGAGGTTGGGCAATTTCACTAACTTCCTTGGAGTTTGGAGGTGAAAACTCCTGGCGCCCTTTTCTTGAAGAGTTTTGAACCTTAGAGTAATCTTGCGATAAAAGTTAGTGATTTTGCCTGACATCTCTTATAAGAGGAAAAGAATAAGTTGCCAAGGATCCACAACCCACCGTAAGTAAACTGAGCAGCCCAAAGGCACCCCAGTTTTAGCCAGCTTGGGGGTCTCAACTTAGTTGGACTTTCAATCTAGCTTTACAATACGAAATCCAGTTATAGAACATTTGCAAAATTAATGCACAACAAAGAATATGTAATTTGAAAAGGGAGCAGGTTTTTCTTAGTTTTCTTTTTTATCTCTTTTTATTACGAAAACATTACCCCTCAAACAAATCCTTAGTTTATTTTATTTATCTTATGCTTACAACTTTACGAAAAAAAAAGGTTTGTGTATGAAATCAAACGTCCCTACTACAAGATTTTAAATAAAAATAATTGTTTAATTTTTGTAGGAAAAACTATTGGGTGCTAGTTGAAAAAGAATTGGACTGCGTTTTAAGGGTCGAAGTACAAAAAAATGTTTCAAAAGATTAGACTCTATAGTACTTTCAAAAATATCATTGAGTTTTCGCTTTTAGATACGAGAATATCACGCGTCAAAAAAATTCTGGGACACACGGTTATAAATATGAATTATCAACCTTTCATAGCGATGGCGATGCGGGTATAGCACTCCCACCAGAAACCTCATTACCAACGGGCTGTGCGCGAATTAAATCCAATTGATTTAATCAAATAACGACATTTTTTCTCTCTGGCAATCCAGTAATTTGCCGCTCTATTTACAGCTACCGCTTTTTCGAATCCAGTTGAAATTGGCCTCAGTTATGCAAAAAGCATCTTTGGATTTGTTATTCGCTTTTCCATTTCTGCTAATTTGATTTCCATTTTTTAGTGGTTGCACCACAAATCAGTTAATAAACCGTCTATCCTTGTCTATCCTTATACTGTGCAGGTAAAATGCAGTTGAAACAATATCTTATAAGCATTGGTGCTGGAATATATTTAATTGGGGATCTAACACTTGAGGGTAAGGTTACTTATAAGCTAATTTTTACTATTTAAATGTATCCATCGTTTCTCAAATTATGGTGATAGTACGTAGGAAGTTTCAGTGCAAAAATCTCCGAGAAGAGAGAAGTTAAGTTGCGATAAGGTTAAGTGCTTCTGTATTATTATGATTTATTGTTTTAAATTACCTGCGAATCTGAATACCTATCTGCACTTGCCAATTTCCCCGGACTACTGGACCTATTCCAATATGTACGATTCTCGCTAGTATCAGAATGGATAACGGCCGAGTCAGTTCGTGCCGGATCGAAGGTGCTCCGGAATTCCAGTTGAGCGGGTCAAGAATGGCCCGGAGCCTCGGGCAAGACTGCACTAAAACGCTCAATAGAAACGACGGACGGTCTGCTTACTTAATATACACTCGAGGAAATTGCCCGCTTCACGTGAGGCTACCCGATACGATCACTCTTTATTCTACCTGCACCGCATACCGAATAGACATCGGAACCAGCATACGTTAAGTATTTAAGTTCTAAGATCATCTAATAATGCTTTGGTTTTATGTTTATGCATTATTGATAAAAATCTTAGAGAGAGTCCTTTACAAGCAAATCATTTCACACATAGACAACAGTCAATTGATATCTGATAATCAGTCTGGATTCCGCAGACATTGCAGTACTGTTACAGCGTTTGCAAGTATGTGTGGCGCTTATATATCCGCTATAAATCAAGGCTATCTAACCAGCTCAGTTCCTTTAGATCTAGCTAAGGCATTCGATTGTTTAGACTACCTAATGTTGCTAGCAAAGTTGCAATACTTTGGTTTCTCTAACGATAATCTAGAAATTTTCAGAAGTTATATTTTGGACAGAAAGCAACAAGTTAAGGTATCTTAGAACAATGGCTGCGAACTATCAGATATACTTCCTGTCACCACTGGAGTATCGCAGGAATCTATATTGGGTCCTATGTTTCTGGTAAAATGCTGTAAAGTGAGTAACACAAGCGAGTAACTTGTGCCACACGCGTTATCAATGATGACTTGCAAAATATAGTAAACTGACTTAAACGACATGCATTAGTATTAAATAAAAATAAAACTGTTTGCATAACTTTCAAATCGAAGCAGTCTAAGTTTGATAGTGGACAAGTACATTTGTATGTTGACAACGATCTAATAACTCACTGATTTTGCGGAGCACCTTGGGTATTACTTTTTATGGAACTCTAACTTACTTTGTCATGCGAATAAGCTAGTTCAGTCTTCCTATTTAAAACTTAATTCCTTATAAAGTCTGATAGATGTATTAACAAAGAAACAGAAACAGAAGCTTATCAGTTCATTAATATTAGCAAAGATGGAATTTGGGGATATAGTATATGGCCTTACGATTACTACACATGAATCATCCTTATTACAAAAAATACAAAATGCTTGTGTACGTTTTATTACCAAAGCTCGAGGCATGAACATATATCACCTTATCTGAAGGTACATGGTATGCCTACCATGATGGCGGGTTCATATTTTTGCCCAGTAAGATCGGTAAAAATAACAAAAAGCAAAAGTACTTAGCAGAAAATCTGATATATAGGTCTCAAAAAATGATGCGAACCTTCGACTTAACTCGGTAACCGTTAATCATATAACTTCGAGCAAAAAATATTATTAGGTAAATCGGCTAAGAGAAATCGCTGGAAATTATTTTCAAGTTCCGCAAGTAGCCGCTAGGGGGCTAACTGTTACGGTCAATCAGAATAACGGCCTTTTCTCAAAAAATATGCAAATAAAGGTATATCATAAATTCTACCGTTATGTAGACTGAACAATTCTCGATCTTTTTGTTAATCGTTTTTTGCTCTATCTTGTAAGATGTAGTGGTGGGGAATGTAATAAAGCTTTTTATTTAAATGGCCGTAACTTTGGCATAAGTTAACGGAATTAAACAAGCTAGGTCCCGTTTAAAGGAGCTCTTCTTACTTAATCAGTTATATGAAAATTGTCCAAGTTCATATTGACTTAGTAGCTGACATAATAACAACTATTACGCATTATTACGAAAATTTTAAATGGTATACTATATATATTTTAGCATAGGTATATAGAGGACAAAATTCTTAAAAAATCAGCGAAAGTTTCAACCTCCTAGCTATTTTCAAACCTTACCTTTATTTGCATATTTTTGAGAAAAGGCCTTTTTTCTGATTGACCGTAACAGTTACGCCCCCTAGCGGCTACTTGCGGAACTTAAAAATAATTTCCAGCGATTTCTCTTAGCCGATCTACCTGATAATATTTTTTGCTCGAAGTTATACGATTAACGGTTACCGAGATATTGCCGGCGTCCGTTCTTATTAGGTCACCCTGTACAACACCCTTGCACCGCCGAAATTTAGAAATTTGTCTAGTTTAAATTTTAAAACGAAAATGAAGGAAATGATTTTCACATTAACACATTACTAGTTCCTTTCTTTGTAATTGTAATTATACTTACTCGCCCAATTTTTTAGTTTGGTTGTTTTTTCTTTTTAAATCAATGTAATTTATATAAGTAAGATAATTGCATACGATGATTTTATTTGTCTTCACATTCTTTGATGTTCCTTATTTTTAATTGTCCTGGTTGGTATTAATATCAGCTTTTGCTGCTACCCGCCCGGTGAAATAAAGTCTTTTTTATTTATTTATTTATAATGCACCTAAATCGGTGAGACGTAATTTGTGAAACTCATCCCTTTGGTCCATTGCGCTTTACTGGTCTGGTCAATAATTAAAAAGACATATCTGCAGACATAACCTTTTCACTTATCAGTAAAGTTCTGTTTCCTTCATCGGAGCACAAATAGTCAAGAATAGCAAAACTAATGAGAAGCAATAGCCAGAGACGGTGTATTTGATCTTTCTTTAACGTAGAAGGCGCCATTTACTGTGATCTTGAATGCCCTCATTTGACGTTGAAACAGCATATTATTCTGTTAACAATTGTACTATGAAAGCATGACATGACAGTGATTGTAACACCCGAGACTAACAGGTATTCTCGGCTGACACCGTATTATAAGCAACTGACTGTAAAACAGCATATTTGACGCCTGCGCATACTACATGACTGAAATTGTGCTGTCGCTTCTCGTCATTTTTGTTATTCTCGGCAAATAGTTTGAGACTAAATAGCTTTACACAAGTGACATAAGTTGCAGTAGTTTTTTTACAAATGGGTCTAACTAAGTTGTTGAGATCTATTGAGATCTAGAAAACAGTGTGAATTACATCTTAGTTAGGAAGGTAGCTCCCATAAAAAACAGGAGTTGGAACTTGGGGCAGGAACGAGTTTTTTCTCACAACAGAGCAAACTGAAAATAAGACAAAACCTGATCACATCTCAAAATTTATGACTTACAATTTTGTTTGGAGAACATTAATCAGATTTTTTCTTGAACATAATCCCACACCTGTCTACTGACGAATTGAAAATACAATAAAAGCACAGATTCCTTTATTCCAATAGTTATACTAATCATGTCATTGACGCGATAAATCAGAGTACAGACTAATATACTAAACACTGAACCGCATGTTGTCAAGAGCAATACAATCCAATAGAGACACAAAAACTGCATTATGTTAGAACGATCGCGTTCGTCATTAATCTTCAAAGCGCATGAGACTTAAATGAGGCTGTTTCGCCCATTGACGAAGCCCTTAGGGTGATGATGAAAATTATTTTGTTTTCAAAAGTGGTCTTCGCTTCCATTTGATCAACGATCCAATTGGTGACCTACCTTCATTGCGCATGATCTTTCAGCAAAAGTTGTTGATTAATTTGTGGCAATTAGGTGAAAATATTTAATCCGCAATGCTAATGAACTAGTATCATAATTTTTTATAACTGCTCATGATAGAGTATGGCATAAGAAGCATCTTCCTCGATTTTTTTTGGCCTGGAAAGTTGAGAAAATGCATATAAATATTATGTGATCCTCTAGATATGCTAAAAAATACATAATTTTATATCTGCGGCCAGTGAAACCGACGAATTCAAATAGGTTGGAAGAAGCAAATAAGGATTTTTTTGCTTGCACAATCCTAAAAGTAATGATTCAGCGGCAGCTCGATGATGGTGGAAGGTCGTACACTGGCAGCTGATATCAATTTCATCGTACCATTATACTAAGGCTGGATTTTTTTGTAAGCTTTTTTGATGGTGATGATAAAAAATGTCTATGTTAGCTGGTCCAGATCCGTGACCTAAGATCTTGAGAGCCTGCGTAAGTCGCAAAAAATGTTGGGGTATTTCACCAAATTTGAAAAATTGCAGATAGTTGATGAAATTTTCATCGCGAAAAAATACGCTAGCTGTAACTCCTCTATTTGAGATAGCAAATTATGTGTTAAATAAAAAATGTAGAGGGCAATAAAATGTATGTTACAAAAATATTTACCATTATACAATATCCAATAAATGTGTGACTTGAAAGTTACCTACATTCCTTTAAATAGAGTCCCTTGTATATTCTTGGATATTTGGATCGCTTGGTCGATTATAGTATGACGTTATGTATCACACATGATACTTAAAACGAACTGTTGAACGCAAGTCACCGTTTTTGATATAAATACATGTTAGAAAAAATAATTGAATATCGCTTCATGTATAAAGGCTGTGACTTTATAGTACTACTAAATATGAGTTCTTTTTGTACTCGGTGAAATCGGTAGATTTATTAGGGAAACTTCAATCACAGGTAACTTTAAATGTGCTAATTTTTCTTGTACGGTTGAATGTGAAATATGAATGCCTTTATAGCGATATAGGATTGATTCATTAATCTCCAAAAAACTGATTTGACTGAAAATTTGTAAAATCAATTTTCAGTCAAATATTTCGAAAAACAATTTTTTGTGACTTAACGTAGGCTTTCAAAATCTTAGATCACGGAGTCGCGTCAGCTAGCATAAATTTTCTTCATCTTTATACAGAAAACTAATCGACGTGAAACTGTAATTGCTCAGTATAATCACCGTGAAAATTTGACGCAACCTCCCCAACTAATAAACCAGTGTACGGAAGACAAATCAGAAAAAGTAGTTTGTTTCGTGAAAATTGCATCAATATCGCGATTTGAAAGTTGACGAGGCAACAATGCACTAATGCTGATATATTGCGCGCATCGCACTGATTGGCTAAATTTGAATTCCTGTTTTTAAATATTAAAATGGAATTCCTAGTAAACAAAACAATGCAGATAGCAACAAATCAGTACACCTATTTTTGTATACACTATGAGGTTATAATGATTTAATCATTGTTTTCAAACCCATGATCCTACTTCATTGATTCAGCACTTTAGAATATTCTAAGTTTGTTTTACAGTATATTATGTTTTACAGTTTGACGAGCGAACGTTTGTAGCAACCAAAATTTCACAAGTTTCTTAATAATGTTTAACAATTAGCATGCCTTGTTCTTTCATGTAATGCCTAATGGGTACTAAATCCTATATCAGCCTTCTATTTATCACGCTACAATCTCATGTCATTATGACTGTCAACCATAGCGGGCAAATCAAATCTTATTGAAACACCTACAATTATAGGTTACATTAGGGCAACAGCAAAAATACACTACACCAAAGTTTCAAAAATCTAGGAATCGTGCCAGCCGTATCCCAGTACGGTGTGCTACACGTTCAATGAATATTGCATTGGATCACGATTCGTGGATGACGACAAATACTGAAACGTGCAGTATTCGCCTGGAACTTGTTTTTCAAAGGATCGCAAATTTTATTTCAGCGCGTATGTTGAACACTTCAAATGTATCGGATTTCCATTGAAATGGGCATGAATACAATTGAAATAAAACTTTGTGGAGCTTAGGGAGCGATGTTCTTGTACTATAAACAAAATGACAAGGGCTTAATGTAATTCGACGAATTGCTGTCAGGACATGATAGTAGAGCTAAAATGCAACAAAATTATCTTAATATATGTACGGACAAAAATCAATAGGTTTCGAGATTTTTCAATTTCAAGGGAATTGTAATAATTGTCCCGAAATCTGGCACGTTTGATTCCAAGCTGGTGGGAGTCATTTTGAAATAAATTGTAGATTGAGCACTTACCATGTGATTTTTGATAAAAAAAAAAGGAAGCTATGGCAATTAAAATCATCAAAGAACAAACTATTCTTAAATAGTTAAACGGATCACCCTTTAAATGTTTTCCGCATGTTTACCAAACACATATAACTAGAGGAGCTTGAGGTGCTTCAACCCCTCCAACTGTTTTGTTATGATGTATTACTGCGCCTCTAGAAAAATATTTATCACCATAAGAATAATAGGTGGTCGACCCACACATTCAGTCCCCCAATTGAATTCCTGGCTATGCTCCTGAATGTAGGGCTTCAATCCGACATTTATACCTTTTTGGCTGAGATTATGGGCAAGGTTTTCCAGTGTTTTGTGAGCGATGAGAATCATTTTATTTTTCTCAATACATAAAGGGTGAGTTTTTAGTACCGGATCGGTCGATAACTCCACTACTGTAAAAGATAGCAAAAAAATATGTATAAAAGTTGTAGCTAAGGATATGCTCTTTGCTCAGAAAATATTTTTAATTTACAGGGTGATCCGTAACTACGTGGTGATGCAACATACATTTTTTTAGGCGAGACACCCTATATATTATTCCATATTTAGATTCTACTAATAATCCCCCTTCTTAAAATGTAAGGTATTGTAACATAATAAAGGGTATTTCAAAAGTTATGACCATTTTTATATCCAAATCGCTGTCAAATGAACGTACTGTATATCAAAAAGGAATTAATCAAAAATTATTTTTGTCACATGGAAAGATAAAAAAATCCTCTAGTTTTAAAATTGGCTATAAAAGAAGCCGACGACGCATATTCGTATACAGGGTGATGTAGAATGCAAAGTCTAGATTCTCTCTTTTTTTTTTAAATGTAACCCCTAATATTTTATTATACCAAAGAATTGCTTTTAATATGCTTTTTCATCTTTGTATAGCACTTCAATCAGTTTTCGAGATATTTCGATTTTTCTGCAAATTTCAAATATACCTCTTATTTGTGTACTGAAATGTATTTATTTTGAGAAAATATTATCGAATTTTATTCGTGCTTAACGAACATTCAAACTACAAGGCCATAATGGTATTTTATGTAGTCAAAACACTGAATTAACGAGATAATAATTAGTCAAGTGTGGTGAGGAAACAATTTTATAGACGTCATGCATAATTATGAAGCGGATCTATCAGGTGGGCTGTAAAATATTAACCGACACGGTTCGGATAAAACGATTCTTCAATCTTTCGTAGACTGCCTCCGTTCTGGATATTGCTGTTATTAGTTGATATAATCTAGAGGCAAGTAGGCAATTTGTGAAACATTATCCTAAATCTCCTCTATTTGTTCTTCAATGGAGAAATTCATTTTTAAAGCTCGTTGTTCACACAGTATGAAATTATTGAGCAGGTTATGAAAACTGCCAATATTTCAAAGCCTACCTGATAAATCTGCTTAGATAATTATGCTCTATCATCTCTATAATTCAGGGTTTTAACTTCAACAAATACTATAGTGGCCTTATAACTTAGTTGTTCGTTAGATAAAAATCAAATTCGATAGTACTGTCACTACTGTCTCAAAATAAAGTACACAAATAGGAGGTACATTCTAAATTTGCAGCAAAAACGAAATATCTCGGAAACTGATGGATCTAGGTATAACAAGTGCTATGCAATTATGAAAGAGCATTTAAAAGGCAATTCTTTGGTATATAAAATACATTAAAAAAAAAAAAGGGAAAATCTAGATTTTGCATTCTACGTCACCCTGTATACGAATATGCGTCGTCGGCTTTTTTTATAGCAGATTTTAAAACTCGAGGATATTTTTTATCTTTCCATGTGAAAAAATAATTCTTGATTCATTACTTTTTGATATACAGTACGTTCATTTGACAGCGATTTGGATATAAAAATGGTCATAACTTTTAAAATACCCTGTATAATGTTACAATACCTTTTACCTTAAGAAGGGGATTATTAGTAGAATCTAACTATAGAATATAGGGTGTCTCATTTAAAAAAATGTATGTCTGCATCACCACGTAGTTATGGATGACCCTGTATGATTAAGAATATTTTCTGAGCAAGGGGCATATCCTTAGCTATAACTTTTATATACAACTTTTTCTGCTATCTTTTATAGTTGTGGAGTTATAGACCGATCCGGTACTAAAAACTCACCTTGTATATGTTTTTTAAGTATCGTTCCTTTTCACCTATTTATTATGGTAACGAATTAGTGTAAGCATATTTAACTAAAATAAGTGAACATGCTACTGACTTGTAACGTAGCTTTCTCATTGTTGAGGCAAAAATGCCAGATTTTGGGTAATTATTAGAATTCCCTTGAAATTGAAAAATCCCAAAAACTATTAATTTTTGTCCACACATATTTTAAGCTAATTTTGTTGCATTTTAGCTCTACTACTATGCTCTGACAAGAATACGTCGAATTAAGCGCTGTATATATTCTAACTAATTTAGACGACAAGAAATTTAAGCCTTTCGGTGCATTTATTCTGCCGCTAATAAGCGGAGTGTTGTAAATACCAAATCTAAGATAATATATTTTCTCGGATGTTTTATGGTATCGTAATTTGGTAATTACTTTAAACCATGTCACTCAGTTGTCAGTCACTACGTCAAATAACTTTTACTCCTGCATGAACAATGTATAGTTTTTGAATATCCATCTATTGGCGGTGAACTGGTAATCACAATCGAATCAAATCAAATCTTTAAGAGAAGCAAAATATCGTATCATCAATGCGAGAGCAATAGTGTATCCTTAGGGCCTATTATGGAGGACGACTTCCTTTGGGCGACTCTTATGGCGATGATACACAGTTATGGCGACTAACTGTGTACGTGATTTGGATATCCGTTTGTAAATAGATAAAGGATTAAATTAAATAAAGAATATAAATGAAAAGACTAAGTATCAATAACGAAAAAAGGTTAAGAATGCACCAGATTCCAAAGTTGAACTGAACGCATTTATTAAAGATGCATTACTTGACACGTCTAAAAATACCATATATAACTTTTCAGTATAAATAAATAAGCAGCAGTAGCTTTTGTGAAATTAGGTATTTAAAAGTGTGTGTAATAATATTTGTAGATAATATGAACTGAAATACACGACTTCACGACTACTGAAACTCTTCCACAAAATACTATATTATCATGTATGCATGATAAAAGACAACTCAAAAGCAGTTACCGCCCACTAAGCTCTGGATATTAACCTAATTTTAAGCTTGTTTGACGTCACGTTTTTGTCTCTACTTTTTTTAAAATCAGACCCTTTGTCTTCGTTTGCTATATCACGCAGCATTTTAATGTTATACGCAGGCGGCGCTATTGATTTCTATTTGTTCCACGCACAATCTTTTTCAGACATTGTGTATACTCAATGTCGGGAATTCAGCTGGTTAATGGAATTTTACTTTTGTTAGAGTCCCTTATTCAATTTTCGTTAACAAACACTACTAGACCAGGGTCGATAATTTTTGAAACCAAAAAAAATTACAGTGGGATGAAACCCATTAGAAAAAGAGGGGAGTATGATAAGAGTGAAAGGAAAAATAAATTACGGTCGATTCAAGATCGGGAAGTGGGAGGGGGTGAGTTTTTAAGGGTAGAAAATGGTTTATCTTAATTTCTGGCAAAACTGCAAGTCCTATGGAAAAAAGTTAAATGGCAAAGTTGTAGGTAATAAAAAGGTATACAACTTTTGTATTTTCAATTTTTTCACATAACCTCAAAATTTTGGTAAAAAATTCAAAAAACCAAGTTTTTGGTTTTTTATTTTTATCTTTTTCAAACAAAAAAAATTTTCTACGAAATTTGGTGAAAACTTACCTTATTATGTCCCAGATACAATGTAATTTATTTGTTTTAAAATATTCATTTTTTCTATACTGTGTAAGGCTTTCGCGGCCATCGTCCAATGAATTTGTGGTTCTTGGGTTTTTAGGCCGGCGTCGTTTAGCGTTAAAGCTTGACGTTTCGTCACCACGAGTGGATGGCATCTTCAGAAGCTATTTCACTTCGGCGACTTCCAAAATACTGTACCTTTGTGTACACATTTATACAGTATTTTGGAAGTCGCCGAAGTGAAATAGCTTCTGAAGATGCCATCCACTCGTGGTGGCGAAACGTCAAGCTTTAACGCTAAACGACGCCGGCCTAAAAACCCAAGAACCACAAATTCATTCATTTTTTCGCCTTATTTTAACTTAATATCAAAAATTCACCCCAATTTTCAATCGAAAATTCTCGCATCAAAACATCAGCTTTTTTCAAAAAGTTTGGGAGCTTTTTATTTGTTGGAATCTCTATTTTCTGATGGTGTAACAAAAAATATACATTACTATGGAAAATCTTCTCAGAAAATGCAAAAACTGAAAAAAACTCGTATAAAAATTCGTATTTTTTTTTACTCACTATGTACAATTTCATCAAAAAAATGTGATTGCTGCAATTTTTTTTAGTTGAAAGGTTTATTAATTAAATTCGAATTACATTCATGTCATCGAAAATTTGAAAAAATATAAATATACATGTAAATCGTACTATTGAATTTAGATACTTAATTCTGATTACGTTATTCATTATATATTTTTTTTTTTCGATAACGTTAATCTTGTCATTTATAAATATCTTATCTGAAATTCCCATTAGTTATTCGTTAGTTTTTGTCTCTTTCAAGGCATTTCTTCATCGTTAGATTCAATAAACCTTTCTATCTCTAGTTGATCGTCGAAATCTTCAAGACAATCATCTTCGTCTCCAATATTATTTCCAGTATGCATTGGTTTTTCATCCACAACTTCATCTAAATCATTTATTCTCTCGTAGATTTCTTCTTCCATATTGGAGCAATTTTCAAAACCATGGCAATTAGTGCATAAATTTGTGCATTTTAAACCATGTTCTCGGCAGCCACATTTTAAACTGTTACATCCAGTTTCACAGCTGCAGCTGATAGTTTTGAGCAATACTTTCGGATTTAAATCTTTTTCTGTAAATTTGGGCATAATGCCACGTTGATGTTGCTTCCAACCCCAATCTGTTGCTGTCAATTCGTTACCCAACCAAGTTTGAAGCTGATAATATGCTCTGTAACAATTTTGTTCTGCTGCTCCTTCTGTCGGTGGGAGGTTTGCCCAAATGAAGGATGATTTAATTTTTGCCAATTTATATTTTTGAAACCTTAGTTCATTCAGTATTATTTTTTCTTTTTTATATTTATAAATAGACTTGATTAATTGTAATCCATTTTTTTATATTTTCTTATCTTATAAAAAACATCGGCCAAATTTGAGAAACTTTTCGCGTCTAATAATGAATTAACGACACTTTTCTTTCCTTTTCCAGATGTTGTATCGCAACCAGAAAAACAATGCAGAAATGCAACAATATTTTTGAAGGATTCATGTGTGAAACTATTAGACGTGAAAAATAGAATAGAAATAGGCATACAAATATTATTTAAAGAAGATTCTACAACTTTTCCAAAATATTGTAGATGTCTTATTAAATATTAACTTATTTGTTTGTTAATATAGTAGGATATTCCAATTTGCAATTTTTCCGTTTATCAATGTATCATGAAATCTCACGTTTCTTAAGTAAATAAGTGTAAATTCTAATAAATAGCTCAAAATTGTACATAGTGACTACAAAAAATTTTCGAATTTGAGTTTTTTTTCAGTTTTTTGCATTTTCTGAGAATTTCTATAGTAATGTATATTTTTTTTTTACACCATCAGAAAATAGAGATTTCAGCGAACGAAAGGTTCCCAAACTTTTTGAAAAAAGCTGATATTTTGACGCGAGAATTTTCGATTGAAAATTGGGGTGCATTTTTGATCTTAAGGTCAAATAAGGCGAAAAAATAAATATTTTTAATCAAATAAATTACAGTGTATTTGGGACATAATAAGGTAAATTTTCACCAAATTTCGTAAAAAAATTATTTTTTTTGAAAAAGATAAAAATAAAAGACCAAAAACTTGGTTTTTTGAATTTATCACCAAAATTTTGAGGTTATTTGAAAAAATTGAGAATACAAAAGTCGTAGATCTTTTTATTACCTACATCTTTGCCATTCAACTTTTTCCCATAGGACTTGTAGTTTTGCCAGAAATCAAGATAAACCATTTTCTACCCTTAAAAACTCACCCCCTCCCACTTCCCGATCTCGAATCGACCGTAATTTATTTTTCCTTTTATTCTTATCATATTCCCCTCCTTCTCTAATGAGTTTCATCCTACTGTAATTTTTTTTCACTTTTTATTATTTTTGAAGGCTTCGGCACTGGTCTATACGTCGATGTCGGACTTGACAGCTACATCTGTATATTATGATTTTTTAATTTCTTCATTATTGCTCGTAAGCACTATATTCTAGTATACTTTGTACCGATAGCTGTCTACCGGGAAAATCTGAATTTAGTACAGGTCTTCAGGATTACTGACTTTTGGAATACTTTGTGCAATTTTGCGTCCAGGCCCATCTGTTGTACGTGTGGTGTACATGTGTTTGATATAAGGTCTGCCACCGACATAATAAGGAGGACAATCATAAACTTGTTTTGTTCCCAGTCATTTTGTTTTTTATGGCAAGGGCGTTGTGCTTAGATATCTTCACATCGTAGGTTTTTCTGGATATTCTTATCATTGTGAATAGCAGTTATATATTAAATAGGTAACTTTGTCTTTGACTGGAAAACTATATCTAGTCTATTGGCTGATATTAAATATTTTCGCCATTTTTTGCGTAGCATCGCTAGATTATACTCTGTATGAGTGCCTCCCATTGATTTTAGGGGATTCTTCTAGCGTCGAGCTATTTTGTCGTGGATATTGTATGGTGCCGGATGTGGAGTACCTATGGCTGTGTCGAGCATGCCACTCCGGTAAACTGGCACCAATGGTATTTTCCCAAATCTGTATTTGATCGGCTATACGCCACCATACCGGAAGTGAGACTTCGGAAGGTGCTTAACATCAACACATAAGAATCTGACTGAGGAAATTCTGCGGACTATACTTCAGAAGTATCCACACAAACATGCCCTATGGACAAACAAACCAGCATAATGCAGCCCAAGGTGGCTGGCATAACCGTAGCAAGAAATTCTTTAAAGGAATATCACGCGCAACAGTATCAGAATCTGCAGAGATAGCGTTACTGACCCTCAAGTGCTTTAAGTTGACAACGAGCTCTGCACTGGATTGTCACCAGAAACTCGTGAATGCATCTACCAGCAACAAGATAATGATTACTAGGTAAAAGGGCACTCACGGTCCAAAGGCAATAATTCAGCGGACCGGCGACAAAAAGCGCTGCCGAGACAAAAATTCTGTAGCCTAAGCCACTTTAGATCTTGCCGTCGAGACATAATTATGACAACATTGGCAAGAGAGCACACCAGGCTGCGTGGAATGATCTTACGACTGCTCAACTGGTAAAGAATTCCTAAGCTATCCTTTTGAGAATGTAGTTAGATACTACCTGTCAATGCCCAGGCAAAACCTTTGCACTCTGACTGTTTTGAATACGGTCAGCTGAGGAAGTACCACTACAGTATGCAAATAAGTGCACAAGATATATGAACACGAAGTCGAAACAGTTGGCATCTACTGTGCCCGGCTGTCCCATCAATTCAAGAATCTATTCTGAGTAACCACTGGCCTTTCATGGCTATGTGAAGAGAAATTCTGTTTAGACGCATTATCACCTTCCACCCTAGGTTGGAGTGGTTGAACACTCAGTTCTGAAGATTCTGTGGAAGGATAAACCAGAAGTGATACGAAATCAAGTGCTGCGATCTTGGCATATATCCCTCCTCTAACTAAATGTAATAATAAATTTCCTTGTTGTGCCAACCTAAACTTGATTCAAACTTTGACTAATCAACAGTATGAAACAACGAAGCTGGAAGGAATTAGTATGAGCAAGGAATGGGCATTGTAGCTCAACAATGAAGTATATATATATACATTTTTGGACGAGGTCCTAGTAGCCAATTATTTCTAAATTTGGTGTACTATCTAGTATCTCTAGTAAATCAAGAATTTTTAATAACAATAAAACGAGGACATGTTTAAATTAAAACAGTTCTTGAATGATATTTAAGAATATAGAATAACAAACCTGAAAAAATGTTTGCCTAAAGGGATAGAGAGTAATGGACTAGCATTATGATTTTGTTACGACTGCATATGATATGGTATAATAACCTTCTCAATTCTTCTGCGATTTTTTGGGGGCACGGAAAAACCGAGAAAATGAGAAAAATATTTGAATTCCTCTAGGACCATGACGTGAAAGCCAATCGGAAGACGAATGCGTATATTATTGTCTTGTGTTCCAGTTTTATTGATCCGTGATTCGGTGACTGCGATCCAGATTAAGGCTCGTGATCCGTCAATCTCTCCCATCACTGCCCTCACTTTTCATTTACAGTTTGCACGTATGCCGTTGTGAGGCGCGTTGACTGTATTAATTTGTCTTTTTTGCCTGGAATCCTCACTTTTTTTAAGTTGGTTTCTCATAACCAACAAAGATGAGTAAAGCAGATTGTGAGTTTACTATAGCCGATTCAGATAATCTAAGGTAAACATGGAAACTAAGAAGTAAGTTCCAAAATACAAAATACTTAATAAGATTTGCGGTAATAAACAACATAATAATTATATCTTTGCTACAGTAATATACGTCTCTCCTTTAGGCCTTGTTTTCACGGCGATAGTTGTTCCCCTAGTTGCTGCTATGGTAGCAACTATCGCAAAAAATGTCACCGTACTTGATAGTGGTGTTATCGGTGCTATCACACTATCTCATTTGATGAGATAGTTGAGAGTACTCGCACGATAGTTTTTGAATTATCGTGTCTACTGTCACCATGATAGTTCATTTGAAATCTGCCTCTTGTTTGGCGCCAATGTCTGTTGTTTTGTTTACCTTTTGCATAAAATATGTCTGGACGACTTGATGTTTTAAAGTTTTTAGAGCAACATCCAACATTTCCATATTTATGGAAAATAAAAAAATATTAAACATTTCCTCATTCATGCGTAATAAATTGAAAAAACTTCTTGGGTCTTCTACTGGTAGTTCCCTTATCAGTATTTTGAAATTTCCCAGTGCATTTCGTCTTTGGATCCACTGCCTCACCCATATCTTTCTATTTTTTTGAGCTTTTCTGCATTTGATTTTAACTATTTCAGCAATTACAGGAGCCGCCGCTACAACCATGTCTGCCACATTGCTATTTCTTACTAGTCTTGCTCTTTGAGTTATGTGTTACGTGCTTGCTACTATCACAATGCCCTTTCAACGTATAGACATTTGACTTTTATGACACAGCTATCGCGCTGACTACCATAAAAGTAGTTTCATGATAGTAACTATCACCTTGAAATCGAGGCTTTAGGTATATCTCCTTTTCCAATTGGAGAGAACGACAAATCACGCTGCTTCGTATTTCTTGGAATAACACATATTTTGGTCGGTTAAGTTCTTCTGATATCAAGCACAAAGCATACCTCTTCCATTTTAGTATCTGAAAATAAAAATAAATTCGAGTTTCTAATATTCGATGCATACCTTTACATGATCTACACATTTGAGGAAATACATAATTTTATATGTACATGCGGCCAGTGAAACAGGTTTTACTAACCTGATATTTGGTTGAAAAGTTCGTGTTTCCCAGGTAAAGATATTACGGCGGTAAGGGCAACGTATGATGAGGATCCACTAATGCGACTTTTCAAATTCTCGGAATCAATCATGCACCGCACTATAACTAAAGACAAAAAAAGCTTCGATACGAAACAGGAGATTCATAAAGTCATAATGTTTGTTTTAACTGCACTTGACAACCAACTACACAATTCACAAAACAAAGACACCACGAGACTGTAGTTTGTTTCGTGAAAATTAGGTCAATACCGGGATTTGGGAGCTGACGATGTAATAATGCTGATCTATGGCGCGCTTCGCACTGATTGTTTTATTTGAATTCCTTATTTTTTAATGGGAAATACTAAAGTCAACAAAATGATGCAGAGAGTGAAGAAATTCATTAGCATATCTATTTTTGTATACACCGAGAGGTTGAAATGATTTAATATTTGTTTCCAAACCATTGAAGCTAGGCCATTAGATTTTTATTAACGAAACAGAAATACCCGTCAAGGATACTAAAATCCAACTCTATATTGGCAAATGTGGACCTGTAAGCCGTTTTTGCATGCTCGCTATGCCAGAAAGGGATATTGTATTGTACTGTGTAAGCTTTGCGATGATTCTATGGTCTTTGTGCTAAATCGCTCATTAGAGCCAGCAGAGCGCTTCTGCGCATCAAAGGTGTGCCGTACAGAACGTGAGTAATTACGGGATGATGTCCGCAGCTCTACATTCATACTTACACGAATGCCTATTTGCAATATCATTTACGAACGGTCTACCTGTGTTAAATCAGACGTTACCAATAGTTTTACATCCAATTAATGTTCAGTGGTATTATACAAAACTGACATTTCCTACAGGGCTCGTTTCATAATTAAACTTGATTCCCTAATTATACACGGTGTTTACGATCTTAATGCCGTTATGTGAAGTACGAATATTACAAATCATTATAATCCTTGTAGCACCAATATAATACGAATATCCCAAATTTGAACTTTCAAATAAATTCGCAACATTTTTTGATAACAGAGAATATGCGGCAACAAGGCTAGAGACAATAACTTTTGATTACATGGTGAATTTCTCCAAAAACACCTGACAGAAACTAGGGCGAATACTGGGCAATGCTGTCGGATTGTGATTTTGCAGTCATACTTTTTTATTTTTTTTCTGTTTAACTATGCGTTAACTAGTGAAATGGTACTGAGGTTTCAGGTTCGAAATATCATGATCTATCGTTCCTCCAAATTAATGCACTAAGATCGTAAACACCCTGTATTTTTAGTAGTCGAATCAATTTCCGTCCGTTAAGTTAATTGCTCCTTTTAGCTCCATTAAGGGGCCATTTATAAATGTGTATGTATTTGCCATGTAAAATACGGATTCGCAAGTAAACGCACAACTCACTTGTTTTTCAAACTACATACATAGTATTTCAGGAGGTGATAGGTGAGACCTTAGTGAATTATATCTCAGAGCAATTATTTCAAAGAAGTTTTTTAGTGTGCAAAAAACCCGCAATGCAAAATCATACATTCTTCAAATTGTCTGTAATTTAACAACCAAACACGATATCAAAACAAGTCTTATTTCTTACTTTTCGAACCATTACTGTAAGTTTAAAGATAACGTCAGGGGCTTCGATATGCGGAATTCATTTTTATGACGACCTTTGGTTCTTACCTTTGGATCATTTGGCTCTACCTTTGGACTTTTGGACTTACCTCCACTCATTTTAGTCATCAAATAAAACAACACATACAAGATTTGTTGTTATAACTGAACTGTTACGTTCACTTGCAATATTTATGTTTGTTATCGTTCAGTCCAAAATCGAAGCATCAGGAGAAGAAGGATGTCCTGGGTACATAATCATAGGTGGATGTAACTCTAACCAGTTGATACGTGAACCGGCGTCAAAGATACAATTTGAACTGATGATTGTCAACTTTCGTAGCGGAGGTGGCACGTGACGAAGAGAAGAAGTCCAAAATCACAAGTGTGGAGATTTTTATAAATTTGACATATAGGATTTGCAGCTATTAATTAATCTTGTTCATGCCTACCAAGCAGCTTTGAATAAACTATACTTCTCGGCACAGTGCTGAAAATACAAACCAAATCTTGGGTTTCTCTCAGTTTTAAATTTGAATCAATTTTTAAATTTCGCTACTGCTCGAACGAGTAGTAATTCCTCCTTGTTACTGAAATTACTTCGACTTGCGCGTTTTGATTAGTTTATGTCCATGACATAAGTAACATTATAAGTTGGTATAAACTACAATCAACATAGAAACAGAAAACATCGTAAATACACATACTAACAAAAGGATATAACTGAGAGTATACTTTATTTCAGGTTTCATTATTAGCTTGGCACGAAATTTAATGTAGATACCAATTACGCAGCTTCTTATAGTTAGTAAATTGACGTTCCCAAGTTCATAACGAGATCCTCTCTAATTAGAATTTGATTAACTGCAAAATTGAAGCAAAAGATTGACTAATCATTGAATAAATTATATAGCGGTGAAAAAAAATGGTTCTATCCCCCAAAAAAATAATGCTAATGCTTCTGTTTAAACTGCACCAAACTCAAAAGTATTACCTTTTCACTCAGTCTAATGTTAGCGGCTAATAACCGTAGCAGTTGATGCCGCTATACCTAAAAAATCTAATGTTAGTGATATAAAATAAAAAACAAGAATAGTATATATTATAGTATATCCGCAAAAGGTTACCCCTTGTATAAGGCCATCAACCAAGTGACATAAACCATGCATTTGGTGTTTGTTGTGTGTGTGTTGATAGCTTTCTTTGCATTTGCATTTGATTAATCTAGTAGCTCGCCACATCTACTTATTCTCGCACAGAGTAAAATGTAATAAGTAGTAGACATGTTAGTAAGCTAAATTCATATAATACGACTGATTGACTGAAGCATAGCGTAGATGGGAATTCGTTGGCCCTTTGGAGAGAAGTAAGCGGTGTTGAAGTAGTCGGAGCGAAGTCATAATAAGACAAATTCAAGTTAATCAACTTATCCTGGATTAGTATCCGCATTAGTATGCGCGTGCCCTTGTCTTATGTTTGTAAACAAATATTTTTATGATAATTTTGTTAAATTGTTGGTCCAATATTCAGGATGGAAATGGTATGAAAGAGTCACACTTTTAACATGTGCAATTGTGCATCACCAAAATCCTGAAGTTGAGACCAATTTACTGTCAACAGAGGGGGTAGTAGATGAATATTGTCCCTTCTAGAATGTTCAGCTTTTTATCATAACGAAATCCTTATATTCTGAGTTCGAAATCATCGTAGCCGTGAAAAGCAACATCAGCATTAAATATTCACGTGAGCGTATGCCGATACCCAAAAAGGGTTTAGTATGTCCAGGGACGTGATGAGGGGAAGGATAATCTATTTGGAAAGGTCCAAAACAGGGCTAATATGTTAGGAAATTATCGGTTATACGTTCTAATACGGAAGGGAGCCGTGATCGAGTTGACGAGAATTATGGGACAGATTCTGCAACTCCTGGTTTTTTTCAAGGCTACTACCAAGACGTTGAATATCTCTATCGGATGCAGTTATTTCAGAATAATTAAATTCAATTATCCATCTAACTAACTATTAAGTTGCGCCCCTAGCGGCCACTTGCGGAATTTGAAAATAATTTTCGGCGATTTCTCTTAGCAGATCTACTTACAATATTTTTTGCTCGAAGTTATATGATTAACGGTTACCGAGATATTGCCGGCGTGCATTCTTGTTAGGCCATCCTGTACATTACATGGTATGCATATTTTTTAATAACATCTGATTATTTATTACGCATAGTGCGCGCAGATAACAAGATTGGTGTTACTACCGAGAATGCGTACTGTCACCATTGAATGTCAAGTTTTATCAGTGTTATCTCTTTGGCTGCAGACCCTTACGAGCTCCCGAGCCTGGCGAAATGCCCTGAGATACTGTGCCACCTGAAAGTGTTCTGATTTTCCATTCAATCTTCAGTTGGCTTTCCAACCCATGACAACACTGCCTACGAAATTTCTCCTAGAGGTCCTCCTCGCAGGAAGAGCTGCCCTTTCTTTCGCTACCATACCTCAGCGTGTCTAGTTATCCAAACTAATAAGATCTGATGTATAAGATGTTACCTTCCAAGCAATTAGCGGCCTAAATGCCGCCTGGCTGTCAGTACTGATAAAAATCTAGTTCATTGGCCCCAGGCCAAAACGACGAAACTTTCTGCCTGGAATATCGTAGCGTATTCTTAGCTATTAGTTAAACTTTCGCTGCGCGTCTAACAACTCCGGCGCCAGAATCCACCTTCCACTTTTATCCACTCCACTTTTGCTGGACACTAACATAAATTTATGGGCGAAACTATACGTAGGAGATATGTCACTCATCACAAATCCAACCGAATTAGGCAATAGTTCTGAGAAAATTACTATTAATTTCATGTTTTCAAAGTAATTCACTCTACATTCAATACACCTCTCCATTTTCCTATACGACTATTAAAACCATTTATGCTGTGTTACTAGGAATTAAAGCGCAACTGTGACCCCAAGTCCGTCGGAGGTGCCTTTAGATTCATTTTCACTATAGGAAACAGTACAAAGACGTAGGGAGCAAGTCCTGGACTCTAGGAGACGGAGCGAAAAGTTTAAGTCCTGTCGTGGTCGAATATTCGGTGCAGGTTTTGGGATGGTGAGCTGCAGATGTAGGTCAAAAACGACATGTTAAACAATTTGACTCGATTTAATAAATAAAGATATGATTTTGTTCTGTTCAGCTCAGGATTTCTTGGCAGATTCAGGCGTATCCTCATCATTAAAGACCCAAGTTCGTTTTGAGCCTTCCTGGGGACGTCATAGTAGTAAAACCAAGTCTCGTCACCTGGTGTTCGCAAAGATTGCCCCTCATCAAACTTATTTGGCATCTTCCGGTACCAAGTCACACGTTAAGTCATCTGCTCTTCAGTCATTGGATGCGGTACACAGAGAAAACAAAGTTTCTTCAGGTGAAATGATCATGCAGAATCGAACGAATTGCTCGTGCAGCTAGACCTAAGATACCATCTATCTACTGGTGTGTCACTTGTCTATTCTCGCCAAGTATTACCATCGCAGCAGTAACGTTATTCTCCGTAACTGATATTCGTGGCCTTCTCCATGTCGCAGCATCTCCTCGAGTAAAATTTCCATTTTGAAATTATCTGCAGCACCTGAATTTCATTGTACAATGCTTAAACCAGGCACGAAATTATAACGCAGAACTGCTCTTATCTTGTTTTGTGACCACGCTGCCATCGCAAATACTATCTTTCTCTCTCTCACTCTCACTGCTAATGAATATGAACGAATTAACGAAACTGGGAGAGAGGCTTTCTGGTGACCAGAACCAACAGTGCATAGACCTACAAATAGGGCCCTATGGATCTCTCCTTACCCCATTTCCCAAGTCCGGCCCCCATCGCAAAGGTGAGGATCGCCTTGGCTCCTGTCTATCTTATATCATCAGGTTTAAGAATCCTTGAAACTAGTGTGGTCTGCCTGTGGTACCCCAGCGACATAGAATGTGTGACAAGGACTCTTCCTCCTTGTCACAGCGTATACACGTCCAGTCGCTTGCCACCCCATCACATACATGTGACGTTTGAAGGTGTTATGGCCAGAAATATCCTAGACTCAATACACATCTAACGATGAAGCGCTTAGACGTATGCGAAGGGAATGAGAGTTACTTGCTACAATAAAACGAAGAAAGATCGCTTATCTGGGCCACATATACCGGAACAACAAGTATGATATACTAATACTATACTATACTAAAATTAATATTTTTATTATTATTAGTTTGCACAACAGGCCATGAAGGCCTAGGGCAGAAATGAGTATAGTCTGATCTTATACTGCTGAAATTTATATAACTTAGAATTGTCTCTGGATACTTTCACCACCTATTTCTGAGTATATCCTGGACTATTCCACGCGATCGCCACCTGTTTCTCCCTGCCGTCTTCTCTTTTCAGTGTTTAATATTAATTTTCCTTAAATCATCTTCTGCCTTCTTCAGCCATCTCTCCCTTGGTCTACCCTACCTTTTTTTTCCTATTGGTCTCCGGTTGAGAACTAGTTTTGCCATTTTCGTCCCATTCAGCCTCTCCACATGTCCCAGCCACCTTAGTATCTGTCCTTTGATCACTGCTATAATATTGGGGTTCTCAAACATGTCATCCAGTTCCTGGTTTGTTCTTCTCCTGCATCCCTCGTTTGTCCTTACGCCTCCTTAAAGGGCTCTCAACATTTTTCTTTCCCATCTTATAATTTTTTCTTCCTCCTCTTTGTTCATAGTCCACGTCTCACAAGCATATGTTGGTCTTATAACAGTTGTATAAATTCTCTCTTTGGTTTTTCTGGATACATATTTGGATTTCATAAGATTTTTCAGGGCTCTATACTTCTGGTTTCCTTTGATGATCCTTGCCTGTATTTCTTGTTTCTCCTGTCCCTTTTGCTCTATGATTACCCCTAGGTACATAAATTCCGTAGTGCTTTCAAAAGTATATTTCATATTGTTGGCCGTAGAAGTTAGGTTCGGTTGATCATCGGAAGTTTTTTCCATTTGTCCCATGACCATATATTTTGTCTACTTTGTAAAACTAATAATAGAAGGAAAAATGGAAGGCAAACGTGGTCCTGGTCGCAGACAACATTCATGGTTAAAAAACATACGCGATTGGACTGGTATGAACACATCATCTTTAATTCGTACCACTCAAGACCGAAATAAGTACGCCGAAATTGTCGCCGACCTTCATTAAATGGAGATGGCACCTGAAGAAGAAGAATGGCCAGATAGCAAGCCGACAAGTAACCTTCGCCGGCTTCTGTCCACTGAGAGACAGAACCGCCCCACCTTGGACAGATGTCCAAGATGTATAGATGATAAAATAGGTTCTCTCCATCTCATAAGAGCCTGATTTTGCAACCATGCTTCTGTTCTCCTTCTGATGGTACCTGCTGCCAGCCCCACAGCCGGCTGAGAACCCAGAAAATTATTCCTTGACCCTCGCCTTGCGAGCGCATCCGCCATTTAGTTACCGCAAACTTCACACACAGAAAAATCTGTCGTTCTGTCAAAGACTACGCTTGGATTCAACGGGATGTTACACAGCATCCCTCAAATACAGCGATGTTTATCCAATGGGAAGTGTATAGTTGGTAATCAATTATATCGTATTGCCGATTCAACTACAAGATGTCATTGGATTCCAATGAATCATTCAATCGCAGCCTGTCGTTGGTTCGAATCTGTATTTGGTAATTGATTCTAAACTACTTTCTTTTCCTTGGACCAACAGATTTTATTGCGAGGACAGCTGATTGATTCGCTTGGATGTTTAATTGTGTGATTTTGTATGAAGTTATAAGGAGCATAATATAAGAATTAGACATAAGCCTGCACCAGATGTTGCATTATTACCTGAAATATAACTGTCTGACTAATCTAAATACCTACATTCAAATGTAGGTGTTAGCTCTCTAAGTCCCAATTTCTCAGTAGGCTAACACCGAAACAACACAACGGAACACCCTCGTCCATGTTGGCGGGTTCGCGGCGATAGTAACATTGAGATAATCCCCCTGTTCTCTATTTTTAAGTTCCTTGAATCGGGACATTAGTCCCGCCGAATACTGATTATAGTTCAGCGAACCACAAGGGCCATAGAAACAAAATTAATTTTTATCCGATGAATTATCACGAACTGCTGTTGCTGTAATAATTTTTGTACATTGAATAGATTGTATGCTTTGCTTAAATGAAACATAGGGTAAATTTCGAAAACAAAAGGATGTTTTGATTGCATTATAATATATGTCAATACTGGTATTAGAAGGATTATACATATTGTTAGAACGAATATAAAATTATTTTGAATTCATTGGAGTACCTGTGATTACTTCGAATGTAAGGATTGAATTCTTTCAATGACATGGGTTTGAAACAACTGTAAATATATTTAAAGCGATGGAAAAACATCCAAATACTAACTATTAATTGGAAACGAACAGTATTTTTTCTGTGCAGCTTGACTAGGGACCCATACACAAGTGATACTTGATGTTTGCCGAAATGTCATCCAATACCTTTCCACATTGAAGAACGAGCCTTGGTGTAAACCTACAAGCACTTTTGATGCTGTCTGGCTGAATAACTAAGCTCGTCGATTTGGCATGTATAAACATGCTACAACATTCAGCAATACGCAGCACTCCCTCCTCTAGCTCCATAATCGGAGCACAGAAGCCATAGGCTCTCCCTGAGTAATTTGGTACAACTGGGTGGGGATGAATAAGTTTATCAAGTTAGCTGCTTAGCTTGTTTATACGCAGGATTAACAAACTTAAAAAACCTATTACTAATTACCCCATCTTACACGCCCATGGCTGTTAGCGAATTAATGGAGAAAATCGTCGTCCAACTTCAAACTAGGTTAACTATCTGAATCTGAAGGGCCTAATTTAGCTAATCAAATACGCCGTGTTGTTTGCAGTTGAGGATCAATAACTGACGACCGATGCCTTCGGAATCTGTAATTGAAGCTGAGATGAATTTCTAGTATATCTATTGTTCACGCGGTATTGTCTTGAGAGGAATGGCAATCTATTCAATATGTTTTGCGGTGTCCTACCCTCAGTTAGATCCCATGATCTTAGAAATGACAGGTGACAACTATCTGATAAGTGATAATATGATTTTTTTTTTATGGTCGGCCTCCCGCAAAGGCTGAAAGCCTATGGCGCTTTAGAAGCGCTGCGAGAGGATAAGTATCGGTTCACGTTAGATTTGAAACGCTGCAGGTTGTAGCCGTCGGGAAACAAATTGCCCGGCAGCTGATTCCACAGCGCCGCAGTTCTCCAAAAGAAGGAATGCTGGAGGAGACTGGTTCGGGGAGTAAGGACCTCGACCTGGTAAGGAGAGCTCGAAGAGCTTCTCTAGTGGTCCTGGTTCGGACGGCCTGTGGTGTTATTATCTGAGGGAGCTCACTCGTACATCTTCCGTGATAGAATCTGTAAAACAGGGATAGGTCAGCCACCCTCCTTCGATGTTCCAGGCTGTGGAGGTCCTTTGTGAGGTTAGGCGTATCGATTAGTCTAATCGCTCTTTTATGGATAGTGTCCAGAAGCTTTAGAGAGTGCTACGGAGCGCATCCCCACACATGGGAGCAATACTCCAGCGATGGTCGGATCTGTGCCTTGTAGAGCAGCAGCAGTTGCTCTGGTGTATACAACTTCCTACAGCGGAACAAAACTCCAAGCTTCTGGGATGCCGTTTTAGCAATACTGACGACGTGGTCGTGCCAGGACATGTTATTGTTGATGTTGATTCCCAAAAGCTTGACGGAAGGTGATTCGACTATGGGGTGACCCTCCATTTCCACGGTTGGTAAGCCATTGCGAGACTTCTTTGTAAGTGTTGTTGCCTGAGTTTTTTGTACGTTGAACTGTACTTTATTTGCTAATCCCCACTCGACAATTGTTTTGATATCTGCGTTGATCTGTGAGGCATGCTGCTGTCGCCGACGTACCGTCTCCTGGGATGATAGTGGCTTGCCTGGTTCCATGCACGACACTAATGTACTGTCATCTGCGAAGCTGTAGATTGGATTGGATGTTATTTCCAGCAGCTCGTTGATGTACAGCAGAAATAGTGTAGGGGATAGGATAGATCCCTGAGGAACACCGGCGTTTATTGAAAATACGTCTGATGAACAGCCCTCGACTACAACGAACAGAGATCGGTCTTTCAAAAAGCTATTCAGCCACTGGCTTGTGAGAAGCTGTGGGTCATTTTGAAAATGGTTTTCAGCATATAATCCGAGTCCAAACTCAAAACCAAACGAAATTCGACCCATCTTTGATTAAATGTATCTTATAAACGTGTGCTGAGTATCCTGAATAGTAGTACGACTGTCGCAGATAAGGTAGTATTCAGTCCGTGTTATCTTGGTGCAGAAAATCCGTATAACTGAAAACTCCTTTCCACATTAGGTATATGCTTGTTGATGGTTAGCGGTCAGGTCTTCCGGACCACTCTGACTAAGGGCCGGTTGTACAATGCAAGCTTAAGCTTCGGCTTAAGGTAAGCCGACGTTAAACCACGTCAGTTGCAAATCGTCCGTTGTACAATGCTAGCTTAGCCCCCCCTCCAAGCTTAGCACGAGCTTACGTAAGCCGAAGCTTAACGTGAGCTTAGCTGAGGTTTAAACCTAACCTGATACAAGTGACATAATATGTCAAGAAGAAACCTTCAAATTGCTTGTCACTTTATTAGGTCATATTTTTTGAAAGATTTGTGTCTAATTTAACAAAGAGAGCAAATGAAAGAACAGAGACAGAAACGGTCATTGCCGAAATTTGACACAAACTGTCATAAGTGCCTAACCAAAAAACGTAATTTTTCGGACGATTGTGTCAGTATGTATTGCTTCATTGATGCCAACTGTAGTGAATTTCATTATCAACCAGGTTTAACTAAGCCGACCATTGTACAACGGGTGTCGACTTTAAGCCTGAGCTTAGCTAAGCTTAGGCTTAACAAAGCTCGTGCTAAACCCGCATTTGTACAACCGGCCCTAAGAATGGCGAATAGTAGGTTAGCCGTCGGGTTATTTTTTTACTAATAATGACGTTTCGGTTAGAGCAGCTGTCTATGCTGGCTCGACTTGGTGGCGTCTGTAGTCGAACGCGGTCGGAGATCAATGCTGACCCAACAGATTTCCTTCGGTGCACAGATACGAGCCACTCCGTACTACCAGAAGATGGCGGGAGGTGGAGCCGTCAGTGGGCTTGAGGAGAATTCGATGCTTCTTGGGATCGTCGGCTGGATTTCCATGACCGTCATGGCTCAGCTAAGAGCGCAGGACTAGAATTTCGGAGGCGCGGGTCTGAATCCCGCTGGCAGTCAGCTCTTTTTCCGGCAATTACTGATGGTACCATGATTTGAGAGCCCGATATGCGGGCAATAGCATGAAACATGGTATAGCAAAGAATAACGTGATCGCAAGACGCCTATGCATTACTTGTTCTCCATTATTTAAGACCACATAAACAATTACTTAACAGAGGAGCAGTTATCAATCAATAAATGGACTTTTATTCAGTGTATTCTATACAACAATCTGCACTTTGGTAAAGGTTAAGATGCTGGGCGCAACGTTAGTAAAGAGTTTGTATTTCCAGAAATGTCGTCTCAATTAAGGACAGTCAAGGACGACCATTCACTACCCTAGAGTCTAATGAGTTTTTACGAAATTTATTCGGGACCTTAGAGAAGTTGCAAAGTATATTAATAATTGCAATTATTTATTAATTCTTTTTATATAAACTAGATACCTATAAGGTCTCTATTTTAAAATATCAGTTAATCTAAATTAGTTATTATTTCGACTCCACTGTAATAACTTAATTCATTTGGCAATAGCGTGTCTCTTAGCACTGAAGTCGGTGGTTCACAGATAAATCAAAAGTCAACACAACAAAGCAACCTCACCTTACCGACGGAGACTGCGCACTTACGTCACTGTTTCTGTGACTTTTTGTGAAAAAAGTGCGTGTGCGTATGTGTCTGAGTGTGTGTGTGTGTGAAAGGCACAGTCCATTCCTGGCAGTCCATTCCAAGACTTGGACACCCAGGGAATAAATGTGCCATTGTACCGCTCGGTTCGTGATGTATGAAGAACGACCGCCTTAGGATAACATGCAGCAGTCGAGCGGTGCGCGGCGGAACGATAGAGGATAGCTCAGAGGAGCAGATTCCGTTTGAATATCGGTAGAAGAGAAGAGGTCACCAACAACACGCCGGTGAGAAAGTGGCTGAAGGTGGCGTGTTAATACCGAGTCGCCAATTAGTCGAATTGCCCTCCTCTGGACGGCATCTAGTATAGACAGAGTAGTAGGGGCCGCAGCTCCCCAGACATGAAAGCAATACTCCAGGCCAGGTCGTATATGAGCTCAATATAGCGTGAGGAGGTTACATGGTGCGAAGTACTTTCTAGCTGTAAATAGGGACCCAAGCTTTTTACTAGCAGCCTTTGCAATTGACGCAACGTGTTAGTACCAGATCAGATTTTCTGTAATGTTAGTAATAAATATAAACTTAATATGTTTATTCTACCTTTAAATACAAAAACCGCTAATCAGTCAATTCAGTCATAAGGGTCATGTTAAAATGAAATGAATTCTTGAGGGTATAATATACCTGTATGATTAAACTTATAAAAACTGAAAAAAAGTCAATTTCATCTACCAACAACAATAACCAATAACTGTCGTGAACGTACTTCCTTAAGATCGTTTTACTGAGGAGCAGTTATTAATCAATAAATAAACTTTTATTCAGAATGGGGTTTCTGAAAAAAAAATTGTGTTAAATGGAAAGATCATATATAAGTTTTATACGATATGTCTAATAAAAATTGATTCAAAAAAATATTTATTTCGATCGTATAAAAATATTTGCATATACATAAATACATTTTTTGGTAAAAAAAATTATAAAAGTCATTTTGATTAGGCACGTTTATACAGGGATTTGTGATCTAATTTCTATCTATTTATTTCGACTTCGTCTCGAGCAGCAAACTTCATTCATCGCCTAGCGTGCAACAGATATACACTATTTATACAAGTAACCATTTTCACGATTAACTGGGAATCTAGAAAAACATAATGGTAATACTGGGTTGCGGAGTAGGACGTCGTTGGTGAAAACTAACATTCTCGTCACACGCGCTTGGTCTTGTTCGGGACCTGTCGGGGTGTCTTCGGTACTGGATTCAAAAATCAATACTTATTTTGAGATATGACTCCAATTATTGCGAAAAAAAAAAGAAAAAAATAGTTTTGTTATTAAGCTTATATAATTATGATCATTTATCACAAATATTTTTTTCCGAAAATCGAATTGTCTGTACCTTGCTAAATGCTAAGATGGTGGCCGCAATGTTAGTAAATAGTTTCTATTTCCAAAGATGTTGTTTTAATTATGGAACAGTTAATCGTTGAGCACGTTCGAAATGACAGAAATGTACCTAACATGTGCGAATACACTGATCTTATCCCAGTGCAGAGCAGGTGCCCGTTATTTGACTATAGCTTTAATTGCCGCATTTGCCCAGTCAATGTTATATTTCCCTCACACAACGAGATACCCTCCTACAATCAGAATTTGTGTAAGTCAATAGTTAATAGAATGAAGCCCAAAACTACAATTTACTGCGACGGTTCCAAAAACAGTGAAGGTATGGGTAGTGCATTCTTCATAGAGCAGCATAATTTCATCTCCAAAACTAAACTTCCTGACATATCCGCCATCTATACTGCAGAATCAACCGCGATATTACACGTCCTCTCCTGGTGTGAAGAACACAGCGCAACATACGTGGCTATTATAACAGATTCTAAATCCGTTCTTCTAGCACTCGACTTCAACCAATATAGTTCAATCAACAATCACATAATTTGCCAGATTAAAAACATTCTACAACGATTGTCGTCCAACCACACCATTCTAAATTTTGTGTGGCTTAAGGCACATTCAGGGATTCCAGGTAATGAGAGAGCTGATAGGGCTGCCAAGGAAGCCAGCAGATCTGCTAATCTTACTAATGTATCGAGCCTCACTGACAATTACAGCCATTACAGAGCAAATATGTTAAATGAATGGAGAAGTGAATGGCTAGCCCTCAGTGAAAATAATGAAAGCAACTATTTCTATTTACTCCCAAACCTACCTCATAAAGTACCTCACAAGCACTACTCTAACGTGAATAGAAAGTACTCTACAACCATTACCCGACTCAAATTAAATCATGGTAACTTCCCCTCGCATCTCCATAAAATAGGTATCCTGGAGTCACCCCTTTGTCCCAACGATAACCAAATCTCAGACATAAATCATATTTTCTTTGGTTGCAGTGCAAACAAATAACACTCCGATGGTTTGTTGACCAAATTGTGTGACCTGACAATACCCTTACCGACTAATACGTGTACCCTACTTGCTAGCAACGATAAAGATAAAGAGTTTTCCAATAAGAGGTGATATTTTGATATTCAAAGAAAAATGGCATATTCTGAAATAAATGATCGGATGTTTATTTCAATGTAAAGAGGAAGGTTTGCCATTAAGAATGGAAAATAATATCAGCCAAATGGCCACCACGGCTACGCTTGCAGGACCGTATCCTTTTCATGAAATTGCCCATCACCAAATCGCAAAGTGGTTGCTGTATGTCCTGAATAGCTTCACGAATTCCATTTCTGAGTTCTTGAATCGACGCTGGGCTGTTGGCGTAGACCTTATCTTTCACGTGGCCCCAAAGGACGAAGTCGCAAGGAGTTAAATCACAAGATCTCGGTGGCCAATTGTGATCACCTCTTCGAGAGATAACACGGTCCGGAAACTTTCCCTATAAAAGAGCTATGGTTTCGTTGCTTGTGTGACATGTAGCGCTGTCTTGTTGAAAATGAACGTTGTCCAGATCAATATCATCCAATTCCGGCCATAAAAAATTATTAATCATCTCTCGATAGCGCAATCCAGTCACCGTAACTGTTGCTCCAGCCTCATTTTCGAAAAAGAAGGGCCAATGACCCCGCCTGATCATAAACCGCCCCAAACAGTTACACGTTGAGGATGGAGAGGCTTTTCAACAATGATTCTTGGGTTTTCCGAGCCCCAGATGCGACAATTTTGCTTGTAGACGTAGCCAGCGAGGTGGAAATGGGCCTCGTCAGTCCAGATGATTTTTCGATGAAATTCCGGATCATTTTCATGCATTTCAAGGACCCAATCAGCAAAGACACGACGTTGTTGATGATCGGCCGGCTTGGGTTCCTGTATTAACTGAACTTTATAAGCCTTAAGACCCAAGTCTTTATGCAAAATACGGTGTAATGACGTTTGTGGAATTCCCAATTCCAAAGAACGACGAGGAATGCACAAACAAATTTTCAGCATCTTTATAGTGGATTTTGATAATTTCAATGCGTTGTTGAAGCGTGTATCGTTCCATTTTTCTTGGTGGCGTTGGTTCTACTTGTCAAATGTCTAACAGCTGCAGCGTCAAAACTGACGTCTACCGGAATAGCCAGCTATTCAAAATAACACCTCTTATTGGAAAACCCTTTATATATGATCTGCTGGTAGCCTTCCTGAATAATACTAAAATATTAATCTCAAATAACAATATAAACAGTTTGTGGCAAAAAGGCTACTGACCTAATGCCAATGCTCAAGAATAAGAAAAAAACCTAATATGTACATACAAACTAATAATATTAACAGAACGACGTGGTATTCGCTAACTAGAACGATCAATAGCAGACGGACGAGGAATAGTGTAGACAGGATAAGTAACTGTTTTGCTGCGGTTGGTGTATTGTTGAAGTGGGACTAGGCTATTGTCGACAGCGTGCGGCCACTGGATGGATATTAATAAGGGTAATGTGGAGTTTCCGGTTGCGTTAGCTGCTAGCGAATAACCCCCGAACACGAGCGGCGGGAGCAGGTCCACCCTATTTCTCACTAGAAGGGTTAAAAGGAAAATACAAAGGACGGTCCAGTATATAAATTTAAGTGAAGCAGAAATACAACAGCGGTTTGAACATATGAGAAATGCTATGATCGGTTTAGAATTGTGTCTACGTTGTATGGATCATCCCCTAAATATTTAATACAACGGGAGCAGAATGGAAGGATGTTATAACAGCCACTCATACATACCAGAAAGTAATTATAGTAAGCACTTATTTTATGTACTCATAACGTATGTTGCAAACGTTTTGAGAATTTTTTCAGAACTCGGGAGGTAGTTCCACCGTTGGAAACAATTCAGAAGTCGTTACCATGGTAACCAGTCAACATCTAAACACAACAATAAAACCATTTGGTTTATGACGTAAGTTGTCAAAATGTCGTACAAATTAGATATTCGGAAGAGTATTTATAGTCTAGTTGGACAACTTGAAAAAAAGAAATTGTTCGCCTATATCAAGATCAAAATATTTTTGTCGCCACAATTTATCGAGCGATCCGTGAATCCGAAGAAGGTATTCCTTGTATTAATTTACCAAAAAGTGGACGTCCAGGAGCGTTGAATGCTGCTACAGTTCAAAGAATGGTCAACAGAAGTGAACATCGCGTTTGAACTTCAACACGAAAACTTGAACGCATTTTTCACGTCAATGCTAGCACAATCTGTAGAGAAATGAAGAGAAATAACTTAAAATTCCAAAAAAGAAGAAAATGTCCAAAGTATTCCCCAAATCAGTTAGAAAGAATTCCTCAACGCTGTCGGAATTTACGTCGTACTCATTTTGCTAGCAACATAAAAATTATTCTTGACGATGAAAAGTATTTCACATTTTCGAACTCAGAAATCAAAGATAATGATGGTTTGTATACAAGAAACTTTGAAGCCTCTCCAGATAATGTAAAATTTAAACGAAAAGAGAAGTTTGGAAACAAAGTGTTAGTATGGTGCGCTATATCAGACAACGGTATTTCACAGCCGTACATTGGACGAGTTAGGGCCGAAGCGGTTACCACAGAGGTCTATACTCAAAGATGTTTGCCTAAGCTACTCGATTTTATTAATACTCACCATGCTAATGACAATATGATGTTTTGGCCAGATCGGGCTTCAAGTAATTATGCTTTGCGTACGAGAAACTGGCTAGAACAGCACGGAATACCTTTTGTACCACGAAACGACAACCCTCCCACCAATCTTCCTCAAGCAAGACCTATCGAAACTTTTTGGGCTCAACTGAGTGCCAAAGTTTATAACAATGGCTGGGAAGCTCAAAACGAACAGCATCAGTTAAGAAGAAGAATAATGCTAAATATCAGTGAAATTGATTTAGAATCTGTCCAAAACCTAATGAGGAACATTAAGAGGAAATTGCGAGCCGTTGAAGATCGTGGCCCATTCGCATTACTTTAATATCATTTTTATATTAAGAAACATTGTTATTTGTTGTAGTTCTTATTACAGTTCAAATATACTATTGTGAGATATTTTTTTAATTTTCTCAAAATTTTGCAACACACGTTATAAAGGGGCTTCTAAACGGGCAACATCTCTACTGCAATGTACTGCTGCAATAGTCTCGCCGGCAACATTGTCGGCAATAACGGCCAGACTGTGCAATATTTCATGTATTAATTTAGCTAATTTAGCCATATTATAGCCACATGTATTCGGCACTGACGATATATTTTAACGTGTTGTAAACACGTGGCCGGACGATCACTTGGTCAGCGAAAAAATCGGCCATATTGCTCTATTTTGGTGTCTGTTTGTTGTTTTTCTCGAAAACCAGACAATTATTGATTTCGTTGATGTAAAAAATATACGTCCTTGTTTTTCTAATGTGGAGACTGGAATAATATAATACCGAAATGGCAAAACAAATTATTTCTGAATTCAAGTTACCTAAAGTTTCACATCTATTGAGGTCAGGTCGAATTCAGTGTCTTTTCTCAAATTCTTAATTTAAATCGTACCTCGAACAGTATCAGCCACTGCGTCACGTTTGATTCCATGAGCTTTTGTTCTCGATTATATAGCTCGTCTATGAACCAAATTTGTGGGCCATTCTATTGCAGAAAGTATTGCTGGGATATACTCGTATATTGCCAAGCCATATTCTACAATAAAATGTCGCCGTATTGTCCATTAAGAAGCCGCTTTAGGCAATAATTGAATGAACCAAGGTATACATATGTCCGATCGCGTTTTGGTCGCTGCCGCTCCCGATTCGCCATGACAAAACAAGAGAAACTCATCGAACTGGTTAAAAATTATCTTATATTATTCTACTTATCCCACGAAGGTTATAGGAATGTGCAAAAAAAAGATCAAATATGGGACCAAATATCAAAAGAACTTGTAAGCAGTAAATAATACCTATAATTTAATATAAAATGACACTAAACCAGAAACAGATTTATGCAATTCTCATGTGGTATTTTAAAGACTTTTAAAAATGGATGAAATATATGAGAAAAATATATTATTCTTGGAAATATTTTATATACTTAGGAAGACAAAACACCATTTTCAAATTCTTTTAGATTGTGTCGAAACGTGCTAAAAAAATAATCAGATACATGAGAGGCACTTTAACTAACACCAATTGAAATTGGAAGGATATTTTGCAACTGGAGATTATTTGGCTTCACTGCAATATTATATTCGTGTTCTGCTTGCCACTTCCTTCTAGCCATATTTACCAAAAATAAAATTCACAGGTTAGTAGCTCTACCGAAACGGAATTAAACTAAAAACATTGTTTTTTTTCCGTGGATTTGTGTCGGGTAAAAAATGAAATTCTTGCTGCCCACCTTGGGTCAGTCTTAACTAGTAGAAGTGTCATTTCTGTGTTTTATATTATATTTTTTAACAATACTTTCTTTGCGACACCGTCTGTGTTGTGACGCCTGAGTGTGAACAGGTAAGCGACTATCGCTACCGCAGCTAAGGCGAATCCGCGACAGGCACGAATCGTTCGCGCCAGTCTGTGAAAGTCTTTACGAAAAGGATGATCAAAGGAGTCCCTTGATATTTGTTGTGAAAGTTAAGAAACGCTAGATCTAACCAGACTGACGCACATTATTGTTCTCATTACAAAAATCTCCAATCATTAATAAACAAGCCTTTTTGTAACAACTTTTGGCTGAAGTTTAATCGAAGTTTGCAGCCGTTAAAATCTACAGTGTTTGTCATAAACAGCGTTCATCGACCTATGAACTTACTGGGTGATAGAGTTTTAAACATATACATAATTATCTAAATCGTCAAAGAGAAGTATCGACACCTAAGCTAAAAGCTTGTGTGTGTCAAGTTGGACAGTTATTTTCTAAGATGTGATCGATTTTTAGCATAACGTGGTTAAACTATAGCAATATCTTTTATACAAAAAGCTTACATTAATTTATAAATTACCATAATTGTAAGGTAAAAACAATTATAAAATAGAATAAAAAGAATTATGATGGAGTAGCCTCACTAGGAGTGATAGAATCCTTAACTAAGGGAGAGAGAGGGGACATGATTATTATATTATGCACCTAATCATTGGACAAAGATAGAAACAAGATTTAAAAATTTTCAGTTATGTAATTTTTGATGATTTTTTAAATTTATATTTTGTCATTTTCTTGTACGTTAAAGGGATACTATTGTGTAATCTCACACCATCAAATTTAATATACTTTTGACAAGCCGATTTATCCACTTTGGTGTAAGTATAAAACAAATTTGTCTTTGCCCTTGTATCGTAGTCGTGGTTCGCGAGATTATTGTATACAGAATGAACATACTTTAACGTAGCCAGCATATAAAGTGCTTTAATATTTGCCATAAACAGAAGCTAATATTGCGAGCTTTTTGGCCTCTAGGGTGGTACCTACAGAAGTAGTGATACTGGTGACTATATATATTCGCTGGTTGAGAGTACACCTGAATTCAACTGAAAGAGAAAATAAGAAAGGGATGTTCTAAGGAAGCTGGTGCTTATTACATGACAGAACTAACAAACACTATAGCCCACAGGGCTGATTTCCAATGTTAGAGGATAATCTGATATGGTTGTAGCTATAGCTATACCTAAAAAGTGGTAGTCGGTGGGTAGACTACCAGAGACAATAAGAGCTGTTGCTCCCCAAGGATATGCAGAGGCAAACTTATATAACTTTGAGGCACACCATCTTAAGAAAGATAAATTTCGTGATACTTTAATGAGTCACATTCAGTTGCATCTGCCTCGTATGATGTTATGCTGACATGCAACTCTAAAATGAGTAATCAATGTCGCCATAGAAATTCGGCTATGGGTATTTCACACAAAGTTATTATCGTCCATCACTGATCGTCAATTCTTGGAATCAATTATTGTTACAATGGTTTCTGATCATAGGTTGATGATACATTGAAACTCTATAAGAACGTTAAACTACGAATCTAAAATATTAGAAAATTACTGGCTTGTTTATAGGTATAATATAAGCATTCGTTGAATCAACAATTGACTGATATTAAGCAATCTTTACTGTGTTATTGTTATTGATCCGGATCAAATATGAATAAATAATAAAATGTATACGTTGTTTTAATGATTACTGAAGCTTTAATTTTTACCAATCAAGTTATATCTATTCAAAACAGTTGCTGAGCAAAGGCCGCTGAGGCGCGTAATAAACATTTTAGCTCATACCTTTAACATTATGCTAGGAAATTCAGCGCAGTATTTTGCAATCTCGATATAATAAATAATAGATTATTACTCAGCTCGCATCCCCTGATTACTGGAAGGCGATTCACTCCCAGAAAAACTACTAAACTATATCTCAAAGAAACTGAAGCGAAGCTTTTGCCTGCAGAAACCGTGTATCAATCTTTTTTTCTTATAATAAAGACGTTGTAGAATAACACGACCTCTATGCTTTTGGCGAATATTTTCTAATTTTAGAAAACATACGCTTTTTATTACTTTATTTGATGTACCAAGTGTACTAAGTACAATTTACTTGTAATATAAATATCCCTATGTGGGTCGTCAGCCCAAAAGGGATAAAGTCGTTCGTTTGCCCTAACATCACTTCTTTTGTTAAGCGTTCGAACACCGAAAAACAAACTTCTGGCAAATATTTTATACAGTATCAAAACTTATTATCAATTCGAAAACACAAAGCGCTATGATCGTGTACGAAGAGTTTCTGACGGTTCGTCGGCTGAAGTCAAACAGCAAAAACTCCCAACATTACGTCGCCGGTTAAGGCGCCATTATTCATTTCGTTAAAGTGACTTTATCCAACACGAGGTGTGAGCGGGAGTTTGATGCGCTGTTGTTGCTGCAACTCCCAAACTTTTGGCCGATAACGAGGTGTCTATGTGTTGTCGAGTTCCCGTGTTTCTTTCAGACAGCGTATCTTTACGCCATCTTCCTTTGGAGCAGCTGGTACACAGTACACACGTAAAAGTTATGCCTTGATGAGTTATCGACACTGAGTATGAGGCTTAGGTCTCACTAATCGATCTGCTGGTGACGACACCAGGCTTGTAGAAGAGATACTGAAGCTGGTGGTGGAAAGGGAAACCATTAGCCATAGGCCATGGATGTCAAAACCGATTCCTGGTATTAGGAAGTGGAATGCATGCTTTGCTTGAAAGCGATATGAGAAGAAAAAGGAAAAAGAGAATAGGTACTGAAGTTGCTGATCTGAGAAGGATTTGTCCTAGTCATCCACTTCAGTATAAGAGAAGGTCCAGAAACCAAAGGCAAATGGAACTGACGCTTTATTAAGCGCTCACTGATGACAGTGACTATACATAACTGAAGACAAATAGGTACCTACATAATCTACCAAGTTTTAGGTTCATAACCAAGACATGTAATTCACCATCTGTAGGGCGCCGCGATAAATCTAAAAGTACAACGATACAAAAAACACAACGATAAAAAACAAAAAATAAATATCATCGAGAGTTCCTCTAAGCTCAGCTAAGTAGTGAACTTTAGAAGATCGAACAGACAGATTTGAAGAGTGCTCAATACAAGCCCAAAAGGTATGGCTCAGATACGTGGGCGATACAATACGTTCGTCATTTGGAACTACAGAAGAGAAAAGCTAGAAGAATTTCTAGAAGACCTGAATAGCGTGCATAAAAATATCCAGTTCACCATGGAGGTAGAAGAAGACAAAAAATTGGCCTTCCTTGTTGTTCTTCTAACAATAAATGGAGCTACATTACGCCACAAGGTATATAGAAAACCAACTCACACTGACCGGTACTCATATAAAAAATTAAACCACCCCCCATCTCAGAAGTACGGAATTATTAGAACTTTGACCGAACGGGCTAGAAAAGTGTGCGAACCAGGAAACTTGACACCGAACTGGAACACCTAAAGAACGCTCTTATGGCAGACGGTTATACAGAATAACAAGAACAATGAAAAGAAATAGGGCAAAATAAGAACCTGAACCGATAGCAAAAGCTTTTCTGCCCGATGTGCCTGGAATAACAGAGAGAATAGGAAAAGTGTTACGAAAATAAAACGTCAAGACTATCTACAAGCCCACAAGAAAGATACAGGAGTATTTGAGAACGATAAAGGATAAAAGAGACACAGTCACAACACTAGGGGCTTATCGCATACCATGCACATGTGGGAGTCTTCTAACTATAACAGACTTAACAGAGAAGCCATCGAGATACAAAAACACCACAATGATTTCAATAGAAAAGAAGAAATGCATAAAGTCAACCGGACATGGGTACCCATCCTAAAGACACCGCCATATTGCAAGGGGGCGGGGCTACGAACTCTACCTGGTTGGACCACGTCACCGTTAACAGGTATAAATACAGGTGCAGATCCTCCAGCCGTTAGTATTTTGGAAGTCGCCGAAGTGAAATAGCTTCTGAAGATGCCATCCACTCGTGGTGGCGAAACGTCAAGCCTTAACGCTAAACGACGCCGGCCTAAAAATCCAAGAAACACAAATTCATATTTGGGAGTTGATATTTTTATTAATTTATTTAACAATTTCAATTATCGTTCATGCAGTATCAATAAATTTAGTTTTTTCCACAATAACACTATTTTAAATATTATTTTTAACTTTTTAGTTCGATGCTCTTTATAAGCGTGTTTTTTAGATTTTCAAACTATACTTATTCTATATTTAGCTGAAGTCTCTTCAAAATGATGTGTGTTTTTTATATCACCGTATCTTAGTGTAAATGTCTAAGATTATGTCTTTCAAGCATTTTTACGGGATAAAGGTTATACTTTGTAAATGTCGCTACGGGTAACCGTTTTCCAGACATCGCTTATCAATTAGTCAGTAAGCAGTCAAATTTCCAAATGTAATTTTTATCTAAGTAGGATGTGATTAAATCAGATGTCAGTTGAAACAACAAACGCTACTCACTTAGTTACTATCAAAATTTGCTATTGCTTGTTGATATTTTGCGTGTTACCTATGGTTCGTTCACATATTAAGAAACATTTCAAGTACTATGAGTTACGCAAAATATCAAAAAGCACTAGCAAATTTTGACAGCGATTAAATGTGTAGCTTGTAGCGTTTGTTGCTTCAACTGACATTTGATTCAATCACAGCCTACTTCGACAAAACTTTTGGAAATTTGACTGTGTACTGACTAATTGATATCTGGAAAACAGTTACTGAGAGCGACACTTGCAAAGATACCTTTTTCACGTGAAAATGCTTGAAAAAAGATACTCTTTAATACCGATGCTAATATACCGTGACATAAAAAAGTTACATCATTTTAAATAGGCTTAATGTATAGTAACTGGCGCCCTATACAAGAGGCATCCGTGCTAAATACGGATAATATACTGTGGCAAAAATTCATTAGAATCAATTCAATAGTTTCCACGTTATAAAATACAAACCTGAGCCTAAAAAGGTGATTCATGTCGCTAGGTCTTCCTGCACATGTCAGTGGACAGCCTATTATGAATACAACAAATTTTTCAGTTTTTCAACCATTGACCTGTGAATGAAAAACCTAGCGGCATCATACACTTTTTAGGTGCATTTGAACATTGCCTTGCTCATTATAGAAACCAAGGGACTTAGAATTTGTGATCTAAACAGACATACGAGTATTGTTTTAGATCGTTTTATACTGCGTAACGCGAAAATTATTCAATTGATTTTAATGAAATTTTGACACAGTATTACTACCGCAGCGAGGATGGAAAACGTGTGAGTTTTGGAAAAATCGTGTCAGTGGCGGCGCAGCAACAATCGAAAAAACTAAAAATATAAAAACAGCTCAAACCTTGGTTTTAGGCGTTTTAGGGGTTCCTGATCATTTTCTACGTTTTTTTGGGTGGGGGTGAAATTGGGGTGGTTGGGGGGTGGGGGGTTGCAAAACTGTGAGATTTGTTGGATGCATAACAGTTTGTCCATTGGCCTATGGAAGAAATACGTACCGGCGTATCCTTTTAAGTCCATGTGAACATTTCCTTGCCTATTACAGAAACCAAGGAACTTAAAAGTTTTGTGATGTATACATACACGGGTATTGCTTAATTTCGTTCTATGTATATTGCGCAATGCATAAATTATTAAATTGATTTTAATGAAATTTCGACACAGAATTGACTATCGTCGCGAGAGTGGAAAACGCGCCAGTGTCTGAAAAATCGTGTCAGTGGCGGCGCAACAATAATGAAAAAACTAAAAACATAAAAACAGCTCATACTTCGCTTTTAGACGGTTTAGAGGCTCCTGATCGTTTTGCATTGTTCAGTTGAAGCTTGCAGAATGAAAACTGTGGCGTCCTAGTGTCTAAGGAGGGAGACGCAAGAAACTATTTACGAGAGTTTTTGTGTTGGACTTTTTTTGCGGGAGAGTGGGCGATGATTTGGTTGCAAGGGGATTTCAGACTATATCTTTATGCAATGGGAAAACAATAAGATTAAATCATTATTATGTGTGGGAAGTACTGAGTCAATCAACTTGACTCCATTTTTTTTTTCTATGGCGGTAATTGTTTCAAGATCCACTATGCTTAAATACTTTCTCCGCCTTATTTCAACTCCACCATTGTGCCTTAAGACATTAGAGGCCTCGCATGACTGTCATCCTCCAAAACCTGCCTCGTTTTGTAGGGAAATATAATGAAATTAGAAAGGAGAGCGCTCCACCAAGGACAACACGAAACCAAGAATAGGAATTGGGGGGATCCTTTGTAATAGGCAGAATTAACGAACTTCATATTCAGCGAGCCCAAAAGTGATTTATACCTCACTTTACATAATTGTTTCTGTTTTGTTAGACTCCGTGCAAATACAAAAACGCCATTAGTTAATGCCGTCACCATTATCTCTATTGGTACGGAATGAGGATTCGCCTTTTTGTATCAGTGCATTCATTAAGTTTATTGTTCTCATAATTAAAATGGAATTGTTCCCCGTATAACATAATGTCTAGGTGCGCGCTGCATGATTGTTCCAGGAATAATATATGTATCGTGTTAGAGCAAATGCCTGGGGATGCGGTTAATGTAGTCTGCAACGAATAGAGGTAGAATACGACCTATAATAATACGATTTAAATTGTGGATAAATTTCACATTAGAGGTACCATCCTTCCCAAAAGTTAAGTTCTTTTTGATAAAATTAAACGATGAAGATTAGGTCTAACCTGTAAATTTTTTGGCACCTCAGGGAATCAAAACAGCTTACACTTCTTAAAAGTCAAGTTGATTGGCTCAGTACTTCCAACAGATTGCGGTGATATCGTTGTACCATTTCTCCATAGCTATAGCTAGCTATAGTCTGAAATATCCTAGCAACTAAATCATCGCCTCCCGGCCCGCCAACACTAAAACCCTCGTACATAGTTTCTTGCATCTCTCTGCGTAGGAACTAAAAGGACACAGTTTTAGTTCTGCATTTTCCAAATTATATCCGAATCACATACAATGCCGATGATAAAAACAGATTGTACTACCAGTATCAATCTTCTAAAGGGCAATAAAATCTTCCGAAGCGATGTAAAAATTCGCGACAGCGGTTGCTGAACAGTTGCCGAGCAACAGCAACATGATAGCAACAGGACCGTCAGAATTGTAGGTTATATGTTGTTTCCAACACGATGACGTCGATGCATAATACGAAATTTACGTTTGACAGCAGATATTGTTCCATTTTTGCCCGTCGCTTGTCATCTGCAAGATACGTGATAAGGCTGCCGGGGTTTTCCAACCACACCATTTAATCCCCGTCCTACCTCGCCTCATATTACCCAATCCAAACGCAAAAAAAAGTTGAAAATAACCAAAGCCTCTTGGTTACTGTAATAGGCATGGTAATGTTCGGATGACAGCCTATTATGAGTACAAATATTTTTTCAGATTTACAACCTCTCAAAAACCCCAATTACACCCCACCCAAAAAAGAAGTAGAAAATAATCAGAAACTCCTGAAACGCCTAAAAATTGTTTGAGCTGTTTCTAAAAACCATACGCATTTTCCAACCTAGCATTGATAGTAACACAGTGTCAAAATTTCATTGAAATTTCAAAATGAATTCAACAATTTCCAGGTTACATAATACATAAAAATCTAAAGCAATACATTAGAAAATTAATCAGCTCCTTGGTTTCTGTAATAGGCAAGGCAATTTCTTGATGGACTTAAAACAGTGTACTATGATAACTACCCCCCCCCCCCTCCCCAACCACCCCAATTTCACTCCCACCCAAAAAAAGTAGAAACTCACCAGGATACTCTAAAATGCCTAAAAACGAAGTTTGAGGAATATTTGAAATTTACTTCTCCGCAATTCTCCCATCGATTTCAAAATTATAACAGCATTACCTGCTATGACCTAACAACATATCGCTACTCAAATTCCATCACAATGCAGCAGTTACTGAGATTACGATATTAGATAAGTGCCAACAGATAGATAGACCAACGAAAATGTATAACACAGAACGCTCAAAAGGCGATTGTCTCGAAATCGAAAATTTTTGCGATCACCACACTTATTACATCCCGACATCGTAGGGACCCGAATCTGTATTCCCCACTTAGGTATAAATACAGGTCGTCATGACGTCAAAACGACATCGGGTCCGACGTTGCATTGTATAAGGTGACGTATGCAGCGTAATAGCAACGTCCTAAAGCGTTGAAATCTGGGTCTGGTCTCGTAAAGGGAGCGCTTGTTTTTTTCTAGATAGAAGTTCAGCTGCTTCGTTTCTTCAAGATCAGCATGTTATGGTGTCTATGCTAGAAGGATTTTCTTTACTTTTATATACTACCAAGACATTTCTTGTAACACCATGCTGCTCTGGATGTTCAGTCCATGGATTCAAGTGCTTTGAGAACAGCTTGCCTGTCATTTTACTCATCACTAACGATCAAATGCGTGGGATGTATAGGAGTTATCAGGAACAAATTGAGGGATATCAGAACATAGGACAAATACGCCAGACTACAGGGTCATTCCTCTCTGCTGATCGTGCATGGACCTAATGAAGGCATTGATGCCGTGTTAGCTATTTGTAATCTACCAAACTAGATCGCCATTCTAATTATGCTGACGGACAGCGTCCTATGATAAGCAATAACTATTACCCAAACATACATCCATCCGGATAGCCCCAGAGGGGACGATTCTAATCGGTCAAATGATATATGCACGGAGGCAATTAGCTAAATTGGATTGTACCGCCACGAATTATATCTTTTGCCGGATCCACAAATATTCACATGATTTTGCGTAACTCCCTTTGTCTGGTGTGCTAGCACAAGCAACATTGAGGGAATGGAGAAAATGACTAATTGTAGAAATTGACGAATGGGCCTGTACAGTAGTCTGATTAGTTCATTTTCTAGGCGTAAGACTCGTGTGGTAAGCACGTGGATGAAGACTTGAAAAAATAATTATGAAAAGATTAGAGAAGAAAAGAATAATTGGTTGAAGAAAACCTTTACCATTTTTTATTAGGCAACGTCATCATGACATGTTTATTTAATCTTACGATTTGAGAAAAACATTTTCAAACTCGCGCTCCTGTTATACATACATAATATGTATAACGTGAATGGGTTGAATGATATTGACCGTTATCGAATGTATTTAAGGCTAGCGCTGGATAATGACAAGAACTTTAGGATTCGTAAGTAAAGTAATTAAGTTAATCTTTTTTCCAATCTCATGAATGAAGGATAAGGATGGAAATCTCGCCCAAAGTAGATGCGTAAATACCAGAAACAAACGCCGGATGAAACAAAGCTAATTCTGTTCAGGACATTAAAATTACAATAAGGGGGGTCCACTGCATCACTGTGTTAACGGACCACTAGCATAGCCGAGTCCAGAGCCAACTCTACATTTGCCTGTACTGTGTTTACTCTATACTCCATTAATTTGCCGACCAGACGATATTTACTGATAGACCCAGAGACTGCTACAGGATGTCTGTAGAATGAAGGTGATTACATAAACAAATTTAATGATAGCTAAGAATGGTTGCTAATGTTTCCTGCGAAGAGCACGCTGCAGTAGTGTTCAAAAACAGTTAGTCAGTTGAAAAGTAGAATTAACGAGGTCATCAAACAAAAAAATAACTTAGCTGATTTACACCCGTATGCACCGTTTGGTGATTCTAATCCTAGTTCCCTAATCGCGTTTTGCTAATCTTTGGCATCTAGCCATGCACTGTCAAGAGATTATCTAATCCAGATTGGAGATATGGCAAGGTTGTGTTCGCAAGATTGTTTTGACAGTAACAGTGTCAAAATTGTCAGTTTGCGGTGCATAATAAACAAGTAGCCTAATCCAGGTTTACGTAACTAATCGCGCAGTTGCCTTACGGTGAATACGGGTGTAAATTGTACAGCGAGATATCATAGCGAACTTTAGGGGGTCGTTTTTTTATCGGTAATGAGTGAAAGAATGGAAAGCCGAAAGTGTTAAAACCGACGGTAACACATAAAGATCTCTCAGGTAAAAACGAACCATCCTCAAAAATGGTGCGCATAAGCTGAAGAGGAATCAAAGGCTAGAAAATGACCTTATGAATAAGTACGTCATTTAAGCTGGCAAGTAATTCCTTACGGGAATACAGAGGGGCACAGGGTCGAACTGGGGCCTGACTCCTAAGGCGTTTCTTACTGTATGGATCACTAGTGTGGTGGCTATGTGTAAAGATGGAAACAATCAAAGTAGAGATGAATAAAATTCAATGCTTGGCTTGTGTTATTTTAACAAGCGCAGGAGTTACGAATACGTTGAGCGCGCTAGAAGCACTGCTGAATCTCCCTCCACTCGAATTGGTAGTTCAAGGAGAGGCAAGGACGTCTGCGTTCCGATTGTTGAGTCAAGGTAGTTGGTTCTCTGTGAAGCTTCACAGGAGACACTCTGCAAAGGGATGACCCTATCCTACATAGGAGGAGTGATATAATTTCCCCTATATGTTGCTACGACTGCAAATTTACGGTGAAGTATCCTACAAGGAAAGAGTGGGGGCTAAGCGGCAGGCAGCCTTTTGAGGAAGGAGCGTCGGTCTGGTACATGGACGACGCACTTACCGACGAAGGCTTCAGCGCTGGGGCCTGTGGGCCATAAACAAAGCTCTCCCTCTCACCTCTGGGATGCACCACGGTATTCCAAGCAGAGATATACAATGTGTTCCACCATCATGTCGACAAATTTTGAGGTATGAAAATACAATTAAAGTTATCGAGAAAAAATGCGAAAAAAAGGGGTCAACCTTTTGATTAATTTTTTATTACATTTTCAATTTCTGTATCACGACTCCATGGGTTCGCACAGTTATAGCGCCATAGCTTGATTATTTATCGACCGATTCACGACACTTTGGACTCATTTTATAGGAGAATGACTGGGCATATCAACTTAAGTAAAAAAAGATAATACCTGATTTCTAAGGCTAAAAAAATTCACCAAACTGAAAAATTTTTTTTTGAAATGCACTTATTTGGGTTACTTACAAATAATTTGAAAAAAAGCCGTATTAGTGCCTATTTATTAAGACATTTTAATATTTAGCAGGACGTTTCCTGTCTTACCACATGCAATTTGTGTATGTAGCACTAAAATTTTCGACAGAATAGGCCCTTTTTTGTATTATGACTTCTGTATCACAGCGCCATTTGTTTACGCAGTTGTGACGCCATATCTTGATTATCGATCGAGCGATTCACGACTTTTTGAACTCATTTTATAAGGAAATGACTGGGTATAACAACTAAGGCAAAAAAAATACAATATCTGACAATTTCTAAGGCCAAAAAATTCACCAAACTGAAGAAAAAAATTTTTGTAATGCACCTGTTTTGGTTACTTGCAAATAGTTTGGAAAAAAGCCGTATTAGTGCCCATTTATTAAGACAGTTTAATGTTTAGCAGGACATTTCCTGTCTAACCACATGCAATTCGTGTATCTAGCACGAAATCTTTCGAAAGAATAGGCCTTTTTGTATTATGACTTCTGTACCACAGCGCCATGTGTTCACGCAGTTGTAACGCCATATCTTGATTATTTATCGAGCGATTCAGAAGTTTTTGGACCCATTTTATAGGGGAATGACTGGGCATATCAACTAAGGCAAAAAAACAATATCCTAAAAAAATCCGCCAAACTTAAAAATATTGTAATGCACTTGTTTTGGTTACTTGCAAGTAATTTGGAAAAAAGCCATATTAGTGCCTATTTATAAGCACAGTTTAATGTTTATCAGAACCTTTCCTGTCTAAAGACACGCAATTTGTTTATGAAGCACTAAAATCATCGACGAAATAGGCTTTTTTATCACGATTAATTTTGAAATTTTGGTATGCACATTGTCTTTATTGGTCTTCGGTACAGATTATTACTTGAACGCAATTTACATGAACAAATTTTATTATTCTTATTTTTAGTATTATTTATTTAGTATTCAGCCAAATGACTTGAAGGCAACTCATTGAAATGAGATATGTTGGAATCACTTGGAAATCAAAGAAAACAGACGAGCGTAGCTTAGCGTCGAGTAACCCAGGGCGTTAGTTTCAGAAGCCAAGCGTGCCTAAACGAAAATGGCGGACATTTTGATCATTGATTAATCTAAATACTAAATAATCACATTTGTTCATGTAAATTACATTTAACCAATAATCTGTACCGAAGTCCAATAAAGAAAATGTGCATACCAAATTCTCATTTATTTCAAAATTAGCCGTAATAAAAAAGTCTATTTCGTCGACGATTTTAGTGCTACATAAACAAATTGCATGTCGTTGGACAGGAAACATCCTGATAAATATTAAGCTGTGTTTATGAATAGGCACTAATATGGATTTTTTCCAAATTATTTGCAAGTAACCAAAACAAGTGCATGACAAAAAAAAATCAGTTTGGTGAATTTTTTTAGCCTTAGAAATTGTCAGATATCGTATTTTTTTGCCTTAGTTGATATGCCCAGTCATTTCCCTATAAAATGGGTTCAAATACTTGTGAATCGCTTGATAAATAATCAAGATATGGCGTTACAACTGCGTGAACACATGGCGCTGTGATACAGAAGTCATAATACAAAAAGGCCTATTCTGTCGAAAATTTTAGTGCTACATACACGAATTGCATGTGGTAAGACAGGAAATATCCTGCTAAACGTTAAAATGTCTTGATAAATAGGCACTAATGCGGCTTTTTTTCAAATTATTTGTAAGTAACCCAAATAAGTGCATTTCAATTTTTTTTTCAGTTTGGTGAATTTTTTTAGCCTTAGAAATTGTCAGGTATTATCTTTTTTTGCTTTAGTTGATATGCCCAGTCATTCTTCTATAAAATGAGTCCAAAGTGTCGTGAATCGATCGATAAATAATCAAGCTACGGCGCTACAACTGCGCGAACCCATGGAGTCGTGATACAGAAATTGGAAATGTAATAAAAAATTAACTAAACGGTTGACCCCTTTTTTTCGCATTTTTTCTCGATAACTTTAATTGTATTTTCATACCTCAAAGTTTGTCGACATGATGGTGGAACACATTGTATACAATTTTAGCCTTCCGTACTCACGAAAGTATCAAAACAATGCTGTCGTGCAGGATACAGTATAATGGGGAATGTCGGGAATTATCATGAAGGGCAATTTTGGGCACTCAACTTTGAGAGAGTATTTGCAAGTAATTTTACCTTCGATCAAGACATTTGTAGTTATAGTTCCACAGAAATGAGTGTTTCCCTCAAAGTTAGTGCCAAAGGAGAAATTAGTATGATTACCTGCTAAAATATCCCTGTAACATAATGGCATTTGATAAGGCTACTCAGTAAACAGTTCAACCCCTCTTTACGTATTATGTTGTGAACTTATAAGAATTTTTTCTAGGTAATACACGAGGTAATTTTTGCTTACTAAAAGCCCTAACTTTGATGAGATGTTCTAGGTTAGTGTTAAGTAACTTACTACCTCTGCATTGATGTCTGCAGACAAGGGTGCTTTGATGCATTTAATTAGGTATATTCTAAGTCTGATCCAAATATTTCGACGCTTTTGTGTCTATTAGAACATTAATTAGATACATTTTGACCGATTTTTGTCAACGAGTTCGACGCGCAAACATTCCGAGTTTATGAACATTATTCAAGTATAGGTACATTTACTAACATTTGACTGATACAGGTTAAATTTTCTTGGGAGGTAGACTATTTCAGCAACATGCTTTATACCTTTACAGGTATTCCAGATCTGCGAGCTCTCATCACATCTGAATAATCGCGCTTCGACGTAATGCCTTGACTTGCGATGGCACGTGAGTTCCCCAGACTCGGCTATGTCATGTAATTAACAAAACACAGTGTACACGTGTGGCACGTAGGCATCAAAACAAACAGCACACATTCGACGAGGCACACGTCGATGGTAATCAAGTGAGCGTGGGCGGCGTTTCTGCAAGCGCCCTGCTCTCGTTGCGGAACAGTTCCACCACCGTAATGACACTAGCGCCACCGCGATCCCACCGCCAAATTCCAATATGGAGCTAATGCACTAAGACGGCCTTGCTGCGGCTTTAATTAGGAATATCATCTAACCATGAACTCCACCACACATGAAGTGAGTATTAAAAATATTGGCAAACATATTCAGCTGGAAGCCTTCGCAGATATCGCTCTTTATCTCTATTTAACCTTTAACCGCTAAGGTGCGGTATATGATACCCCGTTGGCTATATTATATACTGCAGTTTGACCACGCACCGCCGTATCTGGGTAGTGGAGTACTTTTCGGCGAAGTCTTGACGCTGCTTTTCAGTTCGTCGGCAATAGAAAGTTAGAATTATAGAGTTGTGATGTACTCAGTAAGACACCGATGATTTCTGTTAGAACTGTATTACTAGCGATTAGAGAAGTTCCCGTTACAATACAATATGGCGGATATTCTCATCAGGTACCACGTATAACGTGCGTCCCTGAGCCCGTAATGATGACTGTCCCTTCCACTGCGCAGAGTGATCCGGAAACAGTCTGGGAAACTTGACAACATAGGTACAAACATAAATTCCCTAACAGGGTGAGAAACCTATAAACAGTAATATTATAAATACCCTACAAGAGTAGTATACTAGAATTGCCTGATTGTATTACGGCAGTTTCTGTGACCTCACATTAGTAATTGTGTACCGCAGATAAATACGGAAGTTTTCTCTTTTTCAACTTCTCCGACAAAGAAGTGGTATTTTATTAAAATCGGCTCTTTTCGAAATTTTTTAAGGAAATCAACGTGCGAGGTGTCATCTACAAGGTAAGATCGCCTCCTGGCTCATTTTCTGAGAAGAGAATGCTAAATACGAGGCTAAATATAACATATTATTTTTCCGAGTAACCCCCAGCGCCCCAACTAATAAAACGCAGATTTGCACAAACAGTAGACCAAAAGATAGAGAACAAAAACCTCTTTTATGAAGGTAAAATTTGAAATTATCTGGATCAGTTTTCTGGCAGTTACTGCCATTTTGAAGTTCAAAAATTTGATGCTTTTTATGATTTTTTATTCCACCATTTCGAAAATTCTGCGACATGTACGGTAGCGTTTTCGACATAAAAAAACGTGCACAACAAAGAACTAGTTTGCTTCTAATCATAACCTTTGTATAGTGACAAAGTTTGATGAACATCGGAAAACTTTGGTATTTTGATGCCCGTCTGTGTGTCTGTATGTCTGCGATTTTGTTCTCCAACGATTACTCAAAAACAAATTTGGAAAATTTAAATTAATAAAGGTGCTTTCGAGTTGACACGGTTTTGGTACACATTGGACAATAGATGGTAGAAAAGGGTGGGGGGTGCACAAAAAGAATGTAATACAACGTATAAATTTGATAGCACCAGTTTAAAAAGGATGGAGGCTAAAAAAATTAAATGAATTGAAGTACTCAAATGTCATTAACTGCCGTATTTGTGTACTGAATCGTTTGATATTAGGCAGTCGGTAGTAACTTAAAGATGCCTACCTCAAAATAATATTACTATTCGATTGGACTCTTAAGGGAGTTAAAGAGAGTGGGGGTTGCACAAAAAAATTGTCATATACCATATTTGTACATCTGACCCCACCAGTCAAAAGACGACGTAATTTTTGCAAAAAACGATATTCACATGTCGCTTTTTTTTCAAAATAGCGGCTAAAAATATTAAATAGGGCGAAATGTAGAAATTTCAATAACTGTTGTAACAAAGTTATGGTAAAATAAGGACAGGGAATGAACAACAACCACTTGAGTCGGGGAAGTTTCTAGAACGAGGTCTACCTCGTTCGACGTCCACATTTTTTATATTAGCAGTTAAGTACTCTGAGTAGGTTTCCGGATCGCATGCATCCTAGGGACCCAAGGTTTGAAAAATGGGTCAAAACTCTTATGGACGAAGATAACCAAGACATGGTTGGACAATGGTGTCACGTTTACCACTTTTACGTTACACGTCATAATTTTGTTATTTTAAATTGAATGCTCTATTTACTTTTGTGGCAACAAATTGCGCATGTCAAATTTTGTAAGATCTCATAAGTTCAAAATTTTGTTTCTATTAGTTAAGGAGATCCGACAACACCGCTTTTTCAGCAGGAACGATAAAATTCAATAACGGGTTGCGTCATAATTTTGTTATTTTAAGGGTACAATGCAAGCTTAAGGTTCGGTCTAAGGTAAGCCGCCGTAAAACCACGGAAGTTACAAAACGTCCATTGTACAGTGCTGGCTTAGCACCCCACTCCTCACTTAACACGAGTTTAACGTAAACATGGTCGACGAATCATGAAGCTAAAAATAAAGTTAATAAAAGAACAGAGACAGAAACGGTCGTTGCCCAAATTTGACACAAACCGTCAGAAGCGACAAACCAAAAAACGTTAACTTTTTAGATAATTGTGACAGTGCGTATTTCATTAGTGCCAACTGTAGTTGAATTTCATTATCAACCAGGTTTAACTGAACTCGCATTTGTACAACGGATGTTAACTTTAAGCCTAAGCTTGCCTTAGGTTTAATAAAGCTTAGGTCAAACAGACATTCGTATAACCAGCCCTAAATGGAATGCTCTATTAATGACATGTAACGTAAATTTGAAAGCACTGCCGTTGGCATCTTTGAATTCTGCATACTTAAGTGTTCCGTTACTTTTTACTGAAAAAGAGGTACTGCCGTATCTCAGTAATTAATAGAAACAAAATTTTGAAATTATGAGACCTTACTATTCATTGCAACAGAAATAAATAGGGAATTCCGTCAAAAATAACGAAACTATGACGTGTAAAGTAAAACTGGTAAATCTGGCAACATTGCTGCTAGCATTTTCTAATTTTGCAAGTTCAAAAAATCTCAGCTATTAGCTGGCCATAGATGCAGAGATTGATTCGCCGGTTTGGAACGGCGCGGTTCAAACTGGCGGATCTATCATCATGTCAGTGAATTTTGCCACGCGCCAGATCTAACCGAGACACCCCGGCCCGTCAGTCCAAACCGTCGGAAAAACCGTTGCCGTCCACTAACACGCGGTTCTGATTCAGCACAACACCTGGTCAGTTTTGTGATAGCAGTTTATTTTTATATGGCACTTTATGGCATCTGAGGAGAGTGTCGTTGTACCGAAAAAACTTCAAACAAAATTTATAGAAATATATGGAGAGCATCCGGCTTTGGGAAAATAAAAAGTAAAGGATATACAAACAGAAACTTGAAGAATAGGGGCTACAACGCCCTTATAGAGTACAGTAAATCATTTTACCCAGATCCAGACAGAAGTTTTGGTACCAAAAAAATACAAAATATGAGAGGAGCCTTTCGAAAGGTAATGAAGAAAGTCGAGGCTTCCCTACAATCAGGCACAGCCACTGAAGATCGTTATGAACCACACCTGTGGTATTTTGTCTTCGGGATCATTTTCTCTTAGCTTTTTTAAAGGTAGAGTATGACCAAATTCTTGTTTCCTAAGTAAATAACTCTTAACCCATTTATAACGTCGCTTTCTAACACCATTATTTGCCATCGTCTGCATACAAATCATCGCACAAGCGAGAGCCTGTTTTTTCCTTAGACTTAACATCTTTACTATGCGCAAAACGTTCGTCCAGCTGAAATTCCACAGATACGGTTAGATCTTTGGGTTAATCTGCAGTTTTCGTCCACTAACACACGGTAATAACTGTGGCGGATCAAACTGTAAGGCCGCTTTCCGATTTGTCGGTGCGGGAGCGGCGCGGATTCAGTTCGCTCGGTATACGCGGTACCGAAAGCTTGCCGAGCACCTATATTTCAATGCGCATTTTCTGATTGACGCGGAAAGTGCGGGCGCGGAGAGGCATCGTTTCGTTTTACCGCCAGTCGGGACGCGTGTCCAGGAGCCGGTCGGCATTTTGCTGCACGCAATCCTAGAATTTTGTATGGTGACGGTATTGATTTTAAATAATTGTGATATATAAATAACTGTAAATAACTTCGAACTAAAATGAGACCTTTTGATTACCATTTACCTTAAAGTAATAAGTAATCTTTCATCACCAGTCACGCATTCTCTAAGGCCGCTTTCTGATTTGTCGGTGCGGGAGCGGCGCGGATTCGGTACCGAAAGCTTGCCGAGCACCTATATTTCAATGTGCGTTTTCTGATTGACGCGGAAAGTGAGGGCGCGGAGAGGGATCGTTTCGTTTTACCGTCAGTCGGGACGCATGTCCAGGAGCTGGTCGGCATTTTGCTGCAATAATACTCTTGATATGTCATATAAAGAACTGTAATCAACTGTTTTACATTTGTTATAATTGTAAAGCTGGATTGAAAGTCCAACTAAGTTAAGACCTCCAATCTAGCTAAACTGGGGTGCCTTTGGGCTGCTCAGTTTACTTACGGTGGGTTGTGGATCCTTGGCAACTTATTCTTTTCCTCTTATAAGAGATGTCAGGCAAAATCACTAACTTTTATCGCGAGATTACTCTAAGGTTCAACAAAACTCAAGAAAAAGGGGTGCCAGGAGTTTTTACCTCCAAACTCCAAGGAAGTTAGTGAAATTGCCCAACCTCTCCAGAAACACTGAAGGGATGGGTTCAGAAAAAAAATTCAAAAGAGAATTAAACAATAACAAGTATATTGGTTGCTAAAATATAACTATAAAAATATATGAATATGAATATAAATTGTATGAATTGTGAATTGTGACTAATTTACAGTGGTGAAAAGGGGACTGCTGTAAGTGAGCGATACAACCTGGCTTGCTCAACGAGGTTGTCTTCTCCTCCTGGGTCGGCTTGTGGGCTCCTTCTCACCGCTCCTTCAGAGGGTCCCCTCTGATGACTGGCAGCCTCTTCAGGTTCCTTTGGCCCTGACCCCTACTCTTAGACTTCCCCCCTTTTGGCTGAGGGATATCTGGGTCTGGCTCGGCCACCACTTCCGGCCGCCGTCATGCAATGTATAGAGAGAAGAAAAAAAAATTAGAGTCTGGACCCTCTATGGCAAAACCCCAGGATGTAGGAGGTTATGCAAGCTCAGGCGTATAACTTGGCTTTGAATAGAACAATTAAAAGCCCCCTCCTCAACAATTTAGTTGCAACAATATCTGTTTAAAATTAACAATTTAGCTGAAACTATATCTGCTTAAATTTACAACAAACTGTTTAAATTCTATACTAAAATTTCTTAAAGTTATACACCAAGTTACAGCAGATATCTCCCCACAATGGTTCACAATTAAATCTGCATATATAATTAAAAATATATCTAAAAATAAAGTACCAATATCGTAACAACAAAGTATCACCTAACCTAGATACTTGATAGGCCTTTCAAGTCTAACACTTAAAATAAAACTAAAAAAAAATGAGTCTTGAAGTGAGCAAGGCTATAGTTCACTTAAGTTCAAAGCAGTTTAATTGATTTAAGAGAAAATCAAGGCTATGATTCTACTAAGTTACTGCTGGCTCTAGTGCTCCAGAAAGTTAGAATCTTGAAAGGTAGTATAACCACAAAAAAAAATTATCAAGCCCACAAATGTTTACTAAAATGTCTCTAAATCAAATATCACAAATAATCCAGAAAATTGAAACTATATGCACAGTAGTTGCAAAGTGCGAGCAACTATACTTCAATAAATACTCTCAATATTAAAATTATAGCTCCAAAGGAAACAAAAATCTATGAGTACGTTCAGTCTCACATAGATGTACTTCGGTAGGCTGTATCGGTTGTAAATATGGAAAATTGTCAAAATCGTACAGCAAAATTACAGTTCAAAATTTGCAAAATGTGTGTTTCAGCACACTCAAAAATTATCAAAATTATACCAAAATAAAGAAAGGTGCTTTTCTCTCTCTAAAAATTGTACGAGGTACAAAGAAAACTGAAGAAGGTTAGACACCTATGCAAAGGTGCTCGCATTAGCTCATAGCTGCCTAAAATGGCGGAAACAACAATGAAGCAAATTTTACCAAGACTCTACCAAATAAAAAAAAAGGTGTGCTCTCTCTCTCTCTCTCAAAAGTGCAAATGAGCAACAACATAAAAAAAACAAAGAAAAAGCGGACTGAAGGTCACACTTGGAGGTGACTACAAACTCTAGATACGAAAGTACGTAAAATAGCTCGACAACTGCCTAAATGGCGTTCGAATGAAATAAGCAATGTTTACGTACCTTCTATATCCAAAGTAGCAGGAACAGCTTGCAGTCACGCTCTGTGTGTCCTTCCAAGGTCTCAGAAGCAGGTGGAAAAAGGGCTTGTATTCCCTTAGATCGACATCAATACCAGGTTGGTCCCTTCAGGTAGCAGATGCACATACTTGAACTGAAAACACATAGGTATAACACAGTATGGCGTTCACAACCTAACTCGAAAATGAATTAAATCAAATCAACAATATCGATTTGAGATACTAAAGGTTCGATATCAACGGTATGCTAGCGGACAATACGAAATCACTGCGAAACAATGGCAGTCAAACAAAATGTCGAAATAGCGGAATTCCACAAATAATTGCCGTGTTAGGTACTTCAAATAAAATCTCGCGAAAAGAGAGTGAATAAACTTCAAAGTTGACCCACACGACAAATTGAAACTAGTAGCTAGTTCATGGATTAAAGGTGGCGGAAGGCCAAAAAGGACAGAACCAACCTGTGATGTTGAGACACCGCAAAAGAAGAAGCCCTGAAGTCGTCAGCGAGCTAATTTATAAACTCCCACCGGAAATCATAAAAACTTGGAAAAATTTCTAGAACATTCACGAGTTTAATAGACAACTGTCAAATTTCACCACCCACCAGTCAGGCAGTGCTGCCAACCATACTACCAACCCAACCTCAAAGTAACTATAGTCTAATTGCAAATCGGGACAGAATTACTATTTGTAATGAAATAAACTCATAATAGGGAACGAAAAATGCACTAAAAGAATGTAACTAACAACTTTGCAAGGTTAAATTCTATAAATAACAGGATAGTATCTTAGTCCAACCTGTCCCGCAGGTAAGCAACCCACATTGCACCACATGCGAGTCTGGTTGCCTATACCTCATATCCATCGGAGATAAGAATCATATCAGGCTTATGATCAGTATCCATAGGCGCGGAAAAGGGGTTCTTTCAATGGCGTAACAGCAAGGCACAAGCGTGGAACACATATCTACCTGTCACTAGGATATCATTCTGTAAGAATTGATCTATAAAAGGAGTCACAGACGACGTGTAACGAAATTAACAAAAATTTCGTTACACATCCCTCCCACCAGGAAAAATTCGAGAAGCCATTCGAGAATTTTCCAACTAACTGATGCTAAACTACAGAGGAAGGTACTAATCAACCTGAAATTAGAGAATACCACAGTACGAGCACAAAAGAAAATGACTGACAAACCTTGCAAAGGTTATACATAAGCATTATGACAACCGACACTAACCCAAGTACAACTAAGGTGAGAATGTCAATAATATTAACCCAAAATAACCTAAAATATCCTAACCTAAATACCACAGCGGATCTCTCCAGTCAAATAGACCAGGGGAGGAGAGCTACCACCCTCGAGTCACTACCCAATTGGAACAAACCATTTCGCTAAAAGATCTTAAATCAGCGCCGTAGGCTTGGTTCCACCTTGCCACCAGTCGTCTACTGGCGCAGGGACTCGACGGAAACAACGCACCAACCAAGGGTTCTTTGGTTTCAAGATCATGACAGCAAAAAAACAAAAAAACTCTTGTAGTTTGACTACAAGTAAGTGAATTATAGTATCCACCAGACTAAAAAGAGAACGGGTTTAAAGAGAGTCTGTAGGGTACTAACCAAAACCTGTCTCCACAGACAATGACGTGGTCTCAGTCCAACAATGTTGCTGGCAATCTTCCGCTACAACCTGGACAAAGGAGCTGAGATAGAATGCAGTAGTGACAGCAAGCCTGCGCCAAGTCTCCAGTGAGAACATTGACTACCGACTGTCACCCCCCAACACTTATCCTTCCAGAGCCCATCGCTACTGAAAGCTGTTGCTTCGGAACTCACCAGCACCCACTGCAAAAATGGCCAAAAAAAAAAAACAAAAGTGCCTATTCACTTCAGGTCACTATACTAAACTGTCAAATCCGGGAACTAATATACAAAGTGCCTATTCACATTCAGGACACTATACCTAATAACTAAAATGTCAAATCCGGGAACTAATATACAAAACGACAAAATCGGTAAATGCACTCAAATAAGCAAATGAGTCATCAGGGAAAACGAAATAGTAATAACATTATCCAGCAAAATGACAAGTCACATTTCACGCTATGACTAGTCATATCTACAACAAAAGAACCTAAACCAAATCTATACATCCTATAAAAGGAAAGATAACCATAAGTACCAGACAATAACAATCCCTAACGACACTCCTGCATACTGATGCTATCAGCAATGCTGTTTGGACGTAAATCACCTAAGGTGATTAGACAAAGATGTTGTTTCGTCCATAAGTAGCCTGTTGGAAGACTTGTACTCCCACCCGGTAATTTTCCGGTGCTGTAGCATTCCTCAGGCACTGATGCTTGAGCAGAAAGAAGTACCTTTTTTCCCCACAAACATACCATGCCAGCCCCTATCAGCAGGGCAATGTCCTTAAAGACGTGGCAATTAACCCCCATCATCACTGGCTTCAGACTCTAGTTCAGAGGCTGGTTCCAAGTCTGGAACTGGGTCTGGATCATCATCAGAATCCAGTCCTGTATCATCCTTTTTAAGATCCTTGACATGCCAGTTGCCCAAGTCGTTACCATACTTGTCCACCAAATTATATACCAAAGGGGACAAAACCTTATTAACAATACAAGGAACATATTTGGGGGACAATTTAGCGTTAAAATGATCAGCAGCCTTAGATAACACATAATTAACCTTCCAAACCTTTTCACCCTCAGAAAATTGGGCGGGCCTACGCCTTAGGTTATAAGTTTCAGCATTGCGAAGGTAAGCCTTTTTGATTCGTTCTCGAACCTTCGAAAAAATTTCCGTCATCCCCTGAACATCATCTAACCTGGCATTCTTGTCAGAAATTTCAACAGTGTTCCTGGCATTATCAGAAATCTTTCCAAAGTAGTCTCCTGAAACAGGAACATTTCTAGCGAAAGTTAAGAAAGCTGGGGAATACCCAGTCACATCATGTTTTGCTAAACGCAAACCCTGAGCAATTTTGAAAATAGACTGATCCCAAGTTTTCTGATCTTCCTTAATATATGACCTAATGGCTGTGATAATAACTCTATTTTGACGCTCTGTATGGTTAATTTGTGCATGATACCTGGCATTATACCATATTTTCTGAACTTTATATTCCTCCATAAGGTTTTTGAAATCTTTACTCCTAAACTGAGGTCCATTGTCACATACTATAATCTGAGGCACACCAAATATAAGGAAAACATTATTCTCTAAAAACCTATTAATGTGCTGGACTGTAGCTTTACGAAGGGGCTGAACTAAAGTGAATTTGGTAAACCAATCTATGACCACAAAAAGGTATTGATTCCCACTTTTAGATCTAGGATAAGGACCTAAAAGATCACAACTGACCAATTGAAACGGAAAATTAATATTTTTATATGAGCCCATTAATCCTGCTTTAGGCAGATTAGAAACTTTACAACTAGCACAAGTCTTACAATTCTTAATATATCTATATACATCTTTATGAAGAAATGGCCAATAATACAGTTCTGATATACGAGAAATGGTCTTAGAAACACCTAAATGAGCAGCGGTCTCATTATCATGATACATTTTAATTACTTCTTTACGATGTGCTCGAGGCACCACAATCTTCCAGTCTGTTAAATTACTCACTAGAGGATCTCTACTAAATATATGTTTATACAAAATGCCATTTTCTACCTTATAAGAAGGATAATCATCAGGCTTTTCTTGGACGTTCTGAATCATTTTAGTGTACCACCCATCAAGTTTTACTGTATCTAAGTTAAGAACTGCTACTGATCGAGATAAGGCATCAGCTACTACATTCTGGGATCCCTTTCTATGGACTATTGTAAAATCAAACTGAGAAAGTCTAACTGCCCAACGGGCTAGTCTGCCACTAAGGTTATTCATATTGTTTAACCAAATCAGTGAAGCATGATCAGTTATTACAGTAAAATGTGTGCCCTCAATGTATCCCCTAAACTTTTCAATGGCAACAATAATGCTGTACAGCTCTTTTTCGGTAACGGTATACTTCCTCTGACACTTATTCAGGGTCTTGCTAGCATAGGCTATAGGATGCTCTATGCCATCAGTTTCCTGATATAATACAGAACCAACTCCGGTATCTGAAGCATCACAATATAAAATAAAAGGCTTTGAAAAGTCAGGTGAAGCTAGGACTGGAGCAGTTGTTAGGCTCTCCTTGATCTGAGCAAATGCACGATCAGCTTCCTCTGTCCATTCAATGCTTTGACCCTTTTTTCGTCCTTTCAAAAGGTCAGAAATGGGGCTACAGATTGAGGCAAAATTTTTTAGAAAGCGTCGGTAGTAGCCAACTAAACCGATCAAACGTCTAACTTGGGTGGTGGTCTTAGGGACTGGATAATCAACAATAGCGGATACTTTAGATTCATCTGTACGAAGGCCTTTCTCATCAACAACAAAACCAAGAAATTTCAATGAGGGTCTGCAAAATTCACATTTTTCAAAGTTAACTGTAAGACCAGCCTGTTTCAATCTTTCAAAAAGTTTCCTCAAAATGTCTAAATGCAAATCAAAATCTGGCGTAGCAATTACAATGTCATCAAGGTAATAGAAAACATAGGGTTCTAATGCTGGACCAATAACCACGTCCATCAAACGACACATGCTCTGAGCGGAACATGATAAACCAAAGGGCATGACACAAAATTCAAAAAGTCCTCGTCCTCTAACAGCAAAAGCAGTTTTCGGTCTAGATTTTTCGTCTAAGGGGATTTGAAAGAATGCAGATTTTAAGTCAATTGATGACAAGAATCTAGCATCTCTCAACTTATTAATCACTGAGTCAATGAGGGGCATAGGATATGCATCTTTACAAGTCACAGAGTTAAGCTTGCGTCCGTCAAAACAGATTCTATACTCTCCAGAAGCTTTTTTCACAAGCCAAAGTGGACTACACCACTCGGAATTTGATCTCTGAATAAGACCCTGCTTTAACATCTGATCGATTTCCTTATCAAGATGTTTCTGCATTGCTGGTGACAAAGGGTATTGTCTTTGCCTAATTGGTTTGGCTTGACCGGTATCAATGTGATGGGTCAGAAGGTGAGTTCTTCCTATTCTGTCAGTAGGGCCAATTGACTTAAATAGGTCAATTACTTCTGAAAGTTTGGCCTTCTGTTCGGAATTCAGATTTTCAGCAGGACAAATAGTGTTCACCACACAAACTGACATCTGATACTGATTATCTGAAAAATTGGCATGAACTCTAAAAGCTTTTAAGAAGTCAATACCCAAAACAAGACTATAATTAATAGACGGAATTACCCAAATTTGTACATCCCTTGTCATGTTACCAAGAGTGATGGGTACAGTAAATTTTCCAATAGTAGCCTGTGGGACACCATCTGCAGTTGTCACTTGCAGAGAATAATCTAAAGAAAGATTCACATTCCATTTTTCAAGCAAGGCAAAACCAGAGTTTCCCAAAATTGAAACACTGCTGCCAGAATCAGCAAGAGCTATAAAAGTCTCACCTAAGATTTGGACTTCAAGATATGGTCTTTCATCACCAGGTTTGGACACAAACACGGGACAGACCTTCTTGCATGGGTCTTCCAATAAGGTACAAGGGTTCAGATTCTCTACAGGAGGAACAAACTCTACTTCTGTTTTGGCTCTCCTTTCTGGGACTTTTTTCGTCTGTTTGAAGGCGACTGAGTCGGAGCTTCGGTCTGCACTTGACCTTGAATTGGGGTACTTGCGTCGTCCAGTTTTACAGTTTCTCGAACACCTATGACACCTGGGCTTGATCACACCTTGTGATCCACAACCAAAACAAAATCTTGACCTAGGACTTGAACATTTGGAATACCTATGTCCAGTTTGATGACAATTCCAACACTCGTCCTTAGATATAGAAGAAACATCAAAGGACTTACTATTAAACACCCTTCTGTTTTCTCTGGGACTATCCCTAGATGTTGAAAGGTAGGCTAAGTCTGGTTCTAAGAAACTAGAGTTACTAGGGGTAGGAGGTTTATACCTATCAGACCAACTTCTAGACTCCTCTAGCTTTTTGCACAGAGTTGTCAGCTCTGACACTGTATTGATATCATAAAGAGCTAGTTGGGCTACGTAAAATGGCAGGAGATTGCGCCTGATTTTGTTGACCATGGTCTTCTCATCAGGTTTTTCAGGGAGACGGTTAAATAATCCCTCCATAGCACAAATATACAAAGAAACTCGTTCATCAGAACCTTGAGTTCTATTATTGATCTCCTGCATCAGGTCCTCCTGATACTGATAAGGCAAGAAATCTTCCTTCAACTTAGCAACCAAACTGTCCCAGTCTGAAAACCTAGATCTATTAACATTAAACCAAATCCAAGCTTTATCCTTGAATAGATCACCAGCTGAAAGGAATAGTTCATTTTTCTGTACACAGCGGGATAGTCTCATGGACTCAACCTTTTCTAAAAAAGAGACAACGGACTCATTTGAAGTCCCTTTAAAACACAAATTCCACTTATATGGTAACACAGGCTTGGGGTTTGAGAAAATTGGAGCTGGAGGCATTCTCTCCACTGGAGTGCTAGTTGCAGGTGCAACCTTTTCATCTAGCTCAGCTTCCAATTTTAAAAGAAGCAGAAGCAAACGTTGCTTCATGGCTTCCTGACTTTCATCATCGGTTCTTAAGCGATTGATCCTACCAGAAACATGGGTCAACCGAGATACAAGCCTCTTGTGTTCAGAACTACCAGTAGCACTGACAAAGGCTGCTATCTTTTGCTCTAAATCGGTCAATGACGTTTTGATTGCATCAACATCGTCATCATGAGGCTGAACTATAAATGACTCAATGAAAGATCTGTGAGCTCGTTCTTGACTGAACAACCCTCTCAGTACCTTTCGTTTGTCATCCATACTACCAGATGGTTGTATACCTCTCACACGGAGTTCATAGTCTAGTTCTGCACTCAATAAATGACCTGCGTCCATTTTGGGAGTCAAAATCTAAATCAATCAGTAATCAAAAGTCGACAAAAGATATACTGCTCACAGCAGTCAATAAGATAAATGGTCAATAATCAAAAATATTCAATAACTCAAAAATACTCAAAATCAGCTAGGTAAATGGGTAATAATCAGAAAATATTCGATAAGTCAAAAATACTCAAAATGTAGGCAATCAATAAAAATCAATAATCAGTAGCTATATACTCTCAATAAGAATCAATAATCAATATATACTCAAAAATGTAGGCAAGATAAAATCTTAAACGCAATAAAGAGTTCTCAAAGGTGATACTATCAAGAGAAAATCTAAATGTCAAAATATCAAAATGAATTCAAAAGATCGATAGTTATTCAAAATATTGGCAAAATAACTGCAGCAAAATTCAATAAAATTTTCAATAAAGGCAAACTATAAAAACTGACTCTAGTCAACTCACTTCAAAAGTTCACTCAACACCTCTCTTCAGGCTTCGAAGAAAGAAAAGAACAAATCGCCAAATCGTGGCCCTCACAGCGGGCGCCAAATTGTGTAAAGCTGGATTGAAAGTCCAACTAAGTTAAGACCTCCAATCTAGCTAAACTGGGGTGCCTTTGGGCTGCTCAGTTTACTTACGGTGGGTTGTGGATCCTTGGCAACTTATTCTTTTCCTCTTATAAGAGATGTCAGGCAAAATCACTAACTTTTATCGCGAGATTACTCTAAGGTTCAACAAAACTCAAGAAAAAGGGGCGCCAGGAGTTTTTACCTCCAAACTCCAAGGAAGTTAGTGAAATTGCCCAACCTCTCCAGAAACACTGAAGGGATGGGTTCAGAAAAAAAATTCAAAAGAGAATTAAACAATAACAAGTATATTGGTTGCTAAAATATAACTATAAAAATATATGAATATGAATATAAATTGTATGAATTGTGAATTGTGACTAATTTACAGTGGTGAAAAGGGGACTGCTGTAAGTGAGCGATACAACCTGGCTTGCTCAACGAGGTTGTCTTCTCCTCCTGGGTCGGCTTGTGGGCTCCTTCTCACCGCTCCTTCAGAGGGTCCCCTCTGATGACTGGCAGCCTCTTCAGGTTCCTTTGGCCCTGACCCCTACTCTTAGACTTCCCCCCTTTTGGCTGAGGGATATCTGGGTCTGGCTCGGCCACCACTTCCGGCCGCCGTCATGCAATGTATAGAGAGAAGAAAAAAAAATTAGAGTCTGGACCCTCTATGGCAAAACCCCAGGATGTAGGAGGTTATGCAAGCTCAGGCGTATAACTTGGCTTTGAATAGAACAATTAAAAGCCCCCTCCTCAACAATTTAGTTGCAACAATATCTGTTTAAAATTAACAATTTAGCTGAAACTATATCTGCTTAAATTTACAACAAACTGTTTAAATTCTATACTAAAATTTCTTAAAGTTATACACCAAGTTACAGCAGATATCTCCCCACAATGGTTCACAATTAAATCTGCATATATAATTAAAAATATATCTAAAAATAAAGTACCAATATCGTAACAACAAAGTATCACCTAACCTAGATACTTGATAGGCCTTTCAAGTCTAACACTTAAAATAAAACTAAAAAAAATGAGTCTTGAAGTGAGCAAGGCTATAGTTCACTTAAGTTCAAAGCAGTTTAATTGATTTAAGAGAAAATCAAGGCTATGATTCTACTAAGTTACTGCTGGCTCTAGTGCTCCAGAAAGTTAGAATCTTGAAAGGTAGTATAACCACAAAAAAAAATTATCAAGCCCACAAATGTTTACTAAAATGTCTCTAAATCAAATATCACAAATAATCCAGAAAATTGAAACTATATGCACAGTAGTTGCAAAGTGCGAGCAACTATACTTCAATAAATACTCTCAATATTAAAATTATAGCTCCAAAGGAAACAAAAATCTATGAGTACGTTCAGTCTCACATAGATGTACTTCGGTAGGCTGTATCGGTTGTAAATATGGAAAATTGTCAAAATCGTACAGCAAAATTACAGTTCAAAATTTGCAAAATGTGTGTTTCAGCACACTCAAAAATTATCAAAATTATACCAAAATAAAGAAAGGTGCTTTTCTCTCTCTAAAAATTGTACGAGGTACAAAGAAAACTGAAGAAGGTTAGACACCTATGCAAAGGTGCTCGCATTAGCTCATAGCTGCCTAAAATGGCGGAAACAACAATGAAGCAAATTTTACCAAGACTCTACCAAATAAAAAAAAAAGGTGTGCTCTCTCTCTCTCTCTCAAAAGTGCAAATGAGCAACAACATAAAAAAAACAAAGAAAAAGCGGACTGAAGGTCACACTTGGAGGTGACTACAAACTCTAGATACGAAAGTACGTAAAATAGCTCGACAACTGCCTAAATGGCGTTCGAATGAAATAAGCAATATTTACGTACCTTCTATATCCAAAGTAGCAGGAACAGCTTGCAGTCACGCTCTGTGTGTCCTTCCAAGGTCTCAGAAGCAGGTGGAAAAAGGGCTTGTATTCCCTTAGATCGACATCAATACCAGGTTGGTCCCTTCAGGTAGCAGATGCACATACTTGAACTGAAAACACATAGGTATAACACAGTATGGCGTTCACAACCTAACTCGAAAATGAATTAAATCAAATCAACAATATCGATTTGAGATACTAAAGGTTCGATATCAACGGTATGCTAGCGGACAATACGAAATCACTGCGAAACAATGGCAGTCAAACAAAATGTCGAAATAGCGGAATTCCACAAATAATTGCCGTGTTAGGTACTTCAAATAAAATCTCGCGAAAAGAGAGTGAATAAACTTCAAAGTTGACCCACACGACAAATTGAAACTAGTAGCTAGTTCATGGATTAAAGGTGGCGGAAGGCCAAAAAGGACAGAACCAACCTGTGATGTTGAGACACCGCAAAAGAAGAAGCCCTGAAGTCGTCAGCGAGCTAATTTATAAACTCCCACCGGAAATCATAAAAACTTGGAAAAATTTCTAGAACATTCACGAGTTTAATAGACAACTGTCAAATTTCACCACCCACCAGTCAGGCAGTGCTGCCAACCATACTACCAACCCAACCTCAAAGTAACTATAGTCTAATTGCAAATCGGGACAGAATTACTATTTGTAATGAAATAAACTCATAATAGGGAACGAAAAATGCACTAAAAGAATGTAACTAACAACTTTGCAAGGTTAAATTCTATAAATAACAGGATAGTATCTTAGTCCAACCTGTCCCGCAGGTAAGCAACCCACATTGCACCACATGCGAGTCTGGTTGCCTATACCTCATATCCATCGGAGATAAGAATCATATCAGGCTTATGATCAGTATCCATAGGCGCGGAAAAGGGGTTCTTTCAATGGCGTAACAGCAAGGCACAAGCGTGGAACACATATCTACCTGTCACTAGGATATCATTCTGTAAGAATTGATCTATAAAAGGAGTCACAGACGACGTGTAACGAAATTAACAAAAATTTCGTTACATAATAAAAATACTCTTGATTTGTCGTATTATCAAGAACTTTAATGAACTGTTTTTTTTCTTTTATAATAGTAAACACACGGTATTGGTTTTAAATGATTGTAATATATCAATAACTGTAAATAACTTCGAACTAAAATGAGACCTTTCAATTACCACTTACCTTAAAGTAATAAGTAATCTTTCATCAGCAGGCACGCATTCTCTAAATCTTGTATGTTGCTTTGTTAACACTGGTGATAACAAATTCAAAAGCTCTTCGTACGTTTTTTTTTTACATTCTATACATCGATAAAAATTTTTGGTCGTCTTGGGAAAGCTCTTGAGCCGCAACAAAAAGTCGACAACTAATGTTCTTCTCGATGTAAGGATGATGCCAATAACGTTCTCTTTTTTTACGTAGACGATATAAATAACACACTAAAATATCTTCATCGCTTGAAGACGACATTTTCGTAGGACGCTCAAAGTGATACTGCAGGATTTTTTACCGAGAATATACAGATAGGTGAGTAACTGAAGGCAGTGCGGAATCGTTTTGGTGCCGAGCTAACAGATCCCGCGCCGCTCCCGCACCGACAAATCAGAAAGCGGTCTAAATCTTGTATGTTGCTTTGTTAACACTGGTGATAACAAATTCAAAAGCTCTTTTGGTCGTCTTGGGAAAATTCTCGAGCCGCAACAAAAAGTCGACAATTAATGTTCTTCTCGATGTAAGAATGACGCCAATAACGTTTTCTTTTTTTACGTAGACGATATAAATAACACACTAAAATATCAGAAAGCGGTCTAAGATTTAACCACCGATTTTTATGCTGCGTTAGTGGACTACAGCAATTTTAATGGACGTCACCTCAAACTTGCGGCTCCACCTTCCAGATCGAACTCTGTGTCCATGGTCAGCTATTGAATCTTATCGTTCCAGCTGGCAGTTTTGGAGATGTTAAACTTTTTACTGATCCGGTATGTCAGAATATTAAGTGGTACGAATGTAGAAGTAGAATGATCTATCGGCAACCCTGCGTTGTATCTCCGGCAGCGAAGTGGAAGCGCGGACGGGTGACACATCCAATTTTCCGCTACGGGACATCGTGAGGAGCGCGATGCGCGGGCCGCGTATTACGTCGCGTCGTGACGGCGACGCCTCGTCCCTGTTTTATTACCTTGTTTTGGCGTCCCCGGCACGGATTACAACGCCGCGGCACCGGCACCGGCATCGGCAGCGCAACGCCATACGTCTGCCCTTACCTGGAACAAAAGAAACGATTGTTAGTGGTGGCATGGCGGCGGAAAACAAGATATTACAAACCAGAGATGGACAACACAGTAATAGATGCTTTCTATGGCTTGCGGGCTGTACTTAGTGTTCTACAACTGTAACAGATTTAGGGCCGATTTTATCAAAAGGCGCATTTTAATAAAGGCTTTGACCAATCAGAGCAGCCCGTTCAAGAATATGCATCTGTCAAAGTACTCTGAAAACTATTGATTTCTCTTGAAGTTCACCTCAAAAAATGGAGTCAAGTCGATTGACTCAGTACTTCCCACACATAATGATGATACCATTTTATTATTTTCCCATTGCATGAAGCTATAGTTTGAAATCCCTTGCAACCAAATCATCGCCCAGCCGCCCGCAAAAAACAACCAACACAAAAACCTCTCGTAAATAGTTTCTTGCGTCTCCCTCCTTAGAAGCTAAGACGCCACATTTTTTTTTCTGCATGCTTCAACTAAACGATGCGAAATGATCAGGAGCCTCCAAACCATCTAGAAACAAAGTTTGAGCTGTGTTTTTATATTTTTAGTTTTTTATTATTGCTGCGCCGCCACTGACGATTTTTCAAAGACAGACGCGTTTTCCATTCTCGCCGCGGCACTAAATTTGGTGTCAAAATTTCATTAAAATCAATTCAATAATTTTCGCTTTACGCAAAATACATAGAACGAAATAAAGCAAAACGCGTATGTATACATCACAAAATTGGTTTCTGTAATAGGCAAGCCAATATTCAGATGGACCTAAAAAAGTGTAATATGCCGCTACGTATTTTTTTCAACAGGTTAATGGACAAACTATTATGAATACAACAATTTTTTTCAGTTTTACAACCCCCCACCCCCCAACCGCCCCAATTTTACCCTCACCCAAAAAAGTAGAAAATGATCAGGAACCCCTAAAACGCCTAAAAACAAAGTTTGAGATGTTTTTATATATTTAGTTTTTTTATTATTGCTGCGCCGCTACTGAAATGATTTTTTCCAAAACATACGCGTTTTCTATCCTCGCCGCGGTAGTAATACTGTGTCAAAATTTCATTAAAATCAATTCAATAATTTTTGCGTTACGCAATAGAATAATATATCGATCTAAAACAACACTCGTATGTATACACCACAAATTCTAAGTCCCTTGGTTTCTGTAATCGGCAAGGCAATGTTCGGATGGACCTAAAAAAGTGTATTATGCTGCTAGGACTTTCTCTCTCAGGTCAGTAGACAGCCCATTATAAGTACAATAAATTTTTCAGATTTACAACCCCCCACCCCCCCAACCACACGAATTTCACCCCCACCCAAAAAAAAAATAGAAAATGATCAGGAACCCCTAAAACGCCTAAAAACGAAGTTTGAGCTGTTTTCATATTTTTTGTTTTTTTAATATTGCTGCGCCGCCACTGAGACGATTCCTAAACAGCAGACGCGTTTTCCTTCCTCGCCAAAGTAGTAATACTGTGCCGAAATTTTATTAACATCACTTCAGTAATTTCAACATTATAAAATACAGAACGATCTAAAGTAATACTCGTATGTATACATCGGAAAATTCTCCAAGTCCCTTGGTTCCTGTAATACAAAAGGCAATGTTCCGAAGGACCTAAAAAAGTGTATTATAGCGCTAGGTCTTTCTCTCTTAGGTCAGTAGACAGCCTATTATGAGTACAACAAATTTTTCAGCTTTACAACCCCCTACCCCCAACCACCCCAATTTCACCCCCACCCAAAAAAAAGTAGAAAATGATCAGGAACCCCTAAAACACCTAAAAATGAAGTTTGAGGCATATTTGAAATTTTTCGTTTTTTGCTAATTACTCCGCCGCCCATGCACCGATTTTCAAAATTGTAGCAACATTACCTACTACGACCCTACACCATATCACCACCGAAATTTCATCAAAATCTATGTAGCGGTTACTGAGATTAGGAGGCTAGAAAAACGCCAACAGACAGACAGACCGACAGACAGACCGACGGAAATGAGTGACGTGGATTTTCGTGATGTAGGCATCATAAAACGCCCAAAAAGTGTATTATCTCAAAATCGAAAATTTTCGCGATCACAATACTCCCCTCACCTATCGGTGTGGGAAGTAAAAGGTTAAAAATGACATGCTTTATATACAATCGACCATTATGAACCATCTAGTATCTTTTCCAGCCTGATCACAGATCCTAGTAATAAAGTACCAAAACAAATATGTTCTGAGGCGATTTTTTCTCTAGCATGCTGGGTGGCCGAGTGGCATAATGGTAGACATCGTATGACTTGGTATCGCTGGTGGTGTTGGTTCGAGACCCAGCCCGTGTAACTACTTCTTTTTTTATTTTTTCTATCCAAAATATTCATTGGAATGCTTTTTACTCATGTTATATCATTTTTTTGTACCATCGACATAAATGTGTTTTTGAATCAAATGTTATTAGATGTTTTACTAGCACAACAAATATTACGAATAATTTTACTTTTTTGGAATAATTTCATTTTGATACCGCTATCAGAGCAATTGGCGATTGACTGATAAACTTCACTTCCACTGACTGAATTATCCACCGCCTCCAGTACTTAGCTTTTGCAAAACGTCAAGTAAAATGTCTAATAAAACTTGATTTAAAAACATTTTTATGTCGATGATACAAAAAAATGTGTGTAACATGAGTAAAAAGCACATCGATGAATATTTTGGATAAAAAAAAATAGTTGCATGGGCTGGGTCTCGAACCAACACCACCCACGAATACAGCGATATCAAGCGTTACGATTTCGACTACTATGCCACTCGGCCATCCAGCATGCTACAGAAAAAGTCGCCTCAGAACATATTTGTTTAGGTACTTTATTACTGGGATTTGTGATCTAATTTCAAACATTCAAAAAGATATTTATTTCGATTGTAGACTTCGCCTCGAGCTGCAAACTTCATTCATCGCCTATGTCGCAACAAATATACACTTGTTACAACAATAGTTTTGTTATAAACCTTATATACGATATGATGAAAAGTGTCATCCAGCTTTGATGTTTTGTTTTCAATATTGATAAAATACTGTTGGACGATATTTATTGACCTAGCCCGCAATACCCAATAGAAAGCTTTTGCTAAATAACATCCAATAGAAAAGCTTTGTTAAATTCTTTGTTAAATATGCATGTTGGTAAAATCGGCCCTTAAAGTCTACACAGTAAATAATTAAAATGTAAAATTCCAATACCAAACTTAGGCGTGTTTGCCATAATATATAATGTAATTTTAATACATCAAAAACAATGTACCAAACATAGAATATATATGTTCATGATTAATTCAATAAACACATTTTCATCATACCAATATAAATTGAGAAGTGAACATAAATACTAAATTGTCATTATATGTTATGTACATAATTAAATATGGTATTGGTTATATATGAGCATTGTAGAAACGCGTTATTTTAGGATGTAAAATTCAATCAAATATACTGTTCACATGATGTGTGATTTTACACTTTAATGATACAAATTTAAATTTATGTACACATAATTTATAAATGCGTCCTTATAGTGCAAGAGAGTACATTATTCGTCATGCATGAATAAAAACACATGTGCTTTTTTGGAAAACTACATTGTAATTTTGTCATAAATTGAATCTGGGATATTACATACTTTAACACTGTGTTGCGAATTACAATAGTTTCCATGGAATATTCCATCTTTCTGTAAATAAGGTAACTTTTACATCTCAAAAGTACCTGAACCAATGGACTAGTATCATAAATTTTTTTTTGTTGCATATGATAGAGTACCTACGTCATAAAAAGCATCTCATTTTTTTCTCCGATTTTTTTGGGCACAGGAAAGCCGTGAAAATAAGGAAAATATTTGAATTCTCCTAGGGCAGTGACGTCACTGCCCTAAAGGCGAACAGCCAATCAAAAGACAGATATGTGTGCTATTTTGCCGCATTCTGATGGCGCGCGAAATGCCGGAGCTGTTCGCGGGCTGGCTATCTTATCTTGTGTTCCCGTCTGCGAGTCGGAGCTGTTCTTGGCAACAATGCACTGCTGATGCTTCGCGCGGTTGGCACTGATTGGCTGAATTTGAATTCGTTTCTTTAAACTTTAGAATGGAATTACTAAAAAACAAAATGATGTAGAAAGTAACGAAATGCAGCAGTTCATTTATTTTTGTATGCACTAAGCGGTTATAATAATTAAATCATTGTTCTTTAACCTCGTGATACTAGTCCATTACATCTCAAAGTTGCATAGTTTATTCTGTAAAATTTTGAATTTCCTTACAGATACTGTTAAACGTACATTTTTCATATGGTAGTACGGCCCACATTTTATGGAACTGTCACATGTGTACAACGTTCGAGTGTTGAAGCGATAATTGCAGTGTATGACGTTGTCGCTGGACTACTCGTAGTCACCAGACACGGTTGGATCCAACGAATTCGAATAGGTTAGAAAAAGCAACGCCCATGCTCTAACACGACATTATTTTTTACAGAAATTTGCTGGATTTAAATTTTGTGGAATTGCTTAAAATAGTCATTTAACACTTGAATGATCAACCAAAACAAAGTAGCTATTTATATTATGCCTCTACATGAGTACTGTTATTTTTAGCATTCTTATCTGCTATCTGTACAAACGCTATACGGGTTGATCAGCGATTCAGCGGTCAGTGTGCCAGCCGCCGGGAGGATTGTGGGCAGAAACAAAAAGCTTGTTTACTTCTTCTAACCTATTCGAATTCGTTGGTTGGATCACACATAAGTTTAATAGAAGAGTTGAGAGAGAATATAACGTAAAATTGCCGAATGCTCATACACATGCTTCTTCAAAGAAGACAAAAATCTTGAGCTGTTTGTGCCAAGATTATGAAATGCTTCAGTCAATATACGAGTATTAGTATTCTCATAGATTATATCTTCGTAGGTTTGTTTTTAGGATTATCATGTGCTTGATTTAAGATTTCGGTATTCTTACATTCAAGACTTTTCCAGTTTCAAATTGAAAATACTCGCATTTACTTAATATAACCATATAAGATAAAAAATATCATATATTTGGTTTAAGATATTCTAGCTTTAGTATTAGTAAGATAATGGTATACTTGAATGAAAGTAACTCTTCTTCGTCCAAGAATTTATTTTTATGTGTGTATAAAAATAACAAACATATGGTGAACGCACCAATAGTGAGCGCAGTGACTGCACCAATAGACGGTCAACGAGAAAGTAGGCTAACAACTACGAGGCATCACCAACCACACAAAAAAAACTAAAATCAGATCAGAACGTCAGACTAAAAAGTCAAAAATATTTTTTTAAATAAGCTTAAAACGATAATGAACGAAAAATATTATTGTAAAAAAGCGTGGGCCTTTGTGCCATATTATTGGTTAATCGAGCGCCCGACACTTTTTTCACAATAATACTTGTATTTTTCGTTCATTATTGTTTTGAGCTTATTTTCATAAATTATTTTTAACTTTTTAGTCCAATGGTTTTCGATCAATATTCATAGCACAATCATTACCACTAGGGGCCATCCATTAATCACGTGAGGTTTTAAAGGGGGGGGGGGGTTGACAAAAAACACGAAATATCGCAAGGAGGAGGGGGCGGGGTATAGTAAGATATCACGTATATTCAATTTTTCGCCAAACACATTATACTTTTGATTAAAATGCTACATATATAGGTAACTTTAGTAATTAATAAACCTTCAATTTCAATCTACGCGATTCCTAAACCGAAAGCTGCGTGTATAACGACGCGTTATAACTGTATTTAAAGATAATATTCGAAAAATTTTAAGATTTAAGATTGTCTGTAAGTATTAAATATACACGTTATGTTGAGGAGGCGAGTAGTCTCAAATCTCACCACATATCAACAAAGAGGAAGGGGAGGGGGGCTTAAAAAATTCAAAATACTGCATAAACGATAATTAAAACTGTCGCCTTTCCTGATTAAATTTCAGAAAAATACCAACTCTCAAACAGTTGGATGTCGCTCGCTACGTTTCTGTAATATCTGCGTCATCTCTTAATCAGCGGATACGATCTCTGGTTTGAAGCCGTCAAAATCGTTTTCGCAGCAAAGTTGGAGCGTTCAATGATTGGTCCGACCTCTTAATCCAAAGTAGAGTTACAAGCTCACAAATAAACAAATAAACAAGCAAACATACAGATTAAACTGATAAAAGGGTGTCAAAGAGGCCTTTGATCACTTTTCAAGACGAGTCAGAAATAATTGGGAGGCAAGTATTACTAAAATATTCCAAAACTTCTAGAAAATATTAAATATAGTCGATAGAGCGAAAACGTGAAACAGAATATGAAACAGGTATCTGTATTTGTAACGCCACATGCTGCTCATATAGCGAGTCAAAGTGATCACAAAAATGTTTTCCCTCTTTTACTTGGAATGACGTAGAAGCAAAAAAGGGCTGCGAGAGCAGTCGCCAATTCTTTTCGACGTTCGGGTGCTTTCGCGTTGGCACCAAAATCCACCGACTATACAGGCAAACAAAAAGCAAAAAATTAAACCCATCCCCGCGAGTACGAGACCACTTTTAATCTCCTTATACGGAACAGCCATCCCTGCGAAAATAGCGACGGCTGGCGTAGAGTGAGACGTCGAATACTAACTTGACAAGTTTTAATGGGACACAAAAAAAAGTGGGGCACCTTGCGGCTGCAACTCCTGCAGCTCTCGCTCTCGCCGGGCGTTTGCACTCTGTGACACTCGCCGTACGAACTTAATTTAGGGGCGTTTGAAAGTTCCACAACATCCGATGTATTATTAAAGGACCGAGCCACGACCCGACAACAAAAAGGTTGCATTGGGAGAGGTGTCGAGGCAGTGGCGAATCTTGTACGATTTGCTTTAGCTTTGTCCTGGTTTCGCTGCGAACCGCCCTAGAACTGCACTGAGCATGTGTATAGGGTGTTCGGGTTCTCCTCGAACTGCTTGTGAACTGAAATCATGTATTCTGGTTTATCTTGGGACAGTTCTGGGATGATCCAAAACCGTCCAAAATCAGTACCTGCTCGGTATAACAAGAACGGCGTTTGATCCTTTTTTGATTATGATACGCCTGCGCACTTAGCGTGTTTTAGCTCTCACTGTAAGAGAGCTTATGCAGAACCTGTCTGTCTTTTCGTATACAAAAGATAGTCAAAACTACAGGGGCTAGAGAAAAACTAAATACAGATTCGGAATTCGCATGAAAAAACTAGTCCGGGAAAAATCCGGTTCACAGTGAGAGCGTCGGCGCCGTTTGAATTTACTCAAGTAAATTCATTCCTACTTTTTTTTCTTGCTCACATTATTTTGCTAACCCTTGCAAGGTCAAAATAGTCTCTGAAATTGCAAAATTTGTCTCGTTTTAGATTCGATGTCGGTTATTTGTTACTTTGGCTATTGGGGCTGTCTGGTTTGATTTCTTTTTGTTTATCGTGTGGTGGATAGTTGACTGAAAATCCTTTTATCCATCTTCTGGAATGTTTTTTGTTTCTTGACCCAAAGGCATATGTTATTACTTGTTGCTATAGGGGTGTGCTCGATAACACTATCCAGAAAAGAGCAATTAGATTAATCGATACGCCTAACCTCACAACCTGGAACATCGAAGGAGGGTGGCTGACCTATCCCTGTTTTACAGATTCTATCACGGAAGATGTTCGAGTGAGCTCTACCAGATAATAAACCAAAGGCCGTCCAAACCAGGAACACTAGAGAAGCTCTGCGAGCTCATCCTTACCAGGTAGAGGTCCTTACTCCCCGAACCAGTCTCCTCCAGCATTCCTTCTTTTGCAGAACTTCGACGCTGTGGAATCAGCTGCCGGGGAATTTGTTTCCCGACGGCTACAACCTGTAGGGTTTCAAATCTAACGTGAACCGACACTTATCCTCTCGCAGCGCTTCTACAGCGCCATAGGCTTTCAGCCTTTGCGGGAGGCTGACCATAAAAAAAATAAGTAAGACATAGAATGAAAAAAATATTATATGTTTAATTTTGTTTAATATTTTTCTGCAACTGATCAGTGTCTCAAATGTACTGGTTTTCCACTTTTGATTGTTTTCCCTAGTTACAGTTTTAGAAATGTTCAAGTCTTTTAGATTTTAATTGTTAATTTTAACAGTTTAAATTTCTTTAAATTTGTTTGCTAGACTGAATTGTTAAAGTTTGTATTCACCGTTTTTGTATTTTATATTTTTACTTATACAGGCTGTCCCACGACGATTAAGACAAGCGATATATCGGAACTGGGCAGTAGTAGAGAATTATAATTTTGGGGGTGCAAATTAGAGCAAATGCTTTGTCTTTTCTTGTCATTGTGTTACCCAATGAGGTATTTGTTTTTGGTCACGTGACGTTCGAATCAAAATTATTAATGGGATACCCTGTATATTTTTGCCTTTTTGTGTTCCTCCCGATAAAAGTTGGGTTGAGAACACAAAACAGATGGTTAATAAAAGCAATCGAAGAGATCCAAATATATGATATTGAACTGAAAAACCCCATTGCGATTACTTTCCAGTTTCCGTGAACTGATCCCAGAGCTTCTTCCAAAAATCAAGATCAGTAATCCTTGTGATCGGGTTAACCTGATCATAGTTTCCGTGAGAGCCTTTTATTGGACAACCCACCACGACATTTTTCCGATTTTTCTGTGAACCAAATGATTTGAACCATCATGGCATATTACAACTATATACATAAGTCTCAAAAAGCCAGGCGCATAGAAATAACCTATCCCAAGAGTTAATTCGCGATGCATTCAACATAATACCGGAAATCATCTATTGTATCGATATACAAGAGCATGCGTTGCAAATGCGAATGACTGATTTTCATTTTAAAGCGATGCGATCCAACCTAATGAGCGCCGCATCCCAATTTCATCTAATTGTGCCAATCACATATCTACGATTATTATCATCATTAATATTCAACAAAGATTCGTCACAATAGTTCAACACATTATATGCGAGGGAAATTATTGTCATATGTGTATATTTGCCCAGAATTTGTCATGGAGCTGCGCTTCATTATAATATACGCATTACACACTGTGTAATGACGAATTGCGGTCTTACGTTTCAGAAACAAAAAGAGAGATGAGGTCGATTAAATTATTGCATTTTTTATCGAATTATCCACTAAAAAAAGTATATCAGGAATTTTATTTCTACTTTAAGGGATTATTTCTGGCACCGACTTATGTTATAATATGTTTAAATTGTATGCTTACCCTTAATAGTTGAAAAATTGAAATGTCCTTAATTAGATCGCGAAATAGTAACATGTTGCCGCTAGTCTCATATTCGTAAGTAATGATGATATGATATTAGAGGAAAACAATCGCCAAAAACAATAAAAATGTCTGTTAGCGTAACCGTAGCATAATATCATTATCATCTATGCTAAAATAAGGTAAATTTTCATAAAATTTTCAACCTCTGAAATTTTTTAAAACACATCGCGAACCGGACTAGGGGTTTGCCATTGGGTTTTTGTATAAGAAAAAGGTATATACTCAAGCATATTAAAAAGGCAGACTTGCTAAAATGATGTAATATAACTCACCTTTTGGCGCTTTTGGACTGCCGCTCACTCCCAGAGGAACCGTTACCGGGGACAGTGAATTCCCATTTCGCATATGGCATGTGTAATAAATAGTATACCTAGCATCAATATGAAGTTTGCTGAAATAAAACGCCCAAAAGCGTATTACATCAAATTCGTATATTTTCGCGATCACAATACTTCCCTCACCTATTGGTGTGAGAAGTAAAACGCTTGTGAGATAATAATTTATTCAGTCCATTAGAGAAAAATCCCAGAGAAATAAGATGAATTGTAGTCCAGGTTTAGGCCATAGTAGTTTTGTGATATCTTAAGTCAATGCAATTCTGGCAATCACAAGGTTGACGCCCACTGACAAACAGGGGGATAGAAACATACCTATACCTAAGACCTCTGTGAGATACCCCCTTTATATGAAAATACAGATTATAACCAAAGAGAGCTAACTTTGTTGTGTTACAAACATAAAAGAGGCATACAGATATGTATACAGAATAATAAGTAGTATTGATATGGAAAAAACATAAATATTTGTTAAACTACACAGTATCTCCCAGAGAAATAAAAATTACTAATAGTATTCCCACATAGCACTGGATATTCTATGAATATTCTTTAAATCTCCTATACGTTCCATGAATATTCAGTAGAATCATAGAATATTCGTTATTTCTCTTGATTATTCTGGATTATTAACGTAATATTCTTAATAGAATATTATTATTTTATCCACTTAGGATAATCAGTGATTATTCGTTTAATGTCTGAATTATTCCAGAATATACCAGTAATATTATTCATAGAATATTATTTTAATAATCTACTAAGAACAAGATGTAGCTATTTTCTGAGAACATTCAGTAATATTTGTAATAGAAATAGCTGTATGTAGGCAAATATTCAATATGAGGTATTATTAATTTATATTTGCACGTTTCTTAGTGAATTAAAAAACCTTCATTCGTTTTGCGTTCATCCTAAATATACCTAATAAGTATTATGTGCAATTTTAAAAAGTTTATTAGTCATTAGCCATTGCCAGCAATACAGATACGGCATCCACCGACGCCATGACCGACGGTAAAGTGAGAGCATCTTATGCTGATGTATGTATGTGGTGTCGTCGTTTGTCAATCTTGTCTGGTTGTCGCTCGCTTCAAGTGTTCTGTCATTCTGTGCTTCAACATGTGGATGTCGGCATTTTAGCAATTCACGAATTCACGAGTTTTATTCCTGAAAGGCCTGCATTTATACCCCATTTAGTACAATAAAGTTGCTGGTTGTTATAAGTGTGTGACAGTGTTCCAAATTATGGTCACCTACTATGGTGTAAGGTTCACTATATAATGTGAGTCTAATTTTGAGGTTAAATGCAACAAGTTCACATTTTTACACTTTATTTAGGCATCTGGACTGAGATGTCTAACTACTTAACTGTTGTGACCATCTTCCACTAGTAGGTGCCATTATTTTTGGAACAGTATTCATAATTCCCTAAAAATGCTTCGTATATGAGGTAATTTGGACAAAATGTTCCTAGAATATTCAAAACCATTTTACCACGATTGTTCATGTAATATCCGTGCGAAATATTCGGCGCAATATTCTAGGAATATAGCGTGTTTTTCCCATTTCGAACGTTTACAGAATATTCTGTAAATATTCCAATTATCCATGGAATTTTCCCAGAATATTTATAATATCTGTAGTGAATGTGAACAGAATATTCTCTTATCATCCGGTGCTATGTGGGTTGTTAATAAGTGTTTCAAAAGTAAACAAAAACATAAATATTTATGAAGCTACACAACCATCGAAAGGAATCTAGCACTACATTATATATTAATGCAAAAAATCAATGGCTGTCTCCTGACTAAGGAAAATCAGAACGAATACCAGAACGGATAGTGTTTAGAGGGAGCTTCATCCCCTCTCTTCGCAGATCAATATATCTTGCCAGATAATCAGAAGTAATTGTCCAGTTGATTAGTAACTCAATTACGTACGGAACACAGTTCTAAGGTATGCAACGCAAATCACATGGATGTGGCTGGCTATATTGGGTAAGCCCATAGGCGTAATAGGTGAGCAATCAAGATCGAATTATGTCCTTTTATCTTCCGCAAAACAAGATTGGGTAACTGTGATTTCTGTACATTGAGTGTGAAGAAATTACTAATTACCGTACTAAAATTTTTAAATGAATTTGTAAGCACTATTAGCTTTAAGCCAATATGTAAAATCATTGCTTAATGATTATAGCAGCTAACCTGTCTGCTCACTTTTTAAGGGGAAATAGCACAGACAGAGGAAAAGATAGTTATTTTTCATTGATCTGTAGATTTTTTAGTCATTACTTTATTCAAATTAGTTTTCTGAGTGATGTGATGTTATGTATGCGTTCAAATCAAATATCACGCAGAGTATGTATGTTTAATTCATCTATTGATTGGACTAGCTCTACATACAGGGTGAGAAAAGCTCAACGCCTCGGACTCTTGTGATCAAACGATACCATTTTTCGAAAAATCGACTTTGCAAGTGTATGTAGGTCGAGTTGGGCTACATTTTAAAAACAAATGACTTTTATACAGGGTGTCTAATAAAAGTGTGACATATCAAAGTTATGTTTTTTTAAATGGAACATCCTGTATATTATTGCATACTTAGATTCCTGGGTGCATTTTAGTGTGACTTTATGTATCACACATGGGAGTTTTAGTGAACCGTTTAGGTGCAAATCGCAATTTTGGGTATAGGTAGATGTCAGAAAAAAATTGAATATCGCAGCTATTATAAATCATAGAGGGCTGTGACTTTTGCATGTTACTAAGCATGAAATGTGTCAGCTTACGTTAGACGGTCGAGTTCGAATTACATTTGTACTTGGAAAAATCGGTAGATCAATTAAGGAAACTTCAATAAAAGGTAACTTGATTTTTTCAAGTGGGAATGTATAATTTTTTTATACGATCAAATGTGCAATTTGATAGGCTTTCTAATTGTATCAGGTTTTGAATATCAATCTATGGTAGTTTTTATTAAATTTCGAGATTTCAATGAAATCAGTGTTTTTAAATTTCCCTACCTATAAACAAACTAGCAGGCCATGAAATATAAACAAAATCGTATTCAGATGGAAGAAAATAACTAACTTAGCAAAAAAATCCAGCAGAACCAGAGTAAAAGAACAAGTTTATAAAAATTCCCCACAAGTATGACAGAAATGGATAATTTTTACAGCCTACTAGCGACTGCAATGTATTAGAGAATAAACATTTCCAAAATCACTAAACACTTTAAAATGAAAGCAAAACTTTCACCGATCGTTGCCGTCGGTCTAATATCTTCAGAATGCAATTTCACATTTAATGGTATAAAACAGTAGTCATTTCCGTCAAAGTCAAAAGTAATGATTCCTCTCACTGTCGTCCTTTAAATTTTTCAGTATCTATTAGCAAGATCGCAAAAAAGGAATACTGACAAATCATATTTTAATTTTCTGCCAGGTAAATTGTGTTTAATAATTTGGGCAGATTTTTAATTTATTCTTCATTTTCGGCGATCCTGCTTATAGGTAAGTATTGAGAAATTTGCAGAACTCCAGTCAGAGGTATCGGTTACTATTTTTTTAAATCATGAAATGTTAAATTTTATTCTGAAGCTATTAAACTGCCAGCAACGTTACCTGGTAGATTTCCTTTCATTTCAAAATTCACAATGGTTTTGTGAATCGTCAATCTTTAGAATATTGTAGTAGCCGGTATGCTGTGAAAAATACCCATTTCTGTCGTACTCCAGCTGCTTTTTGACGTTAGATGTGTTATGTCTGCTATTTCTGGTTAGAATTGATTTGTTGTAAGTCACTTTTATAAATTTGTCCCTCTACTCTAGTCCGTCCGAACTATCTGCTAAGTTAGTTGTTTTGTTCCACCTGAACAGTTTTTTGTTTATATTTCATGGCCTGCTAAGTTGCTTATAGGTAGGAAAAGTGAAAAACACCGGTTTTACTGAAAATTTGAAATTAAATCAAAACTACCAGAGATTGATATTTACAACTGCATATCGTTAGAAAGCTTATCAAATTGCACATTCGATCGTATAAAAAAAATTATACATTCCCATTTGAAAAAATCAAGTTACCTTTGATTGAAGTTTCCTTAATTGATATACCGATTTCTCCAAGTACAAATGTAACTCGAACCCGACCGTCTAACGTAAGCTGACACATTTCATGCTTAGTAACACGGCAAAGTCACAGCCCTCTAAGATTTATAATAGCTGCGATATTCAATTTTTTTCTGACATCTACCTATACCCAAAATTGTGATTTGCACCTAAACGGTTCGCTTAAAGTCCCATGTGTGATACATGAAGTCACACTAAAATGCACCCGGGAATCTAAATATGTAATAATATACAGGGCATTCCATTTAAAAAAACATAACTTTGATATGTCACACTTTTATTGGACACCCTGTATAAAAGTCATTATTTTTAAAATATAGTGCAACTCGACCTACATACACCCGCAAAGCTGATTTTTCGAAAAGTGGTATAGTTTGGTCACAAGAGTCCGAGGCGTTGAGCTTGACTCACCCTGTATATTTGTATAGCCAGCAAGCATGCTGCCACATAATTGATGGTGCGATGGTTAATGTTTCTAGTTCATATTTTCGGAGGTGAGTTGATTCATCTTCACGATTATAAATGCGCGATTCAGTGTGTTTTATGTGTGTGTTCCAAAAAAATAACTCTAAAACTCTAAATCTATGCTGCATTTGTATTTCAAGTATAAACGATAATTATTTTTATCAAATACGTTGGCCTTAGCAGTATCCTGTTCCAACTTATTTGAGTGAAAAGCGTTAAAAATTAGGTTACTTGATTTTTTCAACATTTTTTCGACGGGCTATGATGCGGCTTTTATTTTCTCACTTCAAAACAAAGTCAGATAGAAGGAGACATCAAGAGACAAAAAGGTGGTTTTTACATCTGTTTTATCTAAAAATCAATATTTAATTCTCTTAAGGTCAGTGGCGTACATTTTTTGCTAATACTATTCCTGGGACTTCCAATGCGCCACTGGAAATTAGTTATTCAATGCTGATTTAGAGTCTTATTGCATTGAGCAACACTGCCAAATACAACAAAATCGGCTCAATGTTCTTTAAGATATCAATAGATATTGTTGTCAGAAATACGCTCTTAGAATTACGGTCTACCAAAGAAACACTCTGTATATTTAGAAGATTTAGAAGCAATGTTACAGTAAACCCCCCTAATAAATTTAGTAGTTAAATACTTGAATAAAAAGAAGCTTAGCATACTTCATTGCAACAGGAATATCTGCCTGATCCCTCTATAATTCCGCAAATTTTAAGAAAGGGTAGTAATAAGGAACTTATACGGAAGGGGCCAAGTAAGACCCACTGTCGTTAGAATTATAAGTATTTCCGATTTTTTCAAAAAATCTACTCTATATTATTAGCCTGGTGACAATGAAGCAGCCTTACTATTTTAGAAAATAGTTGAATAATGGGGAGGTAATGCAAACATACAAAAACAAATCACTCAGCGTTCATCCTTGACCATTCTTCAAGTGCTCTATTTTTGAAACGTAATTATTTTGGACGATGGACCTGTCAAAGAAAAGATACCTACTTAGCTTTGGGCATGACTGTGGAGGCTAGGCCTATGAAGACTTAGGATGTATAAGAAGCCACTAAAAATGGTTCGAAACACCAGGTTTTTGGTATTTGATCAAGAAGTGTACAGCAACACCGTAAGTAGGGTCACTCGCCGTGCCGACTTTGATGTGAGTCTCACAAATGCGAGCCGTCTCGAATTCAGAGGGGTTCCCTTCGTGCGATCTCGTTTACTGTGCTTACAGGGAACCAATTGTGCGATATGGTCGACGTTCACTTTACTTATACGGGGGTCAATAGAAATGAATTCTATAGTATAGATAGAATATAATTTATTATTCAATAAACCATTCAAGACAATAACTGCAGATGCAGCTACTGGGGTGGCAGATCGCTCAAGAAGTATTATAGATCATGTTTTGTCAGATAGATGTAGTAATTTGAAATGTACGACTCAAGTAGTAAGTAACAGTAACAGTCTGATCATTCATAATTTGTTGTCAATAACCTTAGATGTAGACATAAAAGGTCTTGCGACAAAATATAGAAAAGAAGCAAACAAATCATAAAAAAATCATCTCAAAATTTGAAAAGAATAAAGAATTCAAAGAGACGTATAGGATACGTGAAAATAACGACTGGATAAATCAAGAAATTCTCGAAATGATTGAAAACCGAGTCAAAATTTATAAACAAAAAGTTAAAGAACCGGGAAACACGAATTTGGAAAATGAATTTGAAAAACTCAAGAACCAAGTCAATAATAAAATTAAAGTATAAAAAACAGATATTTTAAAAATCAATGGGAATAAGTAGGCACAAATATAAAAAACGATGGGGCCATATACAGAGCATGTCGCCGCCATTTTTTTTTAAATACGCGTAAAACGCTCAATAACACACAAACACTATTTATTTAGGCACCCCGGTAGATCCGACCGATTGTATCCCGTGCACCGTGTCGCGTGTTAGGTAGTGTTAGGTGGACTGACCCTGTAAACCACAGCTGTTAGCGTTTGGCTACTGCTCGAGATCGCCGGGCGCTAGAATAAACCAGCTTGCCTAGTATCCGAGAGCAGAGCTGGAAAGACCACATTGGGGGCGGAGCTTTGAGTGACCCTACTTGTCTTTGTTAATGTATGGTGACACCAATGAGCGTCTGATCATCTATTGTTGCAAAAGTTGCAGTACGCCTATGTTCAGGACGCTAAGCGGACGTCCCAATTCGATAACGACAGTTTCAGCTTGCCTCCCATCAGTCAATCGCACAAAGAACAGATTCGATTAGACGTGTTGGGCAGGATGTATACCGCACAGAGAGACTTGATTGCTAAGGCAATTGTGATTATCTGATACTGGCCTACATTTGTCAAATACGGGTACATTAATCACATTGTCATTTCTAAACTAACTTCAGTTACAGGGTCAATATGGTCTCCAAGCAGAAGCAAAGCTCTTGTGAATACATAGAACTTCCGATTATTATATTGCGGTTTTTGGAGCATGAACTGAATCAACAGTTAACACACTGTTTTAATTAGGTCCAGAGCTATTAAGTTAAGCGTTTCTACGCTGACTCGTGGAGCGTCCGTATCGTTCCCTGCACTCCAGTTGATTGGTGACGCTGTAATGCAGCGGCTGCATTACGCACCTTCTCATACACATTCAAACTGATTTATTTATTTAATCGTGCCTGAGCTACACTTGAATTAATTTGTTAGTTTTGTATAATTTTTTTTATTTAATTTTTTTATTTTTTGTTCTTTTTTGTTTTTATTTTCAATTATATTAGTGTTAGTTAATTAGTAGTTATTAGAGGAAGAAAAAACACATATACGTGACGATCAGAGACGTCACAAGTGATAAATGATTGTCTGTATTCGCTCATATCTCTTTCCAGAGTCTGGTCTTCAAAAACACATTTATGTCGATGGTACAAAAAAATGTGTGTAACATGAGTAAAAAGCATATCAATTAATATTTTGGTTAAAAAAAAAATAAAAAAAGTAGTTGCAAGGGCTGGTTCTCGAACCAAGACCACCTTCGAAACACAGTGATACGCTGTCGAACACTCTTCCGCTCGGTACTTTATTACTGGGATTTGTGATCTAATTTCAAACATACAAAAAGATATTTATTTCGATCGTTGACTTGGTCTCGAGCTGCAAACTTCATTCATCGCCTATGTTGCAACAAATATACACTTGTTACAACAATAGTTTTGTTATAAAACTTATATACGATATGATTAAAAGTGTCATCCAGCTTTGACATTTTGTTTTCAATATTGATAAAATACTATTGGAAGATATTTATTAACCTAGCCCCCAATACCCAATAGAAAGCTTTTGCTAAATAACATCCAATAGAAAAGCTTTGTCAAAGTCTTTGTTAAATATGCATGTTGATAAAATCGGGCCTAAAAGTACCAACATATCACCGATGATATAAAATAATTTTTTGTCATATATTATCCCAAAACAACTCGAAATTACAAGAATTGTTCTCCGTGTTTCATGACCCCAGAAAATTATGGGCATTATATCGTTATGCGGAAATGTTCGACAGTTTGAGCTCTTGAGCACGCTCTTAAAGTATTTCCACTTCACCATCAAGTACCTTGTATAAAAAAATAGATAAAATTTATTTCAAGTAATGCCAGAAGCAGTAATTATAGAAAAAATTAAATCAATCTGCAGTAGGCACAGAGTGTCGACTCGCTCTCTCGGGAACCGTTTTACGAGTCTTACACTTTTAATTTGCAAAAAGGTCTCTTCCGGTGTACAAGCGCTTCTACTTTTTCACTTCCCGCTTATTTCCGCATTTTATTACGCCAAGTGGCAGGAGCCGTCCAGAGGTGATTAAATTTTCATAAAAACTTGGTGTTTTTTTCTGCTGCTGGCTGACTATGAAAATACACTTAACTTAAACATTCGGTGTTGTTCTCAAATCTGATTTTAAAGTTATAAGGTAATTCACCAAGCAGATCATTACTTGATCCTCTTTACGGCTTCTGGTCTCATTCCTTCAATTCCTTCACCCAAATTTATGAGCATAATTCTTCTCAAGAAACACATTATACTAGTAACGGTCCTCGAAGCTGATGATTATAGATATTGAAAAAGTACCTATCGACCTATATACTATAACATGGATCCCCTAGGGATATTAGAGATCGAAATTTTCACATTTAAGGCTTACGTATTTTCGTTCAAGAAAATCAGACATTCATGATGCATAACAATATGCACTGACAGCCAGGGGTAACTAAGATACTAAATGCTATCATAAAAGCAACTGGTTTTATTGATCACAACCATCAGTTAGAAAGAACTGCGAACTGGATTAAAAGGTGCTGGGTCAGAAGGATATACACTTAGGTGGCGCAGTATCTTAGGGCATCTCGTCTGGCTTGGGAACATACTAATCCCTGCAGCCAGAGAGGAACATATGTCTCTAGACTTAGAGCAAATTGATACTGCTCGTGGGTCTACTCCCAAAAGATACATAAGAAATCAGAAATTTCAATATTGTTGCCAATGTCAGTAGGCACACATTGAAGGTGCCCTAACTATCAAGCAACTATTTTATTGTTACTCTTTGTTTTTCCATTTAAGAATGAAGTGCACACATTTCGTAACGCTAATAATGAGCAATTTATAACTATTTGCATTTTTTTTAAATTGCATATTAATGCATATTTAAATAATGATTACTTGTCGGCCATGTCTATAACACATTGTGCCTGAAATTAACAATTTAACGTAACTGATTTTGTTGATGTATAATACGAATTTAATGGCTCCAGGCGGCTCCTTTCCGTTCCCAGTTTCCATTTTTTTTCAATCAAAGCACAATCATGTTTTCTTCCACATCCCTCAGTTCCGTAGCTTCATTTCGTCTCTCTAGTTTCTTCTCGGTCGTCCTCTTTTTTCTTTTTACACGCGGCACCCAGTCGAATATCCGTCGAGGCCATGTATGTATGTTCTCCCATTCTTGCAAGTTTCTTTTGATGGACCCTATCTATAAAGATTTGTGGCTGTTTGCGTCATGTTTCGAAATGATTCGTTTCCAATTCTGTCAAATCTAGACATCTAAACTACAACTCCGTCTTTGGAAGTCCGTTTCAGCTGACAGAAGTTTATTATGGTTACTACTACTGATATCCTATAGTATTGAATTTAGAGACCTTGTCACCCGTTTTCCTTCACTTATCCTTCCTTTAATTTCATCTTTGCTATTTCCTTGCTTAATTGATCTTACTACTAAATATATAGATGTTTTCATACCTTTTATATGATCTTGTTCCAGGTACTGTCGTCGTTGTTTCCGATAATCAAGTATTCAGATTTGTCCTTGTTGATGGCCAGTCCTGGTTCTTGGTAACTTTTTTGTAGCTTCCTTATCATATAACTCAAGTCATCTCGATCCTCAGCTACAAGTGCTTTGTTGTCGGCGAAATAGAAACTGTATAAATTATGTGCGTCAATATGCAGCCCCATATACTTAAACTTTTTCCAGTTCTGTAAAGCTTTGTCTAAGTATATTTTAAAAATAGGTATAGATAACAACCCTTCGATAGAGGCGAGGTGGAGAAAGCTGATGTGAAGCGTTGCCCGTTTTGTATTCTCATCGTGTTATTGGTAGTTGATTTCCAGAGTACTAGAGTGCTCCACAACTATGCTACTAAAACGCTATCATACGCCTTCTTCAAGTCGATCAAAGCAATATGAACTTCTCAACCTCTCTGCATTCTTTTCTCGAAAGCTATTTTAAGAGAGGCTTGGTTGTCTAAGCTATAAATCCTGCCTGTTCGACGGGTTGCTTATGTTGTATTTTTTCTTCTAGTAGTATACTTGGGAATACAGTCTACCAATGGCGCAAGTAATAGCGATATCCATGGGGTATAGGTGATGTTGGTTACAAAACTGTAGTGGCTACGATTATGCGCAGCTACTATGTATGAAATGTAGTTTCGCAGGGCGCACGGTCATTTTTGAATTTTATTTGTGTTTGGAGAAATTTAGTGAAATTCTGAAGTAACTTTAGTGTTTCAAACTTAGATCAAAAGTTTTATCCACAACATAATATGTAGAATCTGTTATTTTATTATATTTCTAATGATATAGTGTTCCCATCATCAATCTTCTCGTTGTATTTTACTTCTAAATTGTCTAACAAGTACCGAATTCGGTACCTTCCAATTTTCAAATTAAATTGGAAAATGGAACCCTTTGCTAAAACGAAATTGTTGATATGATTTTCATTCTGGGAGAGTGCTCTAGAAATCTGCCAGTAGCAAGTCGCAGTATACCTTAGTTACCCTGTATAAGTGTTGAAACTCAAATTAATATTTTATTAAGTCACTGGTACTAAGGCACCTATTCTCCTACCAGAATGTATGTATCAAGGTGTATAGTATAGGTGTACTACAAAGTCTCGACATTTCCAACATACTCCTACATAAATTACGAGCTCCTATCCAGCTCGTGAGCGCAATACAGCAACGCGCATTGTCAAGAATTGAAAACTATCTGGAGATTTTCCAATTCCAACTTTTTAAGTAAGTTGTGAATTATGTAAATATACACAATCTCCATTTCATGTCTACGTAATCCTACATCCGTATTAGAGTTTATTCCAAGTTTTATTACATTCCTTATAAAGTTTATGCACCGAATAGACAGTGCGCTTAATACAGTGTGTAAATTAGGCGAAGAGCTGATGGATGTATATACATACTTCGTACCTTAGCAGTCTTAATAGTAGATGAATAGACGTATTTACTCTTTAGATTATGATATAATGATATAAAATACTTCCAACTTTACGGGAACATACAAAACAAAAATACGTTTGTTGAAAAAATACAAACTTGATAAAAAGAATATACAGTACATTAAGTCAATAACCATTACAGGGAATCCACGTTTGTAGGTTATTATTAGGATTAAGCAAAATAATTCGGCTCACGGTTGCTCCTAAAGAGTGACCAGGATTCTAAGATCGCCATTTTTTAATATTACTAACTGCAACCGCTATTTATAATTATAATGTAAGTAGTGACAGATTTATGGCTTGCCTCCATCATCGTTTTTTAGCACGTCTTCTGAAAGTTGATGACCGGTTAGTCCAAACAGATTTGTCCATGGATCTACGACTGCTAAGCATTGTTTCAATAAACGTTTTACAGTATAATGATAGTATTTTTTTCATGTTTCGTATAAAGTGTTTAATGTTTAACGTTTTACTGTCTAATGTATTCCGTCATTGATCTAGGATCTTAGGTCAGAACAACAATCACCCACGAATGAAATTAATGTTCAAGAAATCTACCACGGCGATTTATCGACTATGTACAAGAAATATGTTAGTTTATTTGACGATCAACCAGATTTATGTTTACTGATGTCTTGACGGTTTCATGGAATATATAATCACAGCGGATAAGACTTAAACGTACAAAGTATGGAGCACGAATGCTACTTATGCGTCTGCTAAACATCAAAAAGCTTTTATACCTCCTGTTAGGAGAAAATACCCAGTTTAATTGTTCCATATTATTTTTAAAGTCTGATATGTTATGAACATGGCACGTCCACAGAAATAACTCGGCTATTTGCTACGTACTTTACTATCGTAGTGCTTGCTGTATTTCATCGCAGCGTACCTAGGGCATTCGTCCTTTTCCTTTACTTCACCTTGTATTAATCACTTTTGTATCTTCAAGAATAAAGTTCCGTTATGTAATAGCTTAATATTGCATAGGTCCATTACATATTCCTCTGGTCATCGATAAGCATTCATCATCTGTAGTAATCAAACTGCAGTCTTCTTATGTCGATCACTTTAACTTGCTATACAATTAGATTATCTATTTCTTGTTTCGTGACTCTATGCCTATTCTGTAGAGCTATGAAACATTTCCTCCATCAGTTCACAATAGATCGGTAGAACCCGATCTACTACCATTTTTTTTCTTGAGCCCCCGAGAGCCGTCAGCACTACAGCTCCTGTGGACTTATTGTGCTATAACTCTCAGGGAGGGGGGGGGTATGTGCGGTCAGCAGCCGGCGTGCCGTTCCATCGGCTCCAAGCCGACTGCCGATCCGACGTGCTGTGAGCACACTCGACTCCAAAGTGTGACCAAGAGCGACCGAACGCGGCCGGTGCGATGAGCAAGCGTGGGAGGATTTATCCCCACTTGACGCCTGCCGTCCATGAACTGACTCGACCTAACGTGTGAAGGGAGTTCTGAGCTCTAAAAGTCCCTCCCCCACTCACACGCCAGCCAGCCGTTCATGTAGTAACCACGCCCGACGCTGCTTAGTCTCCGACTCGACAGCGGGCCGCCTTATCCGCACAGTAGCCAGGTCTCCATCTACTACCATTTGAGCTACAGAAAGAAATAGAAGAGCAGGTTTGTCGGATTACCATTTCGGCTTTTGTACCGGTAGATCTACCATCCTCGCCCTTGAGATGAGAGTAGTGGAAGAGTCCAAGGATAAACGGTGCACACTAGTTACCCTTCACGTCAGAAATGTTTGCAATACTACCTCCTACGGCATCAGAATGGGTAAACTGCGAAGACGCAACATCCGAAATATAATAAGCAGTTATCTCGAGGGCAGGTTGATATCTATATCCAAAGTAGATAGGACAACGTCTACCGGGGTTCCGCAAGGATCGGAACTAGAACCCACCCTCTTAAACATCCTGTACGACGGGATATTGCAGTTACTGCTACCCGGTAGCATTAAAACGATAGGCTTCGTAGATGATTTAACTTAGTCGCGACAGCCAAGAACAAGGTATACCTCGCTCATACAAGGTAAACCGGGCCTTGCGGAAGATTGACGACTAGACCATAATCTAGATTTAGCTTCAAAAAATATTGAGGCAGTGATAGTACAAGGATATAGAATAAAGAGGAAGGCGGCGAACTTTCAGCTTAGAGACAGGAGGATAATCCCGAATCAATCCGTGAGGTACTTGCGAGTCTATCTACACAACGAGAGGTGCTTCTCAGACCAGATTAAGAAAACAATCCAGAAGGCAGAAACTAGAATAGCAATGCTATCTAGACTGATGACGAATATCGGGGGACTTAGTAGTAGAAAAAGAGCACTCCTTAACGGAATCGTCCAGTCGATTGTCATCAGCAGGAGCTGAACAAGCCGCAAAGGAGGTCACTACTGAGGGTGGCCAGTGCCTACCGCACAGTATCCAGTAAAGGCTTAGAAGTACTGACAGGAACACCACCCTTGCATCTGTTGGTTGCAGAGAGAAGAGATCTACGTCTCACAACGGGACAGAGATAATGCAGAAAGACTGCAGACAACGGACCATAGATAAGTGGTAGCAGACATGGTCTCAAACGGCGGAGGTTGCGCAGTGGACGAAAAGACTGATATCGTCAATAGGAGAGTGAGTGGACTGCGAATACCTGCTATTTCCTGACGCAGGCTCTACCGGCACATGGTTCACACCGCGTTTATCAAAAAAGGATATGAAGAGCTACCGATGACCAGTGCCGTCAAATCCGAAGGAGTTGTATGGTATATCTACACTTGCACAGTCACTGGAGTGCATAAAGGTAATAGCTATATCCACAGCTACTACTTCCTGGCTTTTTTTTGTTTTGAAACTTCTTCCAGCACAAATGCCACTTTTGCTTAAACAACAAGTAGATTAAAAATCAAAGTCAATAAGTTGTCATGTTTTTCAGCAGAACTGTACTACTGCGAGTTATAAAAATTCTGCAGCATATTTTATTTCTTCATTATACTGATGACTGCGCTATAAACTTTCTTTAATGTACGACCTAAATTACTTCAGTCAATTTTATACCACGGAGAGAGAAATAAAACATAAATGGGGTGTTTTTTGCTAAGCTACTAAATTTTTCATTACTGCTGATTAAAAACCAGATATTGTGTTATTTCATGTTACTATAACGCGTTCTGGCAGCGTTGTCCTAATCTCCAGCAAAATGTACGTGAAAATTTCATGCGAGTATCCATAATCATATCTGTTCAACATACAATTATTTTAAAATAAATGTTGTTGTTCTTCTGCGACGTCAAGACGTCTAGCTTGAGTTTATTAATCGAAGGACAACTTTCAGCATTCATGTAGAGCTGTTGAATAAATAAATAAATAAATAATAAATCAAAAAGTGATGTAACGAACAGACCTACCGGTACCTAAAGTTCTACATCAAACGTAAGGTAATAATGTTTTTAAAATTCCGTATTGCTATTTCACATCATGCTTTGCCTCAAGACCCAACTTTAACACAACCATGTTTACCTTTTGATATGATATCTTCTTTACACTGGGAGGCATTTCAGTATTTTGAAATGAAATGTTAATGGAAGAATTGTACTGCCTGTTTCACAACTTTTTTGCATCTATAGACTCCCTTTGCCTTGAAATATGAAATTGGTGATATTCTATCCTATACTGACTTATCCGAACATTCCTTGTGTAGGTATTTTTAGATATTTTGAAGTCTTTTGGAGTCTCCGTTGCACATGCTGCATTTCCTTAACTACTAAGCGTTACATAAATGCAGCGCTTCGTGGTTAGTAAAATATACTGACCCATGTCGATGCCTTTTTCAAATTAGGAAAATGCTAAATCTATGAGACCTGGCAGTTATTTTGTGAATTTGTTTTTTCAACCATAGAAAGTCATATAATCACCGCTGAAAACTGATACTGAGGAAAGTCGACAGTTTTAATTATCGTTGATGCAGTAGTGGTAATGATTATGCTGAATATTGATCAAAAACAATTGTTCATCAATTAAAGTTCTAAAAAATAAAATGTTTAAAAATAAAATTTTATAAAATTTGAAGCTTAAAGAGAAAAGGATTTGACCTTTATAACTTGTAAAACACGCTTTAGTGATAAACTAAAAAATTAAAAATAAATATAGCTTAAAAAAACTAAAGAAATACGCTCTTAAAGCACATCAGACTAAAAAGTTACAAATAATTTTTAAAATAAGCCTAGTTTACACTAAATTGGGGTTGTGCATATGTACATTTAACAGGGTGCAAGAAAACACTGATTTTAAATATTTTGAATACTTTAAGCAACAAACCTCCTGTCAGATAGGGTTGTCACCTGTTTTGTTCTCTTTTATAGCATCGGGGTAGGTCCCAGAAGAACTTTTTTCTTAATTTCCTATTGATAATCAACATAAACGTTTCCTTTGACATAATTCTAGTCACGGCATCAAATCAAATCGACTGCAACCCTTTTTATCTAGACCGATTTAGTTAGGTTATGTTAAGTAAGGGATTGAAACTTCCAAATTTCAAATTGGCGTAAATTTTAGCTTATGGTTGTTTTTCGTGGGTTTCGGTCGACGATTGAAACTATAGCTTTCCTTCACTACGTTTCGGTTTATTTTAATCTAATCCATCTTCAGGTGTCCATAAATGAATAGGAAGTGATCTGTATATAATAAAAATAAGAATAAAAATACAAAAAACAAAAAAAACAATTAAATAAAATAATTATAAATTGTATGTGTAAAGTAGAAATACAACTAACTATAAATGTATATATAAAACTTTTAAACATAAACTTAGTGATTTTATTTTCGTGTATTGAAAATGAATATAAAAGATTTAAATTTATTGAGACATGAAAAATAATACTAACAAACCTACTTAGTTAACTTCAGATGTCGGTTACATTTCTGTAAAATTGTTTTGCTTGTGAAACAGCCTCTACGGGTTGAGAAAGCTGAATGACCAGTACGGCGTTTTTAGGATATTGTAAAATACACAGATGTTCTTACAGTGGTGGGAAAAGATTGATGGAACAATAGGGGTAAAACCATTTGTATCTATCTATGTATACATAAATATGGTTTGTTAGATTATTCCAAGATGCAGAAACCCCGCGTTATTACATTATTATATACAGGGTGGGCCAATAGTGCGTGGACGGAGGATTGTGGGCTTACTGAAAAATATTTCAAAAATCTGTCACTTGACCATGGTAGGCACCCTTGAGGGCTATAACGTAAAAATATGTTCACTTAAATTCTGACGTTTATACAGGGTGATACATATCAAACTTACATTTTTTTGAATGGAACCCCCTATATATTATTCCATATTTGGATTCCTTGGTCAATTCTAGTGTGACTTTATGTATCACACATGGAACTTTAAACAAACCGTTTAGGCGCAAATCACCATTTTTGGTATAAGCAGGTATCAGAAAAAAATTGAATATCGCAGCGATTATAAAACTTAGAAGGCCGTGACTTTGCGGTACGACTAAGCATGAAATGCGTCACCTAAGGTCAGACGGCTAAATTTGAATTCTTTTTGTACTTGGAGAAATCGATAGATTAATTAAGGAAACTTCAATCACAGATAACTTGATTTTTTTAAATGGGAATGCCTATTTTGGTTTAAAGAATCAAACGTAAAATTTGATTACCTTTCTAACGATATAGCGTTCTTGATATCAATCTTTCTTGGTTTTCATTTTATTTCAAATTTTTAGTCAAATCGGTGTTTTTCAATTTTCCTGCGTGCAAGCAATCTAGCAGGCCATGAAGAATAAACAAAAGCTCGTTAATATGAAAGAAACCAACTAACTTAGTAGAAAGATGCAAACTAACTAGAGTAACGAGGCAAGATTATGAAAATTTCTTACAACATATTAGCTCTAACTGGATACAGCAGCGGCAAGATATCTAATGTCAATGAGTAGCTGGGGTATGACAGAAGTGTTTGTTTTTCACAGCCTACTAGCTATTGAGATCTACTAGAGCTTGACAACTTTCCAAAACGATTAAAAACTTTGAAACAAAAGGAAAACTACCACTGATTTTTGCTTACAGTCTAACATGTTTAGAATGAAATTGCACATTTAATAGGATAAAAAATTAGTCATTTCCGTTTAGTTAAGTCAAAAGTGAAGATATCTCCAACTGGAGCATTCTGAACATCTATTGAAATAATTGCTAGAATTTTTTAATCACGCTATGTTGTAATTGCGATTATTTCATGTAGTTTTCTACAAACTAAATTATGTTTTACAATTCAAACAGACTGCAAATCAAGTTTCATTTTCCACGATTTTTCTAATAAATAGAAGAAGAATTTGAAGGGTTCCAGTCAGAGGTATCATTACTTTTGACTTATGGAAATGGCTACTTTTTCATAGCATTAAATGTGAAAATTTATTCAGAAGACATAGATATTCTGCTGCGAGCAACAATCACTAGTAGTTTTCCTTTGATTAAATATTTTTTTACTGACTTTGGAAATTGGCTAATAGCTAGTAGGCTGTGAGAAATGAGCGTTCTTGTTACCACTATTGTTTCTGGTTAGAGCTAATATGTTGTAAAGAATTTTGATAATCTTGCCTCGTTGCTCAGGTTAGTTTGCATCTTTCTACTAAGTTAGTTGCTTTCTTCCATATCAACGCTTTTGTTTATTTTTCATGGCCTGCTAGGTTGGTTGCATGCAGGAAAATTGAAAAACGCCAATTTGACAGAAAATGTGAAATAAAATGAAAACCAAAAAAGATTGATATCAAGAATGCTATATCGCTAGAAAGGTAATCAAATTTTACATTTGATTCTTTAAACCAAAATAGGCATTCCCATTTGTAAAAATCAAGTTATCTGTGATTGAAGTTTCCTTAATTTATCCTCTGATTTCTTCAAGTACAAAAAGAATTCAAATTTAGCCGTCTGACCTTAGGTGACGCATTTCATGCTTAGTCGTACCGCAAAGTCACGGCCTTCTAAGTTTTATAATCGCTGCGATATTCAATTTTTTTCTGATACCTACTTATACCAAAAATGGTGATTTGCGCCTAAACGGTTCGTTAAAAGTTCCATGTGTGATACATAAAGTCACACTAGAATTGACCAAGGAATCCAAATATGCAATAATATATAGGGGGTTCCATTCAAAAAAATGTATGTTTGATATGAATCACCCTGTATAAACGTCAGAATTTAAGTGAAAATATTTCTACGTAATAGCTCTCAAGGGTCCCTACCACGATCAAGGGACAGATTTTTGGAATATTTTTCAGTAAGCCCACAATCCTCCGTCCACGCACTATTGGCTCACCCTGTATAGATCCCTTAATTGATTTATATCTGTTCTGAAATTTATTGAATTTGGGTGATTCTTAATATAAATTATTTCCTTTATATTTCTTTTGTGTTGGTTACATTCGCGAGTTATATTTTTGGATTGTCGAAATTAAATTTATGTCCTGTATCTAAGCTATGTTTTGCTAGAGCCGTAGACTCCTTGCCATTCAACGTATCGTACTTACGATTATATATCCTGTTTTTTAAATATTGTCTTGTTTGCCCAATATATACTCCGTCACAGTGTGTGCAGTCAATTTGATAAACGGTATTTGTTTCATTATGTGTTTCTGTTTTTGGTTTGAAATTATTAAAGTATCTGTATGTTGAGTTTGAAGGTCTGTCAGCTATTAAGACAATTTTGAATTTGTTTATTTATTGTTGGATTATATGGTAAGCGTAAATTTTAGCCGTATTCTGGGAGTAGTTTCGTTGAACTCAGGACATCGAGCCGAATGGACTAACATCCATTTTAGCCTAAATATGTAACTAACTGGTTTTGTTATGTTAGGTTAGGTAGTGAGAATTTAAGTTACCGCAGTTTTTCACCAGAGCGTTTCGAACCTTTACCGTCATATCTATTCGCCCTGTATAATCCAAGCAATGCAAGCCTTCGAGCGAAAATGACACAAAGAACAAATATGATTAGAATGATTTAAGCAAAACTCCCTTAATCTTTTCCTATATCTTCGGAAAGCACCTGGATACAAGCATGATTGTTTTTGTACTTGTACTGAAAGGAAACAGCAAGTCAAACTGCAGGCTTTATATAATATTATTGTTCTAATTTCACACTTTGCATATTTTACTTCAAATCATATCAAAAAAGTATACAACGGTATTGTATTTCTATCGGTTTTTTCATGAAAGACAGCTCTTCGACAAAGATTGCAGCAAGTTTGTCTTTGTGCCGTTAAAAGCTTTTCTATGAAGAAAAATTATGGTGCTATCAATTTTGCTTCGATTTCAGAAAGCGTTGTACAAAATTGTAACCCAACACCCGATTGATATATCGTGACTTCCTTCCATTCAGGTCTGGAAACGACGTCAATCTAAATGGCAAAGTAAACGGATGCCCGAATAAAAATAAATTTCACCTTTATAGACCATTTACCCTGCCGTACAATGGTACAACAACCCCTAGATCCAGCTGCATTACAATGTCTGTGTCCATAAAAGCTAATTGGATTCACTATTGCAATCCGTTGAGGTAACTTTGCTTTTGGACAATGTGAGCTTCAGAGTTTAGCGATTTTTAATGAGTGGACCACCTCAGATCAGCTTGAATGAAACGAATAAGTGGATTGGAAAATTTCGGCAATCAAATTTCCTATAAAAAATTCGTCACTCCATCATCCAGTAAAGAACCAATCGGTAATTAACTCACTTGTGCATATCTGTATGATACCAAATGTCTAAAAACCCAAGTTTAGCACGTAAAATTAGCGCTTTGACAAAATAACTACCACACTGTGATACTTAGTTATAAAGATTCGCAGTATATTATGTAACAAAACATTCTCGCACAGAATGTTTTATTACGCCACTGGTAACTCTATCTTGAAACTTGCTGCTTAGTACTACCTATCATAACACTATTAATTATGTGAAACTACTAACGTAGCTGAGGGGATTTGGACTGGTTACGTCTATTTCAACTGATGTTTAGAACTATTACATACTATTGTAACGCATCATCTAGATAGGTTACCAGGTTTTGAATTATTGAAGGCATATATAAGATTTCATTTAATATACCGTTTAAAATATCATTAAAATCATAGTACTTTATGTGTCTATCTGGCTGACGATCGACAACAGACGTAAAAACTTTTCACGGAGTTCTTCGATATCTAGCAACGAATTCCAATAGGTTAGAAGACGTAGACAAGGATTTTGTTTGTCCCCACAATCCTGAAGCGGCAACTTGATGAATTTCTGATAAACCCGTTTGCCCTTTGTATACCCGCGACCAAATAGCATGTAAATAACCCTAAAAATAACATCAATGATTAGTGGCATAATATAAATAGCAACTTTGTTTTGGTTGACAGTTTAGGGTTTATTATTACAGTTTCGAGTGAATGTTGAATAATAATAATGCATAAGTGTTAAAGGACTACCTCAAATAATTCCACAAAAATTAAATCCCGCGACTTTCTGTACCAAATAACACCGTGTTCGTGAACACAGTTAATAATAACGATGGGATCTTGCGAACACACTTATGCCTGTTAGAGCATGGGCGTTGCTTTTTCTAACCTATTCGAATTCGATGGTATCTAGATGTTTCATGTGGACGAGATTTTGTTATGAGGGTTTCTTATACATATAAGTTAACTGTATGGGATAACGGTATGTGTAACCAAAATGTACTGGAAATACTGAATCAACCATTCATTCGGATTTTTGGAGTGCACTTCACATGAGGCCAGCGGCGTAGTTTCCCCCATATGAGGCAGGCGCAGCCAAAATCCTGTGGCGGAGGCTTCGGCGGAGGTCTGTCCACGACCTACCTGGCGCATCCCGATGGCTGATAGGGCGTCTCCAGAAGGGTGAGGCGAAATGCTGAACGCAGCTCACCTTGCCCTTCTGGGTAGGCATGTGGAAACCAAAGAGGACCCTGGCCTTCGGAGCGAAGGGGGCTTTCGTCATGCCAACGCCGACAACTCGCTAAGGCGCTTGGTTGGCGTCGGTGAGCCGAGGGCTTCCGCGTTCTGCTGGCTGGGATAGTTAAGTCCGAGCTTGCCTCTTTGGTGGTGCTTCTAGGACGAAGACGACTCGGCGAGGAAACGGAGTTGACTATGGAAAGGAACACACAGCGACCCGGTACCATATGATGACGACACGGCGGTGGACATGGACATAACCTTAATTAAAATATGGACTACACACAGAACGGGAATAAAATTAAGGAGCAGGGGGTCGGATCCCCAGTTTCTGTCGCAATCGCGGGTGAGCGAGCAGGCCCCGCCCGACCGTTAGCAAGCGACTGCTCAGCACTCTCGGTGGATAGCCAGGCTGAGGTGCAGGAAATTGCTACTGGCAGAGGACAATCAGAAAAGGTATCTGGAACAGCAGCCAATTGCGCACCTGGAGGGTATAATTGCAATTGGAGGGAAGTGGTCGACCCGTTCGCAAGGCGGGCTTCGATTGGGAGATCTCCAGGCTCAGTACAGAGGAAAGAGAGAAGAGAGGTAGGTATCTCCTACAGCGAACTGACTAGGTCAAACTCGTATAGCGAAGGCACAATGGCAAATATTAAAAATGTGGAGATTGTGGTAAATCTAGGCGAGATGAAGAGGAAGGCTTCCGATCATGCAACCGTCTATCCAAGCGAGGTTTTGAAGAAAAAAGTAAACCCACTGGCCGTAGACATGGACATGTTGGAGTTACTCCAAAAATCTTCAACAAAGTTGAATATCGTAGTGAGTGCACATCTCAACACTAAAAAGGAAATTAAGGAGATGAACAACGACCTCTAAAGAATTGGTATGTTTTGGAAAAGATCATCGGTTAAGGATCTTCTGGTGGAAACTCCCTTGTATGATGTCGACACCCAAATGGAGAAAAAACTAGCCAAGCCTCTAGGTGTAACAGTCGGCGTCCAGACAGACTGTAGATCTTAGTCGAAAAGGAAAGAAGAAGAGGGAAGAGGTTTTGTCCATGCTCTCATCGCCAGGGGGCCTTGATGGCCTGAAGAAGATCATAAACAGGACGTGGCCGGAGGAGGCTTTCACAAGCACTTCATTTGAAACGTCGAGTTTAGACACAGTTGCATTTGAAGGAGATGTGGCAGTATTGGCGAATCCTGGCAACATACTGGACAGTGAAATAAATAAAAACCTGATTTAAAGGATTCCTGCTATTGCAGTTTTATCTAGAGAAAGCTTAGTGGAGAGACAATTGGAGTTATGTGGCAGTGCACACGGAGATGGTCAACCATAGAGGAGAAAACTTGGTAAGCCGCATACTCTCTAACCATGGATGAAACGGGGACAACGAACATTAGCACTTTCTACGAAAACTGCATCCATCTAAAAAAAGCGAGAAAAAAAGCTAAAAGAGACTAAGTCCCTGAAATTAATCGCGATTGTAAGATAGACATGGGTTACCTCAGGAAATGTCTGGAGTATGCGTTCAGAAACACGCAGACCAAGGTAATCATTGTCGACCATAATAAGGAGAAGCTCGGCAAGCAGAACTCGACAGGAGTGGAAGTAAAGAGAAGGAGGCTACCAAGCCCCGACAAAATTTTCGTGAAGGCCAATGGTAAGTCATATGCAGACCTCTTAAGGGATGTCAAGAGCAGTCTGGACTGTGGACATCGAAGCTGAAAAGATTAAGGTGAGAAGTGTTAAAAAAATGGCTAACGGAGACCTACTGATGGAGGTCGTGGGCATCGGCAACGCACAGCGCCTAAAAAAGTCATTAGAGAAAAAATGGCCGACGCGGAAACCATTCATCGGGCAAACGGTATGGTGCCCCGTGTAACCGATATAGAAGCCGATGTAGGTGAAACTAAAGTGAAAAGGTCGATTGAAAAAGTCTTCCCTATAAATGTGGAAGTATCAGCAATGAGGCCAATGAAAAGCGGAAATCTGGCGACTACGATAGGGGTAAACAAAGAGGTGGGTAAAAAATTAGCACAGATGGGCAAGCTATCAATTGGATGGACTCAATGCAACGTCCGAAAAAGGGTGCACATTCCAAGGTGTTTCCGGTGCCTTATGTTTGGACACCGCACGGGTGATTGCAACGGAGATGATAAGTCGTCTTTGTGCATTAACTGTAGCAAACCTGGACATGTGGCGAAGGCATGCAATGCCGCTCCCTTCTGCACTACTTGCAGCTGCGAGGGGCAGAGGGCGGACCAGTTCAAATGTCCTTGCTACAGAAGAATGAACAGAGAAGAGGAAAGGAAGTCAAGACGAAGGAACAGCATTCGTAGCTATACGAAATCATGTTCTGATGACGATGAAATTTTTACAGACTAACCTAGAACGGGGGCGAGCTGCTCATGACTTGGCTCTAAAGGTAGCCCAAGAAAAAGAGGTAGATCTGATCATAATCACTGAGCCTAACCTTTCTATGACAAACAACCCGAGCTACATATCCGATAGCAGAAAGGCTGTAGCTACTCAGGTTGTGAACAGATAAGTAGGGATAACGGAATCTGATAAGTTCGATGGATTTATAAGATTTACCTTCGATAACTTCCAATTATACTGTTGTTACATTTCTCCAAACATCAGCCTTCCTGAGTTTAAGCAGCAGGTAGACTTTCATGTATGAAATAAGGGATGGATGCATGGAAGCAATGTTCGCTGAAGATTTAAATGCGAAATCGAGTCTCTGAGGATCACCAATTACTGACCAGAGGGATAAATACATCGAGGAATGGGTGGCCGCACTGAACCTGGCCATTATGAATACAGGAGGCACTCCAACTTTTGAAAGAGGGAACAGTGCATCATACATAGATGTCACCGGTGCAACAACTAATATCGCTAGAAAGGTTGGCAAATGGAAAGTTCTGGAGGGTGAGGTACTGACTTACCAGAACCACATCTATTTTGAAGTCGACCTAGGTAAAAACCGGCATAAGATGGGTTGCATCAGTAGCTTCCTCGATGTCCATAAATTTGGGCTAGAGTTGCAGCGATCCAGAGAGAACAGGGAGATTCAGGCCCAGATGACCTAGTTTCAGTCATAAGTGAGGCTACAGAACGCAACACAACTAGGGTTAGAGACGAAACTAGACAACTGCCGTATTGGTGGAATGCCAATATTGGACAACAAAGAAAACTTTGCCTCAAACGCAAAAGAGAATTGACGAGAGCCGGGGGATGACGGAATCGGCGAGAAGTAGATGTAGCGGAAATTGACCAGCAGTATAAGACAAGCTGGAAGGAACTAAAGAAGCTTATAGCACAGGCCAAACGACAATAATGGAAAGAACTGTGTCTAGAGCTCGAAAACGATGTCTGGGGTACAGGCTACAAGACTGTTATGGGACATATGAAGGAACAATCCCTCCCATTCGAACTGACTCCAGGACAGCACGCGGAAATAATACGCCATCTTTTCCCAACAACTAAGGATGACTGGCAGAGAGGGTGTGTAGTAAGTGAAGGTGTCACCCCTTTCCACAAGGCGGAACTAGAAGAAGCGGCTGATCACAGAAGGGCCGGAAAAGGACGTGGGCCAGATCGCATCCCTCCAGAAACCGTCAAGATGGCAGTAAAAATGATTCCAGATCCAACTGTAGACGTCTTCAATTAACAACTTAGACGTCAAGAGTTCCCAAGGATATGGAAAGAGGCGTCGGTAACCCTCATCTGGAAAGGAAAACCGGTGGAGAACCCCTTAGCATTCAGGCCTATCTGCTTGTTAAGCATGGTTGGAAAACTCCTCGAACGGATGTTAAAAGCTAGAATTGAAGAAGAACTAGAGAAGAAGGGGGGATTGTCGGACAGGCAACTTGGGTTCAGGAAGGGGCGCTCTACTGCAGTGGAGACTGTAATGGAGTGGGCCGAGAACACGCGAAATAAGTGGTGTCTACTAATAATCCTTGATGTGGTAAATGCTTTTAACACCGCCACGTGGAGTCTTATCATCCGAGAACTGCGTAAGAAAGGCATCTCACAATACCTTCTGAATAAGGCCAAGACCTATTTCTCGGAGCGAACTATATTTGTCTCGCGAAACCACACCAGAGAAATAACAGCGGAGGTACCCCAAGGATCGTTTCTCGGGCCACTTCTGTGGAACGTTTTGTATGATAGCGTACTGGAATTGTAACTGCTTGATGGAGTAAGGACCATAACTTACGCAGATAATCTGGTCGTTTTTGCGGCCCTAGCCCGGATAGTCATCTAGATGCAAAAAAACAAGCTGAGTCTATCCCCAGAAAAGACAGAAGCCATCATCTTGAAAGACCCGCGCAAAAAAATCTCCACTGGCATCTGAGTGTTTTTGGAGTAAATATTACCCCAGTCAGGCAGCTCAGATACCTAGGAGGAGGACGTGGTCGCGAAAGCGGGAAGGAGGATGGGAGCCCTAACTTGAATCCTGCCAAACATAGACGGCCCTAAGAAAAAAGAGTTGTGCTTTGTGAAGTAGTACACCATATAGTTCTATATGCAGCCCTCATATGGTTAAGAGCGATGGGAACTCAACGGTTTGCCGATATGCTGAGCGAAATACAGCGTAAGGCCCTCCTGACAGTTGCAAGTGGATACCGTACGGTATCCACGGCAGCTATACAAGTTGTAACTGGTGCTCCTCCTATAAAGCTACTGGCGGAGGAGAGAAGCCGACTCTTTAGAACCAGAGACACAAAAAAGTAAGAGAGAGGGAGTGAGAGGTGGCGCTAAGCATGTGGCATGACACCTGGAAGAACCATACTCACTCGGCATCGTGGACAAGAACACTTATTACAAACATCAGGAGGAGGTGAAACACGAACAGAAGACACTGAACTACTTCTTAACGCAGTTCTTGACTGGTCACGGTTACTAGTGGACCTATACTGAAAGAATGCACATCACGTTGACCAGCTTATGTGGCTATTGTGGAGCTGAAGATACCCCAGGACATACCATATTGATATGCGAGAGGTGGGCGGCATGGAGAGCTGAAATGCAGGATCATTTTGGAAACAACCTAAACGCGCAAAACCTGATCGGAGAAATGATCATCAAAAGGCACAAATGGACCAGAGTGAAATCGTTTCGAGTCATGAGAAGAGAAAGAGACGAAGACATGTTGAAGTAGGTGGAGACCAGCTAATAAGGCGAAGAACCTGGAAGGATAGGTTACTGGTGAGCTCCTAGTCCCCGCGACGAAAGTGGAGAGAAGATGCGGATAGGAGGTGAAGACAGCCCGTTGCCTTGAAGATGTGTCAACCCTTTGACAGTTCCCAGGTAACAAGAGGCGGAGGAGATAAAGGAGGTAAGGAGAGAGCGAACGGGTTTTAGCCGGTCGGGCCGTAGTGACATGTCGGATGGACGCGGTTGCGTCCGTTGGACATGCGATCAGAGGACTCAAGCTGGTTAAACGTCGGGCGGGCACATTCTCTATCACACCTCCGGGTGTGCGAGTGCTTATGTCCTTGCGATCAAGCTTATTTCCTAAACCCTCTATAATAAAAAAAAACTTCACACGAGAATGATGATCTGCGAGAGTTAGATTGGTAGTACGTCTTTAACTGTAACTGTCCGCCAGATATTTTCCAATTAATGAAAAAGCTTGGTAAGATGTTTGAACACTGCATGCTAGTACCAAAAATATAAATGGCGTGTCTAAAAATAAACTTCGACGGGAACCTGCAATCAATTTGTTATCTCAAGTACTGGATACAGCCATCGATGTTGCGAAAGGCTATTACATGAAATCAATTATGCCTAAATAATTACGTTGCAATTCCACTTAGTCACGATTTGCTAACAAGATATCGATCTTGCTCCACCTGGATAAGACGTTGGATTCAGATATCCTCTTTTGTCGATTTGCTAAATTATTAACTTAGTTCAATATATCAACTACATAGATACCGTGAAAATTCTTGAATCAGCAAATAATTCAGTCACGTCTGAGTAGATAATATTTTGGATGTAAGGTATTGCTTTTTTAATCACCCCGATAGACAGTAGTCTATTAGATAGATAGACCATTCGGTATCCGGTATACCTATCTTGAAGAGTCCAGTAGTACTAGTAATTAATGAACTAAAAACTAAAATCATTTTCCCCAGGTTCGTAAGTCTGGTTGCCCCAAACGATTTGCATGCACCTCAGCCGAATGGTCATTTTCCGCTTCCTAATGAGCATTGTAATCACAAACAATGAAGTCACGTTGATTAAGTCAGTACTTCCCACACAATACGGTGATACCAGTTTATAATTTCTCATAGCATGAATCTATAGTCCGAGATCCCCTTGCGGCCAAATCATCGCCCGCCCTCCCGCAAAAACAAGTGTTTATTCCGCAATGTCCTTCTTTCACAGGTCAATCGAGAGCCTATTATGCATACAAATTTTTTTTTAGTTTTACAACCCGCCACCCCCAAACCACCCCAATTCCACCCTCATCCAAATAAATATTACAAAATCATCAATAACCTCTAAAATGTCTAAAAACGAAATTTTAGCTGTTTAGTTTTTTATTATTCCTGCGCCACCACTAATACGATTTCTAGGAACCCACGCGCGTTTTCCATCTTCGTCACGGTAATACTTCTATGTCAAAGTTCATCAAAGGGAATCAAAAGATCACCAGAAACCCCTACAAACGAAGTTTGAGCTGTTTCTATATTTTTTGTTTTTTGAAATAATACTGCTGACAATAGATCCACTAATAATACTGTGTCAAAATGTCATTAAAATCGTTCAACAATTTCCATTTTACACTATACAGAACGATCTAAATTAATACTCGTATGGAAACATAAGAAAATTATGTCCCTTGGTTTCTTTAATAGCCAAGGCAATGTCAGCGGATAAGCGGGATAGCTATAATAAAACGAATTCGGTAATATGCCTAACTTCTTTTCTTGTCCTTAACAGATATGACCCCCAACTGCACAGCGGACGCAAATTTCGTATTTAGCCAGACAAGAGCCTTCATACATAAATAACTCATGTTAACAATCTGTTGTCACTTTTTCTTTTGTGATCTGCGACGCGCTCCCTGTCTTCAACTACAAAACTAAATCTTGCCTCTGTCAGTTCCGGCCGTAATCCCATCAGCGTCAGTTTCGTCTGTCTCCCCCATTCGGTATCAAAAAATCTAATATATCTAGGTATCGATAGCAATATTGTACTTATATAAGAAACTTACACAACCCGTGTTTCTAATATTAGGTAACTCAAAAAAAAGTTCGACTGCTAAGAAAAAAGACTTCTATACAATTTTCGTATATACAAGGCTCAGAATAAAATCTTCGCCCTTTTCGAAAATTAACTGACAGACAGTATTATCATCAATTTCTTCTGTCGACTCCTTTTCCCGTGCCTTGAACATAGTATAGTCAAGATGTGGCGTATACTAGAACCTTTTTCAAATAAGAAAAAGGAAAAATCGGCTAGAACGGGCGATCACTGACAATAGATCCACTGAAAGACTAGACACTCTGTGTATGACAATTTGGCAAGGCATTTTTGACTGACATTCGCGCCATCTATTCGGGTTGCGTGTGAACTGGGCAATGCATTCATAAATCGATCCAAAAAATTTGGTATAGGTGACCGACGATAGATGGGGCAGGTTATGGAAAGAACGGGCTTTTTGAAATATTGTATAAGCTTATTCAGCTTCCAAACAACGTGGTAACTTGTCACAAGAATTTACCTTACGCATTCATTACCTGTTTTGAAAATAGACCTGATTAAAAAAAATTAAAGCATTAATTTAAAAAAATGGAATGAATAAGTGGCGTAATAATAAATAAAGCTAATATTGTCCACGACACGTACTCCATTTTTTTTAATTAGTGTTTTAACTTTTCTAATCGGTGCAATTTTCAAAGCAGGTATTTAATGAGTTAGGTAAATTTTTGTGACAAGCTACCACGTAGGACATTCAACTGATTATGTAGGAATGGGAATGTATTAGATATATAATAAATTATTGTAATAAAGCAAAACAAACCCTGTTGTAATTTATTTCAATATAATTGCTTAAATAAAGTCAGCTACACAAGGTACAAAAACAATTCATATAAAAGTAAAGCATGATTTATTCACTAGAATCACTATTTCATGATAATTACAATCCTTTGATGGCATATAATTTGAAGAGTAAAGAGGTAATATTCTTTAACTATTCATATTGATGCAGGCAAGATGTTTGTATATTTGTAGGTTTGGGTTGCCAATTCCGTTCTAACTAGCGTCTCTGTATACGCTGATCAGATGGGATTTAATGTCTGAAATAAAAAAATGTATTTTTAGACCATCGGACCTCACCTTCAATGCAATGGTTTGCCAAAGAGAGGGAACGCTGCACACCTTTATGGCAGCGTATGTGATTGTGAACAGTAATACAAGTTATATGAGTATGAGTAGTAGTGTTTAGTAATGCATTCAAATGATGTATGTATATTTCATGTAGAAATGATCAATCTTGTATTAATTTTGCATCAAAATTCACAATACAAAAATGAGGTGAGCGGTATAAATCAGGCAAATAACTTACCTTCGCGCATCCGCATTCTTGCAATTTGGCGCAGGACAACGGCGTAAATATTTAGAACCCATTCCTAATTACATATAGACAACAATAGGCAGACAAAAATCTCAAAAGTAGTGCAAAATTGCAAAAAGACGCCACTCGACAAAAGCGAGCAACGACAATGGCTGTCAAAATGACGTTAGGCGTCACAATTGGGCTACTTCTATTGATGCATCTAGGAATCTGTTTGTAACAGAGTTGGCTGATCAATAATTGTCACGCAACCCCGCTAGGGTGCTAGGTGGCTAGCGCTTACGCCACTACGCAGGGTCCTCATTTGAGTTGCACACCCCTGCGGGCGATGAAGGACTTATAAAGCGTGATTCAATGATTCAATAAGTGCACAAGATTGCATGGATCAATAAAAATATGGTTTCCTGAAGCACAGCATTGAAATATTTTTCCACGTTTCCATAGCACGACAGTGTTCGCGGTTCATCGCTAATGACTTTTCTTATCCTCCAAGAAATATGGTGCAATCGTCCAATCATTCCTCAAGACCGAAATGGAGACCAAACAGTGACACGATTTGTATATATTGCTTTTTAACACGCTTTTATTAGCATCACCTGTATGTGGGTTTGTGAGCTTTTAACACTCAAGTTCACTTACTACTGTAGTTCATCTCTAATCACAAATATTCGTCCTCGTGAAGAGATAGCTGTTGAATTTTGTCGGGCTTATGATAGTAACTGCAACACTGCGCCATCTGTTGTCTTAAACTGTATCGTGTCATTTGTCGAACTCGCTTCGCGCATAGCTACCAGCTAGCAATAACTGACGGTACCGAACTTTGGCGCCATCTTTCACCTGAGTTGGGATTTGCATTAGCAATTCACACATTCAACAACAGGACAATGGTAGTATAATTACGAGTACCAAAATGAACAATTAAACAGGATGTGTAGCTTAAGTTCAATTTAAGATACACAAAGAATAGTTAAAAATAGTTAAAATGAAGTTGACGGCTCTGTGGCTCTCAGTTACGTATTGTATCAAATGGTCGAATCAGAGATGAACCTCCTATCGGTCGACTACAAACTGTGCGACCTGCCACAAAAATTACAGAAATTATTAACGCCTTGGTACCATACCTCCTTCAACTCCATATTAAGAGCAGCAAGGCAACATGCGATAAATGATACCATCTGCAGATGGATCAAATCCATGTTAAACCTTAGGAACATAAACTCGACTATGGCAGAAACTTCCTTGAGGGTGGTAGCGGCCAGGGGTTGCCCGCAGGGAGGGGTTCTTTCACCTCTCCTGTGGAATCTTGTCGTTGACGAACTCTTAAAGAAGTTAAACGAACTAGGATACTTCGCCCAGGGCTACGCAGACGACATAGTCATTGTAGTCAGGGGAAGGTTTCCCAGAACAACATCCATTCTAATGCAGGATGCACTGAAAGTTGTTGAGGACTGGTGCAAGGAGGAGCAACTACGCGTAAACCCCTCCAAAACAACACTCGTCGCCTTCACAAAGAAAAGAAAACTGGAGGAACTCATACCCCCCAGACTTTTCCAACAAACCTTGAGTTTTGGTAAGGAAGCTAAGTACCTAGGAATCATCCTCGATACGAAGCTAACCTGGAACCAACACATTCAAAAGGTAATCACCAAGAGCAAAATGACACTAATGTCACTAAAAAGAGCTATTGGAAACTCATGGGGACTAAAACCGACAGTTGTACACTGGCTGTACACTACCGTTATAAGACCCATGATAACATATGGCGCACTTGTCTGGTGGCCGAAGGTGAACCAGAAGCAAGCAACCCTGGAGCTAACCAAAATCCAGAGATTAGCATGCATATGTATGACGGGAGCACTAAAAAGCACACCGACGCCGACGGCAGCAATGGAAACAATTCTGAACCTCCCACCAATTGACTTAATTGTCAAAGCAGAGGCTAGGATTGGGGCATACCGCCTCCAGTTAAATAATAACTGGTACCCGTACCGAAACGGACACGCGGCAATCACTGATTTAATTACACACCCTATATTAACCATGGGAAGTGATCACAGGATGCCAACAACATCACTTGAGAAACCCTTTAGCGTCGAAATCGAATGGAAAGGAGAACTCGAGGAAACACCCAAACAAGAAATAGTTTGGTTTACTGACGGTTCCAAAACAGACAATGGAACAGGAGCAGGAATTCACGGTCAATCTCCCAGATGTGACATCAGTCAACCTCTGGGAGTTTACGCCACTGTATTTCAAGCAGAAATATATGCAATCGACTCTTGTCTGAGAGAAAACATAAGAAGGGGATACAAAAGTAAAAACATTCTTATCTGCTCGGATAGTCAAGCGTCGATTAAAGCTCTTAACGGCTGCCAAATCAAATCCAAAGTCGTCTGGGAATGCTTAGAAAACCTCAAACAACTTAGTGCCACGAACAAGGTAACCTTGAAATGGGTGCCAGGTCACAAGGGAATTGAAGGGAACGAAAAAGCAGACACCTTAGCACGAAACGGATCGGCATCCAGCTTTACCGGCCCCGAACCGGCGATAGGCATTTCAAGGTCTTTGGTAAAAACTACGATAAACCAGTGGGTGCATTCACAGCACCTAAAATACTGGCAGTCACATCCAAAGCTCAGACACAGCAAGCTGATGGTGAAACAACCCACACGAAAACTAGCTGAAGAGAACCTAAAACTAAATAGGAAAGAAACTAGGCTAATAACCGGCCTCCTAACCGGACACTGCGGCCTAAGAAAACATCTACACACATTAGGGATCTTCAAAGAAAACCCAATATGCAGACTATGTGACGAGGACGACGAAACAGCCTCCCACATAATCTTTGAATGTGAGGCTCTACGCTGGTGGAGATTCAGACTGATAGGGCCAAACAACCCCAAATCACTCCCCAATCGAGATATCGTGAAGAGACTCTTGGATCTTATCAAGGTCACAAAACTCTTCACGGATTAACAAGCGCACAGGACAATACAATAAGCCAATGGCTGCAGTATTGGGGCTACCTAACCCGGCCTGTACGTTTGACCCCCCTAACCTAACCTAACCTAACGCCTTGGTACAAAATGACCGACGGACTGACTTGCAAAGCAGGCTTGAATATCAGACACAGTCAACTGTTTTATTAGGTAACGGTCATGTCACGGTGAAAACGCAGTCTCTGGACGATCGCAGAATCTAAGCAGTATTGGGCGCGGTTAGTTATTATTTTTTTTATAGAGGTTGGCTTTTATAATCTTCTGTGCCTCTTTAATTAAATTTAAAGTTAATAGGTTGTTGTTAATCGGGGAGTGTTTTGCACAAGGTCTGGCAGGCAGCGCTACAATCAGGATAACGTCGGTCGGGACCGTTGGTTTATAACTGCAAAATTTATGAAATAAATACAGTTAAAAAAAGACTTAATGATAAAGTTAGCTAAAAGATTAAAAAAAAATAAAAAACACGCTTTTAAAGAACTTAGGATTAAAAAGTTAATAATAATTTTTAAAATAAGCTTAAATCAACAATTGACGAAAAATACTAGTATGCTCGTGACAAAAGCGACGGGCGCTCGATTTGCGAATAATATGGCACAAAGCGCCCACGCTTTTTTCACAATCATACAGCATACTAGTATGTTTCCTTCATTGTTGTTTTAAGCTTATTTTAAAAAATATTTTCAACCTTTTAGTTCTAAGTTGTTTAAGTGCGTATTTTTTTTAGTTTTTTCAAACTATACGTATTCATTTTATAAGCCTCAAATGAAGTAAATGAAATCACTGCAAATCAGCATTCACTTCTATTTGATTTACTGATCCAGTTGGTGAAATCTTTGGCTGTGTATGATATGTTGGAAAAACTTGTTGGATCAACGTTGGACTTTGTAGTCGACTAGATGCCAATGTTTAGTGAGTGGCTGTTATAATGTCCAATTGGGGTTATAAATTAAAAAAAAATTCTGATAAATGGGAAGATCATATAATATATGTTTTATAACAAAACTTTTTTAATTCTTTTTCGCAATAATTCAAAAGTTATATCATAACAAAGATGGGTTTTTTAATCCAGTACCAAAAACACGCCGATGGCTCCCGAACCCGTGTGACGTCACTAGGGCGGTCAGGATGCTCCTTTGACCAATGACGTCCTTTAGTTTCTACAATAAATAAATATGACCTTGAGCACTGGTTAATCATAGGGTAACTTCAGTTTGACATATTTTTGCAGTTCCGTAGGTCAGAGGGTACCCCAGCGTCGATGGTCACACTCGCCCACAGAATATGTCATTCTGGGCGTTTCGGTCACAGCATAGTAAACAACCAGCACAATATCTCTGAGGACTTCCTATATAAAAATTGTTCCTACAGAATTTGACCTTCGGATGATTTTACGCCTGTGAAGTTTGGGTAGAGACGCGAAAATGAAAATATCGATACCGGTACCAACTCGATATTTTTTAGCCAAATAAGCGCGTTTGGTTTGTACAGAGAATTTTTTGCAATTGATTACACCCCTCAATAATTATATAATTATTTTCGATACCTACCGAAACCCTAACAAAAGTATCGATACCAGCTCGGAATCGCTCAAAAAGCATCTAAGATAAAAGTACTCGATATTAGTGCAGAACTGCAAGTATCGAAGTATCGTTAGCATCCCTACAAAAAATCATCTAAAAGTGGGGATGCGCGTGTAATTTCGGCCAACCTGACATATTGTGCTGGTTGTTTACTATGCTGTGGTCTCGGTTTTGACAATTTTGACATTCACAACCATAAAGTCGCCATTTCTGGCGATTTTCATTCATACATGCTAAATATTGGCGATCTCTAGCTTTTCATGCCAAAAGGTGGCTACAAGCATACTGATAACATACGATACTCACTTTGAGTAGGACATCGATGCGTTCCACAGAAACTACTTTTTTACTTCGCCTGATATACGTGGGGTTAGGTACCTCTTTATAAATGATGCCTTTTTCCGTTTATACGTTCTCTGTTAGTTGGATTGTGGATATCGCATTCCAGATCCAATCTTGCCAATCGTGTATGTAGATATGTAAGCTAGACATATAAATATGAATGTGCTAGTTGGACTGTATCCTCAATTATACCGCTTTTCCTTGAAACGCCCACGTTACAGCACAATCACTATTGTTGTCTGGATATGAAGCTTTCTTCCAGTCGAACATTCCATTTTACCCTCATTTAACATCCAAGAGCAGAACCCAAATTACCCTACGATGCGGCGGAGCGCGCACACGCAATTTAAGCGCATCTTTTTCAGATCTGTCTCTGGCTGTTGTCTGGCCATGACGTGCTGTATATGACTCGTTATATTTCTGCCCGTTTGACGTCCCCATTTGCCAGATTACTTTATTATTCCACAGTTTCTGGACCCCGGATTTGCATCTGGCTATCGATTTTCTAAACGTTACGTGAGTGGGTCAGTTAGCTGTGAACTACGTGATTTACTGTATATTGAAAGCTAAAACGTGCATATGCTGAATGGATCAAGAAATATCTCTGAAATATGCATTTCCATTACACCTATTACTCCAAGAGTGGGTTATAATTAAATATCTGGATATATCTGGATAAGGATAAACAGTAACTGAAAATCAATATTCGATATTTCTGACAAATCTGAAAAAATAAGAGAAGATATGAAAAAAGGAGGTATGCCCATACTACTTTGTTTTTCCAAGATAAAGCATTTGTTCAAAAATCGCATCCTATCAAGTAAATAATAAAAAAATCGTGATTTATAATTAGAATTTGTCCTATTAACCAATCTGGCTCTTCCAGACTATCACTTCCTTCAATGTTTATTCTAACGAAGAGGCTGCAGGGGTGGGGGATCTGATAGAAGAGTAAGATACACATTTTTTAAGGTCCAGGTTTAATGCATGAAATTACGACTAGCACCCAATGAATAATAAAATATTTTGATATTCAAATTTTGTTTGCCTTGGTAGTACGCTAAGAAGCTCTCAATAGATCCCCGTATACAAACATACACATACATATGTATAGCTGACACGGATAAGGGCGACCGTAAGAAAAAAGTGAAGCGCTGTAGGGCAGAAAATACTTCGGTAAACAGACAATCTCGACGAGAAGAAAATGTATAAACGGATATGAGACGCGAATGATCCCCAGGCAACGAGACAAGAAGCGATATATGGGATATATCTCTGCGTCTGCCTGATCCTTCATATGATGCCACGGTTGATGTTTATCCCTCACTCGTTTCAGAATTTTCAGACTATCTAACAAAATGGCATATCTTGCGAATGGAAACCACCATTCGTATTTTAAAGTAATACTCATTTAACCTTGACGTGGTTACTACTAACAAGATAATATCAAACAGAACCATAATACAAGATACACACACTATACTCAAAAGTAAATCGATTATGCAAAAATCATAATTATATTGATTTGGCGACAAAGATATATCAAAACATATCTAGTCTAAAGAATATCTTGAAAAAAGGTTAAACAACAGACAGATAAGAAATCCATAGCTAACATAATAATTTGGTGATTTGGTAAACAAATTTCATTTAAATTATTGCGCTGGTGTATGTAAAACGTACATACTATATACACATTAAAACAACATTAATTTGTCCATGTACAGGCTTAGTCCTTCTGTGGCGGTTATCATATTTATTTACTCATAATTTCAATGATTTTCTTCAATGTACTTTGAGAATAAAGAAATGCTATTATTATTCTGACTTTTTAAGTTCCTCTCGCATGATTACGGTAGCAAGTGTTGACGGGCTGTGCCTCTGTTGTCATCTCCTCTTACATCGCACGTTAACCACCCATTTTAATTTCAGAAAAATGTAACCAGGCTCCTTTGTATCCAAGCAAATTCCATTCCAGTGCGGATGCCGTCAGCAGCTGAGGCATGGCAAGAAGTAATTGCCACACTTTTTAGCCTGTCTGAGCCTGGATAGTATAGAACCTCAGCCTTTATGTAACGAGAATCAGTTTTCTCCCTTCTTGGTTTTTAAATCATATCGGCCATGAAATGTTTTTACAGGTATAATTTATGGGGGCGTCTGACAGAATTAAACTGGTGTGCCACAGACAGGGCCTTATTCAGTCGCAGAGCCGTTCCTTAAAAGAAGATTATATATAACTTTGCAAAATTTCAGGTTGATAGAGTTAAAAAGCTAAATCGAAAATAACGCAGCGATAGAGTTTGACAATTTTTTTATAATTATTTCTCATAATTACAATACATGTCATAACACTAAATGGTGACTAAAATCTTTATATACCATGTGAAATAAATAGTTCTAACATCAGCCCTTAAACAGTATTATTTAATAACTACACCAAGCTGTTCATGCTTCATCCTTCAGGGTTCCCAAACTTTTAGTTAGGACATTTGGTCTGTTGATAAGTAGGTACTTTCGGTCAACTTGATCTGACCATATGGCTTATGTTATAAAGAGGTGGCGAATGTCAATGTGTTTGGTTCTGCAATGAAATCCAATGCCAATTATTGAGCAGACTGGCTGTCATTGAACAATGGAACAGTTTCGTTTCATATACAAGTTTAACATGCTTTGAAAGAAAATTGCTTCTTCTGTTGCTTCAGACAGACCCATCCCCTCAGCACTTGACAATGCTAGAGTTATTGCTTCTTGTCTTCCCACGAGAATGCAACACGGCTTAATTTGGACAATGACAAGGGGAAGTACAGTCATTTACGCTTCGCCCGCGGTACAGTCACCGCCACATCGGAATATTACCGAGGAACTGAAAATAGACGACGCCAAATAACTGACCACGAGTTGTATTTTATTTTTAGCGGTTGGTGGTACTGTGTCCAGAATATTTAAAATTCTTCTTCTTCTTATTTCCTTTGTGAGGTGTTTCGTGCTGGTGTTTTGTGTTTTTCTGACAAGACTGTCAAAGAATGATTTCGTTGAGTTGTCAGTTCCAAGCGATTTCCAACCTCATTTTGGTTTTCTCCACTGACGTTTTTTCATTTCATTCGCAGTTATTTGATGTTTGGCATAGATAAAAGATTTTCAGGTTGGGTTGGTGTTTGGACTGTTTGGCGTTGTAGTTGGGCCTTTTTCAAATAATAGCCGTGCATGTACCCGCGTGTCAGGATGGAAAAGCCAAAAAGAGCGAACAGTTTTTCAAAAGATGAAGAATATCTGCTCATTTCGTTAGTTGAAAAGTACAGATATGTAATAGAATGCAAAACAAAACGTGCAACAACATGGCGCGAAAAAGACAACGTCTGGGTAAAGATAGGAGAAGAATTTAATTGCAAACGTACAAATAATAGACGCAGATCTGTAAAGGTGGTGAAAGAAAAATACAAAAATTGAAAAAAGACCAAGGAGTCATGGTCATCATTATCCTCAAAATAATTGAATCTAGGTCGAAATATTCTTGGTCTCATTGCTTCTTCATCATTGCTAAACGCATTTATATTATAACCATCCATTTCAAATAAAAAGAACGGTGGAAAGCGTTAAGGTAAACGATAAAATATGAAACTTCAAACGCCTAGCAAGTAGCAAAACCAAAGTGACATAACCTAATGCGCATGCGTCATCGCAAACCTAGGGTTAACTCAAGGATTTCTTGGGGTCAAGTTAACTCAGAGTTAACCTCAAGTAAAATCGAAAACCACCATTTGTGAAATATGACATCTAGGGTTAACCTCCGGTCAACACACAAGCTTGAGTTAACCCATCATTGTGAAACCAGCCCTAAGTGACAAATTGAATTAATTTGAAATTAAAAATGCTTAATGACTCTTCCAAGATCGAAAGATTCCGGAGGTAAAATACCTGGCCGTTTGGATCTCCGGGTGGCAGGTGTCTGGGAGAACATTAAGCGAAGTTAGTTTAAAGAATTGTGCTGCCACTCCTCGTCAGGTTAACAACAGAAGCCGTCCTTCACAGCAACACCGCACTGACGACAGGCCCGAAAGTCAGATGAACGTGTTTAGAGCCGATTTTACAAATACAGGGTGGGCCAATAGTGCGTGGACGGAGGATTGTGGGTTTACTAAAAAATATTTCAAAAATCTGTCACCTGATCATGGTGGGGACCCTCGAGGAAAATTGAAAAACACCGATTTGACTGAAAATTTGAAATAAAATTAAAAACAAAAAAGATTGATATCAAGAATGCTATATCGTTAGAAAGGTAATCAAATTTTACATTTGATTCTTGAAACTAAAATAGGCATTCGCATTTGAAAAAATCAAGTTATCTGTGATTGAAGTTTCCTAAATTTATCCTCTGATTTCTCCAAGCACAAAAAGAATTCAAATTTAGCCGTCTGAACTAAGGTGACGCATTTCATGTTTAGTCGTACCGCAAAGTCATGGCCTTCTAACTTTTATAATCGGTGCGATATTCAATTTTTTTCTGATACCTACTTATACCAAAAATCGTGATTTGCGCCTAAACGGTTCGTTTAAAGTTCCATATGTGATACAGAAAGTCACACTAGAATTGACCAAGGAATCCAAATATGCAATAATATATAGGGGGTTCCATTCAAAAAAATGTAAGTTTGATATGAATCACCCTGTATAAACGTCAAAATTTAAGTGAAAATATTTTTACGTTATAGCCCTCGAGGGTCCCCATCATGATCAAGTTACCGGTTTTTGAAATATTTTTTAGTAAACCCACAATCCACCGTCCACGCACTATTGGCCCACCCTGTATACGAGGTCTTGGCTTCATAAACTCTGTTCATCAATATCTTCAAGCAGAGAAGCCAGCTATTCTGGCACTTACGGAAACTCAAGTCGGCTCTTCAACAATGGATAACTGCTTTAGATATCCCGGATGTGACTTATACACCCGATTTAGATGTAGGTTTGGCGTATGTGTGTATGTTAGTAGTAGCAGTAGTAACAACTGCAAATAGCTCTTCGAGAAGCTTTCAGCCACAGAGGATGCGCTGCAATCAGGTCAACCTAATTCTGAGATAGTCTTTCTGGGTGACTTTAATGTTCGCTGTGCTGCCTCAAACACTCCAATAAAATGGACGACGAGGGACGTGTTCGCTGTTAGCTGCGGCTTGGAGCACATAGTAAAAGAAGCAACAAGGATCCCCAGCCGATACGGAGATTTTGCTAGTCTGCTGGACCTATTCATTCATTCATTTATTTGTAGAACAGTGTTACAAATATTGCCACCCTCGAAGGTTATCCCTTGTATGAGCGTATTGGCATAATAATGACATTCACATTAAATTTTGACAATATACGTATTAGTCCAGCTTTTTGGTCATTCTTCCTATCTCACAACTACTCCAACAATTTACAAAGTGAAAGTAACCGCTCCACTAGGATCGTCTGACTATAACACCGTCTCAACGCTATGCATGACGCATTCTCCAGATCTCCACCATACAAAGCATTGCCGGGTCTGGCATTACGGATCAGCTAAGTGGGACGGCCTAAGGGACTACTATCAGTCCTTTTCCTGGAACGAAGTCTGCTTCAAGTTACTAGTGTAGTGACATATGCTATGAAGTTGTAGCAGGTAGTGCTGTCATACTTATATAATTTTTAGAAATACGTGCAGTAGTGTCGGAGTAAATAGCTAAGCATTTTTGAGAAGGGGTACAATTGCAGTAGTGAGGAGGGTGGGACTTTGAAAATCCCAAACATTTTTATTCATAAACGACGCCCTACTGCGTTAAACAAAGACGTTGATGATATTTTATACTATACAGACCAGACCAGACTTAAATCAAAAAACTTAAGACAAAAATAAAGAAGCATAATTAATTTCTTTAATTTAATTAATTGAGCTTCTTATAACATTATTGTTTCTTATAACATTGAAAAATTAGTACGGACCTGCCTAGCTTCGGCGGTCGGCCCCGTAGGAAAAACCTGACCGAGAAATCCACCGCGCAATAGAGAAAGAGCATTCCAGGTAAATCATCTAACACCGCGGCAGCGTTATGCAAGGAAAATATTTGTGGAAAACCGACCCACTCCAATACGCGGAGTACACTGAATCAGTGATGGAGAAAAGGGGGTGCGTTTTGAATCTAAGATAAAGAAATAAAACCGCGTAGCTACAGTCGTGAGTCTGGAAGTTATATATATCTCGCAACATTGAAGCGGGTAGACATGAAATCTATCAAAGTCAAAGAGAGCGGAGTTTGACATCTTGCTATAGGTTGGAAGCAAAAACAAAACTCTTTATATTATAGATTATAGTGACATATCAGAAGTGCTATACACAAAAAGAAAATTTGAACGTTTCGACGCTTCTATTAGGCGTCATCTTCAGGTATTTAAACTTTTTGAGATTGTCAGGTCTAATAGAAGCGTCGAAACGTCGTAAAATTTTATATTTTGGAAATATAATAAGTGACCGTATCCCAAGATTGTTTTACTAAATATTTGGTACCGACGGTCAGGATTCAAAAACTAAAAAAACTTATACAGGTCAGTTCTTATGCACCACTTCCTCATACAAAAACTAAGTGATAAAACTTCTTTGCAAAAATTCTTAACGCAAGGATAAAGCCTTGAGATTCCTATCATATAGGCACATTGTTGCCAAAACACTCAAACAAATATTCCTTTTTATGTAACTGAGTATACGTGATACGAAATATGTCTATGAAAAGAATCTGGGTCCATTGAAGCCAACCAGATTGTGCATGGATCAGATATTTTCTTAGAAAGTTATTGAACATACACAAAAAAAAAAAGTTCCCCATACTATTCTATCTCAGCATAACGCTTTTGTCACCGAGTGCATAAAACGCATCAAAACTATAATGCTGTAGAGAACTATAATATATTTTTTATATTACAGACATCTGTTTTCTATATTAGGCTGCAACTAAAGTTTCACTTCAATGAAACAAAGTACCCCGTTTCGTTCAATTGAACCAAAATCTGCTTCCATTGTACCCGTTTGGGCTGATATTTGGACGCATAACTAGACATTTAATCTGAGGGTCTAACTAAGGGTAATACGGATAGTACAAAATGAATGAAAAACGTCTTTTCAGGGACTTTAAAAGGTGTCTCTACGATCACATGGATGTTTAAATTAGTTTTTTTTTGAAAAAAAAGGAAAAATAGCTTTCTTTCAAGACTTGCAAAGGAGGTCTCCTCCTATGGTCCAATGGTTTTTAATTCATAAATAAGATGTCCATTACCGCTTTTCTGCAATACAACCTGAAGCAGATATGATTCGTCGAAGACTCTAAGAAGGATGGTAGTTCTGTAACAATGATAGATTTACTGTCACACATTTAAGCTGGATGTTTACAGACTGCATGGCATCTCTCCAGAGTCCTGCCAAAGGCTATAGTCATTTAAAGGCCTCAGTTAGTTTTTGTAGAAAGATATTCTAACCTGAACGAAATGCCAAGAGCATCAAAAAAGTACTTTATGATATATCTCTCAATGTCAGAGACTTAGAGTCGGATGACCCAAATAGGTTTCCTCACAAAATTCGTATCTTATAAAGGTCTTAGACACATGCCTATAGTGAGAGTATAGATTTACAATCATAAACTTTAGAGGGACATGTTGGAGACATCTTCCTAAGCCTGGAAAAAAGGTACAGGACGCAAGTATCCGGCGACCAAAAATCCCACAAAAGCCAACTAAACTATATTCAAAGACCTTCTAACTTTATCAAAAACCTATACCAGTCCCATAGCGTTTCAAGCCCTGAGAAACTGCTTAACTCATAATAAACTCAACCATTAATGGAACATTCATATTTCCAACAGCAATTTGCTAGTTATTGAGTGGTGAACATCGCCCACTTATTATATTTCTCGTCCATTAGCTTGTTGATTCGCACAAAATTTATCGTCCTGGCAATGGTCTGATATGTCCTTTATCATAAAATATTTATGCTAATTCGAATTTGATTGATATTGTCGCATCTACTAGCTTTATTTTTAGCGGGCATAATGATATATTTCCTAAACAAAATCTATTTAGACTCTACTGTCGACTAGAAGTATGCATTATTGCAACATTACAAATATAACGGCTTTTAATATAGTTAGGGCCAGTTTCACCGGTCCCTGATAAATGTCAGATAACCTATCTGACAGATAGGCTATCTGATATTTATTAGGGACCGATGACGCCACTCCTTAGTCAATCCCGACCAATCAAAGCTCGCAAACCCACCATTTTTATTGAACTGTTTTTTGAAATGATATTATATGTCAGGGCAGTGAAGATATAGCTTCTTTAAATTTCAAATCTAGTGAAAGAGTCAAGAACTGTATTAAGTACCTAAAAGTATATTTCGTTTATATTCATTAAGTGTTAGATATGCAAGCTGTAAAGTTCCACAAACTATCCATAAGTGTATACAGAGGATAGCCACCTTAGCGAATGGGACACATATTCTGAAGAACTGCTTCGCCAGACATGAGTCATTCGCCAAGTAGGAATCGACTGCTCGTCAAGTGGCAAATAGTGTAACGCTGCTTGCCGATGTCCAATTTCAATGTTTCTAGAGGACTTGTGTAGTTCCCGTTGTTTGTCGGTATTTTAAGCAATGCTAAAGAGAACGAGTATTTGCTGTATTATGAATAAATCTGCATCCACATATTTGTTATTTTACAAGCGAAAGTAGGTGGCCAGGGTACAACTGTAGTAAGTATACCTATCTTCAACTACCGTATTGTCTTTTTAATTTTTGTTATCGTACAGTAAAGAATTGGAGTGGTCTAAAGAAACAGTTTTTGAATTTTTGGAGTGTTATGAAAATTATAGAAGTCAATATGGGCCATAAATACGAACGAATTCGAGTAGGCGCTGCATTTAGAATTTTCAGGTTAGGTCCGCGGTTTTTTTAACCTCCCGAACGATTTCCTTCGACTCACGCCATGTCACTCATATCTATTACCTCGGAAAGGATAAAATTAAACAGACCAAATATTCAAATATCAATAAAAGCATACTGTTGAGTTATATAACAACCTGTTAAACATAACTGAAATCTAAACGATACCACTCATAATTTATCAGTCGAGGGTTTTAAGGAAACAGTTAATCCTATGCACTAGACAATAAAACTAAAATTGAGGGCTCTGCAAAAGCTGTACGTTGTTATTTGTTTAGGATTTAGGTATGTAGGTATCGCCTTCACAATGCACCGTTAAGTTGAACTTTTCCAAAAATGTTTGTTCCTTACAGCCATTCCTGTATCGATAGTGCTTGGAAAACTGAAAAACTGGCTAGTTATACTTGAATGCAACTATTGTTTTAGATACGCAAGTAGAGACGACAAAGACCAGACTAAAACAGCTACCAGTGCGACAACTGAGAATATCTTTAGATGAATCTGTTGCTTGCAGATATATCTTTTTTACTAGCACATAAAACAAGTTTTATTAAAAGTAGGAGACATTTAGTTGTAACATCCCAAAGCACATACATGGTACGACAAATTCAACAACTGCGGCAGTACGTCATTTTGTAAACATTGGCTTCCAAATAATGTATACTCACCAATCAGCAGTCTGTCAGTGCCTTGTTCTATAAGCCTCTTACCTAGAAATAAAGGTAGTACGTTAATATAAACCTAAAATATAACGAATTCAGTACTCGTATCCTAATGACGTAGGAATAATGAATAAAGAATTTAGAGATATTAGCAAGTTTTCAAATCTAAAAATGCCAAACCTATTACCCTGCAAGTTATAAGAAAGTTTCAGAACAAAACAGGTCCTTCGCATAAAAATTTTACTGCATTAAACCGGGTTATTCACGTTATCCGAGACGGAGGATTATGGCTGAAGTATCTGATGAAAAAGAAAATAATAATTTCATAGGGATAGGTACCCATGAAGGCTACATTTTGAAAATACTTTCATTTTATACAGGGTGTTCCCAAAACACGAAACGTGTCAAAGTTATGTTTTTTTAAATAGAACACCCTATATATTATTGCTTATTCAGAATGCCTGGTAAATTCTAGTGTGACTTTTGGATCACACATGGGCCTTAGAGCGAACCGTTTCGGTGTAAATCACCATTTTCGGTCATCTACTTATGTAGATGTAAGAAAAAATTTAATATCTCAAAGATTATAAAATATAGAAGGCTGTGACTTTGGCATAGTACTAAGCATGGAATGCGTCACCTTAGGTTAGACGGTCAGATTTAAATTACGTTTGTGCTTGGAGAAATCATTCGATTATTTGAGGAAACTTCAATCATAGATAACTTGATTTTTTCAAATTTAAATACATAATTTTTTTATACGATTAAATGTAACATTTGATAGCCTTTGTAATGTTACAAAGTCGTGAATATCAATCTCTGGTAGTTTTCATTTAATTTCAAACCTTCATTCAACTCGCTGTTTTTCAATTTTCCTACCTACAAGCAACCTAGCAGACCGTGAAATATAAACAAAAACCTGTTCAGATAGAAGAAAACAACTAACTGAGCAGAAAAAATACAGAGGAACTAGACTAAAGAGACAAGACTATAAAAATTATTTACAACAAATCACCTCTAAGCAAAAACAACGGCGGTAACATATCTAAGATCAAAGAGAAGCTGGAGTACGACAAAAATGGATATATTTCACGACCTACTAGTTATGGTGAGATGGTAGAGATTGCCAATTTCCAAACTTAAAAAGTTTGAAATGAAAAGAAAACTAATAGCGATTGTTGTAGGCAGTTTATTATTATCTTCAGAATAAAATTTTACATTTAATGGTATAAAAAAAGTATTCAATTCTGTCAAGTCAAAGGTAACGATACATCTGACTGGAGTTCTGGAAATTCCCCAGCACCTTTTACCAAGATCGCAAAAAATAAAGAATGAATTAAAATTTGTTCAAGTTATAAAGCATAAGTTACCTGGCAGAAAATTTAAATCTGATTTGTAAGTATTCCTTTTTTGCGATCTTACTAATATATAGTGCAAAAAAAAGTAGAAGGGCTCCAGTCAGGGGTATCGTTACTTTGACGCAAATTACTAATTTTTTATACCATAACGTGATTGATAATTGCGTGCTAGGGCAACAATCGCTGGTAGTTTTTCTTACATTTTAGTATTTTTAATTGTTTTGGAAATTTTTAATCCCTAATACATTGCAGTAGCCAGTAGGCTGTGAGAAATATCTATTTCTGTCATACTCCAGCTTCTCTATGATCCTAGATATGTTACCACCGTGTCTAGTTATAGTTGATTTGTTGTAAGGAATGTTTATAATCTTGTCTCATTACCCTAATTCGTCTGTATCCTTAATCCTAAGTTACTTATTTTCTTCTATCTGAACGTTTTTGTTTATACTTGATGGCCTGCTGTGGTTGTTTATAGGTAAGAAAATTGAAGAACACCGATTTGATTGAAAATTTTAAATAAAATGAAAACTACCAGAGATTGACATTGACAACCTATATCATTAGAAAAGCTATCAAATTTTACATTTAATCCTATAAAAAAAATCAGGCATTCCCATTTGAAAAAATCGAGTTATCTCTGATTGGAGTCTCTTTAATTAATCGACCGATTGCTCGAAGCACAAACGAAATTCAAATTTGACCGTTCAATCTAAGGTGACGCAAAGTCACAGTCTTCTAGATTTTGAATCTCTGTGATACTCAATTTTTTTCTGACTTCTACCTATACCGAAAATGGTGATTTACAGCTAAACGGTTCGCTTTAAGTCCGTTGTGTGATATATAAAGTCACACGAAAATTCACCAAGAAATCCGATCATGCAATAATATACATGGTATTCTATTGAAAAAAACATAACTTTGATAAATTTAGTGTTTTGGCGATACCCTGTATAACAGGAAAATATTTTTAAAATGTAGCCACAATGGGTCCCTATCTATCCGAAATTATTATTTTCATCAAATGCTTTAGCCATAATGCTGCGTGTCGAATAACGTGAATAACCCGGTATAGCCGTGTCTCTGAAGAAAAAATATCTGAAAGTCAGAAGTTTGTTTAAAGTATAAAGGAAGTAGGATACAAAACCATCTTGAAACCGGATATTCGCGTATTCCCAAACATATAGGTAGGAAAAAAATAATACATGAAAATGAAAACGCCTATCTCTACGCAGCATTTTGATATTAACAGGACATTCCCTATTAGTAAATCAGTTCAGTACGTAGGTAGTATACGTTCGTATTACTTCTAGTATAATGCATTTTAAGTCAAACATCTATGTATACATACGCCTGTACATATTGCAAGATTCCATCAATCAAGTGTAAAGCAAAATAGCAGGTAATTGCCCCTTCAATATTCTACAGGCAAATAAAATCAACATGACGTATATAGTGTGATGATTAATGATACCCTTGTTTCAGATACAAACAATACAGTGTTAGTGACGTCCACTATCTGCTAAGAAATTGCGCATTTTCCATAATACATAGAGCGTTGCTGAAGAAAAAGGTCACGCGTCTGAGATGCTGATGATTCTCCAAATACCAGAACTGGTACATTGCTGGGTAGGTTTTGCGAATATCGAAATCAATCAGATAAGTAATAGAGGATCATCTGATAATACATACTAAAAAATGGGAGAAATAATACCGTATAAAAAGGGTATCTGTAACGAAATTCAAAATTCTACTGAATGAACTATGCGCCTTTGAGATGTAATTGAAATTACCTCATAGTTCAAGTAATTTTAAGAAGTTCTCTTATTTACAGAAAGATGGAGTATTTCATGAAAACTATTTTAGTTATCGATACTCCGTATTAAAGTATATAGTATGACAGATTCAACTCATATCAGATCTGAAATTACAATATAGTTTTCCAGAATAACACATGTGTTTTTATATATACATACACGATAAACAATAATGTACTCTCCCCCACTGTGAGGATGGATTCATTCATTATAAACTATGTATATGTGTATCATTCCATTAAAAAGATAATAAGTAAATACTGTAGAAATACATTGTAAAGTTTCACAATTTATTATATTACATACAATCCGTCAACAGTTTGTGCGCGCAGCCTCATGACCTTATCGCTTGCTACGCCATTTTTGTTTGCTTGCCTGTCAGTGCACTTCAAGAAAATTAATTCATTGTGAAATCTTTTGTGTATTTGTGTTTTTTACAATCATGTAAGTAAGCAGGGTGCCCCTGAATTTTCTTCACTCGTGATATTCTCGTAACAAAAAAAAGTTCAAACGAAAACTGAGTGGGAATTTTGAAAGTACTATAGGGTCTATCATACCATGCTCATAAAATATTTTTTGTACTTCAAGCCTTATCGCTCATCCCCAACTTTTTTTTTAAAGTAGCACCCAATAATTTTTCCTACACAAATTAAGTCCTTATTTTATTTAAAATCTTGTTGTACCTTTGATTTTATGCATAAACCGAGACATAAACCTATTTTGCTCGTAAAGTCATAAGCATATGGTAAATAAAATAAGAATTTGTCTTGAGGCGTAATACTTTCGTAAGAAAACCGGTTAAAAAGGAAACTAAGTGGATTTTTCAGGGGTACTGAATACCATGCTTTCGATACAAAATTTTTTTTTAATAGCACCCCATAGCTTTTCCTACACACATGAGATCATTATTTTATTCAAAATATTGTGGTGCCTTTCCTTCATACGCAAAATACTTTTTTCCCAATTTCATAAGCATAAGATGAATAAAATAACGATTTTTGAGGCGTAATATTTTCGTAATAAAAAGCATGTATCAAATACTCTTTAAAACCCACAGTTTTCTTTTTATCCCTTTTTTGCATAAAAAAATCTCATTTTATTTATATTATGCTTATGATTTCACGCAAAAAAATAAGTTTACGTATAAAATCGAAGGTACCGCAGGATTTTGAGCAAAATAGATATATCATTTATGTAGGAAAACCTATGGGGTGCTATTTTAAAAAAGGTTGGGGTGAGTTCGAAGGGCTGACGTAAAAAAATGGTATGATAGACCCTTTAGTACCGTCAGAAATTCCACTCAGTTTGCGTTTGAACTTTTTTTCTTAAGAAAATATCACGTGCCAAAGAAATTCAGGAACACCCTTTCAAGATGTATCTTTGTACGATATGTTCCTTTAGAAGTCTGAAAATTCGGAAATATACCACAATTTGTCGGGAGTTTCATATTCATATAAGTCTACACATAAAAAGTGCAATTTTGTTTAAATTCGTATTATTTGTTTCAGCTCGAGGTTACCAATCATTAAACTCTTAGCTTGTTGGAATTAAAACGCGACGCCTTAATTAAATAGTCCATTTTGCATTATGCTAAACAAAGAACTTTACATCGCCCACTTCAAAAATGTCGAAAACCTGCTTGCTTACTGGTGCAGCTTGCTGCGACTTATCGGCAAATTACCTAACATTTTATCTATAAAAAAACTATCAACTGTCATCTCATATTCAATTTTAATCATTTCCGGACAGAAAATTTTATCGCATAACTTTACCCCGCTTTCATTTGTTGGATGGATACACAAAACACTGACATTTCGATTAATTTCGAGCGTTAAGTCAAAGCCCAGTTGAGCAAAAGTATATTATGACACTATGCCTTATGAACTGATTGTGCGGCTGTTGGAATGTCTTTCAGAAGACGATCAAATAGTGGGGTGCACCAAACAGCTGATGCCACTCTAGAAGACCCGGTCCACTATGACGTCAGGTGAAACCAGGGTTCGGATAGAGTTGGGATCATTTAAAAGAGGCGTATTCCAAAGACTATGACTATGAGTCTAGTTCAGCTCGTGTCACAATTGATGGTAACCTGTCTGGTCAAACAGCAACCAGAAAAGGGGTTCGTCAGGGATGCGTATTATCTCCGATGTTATTTAACATTTACTCTGAATTTGTGATGAGTCAGGAATGGCGGTATAACTATTGGCGGAAGCAAAATATCCAACTTAAGATTTGCTGACGATACAACCCTTATTGTTGCTTCCTCAGGAAGAACTAGTAGCTCTATTGAACGTTTTAGAACAACATAGTGCAGCATATGGTCTTGGTATTAACTACAACAAGACAAAGGTTATTATCGTAGATGGAGAGCATGACAATCATCGAGAAATAAAGTCAATAGGCCATTGTGAGGTAGTTCAAAGTTTTGTGTATCTCGGTTCTTTGATCGACAATTCAGGTAGATGTGAGAATGAGATTCAACGGCGCATTCAACAAGCATGAGTGGCCATGACAAAGCTTACTAAAATATGGCGTGACCATAACATCACTAAAGCTACCAAAATGGCACTGGTTCAGTCTCTTGTGTTCTCCATATTTTTGTATGCTTCGGAAACATGGACTGTTAAAAAGGCAGATCGAGCTCGCATAGATGGTTTTGAAATGTGGACGTGGAGGAGAATGCTGAGAATTCCTTATACCGCCCATCGAACTAATGTTTCCATATTGGATGAGCTCGGTAATCCAAAGAGACTATCCTCCATTGTGTTGATGAGGATGCCTACATTCTTCGGACATATTCACAGAAGCGATAATATGGAGAAACTTGTAGTTCAGGGTTACGCCCCGAGTGGGCGGCGCCGTGGCCGTTCCCCTACACGCTGGGTGGATACGACGAAACAGTTGCTAGATATGAGTATCAAGAGCGCCACTGCACTGACAGTAAATCGCGAACGATGGCGAACTACAGTTCTCAAAACTATTGATAATATTCGCGTCGGCAATACTCTAGCTCCGACTTAATGCATTTTACGAGTTCACAACATGTCTGTTAAGACATTGTGACTATGGTGATGATTCCAAAGAGACTCATTGAGTTCCTCGCTATTTTGCACCTCGCTACTGCCTTTATCCATTAGCGCTGAATAATACTAAGGGATACAGCTATAGTACGCCCAATTATAGGAGGCACAAAGTCACCCATCTGTTTTACATGGATAACCTGAAACTCTAGCCTCCGGACAAAGCGACTTAAAGCAGTCGCTAAAGGTAGTGCAGAAGTACAGTCAAGCTATTGGAATGGAGTTTGGGACAGACAGATGTGCTATGGTTCATCTGAAAAGAATAGCACGCTCTGAGATAGTGGATGGGAGCATCATGCGACAAAATTATTGGTCAATGAGTATCTCCGTCACAAGTATTTGTACCAACTCCGGCAGATCTGGTCGTCAGAACTGTCGGGCAAGAACAAGGTTGCTGCCACAAACATGCTTGCGGTCCCACTGTTAGTACAAAGCTTTGATGCTATCCACTGGTCAGTGGAAGAGCTGCGACAAATCGAGACCCGCAAAAAGATAAATATGGGGAGAAGTCTTCATCCTAAATCCTCTGTCCCGCGAATATACCTTCCACAGCACCTGGGAGGGCGTGGACTATTGAGTTCGAAGCGTCTGCTCAACAGAGTAGTACTGGCCACTGCTTACTATCTTACGAGAAGCACCGATTGCCTAATCCGCTTTGTGCGAGAGCATGAGAATGTGGGTAAGGAGCCTTCATTTTTAGAGCAGCAACACGGGCCGCCGAGGAACTCAGTGTCCCGCTCGACTTCACGGTGATGTATGAGCAGTACCTGCGTTGCAAAACTTGCTCCTGCACAATTTCATTGCCACCTCGAAGGCTACGTCTTGTGTGAGGAATTGGCATTGAAATATACACTAACATTTTGCTAACCTAATTTCACTGCTGTCACTCTTTGGAATGCTATATTTTTTCGCCTTTCATGATTTGCTTCTCCTTCTTCTTTACCTTCTATGGATCCATTTTCAGCAGCAGGATGCATTCATCTATAATTTCTTTGATGCTTTCGTCATCTGAACGTAAAATTTAGATGGGGTGTCCGAGTGGCATTAAAAACCCATATCAAAACTGAAGCATAAAGACGGAGACTTACTCTACATTGACTTGCCAAGATAGTTTCTTTAATACCTTAGTATACCGAAGGATTATGGGCATGAACGTGCCCGATATCCATTGTAGAGCTTGCCTACAGGCGTTAGAGACATTTACGCACCTCTTGTCGGCGTGTATGTAAGTTGTACGCTGGTACTGGCTATGTCCATCTCGGCTCTGCGAGTGCTATACTACCATTTAAGGCACTTGTACGGTATAGATGACATACCGGTGTTGCCATACGCTCCAGGAGACATAGAGTCCGTGATAGAGGACGAGAGGTGCCGGATTTATTGCTACTACTTATTCTCCAAGTTTGAGCTTATACAAGCAAATAAGCCCGACATAGTCCACTTTGACCACTAACAGAGAGGGATGTTCGTTATCGAGTTCTGCGGCGCATGCCGAGGCAAACGTCGTCTCTAGGGAGGAGGAAAAGCGGAACAAATATCAGGAGCTCATCGGACAGCTTGGTAGGCTCTGGTCGGACTGCACTGTAAGTCTGCTATAGTAATAGTCATTGGATCCCTAGATGGTATGAGGGATACGCTGCTCTTTACACTGCGAAAAATGCCGGTGTGAGCCTCCATGAGTCCCTTCGTCTACTTAGAATGCACGTCTCGTGGTCATAGTGATTGCTAACCTCACGGTGTGAGGAGTAGTCATTGGGCAATGGTGTGTCGGAGTCCGGGTTGTACCTTTTTTAATTTTTTTTTGTTAAAAGATAAAAAAACGCATGGAGACAACTGACCCCCTTTTCTACTCCCTTGTAGAGCGAGCATCGCTTTTTAATCCATCCAATGGCTGAATGGCAGAAAAAGCTTAAAAATTAAACGGTACGAAATATAGCGCCCCGCATAGTGGAAATGGGCGAACCTATCTGTCGAGCAACTGTTGATTTTCTCTCTTTTTAGAACTCAAGCACGTATATCGCTTTTGGAATGCTTTTACGATATTATAGAGCTTATGCTTTGAAAAAAATAGGATTACATGCGAAAGAGAACACGAAATACGTATATGAAATGGGGCTTGAATCTGAATTCATGATTCTTGACTGATATTACTGAATTCTAATGACGTTATCTGTGTAAATTATTTTGTCCATCAATTAAATTTTACTGAGTGTAAATTTTTTAATTATGAAGTGGTTGAGCCTTCAAATATATGCTTAAGAACAAAAAAAAGACGACACACAATAAAGGAGGGAGGTGAGTCACGTGGAGCTCTTAGTGAGATCATTTCATATATACTTTAAACGTTGTTGTTCACTTCACTATAGCTAAGTTTAAAATTATTATCACACTAAAGCTCCTCTTAAAAAATAACAACAAGTACTGCTAAATCAGGTTAAATGAACGCCTTAGTACACCATTGGGGATGCCCCGTAAAAAACAATACTCAGGTAAAGGATACGCTCCCTAGTAATCACTTTTTAGCCAATTCGCTATATTACCTACCGCAGTAGATTATTCTATGATTATAAAGGTTACGATTGCTGTACATTATGTCAATGACTAACGCGAATCTATCCATGATTGTCGGTTATCAATACGGTTAACCCGGCGATTGCAAATTGCAGCGATGGTCAAGTATTCTTAATCCGGGATATGAAAATTGCAGCGGACGACCCTCTGTTAGGGATAGAGGAGATTGTAATTACTTATTTGTTGTAAAAACAGTTTAAATTTAGAACCAACAACTGTAGTAATAGATTTTTAAAAAGCAATACACACTGCAGTAAAAAATGTTTGACCTGAAGTTCAGACTGTTGGATGTCAATTTCACTTAGGTCAAGCGTGGTGGCGTAAAATTCAAAGTCTAGGTTTAGCGAGTGAATACAAAAATTTGACCGATATTGGTAAATGGTTAAAATATACATTTGGCTTACAATTTCTGAATCCTAACGAAGTAGCTGACGCTTATTCTTTCGACTTGGCAGGAATGCAGCCTGCTGATGCAAGGGTGTCATATGCAGACTATTTAGTAACAAGAAATTAACTTTTCTAGTTAAGTTCTAGTTCGTTACCTCCAAACAGGTAGACTAACCGTAATCCACACCTTGCGGCTACGCCGATAAGCCGATAAGGGATCCTCGCTGCAATTTACAACCTCTTTTATGGTCACATTTGAGATTTATAATATTATACCCTAACCTCGGCTGCAATTTGCATCCGCCCGGTTAACCAAAATACATTAGGTTGCCGTTGCTTCATATTATATCAGTGAACATTGACCACGAATTCACGATTACAGGTCATTAATATTACTAGCAAAAGCATTCATATTATCTGACCAGCGGATCTGAAGCTACAAAAGGAATGCGGACAAAAATGTTCGATGTTGCCAAGTTTATTTATAAAAAAAGCAAATTTTTTACTTTTGAATCCTGACCGTCGGTACCAAATATTTAGTAAAACAATCTTGGGATACGGTCAATTATTATATTTCTAAAATATAATTTTTTACGACGTTTCGACGCTTCTATTAGGCGTCATCTTCAGGTATTAAAACTAAAATAAAATATCAAAAATGTCAAACAGATACAAAATGATTAACATTCACAATTAATTTTTTTTTTAAGCAAAATTACAATTTAAAACAAATAATTAAAATGCAACAGAAAACTTACATTATACCGCAACAGTCATATGTATTATGCCGGGTGGTGTTGGCAATTTGGTTTTCAGTGAGAGACTGGCGTGGTGGAACAAAAATATCCAGCTGATAAAATATCCGTTAAAAACTATATACAAGTACAAAACATAAGAAAATCATTAAATATCGAGGAAGGTAAATATTGATAAGATGGAAGAAAGTATAGGCTATGTTCCATTTATTAAATTTGCATATATGCATGAAAGATTGCTTGTATCTGTCCTGAAATTCATGCTGTTAGAACTTCTTTTTATATGTATCATCTCTAAGATGTTTCTTTTATACCAATCTTTTTCTTTGCATAAAGTTCTAACGTTGTTAAAATCGATGGTATGTTTATTTTCTATAGCATGTTTGCTGAGGGCGGTAGAATTCAGGTTCTTATTTTTAATATCATACTTATGTTTATATATGCGTTTATTTAAATATTGCTTAGTTTGTCCTATGTATAAGTTGGGGCAATCTTTACAAGGTATTTCATAAACCAAGTTGCTATGCATGTCCTTTTCTAATGAAGGTTTCAGGCTTGAAAATACTGTACGGGTTGTTGTCGTGGCAGTATGGGCAACATTTACGTTGAATTTATTGAAAATTTTATTAATGTTTTCGGAGAGTCCAGGTGTATAAGGCATTGAAAAATATTTCTTTTTATTATTATCATTATTTGAACGTTGCCGGCGGTTATAAAGTTGATGAACTCTCTTTTTGATAGTGGTGTTTGTGAAGTGCTGGGGGTAGTTGTTTTGGGACAGGATATTCCTTACCTTTCTGAGATTGTCAGGTCTGTTTTTGGCGTCAGAAAGTAAAATGGCACGATCGGTGAGACTATTTATTACACTGGTTTTATATGTCTTCGGCACGTTAGAATTGAAGTTAAGGTATCTCCCCGACCATATTGATTTTGTAAACCAATTTGTTTCAATACAACCATCATTGTCATACTTCAATGTAACGTCAAGAAAATGTAATGTTTTATCATTTTCAACTTCTTTTGTAAATTGTAACCTGGGATGGAAATTATTGAAAACTTCGAATGTTTGTTCAATTTGATCAGAATGTATACAGAGTAGACAGTCGTCAACGTATCTTTTATAGAAGGCAGGTTTGATGGTCAATTTATCAATAACATTTTGTTCTAGTTCTTCCATGACAAGATTTGCGATAGTTGACGAAATCGGTGAACCCATTGCAGTGCCAAAAATCTGCGAGTAATATTGATCTTCAAATCTAAAATATGTGGTATTTAAGCAGAACTTCACTGCAGATTTAAATTCATTTAGAGGGAGTGGTGTATGACATTCTAGATCGCTCCAACGTTTTTCAATGCATTCGATGGCCAGGTCGACAGGTATATTTGTAAATAGTGACACTACATCAAAAGAGACAAGTAGATGGTTGCTTGGAATTGTTTGCGTTTTAATAAATTCATGGAAATGCCAAGAATCTTTTATATGATAATTGGAATTTCCTAAAATTTTTGAAATAGTATCAGAGAGGTACTTCGAGATTTGGTATGTAGGTGCTCCAGTGTTGCTCACAATCGGCCGCAAAGGAACATTAGGTTTATGTAATTTAGGCAGTCCGTAAATATAAGGTGCAACACCACCAACTTTCGTAATAAACTGAATAATACAAAAAAGACATGTAAGAACAAATACAACTTCCTTCTCAAATCAACCAAAAATTTCTTGAAAGATCACCCACACCTATGTATCCTTTGTGCAGATAAATGTAATAAAACTGTCATCATGGATATATCTTCTTATAAAGACAAGTTATTGAATCTATTGAGTGATACTACAACTTATAGAAAAGAGAAGTTTGACCCAACACGTAAAACACAAGATTATTTAAACAAAATGGTGCTAAGTTGGCATCAAAAAAATTTTATTGACAGCAATATAAAAAACAAACTATGTTGCTACAACGGTGTTGCACCTTATATTTACGGACTGCCTAAATTACATAAACCTAATGTTCCTTTGCGGCCGATTGTGAGCAACACTGGAGCACCTACATACCAACTCTCGAAGTACCTCTCTGATACTATTTCAAAAATTTTAGGAAATTCCAATTATCATATAAAAGATTCTTGGCATTTCCATGAATTTATTAAAACGCAAACAATTCCAAGCAACCATCTACTTGTCTCTTTTGATGTAGTGTCACTATTTACAAATATACCTGTCGACCTGGCCATCGAATGCATTGAAAAACGTTGGAGCGATCTAGAATGTCATACACCACTCCCTCTAAATGAATTTAAATCTGCAGTGAAGTTCTGCTTAAATACCACATATTTTAGATTTGAAGATCAATATTACTCGCAGATTTTTGGCACTGCAATGGGTTCACCGATTTCGTCAACTATCGCAAATCTTGTCATGGAAGAACTAGAACAAAATGTTATTGATAAATTGACCATCAAACCTGCCTTCTATAAAAGATACGTTGACGACTGTCTACTCTGTATACATTCTGATCAAATTGAACAAACATTTGAAGTTTTCAATAATTTCCATCCCAGGTTACAATTTACAAAAGAAGTTGAAAATGATAAAACATTACAAACATTATAAATATTATGGGTAATTCTCCTTTTAGTTGACAAAATTTAATTTAAGTATTAAAATCATTATATTTACGTAGTATTTTAATTATTGTTTGTTTATCATTTCCATGTTGTATAGCACTAACTGATGTAACCATATATTGTCCTAAACCTTATTTCTAAATTTCCTCCAGGAATGCTTAGGTTGGTTTATTAATGGAATGTTGAGACTTTTGAATGAACTTGATGTAGATCCTCAATATGATCTCAAAGAATTTAATACATTTGAAGAATATCTGGCAAGTGGTGACAGGTGCAGGCAGAAATGTGGCCTTGGAATAATACATTTCAATATTCGTGGCTTGAGAAAGCACTTTGACGAATTATTATTATATTTATTATCAGGTAAGGATATAGTTGATACTATTATATTATCCGAAACAAGGCAGGTAGATTTATCTGAATTCAATATACCACACTATTCCCCTTATTATAACAGTTCAACCATAAATATTTGTGATGGAACTATAATTTATGTAAAAAATCATATTTCTCCAGATGTATCAGTAGTTGTAATAAACAAAAGCAGATTTTTGCGGTTGGTTTGCGCAACCTTAAATTCAAATAATATTCGGCTAGGTATTACTGCTTATTACAGACCCCCTTCAACAAACGTACATGACTTTATAAATGATTTAGAACAATACTTTGGTCAAATTGATAAACAGGTCCTCGAAATTTACGCTGGAGATATTAACATAAATCTAATGCAACCTGAATTAAATGAGGTAAATAGGTACTTGAACGTTTTAAATTCCCACGGATTCGTATCATACATCAACAAACCGACAAGAGTAACTACAACGACAAAAACTATAATAGATCATATATTTATACGCAAAAATGTATCTTTGGAGAACAAAATAGAAATTGAGCCAATTCTTCTTCTTGCTGACCTTACTGACCATTTTGTGCCATTCATTTATGTAACAATCCCTAATTACAAAGCTAAGAAAGGCAACGACGCTGATTCTTATACAAAAACCAATTATGAAAAACTAAATAATCGCCTAAATGGAGAACAATGGATTGATATTTTGGATAGTACAGATCCCCAAAAATCATATGATATTTTTATAGATACGTTGACAAAATATTTAAATATATGTAACACGGTAATCATTACAAGGAATCATAGATTCAAAAAGTTAAAGCCTTGGATCACTAATGGGCTTATTTCTTCTATACATAAAAGGGATCACCTTAAAAGGAAATTAAATGCTTGTTTTACTCCAGCAATCGAAGCAGAATACAAAACTTACAGAAATAAGTTAAATTCTCTATTAAAAGCGACTAAAAACAACTACTATAAACAAAAGGTTAGCGAAGCAAATGGAAACTGTAAAAAAATATTTGATATTGTTAAAGAAGTATCAAACAGTAAAGGCACTCGTAATATCTCAAATACTGACATTATGTATAATAATACGTTGGTTACAGAGAATGAGGTAAAGGCAAACATATTTAATGACTTTTTTATAAATATCGGTCAGAAAATGTCAAATTCTATCACCAAAACGGACTTGCCTGAAAATTTTTTGAATGATAAGGCAATACCTACCTCCTTGTTTCTTTTGCCCACGACTATAAGTGAGATAACCGTACTAATATCCAATCTTAAAAATAACTGTTCCCCAGGACCTGATGGAATAACTACCAAATTTATAAAACATATTCACCCTTATATATTAAAACCTTTAGTACACATTATTAATCTTTGCTTGTCCCATGGGAAATGTCCGGCACAGTGGAAAGAATCTGTAGTTACTCCAGTCTTTAAGGCAGGAAGTCACATTGAACCAAGTAATTATCGTCCCATATCATTAATCAACAACTTTGCCAAAATATTCGAAAAGGTTGTCAAGAGTAGACTGGCTGAATTTCTCAATGTAAATAACGTTTTATCGGAATCCCAGTTTGGATTTATACGTAACCCAAGTACAGAAGATGCCATATTAAATCTACTTGATCCGGTAGTTCGCTCTTTGGACGAGTCTCAGAAGTGTATAGCAGTTTTCCTGGACCTCGCTAAGGCTTTTGATACTGTATGCCATAGTAAGTTAATAGAGAAAATGTACAATTATGGTATACGCGGTGTAGCTTTAGAATTATTCACAAATTATCTAACTGGCAGAATCCAAAGAACGAAAATTGGTGATAAGCCGTCATTCTACTGTTATGGTCGGTATACCCCAAGGAACTGTCCTGGGCCCAATACTTTTCCTAATATACATGAATAGTTTCACCAAAATCAATAACTTAAATTGCAAAATGACCTGTTATGCTGATGACACTGCCATTGTCTTTACAGGAAATTCATGGGACGAATGTCGACATGTTACAGAAACTTGTTTACGAAAAATTAAGATATGGTTAAACAATAATTTATTGAGTTTGAATATCGAGAAGACAAAATATGTAGCTTTCTCAGCTATAGATAGGGAAACAGATAATTTTAATATTCACCTACACAAACCATGTTGCTCTTCAAATAACTGTAATTGTCCTACACTGCAAAAAACAGCAGTTGTCAAATACCTCGGAATCATGGTTGATCAGCATATTAGATGGAAAGAACATATTGTATATATAATAAAAAGGATGAGAACGCTGATGAATAAATTTTATGCTATTCGGGATATTCTGTTCAGGAAAACGCTAATGACTATATATAAATCCCTCGCGGAATCTGTTTTAAGATATTGCATTACACTTTGGGGTGGTGCATTTACTACAACATTGCAGTCGCTTCAGACAGTACAGAATACCTTGCTTAAAATAATTATCCACAAGAATAAGCTATTTCCTACAATACTACTTTACGAAGAAACTAAAGTTTTCCAGATAAAGCATATTTTTGTTTATCAATGTCTACTAAAGATTCATTACACCCAGAGCAAATATACGCAACTCACAACCCATACTAGATCTGCAGCTGAACTTAATTTAGAAACTGATCTATTTAAAAAATCACTTACACAAAGAACTTTCTTCTATTATGGGCCTAGGTACTTTAATAAACTTCCAGGTACCGTGAAACAAATAAAACAATCTGCACTATTCAAAAAAGAAATAACAAAGTTGCTATTAAGGAATTCGCATTTATTCGAAAATGTTTAGCTAGCTGCCAAAATCTCGCTAATATAACATGAATATCTTTTGACCAGCTCTAACCCTTCTACCTGCCTCACAAATCTAAATCATAAACCTCAGCATTCTTAAATTGTATGCTTGTACCTGTCATCCAGCTTCAACTTATTTTTCACTTTGAATAACTTGTAAGAAGTATAACTAGATGCTTACTGTGTCATATATTGTACACGCTTCACATCTTATTTAAGTAGACTGCTTTGTTAGGGGTAGCTCGACAGAACAGGCAACTGTGCCTAGGTCGCGCAACCTTATGAAGTTAGGTTAACTTTGTACAATATGTTTGCAGGCGTGGAAATAAATTTGAATTTGAAATTTGAATTTGAATTACATTTTCTTGACGTTACATTGAAGTATGACAATGATGGTTGTATTGAAACAAATTGGTTTACAAAATCAATATGGTCGGGGAGATACCTTAACTTCAATTCTAACGTGCCGAAGACATATAAAACCAGTGTAATAAATAGTCTCACCGATCGTGCCATTTTACTTTCTGACGCCAAAAACAGACCTGACAATCTCAGAAAGGTAAGGAATATCCTGTCCCAAAACAACTACCCCCAGCACTTCACAAACACCACTATCAAAAAGAGAGTTCATCAACTTTATAACCGCCGGCAACGTTCAAATAACGATAATAATAAAAAGAAATATTTTTCAATGCCTTATACACCTGGACTCTCCGAAAACATTAATAAAATTTTCAATAAATTCAACGTAAATGTTGCCCATACTGCCACGACAACAACCCGTACAGTATTTTCAAGCCTGAAACCTTCATTAGAAAAGGACATGCATTTGCAACTTGGTTTATGAAATACCTTGTAAAGATTGCCCCAACTTATACATAGGACAAACTAAGCAATATTTAAATAAACGCATATATAAACATAAGTATGATATTAAAAATAAGAACCTGAATTCTACCGCCCTCAGCAAACATGCTATAGAAAATAAACATACCATCGATTTTAACAACGTTAGAACTTTATGCAAAGAAAAAGATTGGTATAAAAGAAACATCTTAGAGATGATACATATAAAAAGAAGTTCTAACAGCATGAATTTCAGGACAGATACAAGCAATCTTTCATGCATATATGCAAATTTAATAAATGGAACATCGCCTATACTTTCTTCCATCTTATCAATATTTACCTTCCTCGATATTTAATGATTTTCTTATGTTTTGTACTTGTATATAGTTTTTAACGGATATTTTATCAGCTGGATATTTTTGTTCCACCACGCCAGTCTCTCACTGAAAACCAAATTGCCAACACCACCCGGCATAATACATATGACTGTTGTGGTATAATGTAAGTTTTCTGTTGCATTTTAATTATTTGTTTTAAATTGTAATTTTGTTTAAAAAAAAAATTAATTGTGAATGTTAATCATTTTGTATCTGTTTGACATTTTTGATATTTTATTTTAGTTTTAATACCTGAAGATGACGCCTAATAGAAGCGTCGAAACGTCGTAAAAAATTATATTTTAGAAATATAATAATTGACCGTATCCCAAGATTGTGTTACTAAAAAAAAAAAAAGCAAAATTAACGGTAACAGCAATGTAAGATATTTTTATAGCTACTTTAATATAGTTGTTAATGTATTTTAATTTAATAACTGATATTTTTATATATTTGTTAATGTATTTTTATTTGATAATCGATATTTCTTAATCTGCCGGTTATAAAATAAACATATTTTCTGAAGACATCATCAACTTCAGGTGAATCGGCAACAACCCACGAATCCTGTCATCCACGTCTTGTCTTGTCAGGGAACCTTATTGGTTGAGGATCTGTTACCATGCCGTTGCCATGGAGATTAAATCTTGCTATTGGCCGCCCACCAACTTTATGTTCCTGTCTCTCTCTCTCTCTCTGTCTGGAAATATCGAAATACCAGTGGCGTTTTGTATGTCGTGTTTATAATCTTTCTACAGATTGTCCCAAACTATTTGAATATCTGTTTTGTCGAGTTTATTGTCTTGTCAGCTTGCTAGGTACACTGTTTTTCGTCGTTATTGTTCTTATTATCTTATTTAAAGATGAACATTTATACAGAAGAAAAGACGCTTCATAGCCAAAATAACCCTGAAGTATTCACGTAAAATCTGCACGCCCATGGCTATTTTATGAATAAAATCGGCCATGTTTTTTTTACAACTATACCCCTCTTACTGATACCCCGTAGCTTCAGAACCGTTGGCCAGATAATGGTTTTAATGCCAGAGGTGATTCAGTTGCGGTTTGCCACACTCAAATCTATCATTTTTTCACAAAGTTGATGATTGGGTTCGTGAAATAAGTGCTTTGAGTTCATAGGTGAACGACAACAAAATATTTGTTATAGACATAGAAGACTTTGTTTAATAATCATTAAATGTGAATTTAATTATTGTCTAGAGTATACTGGTGGGGTAAGTAGTAATCTTTAATATTTAGGATTCATAGTTGGTTCTTTTACTTTTTCAACTGTTGTAATAGTATGCCATCAGAAATGATTGTAAAAATTACTTATTCGTAGAAATAGTAATAAAAAAGTCATTGGATCCCGCCGTTGTGCGCGAAATGCCGGCATGCCGAGCGAAGGCTCAAATCTTAGTCATCCAAAATGCAGAAGGCAGTGTCATCCTTGGGCCTCTTCGCCTACTTAGAGCGCACGATTCGCGGACCCAGTGATTGCTCACCTCACGGTGCGAGGAGTAGTCACTGGGTAATGATACAGCAGCTCTTTGAGTCGGGGTCCGAGCTGCACCTATTAGCAAAAAAAATAATGATTCATGGACTTCTTGTATAAAATAATTGCCAACAAAGATTATCCTATATTATTTTGTTTACAGACCTGAACGGACGTGTCGGCATTGAACGCAGAAAAGTATAATGATCTATACCCAGTTACATTTCATTTATGCCGCGTTAAAATAAAATTGGGCTTTCGAAGACAGGCCGGTTACCTAATCTCCGTACTCTTATTGGTCTATGTCAAGAATTCTTGGCAGATATATAAACAATTGAAAAGATAGACCCACTGGATGTATACCACAATCATTAGGCCTATGCTAACGCAAGAACTCATTGCCCGGGTACCGAAAATTCTAATATAATAGGATCCATGAGTACAACAGCGACTGCTGCTATGGAAGTAATAATTGGCATTATCCTTTTAGATATTTACATCAAAGAGGTTGCGTTACTGTCAATGCTACGACTTTGCACGGTTGGAATTAATCCCGATGTAGGTGTGGGATGACTGAGACAGCTGGTAGGGCGGAAAGCGCTAAACGTACTACCCATGCTACAACTAACCAGCGACTCAGTTGAACCAGCATTCGTTTTTAAGAAACCCTACAAAATAGAAATTAAAGACAATGTTCAGCCAAATGTGACAAATGCAATTTGCATATACACAGATGGCTCCAAAGCAACGGAAAGTACTGGATGTGGTATGTACTCCAGGTTTCTAAACCTCAGAAGTGGGCTATGGATAAAATGACAGTGTCTTTTAAACGGAACTGGCTGGCATATCGATAGCTGCAAATGAACTAACCAGGAGAAATGTATCTAGCAAGACTGCGACTACGTTATTATGTTTTAATGTTTGTATGCATAATTTGATCTCGTTGTGTCAATGAAGAGTACATTTGAAGACACAAGTGGATAAAGGTGTCATGTAACATTTTTTCAAAAATGTGTATTTTTCATTCAATAAGCTTAAAATATGCTTCCAGTTTATCCTTAAGTCCTTTGTTATGTTATTTTCATAAATAACATTGATATTTAGGTGATAAAGGTGTTATGTACAATACTTTTTACTTTTCACAGTGGATAAAGGAGTCAAGGTAACATGACACCTTTATCCACTGTCAAGAGTATTAAGAGTAAAGTTTCTTTCTATATAGAGTTCGCAGCATGACACATGAGTTTGAGGTTATGTCATACTGTTTTGTTATGCTTCAGTGTAGGAGTGTTGTTGTTGAAACAGTTTTTTTCCTAAGATGTAGTCAGTGACGTCTAGAGGAAAATACATTTGAAGACACAAGTGGATAAAAGTGTCATGTAAACTTTTTTCAAAAATGTGTATTTTTCATTCAATAAGCTTAAGATATGCTTCCATTTCATTCTTAAGTCCCTTTCTTATGTTATTTTCATAAATAACATCTATATTTAGGTGATAAAGGTGTTATGTACAATACTTTTTACTTTTCACAGTGGATAAAGGAGTCAAGGTAAGAAAGAGTATAAATATGGTTCTATGAAAAAATTGAAGACAACGAATGGCATCCAAAGAAAAAAGAAAAAAAGAAAAACCAATTAGTGATTAGATTAGTTTCAATTTTTGTGTTTTTTTCGCAATAAAAGACACCAATGTTTGTGTACGTACCTCTTTTTTCCATATGCCATTAATACAGGCTATGCCAATTTTTCATGTATAAAGGTGTCATGTACATTCAAAGTCCATTTTCCCGTGAAATATAAAAGTGTCCCCAAATTAAAAAAACAGACGAAGAAAATGCATAACTAAGCTTTAAAATACTTGAACTACATGCCTCAAATGTGGTGCATAAAAAAGTTCCAATCGATAATCCTTAAATCGATTTTTCTCAGAATAATTATTTTTGTGACATGACACCTTTATCCATTTGTGTCTTCATTTCATAAATTTCACTTTTTTTTCTTATTGAACTAGCCAGCAGAAAAAACATTATTTTTATCTTTGTATGCATAATTTTTTTTATTCAAATAAACCGCATCAGCCAATGGGCTATTAGCGGAGGATTTTGTGAAATTTACATTTTATACAGTAATGTGCATGCTTAAAGGAACTGTAAGAGACAATTAATTTTACATGATGGTCCAAGAATATCAGGTAGTGTTGTAGCATTTAGACCGGTTGACACTCGATAATGTTCCAACAACGGGCACTGAACCAACACATGTTTCACTGCATGCATAATTTGATCTCGTTTTGTACCTGTATATTTTAGCTTGTTTTATTATTTGCATGTACACGTTGCTTTTGTATTTTGGACCTATATTATCAGTGAAATGTATATTTCATAAGTTTCATTTTATTTTCCCTGCAGCAAAAATCTTGTTTTTATCTCTGGATGTATCGTGTGACCTTGTTTGGACCGGCTGAGTCTTAATAAAATATTTATATCATGTCACCTATGTCATTGCCTCCCTCCCTAAAATTTAGAATAACGGCGCCCATGAATTTACGTGTTATAGATTTTTCGCAGACAAAACTGCTACATGTTCAGATTTTACTTGTGAGATTAATTACATCTTTTGATCAAATAATGCAAATATCTGTCACTAGCTTGTCTTAAAGGTCATGCGAAATAGTGTCTGCTGAAGATGTTTTTCTAGAGGATATTATTTTTTCAAATATTTTCAGTTGAAAAATAAAGATCTTGTTACATTATTTATTAAACACATTTTCATATAGCTACTGCGAATCTCAACTGTGCAACGTTGCTGCTACTATGCTACTAGCTACTATGTCGCATTTTCCAAATATTTCAAGATATGAGTTAAGACTGTAATAATCTGCACCGACAGCAGACAATCCCTTCTACTTGAGACAAAAAAAAATACTATCCTGAGGTGGGTTAAAGGGCACAACAACAACAACAAAGGCAACCGTATATCGGACGGTCTAGCCAGGAAGGCTGCTGACCAAAGAACTTTAGGATCATGTGACCTTTCTGGAATTGCGGAAGTATCCAAAAAAGGCGCCCATGCCGAAATGGTGAAACGTTGGGAAGAACTACAAGGATGCTGATTTGCCAAGAAAACCCTTGCAGGTTTTGGCATGGCAATATCCAAGAAGTACTTGGGGGTGATCAGGTCAAACCTACGTCTCATAGTAGAATTCCTGACTGGCCAGTGTCAACTCAGGAAACCCCTCCACATTATGAGGTTAAGTGAAACACCGATATGTAGAATGTACGAAAGCGAAGACGAAACTGTGGAATAAGTCATGTGTGAGTGCCCAGAGTTATCTTCTATCAGAGAGTGTGCGTTCGGCGAGTCTTGGCGTACACCTACCCACATAAGGGAGATGTCCCCTACCGACCTGTCCTCCTTCCTAAAATTGGCAGGATGGACAATGGCCTGAGGAAACAACTCTCTGAGAGGATGCACAATAGGCCAGTTGTGGCCTAAGTGCAGTGGGACACTCACCCCCATACTCTACAGATACAGAACCCATAGACCAATAGGAGTGCGGCGACTAGGCCACCAGTCTGTTGTCCAGCACCGAATTTGCGTTCACGTGGCGTAAGTGACATGTTAATCGGGTATAGTAAGGCATATATCTCGGTACTGTGCTCAAAATATGCAACAAACATAATACATTATTATTTAAAATTCAAAAATAAATCAAAATATGAGACCATAAATACAGAATATAATATAAGACAAAAGAATGATTTTAAATTAATTACCCCCAAATCAGCACTGGTTAAAGATTCAATTATATACAATGGATTGAAGATTTATAACAAACTTCCTAATTCTTTTAAAATTCAAAAAGATTTAAAAGTTTTCCGTAAAAAACTTAAAAATTTCCTATTTCAAAAACCTTATTACACACTAGATGAGTTCTATGACGAGTTTTAGTGAATATCCCACATTTTGTTGTTACAGCTTTGTCAATAAGAAAATTGTAATTTCTTAGACAATAAAGCATATTTATCGATATATCTATGCACGCTGATAGTCTGAGACATCGACTCCGTGCCTGGGACCTTACTCAGAAAAAAACCTGCTCAAAAAAATTCATCGAAACGAATCCAGCTGAGGGAGATGGACAGGAAGGAAGAAATAGTGGGCCAACGAACGTCGATAATGCGGTCATATTTCTCAATTTCCATTGGACGCTCTACACAGCCAGCCTCGTAATCTCTTTTAAAGGATAAATCTCTCGTCCACAACTCAACCCCCGATTCAATTTGGTTCTTCGATTCCCAATGTTTCGGAAAGTCGGGTGTCGCACTTTTTCTCCTTCCGGATATGCAACGCCGATACCGCATGGCGGCGGAGATTTACCGACCCAACTGCTCGGGACGATACAATTGTAAGAGAAAAGGCTGAGCTGGCACATCCTTGCTAAGAACGATCTGAATACCCATACTTAATCAGTGATTCTCGAACGGCTTCGCAAAGTATAACGTAGTAAGCCATTAAATTAATATTATTATTATTAGCATATGTCTCGTGTGACGTCAAATGAAATTCTACGCGAAAACTCCTCACTTTGCACTCTGCACTGGAGGCTGGACTTTCAAGTACTAATTTTGATAGCACTCACTAATGCAAATTGTGAATAGAATTTGTATCCGGACAAATATAAGTTATTCCAGTACCTATATATCGTAGAATCCTGTACTTCTAAGGAATGAGTCATTGAGATTTTGCGTCCAGTTATCACTCATCTCGTAGCAATCACGAAGATTCGTCAGTGCCGGACAGGCTCCACACAGAAAAAAATACTGTTGCATTTCCAATTGATTGTTAGTATTTGGATGTTTTTCCATCGCTTTAAATATATTTACAGTTGTTTCACATCCATCTCATTGAAAGAATTCAATCCTTATATTCGAAGTAATCACAGGTACGCCAATAAATTCAAAATAATTTTATATTCGTTCTAACGATATGTATAATCCTTCTAATATCAGTATTGACATATAATGCAATCAAAACATCCTTTTCTTTTCGAAATTTACCCTATGTTTCATTTAAGCAAATAATACAATCTATGCAATGTACAAAAATTATTACTGCAACAGCAGTTCGTGATAATTCATCTGAAAAAATTAATTTTGTTTCAATGGCTCTTGTCGTTCGCTGAACTATAATCACTATTCGGCGGGACTGATGTCCCGATTCAAGGAACGTAAAAATAAGGAACAGGGGGATCATCTCAGTGTTACTATCGCCGCGAACCCGCCAACATGGTGAGGTTGTTCCGTTGTGTTGTTTCGGTGTTAGCCGTGTTGTGTCATCTCGTGGTTTTGCGTATTGTATGAGCAATTGTGTGATCTAAATGGGTCCAGTTATATACTAAATGGAGGATCTACTGAGAAATTGGAACTTAGAAGGGCTAACACCCACATTTGAATGTAGGTATTTAGATTAGGCAGACAGTTATATTTCAGGTATAATAATGCAATAACTGGTGCAGGCTTATGTCTAATTCTTATATCATGCTCCTTATAACTTCATACAAAATCACACAATTAAACATCCAAACGAATCAATCAGCTGTCCTCGCAATAAAATTTGTTGGTCCAAAGAAAAGAAAGCAGTTTAGAATCAATTACCAAACACAGATTCGATTCAACGACACGCTGCGATTGAATTATTCATTGGAATCCAATGACACCTTGTAGTTGAATCGACAATACGATATAATTCGTTACCAACTATACACTTGGATAAAACATCGCTGTATTTGAGGAATGCTGAGTATAACGTCCCATTGAATCCAAGCGTGTCTTTGACGGAACGACAGATTTTTGTGTGTGCAATAATGTGGGATATCGTAAATCATTTCAAAATAACTTTCTGGAAAATGGTAATGATCAAAATAAGAATCGATGCGTTGTTCTCCTAAACAAATATTGTACCGACGTCTGAGAGCTTTAGCTACAGTAATCTTGGCCTTTAAAAGGGCTCTGTCACAAGCACTGAATAAATTCAGTGAAGATATGTCAATACCTATAGCCACCTGTTCATCGTTCATTTCCAAATTGCCTCCACTCAGTCAATTCAGCCAATTAGATATCGACAGACGCATCACCCCTGACATGCTTTGTTCCTGGAGGGACAGCAGCGTCGTATTACTGAGGACTGTCACCTCCAAAAAATTGCTGGACATCAAGGGGCGCTTTGGGAGGTACGTCCTCGCTTTTGTCCCCCCTGCCAAGTTTTTGCACGAATCAAACAAAAGATGTATCGCTGAGAATAAAGGGAAGAAATATCAGGGCGCTTTGTTAACTTCCGCTGGATCACATTGTGTGTATGTCCCCCAAGAAACGGTGGGAAGGGCAAGTTGATTAATTTTAGTCTGTATCTAGTAATGGACAATATGAAAGGAAAATGTCAAATGGAAAAGCGGGGGCGGGAGCACCTGGAGAAACTTGATGCAACAAACGTTGCCTGATGAAACTAGTAGCTTATTTAATTTCAACTGTCCAACTGTCTCCGAAATATAGCGCAAACGAACTTCTAAGGTGGCTGTAGTTTCATCTTATACCTATTACAGTTGTTGAAGCTTTGAAATAAAACAAGCTTTAGTTTTAATATGGCCTCAAATTGATGACAGGTATTATCCAGGACAAAGGACCCCCATGTTCAGAAAAAGTGCTTAATACAGTTCTGCTTGAAAATCTCGTAATGTACTGATTATAATACTTAAGCTTTTTTTATCCTAACAACCGCTTTATAACTGACAATCGCACCGTGAATAAGATTAATGAATAATAATAACGCAAGGTACTCCACACATCCAGTGTGCCATGGTGACCGCTAAAATGTTACAACTATGTAAAGAAAAAAAAAATTTATACATGTCCCAGGACGAATCCCGAAAACTTTAAGGGATGATTTCTGGCACCGACTTATGTTATACCTAATATGTTAAATAGTTAAAAAGTTGAAATGCCCTTAATTAGATCGCGAAATTGTTAATGTGTGGCCCTATTTATCATATTCGTAAGGTACGAGCAATACGACCTCACGATTTCTAGCTAAACCATTTTTTAACTTGATTTTGCTGTTAACACCATTTTAATTTGGGTGCGTTTCGTAATATAATTGGAAACGTCAATTAACTAATAGGCATATAAAATGAGATTGGTACACCTGAAAGAAGAATGCCTCATTTCATGCTGTTGGAATCAAGTTATGACGTTTAGTTTAACCTGTAACGGTAAAGGTCATTGTTTTTCTGTTAACTTGTAAGGAACTTGTACAGGACCAGAAGTGTTCGTAGTGATAATTTTAGTAAAGAGAAGGAACTCCTGCTTGATATAGTGGCCAAATTAAAAAACGTTATATAATGATAAGATTTATAACCAGAGGAATGTAAGTAGAAAAAAGCTCAGGGTTGCAGTTTAAATAAAAAACTGAGAGTATATAGTAGTACTGTAAAATATTGTGAGAAGAGTCTACTTGCTAAAGAAAAAAAAGTAGGCTAGAACAAGAAGGAATTGTAGTCAAAATACAAACAGAATATAAAAGGAATGCCAGAGAAAAAGAATTACATAGGAAAAGGATGCAACTATTAGATCTAGAAGATGAAAGAGAGAAACGCATGCGTAGACGACTACTTTTCTTTAATATATGTTCCTTATAAACTGGTAGCATATTCATTTACCAGTAATATCTAACAATGTGTCCTGAATGATGATCATCGCTGCCTTCACCATGTTCCATTTCTTCTTTCGAATTATCTAAATTTTTCCATCCAGCCACCCGGTACGCCTTCATTCTCTTCAATGGCAACATCAGTAATGATGTTGGGATAATTAGTACCATAATTGCAAGAAATCTACTTCCTTTCTACCACACGACGAGTTCTATTTATTGACATATAAATTTTCTGCTGAGACTATTTCCATTTTCATAAATTGAGGTCATATAGACACTAGACAATTACTATAACTATTTATCTGTTTGTTGCCGATCACATATATTGTTATGTTCTTCAACAACTCTAAACAAGTTCTTCTTGTTAAGATGAAGTCATACACGGGGTATTTGGGAAACAACGAGCATCGGATACTTGCAATTCGGCAAACATCTACTATAATAGTGGGGCTGCAGGAGATTATATTTAATATTTGGTATGTGCCAAATTCTAAATACTCCCCGGTTGTCTGTAAAATGTCTATATTTGGTATGTGCCAAATTCTAAATACTCCCCGGTTGTCTGTAAAATGTCTATAATCAAAGCACATGAATGTTTGCCTTTCTTCTCGAAACTAAACGTCGCCAACTAGGCGTATGTGGGGCGATATGCGCTTGCTATCTGGGGGATGATCGGTAAGTACATAGATCTACTACATCTTCTGATTTGTAACCTTGTTACTATCTGGCACTTATTTATTTTACGGGCAATAGTAATGCAAAAAAAAATAAATCCAGAATATGTAATACTAAATTACCGACTCAATAACACTATTTATTTCACTTTCAGACATATTTGCAAATCTCTGGTTACATGTTATTGATTTATATTTTGCTCATTGCATTGTTACTTACTTATAAACGAATATATCAAAACAGGCAAACCATTGTAAATTTCTCGTTCGGTTTTACTTTTTTTTAATATGACTATTTCATGAAGCAAGAATGGTGCAACATTCATCTTAATAAGTTTGTAGTATTTTTTCATTTCAAAATCCAAGCAAGCAAGTTCTTATAGGGTTTTGTGGAGTAAACACCGTACACCGTTTTTCCACAATACCCTTAAATTTCTCTAATAACATTTTGAAACAAGTTTAAAAAATATATTAACCCTGGGAGATGTTGTACTATTTGATTACATTTGTAGATGCATTCGACGCACTCATTAATGTAGATTATTTTCCTGGCAAAAATATGACGAAAATTCCAAAACCATAAACATAAATGCAGAAAGATTGATATAAAGAAGACACTTTGGACAATTTCAACGTATAGTTTACTCGAAAACTGAAACCTTTTCGTTTGATCGTGTCTGGGCTACACTTGAATTTATTGTTTAATTTTATATAATTCTTTTTTTAATTTTATTTATGTTTTCTTGTGTTTTATTTTTATTTATATTAGTATTAGTTAATTAGTAATTATAAGAGGAAGACAGAAAACACATATATGTGACGTCATAAGTGAGAAATTATTATCTGTATTTGCTCATATCTCTTTCCAGTGCCATTGGCTTCCCATAGGTCCTGAGTTGTTCGAGGTGTCTCCAACGATGGGCAAGATAGGAGATGTTCCATCGTCTGGTTCTCTCCGCAGGCACATAAATCGTGTTCAGTGTATCTCCATTTTACTAGGTTATCCTAAGGCCTGTCCATTTGGCATATAATCCTGGTGAGACTTTTCCAGGACCTCAATTCCAGTTGTGATCCAGTAGAAGGCTTTCAGTTGGATTCGAAGTTGATATGTGGTTCTCTGTTAGCCGTCGCTCTTTGGTTACTGATTTGGAGTCTGTCAGTGGGTTTCTGGGCATAATGGAATTCTTCCTGGATCTAAGTCTCGATGCTGGGGGCTTGTGTCCATATACTACTTTTATTTAGTCTAGGTTGGTAAGTTTTAGACAGCCCGTGATTATCCTACCGGGGTCGTTTAGGGTAGGGTCAAGTTTGTTAACATGAGTCGATCTGGGCCATACAGGGCATGCGTATTCGGCTGGGGCGAAGCACATCGCAAGGGATGTGATCCGCAATACGCCAGGGTGGGCTCCCCATTGGGAGTCAACCAGCGTGCGAATAACACCGTTCCTCGTATTATCGATTTGAACATAATTAGCATTATTCAGATAGGTAATGATTCAAACTTTCAGCACCAGGGCCATTGCACAATATTTATCGGACATGTAAAGTCTAGAAACAAAAATATTAACAATTAGCAAATTCTAAGGAATTTAAACCATAAACTGTTAATTGTTGTTATTATTGGTTTTAGTTTTGAGCAGTGTAGATTATAGTAGTTGGCAAGCTTTGCCATGTTATGTACCTATCACCGAATGTAATTTGTGGATAGACTTTTAGCTCTTGTTAGTAATGATTTTACGACCCTTCTTGTAAATTTATTATTGCCCTTTTTTATTGGGTGATAGGGTCCAAATAAACACAACATTAGCTCAAATTTGCCAACGTTTCAAAAATTATATTTTCATCTTCAGGGCAGTTATGTACGCCAGAATCATCCTGTAAGCAGATAATTGTCGTCTCGCCGATAACCTTCCACGAGTTCCACAATGCATGATAGGGAAATGCTGAGCCACGCAGAAGTTACTTGGATAAGTTAATTGCAGCGAACAGCCAGATTCGACATACACTTCATACACGTAACATCATTATATTGTAATTTTTTATAATTTTGAATTGTGCAGTTTAAAGTTGTAAAAAATAAATTTTTTAAAAAACCAAATTTCGAAACCCGAAATTTAAGTGGCGCAGTCATCGCGGATTAGAACCTACTTCACCCAAACGTGCCATCCATCGAGGACAACCCGTAGGGCAAGAGGCAATCCGAAGAGGAAGTACCGCTAGAGAGAAAGTACAGGCAGGATACGGTCTTTCCAGAGCGAAAGAGTCCGCTGTACTCGTTGTATCTCTCGGTCCAACGTTCCGAAAAATGAAGTTCTTCACCAGCGTGGTGTAAGTTGCTTTCCTTTTTTCCAACTCCTTACTGCACTATATATTTTTTATTTTAATTTGTTGCGTGTCTATGTCAATCTCCTCGACTCCTAATTCCATTTTGGAAAGTAGCGAAGACGAGTCTAACTATAACATTACAAGAGGAAATTTTGATTCACTTTTAGAAGCTAGATTTTCTCAATTATCTTTAAGCGATAGAAATAACAGTAGCAATATGTCTGTTTCGCAAGCACCTCAAGTACCGCACTTCGAATCCAAATTATTAGATATAGTACCAAAATATGACGGAAACCCTTTAGAGTTAGCCGCATATTTGGAAACCGCCAATACATTAATCAGCACTTATTGGGACACAAACCCAAATAACGCAAATTGTGTGCAGAACATAACAATAATCTATGGTATATATTCAAAATTAGTTGGTAACGCAAGGGAAGTGTATACTACATGCATTTCCAAAGACTGGCAAAGTGTGAAAAGCGCTTTGGTTGCTCATTTCGGTGACCAAAGGGACGAAAATGGATTATTATTTGATTTAGACCAATTGAGACAAAACAATGACAGTGCCTTACAGTTCTATACGAAAATTATGTCGAACTTAAGTGCTCTTCATAATTTTATAGACACCCATGAAATTGACCCGACTACAAAGTCTGCCAAGAAAAATTTTTATAACACACATGCTCTTAGAATATTTTTGGCTGGCTTACGCGAGCCTATGGGCTCTACCATTCGAGCTATGAGACCGCATTCACTCGCAGAAGCTAGACAATTTATTAGCACTGAAAATAATATATTACATTTAAGAAAACCACAATTTGATAGTCACAAACATCGACCAAATCCACAAAATCACCACCCAAGACCTTTCTCAAACCCAAATTTCCAAAATCATCGCAGCTTCCAAAATCCTCAAAATTTTCACTTTCAAAGACCCAACTTTTCTCAATCTAATCAAAATCCACCATTTCCACGCGGCCCAATTCCGATTCAACCTAGGCCGGTACCCCCACAAAAATTTCCAACAAATAGGCAAGTATTTGGTCCTCCCAAAAATGTTTGGAAACTAGACCCATCTCGATTTCAACAGCAACCACGTCCTACTCCAATGAGTGGAATTTCTCATGGTACCGCTGCTAGACCAAATCCTTCTCATAACTTCCAACGTCAAAATCAGAACTACTTCCAAAGAGCAGGTCCTTCTAACTTTATAGCCGAAGAGCTATACAATGTCCAAGAACACTATCCATCAGAAGAATATTTTCCTTCTTATGATAGAAACTATCCAGACTACTCCGATTACTATTCTGAAGTACAGGAAACACCATCAATCTCATACGAGCAAGAAGAACCTAATTCCGCCATTGACCAGACATTGAATCAACCAAGTCACATTTCTGAGCCTATTACTGAAAATTTTCAGCAGGTAGTCCCTCAAACCAAACCCACCTAGAAATCCATCATATTTACGAACGTAAAGACCTTCCTTACATTCAAATTAGTAATCCTCCCTTAAAACTTTTAATTGATACCGACGCTACAAAATCATTCTTAAATCCTGAAATTGCCGAAAATATGTATTCCGAATGTATACGAAAGGAACCATTCACCATTTCTTCAATTTTTCAAATAGCAACTCGTGATCTTTGTGCAGATATCCCAGCTTTTCCTGAATTCAACTCACCTAAACCAATAAAGTTTTACTTATTCAAATTTCATCACTTCTTTGATGGTCTTATTGGATACGAAACTCTAAAAGATTTATGTGCCGAAATAAATTTGAAATCTTTTACCCTAAAAACACCCTCTTCTGAACTACCATTATCTCATTACGAATCAAAAGGTAAACTTTTATTTTTCGCAAGAATTGAACCCTGTACCGTAGAATCTGTTAAAATTCCCGTATCTGTCCCCCAAGGAAATGTAATTATTCCTGCAACAAATCTGTCTGATTGTAAAATCAGAGAAGTCCTTAGTTTTTCCAAAAATGGTTATGCTCCTGTTGATATTAGAAACGAATCCAATCAAGTTAAGGATGTTTACTTATACGCCCCCATTAATGTTAACAATTGTGACGAAAATTCTTTTGAATTTTTCCAAGCTACAACTATACCTAGTAATGACTCAGACTATCTAGAAAAATCTGATATTTCAAATCTAATACGAACCGACCATTTGAACGAAGAAGAACGTTATCACATTGAAAAACTTTGCAAATCTTTTTCTGACATTTTTCATAAACCAAACTCTCAGCTAACGTTCACTAATCAGATTAAGCATAGAATAAAAACTACAGACGAAATTCCAGTTCACGCAAAATCTTATAGATATCCCTTTGTTCATAAACCAGAAGTCAAAAGTCAAATTAATGATATGCTTAATCAGGGCATTATCAGAGAAAGTGATTCTCCGTGGTCAAGTCCCATATGGATCGTAGATAAGAAACCCGATGCTTCAGGCAAGAAAAAATGGCGAATCGTAGTAGATTACAGAAAACTGAATGACAAAACAACGCATGAACCTTACCCTATTCCGAATATAACAGATATTTTAGACAATCTTGGCAGAAGTATGTATTTTTCTACCCTGGATTTAGCCAGTGGTTTCCATCAGATCGAAATGCATCCTGATGACATACCGAAAACCGCTTTCACTGTTGAGCACGGTAGGTATGAGTACCTTAGAATGCCCTTTGGCTTGAAAAATGCCCCTGCGACATTTCAAAGAGTCATGGACAATGTGCTTAGAGATCTATTAAATAAGACGTGTCTTGTCTATATGGACGATATTGTCGTAATAGGATCTAGTTTGCAAGAACACCTCACTAACTTGAAAAAAGTTTTCCAAAAATTAAGAGAAAGTAATTTGAAAATCCAATTAGATAAGTCAGAATTTTTAAAAAAGGAAGTAGCTTTCCTTGGTCATTTAGTTACCCCCGATGGTATTAAACCAAATCCCGACAAAATTAAACCTATTATTAATTATCCTATCCCAAAAACCACTAAGGAAATTAAAGCATTTTTAGGCTTACTGGGTTATTACCGAAAATTTATAAAAAATTTCGCACATATAACAAAACCTTTTACTAATTGTTTAAGGAAAGGTGCTACAATTAATATCAATGATCCCTTATATATCAAAACATTTGAAGATTGTAAAGCTTTGTTAACAAATGAACCTATTCTTGCTTATCCCGATTTTTCCAAAGAGTTCATATTGACAACAGATGCCAGTAACGTCGCTATTGGTTCCATATTATCTCAAGGTCCAATAGGACAAGATAAACCAATATCTTATGCATCTAGAACCCTTAGTGCTTCAGAACAAAATTATTCAACCATCGAAAAAGAATGTCTCGCCATAGTGTGGGCTACAAAAGTATTTAGACCTTATCTATTCGGTCGTAAGTTCAAAATTGTGTGTGATCACAAACCCCTTCAATACCTTTGGAATATTAAAGAACCAAATTCCAGATTAGTTAGATGGAGATTAAAGTTAGAAGATTTTGATTATGAAATTATTTATAAAAAAGGCAAGAAAAATACAAATGCTGACGCACTCTCTCGAATTGAGCTTCATCCTAATGAAACCCAATCCGACGTTCCCCCCATTTTACAATATATGGACGAATTTAATAGAAATCCTATACTAGATGAAAATGATCGACCTTCGACAAGTCAAGCTGATAGGAATGAACCCCCTAGATCTAGCGCAGAATCACAACCCGATTTCATGTCTGTATTAGCACAAGCTGATCCCGACGAACATGACGAAGACGAAACCGTTCACACTAGCTCAGAAAATCCTATTTTAACCATAAATATTACAGAAAAAGCTTTGAATACCTTTAAAAACCAAATTGTGATAATTAAAGCTGACAACAACCCTCGAACAGAAATAAAAAGACTATTTAGAAACCCCGTAGTTCGTACGCGTTGGATAATCTATACCACCAACGAAACTTTCGAAAATCAAATTATTACATTTTTAAAAGAATATGGCGTTCCTAACAAACAGTATGCTTTCTACTTTCAGAATGATGACGATCAGAATTTATATAAAAATATGTCTGTATTTGTTTCACGTATTTTCAAAAATTCAGCTTTCAAGTTACTTAAGTCTAATACTTTGCTGCTTGATGTAATCCAAGAAAATCGACAGCAAGAACTTTTAAAGAAACAACACGAAGGCATTACTAATCATAGAGGCATTATAGAAACGATTCAAGCGTTAAGACAAAAATATTATTGGCCCAAATTATCAGATGACGTTAAAAATTTTGTTAATAACTGTGCAATTTGCCAGCAGTCAAAATATGAACGTCACCCACCTCTTATTAAATTACAATTAACACCTACCCCTAAAAAACCATTCGAGACAATTTTCATTGATACTTTCAAATTTGAGAATACAACAGCTTTAACGATTTGTGATAGTTTTTCCAAATTCGCGCAAGCTTACATTCTACCTAGTTTATCAGCCTTGCATGTTTATCAGAATCTATTACAATTTATTTCCGCCTACAAAATTCCAGAAAATATTGTATCTGATAATGGAACAGAATTTAAACAGAGTCTTTTGACAGATTTCGCTGAACTTTATAATATAAATTGGCATTATATATTACCTCTCAATCCAAATAGCAATTCAATCGTAGAAAGATTTCATTCTACCTTGATTGAACATCTTCGAGTTTTGAACATTACTAAACCTAAATTGAGCCCTCATGAAAAGTTACTTGTTGTAGTTGTAATTGGTTACAATAATTCAATTCATTCTGCTACAAAGCACAAACCTATTGATCTCATATTAGGACATCATGAACTAAAAGAGCCGATTGAGATTAACGAGGAAGCCCAACCGATCAATTTCAAAGTGAGTGAAAATAAAGAAATTATGACCGATCTTTACAAATCAATACATGACACATTAACAACCGAAAAAGCCAAAGTCATTGAAAAAGCAAATGAAAAACGTAACGACCCTCCAGATATACAACCAGGAACCACCGGATTTAGAAAACAGCCCAATAGACAATCCAAGACAAAAGCTCTTTACAGACCTGAACATATTTTAAGAACAAATGACCTAACTGTATCAACACCTCAAAACACATATCATAAACAAATATTTAAACCTCAACGAAAATTTACAGGTGACTTTTTACAGGTTACTGATGTTTCACACTGTACTGACGCAGAAAGTCCAAATCCTCAACCTGAAAGACAGCCCCGGCGTTCTTCCGTTTAAACTAGGGACAGCAAAGGTTAAAATTGCATCTCACACCTTCCTACACTATGTTCCTAAATTACCTATTCGATCACAAATAGACATGATTACTGATCAATATTTACAATTGAATGACGTAATTAATGCTACTAGCAATTTTTATAGATTCACCTTACAAAGTACTCATAAGCACTTAGAGTATGAAATATCTATGGTCAATCAGAAGTTCTATTCTATGTTTCTTTCAAAAAGACAGAAAAGAGGATTAATCAACCCTCTAGGATCTTTGGTCAAATTTATATCTGGAAATATAGATAATGAAGACGCAAAAGAAATATATGGCAGCATCTCAAAGCTCGAATCAGGTCAAAACAAAATTATTCGAAAGATAAACAAACATTTTTCACTTAACACGAAACTTATGAATTCTCTTAATGAAACACTCACTAGAGTAACTAATAATCAAAAATCAATAGCTGATAAAGTGGAACAACTGAGAATAGCACTTAATGATACATCATTTTCGTTATCACATTATCTGGAATCGCACGAAATTTTGAATCAAGTTAAGATCAACTTGGATTCTATTCTAGCTTATTTAACTGACATTGAAAATGCTATTAGTTTTGCAAGTCTTGGAATTTTGCATCATAGTATAATTTCTCCTAAACAACTCAAAGAAACTGTCAATCAGTTATTGCAATCACATAATCATTTTCAGAGTTTTTACTCTAAGGAAAATTACTTGAAATACTATAAATTAGTTAAAACCGAAGTAATTTTGGCAAATGATAAAATCATTTTTTCGCTGGATTTTCCATTAGTGCATTCCGATACCTTCAATCACTACCACCTATTCTCTGTTCCTAATTCCAACAACTCCCTTATTATACCACCATCACCATACCTTACCCTAAGCAACAACCACTATCAGTACGACTACGATGAATGTCTAAACCTCCAAGGCGAATATCTTTGCTCCAAGAATCAATTGCTGCCCTTGCAAGATAATCCAGACTGTGTTGCTTCCCTTTTGTCAAGAAATACGGAAGCACAGAATTGTCAACATGTTCCTGTTCATGCTACCCAACAAATGGTAGAAGAAATTAACGATGCCCATTATATTGGCATTTTTCCTGATCCCGAGAAGATCCAGACCAACTGCAAAGAAGAAGAAGTAGCCATTCTGCAAGGTTCCTATCTAATTACCGTTCCACCGGGATGTTCCATTGTCACCCCCAAATTTATTTACAAGAATGAAAAAAGCATCATACCTGGTCATCCCATAACGTTAAAAGCATTCAAGAAATCAGCTGAGATACCGAAGCTCGCAGTTAAGAAGCTCCGGTTAGAAAAATTTCATTAGACAAGTTACACCAAATTCAACTTCAAGATTCAGAAGAAGAAGAGTTACAAGAAATCCAGTTCCAGAAACTCTACTCCAGGTCATCCTTAGGGATAATTTCCATGCTTGCCCTTTTTGCCATTAGTTACCTAGCTTTTACTAAATGGCGCTGCATTAGGCAAGTTTTCAAGAAAGAAAATCAAGAAAGAAAACCAACCACCAGGGTGGATGAAACTCGAGTATCTCCGCCCTCGAGTTCCTTCTAAGGGATGGAGGAGTTATGTACGCCAGAATCATCCTGTAAGCAGATAATTGTCGTCTCGCCGATAACCTTCCACGAGTTCCACAATGCATGATAGGGAAATGCTGAGCCACGCAGAAGTTACTTGGATAAGTTAATTGCAGCGAACAGCCAGATTCGACATACACTTCATACACGTAACATCATTATATTGTAATTTTTTATAATTTTGAATTGTGCAGTTTAAAGTTGTAAAAAATAAATTTTTTAAAAAACCAAATTTCGAAACCCGAAATTTAAGTGGGCTCTAGAATACAGAAAAAATGGAGTCAAGTTGATTGACTCAGTACTTCCCACACATTACGGTGATACCAGTTTATTATTTTCCCATAGCATAAAGATTTAGTCTGAGATCCCCTTGCAACAAAATCATCGCCAGTACCCCCCCCCCCCCCCCAAATTATTGTCATATGCCGCTAGGTCTTTCCTGCCTATTATCAATAATACAAACTTTTGTATTGAATTTCACCTCTTCAGCTGTGGCAGTTTTGGAAAAATTTAAGCGTTCCGGTACCGTTTACTGAAAAAGCGGTGTTGCCGTATCTCATTAATTAATACAAACAAAATTTTGAAATTGTGAGATCTTACTAAATTCGACATGCGCAATTCATTGCAATAAAAATAAGTAGAGGATTCTATTTAAAATAAATTAAAATCGGAGATACTTGTTTAAAAATTTGGGAAAATAATTTATACCTTGGCAACGTCGGAAACGCGAAAAAAAATATTACAAGGCGAGATAGAGTATTTGTAGATATTTCGATTTAAAATAAAAAAGACAGGGTGTTACATTTAAAAAAACAAAGTAAAACGACCTTTAGGTTGCCGGAATTTAAAATTCTGCCAAAAACACCCTGTAGATACAAATTCTGGTAGCATCCAGAATAATATCCGCTTAATATTCAAGTAACTCGCTGTGTAATATTATTGAGAAAAGTTAAAGGAATATATCAATTTGAACGTATTACTTGCGACCTTGCAAATGCGGAAATTTACTTTCCCGCAACACCCTGTATATTTCAAAATATTTTTAGGATATGCATCTCAAGTAACCAAATAACTTTTGTATTTGAGATTTTCTTCTATCAGCTATACCTTGCGAGATATCGAATAATTACACACTAAATGGACAGCCTGTATACATCGGAAAAAATTCTTCCTTTAGTTTCTGTAATAGGCATAAGGCAATGTTCGGATAGACCTAAAAAAGTTATTTATGTCGCTAGGTCTTCCTTCATAGGTCAGTGGGTAGTCTATTATGAGTACAACAAATTTTTCAATTTTACAACCCCCCAACCCCCAACCACCCCAATTTCACCCCCACCAAAAAAAAAGTAGAAAATGATCAGGGACCCCTAAAACGCCTAAAAACGAAGCTTCAGCAATATTTAATTTTTTTTGTTTTTTGCTAATTACTCCGCCGCCTATGCACCGATTTTCAAAATTATACGAACATTACCTACTACGACCCCACAGCATACCGCTGCCCAAATTTCATCACAATCCATGCAGCGGTTACTGAGATTACGACGTTAGAAAAACGCCAACAGACAGACAGACAGACAGACAGACAGACAGACAGACCGACCGACAGACCGACGGAAATGAGTGACGTGGATTTTCGTTATGTAGATATCATAACATGCCCAAAAAGCGTATTATCTCGAAATCGAAAATTTTCGCGATCACAATACTCCCCTCACCTATCGGTGTGGGAAGTAAAAAGGCAAATATATACGTTTTTTTAACATTATTGGTTGTTGTAAGAAGCATCAATGTAAACAATCACATTATACTTATACAACGAAACATTAAAAGTATTGCTAAAATGTAAAAAAAAGAATTTTGAAGTTAAACAACACAGAATTAGAAAAGAGAACAGTAAAAAACTTGTACAATGAATTAAAAGTAAAGATTCCCTACCATATAATCTAATTATTGGTTATTTATGCAGTTAATCAATGGATTGATGAATCAAAGTAAAAATATAGGACCAAAAAAGGAAGATAATCACAAAAAAAAACAAGACAACCATACCCTTTGTGTTAAAAGTTGTGGTAGTCACAAGGTTCTTTAAAATTAAGTAAATGCGTGTGTCCTAAATTGGGATTTTGGGCACACACTAACGACAGAAGAAGTTACTTCTCTTAACGTTACAAACAGACTGTATGGAAGGTGGAAAATGTATCTAATAGGTGTGATGGCATTCTGTTTTTTATACGTACTTTTTAGTTTGATGTTTCAAAACTATTATAGTCTAGGTCACAACTTTTAACACAAAGGGTATGTTTGTTTTGTTTTTTTTTTTGTTTTAGTCCTATATTTTTGCTTTGTTTCATCAATCCATTAATTAACTGCATAAATGACCAATAATTAGATTATATGGTGGGGAATCTTTACTTTTAATTTATTGTACAAGTTTTTGACTGTTCTCCTTTCTAATTCTATGTTGTTTAACTTTAAATTTTTTTTGTTTTTACATTTTAGCAATACTTTTAATATTTATTTGTATAATGTGATTGTTTACATTGATGCTTCTTATTAACAACAACAAACAATAATGTTAAAAAATGTATATATTTTCCTTTTTTCTGTAGTCAAGAGCCCTGAAGATGAAAATTTTTCGAAACGTTGGCAAATTTTAGCTCTTGTGTCTGTTGTATCCCAGATAAATAAATAAAGGTAAAAGATAAATGTGAGTGTGATCCCACTACTCACTCTACGTTGGCTTTAATTTAAACCCAGCTCACAGTGGCAATATCCTCGGCTGCGATTAACGTAAAGACATCCGACAGAATTGCAAACAAAACACGCCCTCAATAACGGCGCATATCTATCAGGCCACGTTGACTGTGTACCTGAGCCCTGCTGACATGTAAATTGAACGAACGCCCTCAATTGCCAGTCGAGGACAAAAAAATTACGGGAATTTGTTTCGAGCTGTAACGGGCCAAAAAACCTAATGAATACAAGAAGCCAGGCATTGATGGGAAGGATAAATACACATGCCAGCCGCGCTCATTTGAGATTTTTTTTATCACGAGGGGGCGTTTTCTGCTGAACACATTTTTCTCTCTGCCATTAGATGGATTCGGTAGCGTGAAACAGAATTTCTGCAACACTTTTTGATCGTTGGTGGTGTAAATATTCCCAGGTTATTTGGCAGCCCGACAAAAGAAACATTAAATAAATTTTATTTATTCGTTTATAACTAAACACCGCCTGAACGGATTACTCCATTTAACAGGCGAGAAATGAGTAAAGTGTTATGCAAAATAAACTGAGATGGTAACAGTCAACCAACGGTCAAAAACACCTTTTAAGATGTTCATTGTTGTAACATAAAATGTCAACTTCACTGTCACTTTCTCAGACATTGCGCATAACATAAAGAGAAGAAAATAGCAATTACAAATTAGTCCAATACGTCCAGCAAATAACTTACACAGAAATATAGCAGCAGCATAATTTCTACGTGTCCCTAAATTTGATAAGTTGAATCTCCTCAGTAGTATATCATTACGTATACCTCTTTCCGGAAAGACATCACCCTCTTTGTACCATAAGTACTTCACAGCGGCGTTGGATTCTCTCAATATTATGGAAATTAACTTGGGCACCAAATAATACAGGAGTACCCAAAATTAAAGTTTTTGGATCATTGAATTGTCTATTAGTTCTGATGACGAAACCAAGGTTATTGTTGTCCCTGCACCACTGGTGTATAAGGTCCAAATCTGTTCGTAATATTATACTATCATCTAAAGTAGTAATGCTTTTGAATTAAATAACATATGGCCATCAGCATAGACCAAATACATTGCAGGTTATTTACTATGTCGCTAAAGGGCTAGGGTATTCCGCGCCAACTTGAGAATCCAAGAAAATACGTAAGCTCGTGCTAGCGCGAAATATGTGTGTCTAAAATAAAATGAGGGGAGGTAAGTCCCAAGGTCGCCTTGCCATACTGCTGATGGCCAACCCCCACGAAGACTATCTTGCATCGAGGGGAGCCAAGAGCGACCAACCGGTGACCTAGTGATAGTGTGACGTTGTCTTTAAACCTACAGTAATCATTCAAATAGCAAATTGAAGAAGAAAGCTTGCGCTATGTCAAATCGGTGGTCTTATTTTGATATCGTTTTTGGTTCTGAAATTACAGACATTTGAAAAATGTGTGATTTTGCGTTGCGAGTTTTTTTGCACACTAAAAAACTTTTTTTAGTTGAGTTGTTATTCATTAAGGTCTTAACTATCACCTTCCGAAACTTTATGTATGTAGTTTGAAAAACATGTGAGTTGTGCGGGAACTTGCGAATCTGTATTTTATATGGCAAACAGGTACAGATGTATTAATGTATGTACCCAGGCTCCTTAATCAAAAACAAAAACAATGAAGTACCTTGGGGTACACCTGATCTAGCCAATAGGGCTTCAGACCAGCTTGTAACCTCAATATTCTACACATAAATAATCAATGTATGATCTGAATAAATCAAGAAAGGTTCTAATTAAATTACATTTGATAACTTTTTTGTAGAGTTCCGTGGCCCAATCAGTCAAAATCTTTCAAAAATTCGGTGTAGACTACACCAACCTGTCCGCCATTGTCCAATACTGCCGACGAATATTGCTTAAAGCATGTCAGATTACTACAAGTAGATCTATACTTATAAAAACTATGTTGATACGTAGATATTGACCAACTTATATGAGAAATCAAAAGACCAAAAAGTACAAGCTCAAACACTTTAGCTAGATTACACGAAATAACAACTGCTCTGTAATTTTCGTTGATGCTTCGGTTTAACGTCATGTAGAAAAGCTTTGTATTTTTTTTATGAGATGGTATACTGGACGCGAACGAGCACGAGGATGAATCAAACGAGATAAAAAAGCATAATGATGGTGTTTTTTTTTCTTAAAAACAGAAATTATTAAATTCATGTATAATATTTCTAGATATAATTTTGCTCTGAGGCTTAAGTGCATAGGTATTTGCCAAGCAGGATCAACTATTAGGCATTATTATAGTTTTTATTATAATAGCATACGCCCAGTATAGCAGAAATTATTTCAAGTAAATGGACAATTCGATCTGTACAAACATTTCGAAAATGACCGGAGGCGTTCCCTGCTTTTAAATAACTGCATCAAATACCAGTCTACTGCGAGACTGAATAGTATTTTGTGCACTAGAAATAGCTGTGCAAAACTTTGTGGACGATCAGCTTGTAGGATAATCCATCCGGATGCACCGGCAGTCTATCGGCAGTTTGTTTGTCTTTGAGACGGTGCGATTAGGAGGAGGAGGGAATCATCAGACTGCTGTCGTTCCCAGGCACATTTTGGCCAGTGACAGTCGGTCGTGTTGTCTCGCTGCGCGGTTGGAAAGGATTTCCGAAGGATTACTGACCGTTCATCTTTCAAGGATTAAAGGATCGGACGGTTGTAGGATTCGGGCTCTCGGGAATTTGGTTGTGGCGAGCATATTGAGTATATCGATTCCCTAGTATCCAATTATTCTTAATTGTTCGGCAAGCTTGGTAAATACAGCTTTGTTTCCAAATAAGCAGACAGTTTATCGCACCGTGATGGTAGAACTGAATAGACGTATCAACTATTAAACAAAATGAAGGTTAGTAGAGGTAGCTATGGGCTAAGCCCATTTTATGAAACACCTTTAGGCTCGATGTTTATAGCAACACCGGCATTTAACTAAGTATTTGACGGCAGTTTCTATTGGCTGTTAGGGCAGTTAACCCAAATATTATAACAGCTTAAGATGTTCAGATTCCTTTAATTTATCGTTTCCATGTTTGAACCTGCTAGATAATTGAAAATCAAAAAGTCTTAGAAAAACAAAACGTAGCATTTAGAATTTTGCGAAATTTTGTCTGTATTTTTCAGCTATAATGCTATTTCACCAATTATTTCAATTTTGAAGGATCAAAGACCTGTGGAAGGTTTTGCAAATATTAATGTAACCACAACTTGGTTAATTATTGCAATGCTAAGTATGTGGCAAATGTGTAAGCTACCCAAAAGATTCACTATTGTCATGTAAAGTGTGTCGCAATATGTACGAATGTGTTCATAAAATTGAAGACCCACCAAAATATATGCTTAAATTCACGAATGCTCCTCACAATGATCCGGTGGATCTATGCTCTGAGTTACGGTCATGCGGGTCACACGGTTTGTTAGGTCTGGTTACCCAGAGACCAGAAAAAGTCAGAGAGAGGGAAAGAAAAGGATAGGAAGGAAGAAAGAAATACAGCAAAATGAAGGAAGTCGGTTAGAGTCGATTAGAGTTCGATAGTTTTTGGGTTTAACCAAAAGGGTTAATTTTGAGGTTCGATATTTAAAAGAGCAAAAATTTAATTGTTTTCAAAATGCGCAAAGTGCGAGCCGCGGCCTTACTATATGCTTGCGAAAATATTGCGCAAGCGATATATAGAATAGACTACAAATCAATATCTAACTTCGCCACCATGTGTCACAATAGTTAGTTAGTACTCTTACAGGAGGTTAAAACAAACGAAACTTTGGTGCCCTACGACTTAATAACTAACCCTGTATAATTAATCAACACTTAACAACCTAAGATTTCATTTTTCCAACAACTTATTTTTTGCATAATAATCTATCATTTTTATTTGTATTTTACTATACAAATATTGCCACCTCGAATGCTATGCCTTGTTTGAGGTATTGGCATTAAATATACACTAAAATTTTGCCTAACCTAATTTCACTGCTGTCTCTCTTTGGACTGTTATATTTGTACACTTCTCAATGATTTGCTTCTTCTTCTTCTCCTTGACCTTCTATCGATCCATTCTCAGCATCTCAGCAGCAGCAGGACATTCTCTTCTATAATTTCTTTGACGATTTCGTAATTTAAACGAAAAATTTGGATGGGATGTCCGAGTGACATTGACAGTTCCATGCATTATTAATGTAGTTTATTTTGTGTATTTATCATGTTCGAATACAGAAGACTCGTCAAAGGATGAATTCAGGCGCATTATGTTACAAGCAATGTCTGCCTGAATTTCAGGGAAGAATAGAAATATACAGTGCATTCCACTCAAAAAAATACAATTAAAAAATTTCCAGTTTTTAGCACACTTAAAAACCCTAAAACCTGTGATTCCGAGTTTCTCAAAAACTTTATGAAGATTTTTATGTTGACATAATTATTTGTTTTGTAATTAATTAATCAATAATGACGTTGATTTACGCCACGACTCATGCCATGCTTACAATAATAGGAAGTCTGCCTATTGTCCTTCCAATATTTTGTAATATCAAATATATAGCATCACCTAATATTAGATCTTTAAATGAAACACATACGACTGATAATAAAGCCACACAGGTTGTAAAATGTTCAAGAGCTTTATGGCTCTGGCAAATAAAAAATGTAAATTTACCAGTAAACTTCCAATGATAATTTCTAAGCATAGCATTACTGATAAATATCCCTGTATATTAAACCGATGCAGTAGAGATAAGGGGAAAATTATTATTTGCGATAACATTTTTATTCTAGGGACGCAGCCAATGTAACCTGAACGAGGGTGCGTTTTAAAGGGTTGGACGAAATACGACGTGTACTTAAAAAGATCACCACACCTGATACGAGCTTTCGACTAAAAAATTGGTGTACATGTAGTTCATATTTTATAAATGTTTAATAATCTGTGCAATTTATCTGAACGTGACTTGACCTCTAAACGTTTGTAGCTATAACACAGGAAAATTTCAGAATTGCGTGATTCCATCATGAAACGCAACAACGCATTCTACCAATAGCAAGGATATGTTTTAATATCTACATAACACGGCAAACACAAAAGGCTCATTTACTCCCCACTCCAATAAGTTATGAAATATTAATTACACACTCTGCCGTATAATATGCTACATAAATCGTGCTCTCGTAAAACCAAGATGGTAAAACACGGTGTGCTATATTTACTGATTTAAAATTTATCGTTTTTGAAATTGTCTATGAAACAACACATAATTGACTGGCAACAAGTTTTTTGTAGAACGTGTAGTCTTTTCATACATTTTCCAATAGCCTTATTATGTCTGAGGTCGGTCTTCCATTGCTTCGGTATAAACCTGTAACTTCGCCTTAAGGCCAAAAGTGGCAAGTCACTAGAAAGTGGCGGAAAATTTTGATCTTCTTCTTCATTGGGTGTCATACGCTTTGCAGCGTGTATAGGCGGTTATTTGCTTTCGTAGCCGCCGATGTGTTAGTGCCGTCTTCTGCTCTCCTCACTGTTGTTGAGATTGTTGACGTGACACCAGTTTCTGATATCCCGGAGCCACGAGTTTTGATTTCGACGTGGTCCTCGTCGTCCTTCAATTTTACCCATTAAAATTTCTTTCAGAAGTCTATACTTGAGACCTCTAAATATGTGATCTAAGTATACTACTTTGCGTTTTTTATGGTTTCCAGTAATTCTCTTTGGGTGGAAGCTCTACACATGGGATTCTCAAAAGCCGACGTAAGATCCACATTCTAAAGGCTTCGATTCTATTCATTGACTTGATTAATAAATGCAGCCATAGCAAGTGCTACACAAAGATGAAAGAGCATATTAAAATCAATCCTTTGGTATAATAAAATATTGGGGGTTACATTAAAAAAAAGATAAAATCTGGATTTTGCATTCTACATCACCCTGTATACGAATATGCGTCGCGGGCTTCTTTTATAGCCGATTTTAAAACTAGATGATATTTTTAATCTTTTCATGTAAAAAAATAATCTGATTCATTACTTTTTGATCTACAGTACGCTCGTTTGACAGCGATTTGGATATAAAAATGGTCATAACTTTTGAAATACCCCGTATAATGTTATAATGCCTTATATTTTGAGAAGAATCTAAAAGTAGGATAGTATATAGGGTGTCTGATTTAAAAAAATATATGTCTGCCTCAACACGTAGTTATGGATCACCCTGTATAAATCAAAATATTTTCTGAGCAAGGAGCATATCCGTGGCTACAACTTTTATGTACAACTTTTTTCGCTATCTTCCACAGTAGTGGAGTTATCGACCGAGCCAGTACTAAAAACTCACCCTGTATAAGGCTCATGTGACAGGACCGCAATTAAAACTTCGTAGCGAATGAATAGTAAGTATTTTCTTACCATTCTTTCTTGATTCTTCTGCTGCCGATTCACCGTACATGAGCTTTGTCATTTCAAGTTGTTTCTGAATAGGAAAGTCCCAACTTTGAAAACACCGTGTATATCCCAATAACCGAAAAACTAGTTTTCAACTACGGCCCTGTATTCTTCGTAACCAGAGCCATAATGATTTTTTAACTTGCTATTACCCTGTATCCCGCTCTTTTGTCTATAAACTAAAAAGTTTTGATAAAGGAGATTTTATCGACGCATACAAATTTATTTAATGCTCGTCGAGGTTTCCTTAAACCTGGAAACGATAAGCTGTTATCATCATGATCTACTGATGGAGAAATAAAAGGCATAAGGGAGTAATGTTTACAGTTCCTGATCGTCAAATATTGGAAAAACCTGTTACCAAGGTTGGACAAAATATTCTCATATAAATAGTGCTTCATATAATGGTGCTGGTGCTCTTAAAATACTTAAAATATTATGCAATAACAATTGAAAATTGAAAACTATCTTAGTGCATACACTATAAATGCCAAAATAATATCTATCTGATAGCATGTCATTATGATAACGTTATGTCACTCAATTTTGATGACACAAAGAAACTCATTATGGTACCATAATGAAATTCTAAATGAAAAACAATCATTGACACTCCGTGGTTTTTCCGGCAAAAGGGATTTCGCCATATTCTGCATCATTTCTTGCAAGTCGGAAGTGAAACCACCAATTTCAGAATCACTCATTATTATTTGAATCATACAGGTACGTGCATTATAGCAACACTAATTTGTTCACGTACAAGGGCTAGTCCTTCTGTGGATGTTCTCATATTTATATACTAATTTTTGACAGTAAATTAATATTATTACAATTATTATCGTTCAGTTTTCCTTGTTTTTCGACCTCATAAAGATAATGCCCAACTAAGCTTGTTGAGATACCTTCGATTAAATATTACCGTAAATTGTCATCGCACTAAACGTATATCGGTAAGAATACAAAAAAAGTTTAGGTTGTGATAATACACGTATACAGGGTTATTGACGTTATTCGACACGGAGCATTATGGCTAAAGTATTTAATAAAAAAGAAAATAATAATACCTAATGGATAGAGACCCATAAAAACTACATTTTAAAAATATTTTCATGTTATACAGGGTGTCCCAAAAATACGAAATGTATCAAAGTTAAATGGAACACCCCGTATATTATTGCATTTCAGATTCCTTGGCGAATTTTAGTGGGACTTTATGTATCATACATGGGACCTAAAGCGAACCGTTTAGGTGTAAATCACCATTTTCGGTATAAGTAGAGAAAAAAAAAATGAATGTCGCAGAGAATATAAAATTCAGAAGGCTGTGACTTTGCCGTATTACTAAGCATAAAATGCGCCAGCTTTTATGAGACTGTCAAATTTAAATCACGTTTATGCTTGGAGAAATCGGTCGATTAATTAAGGAAACTTCGATCAGTGATAACTTGATTTTTTCAAATGGGAATGCCTAATTTTCTTTATACGGTTAAACGTAGAATTTGATAACCTTTCTAATTATATAAGGTTATGAATATCAATCTCTGGTAGTTTTCATTTAATTTTAAATTTTCAAACAAATCGGCGTTTTTCAATTTTCCTACCTATAAGCAACATAGCAGGCCATGAAATATAAACAAAAACCTATTCAGGTAGAAGAAAACAACTAACTTAGCTGAAAAATACACACGAACTAGACTAAAGGGACAAGATTATAAAAATTACTCACAACTACTACTAACCAGTAACAACGGCGGTAACATATCTTTGGTCAAAGAGAAGCCGGAGTACGGCAGAAATGGGTTTTTTCACGGCCTACTAGCTACTGTAATGTAGAGTTTGGCAATTTCCAAAACCATTAAAAATTTTGAAATAAAATAAAAACTACTAGAGAATGTTGTAAGCAGTTTATTATTTTCATAATAAAATTTCACATTTAATGATATAAAAAAGTCTGCAATTCTGTCAAAACTCAAGTCAAAAGTACCTCTGACTGAAGTTCTTGAAATTCTTCAGTACCTATTAGCAAGATCGCAGAAAATGAAGAATGAATTAAAATTTGTTCAAATTATAAACCATAACTTAAATGGCAGAAAATTTAAATTAGATTTGTCAGTATTTGCATTACTGCTAATATATATTAAAAAATAGAAGAGCTCCAGTCAGAGGTATCGACTTCGACGCAAATTAGTACTTATTTACACCATTACATATGATTGATAGTTGCGCGCTGGAGCAACAGCCGCTGGTTGTTTTTATTTCATATCAGGGTTTTTAATCTTGGAAATTTTTAACCTCTAGTAAATTGCGGTAGCCAGTAGACTGTAAAAAATATCTAATACTGCCATACTCCAGCCTCTCTTTGACCTTAAGTTATGTTATCGCAGTTGTTTCTGGGAGAGTTGATTTGTTGTAAGGAATTTTTATAATCTTGTCCCTTTAGTCTAGTTAGTGTGTATTTTTTAGCTAAGTTAGTTGTTTTCTTCTACCTGAACAGGTTTTTATTTATATTTCATGGGCTGCTACGTTGCTTATAGGTAGGAAAATTCAAAATCGCCGATTTGTTTGAAAATTTAAAATTAAATGAAAACTACCAGAGATGATATTCATAACCTTATATCGTTAGAAAGGTTATCAAATTCTACGTTTAACCGTATAAAAAAAATTAGGTATTCCCATTTGAAAAAATCAAGTTATCACTGATCGAAGTTTCCTTAATTAAGCGACCGATTTCCCCAAGCATAAACGTAATTTAAGTTTGGCAGTCTCATCAAAGCTGATGCATTTTATGCTTAGTAATACGGCAAAGTAACAGCCTTCCATATTTTATAATTTCTGCAATATTCAATTTTTCCCGATATCTACTTATACCGAAAATGGTGATTTACACCTAAACGGTTAGCTTTAGGTCCCATGTATGATAGATGATAAAGTCACACTAGAATTCACCAAGGAATCTGAATATGCAATAATATATGGGGTGTTCCATTTAAAAAACATAACTTTGATACATTTCTTGTTTTTGGGACACCCTGTATAACATGAAAATATTTTTAAAATGTAGCCTTTATGGGTCTCTATCCATCCAAAATTATTATTTTCTTTTTTATCAAATAGTTTAGCCATAATGCTCCGTATCGAATAGCGTGAATAAACCGGTATAGAGCTGAATTGGAAAACTCTTAATAACCGTTCGTCCTAAAGTATTATCCTTAACCACATTTTCAGCACGGTCCGTTCATTTGAAGTCGAAACTTCCGTCTAAACATAGGTTTTTTTCTCCCAATAGCCTCGTTTAGAACTGCTAAAACTCCTATTTCCGGGCAAACAAGACAGCGGACCATAATACCGCTACCGAAAAGCCTCGTCCGTTTTTCTCTCTGTTCTTACCCTCACCTTAATCCTGTTTTCTTCTTCAGGGAAAAAACTGAGTTAGTTCTGCTGCAGAAAAGATAGGAGGTTTTATATACTTTAGTACAGTCAACAAGTTGATGGTTAACTCAACGTTTAACTAAATCACAGACTATTATTTTATCTATATTATTAAGCTTGACTTTTGAAATACTGTACTTTACAATTATTTCTTGAATTATTTCAGAATATCTCAACAGACGTTATTAGGATTTTTAGGAAGCAGTTTTGTTGTTCATTCCTTTATTTCTACGCCATCCAACAGACACATCTCAATTTACAGAATGCGCAGGATATATCTAGGATTATACCAGACAAAAACTGATACAATAATCATTCTAAGAAAGTTTAAATAATAGCATTGGAACATACTGTATATTATGGTATTCGTGTATTTGTATTAGCTGTCATTGGTTGTCATACATGATGTAAAGTCAAAGTGCTAGCTTAGATATTTTGAAGTGTAAACGTCATCGAATCATCTAGAGTTTTCGAGAATGACTGATGGATTCTAGAAATGTCATCGAATTCTCTAGATGGTTCGATGAGGTATACAGCGTGTCCCAAAAATTAGTGTCAAGCGGAATTTCAGAGATAGAGCACACCTAGAAGTATCTGAATCACACCCATATAGGTTATGCAATTTTTTGTAGTTTCTGAGTTAAGCATTTTTTTCTGAATTTTAGAGAATTCTCTACCTCGACAACTTAAAACTGTTCCAAAAGAAAAACTAAAAGACTTTTCCAAATTCTCTTTTTTGATAATTAATTTCTAAGAGCTTACTATTTATAAGTAAAATAATCGGCTTCGTAACTTTGATGAAAGTTATGAAAACTTTAGTGTAAAGTCAAAAATTTACGATCTCATAATTATTACTTAAATGTTCGACTCTCAATTAAAAATCCAAAGAGGCGATTTCATGACTTCTGAGCAGGTCTAAAAACTTCTTCAGGCTCTCAGCTGTCACGATCATTGAAAAAAGTAGTACTTAATGGGGCTACTTTCGCTCCAATCGACCTTCAAAGACAAGAGGCGAAGATTTCTTGAAATTAGCGATCTGATCTTCAATTCATCAATAGCTTATGTTAACGCGCTAATAGCAGAATGAGTGTCAGTACCGCAATAATAAACGTTAAAAATGTTCCATAAATTAAAAATTTGTTAAGGAGCTCATTCTTAAAAACCGGTTTTTACCTGAGCGACAACAGAAAGAGCTAACGCTAACGCAGTAAGAAAAGTTAGAAAGTGATAGCTATGACATTGTTGTGATGTCTTTTCAAAAAGTGTTATTGCATAGGTTCCTTTCGTTGTCTTTATTCAGTCGTCTGTCTGCCTTTGCGGCTTTGAAACGATACGCTCTTGTTTGGTGAATTACTTTGACAATTGGGCTTCTTTACGGACTATTGAGTGCACGCAGATTTGAAGTTTGGCCTTCCCTACGGACTCTGAGTGCTATCGGTTTGGACTGGCGTTGCTTCTGTTGTCTGACTACTTGGCTATTCCTACGGACCTTGAGTGTACAACTTGATTTAACGGTGCTGTTTCCTGCAAGAAACTATGCAACAAATGGATAGGTCGTGGTGGACCCACTTAATGGCCGCTACGGTCACCTGACTTTACGGTAGCTTTTTGTTTGAGGCTACTACAAAGAACTAGTTTATGCTAAAGAGTGTCGAAACATCAGCGAATTACGCAAAAAATTGATACAGGCTGAAGAAACAATAAAAAACAGTAGAGGAGCTTTTGTTAATTTAAAAAACAATTTATTCAGAAGATGTAGATTATGCATCTAATGAGAAAGTAGACATTTTGAAAATTTCTTGTGAAATTTAATGAACTTAGTGGAGAAATCTAATAATTTCGTTTCATTTTACAATTTCCCCCTTACAAAAAAGAAGTCGTACATGTAAAAAAAAATCTTAGCAAAGTGACACAGGTGGTCATCTATAGCTATTCTGATCGCGCAGAATGTTTTTGATTGCGGCACTGACAATCATTCTGCTATTAGTGCCCTAAAATTAGTTATTGTTCATTTAAAATCCCATAGCTAATTTCAAGATATCTCCGCCTCTTGTCGTTGAGGGTCGATTGGAGCCAAAGGAGTCCCATTAAGTACTCCTTTTTTTTTAATGATTATGATAGCTGAGAGTCTGAAGAAGTTTTAAGACCTGCATAGAAACCATGAAATCACCTCTTTAGTTTTTTGATGGCGAGTCGACAATTTAAGTCATAATTATTAACAGAACGTAAATTTTTCAATTTACTCTATAATTTTCATGACTTTCATCAGACTCACTAAGCCGATTCCTTTATGTATGAACTCTTGGTGATTAATCAGGAAAAAAGATAATTTGGAAAAGTCTTTTAATTTTCTTTTCTGAACAGTTTCAAGTTGTCGAGGTAGAGAATTCTCTAAAATTCAGAAAAAAATTCATAACTCGAAAACTACAAAATATTGCATAACATATGTGGTGGTGATTCAGATACTTCTAGGTGTGCTCTATCTCTGGACTTCCGCTTGGGACACCCTGTATATAAGGCGCCACGGGTAACGTGGCAGTTGAGTTCAGTTGAGTTGAGATAAGGTTAAGAGATATTGTACTGAGTTGTGAAGTAAAACAGTGAAAGTTACGTCCCGTTTGATTCTTTGGTGAAGAAAAAGAAGCCGTCGTGACAATATATTTGGTACTTAGAGAAACTGTCAGTAAATTAGAAGAATTAGAAGAATTATTAATGAAAACCACTAATATAGGCGAAAAGCTAGTCCTGTTATAGAGATATTAGGTGTATAATTTAGAAAGAAATTCCTATAATGAAGTGACAAGTGACCATTCAAAGAGCAGCCTAAGACATTCCAAATGGTCAATCGAAGAAAATAATCTTTAAGATAGGTATATAATATCCTTAGGTATATGCTTCAGTTTCTCAATGAAAAGTTTAGTTAAATTTCACAAGTCCTTGTACTTTCTCCGGTTCTGAACAGTATATGAAGAAAATCTGTTGGTGAAATGGATGACAGAGAGTGGTATTTATATCTTGACGAAACTACGCTATCCGTAGTACGATAATTTACTTCTTGTTTGATAGAAATATAGTTCTGTTCAGTGAGAAAGTACTTTTAATTACATGCCAATAAATATCTGTCATCCTCATTTTCCATGAAACTGAATTTATCGTGGAGCTGGTTTACAAAAAAAATTACAAGCAAATTCAAAATAGCCAATGCTTCTCGAATGCACTTTACCACAAATATTGCTCGCATACTTAACGTATTAAACGAGAGAAAGATATAAAACTATTGGTATCCTATCCCAAACCTGCCAACATCTGTAGATACTTGTTACCCTTTGAATTTTGTTCCCGTTCACTATGCTTCCAGGAGCTTTTTTGAAATTTCATACTGCTTGGATGCACAGTGAGTTAAATCGAATACTTTGAGTGCCGATTGACTGTCGAAAAAAATGTGAGAGCCTTGTTCTTTAATTGTTCTGTTCGGAACAATCTGCATATACAGAATCACCACTTAGAATCAACTTGCATCCGGAATCACGAAAATGTACATTCAGATAGGATAGGAAAAAACGTATTTCATAGAGGTTTATTCGTTTTTAACCATTCGTGCTGATTGCTCGCGTGCTCAGACGCCATCACTTGTTTTTTCCACGGAAAATTACGACGCAACCAAATTGTTTCCTGAGCTCTTTATCTGCAGACTGTCGGCCGCTGGCCACCTAACGACTTTGTTTGAGCTTTCGTCGGGAAGTGGAATCTTAGTTCGCACGTTACTGTTGAATGCTACAGGAAAGGTAGAAGACAGAAATAGCTATTTCGTTACCACTGAATCCAAGCAAAAGTTTCATTCATATATTAACATCCCAGATTATACGGTTACAACAGGATCTCTACCAGTGAATTGGGGTTTTGAATACAATTTCTTTTGTGATAAACGGAAAGATCATAATTATATAAATTTTATAACAAAACTTTCCTTTTTTTTCGCAATAATTTCATATAATAAAAATAGGGTACACGCCGACAGCTCCTGAACCCGTGTGACGTTACGAGGGTGCCCAACGACGTCCTACTCCGATAGTAGATAATAGGTTCCCATCAGCCAATCGTGCAAATACTTGTAACTAGTGTATATTTGTTGCAACATAGACGATGAATGAAGTTAGCATCTCGAGACGAAGTCTGCGATCGAAATAAATATCTTTTTGAATGTCTGAAATTAGTTTACAAATTCCAGCAATAAAGTACCTAATCAAATATGTTTCGTTGAAGCAATCTCCTTCGCAACGTCGAACGACGCAGTTTTTTATATGATCAAATGCGCAATTTGATAGGCTTTCTAATAATTTTCCCTACCCATAAACAAACTATCAGGCCATGAAATATAAATAAAATCGTGTTCAGATGGAAGAAAACAACTAACATAGCAAAAAGATCCAGAAGAACTAGAGTAAATGGACAAGATTATAAAAATTTCCTACAATAAATGAGCTCTAACCAGAAACAACGGCGGTAACATGTCTAAGGTTAAAGAGAAGCTGGAGTACGACAGAAATGGATAATTTTTACAGCCTGTAAACATCGGTTCTAAAAGTGAGTTTTTCCGTTAAATAAGCAGAAGGCTTAAAAACAATGATTTTATGGAATAGTGTTGCCATATGTAAAAACCTCCTAGCTTCCATATTCAACCAGTTGGTGCCCTTCAACTTATGAATCGCTCTTGTCTGTTTATACCATTATCTTAATCTGAGACAGGAGTTTTGGGCGAGATTTGGATTTTTCTCTTACAATTTTCAATACAAGGTCCATATAAACAATCTGAAAAAATAAAAAGTGAAAGGGTCATCGATTCATAGAGGCTAATTTCAAGTTTTACGGGAAAATTATGCCTATTGCTATACAAAACTTTTAGAGACGAATATGCTTTTCTATAATGGGAGGGTTAACGTGTTTCTCATACCTCAAACTGATGTCTGGTGTCACACCTATATTTTGTGTATTATTCACAGCGTCAAGTTGTTCATCCTTGAATGTCAAAATCAATGAGATTGCAATTGCCTTTTGGCCCGAATACAATTACTTCTGATTTACTGATATTGAGTTTTAAACAGTGTTCTTCAGCATTTTTTGTCAATATCTGTAGGTCACTGCTTTAAATCGTAACTCTCGCAGTATTAACATCGAGGGGAGGAAAACTGTGATACAGTTGAGTGTCGTCAGCATAACAAATCAAATCCAAAGACAATAATTGAGTCTTATAGTAGCCGCATCCTTCTTTATCGTTTATGTTTCCTTATCCCCCTCCCCCCACCAAGGGATTTACGAAAAGATGGACGAGTTGCGGAGGCCCTCGAAATATTTATCGCATTATTCGCCAGATTAAAGAATTGTGGTTTTGTAAACGGCCGAATCCATCCACAAGTGTTGGCATTGTAGAAGAGTTCTCATATAAATAAGCCGTGATAGGGTGGGAAGTAGCTCTTGGCTGGAGCTTCATTCTTATTCATTTCCCGCGTCAAAATTTTAATGCGGATATATATCTGCGAGCGGCCAGGCAGAGGTATTTATCATTCGCCCTGTAGGTGAAATACATTTTTATAACCGGAAGATTCGCCTGCCGACCATGGACTTTTATATTCTTAACTGAAATAAAAATGATAAATGTCCGCATTAATGCGGAAACTTCGCATAAGTCGCGGCAAAGATCGTTCTGGAATTTTATTAGCCTTGTTGCACGGCTTGTCTAATTTCTTTATCGGGATTTTTAACAGCTCTAAAACAGATTCATGGATATAATCATTATAAGGTACGTTTTGACTGAGTATTCTATGCAGAAGTTCATCTTTAGGTCCGTGAGTTTTATTAGTTTTAAAGTTTGTATATTATTTTACATATGACAGTAAAATAACTACTGCTTATTACTTCTGTACTACGGTGAAGGCTTACAAACTCACTGCTTATACGACGATGTATTAAAGCAACCTTTAAAACATCATCTAAGTAATAAAACCATGGAACTGCACTGTTTGAACGAAAACCATTTAAGAATACTGAATATGCGTTTGCGACCTTTTCGGTAGGTATATACAGGGTGAGTTTTTAGTACCGGCTCGGTCGATAACTCCGCTACTGTAGAAGATAGCGAAAAAAGTTGTACATAAAAGTTATAGCCACGGATGTGCTCCTTGCTCAGAAAATATTTTCATTTATACAGGGTGATCCATAACTACGTGGGGATGCAAACATGCATTTTTTTAAATGAGACACCCTATATATTATTCCATATTCAAATTCTAATAATGATTTCCGTTCCTTCAATATAGGGTACTGTTACATTATACAGGGTATTTCAAAAGTTATGGCCATTTTTATATCCAAATCGCTGTCAATTGAACGTACTGTATATCAAAAAATGATGAATCAAAAAGCATTTCTTTCACACGGATGGATAAAAAATATCATCTAGTTTTAAGATCGGCTATAAAAAAATCCCGCGACGCATATTGGTATACAGGGTGATGTAGAATGCAAAATCTCGATTTTCTCTCTTTTTTTAAATCTAACCCCCAATATTTTATTATACCAAGGAATTGCTTTTAATATGCTCTTTCATCTTTGTATAACACTTGTTGTACCTACGTCCATCAGTTTCCGAGATATTTCGATTTTTCGGTAAATTTAAAATATAGCATCTATTTTTGTACTGAAATTTATTTATTTTGAGGAAGTTCTATCGAATTTGTTTTTTTATTTAACGAACAACTTAATTATAAGGTCATGATAGTATTTGATGAACTCAAAACCCTGAATCATCGAGATAATAAAGTCAAGTATGCCGAGGAAACAATTTTGTAGGCGTGGCGCATAATTATCAAGCAGATTTATCAGGTATGCTTTGAAAAATTGACGGTTTTCATAACCTGCTCAATAATTCCGTACTGTGTGAAAAACGAGCTTTAAAAATAATTTCGCCATTGACACGGTATTTAGGAGAATCTTTGAGAAATTGCCTAGTTGCCTCTAGAATGTATCAACTATGAACAACAATATCCAGAACGAAGGCACTCTAAAACTAATGTGTTTGAAAGATTGAAGAATCGTTTTATTTGGACCGTGTCGTTTAATATTTCATAGCCTACCTGATAGATCTGCTTGATAGTTATGCATGACGTCTATAAAATTGTTTTCTCAGCACACTTTACCTACATTATCTCGTTAATCCAGTGTTTTAACTTGATCAAGTACTATTATGGCCTTATATTTTAGCTATTTGTTAAGCAAAAATAAAATTTGATAGTATTTTCTCAAAATAAATAAATTTTTGTAAACAAATAGGAGGTATATTTAAAATTTGTAGAAAAATCGAAATATCTCAGAAACTAATGAATTCAGCCATAACAAGTGCTATACAAAGATGAAAGAGCATATTAAAGGCAATTCTTTGGTATGATAAAATATTGGGGGTTAGATTTAAAAAAAGAGAGAAAATCAAGATTTTGCATTCTACATCACCCTGTATACCAATCTGCGTCGCGGGCTTTTTTTATAGCCGATCTAGATGATATTTTTTATCCATCCGTGTAAAAAAATGCTTTTTGATTCATCATTTTTTGATATACAGTACGTTCAATTGACAGCGATTTGGATATAAAAATGGCCATAACTTTTGAAATACCCGGTATAATGTAACAGTACCCTATATTGGAGGAACGGAAATCATTATTAGAATTTGAATATGGAATAATATATAGGGTGTCTCATTTAAAAAAATGCATGTTTGCATCACCACGTAGTTATGGATCACCCTGTATGAATGAAAATATTTTCTGAGCAAGCAGCATATCCGTGGCTACAACTTTTATTTACAACTTTTTTCGATATCTTCTACAGTAGTGGAGTTATCGACCGAGCCGGTACTAAAAACTCACCCTGTATAAGATAATAGGTAGATAGATATACCTACTCGTATATTCGGTGTAAAATACAGAACTGACATTTCACAAGTCATATAAATATAAACAAAAGAAATATAAATAAACCAACAAAAACATTACATAAAAGAGAATTTAGGGTCGTATTCATAGTAGTCTCTTGAGTAATACTTGAGGTTTCCTTAAGTAATACTCATGGGGACCTTGAGTGAACCTCAAGTGTGTCCTTCCTTGTCTATTTGTTTCCTAGACAACATCTACGAGACGGCGGGATGTTTCAAAAATATAAGTTTATCTGTTATGTCTATGCCTACAAATTTTGATGTTTTATGTTATCTCTTTTTATTCAGTATCAGTAGTTTAGAAGGTATGATGGTTTGAATATGACCCTTTGTTGTTGACTTGAGAAGGCAAAACAAAATAATTAGTGGGCATGACATTTATTTTGGGGAAAAAAGAAACAATAGTTACCACCATAGTTCGAAATGTCCTCCTTGGTATTGCAGACATGCTGTTGCTCTTACTGACATAAGTTGCGTAGAGCGACTGATCATCGCTTTGTCATACCGTTATTCATTTCCGACATGAATCATTTTATTCAACTTTCTATTTCATTATACCCCACAAGATAAAATCAAGTGAGGTCAAGTCCGGTGAACGCGGTGGCCAAGCAGTTGCTCCACCGCGTCTAATCCACGGCGAATATCGTTCATTTAAAGGGTTTCCCAAAGGCATGAGAGCTGTTTGTACCCAAATCTTCAGACGCAGCTTTCAAACATTGCATTTTGCTACTAAATCTGTTAGTAGTGTCGCAACCACTTACAGCATGTAATGCTGGAAAAATATCACAATCATATGCTTTCGCTCAGGAATTCAGAAGCCACATGACACCCTAGAAAATATGCGAGAACTGTCAAACCATAGCACCGAGACAACCGAATATTTGTTAAATATTTCCAAAATAAACTGCCAAGACGAATACATCTGTATAAGCGCTGATTATTATAATATGAGCAGATTGACCCCTTACTGCGTGAAATAGTGAGAAAACATTCTTGAATCAGCTTCTAAGTGACTTCATTGCAATTCAAGTACCTCACAATTTAAAGATCCTTGAAACCCTAAACATTTAATTGGATCGCCGAATCGTCCACAAGTATAGTTCTCGCAGTCTTCTCTTACTTGTGCATATTTTTGAGCATAGCGAAAAGGAATCGAATGAGTTGCAATTTATTAGGAGCGTTAGCAAAAAAACCTTTACAATTAGCAGGAAATAATGATATTTTTAATGGTCTGGCCTTTACACCGTAATTTTGTCCAAAAATTTTATAGAGATGTCATCACATCCCTCAAATATTAAATCTATTCTATTAACGCTAGGCAAAGTAAAAAATCCAAAAAATTTTTTAAGAATGTCGCGGCAAAATCTCCAAAAGTACTGAATTATTTAACTAAATTTTGTGATCAAGTACATACCATTAATAATATAAACTTTAGAAGTACTTCGATTTAAGTCTTGCTGAGAGCTTGTACCACATTTATGATTTTTTTAAACTTTAAGCAGATACAAAAATTAACAAAAATACTATTATTTTATAGTTATTCAAAAACACGTCTTGAAAAAGGAAGCCTTTACGTCAACGGGGTAGAAACACACTAAAGCGCACGCGCGCTTTGCAAAATGTGTTTTGTTATTACTTAGGGTTTCAGGAGTAAGAATCCGGTCACAGTTGCCGTCACTCGGATGTCATGCCCACTAAGTATTTTGTTTTATTGCCTTCTCATTAATATAAAGGGTCATATTCATACTATCGTACCTTCTAACCTAGTTTTCTTAGGGCTAAGATATACAACTATTTTTTTTAGGAAACATCGTATACTATCGCCTAGAAATAAAAACATTCTAGCTTAACAGCTCAGATTTTTTGAAAAAGCTGGAATTTTAAAAACACGGAAAAGTTACAAAATTATTTTCTTTGAACAATATTTTTGCCCTTCTATGAAATAAAATTTAGAAAATATTTACCACTAGTTTATGGTCTACATGCTTCGCTATCGAATGAGATTTTTTTGTGTTTTTAGGACCCCTACATGACTAACTATGGCTAAATTAGTACAACACTCAAGCTTCAAATAAAAAAAAACAAAATGGCTGCCATTTTATTATGGTGGGAGAAAAACTACTTATTATGAAGGTGATTTGTCGATAAAAAAATACTGTATTTCATTTCCCTAAAGGCTCCGACACCGATGACCGAACACATTGTATAACATATTTTTTATTAATGAAAAATTATTACTTTAATTTTGGTTTTTTATTAAATGAGAATCTATCCTGACTTTTACCATTAGAACAAACTGTAAATTATTACGAAAATATTTATTAAAATTATTTTGCCTGATGTACTCAATAGAATCCTTGTCCGAATAAGAGTAGATGAAAAGAGGGGGTTAACAAAGAAGAAATGGACCAAAAACTTGACCGGCAAGATCCGCTTTCTTAATCTTTGATCAGTTTTGTAATCAAATCCGTTGGCAAAATTTTGCAGTCTGCATACTCACTTACCTCTAGCGCCCGCTCTGTTACCCCGAAATTAATCTACAAAATCGCCTTGATCGCAACGAAATGCCATGTTGACATGTTATGTTAACATTTAGGTACTTGAGTATAAGTTAAGCGAGCCTTACGTGAGGGACGCTCAAGTAGCTGTCGAAACACAAAATCATACTTAAGGGGCACTCAAGTATTAAGGCACCCTCAAGTATCAAGTGTGAATACGGCCCTAAGAGTTCCAAATCACACATAGTATTAGATACAACTTTCGAGATAAAACCAACACTAGCCGCATAAAAAACAATTATGGAGTCCAGATGAAATCAAGGAATTTTTTAGTACTGCAAAATTAGTTCTTCTTAAGGATTCCTTCAAGGTATGCTTGAGGCGCTTTATGTCTAACCTCTTTAAAGAGTCGGTAAGCTTGTTGTAGAGAGTAACAGGAAGAGATTTTTTTTTCATTCTTGGTCCACGCCTAGGCTCCCTCCATAGACTAGCATTTGTGTTTTAATTGTGATACTCAGAGGTACAGATGTAAGTACTTATTACCTAACCGTTCGCTTCTGCAATTTAAAGGCTTGTTCCGCTACACTGCAGTTTCCCCATAATATTATGCCATAGTTTAAATTGATGTTAACAAGTGAAAAATAAAGATAATATAAATATAAAATAAAACTTAGTAAGTCTGGATTGAGGTAATGCTTTAACTGTCTTAAGAGGAATACTTGTGAAGATAAATCCATCTATGCGACAAGGCCAGCCCAAGGATAAGGCTATATAGGCCCCAAGCAATTCTAGTGATCCTGAACTCCTTATGCTATCGCTGGATACAACTAAGGTTGGGTTTTATTTAGGTCAACTTGAGGGGTGTGAAAATTTTTATTTTGATGATATATAGTTGTATTATCAGCAAACATAACGACTAGAAAGAGATAATAGAGTAGGTTATTAACATAAATTACAAATAATAAGGGTCCTAAAATAGAGCCTTGTGCAGTACCGGCTTTCACATAGTTGACAGACGATGCTTCATTATTAACCATTACATAATATTTTCTTCTGTTAAATAAATAGGACCTAATTAGTTGCAGAGGTGGGCCACGATTCCCATAGTATATTAGTTTTTCAATAAGCATCTCATGAGAAACACAACCAAAAGCCTTTGTGAGATCAAATAATCTAAGAATAACATGTTCTTCTCTGTCCAGACCATGTACGATATCCTCAATGAGTCTGATTAATGCGCGAACTATTGAACGCCTTTCTCGAAAGCCAAATTGACAGCTATGCAGAAGCCTGTGTTTTTCAAAGTACCTATTTAGTCTGTCTTTCAATATAATCTCTATTATTTTACCAAAGATGCAAATAATCGAAATGGACCTATAGTTTTTAGGCAGATCTTTCCCGTTTTCAAATATAAGAATAGACTTAGTTTGAGAGCATCGGGAAAAACCTCTTCACTAAAGTGCATATTTATCAGTAAGCTTAAAGGGCTCGGCAACGCATGTAGTGTTTGTTTAACTATCTTGCTGTTAATACCATAAGCGTCTAAGCTATCGCTATTACTCAGTCCATTTACTGCATTTATCGCATCTAATTCTGTTACTAGCTCTAGAAAGTTGGGTTGGATTTAGGAGCATGGTTGCGATATTCAGCAAATTCAACACTTTTAGGTGACAATGATGATATTATCTTGCAAGCTATGTAGGTGTTTAAGGTATCTGGTTGTATAGTTGCGTTCCGGTTTGCCTGTTATGTCTTTTGGTTTCATAATTGCCTACATATAATAATAATAATAATAATAATAACAACACAAACTGTGGTTTCAACATTAGACACGAGAAAGTTAATCAACATAAAATCAGTCATCTCCTCTACATGGATGATATCAAACTATATGCAGCAACTGAAGTACAACTGAGAGAATTGCTCAGAATAACGGAAGTTTGCACGTCAGACGTAAGGATGGAATTCGGAATGAGTAAGTGCAAGGTGCTCCACATCAACAAAGGTCAGTGGAAGAGCCATCAAGAACGGGAAACATTAACTGGCCAAACACTAGACAACATGGACAAGGGCGAAACATACAAGTACCTGGGTTTCAATCAAAGTGTTAAGATAGACCACTCACAAGTCAAAGAACAACTAATACAAGAGTTTAGAGACCGCCTTATTAAGCTACTAAAAACAAAACTAAATTCCAGAAATCTTACAAAAGCCATTAACACATTCGCGATACCGGTCATCACATACTCCTTCGGCATCATCAAGTGGTCGCACACTGACATAGAAAACATCCAAATCCTCATAAGGACAGAGCTCACGAGGCACAGAATGTCACATCCGAACGCATGCAAAGAAAGGCTTACCATAGATAGAAAACAAGGGGGCAGAGGAATTATAGATATACAGTCACTCCGCACAAAACAAATAAAAACACTCAGACATTTCTTTCAGAGCAAACAAACGAATTTGCATAGAGCAATAGTCAAAGCAGACAAGAACTATACACCACTCACCCTCTCCAGTCCAAACCACGCAGCAGACACACACAATCCCATAGAATTACAACAAGAAAAAATAAACACATGGTCGCAGAAAGCACTTCACGGCAAACATAGATACCGAATTACACAAGATCACATAAATGAAAAACAGTCATACACTTGGCTGCAGGATGGCCAGCTCTTTCCAGAAACGGAGGGTTTTATGCTTGCTATTCAGGACCAAGTAATTGCGACGAGGAACTACAAAAAATACATAATTAAAGATCCATCCGTAACCAACGATAATTGCAGAAAATGCCACCAACAGAAGGAAACAATAGATCATATAACAAGTGCATGCAAAACCCTCGCTGGAACCGAGTACACGGCCAGACATAACTCTGCAGCCAAAATCATACACCAAGCCCTAGCCACAACTAACAAACTAATCGAAAACACAGCTCCATATTATAATTATACACCGACCACAGTACTTGACAACAATCAATACAAACTATACTGGGACGTCGAAATACACACAGACAAAACTATCCCAGCCAATAGACCAGATATAGTTTTTCAGTCGAAGGCAGACAAAGTCACCTATTTAATAGATATTGCTATCCCTAATGATACGAATGTTCAAACCGCCTACGCTGGGAAGATATCTAAATACACAGACCTTGCCATAGAAGTAAAACGACTCTGGAAACAAAACAAAGTTGTTATTGTACCCCTAATTATGTCGGTCTCAGGCCTTACACCTAACACATTCACACCACACCTGCACCAACTAGGCCTGGACGAAAAGCTACACAAAATATTCCAAAAGTCTGTAATTCTTAAGACCTGTAATATAGTACGATCCTTCTTAAATTCCGATCAGTAATAGATCAGGTGTTGACTTGGCACGACCCGTCAGCATCTGTTGCTACCGCAGTCATGCGAGAGAAGCTTGAAAAAAACATAATAATAATAATAATATATAGATCATATAACAAGTGCATGCAAAACCCTCGCTGGAACCGAGTACACGGCCAGACATAACTCTGCAGCCAAAATCATACACCAAGCCCTAGCCACAACTAACAAACTAATCGAAAACACAGCTCCATATTATAATTATACACCGACCTCAGTACTTGACAACAATCAATACAAACTATACTGGGACGTCGAAATACACACAGACAAAACTATCCCAGCCAATAGACCAGATATAGTTTTTCAGTCGAAGGCAGACAAAGTTACCTATTTAATAGATATTGCTATCCCTAATGATACGAATGTTCAAACCGCCTACGCTGGGAAGATATCTAAATACACAGACCTTGCCATAGAAGTAAAACGACTCTGGAAACAAAACAAAGTTGTTATTGTACCCCTAATTATGTCGGTCTCAGGCCTTACACCTAACACATTCACACCACACCTGCACCAGCTAGGCCTGGACGAAAAGCTACACAAAATATTCCAAAAGTCTGTAATTCTTAAGACCTGTAATATAGTACGATCCTTCTTAAATTCCGATCAGTAATAGTTCAGGTGTTGACTTGGCACGACCCGTCAGCATCTGCTGCTACCGCAGTCATGCGAGAAAAGCTTGAAAAAAACATAATAATAATAACCGCGAGGGGTTGCCGCGACACCTGGGAGGGCGTGGACTATTGAGTTTGGAGCGTCTGCACAACAGAGTAGTACTGGCCACTGCCTGCTATGTAACGAACAGCACCGATCCCCCGATCCGCTTTGTGCGAGAGCACGAGAATGCGGGAAAAGGAGCCTTTCTTTTTAGCGCAGCGAAACGAGCAGCCGACGAGCTCAGCCTCACACTCGACTTCAAGCGGAGGTGTCAGCAGTCCATTACGGAACTTGCTATCGCAGAATTAAAATCCCACCTTAAAACTGCCGAAGTCGACTTCCTTTTAAGACTTCATAAAGATAAGCCAATGCATGGAATCTTCTACAAACATCTGGAAGAGCATGGCTTGTCTGAGCAGTTGACCTTCTCTTTCCTAAGGTCTAGTGGGTTGAAGTCGGAGACTGAGGGCTTTATAATGGCTTGCCAAGACGGTGTCTTCAACACCTTGGTGTACCGTAAAAGGGTTATGGGTGTAGACTTAAAGAGAGAGGATGAGGTTGTTGGTGAACGTCTATCGGAGGCCTCTGACATTTGGAGCATCAATTGCGAAATTTACGCTGCGGCTCTGAGGCTAGTTAGACAGGGGAGAGTGAGAGACTCTCCTGTTGAGAGAGCACAGAGACGGGTGCGCCAAATGGAAGCGAAAATCCAGTTGGCTCGCCAGGAAGCATCCCGTATCCAGTGTGTGATGGAATATAGAGCGGCTGGGAAGCCATTTACGTGCCGAGTGCGCCAGATAGCCTACGGGTTGAGGCGCGACCATCATACACTCAGTCAAGCGGTACTGGTTGTTGTCAAGCAACACTGTCTTGACAGGATACGGATGCTAATCGCTGCTAAGCGATCGTTGGTGGCGCGGGCGAGAGGTCTGGAGCAGAACAGAATGTTCTACGAAAGACCTTCTCGCCTTTTCCAACAGCCGCCTCCAGCCATAGAGCAGCCGCCAACTGCTGATCGCGTGGAGGCCTTTTGGAGGGACATTTACGAACAGCCCAAACCTCTCTCAGCAGACACTCCGGCCTTGGCGCAGTTCGAGTCCGTTTGTAGGAGGACTCCTAACTTGAATGTACTGCGTCACCCGTTAAACACGGAAGAAATTCTTGATGCCTTACGAGGCGCAAAGAATTTCGCAGCTCCTGGCCCGGATGGCATAAACACCTACTGGTGGAAAAAATTCCCCAGTTGCCACCGGCATTTAGCTAGAGTTTTTAACTCGTGGCTAAATCAGGAGCAGCCAATTCCGGCTTGGTTTGTCGAGGGTCGAACCGTGCTTCTCCCGAAGACCGGAGATTTGTCTGATCCCAAAAACTACAGGCCAATAACATGTCTGAACGCATGTTACAAGCTCTTCACCAGAATCTTGTATATGCGTCTCCTTCAAGCTGTGAATCCTGTATTTCTCGACGTGTATGAGCAGAGAGGGTCAAAGAAAGGAGTAGCTGGCTGCAAGGAGAACTTGTTGATTGACCGATGTGTCACGCAGGACTCCGTGCAGTACAAGCGAAACCTTTCTATGGCCTGGATTGACTATCGCAAGGCATTCGACAGCACGTCTCATGAGCTCATTGTGCGGCTGTTGGAATGCCTTTCGGTGGATAATCAGATAGTGGGATGCATCAAACAACTGATGCCACTCTGGAAGACCCCGTTCACTATAACATCAGGTGAAACTCGGGTTCAGACAGAGTTGGTGCCATTGAAAAGAGGTGCCTTCCAAGGAGACTCCTTGAGTCCCTTGCTCTTTTGCATCTCACTTTTGCCTCTGTCCATAGCGCTGAGAAATACTAAAGGATACAGCTGTGGCACGCCCAATAACTCGGAGGCACAAGGTCACCCATCTGTTTTATATGGATGACCTAAAACTTTATGCCTCCGGCCAACGCGAACTACAACAATCGCTGAGGGTGGTGCAGGAGTACAGTCATGCTATCGGAGTGGAGTTCGGGACAGACAAATGTGCATTGGTTCATCTCAAGAAAGGACGAAGCGGAGATAGTGGAGATGAGGAACAGCTCGTTGATGGGAGCATCTTGCGACAACTGCATGCCGGAGATACTTATACCTACCTTGGAGTGGCGCAGCGTCATGTCCAAGAGGCAGCATTGGTTAAAGAGTGTCTCCGCCGCAAGTATTTGCACCGACTCCGGCAGATCTGGTCATCAGAACTGTCCGGCAAGAACAAAGTCGCTGCCACAAACATGCTTGCGGTCCCATTGTTATTATACACCTTTGGTGCTATACACTGGAAAGTGAACGAGCTGAAGGAAATTGACACGAAGACCCGCAAAAGGATGAATATGGAGAGAAGCTTGCATCCTAAGTCCTCTGTCCCGCGAATATACCTCCCGCGACACCTGGGAGGGCGTGGACTATTGAGTTTGGAGCGTCTGCACAACAGAGTAGTACTGGCCACTGCCTGCTATGTAACGAACAGCACCGATCCCCTGATCCGCTTTGTGCGAGAGCACGAGAATGCGGGAAAAGGAGCCTTTCTTTTTAGCGCAGCGAAACGGGCAGCCGAGGAGCTCAGCCTCACACTCGACTTCAAGCGGAGGTGTCAGCAGTCCATTACGGAACTTGCTCCCGCAGAATTAAAATCCCACCTTAAAACTGCCGAAGTCGACTTCCTTTTAAGACTTCATAAAGATAAGCCAATGCATGGAATCTTCTACAAACATCTGGAAGAGCATGGCTTGTCTGAGCAGTTGACCTTCTCTTTCCTAAGGTCCAGTGGGTTGAAGTCGGAGACTGAGGGCTTTATAATGGCTTGCCAAGACGGTGTCTTCAACACCTTGGTGTACCGTAAAAGGGTTATGGGTCTAGATGTACCCGACACCCTTTGTAGAGCTTGCCGACAGGCGCCAAAGACGCTTATGCATCTCTTGTCGGCGTGTAAGACGTACGCTGGGACGGCTTACGTCCATCGGCACAACGCGGCTCTACGAGTGCTCTACTATCATTTGAGGCACTCATACGGTATCGATGAGACACCGGTGCTGCCATACGCTCCAGGGGATATAGAGTCCGTTGTGGAGAACGAGAGATGCCGGATTTACTGGAACTACTCGTTCCCCACGCTCGAGCTTGTACATGCAAACAAGCCCGACATAGTCCTTCTCGACCACCAACAGAAGACGATGTTCGTTATTGAGTTTTCGCCGCCTGCCGAGGTGAACATCGTCTCTAAGGAGGAGGAAAAGCGGACCAAATATCAGGAGTTGCTCGGACAACTTCGCAGGCTCTGGCCAGACTACACTGTAAGTCTGCTGGTTATGGTCATTGGATCCCTAGGTGGAATGAGGAATATGCTGCTCTCTGCACTGCGCAAAATACCGGTGTGCCGTGCGGCGGCGCACATCTTAGCCGCCAGAATGCAGAAGGCAGTCATCCTTGGGTCCCTTCGTCTACTTAGGGCGCACGATTCGCGGACCCAGTGATTGCTCACCTCACGGTGTGAGGAGTAGTCATTGGGTAATGGAACAGCAGCCCGGTGTGTCGGAGCCCGGGCTGCACTTTTTTGTTTTAAACATATATAATAATAATAAGCGAGGGGTTGCTAGATCCCCTCAGTTGCGCCTCCCCAAGGTGGCGGATAGGGGAACGCCTCCCAGATATGGGTGGTACCGGGGAAATCAAATACCCGGGGCGGACCAAAACTAGCACGGTGGAATAGCGTCTGCATCCAAAGGATCGGCTATTCCTCAGCAATTAGGACACGACGGATCTCCACGTGAGGAGCGGTACTCCGACAGCGTCTGACTCCATGTTAGGGGCGGCTGATAATACACCCGCAGGAAGCCACCCAACATCAGTAGGCTATCCGGTGCGTGGCGACACCGCAGGGTATACCGAAGCCCAAGGATGTAATCCAGCCGGCAACCTTCGCAGGTGCATCCTCGGGAGGCAATTTGGACGGCTGCCTCCTGAAATGTCGTCTGGGGGCCCTAAGGCCAACCACCTGACGGGCCCTATCTTCGGGTTCGACCACCCCGGAAGAAAAGCACCCACACCGAGCCGGTTTCGGAAGCCGGCGTTGGGCAAGGTGGCGGTGCTTCGAATTGCCCTGATGACGACCCCCGCAATGACATGGACCGTTTTAGGTGGACGACGGAGCTCAAGGATGACCTACTGAGCTGCTACGAGAGCAGTAGCCCGCGCCGTAGGGGATACATGTCCCGCATGTATGAGAGGTGGTGTGAAATGCACCCAGAGCATAGCACGCTTACCTCTCAGAATTTGCGAGATTATGTATCGTACCTCCGGAGGCAGGGATATGTTCGTGCTCCAGCTCAGCCTGCCCCTTCGGCGGACGGAAGGCCTGTTAACCAGGCTGAAAGTTCACCGGTAAGGCCCGCTGAGAGGGAAATCGACCAAGTCGTCTCACCTGGGGATTTCAGAGACCGAAGGGCCTTGCATAACAACGGAAGGTCCTTGAAGCTGGCAGATTTGAAGAGAGAGGATGAGGTTGTGGGTGAACGTCTATCGGAGGCCTCTGACATTTGGAGTATCAATTGCGAAATTTACGCTGCGGCTCTGAGGCTAGCTAGACAGGGGAAAGTGAGAGACTCTCCTGTTGAGAGAGCACAGAGACGGGTGCGCCAAATGGAAGCGAAAATCCAGTTGGCTCACCAGGAAGCATCCCGTATCCAGTGTGTGATGGAACATAGAGCGGCTGGGAAGCCTTTTACGCGCCGAGTGCGCCAGATAGCCTACGGGTTGAGGCGCGACCATCATACACTCAGTCAAGCGGTACTGGTTGTTGTCAAGCAACACTGTCTTGACAGGATACGGATGCTAATCGCTGCTAAGCGATCGTTGGTGGCGCGGGTGAGAGGTCTGGAGCAGAACAGAATGTTCTACGAAAGACCTTCTCGCCTTTTCCAACAGCCGCCTCCAGCCATAGAGCAGCCGCCAACTGCTGATCGCGTGGAGGCCTTTTGGAGGGACATTTACGAACAACCCAAACCTCTCTCAGCAGACACTCCGGCCTTGGCGCAGTTTGAGTCCGTTTGTAGGAGGACTCCTAACTTGAATGTACTGCGTCACCCGATAAACACGGAAGAAATTCTTGACGCCTTACGAGGTGCAAAGAATTTCGCAGCTCCTGGCCCGGATGGCATAAACACCTACTGGTGGAAAAAATTCCCTAGTTGCCACCGGCATTTAGCTAGAGTTTTTAACTCGTGGCTAAATCAGGAGCAGCCAATTCCGGCTTGGTTTGTCGAGGGTCGAACCGTGCTTCTCCCGAAGACCGGAGATTTGTCTGATCCCAAAAACTACAGGCCAATAACATGTCTGAACGCATGTTACAAGCCCTTCACCAGAATGTTGTACATGCGTCTCCTTCAAGCTGTGAATCCTGTATTTCTCGACGTGTATGAACAGAGAGGGTCAAAGAAAGGAGTAGCTGGCTGCAAGGAGAACCTGTTGATTGACCGATGTGTCACGCAGGACTCTGTGCAGTACAAGCGAAACCTTTCTATGGCCTGGATTGACTATCGCAAGGCATTCGACAGCACGTCTCATGAGCTCATTGTGCGGCTGTTGGAATGTCTTTCGGTGGATAATCAGATAGTGGGGTGCATCAAACAACTGATGCCACTCTGGAAGACCCAGTTCACCATAACATCAGGTGAAACTCGGGTTCAGACAGAGTTGGTGTCATTGAAAAGAGGTGTCTTCCAAGGAGACTCCTTGAGTCCCTTGCTCTTTTGCATCTCACTTTTGCCTCTGTCCATAGCGCTGAGAAATACTAAAGGATACAGCTGTGGCACGCCCAATAACCGGAGGCACAAGGTCACCCATCTGTTTTATATGGAAGACCTAAAACTTTATGCCTCCGGCCAACGCGAACTACAACAATCGCTGAGGGTGGTGCAGGAGTACAGTCATGCTATCGGAATGGAGTTCGGGACAGACAAATGTGCATTGGTTCACCTCAAGAAAGGACGATGCGGAGATAGTGGAGATGAGGAACAGCTCGTTGATGGGAGCATCTTGCGACAACTGCATGCCGGAGATACTTATACCTACCTTGGAGTGGCGCAGCGTCATGTCCGAGAGGCAACATTGGTTAAAGAGTGTCTCCGCCGCAAGTATTTGCACCGACTCCGGCAGATCTGGTCGTCAGAACTGTCCGGCAAGAACAAAGTCGCTGCCACAAACATGCTTGCGGTCCCATTGTTATTATACACCTTTGGTGCTATACACTGGAAAGTGAACGAGCTGAAGGAAATCGACATGAAGACCCGCAAAAGGATGAATATTGAGAGAAGCCTGCATCCTAAGCCCTCTGTCCCGCGAATATACCTCCCGCGACACCTGGGAGGGCGTGGACTATTGAGTTTGGAGCGTCTGCACAACAGAGTAGTACTGGCCACTGCCTGCTATGTAACGAACAGCACCGATCCCCTGATCCGCTTTGTGCGAGAGCACGAGAATGCGGGAAAAGGAGCCTTTCTTTTTAGCGCAGCGAAACGAGCAGCCGAGGAGCTCAGCCTCACACTCGACTTCAAGCGGAGGTGTCAGCAGTCCATTACGGAACTTGCTCCCGCAGAATTAAAAGCCCACATTAAAACTGCCGAAGTCGACTTCCTCTTAAGACTTCATAAAGATAAGCCAATGCATGGAATCTTCTACAAACATCTAGAAGAGCATGGCTTGTCTGAGCAGTTGACCTTCCCTTTCCTAAGGTCTAGTGGGTTGAAGTCGGAGACTGAGGGCTTTATAATGGCTTGCCAAGACGGTGTCTTCAACACCTTGGTGTACCGTAAAAGGGTTATGGGTGTAGATGTACCCGACACCCATTGTAGAGCTTGCCGACAGGCGCCAGAGACGCTTATGCATCTCTTGTCGGCGTGTAAGACGTACGCTGGGACGGCTTACGTCCATCGGCACAACGCGGCTCTACGAGTGCTCTGCTATCATTTGAGGCACTCATACGGTATCGATGAGACACCGGTGCTGCCATACGCTCCAGGGGATATAGAGTCCGTTGTGGAGAACGAGAGATGCCGGATTTACTGGAACTACTCGTGCCCCACGCTCGAGCTTGTACAGGCAAACAAGCCCGACATAGTCCTTCTCGACCACCAACAGAAGACGATGTTCGTTATTGAGTTTTCGGCGCCTGCCGAAGTGAACATCGTCTCTAAGGAGGAGGAAAAGCGGACCAAATATCAGGAGTTGCTCGGACAACTTCGCAGGCTCTGGCCAGACTACACTGTAAGTCTGCTGGTTATGGTCATTGGATCCCTAGGTGGAATGAGGAATACGCTGCTCTCTGCACTGCGCAAAATACCGGTGTGCGGTGCGGCGGCGCACATCTTAGCCGCCAGAATGCAGAAGGCAGTCATCCTTGGGTCCCTTCGTCTACTTAGGGCGCACGATTCGCGGACCCAGTGATTGCTCACCTCACGGTGTGAGGAGTAGTCATTGGGTAATGGAACAGCAGCTCGGTGTGTCGGAGCCCGAGCTGCACTTTTTTGTTTTTAACATATATAATAATACCCTAGATCCCCTCAGTGGCGCCTCCCCAAGGTGGCGGATAGGGGAACGCCACCCAGATATGGGTGGTACCGGGGAAATGAAAAACCCGGGGCGGACCAAAACTAGCACAGTGGAATAGCGTCTGCATCCAGAGGATCGGCTATTCCACAATTAATAGGACACGACGGATCTCCATGTGAGGAGCGGTACTCCGACAGCGTCTGTTCTTCATGTTAGAAGCGGCTGTTCTCATAAACCCCCAGGAAGCCGCCCAACATCAAGAGGCTATTCGGTGCGTGGCGACACCGAGGGGTATACCAAGCCCAAGGATGTAAGCCAGCCGGCAACCTTCGTAGGTACATCCTCTGGAGGCAATTTGGACGGCTGCCTCCAGAAATGTCGGTTGGGGGCCCTAAGGCTAACCACCTGACGGGCCCTATCTTCGGGTTCGACCACCCCGGAAGAAAAGCACCCACACCGAGCCGGTTTCGGAAGACGGCGTTGGGCAAGGGGGCGGTGCTTCGGATCGCCCTGTTGACGACCCCCGCTATGACATGGACCGTTTTAGGTGGACGACGGAGCTCAGGGATGACTTACTGAGCTGCTACGAGAGCAGTAGCCCGCGCCGTAGGGGATACATGTCCCGCATGTATGAGAGGTGGTGTGAAATGCACCCAGAGCATAGCACGCTTACCTCTCAGAATTTGCGAGATTATGTATCGTACCTCCGGAGGCAGGGATATGTTCGTGCTCCAGCTCAGCCTGCCCCTTCGGCGGACGGAAGGCCTGTTAACCAGGCTGAAAGTTCACCGGTAAGGCCCGCTGAGAGGGAAATCGACCAAGTCGTCTCACCTGGGGATTTCAGAGACCGAAGGGCCTTGCATAACAACGGAAGGTCCTTGAAGCTGGCAGATTTGAAGAGAGAGGATGAGGTTGTGGGTGAATGTCTATCGGACGCCTCTGACATTTGGAGCATGCAATTGCGAGATTTACGCTGCGGCTCTGAGGCTAGCTAGACAGGGGAGAGTGAGAGACTCTCCTGTTGAGAGAGCACAGAGACGGGTGCGCCAAATGGAAGCGAAAATCCAGTTGGCTCGCCAGGAAGCATCCCGTATCCAGTGTGTGATGGAATATAGAGCGGCTGGGAAGCCTTTTACGCGCCGAGTGCGCCAGATAGCCTACGGGTTGAGGCGCGACCATCATACACTCAGTCAAGCGGTACCGGTTGTTGTCAAGCAACACTGTCTTGACAGGATACGGATGCTAATCGCTGCTAAGCGATCGTTGGTGGCGCAGGCGAGAGGTCTGGAGCAGAACAGAATGTTCTACGAAAGACCTTCTCGCCTTTTCCAACAGCCGCCTCCAGCCATAGAGCAGCCGCCAACTGCTGATTGCGTGGAGGCCTTTTGGAGGGACATTTACGAACAACCCAAACCTCTCTCAGCAGACACTCCGGCCTTGGCGCAGTTCGAGTCCGTTTGTAGGAGGACTCCTAACTTGAATGTACTGCGTCACCCGATAAACACGGAAGAAATTCTTGACGCCTTACGAGGCGCAAAGAATTTCGCAGCTCCTAGCCCGGATGGCATAAACACCTACTGGTGGAAAAAATTCCCCAGTTGCCACCGGCATTTAGCTAGAGTTTTTAACTCGTGGCTAAATCAGGAGCAGCCAATTCCGGCTTGGTTTGTCGAGGGTCGAACCGTGCTTCTCCCGAAGACCGGAGATTTGTCTGATCCCAAAAACTACAGGCCAATAACATGTCTGAACGCGTGTTACAAGCTCTTCACCAGAATCTTGTACATGAGTATCCTTCAAGCTGTGAATCCTGTATTTCTCGACGTGTATGAACAGAGAGGGTCAAAGAAAGGAGTAGCTGGCTGCAAGGAGAACCTGTTGATTGACCGATGTGTCACGCAGGACTCTGTGCAGTACAAGCGAAACCTTTCTATGGCCTGGATTGACTATAGCAAGGCATTCGACAGCACGTCTCATGACCTCATTGTGCGGCTGTTGGAATGTCTTTCGGTGGATAATCAGATAGTGGGATGCATCAAACAACTGATGCCACTCTGGAAGACCGGGTTCACTATAACATCAGGTGAAACTCGGGTTCAGACAGAGTTGGTGTCATTGAAAAGAGGTGTCTTCCAAGGAGACTTCTTGAGTCCCTTGCTCTTTTGCATCTCACTTTTGCCTCTGTCCATAGCGCTGAGAAATACTAAAGGATACAGCTGTGGCACGCCCAATAACCGGAGGCACAAGGTCACCCATCTGTTTTATATGGATGACCTAAAACTTTATGCCTCCGGCCAACGCGAACTACAACAATCGCTGAGGGTGGTGCAGGAGTACAGGCATGCTATCGGAATGGAGTTCGGGACAGACAAATGTGCATTGGTTCATCTCAAGAAAGGACGAAGCGGAGATAGTGGAGATGAGGAACAGCTCGTTGATGGGAGCATCTTGCGACAACTGCATGCCGGAGATACTTATACCTACCTTGGAGCGGCGCAGCGTCATGTCCAAGAGGCAGCATTGGTTGAATAGTGTCTCCGCCGCGAGTATCTGCACCGACTCCGGCAGATCTGGTCGTCAGAACTGTCCGGCAAGAACAAAGTCGCTGCCACAAACATGCTTGCGGTCCCATTGTTATTATACACCTTTGGTGCTATACACTGGAAAGTGACCGAGCTGAAGGAAATCGACACGAAGACCCGCAAAAGGATGAATATGGAGAGAAGCCTGCATCCCAAGTCCTCTGTCCCGCGAATATACCTCCCGCGACACCTGGGAGGGCCTGGACTATTGAGTTTGGAGCGTCTGCACAACAGAGTAGTACTGGCCACTGCCTGCTATGTAACGAACAGCACCGATCCCCTGATCCGCTTTGTGCGAGAGCACGAGAATGCGGGAAAAGGAGCCTTTCTTTTTAGCACAGCGAAACGAGCAGCCGAGGAGCTCAGCCTCACACTCGACTTCAAGCGGAGGTGTCAGCAGTCCATTACGGAACTTGCTCCCGCAGAATTAAAATCCCACCTTAAAACTGCCGAAGTCGACTTCCTTTTAAGACTTCATAAAGATAAGCCAATGCATGGAATCTTCTACAAACATCTGGAAGAGCATGGCTTGTCTGAGCAGTTGACCTTCTCTTTCCTAAGGTCTAGTGGGTTGAAGTCGGAGACTGAGGGCTTTATAATGGCTTGCCAAGACGGTGTCTTCAACACCTTGGTGTACCGTAAAAGGGTTATGGGTGTAGATGTACCCGACACCCTTTGTAGAGCTTGCCGACAGGCGCCAGAGACGCTTATGCATCTCTTGTCGGCGTGTAAGACATACGCTGGGACGGCTTACGTCCATCGGCACAACGCGGCTCTACGAGTGCTCTACTATCATTTGAGGCACTCATACGGTATCGATGAGACACCGGTGCTGCCATACGCTCCAGGGGATATAGAGTCCGTTGTGGAGAACGAGAGGTGCCGGATTTACTGGAACTACTCGTTCCCCACGCTCGAGCTTGTACAGGCAAACAAGCCCGACATAGTCCTTCTCGACCACCAACAAAAGACGATGCTCGTTATTGAGTTTTCGGCGCCTGCCGAGGTGAACATCGTCTCTAAGGAGCAGGAAAAGCGGACCAAATATCAGGAGTTGCTCGGACAACTTCGCAGGCTCTGGCCAGACTACACTGTAAGTCTGCTGGTTATGGTCATTGGATCCCTAGGTGGAATGAGGAATACGCTGCTCTCTGCGCTGCGCAAAATACCGGTGTGCCGTGCGGCGGTGCACATCTCAGCCGCCAGAGTGCAGAAGGCAGTCATCCTTGGGTCCCTTCGTCTACTTAGGGCGCACGATTCGCGGACCCAGTGATTGCTCACCTCACGGTGTGAGGAGTAGTCATTGGGTAATGGAACAGCAGCCCGGTGTGTCGGAGCCCGGGCTGCACTTTTTTGTTTTAAATATAATAATAATATCATTTATACCTTTAGACTTTTATAAAAGTATAGGAAACGTCACAGAGAGATATTAAATATCAGACACACAACAGTTAAAATACATAGGTATATATGCAAAGAAAAAAAAAATAAAAATACATTTACGACAGAAACACTTCGATGCTATAATAGCATTGTCGTAATAGAAATATTTTGAATTAATTTTTAAAAGAGGTTAGATTTTTACTAAGCTTGATGTCATCATCCAACTTGTTAAATATTTTAATACCTAAAAACATTGGCGATTCTCGACCGATTCTATATTTATAGTAAGGTACTATGAAGTTATTTTCATTACGGGTAAAGTGGTTATGGTAGTCCTTATGTTGTTTCAAATGTTTATGGTTTTTATAGATATATACGGCTAGCTCGAATAATGCAATTGATGGTAGACTTAGCAAGTTGTACTTTTTAAATAACTCCCTATATGGGTGGCTCTGTGAAACACCTGCCATGGTTCGAACAATTCTCTTTTGGCACAAAAATACAGTTTTAGCCAGCTGTACCCCAAAAACATATACCGTACCTCAACCTACTGGATATGAAGGCATGATATACATGTAAAAGCTGACTCGGAGCAATTGTATTCCGCAAATTCCTGATAAGGAAGCAAACGGAATTGAGCTTTTGAGCTGAGTGCTTCGCAATGCATTTTCCAGTTCAGATGTTCATCAATCGTTACACCCAAGAATTTTATATATGTAGTTTTCTGTACAGGCGTGTCATTAACGTTAATGTTAATACCTGGAACTGAACTGTTGTAATTATGAAATGTTATAAAATTGGATTTAGTAGGGTTAATATACAGTAAGTTTTTGTCAAACCACTCGCTCAGCTGTTCTAATCCTTTATTAGCTTTAATTTCGGTTAAGACTGTGTTTTTATCTGATATTGAGGCTGTAGCGTCGTCGGCAAAAAGGTATAAATCAAGGACGTTGAAACAATAGGGGGACGTAGCATGTCACAGTCTATCCTGTATTAATGGTGAAGCCAAAATATTTACGTCTGCGCTTTCTTTTGTTTTCTGTGAAATTGTTGAAGTTGTCAAAATGCAGTGCAGTGTGCAGTGCATTTTTCTGGGGTGTCACAACAAAAAATAATAAATCACCATAAGTGGAATTGTATCTGTATACCGGGTGTCACAGAATTTCCTTGACACGTGATATTTTCGCTTAATCCATGAAATCGTAAACATAAATTAATTAAAACACATGTGTGGAAAATATTTTTTTTATTTTCATGAATCAACTAATAAAAAAAATGTGACAACAAAACTAAGTGCAAAAACGTGAAAAAGTTGTATGGCTACATCGGGCCGTGCCAACCCCGTGTGCAGGGTGTGCCCCGCACACAGGCGCCAAAATTAACGATAAATTGCAGTAGGGGCATAAAAAGCAAGGCACTACGATAATTAAATTCAAGTACAGAATTTATTTTTCCAGGCAAAATTGTGGATTGAAATTTGAAAAAACAAGCTAGGGTGGATTCCAGGGGTTTAAGTAAGAAAAAAATGGTTCATAAGCAAGGAATGATAGGTCATTCACTACCCTTGAAACACCCACTTACTTTTCTTTTTTATCCGTTTTTGTTACAAAAATATCAGGCGTCAAACAAATCATTTCGTTTGTCTTATACTTATGATTTTACGGAAAAAATAAGTTTGCATATAAAATTAAAGGTACCACAATATTTTAAATAAAATGGGGATATCATTTATGTAGGAAAACCTATGGAGTGCTATTTGAAAAAAAAATTTGGGGGTGAGTTTTAGGGGTTGATGTACAAAAAAAAAATGTTTTGAATGCAAGGTATGATAGACCCTATAGTACCTTCAAAAGTACCACTCAGTACAGTTTTGTGCTTATACCTTCGAATATTTACTTATGACATCAGGAGTATACTGTTTTGGTATTTTTTGAAGTTATAAAGACATAGAAATCCAATTTATCATTGTAATTCGAAAAAGAATAATTTAATAAGTCATACAACCATTAGTAGCATCTGAAATATGTTAGCTAGGTACGCTTGAGTCGTATTTCCATTTAAAATAATAAAAAAATATATAGTACTAAATCACGTTTACAGATAAAAGTTTTTTAAAGCCATACTCTGTAATGCTCAAAAGTAAAGACTATCATGAAGTAATAGTAATTTTTATTGTAACAAACTGTATTGATAGAAATACATAAGTACCTAAGCATTGCATGTGCTCCGTTTGCAGTGGTTTAACCATTACTTTTGGCAAAGAAAATGACTACAACTTATTTCAAAGAAAAATATTAGTGGCTCGAAAATCGGTAGGTAAATTAGAAGTTACTACCCCATGTACTACTTTATTAAATCACGTCAATTTAAGTATGTACATTATTAAAGTAGCAGACAGGCAGTGAACAATTACGTGTTTTTCCTATAAACTTTAAAATTTTCATTAAAATCAGACTTCCCAATTATCGATATATCGACAGCCTTCACATAAAAAAATAGTAACTGTGGCAACAATTATTTTATTCATATTTGTACACAAATTAATATTCGTTTACACACATGTCATGTAACCAATAGTAATAAAAAATGTTTCTCTTATTTAAAAACAACTATTTAAGTATTTTTAATGTACATGTATATTTTAAATTTCATTTTAATTTTCGCAACATATAACGTACGTTTTTTAATTTAAATTACATAATTAGCTTGTGCCCCATTCTTTGTCATCCTACCATTATTTATTCAACAAAGCATATATTCTTCTAGTAGTCACAGTCACAGTAGGATTTATGTTGGGAAGCGTATAGCTTACATAGCTCTTACACTCGACTGCTTGGATCACTAGAAACAAAACAAAAAAGAAATATAAAAATTCAACATCAAATACATCATACGTCGATGTACTGCAAAAAGTGATAGGCCAAAAATCGACGATTTGACGTTTTTGGTACTAAAGGACGATAAATGATTTTGTCCAAGTCAATACTCGAATTTTTTGCCAGTTTGGTTAACAGCTCGTTTTGACTAAGTCTAATATGTCCAATAAAGTAGCAGGTAAAATGATCAACTTCACTACATTGTGAGACATATCATGTAAAAGTGACCATCTTGACTATCACAGCTGGAATAAATCCCTCCCTGTAGATAAGAACAAGAAAAGCAATGCCCTGGAACCAAACTAGATCTGATTCAGTATTCTAGATTTATATGTGATTGATTATGTTTATGTTTCTTATTTCAAGAAAATTGAAGTTTATGTTGACCAAGTCAGTATTAATATATTTTCCAACATCAAGTGTGACCAAGTCAGAAATATAGTCTAATTTCTTCATGCTCTCTTTATAACTCGCAGTGAACATTTTTATGAGTTCTATGTTTTCTAAAAAACACGTTGAGTGATTTGTTACCTAAATTATGATTACTTTCAACAGCCATTTACGAGGAACTAGTTTTCTGACTTGGTCACCTTTTTGCAGTATACCAACATTATCAACGATTGTTATAAACAATGGTACAGTATTATGGGAATAATTAGAAATATCAGTATAAATCATCGAATCTATTAAGTGTTGTTGAACGGCGAAAAATTGCAAATGTGCCGGATATGATGATTTACTAAATAAAACTGCTTCTACTGGTAGTACTGGTACTACTTAGTTCACATAGCTTTTACACTCAACCCCTTGGATTCCTAGAAGCACAGCAAAAAATTAAACATCAAATACGGGACATAAATAATAGCACACTATAGTAATAATACAGGTAGGTCATCAGAATTTGGAATAAAATTTTAGATTATTAATATTTTTAAAAAACACGAATTTGATATATTCTGGGATTTATCCCATAATGAATGAACGTATAATTTCATAAACTTTATATTTGTTAAAGAAGTTTTTTGACAGCTGCCACAGCAAGGCAGAAAACTGACTCAGTGGATGTAGAACTTTTATATTTCTTATCTAACTTATCTAACTCAATGAATATATAGCCAATAAGTGGTTGTAAAGTCAAATTGTATCTGTATATGACTATTATATTGAGCGGCTCTGTAAGGATTTTTGAAAAATTTCAAGTTCAGCATGGATGCCTTCAGTTGTGAAAGTCTTTCGACATTAATTTTTTTGTATGATCCTATGTTTTTACAAAAAAATACCCCAGCCCAATATTACATGTTCTGAAAGACTCTTTATGCTCAGTAGTATTTATTATCATATAATAAGCATGGACTTCAGAGATAATGAACCTCGTTATTTTTTTATCACATTATTACGCCAAAAATCAGAATGATTAAAAGCACACAAAAAGACAACAGAAAATGGACTTTCCTGTTGTATACAATGTAACACCAAAAAACCCTCAAAAAGCCATATTGTGCTGACAACTTATATGTTTAATACAACTATAATTAAAAAAAAATACCTCTTATAGGAGCTGGTTCACCACAGATCGCTTTTTGAGAAGCACCAGTAGCAAATAAGAAAGCTTCCTTCAAGGGCTAGTGGCACCTAAAAATTTAATTAAATCATAATAAAATTATAATATTAACTACATAATTATAACTTGATAAAACAATTATAGATAAAACATTCTATTTGTGATAGTAACCATTTTGACCATGTAGACGAGACAGAAGACCTTAAAAGTAAAAATATTTCCAAAAATAAAGATACCAGTGGTGAACAACAAAATACTGTTTAGCAATATGTTCAAAAAACAATTATAGATAAAATATTCTATTTGTGATAGTATCCATTTGACCATGGAGACAGAAGAATTTGAAAGTAAAAATATTTCCAGAAATGAAGAAACCAGCTAGTGATGAACAACAAAACAATATGTTCAAAAAATACTACACAGTAAAGTAATTTAGTGATAAAAATTAGAACATTATCATAAATAAACAGTGTAAGGCGCTATTAATTGTATGTAACTGCCTTTGTACATTTTTTCACATTGTTTTCAAAATATAATAAAATTGCATACTTTATGCTCCGAAAAAATGTATCTCTGCAAGCTGTTTACTGAGCAAATCTATGAATGACATGCGAGTATATATATCTCTAATAAAAAATATATTGTATGTATATTAAATATATAAATAACAGCCTATATAATTTATTCTTGGTATGATGCTAAATTCATCCTAATTTTAAAAATCAGAGCAAATACAGACACACAGCAAAGAATCCTTGAAAAAGCAGTATATTTCATATATTTTTACTAAATAAAAAAGGTACCTCTTTGCAGCTGGTTCATTACCACTACCTTCTTGAGAAGCACCAGTATTACATTTGTGGGCTACCTTCAAAGGATGGTCTCTATATAAGAATTGGAATTCTGATTATCATTATGACTATATAATTATAACATTATAAAACAATAGATAAAACAGTCTGTTTGTGATATTGCCCATTTAGACAGTGGTCAGAATAATTTACGAGCAACAAAGTTTCAAAAAATTGAGATAGGTACAAGTGATGAAACACAAAATACAAATGATTAAAAAACTATACACATTAAAATAATTTTGTGATGAAAATTTAGAACAAAATAAGTGATATTACTGTTAAACAGTAAAAAATTATTAATTGTATGTAATTATTTTTGTACATTTTTTTATTTATTTATTTTATTATATTCAAAATATAAATTGCTCACTTTATGCTCTGAAAAAAATTATCTGAAAGCTGTTTCCTGAGCAAAAACTGTTGAGGATTGAGAACATTGAGGTATTTATATGTAACACAAAATATATTGCATATATATTTCCCTTGAAAATAAAACAGCCTATAATTTATACTTAGTATATGATGCTAAAAACTAAAGATCACCTTAAAATAACTAGTAACAGTTAAGGTCTTTCAACAGTTTATCAATCTAGGGTTACTATTACTTTTTACTAAACACTTGTACCTATTTTATCTTTTGCTCTAAAATAATTACACCTCATTATTCAATTCACCAACTAGATTTTTTACTCACTATTCCTTCAAACCTCAAAGAAAAATTACATTAAAAGTTTTACAACTTGTCTCAGCAAAAGTATACCCTTGACACTAAAAAAAGTTTCACATGCACCTAGATGGCATATGGTAGCATTTCATAACTCCAATTAATTTTCCTGCATTAGAACCATAAAGTCTACAGTTCAGCAGCCTATCCACTTTGACACCATTATTTAGAATAATGAGACTAAAGACTGTGCTCACAGATATAATGGATTTTCTTGGATTATTTCCAACATAACAAAGATGTAAGAAAAACATGCTTCTTAGAATGTACCTAAGTTGATTAAATTATATTTTTTGTTACTATATCATATTCTAAATCCTACCTAATGTTAAAGTCTAATTATTTATATATAGCTACTTACACTTTAAGCTGTTTTCTATCTTCTTCCTTGGTATACAAAGTAGGCACCACATTCTTTTTCAAACGCTTCTTTCCGGATAGTGTGGTTTCAAAGTCATCATTAGTAAAATGTTCTGAGCAGACTTCTTTTAATTGTGGTAGGTCTGTTTCAGTCACTCCCATTACATCAAACCACTTCCTCCTCAGAATAATATCTTTGGTAATACTGAAAAATATGATTAATTATAGAAAAGCGCAAAAAAATGATACTTTAATTTATTTTATTTTGTTAAATATGAAAGTAACACTCAAGCTAGGTTTGTTTATATGTAAGTATATATACAGCTGTGTAATATGACATAAATATATATAAAGCAGTACCAGTCCAATAAATTCAAACATGCATAGATTAAAAATATTCTATACCTATGACAACAGTAGCAAACTGGATGAGGTGTTTAAGAATATGAAAGTAACACTCATCAGGCTAGGTGTGTTTATATGTAGGTACAGTTGTGCATAATATGTGATATCGATATCACTTTCAAATTATCTAGGTAAAATAATATGACATTATAAATATATAATGCAGTACCAGCCCAATAAATGTAAACATACCTTAAAGTATTCCTACATGACAATAGGAGCAAACTGGAGGTGTTTAAAATAATTTCTAAAAATATGAAGCCCAACTTTACTGTTTATAGACACCTTATTTGAAAGATCCCATATATACTGTATACTGTTATTTTCAAATGTACCCCGGCAGATAGCACATAGGAATGAAATTAGATGAGGTTTGACAATACCATCAATTTTACTGCAGAGGAATGCACGAATACACTTACCTGTAAAAGGTCAAGTTAGGGTGCCGATAATCCCATTTTTTGCATATGTAGCAGGGTCTACCCATGAGTATTTTCCGATCGTCAGCCTGTTTTTGGGGCCTATCAGGTAATTAAGCACTGAAACACACTCAGCACTACTCGAACACAAAACAGATACCTACGAATGTACGGTCTGTGTTACGATTATCTAGAATTTGAAATGTTGGAATTCACAACAGAACAATTTATACTGGAACACAAAATAGATTCGAATAAGGTTTAACGGTTCTCAGGAATTTCAAATATAATTGAAATTCACACCCGTTGACGTTCCCTGATGCGGCGCTCCGCAGGTACAGGGTTGCCGGTGGAATAGCAAGAATTTCTCGCACCTTTGTCGAGTGGGTGGATCAACATAACCTCTTCGTTTAATGACGCGATGTTTGGGGTGAATTTGACCGTAAATCTCCTTAGAAATTTGCCCAGTTTGGCAACCGTAGAAATCCCATGGCAACTAGCAGTGAGAGCCAAGCGGCGTTGCCGGGTTGACCTATGAAAATTTCTTCATACTATCAAATATTGCAAAAGAGCGAAATTAGACTCTGATCCTAACGTTTTGCATATATAAAAATCATTACATCAATTCACTGTTCATAAATGTATTATATTGTTATATTAAATATGATATTTTGTGTTCATAAGCTTGCTTGTTTCGCTGATGTTTTGTGTTCATGAGCTTGCTTGTTTTCTTAGTTTTACTTAGAAAAATGCCTAGTTTGGCAACTTTGCAATGCGCTTAGAATGTGACTATGCGGCTTCAACGCGAAAAGTAAATAGCTGCGTCCCCCTATTGTTTTAACGTCCTTGGTATAAATTGAAATCTAGATTTGCCAACTAGCTTTAGATTAGTTGTTAGAATTCATTATAAACTTTGAATAGTAGTACAGAGCAAAACGTGTACTCTCACAAGATTGCGTCTAGCTTTATGCTATATTTTTATGCGTCCAGGCTCTTTGCGCGCTGATGTCACACATAAAAGTGTACATTTTCAAAATGTCCAACGCTGCTGTATCGACTTTTCTGAGTAGTTTCCATAGATACGCATCGTGGCGTAAAAGAGAAATGTTCGCAGTACCCAGGCACTAGCAGCTTTCAGATGTGGAGACTATAAACGCTGGGAAGATATATGATAATAAACTGTAACATAAGCTCTTTGTACACACTATAAAAATATAGAGGTATATACATATAATATGTATATATGTAATGTATATGTATGTAATGTACGCCTCCTAAATAGCGAAATGCTTGAGTAGAGGCAGAGTAGTGGACAGGGTAATCTAGGAACGTTCTGCGGACACAAAATCGAGTTTAGAGAATTTAGTTTCTAACTTGGCGCTTGTGCAAGATCCCAATGAAAAAAAATAGGAACAGATGAGTAGCACGATGAAACACACATTAGCTACAGATCTTGTTGATATGTATGTACACGTCGGCATCGTTCCATAACAAAATAACGTGGGAAGGCATAGTACAACGTTCACCCTTTTTTATGAAAGAATTCCTATTCATATTTACTGAAGAACTAAATTGACAAAATTAGGTGACCATGATCATTTACGACGAAGTTCCTAAGATGGCTCTAACCACTATTTTAGGGCAAAGTCAATTATCCCTTATCTACTTTGTTAAAATAGTGCTTATTTTATTAAAATTCTTTAGGGATTTACGAATCACTGATTAGTTTTGAGAAAGTGACGTAACTTGAGCGCGACTTCTTCATGGACATTGATAACTACTTTGGTATGACTGCTGTCAAATTTTGTTTAACAAAACTGTTTGTAGTTCACAACTCAAAATTATTCTGGATTCTAAGGGCCAGCTCCACCATTTAAATAATATGGGCCTATCTGACAGATAGGCTATCAGACACTTATCAGGGACCGGTGAAACCGGCCTTAAAAATAGTTACGTATCAGAAGGCGAATAAATATAGAAATAAATTATTACTCGTAAATACAACCATTTTTACAAATTAAAACTCAAGCCACAGACAAAAGTTGTTGGATTATAACATACTGATGAAGAAAAATTGATTACTGTATTAACTGCACTTATGAAACAAAAAAATAGTGGTCAAGAAGCACAAAAGGGGAAATTTGGAAATGTTTATTCATTAACTATTATTTTCTTCTCTTCGTTGTTAATTATATGCCTGATTTAAAGACTGACAACCATGGCGAAATAGCAGGTTGAAATAATTCGAATTAGATATAATCCTACCAACCAGCGAAGCCATAAAGACTCACGGATACCTTCATACAGAGGAAAAAAAGTAAAACAGGTATTTTAATACAACAGCCTGAATTCCTAAAGAAATAGGAAATGCTTCCTAATGGTTGCCAGAAAGAAAAAAAATAGAGATTAGAGGGGGTGATAAATTCATATATTAATAAAACACGTAATCATATAGTCTTTGCAAATCGTATTTTAAGCAACTTGACCTCAACTCGGCCTTCAACGGTTTTTTATAGAAAATACCAGCACTATTTAGTGTGGGATCTCAAGGGCAAGAGACGTCAGTCTGGTACTACGAAAGACAGCTCTGCCATCACCATGACATTAAAAGAATGAGTACATATAGCTCAATATCGCTTAGCGTATCGAGAACTGTCCATGGGACCAAGGCCGAACAACAGAGTGGAAATTAAGACTAATATCATTTCACATTATTTTCACGTAAGGACTATCTATGGGGTACCTGCATAGAAGTTTTTCAAAACACATGTTTCTTATGAATTAGTTTTTTTATTCTTCTGTGTACAGTTTAGAAGAGTATAACGTAAAAATTGCTCTTGTGAGTATTGAAGTACTGACTTGGCTGTCATATTCAGTTAATACATCACCTTTAATATTTTTGAATTGACTACCTACTAGAGCGTATTTTTTATTTAGCAGCATCGATTGAACAATTCAGGAGCTTATTTCTAATGGCCTGTCTATATGATATTTTCTTGAATTTCTCTGATTGAAGCAATTCCAGGCGTTCATTATGTCAACATAATAATGGTATAATTTCCGAATACGCCTACAGATAGTCATCTTATAATAATATGTACATACAATAATATTACATGAACTACTTGTGATATTTAGTACTTTACTTTCATCAAAAGATCCTGGTAATGTATCCCAGGACAGTTACCAATAGGTATGCCACAAAGTTCTGAAGTAAGTTGATAGAGGCTAAACGAATTCCTGGAAAAGTGATGCTAAGATCAAGTGATAGGAATTATAACTACCGGCATGAATATAAGCCAGAGATTCGTGAGTGATTGTGCTGAGGATATATATAGGCTTTGATATGAACAAGATTCAATTTTGCGTTTTAGAATAAGCAGATGCCATTGGTTAGGCAATACGCAACAAGCTGTAGCCAAGGTGCAGTTAGCTAAGTAAAACATTCTTAATAATCTCGATTAGTAGAAAAATAACATATACCTACCAGTTCTTCAGTACTGATGCTTACCTGCAACAAAATAATAATTTAGTTAGCTAAAAAATAACAATTAATAAATAATCGTAAGGGCTGGCGACTCCCAAGCTAACATTTAAAAAAGGTAGAGCACCCAGCTCTACTCTCGGCATTATTGCTACTCTTAATAGCAGTAATCCTTGTGTAAAAGATACATTACGTATGCATCAACAGTGCAATAAGTGTGTTACAACAAAACCAAACTTTTGACGTTCGTAGATAAATAAAATATACAATAACTCGAACTACGTTCATATTCATTCTGATAGATCATTTTCCTTTTGCTTTGTATCCGAGCATGCACTTTTTTTGCATATCCAAAATAATACTTTCTACTGCCTTCTTAAAATATAACCCCAGTTATGGCCTGTATATTTTAAATTTTTTTAAATGTATCCTAGTTTAACCTGAAAGAAAAATAGACATGGACAATAGTTTGATACAGAATCTTTCTTTCAAAATATCAAAATGTGGCCAAAATTCTAAGAAGCAGGTGGATAGACAAACAAAGAATGGTTTTAGGTGAAATTATATTTTGTCATATGAAAAACTAGAAGCATCAGAAAAGCATTATAACATTAGATTAAAATATTGACCAACTACAACACAAATCACCTAGTATACATATATGGATATGTTTGGATAAACAATAAGCATTGGTCCAGATATAGAGCATAAATATATTTTGGACAAATTGCCAGATCATCTATCATAAAAATGTGAAAAAATGGAGTCGGATATATGTGGATCCTGTATCAATCTCAAAAATATGAATTGTAGCTTATTTGTTTTCATACAATGTTATACGGCATTAAACGGATATTCTCCAGGACAAAAAGAGCATAAGACTCCCTGACACGCAATTTATAAGCAATGACTCGATAATGTAATCACGATGCTAGTGTCAACAAACGACTGGAATTTATTTAAAAGAAAATAAGATAGTTCATGTATAAAGATTGTAAAGCCCTATAGTAGGATAAGAAGTAAACTGAATTTATTAATTTAATTCCAAAAGTAACAAGGTTTACGCAGTTTTTGAACCATGAGGCGTAGCTTAGCTACCGTTGTAGCAGCTTGGCCCACATAGATCGAAGTAGGGCGAATGGAGCCAGCCTCTCAGACTACTGGCGCTGCGAGACAGAATTCGAACCACTCGAGCTGTTGCTGATGCTTGGTGTGCAGCTATAGGGAGGTCCCTTCGAATCCGCACGGTGTACCACAGATTGCGTGGACTGAGCTCAAAATCATATAATCCGCAACTAGTGCTTCCACTCACTGCAAATTATCGTCGCCAACGGTTGGATCGGAGCCAAGAAACACCGACAATGGTATATTTAGTTGCATCGGACGGCCTTTTCCGATGGATCCAGGTTTTGTCTGGCGATACACGATGCACGCAAACGCCTTAGGTGACGACGAGCTGAACGACGTGACCTCCAGTTTGCTGTTGAGCATCATGTACACCGTCCCATTGGTTTCCCTTATATTGCAAGGATGTCAATGAGTGTCCTACAGTACGATTACCCAATTTCTCACCAACTGAAAAAGTATAAGACTGGATAGGTTACGCTACAGTCGTGATTTACCCAATCCTCCGACCACGCTGGCCGAACTGTGCAACATGCTGTGATGCTGTAGACAAGAGACATTCGTCAACATGGACGGCCCACCCATTATTGACCTGTTGTGTGTTTTTATAAACTAATTTTGGATTATGGGTTCGTTTGTTATTGTGTTTAGTCCTGCCGCATTTCATGGACCCCAGCCCCATCTTTTTGTGATCGGATTTCGTTTGTGAGTAGTATATTTTTATAAGTTACTATAATTTCTACTCAAGAGATTTCCTCCAGATTTACATAATATTACATAGTTACGATAACTTAAGAGTATTGAGCATTGGGTATTATCCGCTCGATGAATTTTGCAAAAATGTATCGTCGGCATTGAGCTGGCATTAAAACAAAGGCAGATGGAAATAACTCAACGATATTATCTAAAATGAATTCGTTATATATTCGCTTTGGTGGTGTCTGATATCCAGCAACAGACGGCTGCATTTAACGTGGTTCGTCACTTCGTCTAGAAAGCTAAATCCGCGAGATGGCAGCTCTGTGCACAGCTCAGTGTTATGAGGAAGCTCCTCCTTTTTCTACCGCCAAAACTAGTATGGCCGTCCCAGCAACGTTGCCAAGGGTTTGTAGCGTCACCTACGCTAACGTTTGTAGTCCACTGATAAAAGAAATGCCGACTTTTTTATGGCCCATAAATTATATGCGTCATTCGCTAGGCTCTGTCGGCTGCCGAAAAAACGTCGCAGGAACAGGTGTTGGCCGACATACATATACTATCTTCCATTTGGCTAGGTATAACTTATAAGGAGGGTTTGGGTATGGTCTGTTTTGGATAAACGATTTCTTGTATAGTTTTATACTATTGATAAATGCAAAATTATACGAGTTATTCCATTTATAGGGTATGCGTTCAGTGTACTGTCCTTTCTGGAGGTTTGGAATTTGATATAATACGGCTATTTATTGGTTATGTACAATTAACGATTACCATTTGAAAAATTTTACAATTTGAAAAGGACTATCAGAGTATGTGCAAAAGTATGAATATAGGATGCTATGAAAAATTAGTACATAATCTCGTTGAAAAAGCGATCGTTATAATTATAGGACGTCAGCAATATATCAAACTCTCCGGTGTAACGAATGGTTTTTGTATAAGAATGGTATTATCATCAGAAAACATGCCCAAATATCTTCCTGTTCCTGTCATTTTAGAATCGAGGGGGTGGGGAAGGGGGAGGAAGCAGAAGATGACTTTTAAAGTTTGTATATCAGTCGTCTAAATGCAAAACCCGACAAGTCCACGGTAACAAATTTTACAGAAATCAAGAAAAACAGATCAAAGTCTTATTATGAGAGAAAATAATACGAAATCGAGAGTATTATAATATACGATGTTTTAGGATGTTAAGTCCTAACGCCCCAAAATCTAGGACATATAGTTTTTCTAAAATCTGACTTTCAAATTTGGACATGTCGGGTTTTGCTCGTTAGGAACTGTGACATGTCGTGTTTTGACTGCTATGTTTGTGGAATCGGATCAAAATAAGTGAAACACTTATCAATTTGGATTATTTTACTGAATATAAAGGAATCTAATCAAACACTGTGCTCAACGACAGGAACTATAAACATAAAGCTAGATATTAGAAAGGATACATTTCAAGGTTTACAAGGTTTAAACGTCAAAATCTAAATTTTCTGACAAACAAAATTCTTCAGAACTAGCAAATGTATTTTCACCCAGCTTCTGTTGAAGTAGGCTCTCCAAAATCCGCATCCAAAGCATTTTTTTAAAAACGTGGTTATTTTTATCAATAATTTATCAATACAGCATAAATTAATCTCATTCTCTCAGTAAATTGAAAAACACATGAATTCACCACAACGTATTTTCAGCGACTGGATAAAACAAAAACGCACAACGGTCAGAATACCTCGTGCGATCGACATGTGACTTGCTCCCGTTGTCCGTACTGGCTCCTGTGGACATGTCGGTGTTTGAAATAAAACACCGCTTGGACTTGTCGGTGTTTGCACCTAAGTCTAGTTTTCTTAGCCAAATATCTCATGTCTAATGTCGGGTTTTGTAAGCGAAAAATATAGAAAATGGTAACGCTTCAAATAATGAACAAAATGGTATATAAAACTCTATTTTGAAAAATTTGTGACTTGTCGGGTTTTGCATTTAGGCGACTGATATATGTATATTACAACATCTTTTTTAAACATTTTAAATAGTATTTTCAGAAAATTACAAAATGCAAATGATAGCTGTCCAAAATGTACGCTAGGTAAAAAAGTAGATGGAATGAGTTGAGATTCTTAGTGATGACACGTCGTCGTGGCTCCGCCGTTCTTATGGTAATAATAGATTATCAACAAGTGAGGTGCCAAAAAATTCAAGCTTTCAGCACTCAAATATGAACAAATAGAAAAAGAAATGAAAAATCTGAACAGTGGCCTGAGAATATTCTAAACGTTTTCAAAAGCTGAAATCGCATTTCAGAAATTTAAGGTAGGGCAATGCCAAAAAAGGTGATTTATCTCGCTAGGTCTTCCGTCACATGTCACTAAACAGTCTATTATGAATACAACAAATTTTTCAGTTTTCCAACCCTTCACCCCCAAACGACCCCAATTTCACCCCCCCCCCCCCCAAAAAAACGTCGAAAGTTATCAGGAACCTCTAAAACGCTTAAAAACGAAGTTTGAGCTGTTTTTATATTTTCTGTTTTTTTTTTTATTATTTCTGCGCTGCGACTGGCACGATTTATAAAAACCGTACGCATTTTCTGTCCTCGCCACGGTAGTGATACTGTGTCAAGATTTCATTGAAATAAATTCAACAGTTTCCTCGTTACACAATACGATCTGAAGCAATACTCGTATGCCTAGGTACACCAGAAAAAATTCTTGCAACAACACAAAATTTTTCAAATTTGTAACCCCCCAACCTCCCCAAATCTCACCCCACCCAAAAAAAAAGTAGAAAATGATCAGGAACACCTAAAACCTCTAAAAACGAGGCTTGAGGAATATTTGATTTTTTTTTGTTTTTTGCGAATTACTCCGCCGCCCATGTACCGATTTGCAAAATTAGCAGCATAAAACAATAACGACGAATAACAAAAGGGATAACGTAATAACAATGGTAACAAGAACTATTATAAAAAATACTGGGATTGACACCCGTATGCACCGTAACTCAATTGCGCGATTAGTTACGTAAACCTGGATTAGATTACTGGTTTACTATGCACCGCAAGCTGAAAATTTTGACACTGTCACTGTCAAAACAATCTTGCGAACACAACCTTGCCGTATCTCCAATCTAGATTAGTAATCTTCTGACGGTGCATGGCTAGATGCCAAAGATTAGCAAAACGCTATTAGGGAACTAGGATCAGAGTCGCCAAATGGTGCATACGGGTATAAGCCAAGAACATGCACTATGAAAGACAGGCTTCAGAGAACTAAATACATATATATTTAGAAATTAAAATACAGGAACCTATCTCCTTTTGCAAAAACTTCGTTTTCTTAGTCCCCTTATTGTAGCGGCATGTTACAAAGTCGCCACCGACACCGCCACGCCGCCGCCGCCGCCCGCCGCACCACTTGGCGCTCACGCGGCTCTTTGCAATTTTTTTATGATGACCAGACAACCCGTACCTTCCGCCAGTCGCTAGCACGGTTAGCAGTGTCCCTAATGATTTGGCAACACCGCGTGCGAATAACCATCTAGGTATGAGAAATGGGCAGGATCCGTGTGGGGCGTGTCAGTAGGGATTTTTCAATAGTTTTCCGGTCTTTTCTCCCATACAGTTTTGAGTATCGCAATCAAATTTTGCGGTTGGGTAAAAGATTCATGATTACGTGATTTGACTTCAAAAAAATTGAAAAATAATGAGCAGTAATCCACCCAGCCAATTTTGTTTTTGAAAAAATTGAGCTATGTAAAAAGTGTCACATTCTTGTCACAGATATAGTGCAGCTGATTATAAGTGGTAAATTATAACCTTCTAGCATATACAATATATTTCCAGTAAACACGGACACAATATCGGAGAAATACTACACAAAAAAGATTCAAAATTTCGAAAAAAACCAAAAATAACTGATCAAACACAACATATTGGTATGTCCGAATACATAAGAACATGACAAAGTAATTATTAAGCACAATATAGAGTGTTTCTAAAAGGTGACCAACCACCTTAATAAGCAGCACACACAGAAAAATCTGTCGTTCTGTCAAAGACTTACCCTTGGATTCAATGGGACGTTAGACTCAGCATTCCTCAAATACAGCGATGTTTTATCCAATGGGAAGTGTATAGTTGAATCGAATCTGTGTTTGGTAATTGATTCTAAACTACTTTCTTTTCCTTGGACCAACAGACTTTATTACGACGACAGCTGATTGATTTGTTTGGATGTTTAATTGTGTGATTTTGTATGAAGTTATAAGGAGTATGAGATAAGAATAAGACATAAGCCTGCACCAGTTGTTGCATTTTTACCTGAAATATGACTGTCTGACTAATCTAAATACCTACATTCAAATGTGGGTGTTAGCTCCTCTATGTCCCAGTTTCTCAGTAACTCCTCCATTTAATACATAACTGGACATATTTAAATCACACAATTGCTGATACAATACGCAAAACCACGAGATGACACAACACAGCTAACACCGAAACAACACAACGACACAACCTCGTCCATGTTGGCGGGTTCGCGGTGATAGTAACACTAATATGATCCCCCTGTTCTCTATTTTTACGTAAATTGAATCGGGACATCAGTCCCGCCGAATACTGGTTAAAGTTCAACGAACGACAAGGGCCATTGAAACAAAATTAATTTTTATCAGATGAATTATCACGAACTGCTGTTGCAGTAATGATTTTTGTACATTGAATAGATTGTATGCTTTGCTTAAATGAAACATAGGGTAAATTTCGAAAACAAAAGATGTTTTGATTGCATGTCAGTAGTGGTATTAGAAGGATCATACATATCGTTAGAATGGATATAAAATTATTTTGAATTTATTGGCGTACCTGTGATTACTTCGAATATAAAGATTGAATTCTTTCAATGACATGGATTTGAAACAACTGTAAATATATTTAAAGCGATGGAAAAGCATCCAAATACTAACAATTACTTTTTTATGTGCAGAAGCTGAATTTACTAATTGAAAAAGTAGCTGGCACGATTTTGTAATTTCAGCGGACCAAGGTGTTTACTAATGTCATTAATTAAGTAACATAACTGTTAACATAAATGTTTCAGAGAATTTTAATTATTGTCAAAGTTACTTTAGAGAAGCACTGCTCGTGTTGGAAAGTTGGCGTTCAAAAAATGACATATTTTTATATGCAACTACGATTTCCACTCAATATAATGAAAAATGCTTCCTCCAGATAGGGGTATTGAGCATTGGGTGTTATCCGCCCGATGCCTTTTGCAAATGCATCTCCGGGATGGAACTGGCACTAAAACAAATGCAGACGTAAATGATTTAAAACGATGTATCAGCAAATTAATTCGTTATATATTCAACATTTTGTTTTTCAAGTGAAAATTCATATGAAATATAATTTCCCCCTTTCCTACACTAAGCTCGTTGGCTGTTCAGAGCGTTAACTGTTAGTAATCTTTGACGTTTCGTTCCCAGTTTGCGGACTTTGTTTCCAAACGATTATTACTAAGCCTGAAGCCGTCGGATGGTATATCCGAACAATAGTTGAGGGTATAGTGGTTGCCCGTTACCTCCTACTTCCTTATTTAACTTAGAGGAGTTTCCCGTCTTTGGTCAGCAGCGCGGAACATCGCCCTTACGCTAATTTGCCACGCCAAGGATTAGAAGCCGCTAAGGCGGGCTTTCTGTACCGTCTCCGCATCCAGATAGTATCATCAACTGTTGTTCGGTGGCCCCACATCACAACATTTATTAAATTATAATATCCGTATAGAATATTATGAATTCGGACTAGGTAGAAATAGCAAATAATCCCTATGATATGCATAATGATCACTTAGTCCGTTATTAGTGCGTATAATTAACAAATTATAAATAGCAATTAATATAATAAAATAAATCATAAAAAAAATAAGTAGCTTTTTAAAGACATCTATGTCTTCAAAAACCGTGGAAAAGATTTATTATTACGTAAAATATTCAAAGCATCAAAAAACAGAAGCCTTAGGATTTGTAAGGGTAGGTACCCGAAATTTAAGTAACATAAGATCGGTCATGAACACAAGGCACACCAAGGCTCCATTTTTGAACGGAATAATCTGTATATTATTGAGTATTTCAATTGGATTTTTGAATTTTTTGTGTGATAAATGGAAAGATCAGATATAAGCTTTAGAACTAAACTACTTTTTTTGCAATAGTTAAAATGTTACATCAAAATAAAAATTGATTTTTGAATCCAGTACCGAAATCACGCCGACAGCTCTCAACAAAACCAAGCGCGTTACTCCGCCGATACCGAGGCCGATACCTATTACTATGATTTTTTTTCTAGATTCCCAACTAATCGTGAAAATAGTTACTTGTGTAACTAGTGTATATTTATTGCACGATAGAAAAGGAATGAAGCATCCTGATCGAGTCGAAGCCAACAATCGAAATAAATATGTTTTTGAATATCTGAAATTAGGTCACAAATTGCAGTAATAAAGTAACGAATCAGATATGTTCTATTTTTTCGGCGCCATGGTAGCCCAACGGCTAAGCGATAGCCTTCCACCCCTACATCAAAAAAATTCCCTTGATTTTTGTAATATTCAAGGCAATGTTTAGATGGACCTAAAAAATTGTATTATGCTGCTAGGTCTTTCTTTCGCAGGTCAATGACAGCCTAGTATGAATACAACAAAATTTTAAGTTTTACAACCCTCCACCCCCCAACCATCAATTTTACTCCCACCCAAAAAAAGCAGAAAATGATCAGGAACCCCTAGAACGCGCAAAAACGAAGTTACATGAGTTTTTGTTATGTAGATGTATGTATGTAGCCCAAAAAACGTATTATCTCGAACCTATCACTGTGGGAAGCAAAATGAAATGATTTCGTACATTTCCCACCTAGTTCCAGTACAACTAGCAGTTCTAGTCCTCCATGTAGAGAACCTTTACCTGAATCTCGACTGAAATGTCAAAATTACTTTATTCTCAAAATATTGTGAAACGATACCGAGAAAGTAACCCACTTAATACATATAGCACTATTGAAAGATAAGCTTCGTATCCTGTACTTACGTAATACATTATTGAGGGACACTATGAAGGTAGAGACGTTACTGGTGTTAGTTGGAAACGTAATAGATGAATCGCATGCTAAACTGATAAGCCTTTTGAAGAAACCATAAGCTTAAACTCTGTTAATTACAAATTAAGTTTAACCTGTTCTACAGAATTTCAGTGCCTAAAAAAAGTTGTATTTTGTTTGCTTGCTCAGTAGAACAATTCATATCCTGCGTCTGAATAGTTCTGGGAATATTGCTGCTCCCACTATTTCACCCTCCCCATTCCCCTCCCCGAAAAGCAGTGCTGGCACCGCCCTGGATCAGTGGCTAATCCAAGTGTGACATTTAAGGGTTTTCTTTGATGGAAGTTGTACGAAGAGATAATAATAGTTAATCAATGTTTTTCAGAGCGGTCTGTAGGATCTTTGCTCTCCGTTGTAGTCTTGTTAGTAACACAGTCTGTCATGTCTGTTGACCAAATACAAAAAAAAATCAGAGAGGTCCAAATCCCTCAAGTGAACAAAGACTATGAAATATGCATTATCTCTTAATACCGTGGTCTGCACCATAATCGCAAAAACTCCATCAGTGCATATTTATTCATTACTCGCAAAAACTTTGCATTGTTCCTTGCAGCAGGCAAAGGAGCTACAAGACCTCGGGAAACGAAATAGTTTACTTACCGCTAATTTCGAGTTGCTCTTCTACAGCGCTCTCTACGACGCCTTCCTTTGTGAGAAACGAACTTCAACTTTCTCTTTTTTGCTAATGATTAAAGTTTGCAGCTGCTGCTAAGGTAAATGAAGGCAACTTTATAGAAGCCTCATAGCGCCAGCATCTTTGATAGATTACCCTATGCAACATTACCGCGACGATTATGTATTTATAAAATATGATAAGAAATTCCATTTTTGGTGATCTGATGTCCCATAATATGCAAGTTACTTTGAAATGTCATCAATACTATTTGCAGTTGACGATGTGTGAAGTGTGTTAGTTTCAAGTTTTTTCGACAAAGCACTTTGTTCCTTGCAGATGGGTATTGCAGTTATACAATGATTCCATAGTTATAATACTATACCTTATCCACCGAACAAACGGAGTAACCATGCACAATATATGTAAATTTTTACTGTATGGTCAAGGGTTATATGCACACCGTCTACAGAACTGCATACTGAGAGCAGCGATGTTATTATAAACAGAAAAATTAAGTTCCCAAAGTATGGGTTTGAAATAATTTTTTACTCCTTTTCTTCAGTGGACAGACTTTAGTTCACAATTTAACAATAGCAGATTTTTTCGAGCTGGCAATAAAATCTGCTCAACGGAAAAACGAAATACTTTGGTAAATTGAAAGAGTAGTGAATTACATAAGTTATTCAATTCGATATACAACTATTTTTGAGATGGATCCTCATACACCGTGCACTTAGCGACACAATCCAAAAAAAATCTTATTTTAATTAGTAATTTTTCCTTCAACAAAATCATGTTGACTCATTAAATTTTATTGCTGACCAATGTTTTATATGAAACATAGCGACAATTCAACACATAGTTCGACAAACCCTTGGAGGGGCCCAATGAGGCATAAGTGCAGCAATCTTGACAGATCTCCCTCCCTTCCATACGTAATGCAATACAAAATATATTAAACATTCAGAAATGCATTATTCAGCTCGTGGTCAATCCTGTAAGGTTATAGGCATTTCAAAACAAAATCTGTCACAGGAGGTCTGTTTGGGACTTCCACTGTCTACACAATTTTTGAGTAGAACCTTTCGATTGATTGATTGATCGATTGATACAAATTTCAAATAACAAAATAGATTTGTAATTTTAATTTTAGTTACCAGTCTAAACCTGAAGATGACGTAAATATTAACGTCGAAGCGTCGTAAATTTGTTTCTCGAAATAATTATGTTTGACCTAGGATTTTATTAATAATAATGGATACCAACAGTCAGGACACGAAAAAGTAAAATAAACATGAAAAGTACGCAATATAGAGCTATAAAAAGGAATACTTATACAATCTACAATGGAAAATAATCTGTACCTATTCTACTCATGTGAGAAATCCATCAACTAGAATAGCCGAACAACTGAGGATAAATAACTTCTAGGCAAATCAAACCATTCCAGCTATCAGAGACACACCTCTCCGGGATACGACTTGCCGCGGAAGGTTTGGTCCACTCTTGTAACAATTCCATTGTTTTTTTCATTAATTTATTTTCTGACACTTAGGTCCACCAACAAATTTTGGTTACGCCACTGTTTAGCTTTAGAAATCGCGTTGATCCCTTTATTTCAATAGTTAGGTTTTTAGAAGAGTATTTTTTGACAAATTATTCCATACAGTTGTGCATTTAAACCATTTATTAGACAGAATTATACCTATCCAACTTTCACTGTTGACAGTTTTCCTGTTTGCTTATTTCTTTGTTGTCGGCAACACTTAACTTTTTATGGTTGGCAACACTTATAGTTGTCATTTTACCTTCAACTTTCTCTTTTTGATCAATTGCCGAAAGGGAAAGTGTTGGTGGTGGCAGATTTTCCGCCATGATAAGCTAAGTGGTAAATAAAAGAGCCGACAACAACCATCCAATGGTAAGTTTAATTTGTGTATTTTTAGGCTATCATAAGATGTTTTGTCAAATTGTTCAAATAGATTTATCACCTTCATTTTTGAGGTTACAATGCACATTATATTTTAAAGCTTTATTTTATTGTCTAGTATAATTTTGTATCAATAGTTCACATTTGTCACTGGGAATATTAATGCTTTCATTACTTCCAAATCATCAAATTTAGGTTTGTCAGTACATTCGATTTTTTTGGTAGAAATTTTACCATTGTAAAGTCACTTTTGAAAAAATTGCAGCAGCTGTAACTGCCCAGTACGACATTTTTTTTGTTTCTAGATATGAACACCATTTCTATTTTGTTTTTTGCCTGATCAATGATTTGTTGGGGTTGAGCTGCTTGAGCAGTTGAGCAGCACTATGTCAAGTTTGGTTGTTCCCCTGAGGGCTGGCGCCTATCATGGTGGCCCCTAATGAGACCGTTGGGTCCCTGCCAGACGGTTCGCCGACTGCTGGCAGCCTGGTGGCCTTGATGGCTGCGGGAGCTGCATGCCCGCCCTTAACACCAAGGGTTTGGTAGGCCTGGGGACCCCAGTGCAGTTGGACATTCAGCAGGTTTCTTTAACATACATTGAATCCTAACAGCTTCACTGTTACGCGATTTTTTTTTAAGTTCTGTACACTCCACTCATCAGTTTTTATATAATATGTATCTTTTATATTGCTCTTAAATTTCAATTTTCATTAGTAATTTCATTGAATTTTTATATTAATATTATTCAGGCATTTTCATTAACCTCTCACTATACAATTCAGTAACTGTTTAGTAAATCTCTCTCACTTGTGTATGTATAGGGTGGAACTCATGCCCTTTTGTTACATATCTCATTTGTTTACCGCTGTAATTAGTTGGTTGCGCTGTTGCCCCTAGTCTGCCCTTCAGGTGAGTCAGGGTGGTTACACTCTGAATAGGCTCGGAAACTGTGCAAACTTCAGATACAAGTGGAATGAAATTCAAAGTCCCAAATGCAACTGAGGAGCGAGAAGCAAACAATTCAGCACATCACAACCGAGTGTCCTATAAGAAGTAGATTCATATCTCAGTTATTATAACACACGCTGCATAGTTTGCACGAGAACCCAAAGATATAAAAAGTAAATATGAATAGCTTACACGAATAGATATGTATGAAATACGCTTATGTCGGTTCTCCCCAAAAACTCCTAAATTCTTCTTCGAATACATGAGCAAGAACTTGAGGCTACGTGCCGATGCATATTCAACATCATCTCCAGATGAAACTTCCAGATATGCACGTATGCGTGTGCATCATTACGCGGGCCAGCGATATAAAATTCTACTATGCAAACAGTATCGATTCGTGTGTCTGGAGTGCCTGTTGTTATTCAGAGAACGAGCAAGATAAAATCGCTTCGAACTGATAGGACGTTGTTGGAGAATGAGAAGTTACTGTATACTTGATAAAGTTCCTACTCCACAACAAACTGGATCTGTAATGTAATGGTTTCCAACTTGTAGTTGCATGGCGCCAGAAATGCTCTGTTGTACAGCCAGTGATCAAAAAGTATGTCGTAAATTATATAATAATAGGTATGGTAGGGTTGTCTAATAACCCAGCAACTGTGAAGGTCTATATGCTGACAACAGCACACTAGTGGCCCAATCGTGTTATAGCTACCTAGTCCATAACAGACTACAGACTGCATTGAAGGAAGCAGCTAGAGTGGCTGATCAAAATACACCACCACCAACAAGCATCGCGGTACTCCTCCACAAGTCACTATAGACGTCATCCTATTACAGTGAGAAGTACCTTAAGCCATATTCATATACAGGGTGTCCCACGACGATTAAGACAAGCAATATATCGGAACTGGAAAGTAGTAGCGAATTATAATTTTGGGGGTGTAAATTGGAGCAAATATAGTATGTTTTCTTATTATTGTGTCAACCAATGAGGTATTTGTTTTTGGTCACGTGACGTCCGATTTAAAATTTTTAATGGGACACTCTGTATATTTGTGACTTTTTGTGTTCCTCCCGATAAAACAATTCCAACACAGCACACTTGGGGTCTAAAGTGATTAATTCAAGAGCTACAGGTACTTAAAGAACTGTACCACTACCATTATGAAACACTACCAAAGTAGTTCTTTTTTATTATAGAGGGTTTAGGAAATCGGCTTAATCGCAAGGACAGAAAACACTCACACACCCGGAAGTGTGAGAGAGAGTCTGCCCGCCTGACGTTGAACCAGTCCTCTGTTCACATGTCCAATGGACGCAACCACGTCCATCCGACATGCCATCACGGCCCGAGCGGCTAAAACCCATTCCCTCTTCCTTACCTCTGATGTTATATCTCCATCTGCACCGGGCATCATCGTGAGCGATATTCTTCGCAGTGCAAGATGAGGTAATGATTAAAACACATTTATGAATAACTTCTAACCCTCATTTATCCTTGAAGCCGATCCTCTTTCTCCTTTACAGAGAGTATTTTGTTGACCATCTCATGTGTATGATGTTCCATGCCTCTATGCTGGACAACATCAGCGGGACCATAGTCTCTGGGGTCAGCTCCTCATCACCAAAGTAGTTTGTAGGGCTACATGTTATAATCAATGGTAGTGGTACCATCTTTTAAGTACCTGTAGCTCTTGTACTCAAGTACAAGCAACAAAATGTCAATATTACCTTTCGTTCCAGTCAAGGCGATTTTGTATGTTAATTATGGAGTAAAATGTTGTCAGCTTGGGACCCTGCAGTGGATTATATAAAAAATCAGACTCAGTGACCGTATGAACTAGCGCAATAGTTTGTTGCAGTAGACTACATAGCTGAGCAAGTCCGCAAGCATTCCAAACGCTGTCTAAGTTAGCATTTTAGCAAAATCTGATCACACAAAAATTATGTTTGAAACATCCAAATAGGAGCTAAGAGAGAGAAGTGTGTCTAGGCAACCAGACAACTATGACTAACTATGACATGCAGCCTTCGGACAGCGCTGACATTTAACAACGAGTAGTACTAGTAGGATTTCTCAATGTTTCACAACGTAGGCGAATGAATGCGATCTGCAGCGATGGCGATGGCACGATGAAGCATGACTGCCTTGTTTACAGACATATAAAAAATGTTATACACAGACGTTGAAGAACATATTGCGATCATGCATATTTCAATAATACTTTCAATTATACATGGTACTTCACAAGAACAGGGCATTCTCCTTTTGATTTTGTTTTAATCAGGATACTACATTATTGCATTTTTATTGAATTTTACGGAATATTCTAAACACATTTCTTTTAAAATGTTAAATAAATAACTCTACCTTACGACATATTTTAAATTTTAGAACACAGCACCTATTTTTATAATTTTATTATTTAGTTGGGTTGCTTTAGTATGCTCTGCTTAATTTAGATAATAAATAATGTGTTCTAAAATAAAAAAAAGATATAAGGTTAACAAAAAATGTCAATCTGAGAGCAGATGTTCCTATAACAATTACGTTAATAGTTCAATTAAAAATCAAAACACCGTTTGGGAATATCAAGGATACTAGGTGAAGTTGTTATTACAGCAAACTATAAGACTTTATGTATAGTTGATACAGAATAAACGACCCGACTGTTATGGATTATGGCTACCGTAAGTCACATAATAGAGGTTTCCGCGGATCACGTCCTGGACTGGTTCAGATGAAATGCGCATCCGTAGTATGCTCGGTAGTATGTTTAAGGTCTTTCGCGGTATGTAAATCTTGTATGGGAACTGATTCTGTGAATCAGTTTATACAAGCATTTACATACCACGCACGTCCGTATTCTTACTGTGCATGCGCTTTTTAGCACAACTAGTGCCGAGCCAGTACGAGACGTGATCGGCAAAAATATTTGATGTTGATACTGGTTGCAAAAGCCAAATGGCCAGTTGAGAAACCTGAATGCAGAATTGTTTGTTCTTGGGTTGTTCGGTCGGCATAGACACGCTCCGCCGCCTTGGTGCCGGCGCGCTTCGGTGCTTGACGTTTCGCCAACACAAGTGACTGGCATCCTCAGAAGCTCTTGGAATCTGTTCGGCGTGTTCCGGGAAACTAATAGTTCATCGGATCATGGCCGCTACAGTCTTATCCAAGACAAACCTGAATTAATTATCTAGTGGTAGCAAAACCGTCACTGTAAATACTCAACTTCTTTTTAAATTTGGTTTCAAATAAAGTAAAAAAAAATAAAATCAATTTCCAAAATTGCGTTTTTCTCGGAAATCACCGAAACTCTTCGAAATCTTTGAATCTTCAAAACAACATATTGACATGGACCATTGTCCTGAAATATTAGATTTTGTAGCATTATAATGAACCCCCAATAAAGAGACACGATATTAAAATCTTAGACATATTATACAGGGTGATTCAACCCAACTGTTGGCTAGAATTTTCTATGCTTATAATCAGGATTTTCTATTTTTCAAAATTTCGATTACAAGTACAAAAGTTTGTAAGCAATGGTTTGGGTGACTCATCCTATATACCGGTACATGTTATATAATATGTAGTGGGCAAATGTCAAAACACGCATGCATGCCACTAGCATAATATGCAATGGAGAGTACATATCTAGCATGAATCTTCAATAGCTAGTTAACTTTCAATAGTTTCTTTTTCGTCCTTTGGAGAACAATTCTATTGTAATGTACCTCTTCTAAATTATTCGCGAACTGAACAAGAACTGCACGAAATACTACGTAAATAAACGTATCCAACACAATTTACTATTAATCTTTCAGAACTTCGGCTGCTGCAGCAGTGTAGAAAACACTTTTTACCGTTAAAATTCTGGATACCCCTCGTTCATGAACGGTAGCTGAAACGAAATGAGATTGTCGAACAAAGAGCCTCGAAATGTCGGAGCCGGTGCCGCAGGAGCCGGTAGTTGGAGTTGTGTCTTTATATCTCGTTTTAAATCATTTCAATTTGAGCGTCTCCGCCATTGGCGCACCGACAAGACGATCTTATTTTGAAGCGTAAGGTCGGTTGGCACACACGGCGGATTTTACCGCGGCGGCCAATTGACCGTCGCCGTCCATAGAATTTCCTCGGCTTGCACACACGGCGGTCGTCGCCGCTGCACACGCCGTGGTCGCTGGATTCGCGACATGACCGCAGTTAGAGTATGTTTATATGAAAATAGTAATTCCAACTGATTTTCAGTGTATAACAAATTCCAGCAGCTGATATGAGCAAAAAAGGATTTGACAGAGGTATATTGATTTTTTGGTTTATTGAGGAGCCCAGGGCCCGGTGGCATATTTGAGTACTGACCTCAGTTTTTTTAGGTTTAATTCATGAAGCAGGTACACAGCTTTCACGCGCTAAGGTGTCTTGATTGAACAAAAAAAATTCGGCCTACCCTAATGATCAAGTCGACGCAAAAGTTTTACGAGGTTATGTTACTGTGAAAACGCCGAGCCGAAAACTGCTGTTTACTCTAGGTACCTACCAAACGCAGTTGTCCCATTTTCAGCCAATTCATCAAATTTGTTACGCAAGGCCTGACAAAATTCACGCCAAGGGTTTTTCGTGGCATCTAGGTCTTTGAATATGTCAAGGGTTTTTCTTGGATAAAAGAAATGAAAATATCATTATCAATGTCCAGGTCATTCATGGTGTTATTTCAACTAAAAACGATACTGTTTATTCTTCACAACTACAAGTCTTCTAACGACTCCGAAATGAACTAAGTCGGCGGTAGAATAAACGCTGTGTGTGCAATCGTTCATCTGGCCACGTGGGCCACTATGTGGACGTCGACGGCAAAAAAACGTCGGCTCCAGTGGCAGCCGGCGGTTGCACCGGTACCGCTGACGGCAATTTTAATGATCGTTTATTTTTCCGTCTAACGTGTAAGCTCTCATCTACTTCAAGGCGCCACTGCAGAATTGGCGTCGACGGTCACTTGTCCGCCGCGCCGTGGTAAAATCCGCCGTGTGTGCAACCGACCTAAGAGCCGCTTGACACTTGCCGGAACCGTCTATTCGGTGCCCACTAACCGGTCGCAAGCTTTATTAGGTTATATTGGAGCACCGTAGCCGGTTAGTCGGCAGCCGAGAGCCCGGTGGTCGCCGGATTACACCACTGAAGCGACGGTCGCCGAAAACCAGCTACCCGGCAACCGCAAGGTAGTGGGAATAAGAATAATATGCACGTGTTCACATTAGCCGTCTTGCTGGTCTTCGGTTGTTGCTGAACCAGTGGCTTTGTGCGTCTCATATTTGTGTTAAAAAAGCATACATGAAATAGATATGGAAATAGCCAGCATTTGAATAGGTTCGATGCAACGCCTTATGTGGTATTTTTACGCTGCAGTGTATCTTTTAGGCGGTTGTGCAGGTTCATCAAATGAGGCTATTCACATCCTAAAGTAGTTGAAGAATTTATTTTCATCTGCACGCAAATCTTCGAAAAGTGTATAAAATGCGGCAAGTTCTTCTCTTTTTGCATTGATAGGATGTACCCAGTAAATCAGCGCTCGTCATCTTTTTCTTCGCAGTCTCCGATATAATATCCATATCGCAATAACACGGTCGCGATCCATGACTCAAAACTGCACGCAACTGAACAATAAATAAAATCAATCTTTGCCCGGTACCGGATACAAAACTGGATGCAATGTGAAAGCTTTAGATCACACGCAGCCGGCACCGACTCTAAGGTCAGCTACACACATGGGACGAACATTAACGGCAAAGTTGGCGCCCATGTCATTGACTTCGACTTCGTAATACCTAAAATGGCGCCATTTTTTTGACACACTGCTTCATAACGTTCTTTCCCATGCGGCCAAGCAACTAGGACTAGAACCCCTAAAACTGAGAATTAAGCGACATTTGATTGATGAGGCATTTTACAACTTTAATGAGTACCTAAATATTGATTTTTCTGATATTCGCCAAACGGTAATATTTTTCTTCCATTTTTTTACATTTTACACGCTTTGCCCTGTGAAATATTCTATGTTTTATTTGCTGTCAAGTACCTTGTCTTTCTGCGACTTTTTTTCTGTATAATGTATGTTTTCAAATTAGTTTTTTATTAAACACATTGTAAAATTATATACATTGTAATTTTGACTCGTGCAAACACTTTTGTTTTTGGCACCAGTAAATATTATTAGTATTATTACTTTATGTTCGTGTTAGCTTTTACACATTCAAAATAAATCTGTGCAGTTCAGTTCTTTCACAGTTAACATCAAGATGTCTGACGTAGAAAATTTCAAATATGCCTCAAACTTCGTTTTTAGGCGCTTTATGGATCCCTGGCCATTTTCTATTTTTTTTTTGGGTGGGGATGAATTTGGGGTGGTGCGGGGGTGGGGGGTTGTGAAACTGAAAAATTTGTTGTATTCATAATGGGTTGTCCATTGACCTGTGAATGAAAAACCTAGCGGCATAATACACTTTTTTGGGTCCATCCGAACACTGCCTTACTTCTTATAGAAACCAAGGGACTGTGATGTATACATAATATGAGTATTTTTTAGATCGTCCTATATTGCGTAATGCGAAAAATATTGAATTGATTTTAATGAAATTTTGACATAGTATTACCACCGCGGCGAGGATAGAAAACGCGTATGTTTTGGAAAGAACGTGTCAGTGGCGGCGCAGCAATAATAAAAAAACGCTAAAAATATAAAAGAGCTCTAACTTCGAAAAAGACGGTTTGGAGTCTACTGATCGTTTAGCATCGCCCAGTTGAAGTACGCAGAAAAAGCTGTGGCGTCCTACCTTCTAAGGAGGGAGATGCAAGGAGAGGTTTTGTGATGGATGCTTTTTTGCAGGCGGGTGGGCGATGATTTGGTAGTAAGAGAATTTCAAACTGTAGCTTCACGCAATGGGAAAATAATAAAGTGGTATCATCATTATGTGTGGGAAGTACTAGGTCAACCTGACTCCATTTTTTATGATTCCTCCATCAAGAGATCCACTGTGGGTTTCATTCCTAGGCTGCGTCACATGAAGAAAGATTCTGTGAGAGAAAGCTTTACTTTTTGAGTTGTCAAGTAAAGTTAACTATAACCTAAACTTATGATTTTATAATTTTCCCGTCTCAAGCGGTAGCTTTTTGTGTCTTTAGTTATTGTGCGGTAAATGATCAATTCCGAGAACTCAAAAAGTACATAAATCATTTTCGAATTAGTTGGTACTCATCACACGTTGTCCTTACGCCATATTATCTCTACCTAATAAACGCAAACCTTTCAGACTAGTATCAACTAGGTTAGTGAAGTCTGCTACACTGACCGCATATATAAAATTATGTACTTTTGCGAATGTGTAGAGGATCGCATAAAAGTATGCATTCAATATTGGGTATACTCAAGTTAGAACGGCAACACGGCACACATACCCGTCTTCCGATTGGCTACTCCTCCATATGACCGTGACGTCACAAGATTTTGATGCCATACACTATCACATGCAGTCATAAAAAATTCATGATACTCACGATAGTCCATTTCCTATACAAACCAGGTGATTTAATAAACATCTTCTGTTGTAATTCATATGAAACCTAGCCTGTATTTCAGCACCTTTTATTCTTAACGCCCTTTAATTATTTGTGATCTAGGACTAATCTTTATTCGATAATTGTAGGATTAAATTCCGATCCTAGATTAATGCTGCAATACATCGGAATAGTAAAGAAATCAATATTAAACTATGAACGCATAATGCAAACCCTTGTTGATAAATATAATGTAAAAAATCATTGAATCAACAAACGGTGATCATTAACAATGACAACCAAAGGTAAAAAACATGCATTATTTCAATGAACAAAACAGCGTTAAATTCATGAAGCTATCATCAGTATTCAGAAAACGCTTTAGAGTTAATCCTTATACTAATGCTCAGGATAATAATTGATCTCGCTCATAATATTAATGACTGGCCATCATAAATTCAGGGTCACTATCCACCGACACAGGAGCCCTAAGCTGATATATTTCAGATAATGGACACGAAAATTTTATTGTATAAGCAATCTAAGTCATCCCCGACGCGTCGGAGTAAAACCTGTGTTGAACTCCATTGATTTGATGAATTATTTTATTAAGTTCACCTACATTATTGTGCAGTGTATATAGTATGATCTAATGGATTTATGATTTGATAGATACATAAAGTGTATAAATACAGGTGGGACGTGTGGCGTAGTGGCTAGTAGAGGGTCCAAAAAAAGGACGAACGTTTTGTGGAATGGCTAGTACTCTTCCAAGGCGAAGTTCAGCGGTATGTTGACCAGCAGAAGAGCTTGTCGAACGCGTGTTAAATTTTTAGGATTTCGAACCAGCTGCTGGTGGTCTTTCGTTGATCAGCACACCACGGGTGCGAAGTGGTTCAACCCAAAGAAGGATGGTATTTCGAGTAGCAACCTCATGGTGTACAGCCGTGATAGATTCATTATTTCGGACAAAACTGTCGTGCGTAAATACTAGTAGATATTGGGAAGCAATACTTTGAAAAAGTATTGTTTCGCCACCTATCTCTACCAAGGCCGGTACCTGAGCGCTGTACTCTTTAAGTACGTGAAAACGTGGTGCTAAACCACCTACGGCTTCATAACGTCAACTGGTAACAAGATGCTAGGAGCTCATGAGTCGAACGGTATTACCCTCACCTATCTTGCCCTGATGGGGGAAGAGCTCTAGCCATTTCAAAAACGTCCATCCTGTAGAAAGCTTTTTCAACCAAGCGACAGACCTTAATTCCTGGTACTAGGAAAAATTATTATCTAACTGCTAGCGAAGTATGGCCTCTGTTATGTGTGTGCCGCTGTTAACTTAGCTCAGAAAATATTTGCTTTGAAGAATCTTTTGACAATGTTTCAGTAACACAATCAGATAAAGTGAAAATTAAATAGAAACTGACAGGCAAAGGAAAACAATGTATAAACCTTCCTAGAACACGCTAATGGTTGCTGGCTGGATTTTGTATTTACTGTTACGAATGGGTCAAACATTCCAATTTTCTCTTTGGTGAGCTAACGCTGGAAGATATAAAAGAGCTGTTTTAATAACTAAGTTCCGTGCGATAATGTAAAACAAGCTGCAGTTGTATTCCTAGAATATAAATGGAACCTACTTATAGATTAAAATAAATTCTAGACGAAAGACGTTGAATTCTACTTAGAGCATAAGTCTGTAATTTGAAAATATGTGCAATGATGTATGAGAGGTACCAAACCATTTTTTAAGCAGGATAGTCTACATCAGAATAAGATATCAGATATATTATTATGTAGTCTAAGATGGTGGAAAGGCTAAACTAAAAAATAGTACATATGAAAGTAGGATCATAAATGCTGTAATTCGGTGAAGCTTTTTCACTAAACTGATGTTTTGCCGGTATTTAAAGGAACCAGCCTAGAAACTCGCTATATCAGAGGTGGCCCTCTCAAACAAAATATCCGATGAGCTTCATGAATATCTGTGAGGCTTACTAACAGTGCTATCAAGATTTTCTAGAACTCTGCTATAACTTGCAATCATTTAAAATTGTATATACGTATTTTTTAAATTATTTTTATCAATATAAAAATATAAAATATAAATCGTAATAAATATTTCTCGAACATTATTGGAGCTGCTTAAAAACCTGTGTACCGTTTAGATTATTTTGCATGCAAAACTTAAAAGAATGCATACATCTTCTCTTAAATACTACAATACACAGTAAGACATTCACAAAGTATATTCCCTTCTTTGGCATTTCCACATTTGTAAGAGGAGCATTCAACTATAAAAGCAAAATGCAAAAATAAATCTATCTGAACTTTCTTACTTTCCGTGAGTGCTGTTTTCATCCCTACATCAATTTTGCAGTATCCTAGCCTGTGTGACAAGCAGTAGGCGTCTAAATTATACATGTGATCATTGTACGTATCAATGTAACACCTGCAGCCTTGTCACCCGAGGCGCTGGCGCGTGTGCCATAACCCGTAGATCCGGTAGACTAAGGGGGGTAGAGAAGGGAGAGAGACAGCAGGTGACCGCACGCTCGAAGCCTCCCTGTTAATTAGTAAAATTCGTGCAGTCTTTCTTTTGATTTGGTTAGAATAAAGCAAAGGGGGCAATCTTGGACTTCATTGAGCATTGCAATTAAACAAAGTCTAGTCTGATTTGTAGTGTTAAGGTTGTCGCTCATTTGCCCGTCACGGCACGACCCGATGCCACAGCGGACACGGCATCCGACTGGAAAATATGTAGCTCATTTGTCCGTCACGGCACGACCAAATGCTATCCGGCGCTCACTGTGCAGTTGACGAAATCAACATACCGTTATGCTTTTAGTACCGTGTAGCAGACACAGATGCACCATGCTTGAGAGCAGCAGTTCTGACGGAGGATTAATAGCAGTGACTGCAATATTGGCAGAAGAAGAAAAGCAAGAAGAGCATCCACCTGATTAGTAAAAAAAGATTTTTCGACGTCAATTTCAAGGTGCTCTGTCACTTTTGAACAACTGCTGAAATATTCCCAAACAAATTATTCGCCCTACTTCGGAAGGCTGGCATCGGCGGCGGGGGTGCCGGGTGGATCGGACATCGGGAATCATTTCCGTCGCCGTGACGTAATGTGTCGGGCTAATAGGCGTTGGTCCAGTTATTCGCATTATTGTTTATCCTTTCCGTATTTTGACGGAACGGTTCGGGGATGGACCGTGACGGGCAAGTGAACGACATCCTTTGCCCGGTATCCGTGAAGTTGCTACCACCGAGCAAACGTTTTTGTAAAAATTCTCGTTCTTATCACACTTTGTTTGTTGTTTACTCAACTTTTTCTGTCTTTTTTGAAGTGAGGGGAGTTAGGGTGCAGTTGCCCTAACAGTTGCCGCTCAGCCTTAAGGCTTATTCTGGGATCAAAGGGACCAAACAGTCCTCTCCTAAGTCCTTTGGGAACTTTGAAATGCATTGGACTATGCTCTGTTGTCTTCTCTTTTGGCCTACATTCAGATAGGAGTTCCTGCTTTCATTCAAAACTTCAAAACAGGACAGTCGAAGATAACATGCTTAGCTGTTTCCTCTGCCTCACCGCACTTCCTGCATAATGGATTTGCCACTACAATCCCCAGCTTTTGCAAGTGTGCACTGAACGTCCAATGGCCAGTGTTATAAATCCACCTTTTGTAGTTCCTTTGTGCTCAGGTTGTGTCTTAGACTGAACAATCACCGCCACCCTGTTCCAGCGCTTCTGGTGTTCATTTGACACCCATCTGGTGACAGCTGTCCGTACCATGTTGTATCATACATCACATGCTGGTTCTGGCCTGATGAGAGGTAGTTCTGCGTCTTCCTTGGCACACCTGTCGGCCATCTCATTACCGCCCACTCCTATGTGACTAGGCGCCCAGATAATGTTACCTTGTTGGTCTTCCTCAGTATCTTTAGGGTATCATGGCAGTTTCACACTATTTTTGGTGTATAGTGGTTACCTGCCAAGGCCAGCAGAACCGCCCGGCTGCCTGTGTTTACATAGATAGCCTTTTTGTGCTGTGGTTGCATTATACAGTTTCTTACCATTGAGGATATTACTTCATCTACATTTGTTTTTATACGCCAATCTCAATTTGCTACAGTACCATTTGAAAAAGTATATCATTTTGCGTATAAGCGTTATAATGATTTCCGTGAATTTGTTTTAACTCGTTTTTTATTTAAATATATGAGAATTTTATTGAACTATTTTTAAGATACATGCTTACCAGTAGAGTACTATACTCGTAGGTCAGTATCTTTACAGAGCCAAGACCAACGTCAGTTTGAAGATCTAATCGATTTTACTTCCCACACCGATAGGTGAGGGGAGTATTGTGATCGCGAAAATTTTCGATTTTGAGATAACACGCTTTTTGGGCGTTTTATGATGTCTACATAACGAAAATCCATGTCACTCATTTCCGTTGGCCTGTCTGTCGGTCTGTCGGTCTGTCTGTCTGTCTGTCTGTGCGCGTTTTTCTAGCCTCGTAATCTCAGTAACTGCTGCATGGATTGTGATGAAATTTGGGCAGCGATATGCTGTGGGATCGTAGTAGGTAACGTTCATGTAATTTTGAAAATCGGTGCACGGGCGGCGGACAAATTAGCAAAAAACAAAAAAAAATATTCCTCAAACTTCGTTTTTAGGTGTTTTAGAGATTCCTGATCATTCTCTACTTTTTTTTTGGTGGGGGTGAAATTGGGGTGGTTGGGGGATGAGGGGTTGTAAATCTCAAAAATGTGTTGTATTCATAATAGGCTATCCATTGCCCTAAAAACGAAAGACCTAGCGGCACAATGCCCTTTTTTAGGCCCATCCGAACATTGCCTTGCCTTTTCCAGAAACCAGGGGACTTAGAATTTTCTGATAAATTTTTTTTATGGTCGGCCTCCCGCAAAGGCTGAAAGCCTATGGCGCTGTAGAAGCGCTGCGAGAGGATAAGTATCGGTTCACGTTAGATTTGAAACGCTGCAGGTTGTAGCCGTCGGGAAACAAATTCTCCGGCAGCTGATTCCACAGCGTCGAAGTTCTCCAACAGAAGGAATGCTGGAGGAGACTAGTTCGGGGAGTAAGGACCTCGACCTGGTAAGGACGAGCTCGCAGAGCTTCTCTAGTTTTCCTGGTTCGGACGGCCTGTGGTGTTATTATCTGAGAGAGCTCACTCGAACATCTTCCGTGATAGAATCTGTAAAATAGGGATAGGTCAGCCACCCTCCTCCGATGTTCCAGGCTGTGGAGGTCCTTTGTGAGGTTAGGCGTATCGATGTCTAATCGCTCTTTTCTGGATAGTGTCCAGAACCTTTAGAGAGTGCTTCGGAGCGCATCCCCACACATGGGAGCAATACTCCAGCGATGGTCGGATCTGTGCCTCGTTGGAGTATTGCTACCATGTGTAGGGATGCGCTCCGAAGCACTCTCTAAAGCTTCTGGACACTTTCCAGAAGAGAGCAATGAGACCATACTCTACGCCTAACCACACAAAGGACCTCCACAGCCTGGAACATCGAAGAAGGGTAGCCGAACTGTCCCTGTTTAAAAGATTCTATCACGGAAGACGTTCGAGTGAGCTCTCCCCAGCTAACAACACTAACGGCCATCCGAACGAGGAACACTAGAGAGGGTCTGCGAGCTTATCCTTACCAGCTCGAGGTCCCTACTCCTCGAACCAGTCTCCTCCAGCATTCCTTCTTTTGAAGAACTTCGACGCTGTGGGATGAGCTACCAGGGAATTTGACGGCTACCACCTGCAGCGATTCAAATCTAACGTGCACCGATACTTATCCTCTCGCAGCGCTTCTACAGCGTCATAGGCTTTCACCATTTGCGAGAGACAGACCAAAAAAAGTCTATATCAGATATTCGCGGTTCGTAACGAAACGGAGTTTCTCTGGGAATAACGAATATTCAGTATTGGTATAGGTGTTTCATTTCAATTTGTTGAACGCTGTACCGGCAGCCTACCGAAATGCCGTTAACAGATGTGACGTCACTGAAGTGACGTATTTGACGGCTTTGTAATCGCTGTACATAAACTGCCGTCAAACGGTACCCCACCGACATGGCGTTCCAACAGCTTCATCAGTATGTTGCCCGTTAAACTAAAGGTTCTGCTATGAGGAGCAGAATTTCAAAATGCATTTTGTCTAAACTTTAAATATTTGAGACAGAGGCGGCACTGTATTCCTATGATCAAACAATAAGACAGACAAAATGCATTTAGTCTCCGTGCTATTCGGTAGGAAACCATACTTGGACAAACACACTGATTTAAGTCCATGGATAAAAAGCATTTCGTTTGCGATTTTATGTTTGTATATTTTTCGTCAGGGAGCTGAAATAATAGAAACACGTGAGAAAACTGTGTCAAACTAGTGATGTATGGAGCTGGACTAGAACTAGATGTTTTTGAATGCGCTGAGATTAATCAAAATGATTTTATTAAAAAAATTGTTGTCTACACATATATTTTGTTGTTTCATTCTAATATGCTGCAAATATTTTCCAAATTTTTGTTTTTGCTACTTAACAATGAAACTAAAATTAGACAAACAAACTGCATTATGTCCAACAGTTTTTTTATTTTTTCAAGTTGCTTTTCAACTTTCTTTCATTTGATTGTATTATCCCAAATCTTTTTTTCTCTATGATTTGGTTTCTCTTTACTGGTTTTTTGCTTCTCCTGAAAATTTGAAATATTGAACAAAATGCAATTTGAAAGTCTACTCCTCTAATTGTCAATGAAAGTTAAAATTTAGTGTTCGGTTCTAGACTTTTATTGAAAACTATACCCAGAAAAACACATCATGCAGCAGATGTTACAGTACTTCTTCTCTTTTTCTGTGATAACCTTCTCGTCTTGTCCTTTTGGACGACCTCGTTTTTTTCTTGGAACAGGCATCTTCATTGTCGGCCATGTGATATCATTGACTCCAACTTTTCAATAAGATGATTGCTGAACTGCTGACGTCATTTGAATCTGATTCACTGATATAAACTTCCTCAACTTCAACTGGATCAGATATTATATCCTCCTCTACAATTTCACATGGTCTTAGAGATGAGGGATTTCTGTTGTCTTATACCAGAATTTAGGTTTTCAATTAAGAAAAAAAGTACTTTTTCTGTGATAAATGGAAAGATCATATATAAGTTTTATAACAAAACTGTTTTTGTTTTCTTTTTTTTCGCAATAATTCAAAAGTTATATCAAAATAAATATGGTTTTTTGAATCGAGTACCGAAAACACGCCGACGGCTCCCGAACCCGTTTGACGTCACCATGGCGGTAAGGATGCTCCTTTGACCAACGACGTCCTACTACGATACTAGATTCTAGATTCCCAGCCAATCGCGAAAATACGTACTGCTAAACTGGTAACTAGTGTATATTTGTTGCAACACAGTCGATGAATGAAGTTTGCAGCTCGAGACGAAGTCTACGATCGGAACAAATATGTTTTTGAATGTTTGAAGTCAGATTACAGATTCCAGTAAGTAAGTACCTAATCAAATATGTTTCGTTGAAAAGATCTCCTCAATCGAAGGATGGCCCAGTGGTTAGAGAGTCCGCTAGTAGATCTCAGTATCTTTGGGTCGAAAACCAGGCCTCCCAACTTTTATTTTATTTTTTTTTATCAAAAATTTTATTGATCTGCTTTTTGCACTTGTTACGCACATTTTTTTCTACGATCAACATAAATATGTGTTTGAATCAAATTTTGTTAGACATATTACTTGCACTGCACAGTGCAAAAACTAAGTGCAGGAGGCGGTGGATAATTAAAAAAATCAGTGGAAATGAGGTTGGTCCGTCAATATCAATCGTCATTGATTTTTTTTAAATGTAATAGCTGGTTGATAAAACAAAATCCCTTCATCCAATCAATTCATTCATTTTTAAGTTTTTTAATGTAAAAAAAGTAATTCAAACTACTAATAACCTTCTGCTTATCACTTGGTGTTATTATTTATTTAACTTTGGGCAATGAAGCTTAAGAATAATAAATTTTCATAAAAATTGAACAAGCACTGTGCAGTGCAAGCAATATGTCTAACAAAATTTGATTCTAACACATATTTATGTTGATTGTAGAAAAAATGTGTAAATTTTTTGATAAAAAGAAATAAAAAAAAGTTGGAAGGCCTGGGTTTCGATCCAAAGACCCTGAGATCGACTAGCGGACCCTCTAACCACTGGGCCATCCTTCGATTGAGGAGATCTTTTCAACGAAACATATTTGATTAGGTACTTACTTAATGGAATCTGTAATCTGACTTCAACTTCAAACATTCAAAAACATATTTATTTCAATCGTAGACTTCGTCTCGAGCTGCAAACTTCATTCATCGACTGTGTTTCAACAAATATACACTAGTTACCAGTTTAGCAGTACGTATTTTCGCGATTGGCTGGGAATCTAGAATCTAGTATCGGAGTAGGACGTCGTTGGTCAAAGGAGCATCCTTACCGCCATGGTGACGTCACACGGGTTCGGCAGCCGTCGGCGTGTTTTCGGTACTCGATTCTAAAACCCATTTTTATTTTGATATAACTTTTGAATTATTGCGAAAAAAAAGAAAACAAAAACAGTTTTGTTATAAAACTTATGTATGATCTTTTCATTTATGACAAAAAAAATTTTTATTCAAAACCTCTATTGCCTTGTCACCAGGTGCAGATGATTCTACAGATAACTGACACTGGAATGGTAGATTTGCATTATCTAATACAAAGGCTTTATTCACACTGCTTTGGCCTGGCAGACGCACCTGGTCAAATACTCCAGATAGTTCAACAGAAACTTGGTTTTCACTTTCGAATAAACCTTCATCATTGCTTACAATAAAAAACTGAGGCTGATTCTCGCCGCTATTGTTTACATTTACAATTGCAGCATCAGTATCAGTGGCCACTAGCGTTTTAAGATTTTTCAATAGATTAAGTCCTTGCTCAAACAACATGTCTGTCCGTTGAGCTGCTCAAAACTAATAGGAAAACTTGCCCCAGTCAATGCCAATAATATCCAGATTCCCATAATTCAGCAAAAATTGTCACAATGTTAATGCAACTAAGTCGAAAACAATATAACCGATATTGGAAAATAGCAATTTTTACAAGAAACCCAATATGTTGTTAGCAGCATTTTAGTGGGCTACCGTTTTACGGCAGTTTAAGTACAGCGTTTATTAAAACAGGCCAAGACGCCTTCAATGAATCCATTTTATTTTTCAATTCAGTAACTATGTATGACGCATTTTGACTTCTATGCGTTGCCAAGCATCATAAACTCTCATCGTCTCGATTTTTATGGGTTGGTAAAGGTGCAATCGATATCACAGGCTGATTTTCATAATACTTCAAAAATTCAAAAGCTGTTTCATTAGACCACTGCATTTCTTCATTCTACAACAAAAATTATAAGAACAATCTGGTGATTCGACGACAGCTATGCTTACTACAGTTATTCCGTAGCCACAGACTTTAGCTTGCAAAAGAACGAATATGTGGATGCACGTCCGAATGTAATACGGCAAATACTCGTTTTATTTGACGTTGCCCAAAAGACCGACAAATAACCGGTACTACACGAGCATTCTACAAACACTGAAATTGGTCAGCAGCGACAAATCCGTCCATACTACTTGCTACTCGGCGAGCAGTCGTTCGGTACTCAGGGAATGCCGCATGTCTAGCGCCGCCTTTAACCATAAAGTATAGCAAATCGCTCTCAAAACTATTCCTTCGAACATCGTTGTCTGTATAATTTGCATTTCTAAGCGTCTCGACCGATGTGATAGTTTGCGTCGCTTGAAGGTGAAGTGTGCCAAATGGACTTGACTGTTTTAATATCCTAATGCAAAACAAACTTCTATTCGCTAAATAATCAGTATGTAGTAAAATAGAATGTAATCGTTACCTCCTCATTCAAAATATCTATTTCTATTTTTTATTCAGCCAGTACATCATCGGATTCATGATTAATTACGCTGAGGTACCTCAGTTGTCGTTATCGGTACTACAGGGAACTTAAATATCAGCAAAGCACAAGATGAAATCGAACAATGGTGCTTTCAGAATCGTCTCATTTTTAATCGTAACAAGACTGTCACACTGCACTGCACTGCATAAGTAGAATAAAGCTCCACGGTAGTCACGGGACGTCTGATTGGACAAACTTTCTCACTCACTTTGCAAACACAGGTCAATTTTATTTGTAAAAATTTAAATAAGGCGTGTTTTGAAATTCTAAAACTTAAGCGCATGGTTAGAATATTGAATGTTTATTACGCGATGTTACATTCACATCTTTGGAGGAACATTCTTGCATGGGGCTTTGCAAGAATGCCGAACACGAGCTTTATTCACCAAACGAGAATTATTATATTAATGTTCGGCCTTCCGAACCAAGAGTCATGCAGAAAAGTGTTCCAGAAATACAAACTATTGACGCTTCCTTCCATATATATCTTTTGTGCAACATTTGTATTTCAAAATGGAAACAGGTTTACTAGAAATAATGATTTCAATGTTCGCTATACCGCCCAAGCTAGTAATGATTTGAGTGTACCATAGCATTGTTCGAAAACTCACCTGTATTTGCCTGCATAAAGGTGTTCAATAGCATATATGTGGAATTACAGTATCTAACTTCGGCCGATATTTTACCGGCCGTCTAAAATCGGTCTGTGTGCAACTAGCGTTAGAATGCAGCAAACGATGCTTTTTTCTGTTTTTTGTTTTTATGTTTCTCAGCAGCGCATTTATTGAACTATGTATTTATTTGTTTTCATTGTTTGTTTCGTTTTTAACCATTAATTTGTTGTTTTTAATATTTAAATATTTACTTTTATTTTTATATCATAAGTGTATAATAACAACACAATGAAGAAATACAATTCAATACAATATAATACAGTATTCCAGTTTTCTCGTCCGTGGTTTATTGATATTCAGCTATCGAAAATAAATTAATCATCTTTCTTTTCCTGCTTTATATGTAAAACCACATGTATTTGGCTAGCTCTAAAAGGTAAATGATATTACCAGAGTTAAACTTTTGTAGTGGCATTAGGTAGCCCGTCGCACAATAAAGCGTCTGTAACATGTCAAGAAAACATCCTGTATAAGTATATGGTTTATTCCAATCGGCATAGTTGCACTATGGAATGATGACACGACATCCGGTCGCCGGTGTTGTAATACAAGATGTCAGCAGGTCGACCACCTTCCCGGTGCATGTCGACTAATTCTATTTTTGAGATTATTGAATATACTGTGGGTACTTTTCGGACGAACAGGTTGTTTAATTTTCCTAACCCCTTAAGCTTCAACCCAAAGTATTACATGGCGATCCTGCCACTTGACGATTCCGGGGGTAGTAAATGGTGTTAGATACTAATAAAAGTGCGACCAGATACAAGAGCTGAATGGTGCCAAAGTAAGGATGGGTAATGCCAAGTCGCAAGAAGAGATTGTAATCAACCAGGCTTCCAATGGAGATGGAAGAAGCGAGATAGTAAACACAAAAGGAAGTGGATTTAGCTTAACAGAGGTTCTGTTAATAGTTCTGGTTGTGGCAGCAGCAATTGTTTCTGTATTTTGGGCCATGAAATATTGCCGAAACAAACTAAGGCAGACCATTAGAAGAGAAATTCACAAAAATGAACTGCAAAAATCCAGAGATGAACTAAGGATGGAAGAAGGAGCTTAACAGTGTTTTTTTTTTCAGACCACTTTTTTGTCGAGTATTTCTCTTTCAGTGCTTAAATAGTCTATAAGATGTGGTTATAGGAAGTTGTGAATATTGATGGTACTGGATATGAAAGTGAAAAAAAAAACAATTATGGAGACAATTGTACCGATATTATGAATTTTAGTATAAGCCAGCACGTAAGTTTTATATTTTATTGTTTATAATTGCCGCAAAAATATGGACCCGCTTAGTAAAGTTTATAACTTGAGATATTTTATACTTTAATGGGAGACAAACTTTATGATATTTTGAATTCACTAAAAAATATTAGGTCGTACTTGGTAAAGTTAAATTACGACAGACGAAAAGGCCCTATCGTTGAAACCAAAATCAAAGAAGCAAAAGATTATTATTCTCAATTGAGTAACGAAATTTCTGCTATAAACTTAAAAATAGAAAAATCCGAATTGGATAAAGAGGATATCTTGTCTATTAAAAATACTACAGGGGAGATTAAAAAACTTTACCGAGAAATTTTAGATTTCGGGAATCAAAATTTTAATAAGGAAACATCAAAAATGTCTTCTTTTGATCTAAAGGTAGCTACGAACCTCTTACCGGTCATGGATGATACGGAAGCCACCACTTCTAAATTAATAGAGGCTATAGATTTTTATTCGTCAATGCTTGACAACGATAGTAAACCTATTCTGATCAAATTTGTTTTAAAAACGCGAATTTCTAACAATGCCAAATTGCGACTGAATTTGACATATAATTCTGTGAGTGATTTAATATCTGACATGAAGAAGCATCTTTTAACTAAAAAATCAGACACCGCCCTTCAGGCACGCTTGTTCTCCACTAAGCAAGGAGAAAAATGTATAGCTGATTTCGGTAAAGAATTAGAGGATATTTTTGTAAATTTAACAATTTCTCAAGCCGACGGAAATGCCAGTGCTTTTGATATTCTAAGACCAATTAATGAGAAGGTTGCAATTAAAAGGTTTGCATGCGGCCTTAGAAACCAAAGACTGGGAACAATTATATCTTCCAGAAATTTTGAGTTCTTGAAAGATGCAATACGAGCAGCTCAAGATGAAGAGACTAGTACTCAAAATGACCCATCAGGACAGATTTTAAATTTTTCTCACAGAGGAAGGGGAAATTTTGGAAATTTATCTAGGAGACCAAATAGAGCAGGGAATTCAGGTAGATATAATCAAAATTTTAATAATAGAGGAAATAACAATTCGAATTTTCGCCAAAACCCTCGTAATCTGGTTCATTCTAATAACCAAAATCAGCGGTTCTTCAGAAATCACGGTGGTCGTACATTCACAAGCGGTAATACGAGAGGATCTCGGGCTCTAGGTCACAGAATGCATTTTGCCGAGCAGGCTGAAAATCTGGAAGACTCAACATCTGACCCCCAAGGTTCAACATTTTTTCGTTCCTAAAAATGAAAAGTATAAACATATTTTTACCTATTCGAAATCATGCTCAAATTTTGTTTCTTTTTGTGTAAATAATAAGAAATTAAAATTTCTGGTAGATACTGGTGCATCATTGTGTGCACTTAAATTAAACTGTTTAGATCCAAAAATACAATTACATAAAGAAAATATTGAAATCAAGGGCATAGGAGGTAATTTAATTTCCGAAGGATATGTGTATTTAGATCTTAATGTAGGTAATAGGACATTTAGTCAAAAATTTTATATTTTTAGTAATTTACCATGTCAGAGCGATGGCATAATTGGAGAAAATTTTTTGAAAAAATATAAAGCTAAATTAAATTACGAAGAAAATACCTTGACTATTTCAAATGATTATACGTTAAAATTATATGCGGACAGTGAAAATATATTAAGTATTCCACCCAGGTGTGAAATTATCCAGTATGTTCCTACAGGATTAGTGAATGAATGTGTAGTTATGCCAGGTGAGTTATGTGAGGGTGTGTTTGTGGCTGGTATAATTGCACAACCAGTAAATGGCAAAGTGCCAATTAAAATTTTAAATACAAGAGAGACAGAAGTATATTTGAGAAATTTTTTACCAAAAGCTGAAAGGTTGAGTGATTATGAGTGTCATCAATTTAATAAGCAAGAAAATTCGGCTACTCGAGTTAAGGAACTGTTTAAAATTCTCAAGCTCAGTCACCTCAATCGAGAGGAACGAGATTCCATAGAGCAAATTTGTGCCAAATTTTCAGACATGTTTCATATGCCGGGGGATAAGCTTACGGTTACTAATTTATATAAACAGTCAATTCAGGTTAAACTAGATGCACAGCCAGTATATAAAAAACCATATAGGTTACCTCAAGTGCATAAGGAGGAAATAAATAGGCAAATTTCTCAAATGTGTCAAGACGGGATAATTGAGAGGGCGCAAAGTGCGTGGTCATCCCCAGTTCTGATCGTACCAAAGAAAGGTGATAAGGGTGAGAAAAAAGCTAGGCTAGTTTTGGATTATAGACTCTTGAATCAGTGTCTGGTAGATATAAAATTTCCGATTGCAAGTGTAGTTGATATTTTAGACTCTCTTACAGGTGCTATATATTTTTCACATCTAGATCTTAGTCAGGGCTATTACCAAGTAGAATTAGATGAAAAAAGCAGAAAGTACACGGCTTTCACCACAGATCGGGGTCAATGGCAAATGAGAAGATTACCAATGGGTTTGAAAATTAGCCCTAGTGCCTTCTCAAGGCTAATGACTATAGCGATGGCGGGTCTAAATTACGAAAAATGCTTTGTTTATCTGGATGATCTCATAGTATTTGGCAGAAATCTCTCCGAACACAATAAAAATCTAATAGATGTTTTTACTAGATTGCGGAAGGTAAACTTGAAATTAAATCCTTCTAAATGCGACTTCCTAAGAAAAGAAATTCTATACCTAGGTCATATAATAAGTTCTGAAGGAATATCACCTGACCCAGATAAAGTAAAGGCGTTGAAGGAGTATCCTATTCCAAAAAATGCAGATGAGGTTAAGCGCTTTGTTGCATTTGCCAATTATTACCGCAAGTTTATCCCACATTTCTCAGAAATCGCAGTTCCGCTTAATAAATTATGTAGAAAATATGCTAGGTTCGAGTGGACGGATGAGTGTGATAAATCTTTTAATTGTCTTAAAAATGCGCTGATTGAGCATCCAGTGTTAGACTACCCCGACTTCTCGAAGGAAAATGAATTTATTTTACAAACAGATGCGTCAAATTTTGCTATAGGGGCAGTGTTGTCAAATAAAAATAATAAACCAGTGGCGTATACTAGCCGTAGCTTAAATAAAGCAGAAATTAACTACCCCATTATACATAAAGAACTTTTGGCAATTTATTGGGCTGTAAAGCATTTTCGACCATATTTGTATGGTCGGCGTTTCAAAATTTTAACCGACCATAAACCGTTAATTTATCTTTTTGCTCAAACTGACCCTGGTAGCAGATTGACAAAATTTCGTTTGTGCCTTGAAGAGTATGACTTTTACATCGAATATGTTAAGGGAACAGATAATGTTACTGCAGACGCTTTATCGAGGATAACTTTGTCATCAAACGAATTAAGAGATATGAATGCAGATATGATTGCAGTTATAACCAGAGGGCAGTCTAGACGTAAAGACGGACAGATTGATGAGTTGGCTAAGAAAAGTACTGATAATGTTTGGCTTGATCACCCAAACATTGTGGAAATTCTTAAGCAACCCACTAACTGTACCGAATTAATTCTAGTACCATCCTCAAAAATTAAAAAGTTGTCAGAAAATGTCACTGAACAAGTAGGAGACTTTTATTACGTTCCATTACATCTTACTTTATACGTTGACCAAAAAACTTTATCATCATTGGCGCGAGACGAAATGCTGAAAGATTTGGTTGACATAAGTAAGAAGGCTAACATTGAAGAACTAGTTATTATTAAAAAAGGGAATAATACAGAATTTATTAAATTTCTCGGTAGTAAAGTAAAAGAATGTATAAACTGGAGGGGCCCCCGTATAAATGTTGTACAAGGAGTTAGCAAAGTAATGGACAAAGACGAGCAAAGAGTTATCTTGAACGATTTTCATTTACTACCAACCAGTGGTCATGCTGGTATAAATAGAATGACAAATAATATTAAAAAGTATTATTTTTGGCCAGGAATGGCTAGTGATGTTCGAAAATTTGTAAAAAGGTGTGACACTTGTCAAAAACAAAAACATTCTAATCATTATACTAGAGAGCCAATGGTAATAACTTCTACAGCTGATACAGCTTTTCAGAAGATATATTTAGATATTGTTGGTCCACTCCCAGTAGACGTAAATGGATTTGGTTATATTCTAACACTTCAGTGTGAGTTAACAAAATATGTGGAGGCATACCCCCTTAAAACTAAGGATTCCGTATCTGTGGCAAAAGCTTTGGTTGATAACTTCATTTTACGATATGGTGTTCCCCGTGAAATTGCTACAGACAGAGGTTCCGAATTTATTTCTCACACTATGACAGAAACATGTAACATATTGGGAATAAAACAAATTCATTCCACAGCATATCATCACGAGAGTATTGGAGCTCTAGAGAACTCTCACAAAGTTCTAGGTGCCTATTTGAGAATTCAGACTCAAAACCATGATTCTGCATGGAGCACATGGCTTCCATACTGGTGTTTTTCGTACAATACAACAGTACATACGGAAACCAAATACTCTCCTTTTGAGCTAGTTTTTGGAAGAAAATGTCAATTACCAAATAATTTAAATAAACAGGTTGATCCTATTTATAATTTTGACAACTATCCCATTGAATTGAAATATAGGATACAAAAAGCTCAAAATGATGCAAGAAATAACTTGATACTTTCTAAATCTAAAAGAAAAGAAAATTACGATATAGCAATAAACCCCATTCAGTATAAAAAGGGTGATAAAGTTTTAATTAGAAACGAAACTGGTGATAAAATTACCAGCCCTTGCTTCCTAGGTCCATATTTAGTGGTAGAAGATGTTTCACCAAATGTAAAAATTATTAAAGATAAGAAACATATTTTAGTCCATAAAAATAGAACTAAGTTGTATAATAGCTAGGTAAAATTAGGTTAAGACTATAAGGGTACCCTACTTCCATAATATGTGTATGAATTTTCTTCTACCATTTCCTTCTATAATCTATACTTCCCTCCTTCTTTCGCTTAATATACGATACTTTCTTCTTTGCTTTCATCTGAAATTTCTTGCGTACTATTTAGATACATTATAGTTAGATTGAAATAAATATATTGAATTATGTTGTAATATATATGTATTATTGTTTACGAATTTCAATTCTCAAAAATAACAATTGAAATTCTTTTAATTGCCCGGGGAGGTGTAACATGTCAAGAAAACATCCTGTATAAGTATATGGTTTATTCCAATCGGCATAGTTGCACTATGGAATGATGACACGACATCCGGTCGCCGGTGTTGTAATACAAGATGTCAGCAGGTCGACCACCTTCCCGGTGCATGTCGACTAATTCTATTTTTGAGATTATTGAATATACTGTGGGTACTTTTCGGACGAACAGGTTGTTTAATTTTCCTAACCCCTTAAGCTTCAACCCAAAGTATTACACGTCACTCCCTATATTGAGCGTTAAACGAAACCTCAAATCGGATAGAGTCTGAGATTTTCTTTAAGAAGTTAATCATGTCCCTCCTTCCATCACAATCTGAACGCCCTTTAAAACTCTAAAAGCCATCAGACAGTCACACCACATGCCACGAATGCCCAAAAACCTATAGATTAGCAAGGAAAATGAGAGATGCTAAAGTCAAATAAAATGGAATAACTACGAGAAAGCCTCAATCTGGAACGTACTGTAGTTATTTCTTTAAAAGTGTCTCATTTTATCAGCTCCAAGGCAGAGCTTGAAACCCAGCGCAATTAGCATTGAACGCAAAGACTATTCTTACTTTGTAACGCGACATCCCGGTTACTAGCAATAATTGAAGTCCGTCGCCATTTTAATCAATTAACGCTGTGCACGAATTTCCTCAATTATGCAGTTAACTGCTGACTCGGCTAACACCGACGTTAACAGTGCGAAGTTCTCCTCTACCTCAGCACAACACGCACCAACACCTCAGGTGACAATGTTGCAGGTGTTCCATCGATACCCATACAACCAGATTAGGTGGTTGTTAACTACAAAAGGAAACCCCTGCTACTGTCCTGTCGCCTGTCCACAACAGCAGCGTTAGTTCCTTGCTCACCCAGGCAGTAAAGTACTATACACAATCCTCTGGATAGGATTAAGTCTAGTCTCAGTAGTTTGAGATGTTGTGGGTGAGGTAGAATAACGAGCGATATGATATAAACATAGTTTATGAAAAATAAGAAACATGCTTTTACAGCACTAAAAAGTAAAAAATAGTCCTTGGTATAAGCTGAAAGTAACAATGAACGAAAAATACTAGTATTATTGCGAAAAATGCGTGAGGAGCTTTGTGTCATATTTTTCGTATATCAAGCAGCCCACGCTTTTTTCACAATAATACTAATAATTTTTGTTCGTTACTACTTTCAGCTTATATTAAGAATTATTTTTCACTTTTTAGTGCTATAAAGGCGTATGTTGTAGATTTTTTAAACAATATTTATTCTTCACTCTTTAATTCAGGGTAGTTAGACAAACTTCTTGATAAGTGTACAAAGTTTGAAATAAATCTATTCGTTCACATCGCTACCCTGCCTTAACAAGAATCATAAATATTGTTGATCAATTGATGTATCTCATTCACCATTGCTAAAATAAGTTATTTGATAACTGGCACCTTCACCATTAGATCGAATCTTCAAATAAAGTTCACCCTTAAGGGGTCTGGGTATACACAGTTATATATATGTATTCGCCATGTTAAAACACGGATTCCCATCTCCAACAGAACTCACTTGTTTTTCAAACTACATACACAGTATTTCAGAAGGTGATAGTTAAGACCTTAATGAATAACAACTATTTGCGATTTTCTCAAAAAAGTTTTTTAATGTGCAGAAAAACTCGCAATGCAAAATCATACACTCTTCAAATGTCTGTAATTTAACCGCCAAACACGATATCAAAAAAGGCCAAATAGTTGACAAAGCGCAAGCTTTCTTCTTCAGTTTGCTTTTTGAACCATTACTGTAAGTTTAAAGGTAACGTCAGGAGCTTGGAAATGCGAAATTCAATTTTACCTTTGGACCTTTTGATCTTACCTTCGGATTTTTGGACTCACCTCCTCTTATCTTAGACACACACACAGGACAAAGGGAAAAGGCGGCCACGCCTCCTCGCTCAAACGCGAATACGTCTTTTCTTGGATTTTCAATTTCGCGCGCTATACCCTAGACCCTCAAATTATTCTGGCGATCCAGGATAATGACACAAACCTATTAGTATATAGTAATTATTGATTGCATTGTCACCGGCTGTTGAAAAGTGTACAAAGTTTAAGTTAAATGTATTATTTTCAAGTGGGTCAAAACCGAGTCCAAAGAAGTCGGCCACAAACATGCATACATACATACATACAGACAAACATCCTAATCTATTTCTAGTTGCTGGGAAAGTGGGATAAAAAAGCAAAGTCGATTCCTTTAGCTTTCAATTCCGAACTTTCAGAGAACTATGCCTCCACCATCAGGGCTGAAAAATGGATGACAAATCAGTGAAACATTTGGTGATAAAGAAACAATAATGCACTACGTCAGCACCTACTTTTCAAAAGATTTTATTTAATTAGCAATGTATTTATGACTGTGTGTATGTATGTGTGTATGCATGTGTGTATGTATTTATGTATGTATGTTTATGTACTGCATTTGCTGGACATCGTGTGCGTGAATAATCGTGGACTGTGACCTCTGCCATAGCTGTGGCATCTTACACCCCGATGTCACAGCAATAGATGCGATAACTTTCTTAATTTATCATTTAAATCCATCCTTTCTACTGTTTCGGGACGACCATTTGGCAACGCCGCCGATGAGTTCATCGATGTTGGTCTACGCTCAGTGCTTAATATTTTCCTCGATTGTGTATGTGATGTCACAATTCGGTTTGTAGCACACAGGTTTCATCCTAAATTGTAACATCATTTATAAAATCTGTTCTGAAGCGCCCTCTACAGAATACACATTTCACTATGAGCGCAAAAGTGTGTAAACGTATCTTTTGCTATCAGCATCACTTTGGTGCCCAAGGGAGAAGCATTGGAGAAGAGCCCGTATTTCAGCCAAAGATAGGGAAACGATCTTACTTTTAGCAGCGATAGTAATAATAGTAACGATAATCCCTTATTTTAGCGCTTTTATTTTGTTTCACATGGGCGCTGATTGTTACTGATGTTGTTGGTTTTGGGTCATATCTATAGTGTGAGTGACCATGAAATGAAATCTTCGAAGCTCATCTCCGGGTTGAGTTGCTCAAGTTCTCTAACTTGCGTGCCCGCATTATCTCCAGCAAATGGAGCCAATCTGTTGAAGTGCACGACATTGGGTTTTCTACCGTTGGCATTCTGGATTCGATGGATTACGTCGTTGATCTTTTTGACGACTTCATACGGGCCGTCCCAGGAGCTCTGGAGTTTCGGTGACAGGCTTCGGTCTTTCTGAGGGTTGTACAGCCAGACCAGGACTCCGGATTGGTATGCTGTTTCGCTGGACCCTACGTCGTACGTCACCTTCATCCGATCGCTTGCGGTGCGAGTATTGTGCCGAACTTACTCATGGACCTCGGCCATTCTTCTGTAAAGGTTGGCAACGTAGCCTTCGCCTGCCACATCGTCCCCTGATTTGCGGCCAAACATGAGGTCATACATGATATCCTAGCCGGAGTTCTCGCCCAAACACAATACTGGCTGCTGTCTCTCCCGTGGTATCATGAACTGCCGAGCGGTACGCCAATAGGAACAGATGAAGCCAGCTATCCCAGTCTCGTTGGCGGTCTGAGACAACCTCGGCCAAATAGCGAATCACCGTTCTGTTCATCCTCTCCATGCCGTCCGACTGAGGATGTAACGCCGTGGTCCGAGTTTTCCTAATCCCAAAGCTTTGCACAGGTTCCGGAAGGGCGCAGACCCCAAGTTGCTCCCTGGTCCGAATGCAGCTCGCGCGGGACTCCAAAACGACACATCCAGTCCTAAGCCAGAGCCTCGGCAAGGGTTGCGGCCTCCTGGTTTGGCAGAGCATAAGCTTCGACCCATTTGCTAGTAGTCGATAGCGATCCTCTCGAAGGGACTTCCAACATTATATTGGGGCGTGGCAGCCTTCGTACATCTCTCTGGACCATTGCTGGCGGCACAAACTGTACAATTCCTGTACCATTTCTTAACGTCTTCTTGCACCTAAACCAGTAGAACCGTTTCCGAACCTTCTCCAGGATCTTGGCCACGCCCAGATGAGCTCCACTGGTTCCGCTGCGAATCTCCCTTAGTACCATCACGGTCTGTCTTCTTTCTCTGGTCCCTCCTTTATCTTCCATTGGTTTCAGGATTCCATCTTCCATCACCAGAGTGTCCCACTGAGCCCAGTAGGACTTGACGGTGGGCGAGTAAAGTGAAACTTTAGGTGAAGAACTTGGTCGTTGGTCCTCCCTCTTCCACTCAATGATTGATCATATTCAGGCTAGAATCCTCCTCTTGATCTTTCTGGAGTTCGATAGGCTGCCAGAGATCATCCACCACGGTGGTTCTTCTTGTCATGGCGTCTTTCATCTGCTGCCCAATGTAGGCCATACGAGCAGTTCTTCTTCCGGCCTTCTGGACGCGGGTTGAGGATTGCCTCTTGTCTTCGACCCGACATAATTTTTCCGGTTTCGACAGTGGCTTCTTCTCTAACTTGCAGCGGCTTCTAACATAACCCAGCTCGCCGCAATTCCAGAATCGGATCTCTCTTTCCTTCTTGGGACAGGCCTCGATAATTACCCGCCGCAGTTCCTCAACTAGGGACAGCACTTCTGCCTCGCCTTCACGTTCCGGAACTCGGGCCTGGCAGTGGTAGGTCTTTTTCACAACCTACAGCCTCATGTTCTAAATCTCTGGCAAGTGCGACTACCAGACGTTCCGAATGTGCCAGAGCTATAGCTTGACGCATTTCGTCATCACGCAGGCGACCCACTAATGCCCTACACAGCTAGTCGCTCCATTAGATCCTGGAGCCGTCGCGTCGGATATATCAGTTGAACATTGCAGGCTACATCTGCTTCAAATTCTTGCAACGTCTCGTTTAATCGTTGGGAGCGAGCGTGGAAGACGTGACCGAATCTGACTTGACCAAATCTCATGTCCAGATGTCTAACTAGCTGTACGTAGTCCCCTCGTTCTGTCAGTGATAGCATCTGAAGCACATCTGTAGCTTCGCCTCTCAGTGCTGTCGCCTTTTCACCAGATAACCAACCATTAGCGTTTGCGGCCGCTTCGAATTAGTGGAGGTAATTCTGCCAGGACGTGTTACCATCATACTGAGGAAGTTCTAATCTCAGCTTGCTCGAATCTCCTGCCTTCAGATCACTTAGTGTGATTACGCTTGCAGCCTGAAGCTGCATTGGCAGGATGTTGTCTCTCCATTATCGATTCTAAAATGTCGATTCTGGCTCCAATCCTTTCTTCGATGTTCTTTGCTACAGCAGTAATTTGTTTGGAGCTTGCTTCGTTTTTTGATTGGAACTGTTTGGCGCACTCGAATTCAGGTGATTCGAATATGAAGGTATCTGGATCCTCGCCCCCATCCATCATTATATGCCGAAGTCTATCCTGGAGAAGGGCCTGCAACCTACTGCTATCAGCACCACGTTCGTCGAGCTCTCGAATTTTGCCATTTTGACAGTTTATTCACTTAGTTGTCCGTCCCATGTTGCCCAATCAATCAGTCTACCCCAGAGCTGTCACAAGTACTAGTAAATAGTATTTCAAATACCAATTACCAATTACCAGAGTCGCATGCGTCAAAGTACAAATACCAAGTAATTTTATTTTTGAAAGTACTTCAAGTATCAAATACTTTAATTTGGTACTTGATTTTTCAAATAAAGTAATTCAAATACGATACTAATATTTCAAGTACTTAAAAAAGTAATTCAAATACCATACTAATACTTGAATTACTTGATATAGTATTTCAAATACGGCGATGGATATTTCAAGTATTTCATAATTATTGTTGAGTAATAAAAAACCACAGGATAAGTTTCAGAAATTACCTAAAAACGACAATACGTTCCCAATTTTTGAATATACGCTTTTTCAAAAATGCTAATAAATAAGTAGAAGAGATAAGTAATAAAAGGTACAGTCGGCGCGGCGTCGTCGCGAGTCGTCGCGTATGCCATGCAAATGGTGTCTAACATTAACAGATCCATCAAATAATTTGAATTGTCAGCATACAAAGCGCCGCTTTTCTAGCATTTTTCTGGCATACATAATGAATAAAAAGCATATCCACTTGTTTGATTCTTGCATACATTCATTCACAGAACTCGTGAAAAGTATAACAGAAATACCAAGCAATGACAACAATTCAAATTCATTCATCAAGGGAATCCAAATGTCAATCCGAATGTGTGAAAAAATATAATTATAGGGTGTCATTGAAAATTCAGAGCCTAACCTCACTTCCGGCTAAACCAAAATAAGCATACATTTGTTTTCTCATGGCTATTGTGCATCTCCGTTAACCATATAATTCTCCAAAATTTCAAACCTCCATCTAGGATTGTAAAAGAAGGGAGCTCTGTATAACGATTCCATTGCCACCCGGTATATGAATTTTATCATAAAGAGATGCTTGAGAAAAATTACCTTTTTACATCTGCAATTCGTAACCACCACGACAAAGTACAGAGTTTTGAAGATTGTTATTATAATGGCAGTAAATTCACAGCTCACATTCACAGATTATTTTAACCTCAATCAACATCAACAACGCATTTTGTTGAACGCAACAAGACGAACTGATATTTTGTGATTGTGTCGATTGTGATGAGACTGTCCTGTAGAGTCAGAGTGTCGCGTAGACTATCGATGTAATGTTGATTTGTCCATACTTATCTAGACTTGACAATTAATGCTTGAAATGTGTATTTCAAGTATTTTTATATTTTCATCGAGCTATACTACTATGTATTTCTTACTCACTTTAGTATTTCGAGTATAAATGTATAAATTTGAATTATATTTATATTCTTATAGCATTTGGGAAATAAAATTAATTTGAAATACAGTACTTCAAATACCAGAAAGTAATTGAAATAAATTTTTCAAGTACTTTACTTCTTTAGTATTTCAAATAAAAATGCCAAGTATTTGAAATATATTTTTTGTGCTACAAGTACCAAATACAAATACTTCTTAGAGAGTATTTGGGGAATCAAGTACAAATATCACAAAAACAATGTATTTGAAGTACAGTACTTCAAATACCAGAAAGTAATTGAAATACATTTTTCAAGTACTTTACTTGAAGTAATGACAGCTCTGGTCTACCCCACACCTGACACCGCTGTTACAAGTTTTTGATTTGATTGGGCAGGAAGACACTTGGTATGGATTAAACTATTTATTTACACTGACTTTATACACTGGTATGCCTACGCTTAACCTGTCACCTGTCAGTTTAATCTATCTACAGTCACTATACTAATTTATGCTTGTCCCTCACTCTACTTTTTTACTTCACTGACCATTTATTTTACACACGCGACTGGTAGGCCACGGATTGCGACTCGCTGCTTAACTCTGCTGTCCGGTTGCGCTGCTCCTTCTTATATAATGCCTGTCGCCCGCTCTCGAACGTTCTCTCCGCGTTTTCGACGCTGGCGGCCACAGTAAGCAGGTTTCTGGAATTCAATCGCTGAGCGACTAACGCGAGATGGCGGACAGGGCCGAACTGGCACAATATCTTTATTTACTCTGCAGCAATTAGTTGTGAGATGCTAAAGCAGGTCATGTCATTACAACTTTGCTAGGTAACAACTTTATATGACATAATATTTTCAGGATAAAGAGATAAAGATGTTAATAGCCGAGTTGTCCTAGTTGTTCGATACCCTAGTCAATAAAGTGTCTCCAAACAAAGCCCTCCGAGACCCGAAAAACAGGTCGCAGAGGAAAAAAGTGTTAGACTAGATCTAATGATTGCTTAGAAAACAGATTTGACTGTTTGTTTTGTGTTGTATGTTGTACGGTTTTTAAATAAAGCTTTACTTTATTTCTGGTTTCAGCAGTTTATTTTGATATTTGCTAGAATCCGAATTTCATTGCTCCATCTCTAATGATATAAAATTTACAAAAATAAACATGTGGTTATTGTCTGAAGCCATATTATTAACACAGCTTTTATGCAGCTCGTTATACACACTTCAATTCCGTATTTGCTGTGGCATCCCTTTAAAGATGTCACAACAAATACAGAAGCAGAAAGTTACACACGTGAATTTTATAGTTGCTGTGACATCGATGTCAGGTTCTTGCACGCGAACACAGCTACCTAACCACGGAGTGTAAAAAGAAACGGGAAAGAGTCACGTGATGATAAAATTTTTCTCTCTCTAACAGTCGGTATGTTTTGGATGAGGCCACAGTTGAGGATAATTCATGGATGTCACAGCAAATACGAGCACCTGTAGGTATAGGTGTTCGGGTGGAATCTTGCTACTTAATTTTGAGGCAGATCTCTTCAACCGATGGAGCTGAAATTTTGTATACACGTTTAGTTTGTATGACATTGTACGATAGGCTATGTGGCGCCATTCTAAATCTAATATTACGGACCATCCAAGATGGCGGAATAGTTATTTTTTATGCACTCCCACAATATGGATATCAAATGAAAGGGCCTGTGGAGAGTAACTCGAAAAATAAGCTTGTCACGCAATTAACTTGCATACATGAACTAGTATCTATTTAATTGACTAACTTAATCTGCTTAGTTTAATTATGTTAAAATTTATAATCATATAAATTGTGTATAATGACGCTATAAGTTGGTAGTTAAATTTTAAAGGAACATTTTATTTTCTTACTTTTAGAGTATTTAAATAAAAGCTTTTTTTAACTCTTTTTTTGTTTTAATTTATTTGTGGAGTGCCGCTTTGTTACCTTGCAAAATAATATCGTGGTGTGAAGAAACAGTTACTTAACAGCTCAGTGTGCTAATGCAAGCATCTTAAATTCATATAAATAATGGTAAACAGCAAAACTGCAGATTCTATGGGTAAAAATATTGAGACTCAACTAAACTTTCCTCAGTGCAAAAGTTGATAATAATCAAAATACAGCGTGTCAAAGTTGTAATAATCATTTCTTTTTGCCAACAGAATGGTGTAACCGCACGAAATTAGGAAGTCGTAATTTAAAATTAATTTACCACCTCCAGAGTAAGCAAGAGTAATATAGTAAGCTCCCGGCTTCTTAAGTTCGTGCCGTTACGTCATTAAGTTATTAAACAAAAACGAAAATATAATTACTACTTCGATATAGTGTATTTCGGTTATTACCAACCTTTGCACTAAGGTAAGTTTGATTAAATCTCTATATTTATTTACCCAAGAAAGAATGTGGAGTTTTGCTGTGTACTATTAATTAGGGACACCCTGTATATATCTATCGCCAAATCCATTTACTGGGTGACAAGCATAATTCCAGCTCGAGTTCTAATTAGCCTGTTATATATTCTCACTACATTCAACTTCACCTCCATCAGTAAGTAACTCCTATGAGAAAAGTTTAAAACAGAGATCGATTGCTGTAGTGACATATCACGCCAGACTATCGTTATAGATGATACAACCACCACCAGAGACAAATTACACCACAGAAAGAAGTCGAACGGATTGAAAAACGGTCATTTGGGGCTGCATTCTGCACGCATTTGGCGTGCTATGAACGTTTCACTGAACAACTCTCACCGATATAGTACTGGCTAACATGTCTAGAGTTCTCAAAAAGGCAAGGTCATCAGCCTTGTGAAAATATAAAGATCTGAAGCATAACAGGGCAAGAATCTCAGCACTGACCAAACTAAACTGAAGGCTTTATAGAGAAAATCATACTTTTTGATTGCAGAAAAACTGCTGCTATAACAGTTCTTAGCATAGTGCTTCTCCACGTACAAGTCAACAATGGGACAAAAAATGTATGTGTAAGCTACGCTGCTAACGATATAGCGGCAGATACTACCAGCTCGACAACAACGCATGTGCTGTGGTGAGCAAATCACAGCAATCAGAAAATTCCTTCTGACATTACGTCATTAGCTGTTTTCGCTGAGCTAGTCCGGAACATGTACGGAACATAACCAGAATAAAAAATTAGGAATTTATTCAAATGAGCATGCGCGTGTTAGAATTGGTTCCTAATTTTTCAGCTCCGAGAAATCCTTGTCTAAGTTCTATGAAAAAAGAGGTTGTAAACATGATATTATATAAGGAATAGACGTAAAACATAAACCACAAACTTTGCAAAATAGGGATTACCACAAAATAAGTACTTCAGAACAGAACAGTGGGGGTTATCTATGGACTTTAGAATTAAATATCCCTGCCTTGATTCCAAAATCTGCTGAACGCGTTACGAACAAGTTCAAATGTCAAGAGGCGAACACGGAATTTTTCACACAGGACAAGAATATGCTTCACCACGAACAACTACGCATGCGCCAACGTTCTGAATGTGTTCGGTATTGCTCTACGAAAACAGATATTAACAGCGCTATAATGCCAGAAGGGACACGTGGAAATGCACAGGGCTGATCTATTGAAGGCTGACGGCTACACATACGTAGACGGCTCCAAAGTCGATGTTTGGTGCTGAGGCTTGGGAACCACTACACCTCCTTTTTCGAATGTGATATTTACACAAGAGTATGTTACTTCGCAAGCTTGGTTCAACAGTGAAGTGGCCAAGTTACAGTTCCTCCTGCAAAGACGATTAGTGATTTTGGCGCCTTTCGAGAATTTTGTCCGCTCGGATACCATGAGCATTTACCAATCAACGAAGTTTCGTGTAGCCATCGGAAGTCTGCAATCTTTCAGCTAGAACGGTACACCAAAGAACCGTGTTGGCTAGTTGGCAGCAGTTGAACTATAAAATTATAATCATTTCTGGTATCAAAAAATCTGCTCTTAATGCGCCTGAACGCATCTACTGCACCTTCAAAGTGATTTAGAGCTCCAAAGAAGCCCTCGGTCGCGCAGGTAATGAAAAAAGAACCCACCATTTAATTCCAGTTTTTATTTAATATTACATCAACTACTGGATTTAGGTATGTAATAACATAAAATGTAATGATCTTTACGTAGAACCTAAAAATAAATAAAAAATTAGGGTGCTCAATCTGAAAAACAGATGTTATATTCGTTACACTTTATTGAGCCATTCCTGCATACTCGAAATTATTTTTAATCTGTTCACCTCATCGTTTTTAAATATAATTTTTTCGTAGTTCTCCAAACGAATGAGAAAATGAACTTTAATCTAATGTTGGTTCACTTGGTACTCCGGAGCTCCTTATCCTGAGCCTTCTTTTTTATTCCGTCGGCCTTTTTTTTGTTTTTCTGTTGAATCTGTTCATAGTTTCGGACACCTAATTTATTTTTTCATTTCTCTTTCCCCTTCTTTTTTACTGTATCTCTTTTTTTTTGAAAGTAAAGATGGGAGTACTCTAATAATTAAAATTTTATGCTATTTACAGTACGTTCCGCGAAGAACAACGTAAATTAGGATAATGCTAATGAGTATGCATTAAAATTGTATGCCTAGTTTTTTCCTCAGGATTATTTTTTAGATATTTTTGGGAGCTGTATCTATACTAACCCTTTCCTTATTTTACCTCCACTCGTAAGTCTTAAATATATATAGAATATTTAATAGTTTTTTACATACTCTCCTACTTCTTCATTAATTTTGGATTTAAAGGAGTCCGAACTTCCGCAATGGGAGATATGATCGAGAAAGACCTATGCTAAGGTGTACATACCCAATCTAACTAAACAGGTAATAGAACTATTGTTGGGGCTAACAGGAAACACGTTAAAGATCTAGTGGCTCTATATACACCAGCCAATGCAGACAATACTCAAGAACGTTTATTCGCTGCTCTAAAGTCAAATGAGTACTAACTTTATATAAAAAATACTCGGGACCTCAGAAAAGTGGCAAGGTAATAATAATCTTACAATTATTTATAAATTCTTTTTATATAAATCAGATATTTATATAGTCTATATTTTAAAATATTTGTTAGTCTAAATGAGTTATTATTTTCATTCCTTTGTAATCACTTAATTAATTTGTTTACAGCGCGTTTCTCAAGATTGACGTCTTTTTTTTCCAGGAGCCGTCCGACCTTACTGTCCCCGTCAATACTTAAGCCTTAAGGCCTATTGTATTATTGCTCCTCTCATTTACAGTATCCACTCCAGCAATCTGGATCCCTGCATAAGTTTATGCAGTTTACCTACTGATCCTGGTGCTGAGCTGTACTTCATTTGTTCTAGCTTGGTCTTCCCAAAGAGCTGTTGTCTCTTGTGATCTAGCGCTTCGCACTCACAGAGCACATGTAGGGCTGACTCCTTCCTCTTCCACACAATCTGCAGTTGAGGTCTCCATTGTAGAGTCCCATTTTATTCAGGTGTTCCTTCAGACCACAATGTCCTGCGAGGAGACCCGTCGTTATTCGGAGCTGATTCCTACTCAAGGAGAGCAGTGTTTCAGTTGTTTTCTTGCATGGAGCTTTAATGAATGTTTTTCCATGAGCACATCTTGGCAACAAGTTCCATTGCTCCTTGTGCTGATGTTTCATCCATTCTCCGAACTGGTGTCTGATTGTGCTTTTAGGCACCCCCAGGGCGGGTTCTGCTCCAATGCATAGAGCAGACGAGCCTAGTCTTGCTAGCTTCATTGCCTCTTATACCTGAGTGTCCTGGCACCCACGCCAAAGTTACTTTGTTGTGTTCTGCCAGTCTTCCCAGTTCTTGTAAACACTCCCAGACTAGAGCAGACGTAACTTTGGGCGCTTCTAGTGCCCTAAGTGTAGCCTCACTGTCTGTAAGTATTGCGATCCCCTTGTTTCTGTAGGATCGTTCATTATTGATCCTTGCACATTGCAGGATAGCGTACATCTCTGACTGAAATACCGAGGCGTATTTTCCTAGTGGAATGCTCTGTCTAGTCTTCCAAATATTCCCGCTCCTGTGCCTTGTTCGGTCTTTGATCCATCTTTGTACCAGACTATTTCCCGATGCAGGTTGTTTACTTCACAGAGTTCTCGATCTATTATTATAGTTTCGAATTTCTTGTTAAGTCTGTTATGTGGTCCTTTCTAGCATCCATTATGGTGTGCCCCACATATTCTGCGATTTGGTTGTGTCCAAGATCCTTGTAAATTCCTCTTGGTAGGGTTTGTAGTCTAGATTAGCCCATTCTCGCCTCGCCCATTATTACAATTTGCAACGGAGGGAGGTCCAGGATGGTCTCTAAGACTGCAGTGGGTGCGCTTTTCATTGCACCTGTTATGGAGAGACAAGCAAGTCTTTGCACCTTGCTTAGTTCTGCTATAGCAGCTCGCTGTTTCATCTTTGGCCACCAGACCAAAGACGCATATGTAATCATTGGTCTTACCACCATTGTGTATGTCCAGTGCACCATGGCTGGACTTAGTCCCCATGTCTTACTATGCGAGCGCCTCAATAGCACTAATGCCATCTCGGCTCTTCTTTTAACTCCTTTGAGCTGAGGGTTCCAGGTTAGCTTAGAGTCTAGTACTACTCCTAAGTATTTAACCTCCCCTGACAGCTGTATTTGGCTACCCAGAAGTTGTAGGAACCTAGTCCCTCAACTTTTTTCCTTCTGGTGAAGGCAATTATAGACGTTTTGGAGGGGCTGACGTTCAGTCCCTCCTTAAGCGTCCATCTTGTAACAGCGTTTAGAGCCCTTTGTATTTTGTCTCTAACCGTGCTGTTGAATTTTCCTTACTCTAGAATTACCAGATCGTCCGCATATCCTAGAGTCCTGTGTCCATCCTTGTCTAGAAGACTGATTAGCTCGTCAACAACGAGGTTCCAGAGTAATGGCGATAATACAGCGCCCTGAGGGCCATCATGGTGTCTTCCATGATAGTTGTGTATACCAGTCTCCCTTTTAGGATGCAGTCAATCTACCTGCATATAGATTCTTCGAAGCCTATTCTTCTCGAGGCTCTGGAGATGGAGTTTAGGGCCGTATTGTCAAAGGCTCCTTGTATGTCTAGGATTGACGTCTTGGACGCCAATGGTTCTCTCAATCAAAAGACAACACACAAACAATAATTAACAAAGCAACCTAACCTAACCTAACCTATGAATACTTCGCACTCACGCCACTGTCACTACAGCTTTTTGTCAAGGGAGAGTAGGCTGTGGGTTAGCAACATCGTACTGTTGCCAGTTTGCAACATAGTCTCTTAATGTCCGAAACAGTTTTAATTACCATGACTAATATAATTATTAATAACTTATTAAAACGGTCGTCAATCCATTTTTTAATCCAATAATAGTTTTTGTACCTACTCTTAAAATATATTGATCTTTATTCATTCGTAACTTTCTGAAATGAACTTTAAGAAGTACTGTACCTATGTGGTTAAACTTATAGTAATCCGAAAAAAAAGAATTTACAAGCAACAACTCTCAATTTCACGCCTATACCCTAGACCCTTAACGACTTCGGCAAAATAGATTAAAAAGATGGGGCAAAGGTCGATGTAACAATCCACTAAGTTTAAATCCGTGCTTCCAACCCCATTAGACTATCGTTATAGATGAATCAGTTACCTTCAGAGTCAAATTACAGAGTAGAAAAAAATCGAACGAAACGAAAAACGCCCATTCGCGGCTGCATTCTACATGCGGTGAGATATTTGTTTAATTCAGCGTGCCATGAACGTAGCACTGAAGAAATCGCCGATAGCTCTGGTAATAAAAGGGCTGTAGCGAATGTAGGCCATCGTATTTTTAAATATTCATGCCTTGCACTGCACCCGAGGGAGTTTATGTCGGTGTCAGTGTGAAGGAAATGCACATTCAAATGTGTTTCGCAAATGCCCTCTGTCTAGCACACCCTCACTCGAATGTACGAGCATATACAGGGTGTTTCTAAATTGATGCAAAACATTACAAGTAGTATTCCTTTGGGAAAGTTTTTATTATATATTATTTTGTTGTAACTCCCTATCGTCAAGTTCCTCCCTTGAAACACAGATTTTTTTGGTTCTTTTATATTAAATAATTATTTCGCATATGCAGTACTCTAATAAAATAACTGTTTGAGATCGCTCTTAATATCCTAAATCCTTATCAATCATAAGGAGATGAAAAAGCGACCTCTAGATTATTTTGTCTCAGAACATCTTAATAAGTCTGAAAATACGTATCTATTTTTTTTTTTTTGGGAAGAGGCATTCAGCTTGCAACTTTTTCATATACTGTCCTCCCAAAGTCGACGGTCTGACCACAAAAAAGTGTAGTAGGCTGACGTCAAATAAGGTTATAATGATACATATTTTATTCATTACTACGGTCTAATAATTGATAACAAATAATATAGTTAAGGCAATGACGCATAATTTTCGTGACCAGCAAGAAACCGGATGATGCTTGGTATTTGGGTTCCTGAGGCAGTTTAGAAAGTTTTTTGTTATTGCACCATAACTTCAAAACGGGACAAATCAGAGATAGAGGAAGGTTTTGAAACGTAAAAAAATCGTTAAGTAACCGATTTTTTTAAAATGAAAAAAAGGAATCGCGACGAAACCGGTCGAGACTTATGGAAAATTCTTTGTTTGTTTTGTAGATAAAGTTCGATTTTCCAAGTAATTTTCGTTAAAAATCGTTAAAAAATTGTTCATATTATTTAAAACGGATGGTCCAACTATGACATGCATGAACGTCTTATTATCTTTAACACCATTTTTCAACTTCTATAGGGGATGACATTATTTAACGCCTTCTGGAAGGACACGGAAAATGGATCAAGATTTTGTTTTACTAAAAGTGGGAAAAGGTTGTAAATTCTAGATACAGTTATCACTATAAGCTCTATTTATTTGAAAAAATCCTGTAAGGCATTTGTAAATCATTTTCTTAAATCATTATTTTATCTATTTTCTCATATATATGTCAATATTGTGAAAGGTGCCTGCTTTTTGGCTTCTAAATCTGTCCCATGTTACTTTACGGATTTGTTTCTGAACTATTAGGACGCAAGTTTTCAAAATCCAAGAACATATCAAGATCTATCTTTAGAATCGGATCGTGAAGTCATGTGAAGTTCTCTTATGCGGTGCTAATATCAACCATAACTCATTCACAGAACACCACCCTTTCTTGAGGGTACAAGAACTACCTTTTTTCTTGGGTAACCACAACCTTTCTTGTTGGGTAAAGACCACAGTTACGGATTTTTTTCTGAAGTATTAGGACGCAAGTTTTCAAAATCCAAGAACATATCAAGATCTATCTTCAGAATCAGATCGTGAAGTCATGTGAAGTTCTCTTATACGGTGCTAATATCAACCATAACTCATTCACAGAACACCACCCTTTTTTTGAGGGTACAAGAACTACCTTTGTTCTTGGGTAATCACAACCTTTCTTGTTGGGTAAAGACCACAGTTCTTTTGGGTAAGAAAAACACTTCTGGGTATAAGCAGACCTTCTTGTGGATATTAAGCTCATTTTTAGTGAGGGCATTACCATACTTCTTGGGTACAAACAAACTTTTTCATGGCTAAAGACACCGTTCATCCTCTTGGTATGAGGAACCGCTTCACGGACTCCAACCTTAGAACCAAGAATCCTCAGCTCCTTCGGAGCCAAACTCCCAAGGATTATAGCCGAAGCTAAGTTTTTGTTGAAAATAAAATGATGAACTGTACTCATATACTGAAATAAATCTTTATTAAATCATTATTGTTTGAGAAACTGTAGTTGTTTTTGTGCGCTCAGCTCAATGTTTACGCTGATAGTGAAACAATTGAAGTTACTTCACTTATGACTTATATTAGAATTAAAAATGTATGTACAAGCTATAAAAATGGCAGTGGTTGTGGCGACTGCCGTAAATAGAATGCCAAAAGAAACGAACGATTAGCAGGTCAACAAGATGTGAAGTAATAAAAAAGGTACATATACAAGCTGGAAGTTCCACCCGCAATAAACCTAGGTAGGATGGGAATTTCCAAAGGGAACATTATTGCTTCCTATATAAATGCATCGTTGCCAGAGTTCAAGTAAATGTAAAATATAAATAATGAAATGAATTGTTGACTGATAGCAATTAATATTTGACAATTTATTGTTATCTCTTGTTTTCTTTTCTTGGCAGTTAGACTACTGGGCATACGCACGCACCCACATGCCCTAGTTTCATGCACCCCTCTGACCGGCTGGTTGCTATGGACGATATGTTGGTTGATGGCTCAGTGATCTCGTCCTTAGTAACCTAGGGATTAGCGATCTAAGTTACCAATCAGCATATTTGTCACTTACTCGCATCATTTTACTTCCCACGCCGATAGGTGAGGGGAGTATTGTGATCGCGAAAATTTTCGATTTTGAGATAACACGCTTTTTGGGCATGATATGATGTCTACATAACGAAAATCCACGTCACTCATTTCCGTCGGTCTGTCTGTCAGTCGGTCTATATGTCGGTCTCTCTGTCTGTCTGTCTGTCTGTCGGTCTGTCTGTCTGTTGGCGTTTTTCTAACGTCGTAATCTCAGTAACCGCTGCATGGATTATGATGAAATTTGGGTAGCGATATGTTGTGATGTCGTAGTAGGTAATGTTCTGATAATTTTGGAAATCGTTGTACGGGGGGTGGAGTAATTAGCAAAAAACGAAAAATTTCAAATATTCCTCAAACTCCGTTTTTAGGCGTTTTAGGGTTTCCTGATCATTTTCTACTTTTTTTTGGGTGGGGGTGAAATTGGGGTGGTTAGGGGGTGGGGGATTCTAAAACTCCAAAATTTGTTCTATTCATGATAGACTGTCCATTGACCTGTGAAAGAAAGACCCAGCGGCATAATACCTTTTCTTAGGTTCATCCGAACATTACCTTGGCTATTACCGAAATCAAGGGACTTAGAATTGTCTGATGTACGAGTATTGCTTTAGATCGTTCTGAATTTAGTAACATGGAAATTATAGAATCGATTTTAATGAAATTTAGACACAGTATTATTACCGTGGCGAGGATGAAAAACGCGCATGGTTTTAAAAAAATCGTGTCAGTGGCGGTGCAGCAATAATAAAAAAACTGAAAATATAAAAATAGCTCAAACTTCGTTTTTAAGCAATTTGGTGGTTCCTGATTGTTTCGTTTCGTCCAGTTGAAGCTGGCAGAATAAAAACTGTGTCGTTTTAATTCCTACGGAGAGACTTAGGAAACTATTCACTAGTTTTTGTTGTTGATGTTTTTTGAGAAGATACGAACGATTACTTGACTATAGCTTCATGCAAAGGGAATATAATAAAATGATGTCATTGTTATGTGTGGGAAGTACTGAGTCGATCAACTTGACTCCTTTTTTTTTGTTACCATCAAAATACTTCACTATTATACTGAATGATTTGAATACACGCCACAAACAGTAATCACGTGAAAACATGTACGTCAGCCAATTCCATCGCGAATTTGTGGAGTTAATGATGGCTTGCATAGCAGAATAGCTACAATGCATGGAAAACAGTATCTCTAGGGCGAGATGTTAATCCAAACAGGTGATTAGTCGACAGCGAGTTTAAATTGAATAGGCAAATAGCGGTCCTTATTATTATTGTACAGCATGCTAAGAGGTGTTCGTACCCCGACGCGTCAGCATGTTCAATTATTTGGATAATCAATCAGTCCCTATCCAGTTTGTATTAGCTCCAAGAGCTACCTACAAATTACCAGCGATGTTCGAATGCCCTGATGTGTTCACGCGGGGCTAGCTACGTTAAATATAGCAGCGCATTGAGTGCCTGGAATCCATAATTATGAGACCTGCACGGTACTGCTAAGCAATTTCTCATCCCAAATACCCGTCGAATATCAATTGTTTGGTCATCAACAAGATATGTATATGTTACGGTCAAAGATGATATTTCGGTCATTAACGATATTGGCCGGCCATTGTCTTCAATCTCCTATTACAGTGGGACCTACTGATAATGACCGGCCAATAGCGTAAATATCCATGTAAACTGGGCAGTGTTGATAAACTAGGAATGGATTTACGTTTCTATGACTTTGCCCATGCAATCTCGTTAATATCCGCTCAAGAGTGGGCTGTCAAGATTTGAATCAAGTTCCACAAAGGAGCCCTCAGGCAAAAATTTACACGAAGTGAATTCAATCTATGTTTGGAAAAGCTTATTTTATTAGAAAACCTCAGTGACGATGTTAAAAGCAAAAAAACACTTATAGTAATCTAGAGAAGCTGTAACATAAAATATAATTTTTGTAGGCCGAAGATATTATATAAGGGCCGCTACAAAAACAAAAAAATATGCGTGCCATGTGAATGACAAAACTTTCAACTCAAAGTGCTCATTTTACCATGTTGTAACAAAAATACTCAGTGGATGCTTTGATCCGGTTTTTATAGCCATATTTTGATATTTTATGTCGTGATATTTAATGATTACGTATTTGATATTAGTCTCCTTCCAATTTTTTGTGAAGCGATGAAAATACATTTTTTTTTAATTTCCTCCATATTTTTTCAAATAGCTCCCCTAATCTGCTAAATCAACTTTGCCCATGCATTGATGGTCGATGTCGTGAATGGCCGGACAAAGATGCAAAAACTAAAATATTTTTAACTTTGGCCATGACTGACGGTCATTCTCGTTACAACCTAGTCAATAACAATATTGGCCTGCATGTCTGGCTTCTAAGGTTACTGGCCGGCCAATGTTGTCAATGCCCAATTTAATAGTAAGATACGTAAGATACGAGTATGTACATCTTTTAGCCCAAGCTCACTTCAACCAACTGGGCAGTGCACACAGAAAAAAATACTGTTGCGTTTACAATTAATTGTTAGTACTTGGATGCTCTTCCATCACTTTAAATATATTTACAGTTGTTTCAAATCCATGTCATTGAAAGAATTCAATCCGTATACTCAAAGTAATCACAGATACGCTAATAAATTCAAAATAATCTTATATTCGTTATAACGATATATATAATCCTTCTAATACCAGTATTGACATATAATGCAATCAAAACATCCTTTTGTTTTCGAAATTTACGCTATGTTTCATTTAAGCAAAGCATACAATCTATTCAATGTACAAAAATTATTACTGCAACAGCAGTTCGTGATAATTCATCTAATAAAAACTAATTTTGTTTCAATAGCCCTTGTCGTTCGCTGAACTATAATCAGTATCCGGCGGGACTGATGTCTTGACTCAATGAAGGTAAGAATAAAGAACAGGGGGATGATATCACTGCTACTATCGCCGCGAACTCGTCAACATGGACGAAGTTGTTCCGTTGTGTTGTTTTGGTGTTAGCCGTGTTGTCATCTCGTGGTTTTGCGTATTGCATCAGCAATTGTGTGATTTAAATGTGTCAAGTTATATATTAAATGGAAGATCTACTGATAAATTGGGACTTAGAAGAGCTAACACCCACATTTGAATGTAGGTATTTAGATTAGCCAGACAGTTATATTTCAGGTAATAATGCAACAACTGGTGCAGGCTTATGTCTAATTCTTATATCATGCTCCTTGTGCTCTCACTCAAAATCACACCATTAAACATCCAAACGAATCAATCAGCTGTCCTCGCAATAAAATTTGTTGGTCCAAGGAAAAGAAAGTAGTTTAGAATCAATTACCAAACACAGATTCGATTCAACGACAGGCTGCGATTGAATCATTCATTGGAATCCAATAACATCTTGTAGTTGAATCGACAATACGATATAATTTGCTACCAACTATACACTTCCCATTGGAGAAAACGTCGCTATATTTGAGGAATGCTGAGTGTAACGTCCCATTAAATCCAAGCGTAAGTCTTTGACAAAACGACAGATTTTTCTGTGTGCAGCAGGTTGCGCGAGTATGTATATGAGGCACATTATTAATTAGATATTTTGAATACTTATTTATTAACAATTGCTCTCAAATGAACAGTCTTTTGAAATAAGGGACTTGAGCAATTTCAGACTCATTGAAAAAGATAATAATTTGAATTTTACCAGCAATTTCAAAAACCCCATCTGACGGGTACCACGGGTAAACTATGGGGTCAGACGGGGTATGGGCAACATTCTATTTTTAACTGTCAGACCCGCAAGCAGATCTTGATCTGTTGTCCTCGTCGCCTATCCCAGCACAGCTTATCACAGGGAGAACATGCGCGCTTGCTTTATAGGAATCCAAGTATTTTCTATGGCAGCAAAGGCGAGCAATATTATTTTCATCCTGGTCGTTGAACTATTCAGTGCTATTTCGATGTATCAACTTATTTTGTAATGTCGCAGCGTGTATACTAAACGCTATAATACATAGATATTCCCATGTCTGCACAACGTAGCTTACTGCATCTCGTACCCAAACTTTCCGAACAACATAGTAATGTATCCCCAGAGTGCGAGTAATTAAAGGGAAAAAGTAATTCGGTTTCATCACGTTCGCGGGCACCTTCTGTAACAGGAATTTACTTAAAAAGCAGAAGCTAAACGGAACTAGCACGTTGAATGGCACATTTTCCGCAAGATCGGAATGAGGTTAAAGCCCCACGGAAATTGGATTAGACGTGGGAAAGAAAGCATGCAGGAGATGTTTCTAATAGATCAAGCAATACAAGTAACCGAACACATCAACGAAGCATACTGAATGTATCTAGCATACGGAATGCACATGCTTAATTTTATATCTATCCTCACTTATCTTAGAAGATAAGATAACAAGGTTTCAAATTTCAAATAGGCCTTAAGATAGGTTTAACAGATTTTACCTGCAGAATCATTCTTAGAAGAGGTCAAGTAAATATTCCTGGCTGCTCACTCTTCAGGGTGATGGGCCAATAGTACGAGGACGATAGATTGTGGGCTTACTAAAGTATATTTTAGAAACCTGTCACTTGATCATGGTAGGGAATCTTGGGGGCTATAACATAAAAATAATTTCACTTAAATTTTGACCTATTCACAGGGTCATTCATATCAAACTTACTTTTCTTACAATGGAGCCCCCTATATATTATTGCATATTTGGATTCCCTGGTCAATTCTAGTGTGATTTTATGTATCATACATGGAATTTTAAACGAACCGTTTAGGCGCAAATCACCATTTTTGGTATGAGTAGGTATCAGAAAAAAATTGAATATCGCAACGATTATAAAACTGAGAAGGTTGTGACTTTGCGGCTAGGCATGAAATGCGTCACCTTAGTTCAGACGGCTAAATTTGATTTTTTTTTGTGCTTGTAGAGATCAGTAGATTAATTAAGGAGACTTCAATAACAGATAACTTGATTTTTTGAAATGGGAATGGCTATTTTGGTTTAAAGAGTCAAATGTAAAATTTCATTACCTTTCTAACGATATCAATCTTTTTTAGTTTTCATTTTATTTCAAATTTTTAGTCAAATCGGTGTTTTTCAATTTTCCTGCGTTCAAGCAGCCTAGCAGGCCATGAAAAATGAGTAAAAGCCCGTTGATATGGAAGAAACCAACTTAGTAGAAAGATCCAAACTAACTAGGGTAACGAGGCAAAATTATGAAAATGTCTTGCAACATTTTAGCTCTAACCAGAAACAATAGCGGTAACAAGAACGCTATTTTTTCACAGCCTACTAGCTACTATCCAATTTCCAAAGGCAGTAAAAAAATATTTAACCAAAGGAAAACTACTAGTGGTTGTTGCTGGCAGTAGGATATCTATGTCTTCTGAATAAATGATCACACTGAATGCCATAAAAAAGTAGCCATTTCCGTAAGTCAGAAGTAATGATACCTCTGACTGGAATTATTCAATAGGTACTTCTACTTATTCGATATGACAACGTAAGAAAAGATGTTGGCCTATTAGAATTAGTTGTTTACTACCTCTATGTTCAGTTGTTGCTCTGAGAGCTATACATATAATTGAAGTGGTATAATTTATTGAAGTAAAGGAACACTGCAACCAGTCCAATAAGAAGTGCGTCTTGAAAGTAAATAAATAAAAATTTAATATCTCTGAAACAGTTGAAAATCGGATCCTACTTTATATGACATTTTTCGTTGGAAATGAGCTGTATAGTCTTCTCCTAAAGTATCTTCCACTCGTCATAGAACATCCTGAATATGCTTAAAATAAAACTATACAGTTGAATACATTACTCGTCGCTATCCTATCATTTATGGTAGGAAATATAAAATCATCACTATACCTTTTTGTATACCGTAAGATCAGATGGATACTGTTGAAGTTGATTCCAGTTAATCAACTGCGTGGAATAGACCGTGCTGCTCTACTTTCATTTTATATCAATTTGGTTCTCGAAAGTTACACATCTGTGCGTCAACCCTTCCACCCTCCTTCAGTCCTCATCAGCACTGTACACCAAACGGCTGGCAACTTTACATTAGCATTCGGATGCTTAAGGCACGGAGGAGGAGTTCTCAGAAACTTTCAGCGTTAATAAAATGCTCAAGTAAAAAATCAATCCCGAAGAGCAGTTTGATGAAAGTGGAAACAAAGCGCCCTCTGCTCAAGTTTCCTCCCCTACAGTAATGAGGATAAAATATCATATCTGCTATAGCTACCGAGTTAGAAGAGTAAACCTTACCATAGAGCAGACTTTTATTTACTTCATTCATTTTTGTTTTAATTATAAAATAAATCTGTATAATTAGCAACAGAGTATGATAGTGTTTAGACGAAACAAGTGTGGACATGGAAAACAATAAAAAATGTGAGGTCAAATCATGTCTGGGCACCCTTCCTTAAATATCCTTCAACACAGCGTAAATTAATAGAGACCTTGATATTTGCTCAAAAATTTTACGGCCTTTTAAAACGTTTAGCGGTATCCATTTTATTCATTGAAATTTAAAACTGTTCACTGAGCCGGAAGTTGCACAATCTCCTGATAAGAGTCAGATAGCCTAACCGTAAGTTTTTGTCACTTTCCTACTTATGTCAAGTGACAAAGACAAAACCTGTGAATAAGCTATCTGACACTTATCAGAAGGTGGTGATACTGGCCGTAAACCTCCGTAATGAGTAGGTTTTCTATAAATTGGTTAGCATGTAATTGCAAGAACTGACAATAGCCCAAATTATGTAAATTAAGTTGAAGAACTAATGTATTCTTTAATTTACACAAAAATGCCGTCAACTGTCTTAACTCAGTACCTCCCATACATTACCAGTGCTAACAAAAAGTTTGGAGTTCTTCTATCCCATCACCGTCCTCATCAAAAAAGTAGACGACTATCAGGGACCTTTGCAACGTCTAAAAATGAAGTTTGAGGAATTTTGCAATTTATCACCAGGATCAATTTTCTTTAAGGAGAATGGAGATTATTTTATGAATACAAAAAATTTGTAAGTTTTCACCCCCCACCCTACCCACCACTCTAACTTCACCTCCTCTCCAAATGAGAATGATATAAACAGGGCCCCCTCAAACATTTAAAAATTAAATTTGAGCTGATTCTATATCCCTCGTTTTTTTTGTTGATTTCTCCTCCGCCACTGGTAAGGGAACCAACAACGATACACTTTACCATTTTCTCAACAGCAGTAATTTGCTATCAAGGTTGTAGTTTCCAAGTTTCACATTTCAGGATTATAATATGTAAGTATCAAATTTTTCCACAGATATAAAATTCATTCCAATAAAAAGCACACGATATTACCTAAGTAGAGTATTTTATGCATACAACAAATTTTTGAGTTTTCATCTTCTATCAGTGTGGGAAGTAAAAGTAGGCAACTTGCATTTTTATTTCCCAATCCTCCTTAAAGCGCCAATTTTAAAGAATTCCATTATGAGTAAAGTAAGGCCATCTTTGAAAACCATAATTATATCTACTTTTTTACTCAAGTCAACCTATCATCTCATTAGAGAAAATTACTGAGTGGCATCAAAGGTCTTATTTCAATTATTTGAATGAGGTTTTTCAAAATTATCCCTAATTATCCCATTGATATGTCTTTAATTTTAAAAACTGCGAGGTACAACAAAAGACTAGAAACTTAGAAACCAGTGCAGAAACTGGAAAGCCAATGGAAATGCTACTCTAGTGAGTAATTTGCACAATTTTATATAAGCATGGCAAACAAAAAAAAATAACTAGAGCAACACAACTCCATAAACTTATGTCACCAACCCTACCAATAATTGAAAATTATAACAAAAACTTTTTCGCAGCATTTCTAGTTATACATCTATTTATTTTAGTTATATTGTATTGTAAATGTATTTTAAAGTAATTTAATGACCTTTCGACTTCGCCACGAGAGATATTATAGAAACCGAAAAAGTATCATCCCGTCTTACTGCTATTGTGGTTGCGTAGCGACAAAATATCGACGAACACAAATCCAAAGACAGCAAGTAGATTGAGTGACACCTATGTAACGTAGACTAACGAGTGGACTGAATACACTCAATAGAGCACCGACTATAATAGAGTGACACCGATTCTTGTCATCACAAGCAATACTCGTATACAGGTATAAATCAGAAGATTCCCTCTTGGTTTCTGTAATTGATAAGGCTATGTTCGGATGGACTCAAAAAAGTGTATTATCGCGCTAGGTTCTCCTTTCACAGGTCAATGGACAGTCCATTGTGAATACAACAAATTTTTCAGTTTTACTACCCCCTATCCCCCCAACCACCCCAATTTCACCCCCACCCAAAAAAAGTAGAAAACGATATTATTGCTGCGCCGCCACTGGCACGATTTCTGAAAACCATTCGAGCCTACCATCACTGTAGTAATACTGTATCAAAATTTCATTAAAATCAATTCAATATCTTCGAAACTACACAACACAGAACGAACTGAAGCGATGCTCGTATGTTTACATCAGAAAATTTCAATTCCATTGGATCCTGTAATAAGTAAAGCAATGTTCCGATGGGCCTAAAAAAGAGTATTATGGCGCTAGGTCCTTCTTTCACAGGTCAAGGGATAGCCTTACCATCCCCCACCCCCCAACCACCCCAAGTTTTACCGTCACCAAAAAAAATTGAAAACGACCAGAAACCCCTAAAATGCCTGAAAACGGAGTTAAAACTGTTTTTATATTTTTATTTTTTTTTATAATTCTTGCGCGCTGCCACTGACACGATTTATAAAATCCATACGCGTTTTCCGTCCTCGCCACGAGAATAATACTGTATGGACATTTCGTTAAGACCAATTCAAAAGGAATATTTAATTTTTCTTTGTTTTTTGGTAATTAATCCGCCACCCCTGCACGAACTTTCAAAATTATAGCAGCATTATCTACTAGGACCCCACAGTATATCAGTACCCAAATTTCCTCACAATCCATCTAGCAGTTACTGAGATTACGATGGTAGAAAAACGCGAACAGACAGACAGGTTGACAGACAGACCGAAGGAAATGAGTGACCTGGATTTTCATTTTGTAGACATCATAAAACGCCCAAGAAGCGTATTATCTCAAAATCGAAAATGTTCGCGATCAAAATACTCCCCTCACCTATCGGTGTGGGAAGTAAAGAGGAAAAAAATTTCGGAGACATGGACAACTGGACATCTAGAATACTTAAAAATGTTTTAGCGGTTTAATTAAGCATTAACATCTCACTATTCCATATCAGAACTGGATCGTTACTCTTGACAGCTTGTTTTGCTTATGCTTGTTATTTTTCCATATGCTTTAACGTGACATTTGCTTCAGTCAATTTGAGATGGGCAGCAGATACCGTTGATGCCTCTATAACTAGTACTGATCGCACAACCGTCATTGAATCTGAAATAAATCTGACACCGCAATATGTATGTAAATACCATATAATAAGATTATAAAGATCTGCCGCCAAGTGCATAGTTTTTCAAAAATATATGAGCATTACCTCCTAAAACCGCACGTCATACAAATCAAAATCGGTACAGCACTTACTGAGATTACGCGATTGTAAAAATACACAATGCCCCTTCCCTACAGCGTGGGAAGCTCACAGATATATATTCGAAGGCAATATAAGGATAGGTCTTTAAAGTATGGAATAGCACCAATACCGTTTATTCAAGCTAATGGACAGTATTTTAACACTACCCGTAAACATTTTAGCGATCACAATTCTTCCCTAGTCTACGGAGTAATGGTTATTTATTAATTTCGATAGTTGTACATGAATAAGTGAAGGGCATGATTGACAGAAGGGATTGCCTCGTATGTGAACATGACCCTGTGTAGAATTATATGCTCCTACTCTTTTTACAGTCACTGTTGTCCATCAGCTTGACTCGTAGATTATTTGTCTCCTGATCACTTCTATCGTCCTGCTGTTCCTATCATCCTGACTAGTAAAATTATTACTAGTGGAATTAAACATCAACTAGGTATATTAACTTTTGTAAGCTTCATTTACAATATCTTCTCAAAGAAAATTTGAACTACTGCCGAGTGCCACACCATGTTGAAAATAAAAACCTTTTTATTCCCCAGAATACATTACATAATATGTCTGAGAAACAAAATCTCAACACTTTAATCTGATGACACTTACTGGTTGTGGCGTTTCATAATCTGGGGCACATCTAAATGTTTATATGATACTAATTGCTTCCGAAGACGCTTCCAAGATCGTGAATTGCATTGAGGTAACTCACAAGAGACCCTTCTAAATCGATGCATGGCGAAAGGTATCGCCCTAATCAACCCCTTTTGTATTTTAGACGACCCAAGGGAGAAATTACTTTGGAATGGTGCGCGTACCGAAATAGATCTACGTTAAATTAACGATAGAAACGGGAGACGTAAAGCGACATAATATATTACGGGAGACGAAATTTCGGTTTAATGAGCAAAGAAGATATGCAGTGTAACAATTATGTATTATCATAACTTCTATATAAGATACTCTACCACTTGACCTTCAACTTTGGTGCCACTTGAGCCACAAAGATACAATAGATTCGCAGTGGAAGGAGGCAGAATCACCCTACTCACTTTCAACGTAACCTCTGGTGCCACTTGTCTCTAATACTGCGCTTTTTGTTATTTGGCTGGAATTATTTCTTCACAGTGTTTGGTCTTTGTAGTAAGTTCCATTCGGAACTGAATAATTTTCAAGTAGATTAAGATGTACATGGATCAACATAGTTACAACTAGAATTATATTCATGCCGAATATAATAAAAATAAATGAATAGTATCTTTGTCGAGCAGTACATTCGTGAACCGATATTCCACGAATCGCTCCGAATTTATGTATTTACTAGCAAATTGGGTAATAAAAAGACAATCACGACATCTAGAATATATTTTCAATGAAATTTTGAATTACTGCCGAATGTCACGTCATGTTGGAGGTAAAAACCATTTATGTCAAATTTCATTGAGAAGATATCTAGAAGTTATGATTGTCTACTCGATATAGGTATTAGAATATCCTTCTCAGAAAAAATAAACTAAAACATAATACTAGCGGCCTTTTCATAGTAACGATATTTGTTGTATAACAGATAATAGCTGTAGAGCTTACCCACTACTTACAGAAGTTTATTGATTTTGTAAGTTATAGTTTTCCTATATATTGCGATTATTTTAATGATTTTCTAATTTTAGGCTTCGAAGACACGAAGAATTCAATTGTTACAGCTCTTTTAGAAAGTATATTTGGAAAACACATAAAATACAGCTAATTGTCCGATGTACCTAACTTTGAAACGTCAAAGAGTTACAAATACGAGCACATTCAGTATTCATCTTATATTTTATTTCTCAGCCTTACTCTCAGACTGAAACTATTTCTGGTATTCATATTATACAGGGTGAGTCAAGCTCATCGCCTCGGACTATTTTGACTAAACTATACCTCTTTTCAGAAATATGACTACGTAAGTGTATTTATGTCGAGTTGGACAACATTTTGAAAATAATGACTTTTATACAGGGTGGCTAATGAGAGCGCGACATATCAAAGTTATGTTTTTTAAATAGAACACTATATATACAGGGTGTCCCATGACGATTAAGACAAGCAATATATCGGAACTGGGCAGTGACAGAGAATCATAATTTTGAGGATGTAAATTAGACCAAATGCTACATCTTTTCTTGTTATTGCGTTATCCAATGAGGAATTTGTTTTTGGTCACGTGACGTCCGATTCAAAATTTTTAATGGGACGCCCGGTATATTAATGCCTTTCTGTATTCCTCCCGATGAAGCAATTCCAACAAACTTGCACACTTGGGATCTAAAGTGATTAGTTCAAGCGCTACAGGTACTTAAAGGACCGTACCATTACCATTAAAACAAAAAAAATGAAACGAACACTAGCATAGGGCTATATGTTATAATCAATGGTAGTGATACAATCCTTTAAGTACCTGTAGCTCTTGAATTAATCGCTTTAGACCCCAAGTGTGCTAGTTTGTTGGAATTGTTTCATCGGGAGGAACATAAAAAGGCATTGATATACAGGGTATCCCATTAATAATTTTGAATCGAACGTCACCTGACCAAAAACAATTACCTGATTGGGTAACACAATAACAAAAAAACACAACATTTGCTCTAATTTCAGCCCCAAAACAATAATTCTCTACTATTGCCCAGTTCCTATATATTGCTTTCTGCATATTACTGCATATTTAGATTCCTGGATCAATTCTAATGTAACTTTATGTGTTACAATGGGACTTAAAACAAACCGTTTTTAGTATAAGCAAATATCAGAAAAAATGAATATCGCAGCAATCATAAAACTTAGAAGGTTGTGACTTTGCCATTTGACTAAGCATGCGTCAGCTCAAGTTATGCCGTGGAATTTGTATCATTCTTGTACTTGGAGAAATCGGTTGATTAATTAAAGAAACTTCAATCACGAAAGAATGTAAAATTTGATAGCTTTTCTAATGATAGGACGTTTTGAATATCTGTCTATGGTAGTTATTTATCATTTTGCTTCAAATTTTTAACGAAATCGATGTTTCTCAACTTTATTGACAGAGTACAGAGACAAGATTATAAAAATTCCTTCAAACAACAAATCAACACTCACCAGAAACAACAGCGGTACTATATCTATGATCAAAGAGCAGGTGGAGTACTACAGAAGTGGATGTTTCTCACAGCCTGCTAGTTACTAAAATGTACTAGATATTGACGATGCCATCCAGATCTTCAATTAATCGTCAGGTACGGCCTAATCTTTTCGTGAGTAGGAATTACTTCAAGCGCCTATGGATTCGAAAAGGAATAGCTTGAATAATGTATAAAAATTTCAAAGAAAAAAGAAATCCTCCGTGTATGCGGAGCCTTTATTTGCTTGAATGTTGATGATATTACATAACATAAATATTGACTCTAAGGAGCAATACAAATTTTATTAGCACAGCGTGGCTCTCCGCTCTATAAACTTATTTTATCAGACCGAAATCTTATGTATACATATTTAAGTTTTTGATAATTTAACTTCCCATTGAACCGACAATACTGCATAATTTAAAAAATGTATCAAAGAGGTAACAAAGCTGCTGCTAAAATTGGAACCATACTGCATATGAGACTATCTACAGTGTTGGATTGGAAATCTGTAAACTTTATTTTATGTGTAGAGCTATTTCACTTTAAAATATGTACATCCTTTTTATACGTGTATTTATTTAAAATAAATAAATTTTAAGTTCGAGTTATTGTGCTGGTGGTCCATTTGTTTCCGTAGCTAGTGTAAGCTGTATTCAACATAAATAATATATTGGGCTCTACTAGAACCTGTGTTCACTTGTTCCAGAAAAAAAAGGATGGGTCACTTATTTTCAACATAACTCCAATTAATCACTGTGCAAATATTGAAATCAAAGTAAATTTTGCTAACCTAAAAAGACCGTAGCAAAGGATGTCACTGGAGACCCGCCGTCATTAGAATATTTGAAAATACGTCCGTATTTATGGAAATAATGGATCCACCAAGGCCAGTCAACCGAGAAAAGTTTTACGGCCAGGGAATAATACATCATATCGTTGGACTCAGGGAGCCTACTGCAAGACGTAGCCCCATGGCGTGTTGACGTGGTATAAATCGGTAAATCTGAATGTCTCATGGACGTCGCGCAAAAAAATCGACGAATACAAAAACAAAATATTATCATGGCTTCTAGCCTCCATGTGTAAAATTCGAAAATATTAGAAAATACATGTTCTTCTATGTTACACTACAAAATTTGGCAGTATTTGACTTCCAATACACAAACTCTGCAAGAGGGGTGAGCAACGACTCTGTCTCTGAAAATTGGATACTAGCGATTTATTGAATATCTTTTGTTTTATACTTAGTACACTAAAATATGTTGATGGGCGACGATATTGATAACTGTATTAAATGGAGAGTTCGACCAGACCTTTCTATATGTTAAAAAACGTGCACATGAAGTAAAAGCCCCTAACTTTAAATATGAAAATATTCATAAGTTCGGGAGCCCAATTTTTTTCAATTCAAGCATGCGTTGTTACCGAGGTTGTTACTCAAAATTAACAAAGATCTGGTGAAGAATCCTGCAGAGGTAGATGTGGAGGCATTTTATTTGTGTTTTGCACACAATGCTCACACTCGTAAGTTAAAATAAATTAAATAAATACATTAAATAAAATAAAATAGAAAAACAAATATATACAAGAGCAATACTGCCTAAGGGATACTAATCAATATAACTAGTAGCAGAAGCATTAAAAGCTACATTAGTAAAACACATTTACAATTTAAAAATCCTTATATGGTGGATGGTGTTGTCCATAGAACAGAATGCACTAGACACTTAAAAATCTCAAATTGCAGTCCTAAAATATGGCAGAGGGAGAATTTTAACTTCAGGTTTTAGTGTATCATACGATTTTGAACGATAGTAAGAAACTTCATCACGTGACTTTGTAAGTCTCCTGAATGGCAGCTTTAAAGTATGTTTGTCTCTGTAAGTCTCCTGAATGGCAGCTTTAAGGGACGCGCACATAAATCGGCATCGGACGAACAGTACGGATCGGAGAAAAATAGTTTCTATTAAATATATCATCGCGCGATCAGCGCACATGTGCGGACGGTAAGCATCGAGTTTTCAAAATCCGGGAGAATATAGCAACTAGGATTAAAAGCCGGCCGACGCGTGCCGATACCGACGTAAGTGCGATGCTGATCAGAGATTGCCGAGGCACCGTCGGCATTTTGCAAGTATGTACTTACCTTAAGCATATCATCAACCTTTCTTTTGCTCTAATAGGTGGGCGAGATGGACATTTTCCTGCAGTGATGGCTTCTCTTATGGCCTCCAGTAAAAAATAGAATGTAAAACGCGTTTTCTCGTCATTTATTAAGTCCGGAAATAAATGTACATAAAAAACTGACCTTCTCTGACATACTTTATGAACCCACCCCCGTCTACGCTTCCTACTTTCTTCTTTCAGAACAATCGCCAACTTCTCACCTCTCGAAGATATATTTGCAACTGACTTCCAATTTTTCCGTCGATTCCGATCAGATATGTGCGATACCCTAATAAAAAATCCGTAGAGTACGAGCCGTTGCCTCCGTCCAGTCCGTCCGATGACGATTTATATGCGCGTACCTTTAGTATGTTTATCTCGAAAATATACCAATAATAATCTTATCCTGATATCTATGCATATGCACTAATATGCAGTAAACATTCTAGCGCATACTGTGACAGGAGAGTTGGAATTTTTAAGTTGACAAATGCTTCCTTATAATCATATCTGTATGCTATGTTGCCTTTACTGCTCTTGGTTGGGGTATACATATTCTAGGAAATATTAACGAATGTCCCCAAGCGAATAAACCATAACTTAGCTGTAGGCACCAAAATCCACGTCATTTTTCAAACCATCTAAAGCCTAGACAGAAGCGACAACGAAGCGGGTGGTCATTTCACTTCAAAGCGAGTTGCACCTTATCTTTATGCAATATTCTCAGAGTTGCGTGGAGTCGTGGCCACTTTTTGTTATGTAAAAGGGGCGATACACGTACGAGCAAGTACGCGCACTTATGGCTTGACGACCTTTTTCGCCCGTGTGTCACAGTAAGTACGCGTACTTTAAAACCGTCGCGCAAACCGCAGGCGATCCAACTAGTTTGAAACCTTGCTCGTAGCTTATCTCGGCTCGTACTGCGAGCCGCGAGCCACCACTTTGTTTCGGCAGGCCATCGATGCGCAACGCTTGTTGTGCTTGGCGTTTGTTAAAAGTTTTGTTTATTTAGGAGAATTATCAAAATGAGTGATTTCAGCTTCACGTGTGTCACCGACGTCGAGCCGAGTAAGTTCGCGAACTTAAAAACCGCGTACTTAAAGTTCATACGTGTGTCACCCACTTTATGCACAAGCAAACCAGTTTCATGCCTATTCATTATGAAATTGTGCATCGCAGGTACTAACTGAGCCTCAATCCGACCAAAATCTGTCACAACGTTTGCACATTCTGCAATGAAGTTTTCACTTTTGAGATAGCTTTTTAAAATTTGGCAGCTTTGCTCAAGAGTAGAACGTTCCATTTCTTGCAACGGAGGTTTGAAATTACGTATCAATATCTCAAGCACCAAAGTGGTGCATGACTAACCCCTCACTTTTGTTAATTGCATATCTGTAGGACATGATCTTTCCCACCAAAATATTAAATCAAAAAATTTGTAAATAAAATAAGAAATGTGTGGTTAGGCTGATATTAGCATTCATACCGTTGATCCCCAAACGACGACTATGACGGACAGAAGAGGAACGAATATGAATTATTGCCGAGAATATGCTTTCGCGCAACTTTTAAAAACGGATTGGTGAAGTTTTATCAATCGGTGAAATATGGCGCCCAAGGGACATCCAGAGCTAGGATTAATATCCAGGTTTGAGATTTGAGTTTCTGACGTTGCGCAGTTCTTGTAAGAAATATGGGCATCCGAAGTGATATAAGGCAGTTGCATACCCTAAATTCAAAAGTCTCTGCAGGTTATACAAACAAATCAGCACCTGTGGTAAGATTTGTTTGATATATTATCCTGATTTCATATTTATGATTTGTTGCTGGTAACTGGCCAATATATAAATCTCCTTCCGCGTTTTTGATGGGCCAGTGAAGCGCAATTAATTAGAGACAGCCACATGACAGGTTTTAGAAGTTATTGGACACTTTTATGATAAAAAAATTAAAAAAAAATGTCAAGCCTTGGAATCAAACCCGAACATTGTGGGGTGGAAGGCTGGCGCTTTAGCCGTTTGCTTCAGCAAAACATATTTGATTAGGTACTTATAAATATACACTAGTTACACAAGTAACTATTTTCGCGCTTAGCTGGGAATGTAAAATAAAAAACAATAGTGGTAATAGATATCGGAGTAGGACGTCGTTGGTGAAAACTAGCATTCTGACGTCACACGCGCTTGGTTTTATTTGAGAGTTGTCGACATGTCTTCGATAACAAAAAAGCTCTCAAAAAAATCATTATAAAAGGGGTGATACACGTACGAGCAAGTATGCGTACTTATGGCTCGACGACCTTTTTCGCCTGTGTGTCACCGTAAGTACGCGTACTTTAAAACCATCGCGCAAACCGCCGGCGATCCAACTGGTTTGAAATATTGCTCGTAGCTTGTCTCGGGTCGTACGTGTATCACCCCTTTTAATTTTCAAGGCACAGTTCTCCCAGCTAATAGCCATCCAACATACTTGGGGGATACAATCGAACATACGCTGCCTTATAAGAATCTTAATCCAAGAACAAGTGATAGTAATAGTAGTAATGAGTAATACTCAACGGACCCTTGAAGGAACTCAAAGTGTGTATTTGTTTCTTAGACAACATGGGTGAGACGGCGGGGAAACATTTGGCGACGTTGCCATATTTCAAATATGAGTCAATTTGCTATGCCTATGCCTACGCGTTTGATGTTTTCTGTCCTCTCTTTTTGTTTTGTGTCAGTATTTCGTATTTGGTGCTCGAATTTTTTTCGGATATGACAGAAACTGACAAAACCTTACTCCAAAATTAACCTACAAAACCATCTTGACTGCAACGAAATGTTATGTTGATATGTTATGGTGACATTTCCTTACTTGAGTAATTAGTGAAGTACCCATGGAGTTTGACCACGGACTCCGAAAAATGTTCATGTTTTAGTGTAAATTCTTCTGAATTACATTAAATACGTATAGTATTAAATGTTTACCACTTTTTTTGATACTTTCGATTATTTATTATTTTTTAATGATTTTAATTGATTTTTTATGTTTGCTCCTCGAATATAAATAGGTACATTTTAATACTTCCATAGTATACCTATAGCTAAGGGAAAATTGTATTAAGGGTCATCCTCTACAAATGTTTGGTATGGGTAGGAGAAAATGGAGGGAAGGGGGACCGCTAGATGTTAGACCATCCATCGGTGATGAGAGTATGAATTGTTACTATGCGTCTGAACAAGGAATAAAGGTACAGATACACATGCTCATAAATAACATGCTTATTAAGCATGCCCATGAAACTGATAGGTATATTTTAGTCTAAGATTCGAATATAAACCGACCTTCACCGAACTGGATGAAAAGCATTTTATATTAAATTTAATATGTTAAAAAACATATCGTGAGTGGGTTGGCTGAAAAATTTCAATCCGGGATATGATTAATTAAATATTGAAAAATTATTATTTTTTAAATATTTCACTGGCTTGGTTAATAGACAAATCACATACCAATCGAAAGTATGAAGCCCATAGAATATGCAAACGTTAGGTTGGCACGTTTTCCCGTCCCATGCATGCGCACTCTCTATCATTCAATGGCCGAGCTACACGCAGCTGCTATGCTGCGTCCTTTGTTAATACACGGGATAGTTAGCTCGGACCTCTCTGATGACCAGACTGATTTTTTGCAGACAACCCTATATCGACGTGTTTGCAATAAAATTATCTTTATTTTGATATAAGCATTAACCACACCGGTGCAAATTACTATTATTGATTTATCTGTTTATACCTGCCTACCCTATAGTTGAAACCGGAAAAACGTAGCCAACCTAAAGTTTGCATATTCTATGGGCTTCATACTATCGATTGGTATGTGATTTGTCTATTAACCAAACCAGTGAAATGTTTAAAAAAATAATTTCCAATATTTAATTAATCATATCATGGACAGAAATTTTTCAGCCAGCCCATTCGCGATATGTTTTTTAACATATTAAATTTAATATAAAATGCTTTTCATCCATTAACTAGTTAGGTGAAGGTCGTTTTATATTCGGATCTTCTACTATTTGCTTATATTTAGAATGCTCTTTTAGAGCATGCTCTTATCGATCCTGCTAATAGCAAACACTCCGGATACACATGCTTACATCTATCAGCTAACAATGGAAAACCATTACACGCTCACATTACAGTGTTGCCAGGTCTAGTGAAATTTCACTATAATCTAGTGATTTTTCTTGACTTCCCTATTCAACATGTGATTTTGACACTAATTATCTCGCGAGGTGTTTGACATATAATCACTGTCTTTTATTCGATAATGACGTAATAGTATATTTTTTAAGGACTAATACCAAAACTTCTAAAACCTGACAATCAATTTTTTTTATTAGGGTTTTTGTTTGGATGAGGCCTGCATTTTAATGAAAATCTCTAAAATTCAATTTAAACTGGAAACTATTAGGAATTGGACATTGTCGATTCATTAGCTTACCAGCTACCAGTTGATATTCTACCGTAAAAATCTATTTCATTGTTTTTCTCAAGTACTGAACGGTTCATATCTAAACTAGAGTTACGTAATATACCTTGCGTTTCTAATAAAAATCTCAGATCAATGCATATAGTGCATAATGTACTTCTGTTTTCGCATATTTTGTACACTAATTTTTATTATCCTCATATTTTTGAACAATGCTGATTTTCTAAATAAATTATATGAGTCAGGTATCATTCAATTGAAAATAAAATTCTGCAAACCTTGCGATAACGTAAAATCCACTGCAAATTTCTTGTACGATTTCCGAAAACTCATTACGTGACTGGAACGAGAAACATTGATTAAAGTATTAATTCCTTCAATTAATTCACATGTATATAAATATTGTCATATTATTAATGTTTAAGCCAAAGTGCCCAGGCTACCTGACTGTTAAGTGTTTATAATCATTTAATTGTTTGTGCTGTAGCAATAAAATACTTAGACTAATACAAACTTAGTTTTGTACTTCATCAATCTAAGATTGATAATTGCATCAACCGAAGTGTTTTTTCTATCTTCCTCAAGTGACAAATACTCGACTGTTTCAGTTGCTGCTTATCTTCTCCTTATTTATTATAATAGTATTCACATATTCCTTTCTGATGCTCCAACTTCCCAACGTAAGTATTACAGAAAACTGGAGAAGCATACAGAAATCTCTCATTGCTTGCCACATACCGCCCACCTTACCCCCTCCCCCCGAACACAAGACTGATGCCTGGGTACGCCCTTGGTAGCACGTTATCCTCTTGCTCTCATTGAAGATGGGTAGATGGGGAAATCCAATGAATCATCATTATACCAATTACTTCCGAAAGTCTTGATAACTGTCCATAATATAAAATAGTTCTATTATGTAATTGAAGTTATACTATTACACCAATGTAACAGGTAAGTTGCAACTAGAAGCAAAAATTGGAGCAATATGTGATCGCTGTGATAGCACATAAATAATTACCATTGCAAAAATATGTAGGTACGTAGCTTTTGATGGGTATCAGAAAGCTAGTATGAAGTCAGCAAAAAAACATCGCCATGCACTAAAAACTAAATGTGCAGTAGATGTAGAATTTAATGAGAATACATCCCTTACATATGCTACGACTATAGAGAGGGGGGGGGGTTCGGAGGCTAGAGCGCCATCTAACATATTTTCTGGATATTAGTACATAACTTCATTAGCACTTTTGTAATAAAACCCTAAGCAACTACTATTTTGGTTCAATATTTTGCAAATGGAAGTTGCTTAAGATGTACATAATGCATTATTACACCAACCCACTTATTCTTACAAGAATGCGAGTACTTTTTATTTTTTTCATCACTCTGTTTAGCACCTTCTAATAATAAAATATTGCTGTTTGATCGCCTATTTCAACCTACGAGTACATCAGCAATATGAGTGGTGTATTCAGGAAGGTACTCAAGGGTGGTTTAATCAGGCGGATCCTGAAGAGCAAACACATTTTTTTTTCACAAAGTTGGTCTAGAAAAATATGTACCTACTGTGAGAGAGGAAGAAAGGGGATGTTAACGAGGAGCCACCTTACTTGAAAAACAAAGAAACTATAACTACCTTTCTCTGGCTTTTCGTTAAAATCGGCGGGGGTGGGACGATTGCCACCACATACCATTACCGCCCCCGGCCCCGGTGGATGCGCCACTGATTTATTATTTATATATGCATGTATATGCTTGCCCCTCCCCCTCCCCAACCCGGGATAACCCAAAGTTAAAGCCTAGGTATGACTATAATTGGCCAGGGTACTTGCAGAAAAAAATATTATGTCGTTTACGCGTTCCTTAGAGCCTAAAGTATATTCAGTCCCAAGAAAGACTCCAAATAAACAGTCGCATGCAACATTCGCGTGGTTACTGTCCGCTAAAGTCTGCAAATGCGCCAGCTATAGTCCAGTGCAATTATGAAATTTTATATGACTATTTAAAAGAGTTGCCCTATGAGCCCATTGCAACTCAAAAGTAGTCAGTTGCCAGTTTGAAATGATCATTAGGCAATTAACACTTGACATTGCATATTTGGATCTACTTTCTAGTCAGCCTTGGAGATTTTGACTTGCCAGATTATAACACACAATTTACACATAATGTACTAGACTATTAGGGACCTCACCGACACGAGCCGATCACGCACGCTGGCTTGTTTTCATTTGGTCTAGCTTGGCTGTGAATACAGTATAGTAAACATGACAAAATCACTTGTTTGGTTTTTTGGAATTGGCTGTGAGAGATATTCCAAAAATTATTTCAAATGCCGGAAAATGCCGCGCAAACAACCTCTGACGTCAGTGATATCCTATAGTGATGGGATTCGATATCGATAGCCAGTGCTAACCTAACCTTTTGGCATTGATCTTTATAACCACAAAACACAGTCACACACAGAAGTACAAAAGTCAAAAGAATAAAAATTAGGCTAGATTACTAATTCACTTTGTAGGGATGGGCTTGAATTAGATTCTATCTTTGGATTCATTCATAATGGGATGCGCCGAAATAAAATGATGGCTTCGATTAGTTGCGAGTCTCGGTCACAAACAGGACGAACTGTGATACCTATCAGATATACAAACGTATTGCAACGAAAATGCTAGTGGGTTAGTTGCCTATTTCAAATATGTTTAAGTATCAATAAATTGAGACGCATTGTTAAAGAATTCAGATCATCTCTAGTTTGCAGTTGAATCTCACTGAACTGCGCTGTAGCAGTATCGATTGTCGATATCGATAAGATGCCAGTGACGTCAGCCCTTGTTTTAAGTCACGTGGAAAAATTTGAATATATCCTTATTTTATTTTGCAAATGTCTTTTTTTGGCCGACAGTAAAATCATGTTTTTTGTTTCTTACTGCTTCTTGATATGGTTTTCTTTACGCTATGTATACTCCCGAGGCGATTTCACGACCTCTGCAAGTACCCTAATGGCCAAGAGAAAATATCTGGAAATAGCAATAGTAGAAGCCGACTCATAGAAATGTTGAGAAATAAGTTATATACTACATAGTGCAATGGCAATAGCTGTTCAAATGCATCTCCTATTATAAGAGTAAGTGAAATAGAAGTTGACAAAAGCGACATAATGTAATGAATTTAATTTTAAGGCACGAACGACAATTGAAAGAGAATACATAATTATTATACACTTCTTTATTATTTTTACTATTAAAGTTTAATATCTTTTACTTCAGTAATATATTTATAAATCATTCTTGCCCAAAACTGGTCCCAAAAGCGCGTCATGCATCAGATCATGTATAAATCCATTTTCTTCATTTATATTCATTTATTTATGTAAAATAAAAAGCGGCAAATTTCAAGTGGTAAACGTTGTAACATGCCATATTAAGAATGAGATTCAACAGGTTTTATAATTATTCGTTGACGGTTTACGTATTCTGAGGTTTTTACATTTCAGGCGCCTAAGGTACTGTACTAATTTCTCAAGGGAGCCTTACGTGAGGGACGCTCAAGTTGCTGTCGACATACAAAACCATATTTAAGGGACACTCAAGCATTAAGGGACCCTTAAGTATTAACTATGGATACGGCGCTTGGTGCACTCCGCTTCATTGGCTCCTAATACTCATTGAAATATTTCCTCTAGATCTCCATCGCAAGAGTGCGCTTCTGAGAAAAAGTCAAAATATTGTTTTCGAAGTGAATTCATCAAGACATCCCGGAATCAGAAAAATCGGGATTAAGGTCAAGAAAACTATTTCTTATAGCATCCATTGAATGCAGCCAGTATGTAACCTCCTTCAGCCTGACAAACCTATCGCTGACTTCAACCTAGACCTCATTAGACTAATTAACCATCGGGTTTAAGTACGCTGAATTTCCTAAAAGTTGTAAGGTGTCGCCTCTGCCATTCTACCTAACCCTCAAAGGTGGTATTTACTTAAAGCTTGCTTCGCCGTCAGACGTCAGTTGTATCGCAAACATTACCGAGCAAGTAAGGTTTGACCGCTAGCACGTTTGATGCCTGGAATACACCGCGCGTGTAAATATGAAAAAAGTATATAATTATTATTATTTAACAAACTTATTCAGTTGTTTTGGGTTTCTATAGATATATTTGTTAATACCTACAAGCCCTTTCAATATAAAAGCTAAAAATGTAATAATCGACAATATTTTAGCCAATGCTGCTTCGTCTGGTGTACCATGTGTGTACTCCTGAAACCAAACAGGTATTTAATCCGATATATAATATTCACTAGGTTGAACCTTTTTACCAGAGATAAGGTATGACTGTTTTTGCAATAAAATAATAATTAACAGTGCTAATACCATTTTTGCAATTAGTTTGATGCATTTATTACCTAAGGTATAATATATACGTAGGTAGTCAGCAGAATACGCATGTACTTAAGTTTTAAAACAAGGAGCGTACAACTAAAGATTAAATTGATTTTGTTTCAGCCCCAGATACATATATACATAGATACGAGGCGGCTTCCATTGAAAACAATTAATTGGCAGTCGGTTGATATCCTGCTGTGACCGTAATGATTCAATCTATGTTGCAGCAATATCGTTACAGAATGGATGCAACTCTCCGGAGGCTATTAATTCATTAATACACTTGGCATCTGCATTCCTACAGTACAGCTGATAAACAACATTTCTTTGTTGTCTTACGTTCTCACTGCACATCTGATGCGAAATTCGAAGTAACACCCTATCAGGATGATTTTCATATGATCACCGTGCACAAAAGTCACGTCAACAACAATGAATTCACTGTTACAGCTGCCGGCCAGCTTCAGTTTTTGAATTCGATTCATTTACGTAAATAAACAACCCGATATACCTCAAAGGCATTCGGTTCAGCATTTCCAAAAGAAGTCTACGAACATCTGTGCTTCACCAGACAAAAAGAAATAGCGTCAGTGACTTGAGACAGTACTTCCTATACATTATCGGTGTTAGCAAAAAATGTAAGTTCCTCAATCTCTCTCTCTCTATACCATTCTCAATAAAAAAGTAAACATAAATCAGGAAACTTTGAACTATCCTAAAAACGAAGTTTGGGCAATTTTGAAATTTGTCGCTTTTCGTTGATTCCTGCTACGCCACTGGTTCACGTACGAATCATCATCATCATAGTCATGATGTCTTAGCAGACATGTTGTGAACTCGTAAAATGCATTAAGTCGGAGCTAGAGTATTGCCGAGACGAATATTATCAATAGTTTTGAGAACTGTAGCTCGCCATCGTTCGCGATTCTCACGTTACTCATTTTACGAATTTCTCTTGGGATATCTTGAAGATCTTTAATGCAGTAGTTTGCCATTTGCTTTCTGCATCTCATGCCATTGACCAGATGTATCTACTGGTTCATCCGCCTTTAGGGTGTCCTGACTATTGTCAACTCGTCCACCCAAAGCTGTTGGTTGAGAAGAGGTTTACTCCTTATACCGACAGTAGTTCGGTTCCTTTTAGTCACCTTTTATGACACGCAAGATATACGATGGGAGATATTCTAACATGCCCCCCCCCCCCCCACGGGCATCCTCGTACGAAACATTGTTACTATTTCCTCCAAGGTAGAGTAATACAGTGTCATACTTTCATCATAATCAAGTTTGTAGTTTCCAAATTACACGTTATAGCAGCGGTTACTGCGATTACGCGGATAGAAAAACCTCAATAGACAGAAAGACCGACGGAAATGGGTGACGTAAATTTTCGTAATGTAGGTATCACAAAACGCCCAAAAAGCATATTATCCCAATATCAAAAATTTTCGCGATCACAATACTCTCCTACGCCCTTTCAGTATCGGAAGTAAAAAGTGGGAAACGATCAGGAACCTCCGAATCGTCTAAAAACAAGGTTTGGGCTGTTACTATATTTTTAGTTTTTTAGTATTGCTGAGCCAGGTCCGGCACGATTTCTAAAAACCATACGCGTTTTCTATCCTCACCACGTACCACCAATAATACTGTGTCAAAGTTTCATTAAAATCAATTCAATAATTTCCCCGTCACACAATACAGAACGATCTAAAGCAATACTTGTATGTACCCGTATACTTCAAAAAAAAGGCTACTGGTTTCTAAAATTAGCAAGGCAATGTTCGTGTGGGCATAAAAAAGTGAATTATCCCACTAGGCATTTTTTCGCCGGTAAACGGAGAGCCTATTATCAATATAAAAACCTTTTAAGTTTTACAATCCCTCACCACTCAACCATCCCCATTTCACCCCCAACCAAAAAAAGCAGAAGATGATCAGAAACCCCTAAAACGCCTAAAAACGAAGTTCGAGCTGTATTTATATTTTTAGTTTTTTATTATTGCTGCGCCGCCACTGACAACATTTCTAAAAATCATACGCGTTTTCCATCCTCGCCAAGGTAAGAGTACCGAGACCAGTTCCATTAAAACCAATTCCATAATTTCCAAGCCCCTTGGTTTGTGTAGTAATAGGCAAGGCAATCTTCGGATGAACCTAAAAAGGGATATTATATCGCTAGGTATATACCTTTCACAGGTCAACAGACAGCTTATTATGGATATGAAAAGTTTATGAAATTTACACTCCAATTTTACCTTCATAATAAAAAACCAGAAAATGATCAGGCACCCCTAAAATTTCTAACGTTTGAGAAATATCTTAATTTTCTTGTTTTACTACCCACATCGATAGGTGAGGGGAGTATTGTGGTCGCGAAAATTTTCGAAATTGAGATAATACATTTTTTGGGCGTTTTATGGTGTCTCCATAACGAAAATCCACGTCACTTATTTCCGTCGGTCTGTCTGTCTGTCGGTGTATCTGTCTGTCTGTCGTCTTTTTCTGCTCTCGTAATCTCAGTAACCGGTGCATTGATTATGATGAAATTTGGGTAGCAATATGCTGTAGTGTCGTAGTAAGTAATGCTGCTATAATTTTGAAAATTGGTACAAGGGCGGTGGAGTAATTATCGAAAAACCAAAAATTTCAAATATTCTTCAAACTTCGTTTTTAGGCGTTTTAGGTCTTCCCGATTATTTTCTACTTTTTTTTGGGTGGGGGTGAAATTGGGGTGGTTGGGGGATGGAGGGTTGTAAAACTGAAAAATTTGTTGTACATATTCATAATAGGCTGTCCTGACCTGCAAACAGAAAGGCCTAGCGGCATAATACACTTCTTAAGCCGGCGGCTTCATGAAAAGGGAAAATAATAAAATGATATCACCGTGATGTGTGAAAAGTACTGAGTCAATCAACATTACTTCATTTTTTTGCTGATTACATCGCCACTCTTGCAGTGATTTTTACAATTATACAAGCATTATCTACTGAAACCCCACAGCATATCTCTACCCAAATTTTATCACAATCCATGAATACTGAAATTACGAGACCGACAGACAGACCTACGGAAATGAGTGACGTGGAGTTTTGTTATGTAGACATCATAAAACGCCCAAAAAGCATATTATCTCAAAATCGAAAATTTTAGCGATCACAATACTCCCCTCACCCATTGGTGTAGGAAGTAAAAGAGACAGAACCATGTGTTTTCTCAACCTATCTTGGCTACCCTATAGGTTTCAAAACTGCCTTGACGAGTACAATATGTCGTATGAACAGTAGTCTCAATTCTGAAGCCACCATGTACACGCCCAATATGTCTCCTTTTTAATGAAGCGTTCAAAGAATTTTAAACTATAGTCAAAGAACAATTAGGACGATAAGGGCGGGCCCTTTCTTTGATCCAAACCCAACCATAAGTTTATGAAATAAAAGTAACGTTCCTGAGACTTCCAATTCAGTATAGAAAGAGTATAGTATTTCGAGAACTGGTTTGAATCGAAAAATTAAATTCAGAATAGACAAAATATTTCGATAATTCGTCTGAACGAACGACAGAAATTATACGGTGACGAAAACTACACCATTTGTTCAGAGACTGTTATCTATCGTAGTTTATTAAATTTTTGGAAGGTAATCCTTGTACTCTACGTTCCTGTTACAGGTTACCTAAAAACGGTGGAATTATTTCATTCTTGTCCGCACTAGTCGTCATGTTGGGTAATGAGGGTCCCGCGGAGCAGAAATAAGCCGTGAAATGGAAGACGATGCTCTCGTCTAGGGGGTTATGTTGTGGTTCTTATCCCCTTGTCCCTTTTCTTCCTGACCGCTTTGTGTCCGTGAGACAAGGATATATTACCACAGAGATTCGCGGGTCATGGATGTATGACGTTATTCCGCAACGCAATGTTGTAGTGCAGAACGAAAAAGATGGACAGAGGCGCAACACCGGGATATAGAGTGCACTGCATACCGATAAAATTGCTGTACGAACATTACAGATCACAAATATGTAACCGGCAGATCGTTCAATCACGTGCAGTATCAGTGGAACTGCTTGGCTTTACTTCTTGGATGACCTGAAGGGCTAATACAAAAATGAGTTGGTTGAGTAACTTGATGCTTCCCTTGCTTCAGAGAGCATAAAAAAGTAACGAATCAAATAAGGCTTTTCACGGATGTTGTATGTGCCTCTTAAAGAAAATAAGTTTTTTCGAACACTGAATATTGCAGTTCCTTATTTTCGTAAATTGAAAGCTTCAAAGAAACATATAATAATCTCATGCCCAATGGTATAATATTAGTAGTAGAAAACGGTCATGCATCCATGCCACCTATAATTCTACAAGGTGTTAAAAGTGAGACAACCATTCCAGGGCATATATAAACATTACCATGCTTATGTTCAGTAGCATATCCAGTGCTTTGTCCTTTTGTCACGTAGTAAATCTGATTCTTTTAAAAAATTAAGATCCGCCACACCTGAGTTAAATAATTTTAGCACCACTTTTAATCCGTGGCGGTAGAAAATTTAAAATTATCAAATTTATAGAACCTATTGCCCATTTTTCTTCAAAGAAAGCAATACAATAATTTCCAATAACTGTGCACTCCTTGAATAAATACGTTTGACATGTTTGATCTTAGCTTCAGTTAAATTTTAAAACGTCGCTATCGTACAGCAGTACCCTTTTCTCTGAATTATTAAAACATGTCTTTAAAATAGTAATAAAACATCCGGCATACAAGATAGATTTATATGCAAGGCAAAATTTATATTGTCAAATCTTTCAGACGCCCTAATGTACAATCAAAGAACAGAAAAATTAAATATCTAAAGATAAAACATCAACATCAGCACTCGGCGAACAGGATGCAATGTAAAATGGTGCCTCATGTTCCTAGAGCACATAAGAATATCAGGTATTAGAGAAATGTAAAAAGGAATGTGCCTGTATCCAGTCGAATCGTGACTACATTTCTAATGCAATAGGAAAAGATCCAATCAATGTTCACCAAAGTAAAGGTTGTGTCAAATGTTTTCCCATATTTTCTTGAGGTTTGCTATTACATTCCGAATGAGATACGTTTTATGTCTCATCTTAGGATCGCACTATTGTGTTACACTACTACGGCATGCAATATTTTAAGGGGGCCGGATCATAAGCTCAAATTTTGGATTTATCGGCAACACAGTTACAAATAATTTTTTGTCAATAATGTTTAGTTCAAAAAAGGCTACAGAGCTAGCGAAATGTCCGTATTTATTTTATTAGCCAATTCCAAAATGTGGGTGAGAGAATTTGAAATAAACACAAAGTTCTTTCGTTACGCTTACTGAGGTTGCAGCCGTCACCGACTTCTAGAGGTTGGTTTTGCTAAGGTCAAAAATAAAGTGTCCTTAGTTCAATGATTCCCACATTTTGAATTTCTTTACGTAGACAATATTAGTTCTATGTATAGGTTTCGTAACGTAAGAATATTTCAATAAAGTTGAGGACAATTTTTACTTCCCACACCGATAGAAGATGGGAGTATTGTGATCGCGAATATTATCTATTTTGAGATAATACGCTTTTTGGGCGTTCTATGATACCTACATAACGAAAATCCACAAAACTCATTTGTGTCAGTCTGTCTGTATGTCTGTCTATCGGTCTATCTGACTATCTGCGTGTCGATGGATCTGCCGGTCTACCTATCTGTCTATCAATCTGCCTCTCTGAATGTTCAGCCTCGTTATCTCAGTAGCCGCTATATGGATTGTGATAAAATTTGGGTGGCGACAAGGTGTGGGGTCGTAGTAGTTAATATGATAATTCTGAAAACCGCTGAGCGGGTGGAGGAGTAATTAGCAAAAAACATAAACATTCAAATATCCTTCAAACTTAGTTGTTAGATGTTTTAGGGAATCCTGATAGTTTTCCATTTTTTTTAGCGGGGGCTGTGAAACTTGTAAGAGCTGGCAACATAATAGGTACACTTTTTTAGGTCCACCCGAACATTGCCTTTTCTATTACAGAAAGTATGAGACTAAGGCCCAATTCCACCCTATTCTGATAAATTCCAGATAGCCTTACCGTAAGTTTTTGTCTTAAGGTTAACCGTAAGCTTTTGTCACTTTTGACATGACATTTATCAGCACGTGGCAAAACTGGCCCTTCGAGTTTTCTGATATATGCTCATACATACGAGTACTGGTTTAGATCAGTGTAACCTGGAAATTATTGAATTGATTTTAATGAATTTGTGTCACAGTACTATTTCCGTGGCGAGGTTTGGAAAACGGACTTCTAGAAATCGAGTCAGTGGCGGCACAGCAATAATAAAAAAAACTTAATGTATAAAACAGCTCGAATTTCACTTGAGGCGACCTGGAGGTACCTGATTGTTTTTTTAGAGGGGTAAAGTTTTAGAAGTTTGGAGACAGTGGGTTGTGAAACTGTAAAATTTGTATTTGTAGTGGGCTCTTCATTGCTATGTAAATGAACTACACAATATACCTTTCCACTCCATCCGAGTGCTGCCCTTAGACAAAAAAATATTTTTGAAATTATATTGCTGATAATGATAATTCTGTAATGTGTCATCACCAAATTGACAGCAATGCAATTTATAAACCGTACCGTGGGCCGTAGTAGAGATCGATAGAGTCTATGGATTATGAAAATTGAGTTAGTGGCGGTGAAACTGAATTAAAATAGAAACGGTACAATATAAAAGCTATTGAAACGCTGCTTTTGGGAAGCCTAGGGATCTATGATGGTTTTCTACTTTTTTCTGGAGTAGACAAAATAGGCCGAGGTAGGATAGGGTCTCGGATAGGTTGATTGGGAAGCTCCAACACTTTTTGTATCTATAGAACACTTTTCATTGTAACTTTAAAGATTGATACTGGTAATATCATCTGTTTTTAATTTAAATATCAGGAAACTGACATGCTTATGATTAGGACATCAGTTAAAGATTGCAAAATAAAAACTGTGTCCTCCTGAGGAGAGAGGTGCAAGAAACTATTCACGAGGGTTTTGTGTCGGATGTTTTTTTTGCAGTCGGCCGATGATTTGGTTACAAGGGGATCTCAGACTAGCTTCATGCTATGGGAAAATAGAAATATGATATCATCGTAATCTGTCGGAAGCACTGAGTCAATCAACTCCATTTTTTGGTAATGTATCCGCACCTTCACACATTTACGTATACTTGCTTACCCAGACAGCGCTTCCTGAATTTTCTGCGATATCATTATACCAAATCCGTTTCAGCAAATGAAAAGGAAGTGTACGTGAGTTTCTGCTGTTTACGACTAGACGCTATTGATCTGTATAACTATGACAAACTTCGTGATCGTCTCTAACCGTATATACATCGCAACCACGTGCATCCCGTTAACGTTCAACAAACTCCTATAACAAGAATGGTGTACGTATGAAGGCTAACGAGGGGAGACGCGCTTCCCAAACTTGTTAAGCCTGTTTGGAGCGTCGATGAATATTTCTCAATCAATTAGCGTCGCGGCGAACTTCCCAATCACCGTTTATTCATTCGCGGAGGGAGCATCTCAATCAGTTTCAAAGTTTCTGCCGGCAGGCACAGCTCTGCGCACTGAGTTGCATAAACGCCCAGAAATCTGAATGCTTCAAGTACGGAAACACCCCTATCGGTGCAGTAGAATGTCCGTAGAATTTAAAACACAATAATATAATACTATTACAGTTATGAACATTATTATGTGTGTAACTGGATTAATATCTCCAAAAGTACGATCTCTATTTTATAGACTGGAAGCAGGAGGTACAGTACACACAACGATAAAGCTACGAGTTTCGTAAATTTATAGCTATAGCTATATACAGATTTTTAATATTTTACTAACACAGCGAAAGTAAACTTTTAATGCTGTAAAAAAGTAGCAATTCGCTGCTTCTTACATAGTGTAGTACATCTGAGGTGACTCGGTAGATACTCTAGTTGAGGGATAACCCACTGAGTAGAGAGTAAAACAATGTGATACTTCCGAACATCTTATCTTTAATTGAACTCCATATGTCATCCCGAAGGTAAACTCTGTGATTCATTATGTAATAACCTATGTTAATATAACAATATAAAAATAACAATAACAACATTCGCTAATTGTTGACGTCAACTATCGCAATATAATAACATAGAACTAGAACAAATGCTTTGGCCTATATTATCACGCGTGCTGCCCGAGATTAAGCCAAATAAATTTCGAGCTAGAATTTTCCAATGCAAGACTACATTAGTAATATCTCAAAATAAAGGAACTAGAGGTACATAAACGAACAAAATATGAAAAAGTATTTATTTAATTTTAAACTACGTGAAATAGATCGTTGAAATGAGAGTCACGTTAGTTTTGTCCGCTGGCTTAAACCGCTTGTTTGAGGTATTTCCATTTCATGCAACCAATCACCAATCACAACAAATAATATACGGAATAGAATATAGACACTTTAGATGTTCATAAAAAATACGTGCATTGTGAGAGTGAATTTCTTATCATCATATAATTTGACACACCAAGAAACTAGTGATCAAATATGTACGGCTCCTCTGGAATCTGATTGGTTGAGATTAGCAATTGCTAAACTTTTTGTTAATCAAGAAACTACCCATTTAGGATGGAAAATCAGACTTGAAAAGATACTAGATGGTTCACAATGGTCGACTGTATACAAATTATGTCATTTTTGACCTTTTTTGAGGTAAACTCAAAGAGAAATCAATAATTTTCAGAGTGCTTTGACAGATACAAGCTCTTGAAAGGGCTGCTCTGAGTGGTCAAAGTTAAATGTGTTAAAATGTGCATGTTGATAAAATCCGGCCTAAAAATCACAACTATAAAGCCGTTTGTTGGTCTTTGCATTTCTGTAGTCGACAGTGCAAACAAGCTCTCCCTTGTACCTAGTCCCTCTCGGTAACCAAATTGTTTTTCGCTTACATCTTGAAAACATTTTCTATGTATTCGATTATGCAGAACTTTTAAGAACAGCTTTAACATTTGACTCCTTAAACTGATTAGACAGAACCCATCGCATTTTACCGCGCCCGATTTTTTTTGGGTATGGGAACAAATGGTGATCTCAGTCAATCCTGAGGTATGGGTCCGGTCTTGTACATTATAATAAAAAGGTGCACTATTGATTTTAAATTTTCCTTATCAATTAAATTCAGTAGTTCCGGGTAGATGTTATTTGGGCGTGCAGTTTTTTTGGTCTTAATGTAGGCTAGGGACTTCCCAACCACAGACAAAATTGTATCTTGTTAGAAAATTAAAAACTCTAAAATTTCTTGTGGGCAACCGCCCAATAGACAATTAAAAGCTAAAACCATTTTTTAGAACTCTATGTAAGCAACCATACTGCACTATGCGATATTTATGTATGACTTTTTGTCAAGCTTGTCCGGTGTTCCAGTAGCATGCCATTCAATGTATTATACACGTGGGGCCAAAAACAATTACCCTTTCATTTTTATTTGGTTTGGCAGACCATATATGTTTGTTTTATCTATATGATAGAGCGACCGGTGATGGTTTAATATAAAAACTGGGATTTATCCTGTCGACCCATTTTTATTGATAACCCACAGCGGTGATTGAACGTTGCATTTAAAACGAGCAAATTGTGAAAAATAATTACTTCGAGATTAGTTGTGGAGTGTAGTCATGCTGCAGTTTTAAATAAAATAATACGCTTGGCTTCAGTAGTTTAAACTGTTTTCTGAAATGGCAATTTTATTTTATACTACATGTCAAATTCACTACACATCCACTTGTTTTTTAAACAAACTAGTCGGTTACGAACTTGGAGATAGGCTCGTAATAGAACGTGGACGTGTAGTGTAACACCATAGGAGGATATCCTAATAAATCAAACATTTTAGTTACATTACCTCGGAGATTGAGCGCAGCAACTACATGCGGTAAATTGGTAAATCTGACAACACTGATGTTAGCGTTTTTGAATTCTGTATGTTCAAAAACCCCCAAGTATTGAATTTCACCTCTCCAGCTGTGGCAGTTTTGGAAATATTTAAGCGTTCCTGTACCGTTTACTGAAAAAGCGGTGTTGCCGTATCTCAGTAATTAATAGAAACAAAGTTATAAATCGTGAGATCTTACTGAATTCGACAAGCGCAATTTGTTGCAATAAAAATAAAGAGAGGATTCTATTTAAAATAAATTAAAATCGGGGATACTTGTTTAAAAATTTGGAAAAATAATTTATAACTTGACAACGTCGCAAGCGCGAAAAAAATATTACAAGGCGAGATAGGGTATTATTAGATATTTCGGTTTAAAATAAAAAGTACAGGGTGTTACATTCAAAAAAACAAAGTAAAATGACCTTCAAGTTGGCGTAATTTAAAATTCTGCCGAAAACACCCTGTAAATACAAATTGCTGGTAGCATCCAAAATAATATCCACTTAATATTCAAGTAACTCGCTGTATAACATTATTGAGAAAAGTTAAAGGAATATATCAATTTGGACGTATTACTAGCGACCTTGCGAATCCGGAAATTAATAGAAAATAAATTATAACTTGGCAACGTCGCAATCGATCCCAAAAATATTTTAGGGTTGAATAGAGATCAATGATGGAAACTAGAGGAGTTTAAGAAAAAGTTATAGTTCCATATAAAAAAATCAAGTTGATCACTATCCTACTTTCCCGCAACACCCTGTATATCTATCCTGTATAATATGGTAACATCCTGTATATTACATTGCTTATTTGGATTTGTTAATGTTTCTTTCACAATGATTAGGTTAGATTTTTTTGATGTGTAAGCGTCATCGAATCATCTGGAATTTTCTAGACTGACAGATCGGCATTCTCGAATGTCATCTGGGTGTCTGGAATCTTCTAGATGGTTCGATGAAGTATATAAGGCACCACGAGTAGCGTGGCAGGGGTCAGTTGAGTTGAGATCTAGTTGAGATAAGGTTAAGAGATATTTGTATTAAGTTCTGAAGTAAAACGGTGAAAGTTACGTCGAGTTTGATTCCCTGGGTGAAGAAAAAAAGAGGCCGTCGTGACAATTGGTGTCGGAAGTGTGGGATTATCCATCGAATCAAACCAGGAAAAGGAGTTAAGAAGTGAGTGCAGCGTCAGTCAATGCCTGTAACCAGAGCTATGGCGTCCGACATGAGTGCATTGATGGCTATGATACAAGAAATGAAGGCAGATATGAGAAACAGCATCGAACAAACAGCCGAAATGAGAACCAGCTTAGATAACCAGGCAGCCGTTATGCAAGCAACCGTCGTGGAGCTAAAGCAACACCAGGACGAGGCAATCGTGAACCTAGAAGAAAAACTCAAGCAACACCAGGACGAGGCAGTCGTGAACCTAGAAGAAAAACTCAAGCAACATCAAGATGAGGTAGTCGCAGGTTTGAAGAGTGACTTGAAAAGTGGACAGGAGCTGGTAATGACCAGATTGGAGGAGCAGAGGCAAGCCGTAAGTCAGGCGTTAGAAAATCAAGATCAGCGTATTAGTGCTATAGAGACATCGCAAAAGATCGTTGAGGAACAGCTGCAGCAAGTGAAGGATCAAGTGAAGGAAATCGTGAGAGACGAAGTGCGAGAACTTAGTGGAGGTGAGCGTGAACAACTACAGCAGGTGAAAGATCAGGTCAAGGAAATGATCAGAGAGGAGCTGCGAGAACTTAGTGCAGGTGAGCGTAGTTTAACAGCTGCAGCACCCGCTTTTCCTGATAGACACAGTGGCGTAGTAGCAAAGCCCTATCCGTACAACGGCAAAACGTCCTGGGACATTTACTATATGCAATTTGAAAATATCGCTCGTATGAATAACTGGTCAAATGAAGAAAAAGCTTGTGTGCTTACATCCATGCTAAGAGACTCTGCCGCAGCTATTTTGGAAAATCTCTGCGCATCAGACCTACGTGACTATGATAAGGTAACATCTGCACTAAAGTTACGCTTTGGAGATGCACACTTAACAGAGCTGTTGCATGGCCAGTTGCATAACCGGACACAACAAGCGAAGGAAGATTTAACCACATTTGCATACGAAGTCCAAAGCTTAGCTAAACGAGCATTCGTCAGCAGTCCCATCGAGACACAGGAATACGTCGCTGCTCGTCAGTTTGTCGAAGGAATTGCAGACCTTGACGTCCAGAGAATCGTAAGACTATCCAGTCCCAGAACCTTACAAGACGCTTTGGTCAAGGCTATAGAAATTGAAGCTGCCACAAAAGCTACGAGAATGACACGGAGGGTGCGCTCTTTAGAACAAGATGATGAAGTAGAAGTCAGGGCAACAGCATTCACTCCAAGAAGAAGAGGTGGTACCTTCCAAAGAAACCCAGTTCGCACAAATCTAGAAGGACCTGAGAAGTTTACGTGCTGGAGATGTGGGCATAAGGGGCACCTTCGAGTAGGCTGTCGCATGCAGGTGGCAGAGAAGTCAAGGGAGGCTAGTACTAATACTGATAATAAGTCGGAAAACTAGAGCCGGCCAGTTTTAGGGGGCAAAAACTGGCTGGCCATCATGACGAAAGCCCCATGGTCATCGAAATTGAAGTTAATAAAATTGAGAAGAGTCCAGTAGTTGAAGGTTACATAGAGAATATACCATGCAAGATGTTAGTCGATACCGGAGCAAATGTGACTATAATAAGCCCTAACATATACCAAGAAATTCGAAGGAAGTCGCCAAGCAGAACCAAACAAACAGATAGAATGTTGCTGAAGACCGCTAATGGAGACCGTATACCAATACTGGGTGTTGAAGAATTAGAGATTCGCATCGGCAGTTTTGGTAAGAAGCATCCTATTTTAGTCGCTTCAGTCACAAATGATTGCATCCTTGGTGCTGAGTTTCTGCAGAGTTCTGGCTGCGTAATAAATTTCACCGGTAATACCTTAAGCATTGGAGATTCAGAAGAGATTTCATTTAGCTGCCGAACAGTTCAGCTAGAGGAAATGAACGTTGTGTCACCAAGGAATTTTACAATACCACCGCAAAAAGAGATTGTTATACCTATATATGCACATAAGACACTTGGACACAACGTTACCCCATGCATTTTTGAACCAGAGCCTACGCTAGGTTGGAATAAACCTATTTTATTAGCCAGAACAATAACGGATTCTTCAAATTTGTTATTAAGGGCCGTAAATGTATCCAGGAATTCAATACAAATCAAGAAAGGTACGCCACTGGGTAGGCTAGAACCAGTAGCATGGATCCGAAGGTTGGATGGCATGGAAGAAGAGGATGACGATGACTTCACTGAGATCTCAGATAGTCTTCGAGATTTGTATGATAGAAGCTGTGAGAATTTGCGACCCGAGCAGCGGCGGAAGGTCCTGAAGCTACTAAGAGAATTTAATTCCATTTTCGCTAAAAATAATGATGACCTAGGGCGAACCCATCTGGTACGTCATAAAATTAATGTAGGAGATGCCCAGCCAGTCAAGCAGCCCCAAGAAGAACTCCATTATCTAGGATTGATGAAGTGCAGAATATGGTAAACGATATGCAGAAACGAGGAGTGATTGAGCCATCATCTAGCCCTTGGGGCTCCCCGATAGTCCTTGTTAGGAAGAAGGACGGATCAACGAGGTTTTGTGTGGATTACAGGCGGCTCAACGATTTGACCAAAAAGGATTCATACCCTTTACCAAGAATTGACGACACTTTGGATGCAGTTGGAAATTCTTCATGGTTCTCCACCTTGGACCTGCAAAGTGGGTACTGGCAGGTTGAAATGGATGAAAAAGATAAAGAGAAAACAGCATTTACATCGTGTGCTGGGCTATGGCAGTTTACAGTAATGCCTTTCGGTCTATGCAATGCACCCAGTACCTTCGAAAGACTAATGGATGTTGTACTACAAGGTTTATCTTGGAAAACAGCACTGATATATCTCGATGACGTCATTGTGTTTGGAAAGGATTTTGAAGAAGAGCTACTCCGACTAAGACAAGTTTTCCAGCGGCTTAAGGAAGCGAACTTGAAGCTAAACCCTAAGAAATGCCATCTTTTCAAAAAGGAAGTAAAATACCTCGGACATCTGTTAACCAAAGACGGAATCCGGTCGGATCCAGAGAAGGTGCAGGCTATGAAGGAATGGAAAGTACCGTCCAACACTCATGAGGTGCGAAGCTTTTTGGGACTGTGCAGTTATTATCGCAGATTTGTGAAAGATTTCTCTACCATCGCCAAACCATTATTTGCCTTAACTGAAAATGGTAATAAGTTTTATTGGGACTCCATCTGCCAAGCAGCCTTCGACGCATTGAAAACAGCTTTGACCTCCTCACCGATACTAGCTCATCCTACAAGGGAAGGAACTTTCTACTTGGACACAGATGCTAGCCATTATGCTGTTGGAGCTGTCTTATCTCAAGAACAAGATGGCATCGAAAAGGTAATTGGATACTACAGTAAAACTTTGAGCAAAGCGCAGAAAAACTGGTGTGTGACACGAAAAGAGTTATACAGTGTGGTGAAAGGGATCGGAAATTTCCACCACTTATTGTACGGAAGAAGATTTGTCGTGAGAACCGATCATTCAGCTTTGCAGTGGTTAATGAAGTTCAAGAATCCAGAAGGCCAGCTTGCTCGATGGATTGAATACCTCCAAAGCTATGACTTTGAAATTCGTCATCGTCCAGGAAAGCAACACGGAAATGCCGATTCTATGTCACGCAGGCCCTGTGATGAAGACTGTAAGCACTGCTCGAAAGAAGAGAAACAACGAGAATTCGACATAAACACATTAAGAATAGAAGCATTTGAATTGGAAGGAACCAAGATTTCACTAGAAACCTTCAAGCAAGCTCAGTCACAAGACGCTGAGCTAGGGTTAGTTATTCATTCGCTATTAAATGGAAACAAGCCTAATCAACAGGAAATAAGTGCTATGAGTCCCATCACTAAAGCCTATCTAGCACAATGGGACTCACTAAAGGTAAGGGGTAACCTCCTGTATCGAATCTGGGAGGATACTGATGGCAGACATGCTAAATAAAAACTTGTAGTACCAAGGAAATTACGGAAAGCAATCATGGAACAATTACATGATAGTAGCAGTGGGGGTCACTTTGGCATCAGGAAGACCCTGGAAAGAATCAAGGAGAGATTTTACTGGGTTGGCTGTCGCGAAGATGTTGAAAATTACTGTTCCACGTGCGATGTCTGCAACTCAAGAAAAGGTCCAAGTATTCGTCAACGATCACACATGCAGCAGTACAACGTTGGATCGCCATTTTAGAGAATCGCTATAGACATTTTGGATCCTTTGCCGGAAACCAGCCTGGGGAACAAGTATCTGCTTGTTGTAATGGATTATTTCTCTAAATGGCCAGAAGCAATTCCTGTGCCCAATCAAGAAGCAGGCACAGTGGCACAGGCTCTTTTAGAACACGTGGTGTCCAGATTCGGAGTTCCTAATGAACTACATTCAGACCAGGGACGAAGCTTTGAATCGGAAGTCTTCATACAGCTGATGAGAAAACTCGGAATTCGGAAGACTAGAACAACTGCTCTTCATCCGCAGTCCGACGGTATGGTGGAGCGCTTCAACAAGACAATCCTGGATTACCTATCAAAATTCGTTAACGAACATCAGTCTGATTGGGATACGAAGATTTCTCTGGGAATGTTGGCCTACAGATCAGCGGTGAACGAGTCAACTCGGTTGAGCCCAGCGAAGATAATTTTTGGTCGAGAACTGCGGCTGCCTCTGGACTTAGCTCTTGGTCCACCCCCAGAAACGGAACGCCGTCGTCCATGCGAATGGGTGAGCGAGCTTCAGGAAACGCTCTGGGATATCCATGAGTCTGCTAGAGGAAACATCCAGTCTGCCAGCGACAGAATGAAAGCCAGATACGATCTGAAAGCAAATAGCCCAAAGTTCGTCGAAGGTGATCTGGTATGGTTCTACAATCCACGACGGAGAAGGGGTAGATGTCCGAAGCTACAACGCCATTGGGAGGGACCCTACGTGGTGATGAAGCGCCTCAACGACGTAGTCTACAGGATACGTATGGGTAGTGGAAAACCGAAGGTCGTCCATAGCGATCGCCTGTGGCCATACAAGGATCGAAGCGAACTGTTCGTCGAGGACGCCGAACGCTAAGGGGGGAAGAGTGTAACATCCTGTATATTACATTGCTTATTTGGATTTGTTAATGTTTCTTTCACAATGATTAGGTTAGATTTTTTTGATGTGTAAGCGTCATCGAATCATCTGGAATTTTCTAGACTGACAGATCGGCATTCTCGAATGTCATCTGGGTGTCTGGAATCTTCTAGATGGTTCGATGAAGTATATAAGGCACCACGAGTAGCGTGGCAGGGGTCAGTTGAGTTGAGATCTAGTTGAGATAAGGTTAAGAAATATTTGTATTAAGTTCTGAAGTAAAACGGTGAAAGTTACGTCGAGTTTGATTCCCTGGGTGAAGAAAAAAGAGGCCGTCGTGACAATATCTTTAGAATATGCGCTTTAAGTAACCAAATATCTTTTCTATTTGACATTTTCTTCTATCAGGTATACATTGCGAGATATCGAAGAATTACGCACTAACTGGACACCCTGTATATCACGCACACTCATGCTCGTAATCTTGCTACGGTTTGAGGTGTTAGAAACACTGGGTTAGCAAGCCATTACAGAGCTCTCAGTCTCAGATTTAAAACCACTAGAACTTAGGAAGGAGAAGGTTACTGGCTCAGACAAAGATCTTCTAGATGTTGATAGAAGATTCTGTGCATTGGCTTATATTTGTGAAGTTTTAAAAGAAATTGGACTTCAGCAGCTTGAGGGTTTTTAATTGTGCGGAAGCCAGTTCCGCAACGGGCTGCTGACATATCCGCGTGAAGTTGAGCGTGAGACTAAGTCACTCGGCTGCCCGTGTTGCTGCTCTAAAAAAGAAGGCTTCTTCACCCGCATCCTCGTGCTCCCACACAAAGCGGGTCAAGGAATCGGTGCTCCTCGTAACATAGAAGGCCGTGACCCGTACTACTCTGCTCTGCAAACAGTCCAAGCTCAATAGTCCGCATCTTCCCAGGTGTCGTGGATGGTATATTCACGGAACGGCATAATAACAACGGTAACCTCAATCGTGCTTATGACAGCGACTTTCTTTCCGCACAGTGTAATGATCTGCCGGAGCGGTGGAATTACTTGCGGCCGAGACAGTCCAATCCTGCCTCTTGGACATGACGCTGCGTTACTCCGAGGTAGGTATAAGAATCCTCCGGCTTACATCCACGAGCTGCTCCTCACATGCGTTGTACAATCGCCGCACCGGTTTAGTTAAATCTGGTTGGTAATCAAATTTACTACAGTTGGCACTAATGCAGCAACGCGCATTGTCGTAATTATTTAAAAGACTAACCTTTTCTTTCTTTCACTTGTGACGGTTAATATTTCCAAAGATATAACCTAATAAAGTGATTAAGCCAATGAAGAAACAGAAACTAATTGTTCGAGCTGCGTTCTTCAAGATGTCACACCGAAATAGTTAGCAAATTAATTAAAATAAATTTTTCTCAAACATATTGTATTGTCTCACTGAATCTCTGGTACAACACAGCCACATACAGGATAAGGCTAGGCTTCTACCCTCGTAAATTCAGTAACTGCTGTACCTATTTTAATGAGGTTTGTGGTATGGTATGACAGAAAGTTATAGTATATAATTCTTCTTCATTTGGACAATTCTGCTATACATTCGAAAAACAATGCATTGGCGGCGGTGTATTTAGCAAAAAAAGGTCTCAGTGCCCCTCCAAACACAGTCTTTTTTTGTTTTAGTGTTCATTGGTCATTTTCCAGCTTCTCTCGGACGACACGTTTTGAAAGTGCTAAGCGAAACGTATCGCATGGCACGTGCGGTGATCGATCCGATCGATGGTATTCTTGTTACCATGCGTGACGATCTTATCCGACACGGTTCTTTACTATCAAGTTTTGCGTTTTGTGACACCAAATTGGTGTGTTTGTGGTTTTGGTTTCCGCTTCTTTGTAATGTCAAATTTTTAACCCCAAGATCTTTTGTGACCTTTCTGATCCCAGGTTAACTTAGCCACACAGACATAGTTACAGTTCTAGTAGCATATAGTTTTAGCTTTGACCAATAATATAAACTTTTCGTAAACATCGTGAACATGAATAAAAAAATGGTCCCTTCTCAACAGGCAGCAGTTTTTGTTGAATTCATAGAAAAACATCCTGAATTAATTACTTAGCAATACAGTGTTTTCGTACTCTTAATAATTTAACGAAATTATAATATTCAAATGGATCTGATGCGAAGCTCCTTGAAACTTCATTAATCAATATCCCTCCTATATAAAATATGGAAGAGCCGTGATATTCTAAACAGGTACCTACTTTAAATTATTTATAACAATAACAAGATTGAAACAACAGATAACTAACGTATCAGTAATAAAATCCAATAATGAAATCAACAAATTTAGAACGAAATAAACTTCTATTCCCTTCCCTATTACTGGATTATATACTACTCGCAAGTGAAATCCGAATACCTAGAAAAAAAGGGATATTCGCATTGAAAATTTGTACTCAGCTTGGCAGTACCATCTCTAGTACGCATGTAACACTTTTTGTTCATTCAGATACTATGAACCTACACGGCACCTCTAAAAAGCTCTAGACGTGTAAAAACAACGCATGGCTTTTGCCGATTCAAAAACGATGATATCTGTTGCAAATGTGGCGAAAGACTAGTTGGCTGCATGAAGAAGCCCCATAGAAGATGATATACCCAGTTTACGCAACTAAGCCTCTTTGAACGAGGTCGGATTGTAGGCTAACGAGACCATGGTGCTTCCTTCACAGCAATTGCTGTAACCATGAGGCGTAGCGTGGGTACAGTTGTAGCAGCGTGGCGCGCATGGATCGCAGAAGGGCGAATGCAGTGAGCTAGAGGTTCTGGAGCTCGTAGAAGAACTAAAGACCAGTAAGATCGTGATATACGACTACTGGCCCTCCTAGACAGAATACGATCCACTCGAGCTGTTGCTGACGCTTGGCTACAGGGAGGTCCCTTCGAATCCGCACGGTGTACCATAAATTGGGTGAAATAGGCCTAGGATCAAATCGTCCGCATCTAGTGCTTCCATTCACTGCTACTCATCGTCACCAATGGTTAGATTGGTGCCAAGAACACACACAATAGCATGCGCAATGTTATGTGAATGAGGTGTTAGAACCAATTGCCGTTCCATATGTCCGAGGCCTCAAAGAGGGTTTCTTCCAGCAAGATAATACATGTCCTGCAACGGTATCGATGAGGTTCCTACAGGAAGCTGAGGTCAGGGTCCTCTCCTGGCCTCCGCGATCACCCGATTTATCGCCAATGGAAAAACTTTAAGATTGGATGGGTCCATACATGGGCGATTTACCCAAACCTCCGACCACGCTGGACGAACTGGAACATGCTGTGAGGGCAACTTGGGAGGCTGTACCTCTAGAGTTTATCAATAACCAGATTACGAGCATAAATTTGTTATTTTTATAATAGACCGTCCTTTGACCTGTGAAAGAAAAACGGGTTAACACACTTTTGCAAGTGATCTAGGAGGACTATAGCTTCATGCGATGAGAAAATAATCAACTGGTATCACCGTAATGTGTAGGAAGTACTGAGTCAATCAACCGGACTTCATTTTTTTACCCGTCTTAATAAGGTGTAGACAGAATTGGAATTTCGGCTTGTTCTGTAATTTTGTGCATTACTGAACCACCTTTCTATAACATTATATGGTTTCCATATATTAAACACGTCTTTTCCATGAAGCTCTTGTCTTCTCAGTAAAGTTATATCTACGAAGAGGCAGGCCTTTGGTGTATATGCTGAAGCACTTGCGAGCCCTTGAACAAATTATCAGACACCCTCACCCTATGGGCGGAAAGCTTAATTCATGATGTAATTTGCCTAGTCTGGTTCATAATTAATTTTCCTGCAATATAGTATAATGTAATAACTTGATCACAATACAGCTCCTATGAAAAGCGGCTTCACCGAAATGCTTATTACATTAGATGAACATATACTGAAGATGCTCTTACAGATATATCTCAAATAAATACATAATCAGTTGAAAGATCTTTTGAGCGTATCACTCTTCGATATAAAAAATTGCTCAACTTAATGTAATTGTGTGTAATTGTAGGTAATACCTTTATCATTATCAAGTATCTAAAATATTGTATGAGAGTTTTAATTTTCAATGATGTGCGTACAGTAAATAAAATATACGTGAAAGTATCTAATACATTATACAGTGTGAAACAACCAAGTGGAATAAATTCGATGAAGAATAAATGAGAGCTGTAAATTTCATTATCAAAGTACGCCATATTTGAGGAACTGGCCGTGGGTCGATGAATCTGAAGTACCGTAATAAAAATGCTGTGTTATTATTTAATGATACGAAACTATTTTTGCCACAACTTGAATCTAACGATCTGGACAGTGTTCACTTAAATATGAAGTATTCCTCTTGGATACATAAATGTTCATTTGCGTTTACTTTTCTGCATGTATTATCAAGAACTCTGCATTATGGAATACCCTCATATGCTTTCTTGAACCACAAAAAAATCTGAAGTATGATTTTTGTACATGATTGACCTAGTGTCCCTCACTCTTACCAAGGCACAAACCATATAGAGAAGTCACTGTAATTGATAAGGGATAACCGCAAGCTGTTGAACAGTTAATTTTTGAGGAATTCCTAAGTAGATGAAGCTCTTGTAGAGTCTGAACAGATTTGGTCATACTAACAACTTTTCATTACTATAACAATAATTAATGACGTAAAATGATGTTTGTTTTATTCTTTAACAAAGCGACAAAGTAGCGCTGTTATTTGAGCTATTTTGTTCAGTTTATCAATATTATATGGCAGCATTCATATATCAATAGGCATCCTATATTCAAATTCAGATCACGGGAAATACAGCTCGCGTCCATTAATTTTTCCATGAATATCAACATATAACGCAATCGCCCACAGTTTCCATTGTAGTGTTATGCTTTCCATCATTCAATTTTAATGCATCTGATCCATATCCATTTTTCTCTAACAAAACAGATTGCACACGAATGCGTCCGTTTGTTATAGAGCCGTCCAGTTTTGATACAGGTGATTACTTTGACATAATTTTTTCCTATGCAATGATATTTATCTACTCTCATTACAATAAACAGGCAATACCAAACTACTTTTTAACAGGTTATACTACCTGTAAACACGCAACGTGAATTATTTTTCATAACTCCTCACGGTCCGCCGACAACTCACGTCCTTGAGGTTAATTAAAAAGGGCTACCACTTTTGGTTTTAATGATTTTGACATATCTCCCCAGTGGTAGAGGAAGACAGATCAAAAATGACACTGACACTATCTCTAACACCCAGTTAAGAAGAATCCATGGTCCTCAGGGTTCAGTCATTGGACCAATCCTCTATACATTTTTCATCCATAATTCGTTTGACTCCAGAACTGAAATAATTTGTTCAGTCCCAGACTGAAGATCTAGTCCGTTATAGGCAGCAGGATGCATGATTTGAAGGACACACGTAAGCTGTTGTACGAAAAGACGCCGCAGCACTCTTACTCACATTTCAGTGAGAACTTATATTGCTTGGGAGATTTTGTGGTTGGGAATTCGGCTTCATACAACTGTAATAGGACCAGTAATTGCGCATGTGTAACTTAGTCTCCTCTTGTCGAAATGGACCCACGATCAGACATTTGAAGGAGACTCTCCTAGAGACCCCGGCATCCCTTATTTAAGGGGCTTCGTTAAACAATATATGCAACTCTTTGTTCCACGAATCAGTGGCTTACCAGACGAGCAAGTTCGCAAGCAAAAAAGGTTGTAGCTCGTCAGGTGAAAACTGATTTAAAATTAAATCAGATCAAGCACACATGACCGACCAATTCAACAATGTCTAACTGCCTCTTCTTCTAAAATATTATCTCCCCGTCATTTCTCTACCCACCGATGTTCCTTACTTTCCTTTTCCCTTCCTTTTCTGACGATGTCTGGTCCCTGGGTTTCCATACCTGACAGACTTAATAACTACTGATAGAAAAGGTAGAGAAGAACAGATATAGACCTATATGTCTTCTAAACAGTGAAACCAAGATGCTGGAAATGTTGATCAAGATGCGACTGGAAGACTAAATTGAACAGAATAACTCACTATATGAACGCCAATATGGTTTTCGCGCTGAAAAAGGTACACTCGACTCACTTGCTAGAGTTAAAGAAATACAAGCAGAAAGTAAAAGGAAAAGAGAAAATTGTATCATGATTACTTTGGATATAGAAAATGCATTTAACACTGCTCCATGGGATAAAATTATAGAGAGCACAGGCATAATATCAGCTTATACTTGATACGAGTGATCCAGTCATACCTTACCGATCGCTTTATTTTGACGGATGGAAATACAAAAATACGAACTACGTGTGGAGTCCCTCAAGGATCAGTGCTGGGGCGTATCCTTTGGAACCTGTTCTATTACGATATAAACATACATAAAGGCGTAACATTAGTGGCATTTGCAGATGAGCTGGCAGTACTCATTACAGCCAAATCAAGGGTGCAGTTAGCAGAGATAGCTCAGTATGCATACCCATTTATAGAAAACAAAACACTAGAGCGGGGCAATAAATTAGCGCCCAAGAAAACTGAAATCTTAACGCTCACAGGAGCTAAAAGGATTAGAAACATATAACTGAAACTGAACAACGTAACAGTAGGCAATACAAAAAGAATAAAATATATGGGAGTATATCTAGATGCAGGATTGAAAATGACGGTCCATGTCAGGGAAACGGCTAGCAAAGCGAAAAAAATGTACATGAGCTTGGCGAGGATAATGCCCAATATGGGAGGACCTAGAGCCGAAACGCGTAAAGTACTATGAAGTCATGAAGTCAATCATACTATATGCAGCTCCAATATGGAAGAGGCACTGCGATATAAATACTATGTAAATATGCTAGAGAGTGTGAACAGAAGTATGGCCATCCGAGTTATCTCAGGTTACCGTGTCAACCGAAGCAGCATTAGTTATAGCACGAATGCCACCCATAAAGCTTAGCGTAGAAGAAAGATGTAATATAAACAAAAATGGAAACAACTATAGGGGATCCGCGAGAGAAGAACTAATGAACAAATGGCAATATATATGGGATCAGTACAGCGGCTGGGCAAAGACTTTATCACAGATGTAAAAAAATGGACAAAAAGAGCATGGCAGAAGGTTAACTTTTACATAATGCAAGCTCTGACCGGCTGTGGCGTATTTGCTAAATACTTACACAGAATTGGTAAGAAACAAGAGTCATGCTTCTATTGCGAGGAAGAGCGGAGCGGAGCACACCCTTTTCCATTGCCCAAGGTGGAAAAGTTATAGGCTACAGATGTACAGAGATTATGGCACTGCAGTAACAACAGAAAATGCAGCTCACATATTATTAGAAAGTCAGATGAAGTGGAATGCCATAACTAAATTCATGGAAAAGATAATGGAAACCAAGACCAAGGACGAAAGATCACAAGAAAATAGCAGACAGAAAGATACATGAATATATAAAGATAAAACTCGCAGACTCCTCGGATGTAATGCTTTACTGTAGATTCCCGAGGTGCCGGAGCTGAATACGATGAACGAGAATTGGAGGTGTTTTTAGTAGGTATTCGAATCCTCGGAATAGGATAGGACTCCCACACTATCATGACGAAATAGAGCCAAAGAGCATAGCGCATGATGTCTGTATAAGGGATTTTCACCTCCACTCCAGATGAGAGGCAAAAAAAACTTACGAACTGGCATTGTGGTGCAAGAGCTAAGCGCCCACAGACTGCTGTGACAATCAACAAACTTGGCTTGAACGTGAATGGTACCTGAATCCGATCGGATCAATTCATGCTTGCTGAAGCTTGAACAAAACTTAGAACTTATTATGCACGGTATCCTTCTGATATTAGCACTGAAGCACGTTCATGTTTGGTTATGTATTATTCACACTGAATCAAGCTCTCAGCCTACAAAATATTTCATCTTTTTTGCTTATTGAATCGACCCCGACATACGGTTTTGAATGTAAAAGCGTTGAACATTTTTTATTTGTAATTGATTTAATTTATAGTAGCGGCAAATATAACTTGATTAAGCGTTATATAAAATGCGTTGTGCTATGTTTTTGTCACATATGGGAAACGTGAATTATTTATAATTTTTTAATAAAAAACGCTGCGTGTAGCTAATCTATTTTGGAAACGTGAACAATGAAACAATGTATAATATCTCCATAGCATCGACTATAATCATAGAGGGAGACGATTTTTCGTTATGCTGGGCCCAAATATAGGTGAATTCATAGAGCTGCTCAAGAATCCATTAGTCAAAGAGTCAAATCATTCAAAATCAACTCATATAGTATTACATCGATTGAGTGTTCAAATTAATCAAAAATCACATCTTCTTCTTCTTTAGGTGCCGTCCCCATTCTGGAGGTTGGCAATCATCAAGGCAATTCGAATTTTGGAAACCGCCGCTCTAAATAGCTGGTTATTGGAGCAATTATACCAATCCCTCAGATTCTTTAACCACGAATGTCTTCTCCTTCCTAGTGTTCTTTTCCCTGCGATTTTTCCTTCAATTATTACTTGAAGTAGATGATTTTTATCCCCTCTCATGATGTGTCCCAGGTACTGTAATTTTCTTTTCTTTATTGTTAGTAACACTTCTCTTTGTTTTTTCATTCTTATTAATACTATTTCGTTTGTAACTTTCACATCACATGAATGTAATTGTATATTATATTGTATCTTACTTTATTAGGTCCTGTTACAGCGTTCAAGTGATTCTCAGCCTTTAAACACCAGTTATATTTTGCTATTATTTGTAAGGTGTGCAAAAGGTATCGACGTATGAGCACATATACAGTTTATATTGTTTAGTTAGCTCTAAAAATGAATTCAAGTTCTTCTCATACCCTGTAATTAGCTGCTCTTCTCTAGAGATGATGTCAGAAGTAATCCAATGTCATATGGCGCTAGGCTTAAGGGACGCTGTTCTAATTAGACCGACGAGAGCGGTTTTTATCACAAAATTACTTTCGTAGGAAACAGAGGGCTTGTCACGTGTCCTCGGCCAGTAGATGTCATGAACTAAATAATTTGCAACTGAAATTTAAGCACAACAAAAATTAAGGTTTTTTGCTTCTGAAAAGAAAACCGCTGAATTAAGGTTATTACTGTGAATCAGAGAATTATAGAAAACCAAAATTTAAATAGACCAGACGCAACCACGTCGGCCTCCCGGTATCGGACAAAATCAATCTTTTTTTCAAAAATACAAGCAGCTCTTTGCACATGGATATTGAACTATTGGATTATGTATATACATATAAATAAGATCAATAAACTGCTACGAACTCTAAGGAATTTATTCATATATGCAACAGCCACTCTGTCTGGTGGTTGAGAGCGCGTAGAGTTAATACAGTATTATTACTCAATTTTTTTTCATGAATTAATACATACTGGTATACCTACATTTATCCGAGACAAAAGCTCCCATTCAGACACAACTTTCATAACAGAACCATACGAAATTCCCCATTACTCACCATCCACTGTCAAAATACATCTATTTTCAAAGGAGTTTTAGTATTATAATGCCTTTCATCACGACTATTATCATTATTTATACATACATAGCTACTTTGTGGGCGGCTATCAATTTGTTCTTTTTTAATTTTAGCGTGTATCAGTTTCGGGACAATACTGCAATATACAGCTGTCACATGAACAACGACCGAATTTTTAAAACACCCGCCCGAAATTCCGTTCGGCCGGTTTGCTTTAATTAAATTGTACAGACCAGCAAACTGGATATAAATATGCGTGTCGTATGTTGGCCGCCGACTGCGACACTAGAACTTTTTTCTAGCTATGTGACCTGCAAATAGACTAAAATAGCGTAAATTTTTAACTTCCCCAACAAAGGCGGGGTAAGTTATTAGAGTCGGCCCGTTTTCGCAAGTTTTACCGAAATCAACGAGCGAGGTTTCATGCCCAAGGTAAAATCTCCTGCTGACTGATTTTCTGAGACGAAAAATCTATATTATATTATTATTTTTCCGAGTAACTCCCGCCACTCCCCCTTCCACCATTAAATCATAGATTTGCACCAAAAGTTAGAGAACAAAGGCTTATTTATGACAGTGAAGTTTCAATTTATTCGGATGATTTTTGTAACAGTTACTGCCATTTTGAAGTTCGAAAATTTGCTACCTTGTATGAATGTTTATTCCGCCATTTTGATAATTTTGCGGCATGTGCGTCAGCATTTTCGCCTTAAGAAAACATGCTCTTTATTGTGGTGGCATTAGAATTTTACATTACGACATTATTTTTGAGTTCCCCGAACCCCGCCCCTTTTTATCATCGCAACGGGAATAAAAGCTAGATTTATGTTTCTAATGATAAGATTTCTATAGTTACCAATGTTGAAGGAAATCGGAAAATTTTGGTTTTTTAATGTCCGTCTGTGTGAATGTACGTCCGCGATTTTGTTCTCCAACGATTACTCAATAACGCCTTAAGCGATTGCTCCCAAATTTTGCCAATTTGAATTAATAAAGGTCCCTTCGAGCTGAAAAGGTTTGAGTGCCAGTCGGACAATGGGGGGTGGAAAAGGATGGGAGATGCACAAAAAAATGTAATACAATATATAAATAGCACCAGTTGAAAGAGACTTTGTCTTTATCTCTAAAACGATATACTGCATGTTAATTTTTTCTGAAATGGAGGCTATAAAATCAAATAAACTAAAATACTCGAATGTACGTATGAATAACAACCACTTGAGTCAGGGAGGTTCCTAGAACAAAGTTTACCTCGTTCAACGTCCACATTTTTTTAATAAAATCATGTTTGGAAAATAATCCTTCTTACGCCAATTTCAAATACCAAATAATTCATTGAAGCCACACATTCTAGGGATATGACTAAACAATATTTCGCACAAACACGTTACAGATGAGCCTGTTCAAAAGCAAAATATGCAAAATAGCATTGATCGCTCTCGGTCTGAGGTTATTTAGTCTCTTAATTGATTCTACAAGCACCAGTCTAGCCGTTTTTTATCACGCAAACTAGACTTTGCTCCCACTCACACAAGATTCAAACATAAGTTATCTAATTTTGAATTACTAACATATTTTCAAAACGTTAGCAATCACAAGACTAGTTTACCGTGGTGTAGTGGTATAACGAACCCGACTGTCTTTCTTATGTAGCAGATCCGTTTACAAATCCTGTAGCGTTTACAGGTGAGAGTCCATAAGACGATCAAAGCCTCCCTAGGGGCTTCCATTATTTATTGAGCGTCAGAATAGCGAGACGGCGCATGCAAGCATAAGGATTGGGTAGAAAAGAGATGAGCAGGGGTGGAAAAAGTTGAGCGAGGGGACTACCTAATGCTTCCTTCCAGACCTGCCGTTGGAAGAACAAACAGAAAGAGACTATGAAAGGTCCGTGAATATTTGATATTCAGAATAAAAAACCTTTAACTTTGACCAAGTCTAAGAAAAACCCGTTTTTCTATACGATGCGTTTTGTTTCACCGGTTCAATTAATATGCTAAACTGTAATGCCTAGAACATTAATGAGATTACCAACTCATCAGAAGGTATTTTCCTCACACAAAAATAACATTAATTATTTCGTTCGGCATGTCAAAAATTACGAAGCAGATGTAAATAACCTTTGTCGTTCCAGAAAGTGCAGAAAATAAGTAATTCTATAACAGAATACCAAATAATATACTTATGAATACCTGCCTCTATGGCATGTAGCTGCGTGGCTGTAAGTAAGGCTTGGTTCAGATGTCGCGCGTACGACGCGCGTCGACGTGGCGCACGTTTGTTGCGTCTGTGTTCAGATGACACGCGTAGGACTTCGCACAACTTTTACATAGAGTGAGACTAAGCAATCAAGTGTCAGTTTATTTGTTGTTAACGAGAATGGATGTAGGAGAAGCTGTTTGTGTTTGGTTAGCATATAGAAGAAGGAAACGACGTAGGGGGGAAATGACACACTGGATTGACCCAATTATAAGGAATAGACATTCTACAAGTTTATGCTTTACACTGTATCCCAGCCTGCGAAATCACGAACCTAAATTTTTATCATCGGATTTAGAAAACATTAGGACCAGTTCCTCCCAGGCGTTCTTTTTTGCCATCTTATTTGAATATAATTTGGAATGCATGTCCCAAATCGTAGGCCTCTCCTCAATTTCATCAATGGAAACATCTGTATTGAATTCTTCTGTTTCTATTTCAATAACAATTGTGAGAAATACATTTTTGCAAAGAAACACCAGGTATGTCGACGGAACGCTAGAAAAGACGCGTGGCAACTGAACAGGCAATGGGAACGTCTATTATTTCAATACGCGCGTCGCCGCTGACCGACGCGCGTATTAAGATTCTCTGAGTCTAGTGGCGTCGTACGCGCGTACAATTAATTGTGTGTATTTTCAAATCGAGCGTCAAGTGAACGCGCGTCGGACGCCCGTCATCTGAACTAAGCCTAATTGTATTCATCGATTGATGAGCAACATCTAGAGCTATAAAAATCAGTTGTAATAAGATGTTTCGGCTCTAGTACGTATCAGACTACTAACTCGAATACGAATTATTATGAACGACACAATAAAAATTACGAAATAAACTTTGCATTCCAGACAATGCAGTTGTTCTGTGAAAGTAGCCCTTAGACTCTGACATCGGTTGCTGACTAATATGTCTAGGTCAATTAATAAGGCACAACAAGCAGATAATTTTGAAAAATATCTAGTTAAGGAAGACTTAAAAGAATCCACTACCAAACTTGGAAATGGTCGAGGTGAGTGTTGCTACACTACTTAGAACAGTAATAAACAGGGTACTGAAGACTAATGATGACAGCCAACGTTCATGAAGAACAAACGACCTGAGGAAAAATGTTAGACAAAGTGGGTTAGGTTTATTCAACTATAACAACAACAAGTCTAATTATTACTGTGATTATGATAAAACTTAGATTTTCATATAATAAGTAGGTCACGACTTGCATCCATAACTGGAAGCCATTTGGAATGCATAGGTAAGTATGTATGTAAGTATGTAACTGGGGAGAGTGGAGAAGGGTGGTCCTACTTTAAACGATGTGGAATATTCAATTATCGTCACTATCGTTGAAGTTTCGAAAATCGGCATATGGCACGTGCGTCCACTTTCCAAAACAGATGAAAGTAAACTTGTTGCCGGACCGATTAAACACCGAGTCCTATTTAGCGTTTTTACGAGGCAATCTAAACAGTTTTTTAGAAGATGCAGATATATTAATCAGTAGAAATATGAAACTCAAAACGATGGTTCCCCATGTCATTTTGCGTAGATTGTCAAGCGGTACCTTGGCAGACTTCCAGACCAGAGGACCAGTCGTGGAGGGCCCATTGCATGGGCACTAGGATCCCCGGACTTGGACTCTATCGATTTCTTTGTATGTGAATACTGCAAGGACATAGTTTAATCGAAGGAAATCGGCAACACTGCTGAATTAAGGATCAACTGAGAGATGCACAGGAGTCAATAAAAAATAACAGACGCACATTCGCATAATTGAGAGAAAAATTTTTTAGACGATGGAGGATCTGCATGGAAAAAAATGATCAAGTTTTTGTTATAGAAGGTAATGAAAACCAGTATTTAGCTTGATCTAGCGCCCCCTTTTGAAACGCGTATACTTTTGTCCTATCCTGGATGGCAACCATCATAAAACTGGTTATGTAGTACATATCCTAGGCAAGTAGACCAAATCTAATATTCGGATAAACCAAAGGGGCTTCTTTGACTATCGAATCTTCTTTCTTTGACGCTTTCTAAACCCATTATGATTTGGATCATATCTGTGTCATCCCAGAAAATATAGAAAACAAGTAACTCAATAAACCGAATCAAATCCTTATGAATACCTGGCTGTAGCTAAGGCATGTAGCTGCATGGGTGTAATATTTGTATTCACCGATTGATAAACAACATGTAGAGCTATAAAAAATACATTTTTGTAATAACATGTTTCGACTCTGACACTTATCAGACTACTAGTCCGGATAAATAAGATAATACAAATTATTACGAACGTCACGTTGAAAATTACGAAACAAACAAACTTTGAATTTCAGAAAATGCAGAAGAGCTGTTAGTTATTCAACGACGAGCATCTGCAATGGTCTGACCATGTAGATAACTTGTGTCTCAAACTACACAGTAGCTGCTATGGGTTGAAGTTCATGAAAACCCAATGTAGCGAAAGTATTTTACTTACTTTATACTATGCTAATTTTCACTCACACGCACGATATGGAATACTATTATGGGGAACTTCACGATATGCAAGGAGACTGTTCATGTTACAGAAGTTTGCAGTACGCATAATTGCGGGTATCAATTCTATGAGTAGTTGCCGTATGTACTTTAAAAAATATAAAATTTTAACCATATACTCAATTTACATATTGGAAGCTTGCACATATTATGCCTTCAAAAACAGGACAAGAATGAGTAACAACGGAGCTACACACCACCACAACACACGAAATGAAGATATCTTACAATCAGATCAGCATAAGACCACATTATATCAGAAGGGTTTCTATTTTAATAGCTGTAAGCTGTATGACGACTTACGAGTATGTAGTAATATATGGGTGTTCAAGAAGAAACTCAAAAGCCTTCTATTGGAAAAAAAAAATGCTACAGTATTGGAGAGTTTTTTGACTAAGATTTCAATTTTTTAACTTTATTTCATTACTTTTATGTATGTATCTGTCAGCTCATTATTTGTAATCTGTGTAAGTTAGGAGTTTGTGTATTTACATGTAATTATGTGTTATTGTTTGTATTTTTACATTTAACATTTGCTTTGACTATTTATTTATGCTCCGCAGTGACGTATTCCTGCATTTTATGTCGTTTATTTAACAAAGAAGTGTGGAAATAAAGATACATTATTATTATTATTATTATTCAATCAAGGTAGCGTCCTAAGCGGCCTACAGTTCCATGATGCAAATAGCAGCGTGTGTGGTACTGAATCAGGTATTTGGCATCAGTTGCGGCTTGCAGCGATGCAAAGTCTGGAATCCCATTTCGGTCGGTGAACCATAACGCCGAGTCGGTGACGCTGATGCAGGTTTCAACGTGTTAAGTATAGCGTCAATGCAAAGACGATCTCTATTTTCCCGCGCCATTTTAGTTATTTATTTGCTTCCGCATAAATTACATAATGGAAGGTGATCGACAATTTTTGGAAGGTTTCAAAAACATTCATCATGTGCATACGTACCTTTGGAATTCAAAGGATAAAGAGTATCCAGATAAACACATAAGAATAACGTTAACTTGTCTTGACCAATTAATATGGAACAACAAGCAGATAATTTTAAAAAATATCGAGTAATGGAGGATTCAAAAAGAGCCATAAGACGCACAAGAAACTCATGTCTGGAGAAAAAAAGAGCCATAAGACGCACAAGAAACTCATGTCTGGAGGAGTCAAGGGAATAGGACAGGGCGAATGCCATCTACACTACATAGAACCATAACAAACAGCGCACTAGAGACGATAATAACAGTCAACGGTCATGAAAAACAAATGACCTGAAAAAGAATATCGATGTCTATATCCAACAATCAAAGGTCTCTTTTATACTTCTACATATGTGGGTTTACTTTATTCAACTATTACAAAAAGTTCAATAACTGTACCAAGTATTTATGATAAAACGTAGATCTTAATTTAGTAGGTCATGACTTGCACCCATAGCTGGAAGCCGTTTGAACGGATAGGAAGCTGCAAGTGGGGGAGAATATAGAGGGGTGGTTCAGTGTGGGTATTTGCCCTCATCTTTGAGATAAATGCTAGTGCAGCGATCGCAATGATTTATGTACGCTCAATTCAGGTGCCGGAGAGTATACAGATAGAGGATGAAATGCTGGGAAACTGGCATTGATTGATCGACAACTTAAAAACGAGAGACGAGGACGACAATGCAGTCTAAGGTGTTGCCGCATCTAGAACACCTTATGCTTAGGAACTGATTTCAATATTTCAACAGCGCGCTACCGATAGATACTTACCAAATATGTGGAGGACCAGTCTTTCTATTTACTTAAATGTTGTGTTTGAAGTGACTGCTGAAATAGTCGCTTGAACTATATACAGGGTGAGTCAAGCTCAACGCCTCGGACTTTTGTGACCAAGCCATACCACTATTCAAAGAATCAACTTTGCGGGTGTATGTAGGTCGATTTAGACTATATTTTAAAAATAATGATTTTTATACAGGGTGTCTAATAAAAGCGTGTCATATAAAAGTTTTTTTTAAGGAACAATCTGTATATTATTACACATTTAGATTCCCGGGTTAATTCTAGTATGACGTTATGCTTCACATATGGCACTTAAAGTGAACCGTTTAGGTGCAAATCACAATTTTTGGTATAAGTAGATATCAGAAAAAAAAATGAATATCACAGCGATCATACAACTTAGAGGGCTGTGACTGCCGTGTCACTAAGCATGAAATGCACGAGCTTAGGTTAGACGGTTGAGTTTGTACTTTAAGAAATCGATAGATTAATTGAGGAAACTTCAATCAGAAATAAATCGATTTTTTCAAATCAGAGTGTCTATTTTTAATACAATCAACTGTAAAATTTCACAGCCTTTATAATGAAATACGGTTGTAAATATCAGTCTTTGGAAGTTGTAATTTAATTTTAAATCAAACCGGTGCATTTCAATTTTCCTACCTATAAGCAACTTAGCAGGCTATGTAGTATAAGCAAAAGAATGTTCAGATGGAAGATAACAACTAACACAACTTTAGTTCAACCTAATATTGAATTCTCCTACCTTACCAAAGATTTGTTTCAGAAGGTCATCAATTTTGGTCAAGATGACTATGTTGTTGTAATGGTCAGCACTAATAACATTAGCAATTCAAAATCCTTCTACAAAGGCATCACTAACCTTTTACCTACAAGCAAGTTTACTAACCTCATATTGCTATGTGAAAGGAATAAGATAGCGGATCAAATACTTATAAATAGGATTAGTGAGAAGGTAGACTCATATAGGAGACTAAACAAAAATTGTTCAATACTTTTCAATTATAGTATCCGTGAACAAGGTACAAAGTTGAAAATTGTAATATTCGTTTGCAGCTACATTGTTAATAAGTGTCGGTCCTCAATTGTTCTGAAGACAGTCAAAATCAATCAGTTTTTTCTTATGCACTAACAGATTTCTCGTCAATGGTTTAAGTGTTTGTAATAGCCCTCATCTGACGAAAAATACATTCAACAATACTTCGAGTCATGAATCTATTGAAAGATTTCGTGACACGGAAATTACAGACGCGAGTATAGGTCCATATTTACATAATAATGACGTAGAACCTGTTAATGATAATATCCAGCCCTCGAAAAGGCAAGCGCACAAATATACCTCAAGTAAATCTTACAATAAATTCAGACTTCTTCATTTAAATATACAGTGTCTGCGTAATAAGGTGAATGAACTTGAGATTATGGCAAACATAGAGAAGTATGATATAATTTGTATAAATGAACACTGGATGACGGTAAATGAAATTGAGAGTGTGATGGTAAAGGGATACAGGTTGATATCTAATCATTGTAGATCTGAAAAAAATTCATGGAGGTGTGAGTGTGTATCTTAAAGATGGACTAAAAGCACTTTCTATACACGAAAAATTTGTAGACTTGAGAGCTGAATTAGATTTTGAAGTAGCTGGAGTCCTATGCCTAGACAACCTACAAATTATTACCATATATAGATCTCCAAATGGTGATGTAAACATCTTTTTTGATAAGCTGAACCTGCTTCTTAGTAAACTCGACTTTAAAAAAGTTATTATTATGACAGGTGACTTCAATTTCAAGTTCAACAGGAATGACAGACACGCAAGCAAACTCACCAATACACTTTTATCATTTGGACTTCTACAGAGTGTTTTCACAAATACTAGGAACAGCAATTGTTTGGACAATATATTTACTAATATTGATCCCTCCTGTACTGCAGTCAGTACTTTTGACACATGTGTTTCTGACCATCTAGGAATCAATTTGTACTTTGAATTCAAAACTAATAAACCCTCTAAAACAAGGATAAACTTTAGGCCCATAACTGATGAGGGTCTCTTTCTGCTATACAATCATATTGAGAATGTAAATTGGCAATATATACTAGATTCTGATAGCAATGTTGAGACCAAGTTTCGTAGGTTTCTGGAAACAATAGTAAATGCTGTTGATACTTGTTTTCCGACCAAATCTAAACTAGTAACAACGAACTCAACAAATAAATTGCAATGGTTCGACAATGTATTAGCAAATATGAGAGATACATTACACCTTCTAGTTAAATTAGGCAAGCAATTCCCAAATCTAATACCCAAGGAGCTAGTCACTAGATACAGAGCTAAGTATAAATCAGAAATCACCATACGGAAAAAAAGAGCCAATGACAATTACATAAACAATTCTTCCAACAGACAAGCTGCTATGTGGAATATTATAAAAAGTAACAACCCACAAATAAATAATAACGGTGAGACCAGGTTAACGGCAGATAACTTTAACAATTATTTTACAAATATAGCCCAGTCATTAATCAATCAGCTTCCTAACTCACAAACTTCTCCAACAGACTTTATCGAAACAGACCCAAGAATATCATTTAGCTTTAGAGAAGTTTCATTTCATGAGGTTCGGGAAGCTATTTCGAACTTGAAGAACTCAAAGAGCAGCGATCCTTACAATTTAAACACAAAAATAATCAAAACACTTAAAAACTTAATTATTATTCCACTCACAAAATTGGTAAATATATGCATCACTAACAGTATTTTTCCTGATTTTCTCAAAATAGCTAAAATTATACCCATTTATAAAAAAGGTTTACGTGATGACCCGTCAAATTACCGACCAATTTCATTAATTACCGTCATTGCTAAGATTTTCGAAGTCCTACTAAAAAATCAAATTAATGAATACTTTGAAAAGAACAACCTATTTTATTTTCGTCAATTTGGCTATCGCAACGGGTCATCCACAACTATGGCTATCAATGAATTTGTAAATGTAGTGATTAATGGGTTGGAAAACAACATGTACATTTTAGCTGATTTCCATGATCTCACCAAAGCTTTCGATTGTGTACAACATGATATACTGCTTCAAAAACTGGTGAATTATAATTTCAGTGCAAACAGCATATCATTAATCACTTCATATCTCGCAAACAGAGTCCAATTTGTAAGTTTCAGAGGCTGTAGTTCAAGTAAAAACATTATCACCCATGGAGTACCTCAAGGAACGGTTCTAGGCCCAATCCTTTTTTTAATATATATCAATGATCTACCTAAATGCATTGTTGACAGTGAAGTCATTCTATTTGCCGATGATACAACTATAATTTCCACTGACAAAAATTCGACCAATCTGATTGCTCAATCCAGTAAAAATTCTTGCGATATTCAGAACTGGTTGACAGCAAATAAGTTGTCAATGAACACATCCAAGTCACAGTCTCTTATACTCAGTTTGCGGAATCACGGTAGTGATCTTATAGAACCAGTAAAATTTCTGGGAGTCTATATTGATCCAGGCATGTCTTGGCAGGCTCACATTACAAAATTAACAGCCAAGCTCTCTAGAATCACTTTCATGATCCGCAATTTGAACACCACAGTATCTAAGGAGATATTATTGACAGCTTATTATTCATATTTCCAATCTAATATACAATATGGCATTTTAACCTGGGGACATTCCACATATGTGTCGAAAGTGTTTGCAGTACAACGACGTTGCATGAGAGTTATAGCAAACCTCAACTATCGCGACTGCTGTAAACATGCATTTATTCAGTACAAAATATTGACCGTTCCAAGTATATTCATTTTGGAATGTCTCGTATATATAAGGAAGCACCTCCATGATTACAATAAAAACAGTAGCGTTCACACCTACGACACAAGAAACAAAAATCAGATAGTTCCCCAATTCACGCGCCTACTAAGAACAAGATGTGGGATAAATTACCATGGGATAAAGTTCTTCAACGTATTACCCGACCACTGTAAGAACATGAATGAGACAGTGTTTAAAAAAGCTATAAGAAAATATCTGATTGATAAGGCTTTCTATAGTATTGAACAATTCTTAACAAATGATTTTAGTGATTTTGTGCTGTAATTTTATGTTTATTTCAATTATTTGTTTCCGTTGATAGAATTTAAGCTTCATACAAGACTAGTAATGGATAATCTCCATTACTATGGCATGCAATTTTTTTTCCTTAATGTTTTTTTTATATATTTGTATGCATAAAGTATCTCTGTTTTTATTGACATGTGCAAACATTTTATTATGTATATAGCACCAATAAATTATTATTTATTTATTTATTTAACATAGAAAGCAGCTAGAGTACGACAGAAATGGATATTTTTCACAGCATACCTGCTACTACAATATTCTAAAGACTGACAATTCACAAAACCATTATGAATTTTGAAATGAAAGGAAATCTACCACCGAATGTAGCTGGCGGTTTAGTAGCTTCAGAACAAAATTTCACATTTAATGATTTAAAAACGTAGTAACCGATACATCTGACTGGAGTTCTGCAAATTGTTCAGTACCAATAATCGCCGAAAATGAATGAAAATGAATGAAAATCTGCTCAAATAATTAAACATAATTTACCTGGCAGAAAATTAAAATGTGATTGGTCAGTATTGCTTTTTTCTGCGATCGTGCTAATAGATACAAGAAAATTTGGACTACAGTCAGAGGTATTATTACTTTTGACTTTGACGGAAATGACTACTGTTTCATACTATTAAATTTAATATGAAATTGCGTGCTGAAGGTATTAGACCTATTTCAAAGTTTTTAGTCGTTTTGGAAATTTTTTATCTCTAGTACACTGCAGTAGCTAGTAGCCTGTAAAAATTATCCATTTCTTTCGTATTCAGCTTTTCTTTGACCTTAGACAGTTACCGCCGTGTTTCTGGTTAGAGTTGATTTGTTGTAGGGAATTTTTATAATTTTCTCATTTTACTTTAGTTCTTCTGGATCGTTTTGCTAAGTTAGTTGTTTTCTTCCATCTGAATAGGTTTTTGTTTACATTTCATGGCCTGGTAGTTTGTTTATAGGTAGGAAAATTGAAAAACACCGATTTGATTTGAATCTCGAAATTAAATGAAAACTACCAGAGATTGATATTCACAACCTGATATCATTAGAAAGCCTATCAAATTGCACATTTGATCGTATAAAAAAAATTAGGCATTCCCATTTGAAAAAAGCACGTTACCACTGATTGATGTTTCCTTAATTAACCTACCGATTTCTTCAAGTACAAATGTAATTGAAACTTGACCGCCTAACCAGAGCTGACGCATCTTATGCTTATTGACGAGACTAAGTTAGAGCCCTCTTAGTTTTACAACCGCTGCGATATTCAATTTTCTTCTGATATCTACGTATACCAAAAATTATTGTGATTTGCACCTAAACGGTTCGCTTTAAGTCCCATGTGTGATACATAATGTCACACTGAAATTGACTCAAGGATCCGAATATGCAATAATATCATCATCATAGTCACAATGTCTTAACAGACATGTTGTGAGCTCGTAAAATACATTTACTCATTTTACGAGTTTATCTTGGGATATCTTTAAGATCTTTAATGCAGTAGTTTCCCATTTGCTTTCTGCATCCTCATGCCGTTGACCAGATGGTATCTACTGGTTCATTCCCTTTAGGGGCAATTTCTCACCCCAAGGACAAGAAGGTGTCCTGACTCTTCTCAACTCGTCCAACCAAAGCTATTGAGAGGAGGTTACTGTTTCTACCGACAGTAGTTCGGTTCCTTTTAGTCGCCTTTTACGATATGTAGGATATACGATGGGAGATATTCTAACCCGCGCCCACACACAATAATATACAGGGTGTTAAAAAAACATAACTTTGATGTCACGCTTTTATATAAAAGTCATTATTTTTGAATATGGTCCAACTGAATCTACATACACTCGCAAGGTTGATTTTTTGAAAAGTGGTATCGTTTGGTCACAAAAGTCGGACGCGTTGAGCTTGACTCACCCTGCATATATGAAAATGTTAAATGAATTCCACATTCATGAAGCTTCTTCAATATGTCAAATACATTTTATTTTCCTCAATAAATAGACGGCAACTGCAGCAAGTGTTGCTGAATACTGTAGTTCTTAACTGAAACGAAAGATAGTTTTAGCTACATCTTCCATGAAGAATTGATTGGGATAAATCTAGATGTTTCGGGAGGTTTTTTTTTTAGCAGAGAAGAAACATGATGGTCTTCAATATGTTTGTAAAGATGTTATCGTTGCACGCACCGATCTTTGCAGCAACTGGGTGTCCAAGCCATTAAATAGCTTGTGCACATCAACAACATCAACAATAGCAGGTCCTGGCATGACCATGACATCAGTATTGCTAAGACGGCATCCTAGAAGCTTGGAAATTTGTTCTGCTGTAGGAATTTGTATTAACCGGAGCAACTACTGCTGGCCTACACCCGACCATCGTTAGAGTATTGCTCCCATGTGTGGGGATGGGCTCCGAAGCACTCGCTAGAGCTTCTGGACACTACCCAGAAAAGAAAAATTAGACTAATCGATACGCCTAACCTCACAAAGGACCTCCACAGCCTGGAACATCGATGAAGGGCGGCTGACCAGTCCTTGTTTTACAGATTCTGTCACGGAAGATGTCCGAGTGAGCTCTCCCGGATAATAACACGGAAGGCCATCCGAACGAGGAACACTGGAGAGGCTCTACGGATTCATCCTTACCAGGTCGAGGTTCCTACTCTCCGAATCAGTTTCTCCAGCATTCCTTTTCCTTCAACAGAGTCATAGGCTTTCAGATTTTGCGGAAGGCTAACCACATAAAAACGCGCCAACCTGTAAGTATTACAGAGCTGCCTGCATCAACGGAGTTTTCGGAAAACGGATTCTTCCCATCGGCGTTTCCTTGATTTAACACATCTCAAAATAAATTAGGGGCCGCCAGCAGCGGCAGTGGCAGCATCGGCATCGCTGTAATAGCGACGCCGACGCTTCCTTTTCGATTTTTACGACTGACAAATTGCGAGCGATCAAAGCGTGCAAAGTCACTTCTCTTTTCTCGGAGAGAGTCGGACGTATCGTCGAGACGGAGGATGAGGTTTAAATTCCCACCACTTCACTGCTGATATATATTTGAACGGTTTAAGGTGAACGACTCTGAAGCTGATGTGTTCTATCCACTATAGATCTTCTAACAGCCGGAGACACTCTACCTTACGTCTTCTAAAAAATAAAAAAATCTGGGGATTCGCAGTTTGCATATCAAGGGTTTACGAACTCCCTCACTGGCCAAGCGAGTTGCTTTAATAAATATGTGAAAAATTAATTGTATAGTCCCGAAAAACATTTTGCACTCAAACTAGACGAATAGGAGGTCGAAAATACAGGGTGTCCCACGACGATTAAGACAAGCAATATATCAGAACTGGGCAGTAGCAGCGAATTATAATTTAATGTAAATTAGAGCAAATATAGTATATTTTCTTATTATTGTGTCACCCAATGAGGTATTTGTTTTTGGTCACGTGACGTCTGATTTAAAAATTTTAATATTTGTGATTTTTTGTGTTCCTCCCGATAAAGCAATTCCAATAAACTGCACACTTGGGGTCTAAAGTGATTAATTCAAGAGCTACAGGTACTTAAAGGACTGTACCACTATGCCATTATGAAACAATACCAAAGTAATTTAACTGAAGGGGTACATGTTAAAATCAATGGTAGTGGTACCATCCTGTAAGTACCTGTAGCTCTTGAATTAGTCACTTTAGACCCCAAGTGTGCTAGTTTGTTGGAATAGTTTTATCAGGAGGAACACAAAAAGTCACAAATGTACAGGGTGTCCCATTAAAAACTTTAACTTTGAATCGGACGTCACGTGATAAAAAAGAATACCTCATTGGGTACTCGTGTCACCGTACCTTGTCTGCTTGACGTTTCGCCAACCCGAGTGGCTCAGAACCTCTTACCTGTTTCGAACTCAATTTCTCGAGAGTCGCCAAATTGGTAACAGCTCCTGAGGATGCTAGCCATTCGTGTTGACGAAACGCCAAGCAGCAAGTCTCTTCGAGCTGTCTCATTAGGTAACTTTCTAAATGAAATCTCGGAATTCGCCGTCTTTGTAATACAAATCATATAATGTAGAAACCCTAATGTGAGATCTCTGAGTTATCAGCCTGATACCGGTTTTTACTCAGGTTCAACTGATGAGATCCAAAAGATCGAAACAGCGCTCTCATAGACTAGGGACATCGTGCCTGATGCGGTTTAGGACATGATCCAAACAAGGATTGCTACATCCTTTCTGAGGTTGCTACTACCTAGTACAAACATTATTTTTTATAATTATACCTGCTACGTAAGGAATATTGTGCTAGCATTCCGCACTTTCTCACATCGCACAGAGCAAACTACCTAGTAAGTACCCTCCTTTATAGCTTATTGCAACTATCCGACTGAAATATCGATTACTAGAATAACAAACGAAAAAAAAAAACAGTACATATAAAACCGAATAGAACATTTTTATTTATCTAAGATTTATGATTTTAAATTAAGAGCAAGTTCTACCCTAAAACAATTAATACCTGGTTGAATCTGAATCCATCGCTACCAATTATTATAATCTTTTCGAGGTTTTGCGGCTAATTTCTTAAATGGATCCTATTCTAAGTAGCGTTTTTTTTATGGTCAGCCTCCCGCAAAGGCTGAAAGCCTATGGCGATGGCGCCTTAGAAACGCTGCGAGAGGACAAGGTGTCGGTTCACGTTAGATTTAAAACGCTGCAGTGTATAGCCGTCGGGAAACAAATTCTCCGGCAGCTGATTCCACAGCGTCGAAGTTCTCCAAAAGAAGGAATGCTGGAGGAGACTAGTTCGGGGAGTAAGGACCTCGACCTGGTAAGGATGAGCTCGCAGAGCCTCACTAGTGTTCCTGGTTCGGACGGCCTTGGGTGTTATTATCCGGGAGAGCTCACTCGAACATCTTCCGTGATAGAATCTGTAAAATAGGGATAGGTCAGCCACCCTCTTTCGATGTTCCAGGCTGTGGAGGTCCTTTGTGAGGTTAGGCGTATCGATTAATCTAATAATTGCTCTGTTCTGATTAGTGTCCAGAAGCTTTAGAGAGTGCTTCGGAGCGCATCCCCACACATGGGAGCAATACTCCAGCGATGATCGGATCTGTGCCTTTTAGAGCAGCATCAGTTGCTCTGGTGTATACAATTTCCTACAGCGGAACAAAACTCCAAGCTTCTGGGACGCCGTTTTAGCAATACTGACGACGTGGTCGTGCCAGGACATGTTATTGTTGATGTTGATCCCCAAAAGCTAGACGGAAGGTGATTCGACCAATGGGGTGACCCTCCATTTCCACGGTTGGTAAGCCATCGTGAGACTTCTTTGCAAGTTGTTGCCTGAGTATTTTGTACGTTGAACTGTACTTTATTTGCTAATCCCCACTCGACAATTGTTTTGATATCTGCGTTGATCTGTGAGGCATGCTGCTGTCGCCGACGTACCGTCTCCTGATAGTGGCTTGCCTGGTTCCATGCAAGACACTAATGTACTGTCATCTGCGAAGCTGTAAATTGGATAGGATGTTATTTCCAGCGTAGAAGCGGAAGCGCCCCATGATTCTTGAAGGATATCATTCCTGCTGTTTACTTTGGCTGCGATAGACTAAATATGTTTTTTAAACGATAGTGTCCTATCCAGTGTGACACCTAGGTACTTTGGTGTGGTATTATATGGTAGGAAGGTGCCGTTAAGGTAAATATTTAGCTCTTTACCATTAGTTAGAAAATACATTAAAATCTTACGCCGAATCCGGTACTGGAACGATAATGGGATTTTACCCTCTATCCATTACATTTAAGCCATACGATAAATATAAAAAAGGTAGTGCAGGTTGAAAATAGTGCCGAGTTGTATTTTGCACGTTGTTGCATGTTTATGTTTATGCAAGGTACACAGAATGCGGATAATATCATGGACAGGCGCGGCAGTATGTTTGCGTAAATGTTTTAATTATCAAATTCGAACTGATTCACAATAACAGGCAGCGTTTACTCGACAAAATTTAATTAAGGCAGCAATGACATATCCAAAACATAATAGAATGCGATTTTCCATAACATGCAAAACTATAATTATATGAAACTCCCATTATCGTAATTGTAAAATTTTCCAACGTTGCGTTAATATGACATCAAAACGAAGTTATTATTAGTATGCGGACTAGTAGATTTTGTTACTGGTATCAGGATCGATGCTAATAGGTCGTGAAATTATACACTCTTATGATTAATAAACTATATGAATGGCATATAGCAACAGTGATTAGAAGGGAAATAGAAAGTTTTCACATTAAACAATTAGACTGAGAGTCAGTGATCGGCCGACTTACGATATTTTAGGAAACATCATTTTGATGCTAGGTATACTATTACACATGCCATAGGCAAATGGGGAATCATTATCCCCAGCAACGGTTCCTTTGGGCGTGAGCGGGAGTCCAAAAGCGCCAAAATGTATGTTCAGTTACGTCATTTAAGCAAGTCTGCCTTTTTAATATGTTGTAATATACAGAGTGTCCCTGAATTTCCTTGACACGTGATTTTCTCAGAACAAAAAAAAAGTTCAAATGACAACTGATTGGAATTTTTGAATGTACTATAGGGTCTATCATACCATGCTTTTGAACCACTTTTTTTTGTACCTCAACCCTTAAATTTCACGCTCAACTTTTGATTTTCAAATAGCACCAAATAGTTTTTTCTGCACAAATTAGCTCCTCATATCATTTAAAATCCTGCAGTACCTTTGGTTTTATGCGCAAATTTATTTCTTTCGTATAATCATAAGCTTAACTTAAATAAGGTTCTTACTTCTTCTGAATTCTTATTTACTTGACTCAAAAAACAGATTAAAATAAAACTAATTGAGTTTTTAAGGGTACTGAATGACCTATAATACATGCTTTCGAAAACAAATGTCTTTTTTATGCTTTTTTATTACAAAAATGTTACGCCTCAAAGAAATGCTCATTTTATTTATCTTTACGAAAAAAAGCTGGTTTGTGTATAAAGTCAAAGGAACGGCAGATACTGAATGAAATAATGACCTCAATAATGTAGGAACAGCTGTGGGGTGCTATTTGATGAAAAAAGTGGGGGGTAAGTTTTAGGGGTTGGAAGTGAAAAGAATGGTTTGAAAGCATGGTATGATACGCCATTCAGTAATCTTGAAAGGCCCACTTAGTTTTATTTTTTGTCTGTTTTTCTTGTGAAAATATTACGTCTCAAACAAATCCTTATTTTATTTATTTTATTTACTGTATGCTTATGACTATGAAAAAAATAAAGGTACTACAAGATTTTAAATAAAATAAGGACTTAATCTGTGCAGGAAAAACTATTAGGTGTTATTTGAAAAAACAAAGTTGGGGGTGAGTTTTAAGGGTTGAAGTACAAAAAAAATGTTTTGAAAGTATAGTGATAGACCATGTAGTATTTTCAAACATGCCACTCAGTTTTTGTTTGAAAATTTTTTCGTTACGAGAATATCACGTGTCAAGGAAATTCAGGGACACCCTGTATACCTTTTCTTATACAAACCCAATGGCAGACACCTACTCCGGTTCCTGTGTTTTACAAAATATCAGAAGTAGTAAAATATATGAAAAGTTACGGTATTTTAGAAAGGATGAAAATGATATATGTTATTCACATTATTATTATAAATTAATGTAGTTTTCGAATGGCAGAATCCTAGGCGGGTTACAACTTAACGACAAACGATAGAATGTCTCTCTGTCGTGCTAACTAAACATTGTCCAAAGTGGCTTTGATCACAATCAAGTTCGTAGTTTCCGAGTTACACATTATAGGATTATATCATGCATGTATCAAATTATTCCGCAGATACAAAGTTCAAAGACTACAATGTGATAGGTCGAAAAAGCAGAATATATCACCAAAGTCAATTTTTTTCAGCGCAATGTGGAGTACTTTTAAACACAACACATGTTTGAGTTTTCAAATCCCTCACCCGGCCCACTCCCACTCCCTTAAAAACAAAGTGGAACAGGATAAGGAACGAAGTTTGGAGAGGTTCGGATAATGTTTAGTCTTTTACCAATTTCTCCGCCACCAATGCACCGTTTTTAAAAATCATAACAGTATTGCCTATGGCCCCACAGCATATCGCTACCCAAATTTTATCACAATCCAAGTAGCGCTTAGTAGCTAGAAGAAAGACAATAGACAGACAGGCCGACAGACAGACAGGCCGACTAACAGACAGACCGGCGGAAATTAGTGACGTTTATTTTTGTTATGTAGATGCCATAAAACGCCCAAAAAGTGTATTATCTCACAATCTCCGATTTTTTCGCGATCACAATACTCCCCTGTCCCACATTGGCGTGGGAAGTGAAATATGGAAGACGAGTAGAAACTTCCAAATAGCGTAAAAGCGAAGTTTGAACTATTTCTATAATTTTATTATTGCTGCGCTGCCATGATTTCTAAAAAGCATACGAGTTTTCCATCTTTGCCACGATAGTAATACTGTGTCAAAATTTCGTTAAAATTATTTCAATAATTTCCAAGTTACATAAGACGATTTAAAGCAATGCTCGTATGTAAACATCAAGTACCTTGGTTTCTGTATTAGGCAAGGCAATCTTTTTCACACGTCAGTGGACAGTTTATTATGAAGACAACAAGTTTTTCAGTTTCACTCCCCAGCCACTTTAATTTTACCACACCCGAAACAATAGAAAATGTCCAGGAACTCCTAAAAGGCTTAAAAGCAGAGTTTGGGAAATACTTTTTTTCTTTTAGCCACCCATGCACCGATTTTCAAAATTATAGCAGCATTACCTACTACGACCCCACAGCATACTGCTACCAAAATTCCATCGTAATCCATATAGCGGTTCCTAAGATTGCGAGGCAACAGACAGACATGACAGACAAATAAATAGACAGAGTGACCGACGGAAATGAGTGACGTGGACTTACGTTATGCAGATATCATAAAACGTCCAAAATTGTATTATCTCACAATTGAAAACTTTCATTATGACAATAGTCCCTTCATTCATCGGTGTGAGAAGTAAAGTATCTTTTTGAGGATCAGCCGGTATAAGAAACTTAAAATTTCATGGAAAACAGGACTTAAACATGATACACAGTCCTGTACGTCGGTCTGGTACTTTATAGGAATCCCATGAATTGTCCACCAAATCACCGGTGATGGAGACATATATTTTGAAGTTCTTTCAGTACTACTGATCATTTCTTACGTATCGCCGAAAACCACAGTAATCAATAGGAGACACACTTATGATGCGAAATTGTTTTCAAATGATGCAAATAATTTGGCCTGTATTAGGTGTGTCCAATTGCGAAAACAGTATGTCAACCTACATTTCTTTACTAAATCTATAACATCCATATAATTATATAGGTTGTGATCAACTCACGCACAAGAAGCTACTACCCTCATGTATAACTTATATGGACTGCAATCATACCCTGCAGATAAGCAACTATGTGTTTACGTCTGGAAATGTCCCATAAAAATTTATTTCCGATGGTACCAGCAAACGATCTGAAATTGTTTTACTTTTACTTTTTTGCAGGGGTTAATAGAGTTAAGATTTTGCTTTTTCAGTACCCTTGAAGTAACAAAGCCAATTCACAGTTCAGTCATAGCGAAGAAGGTGGATAAACAAGAAAAAGGATAGGCTCACTATTCTCATACGAAATTTTGTGCATCCTCTCGCCAAATCCATTCTTCCACAATCGGCATTAACTTCAATGTTTTGTACAGTGGACACCCATACTACAATCGCGTAAATGTATAATTATTGTTGTATGTGCGGGTTACTTTTTTTAAACTCGTTTTTTACGTAAACAAACAACCAAAACTTATCGACATTACACCGTTGCATGTGGTTTACCTAATCTCTGAAGAACAGAGTCGTAACGAAAACTACGAATTTCTAAAATCTGTTCATCCTATGATCTTCGTGTATGTCTTGCTGGGGAAAATTGCTTACATTGACGACCACTAGTGCTTTATGAAAAACAGACAAATTGCTATGATATTTTTATACTATATTTCGATTCAAAGAGCTGTAGTAGCTTCTTCTCGTTTCATACCCTTCCTCATATTCCAGTAATATCGCAGCAGTATCTAATAGTGGAAAACCAATACCCATACCGACGAACACGTCAGACGAACTTTTTTTGATATTATGTATCATGAAGAAGTAAATCCCGTTTTATCCAAATTTAAACGTTTAACGACACATTCCCGCCTATGACATCGAAGTAAACAATTGAGTAACTTATGAATCTAAATATGTTCAATTTAAGTATATCAACACTATTATCACATCACAATAATTTTTGTGTTTCATACTATACAATCCCAAAATCTTACTTAAATTAAATGAAGTTATAATAATATTTGTAATTAATATAATAATAATCGAGTAGGTACTAGTTACTCGTAATTGAATTTGCAATGCACCACAATGTAAATTATTCATATGTTGGGATTTTTGGTATAAATACGGTTGCCAATTGGATAACACATCGGACAATTCCGGTATAATTAGCCTGCAATATGGATATTAACAATAAATTCGTTTCGCTGTCGTGCAAACCCGAATATTTAAGTAATTCTGATTTATACCAATATGGTTTCTCATATCGAAGTATATTTTTACTTACAGGAGGATTATTTTTTTGCGGATCAGCGCCAAAAGGAGAACAATATCACTTGAAAAAATACAGCCTTCAGATACTGAGTTCATTTACTGCTTCACTAAATGTTATATAAAGCACTAAAGCACATCACACCCATTTCAGAAGGCTACAAAGCCAACGAACGGGACAACAGCTCAGAGCCATATGCTAAATTACATATTTTTGTATTCTTATATCTTGTTATTATGTGCAGCGCGATTAAAATCGCATCTATTGAAATGTACACCCTACTAGCATTTTGTCCACTTCTAAAGTCTATATAAAAGTACAAAATATTCGTGAAAAATCAATTTCTAATGATAGCTGTCTCAGGTAGAAGAAAGGAGTAAAAAGTGGCCTACTTTCCTGGTTTCACCTTCCACCTCTGCTTTAGTTGTTGACTCCCTGGTTTATCTATAATTGCTCCTAGTTATTATTAACCATGGTCCAGTTTCTAGCACTTCCTTTCACAGTTTTATTATTACGTCAATTATCTTATTTATGAACGTTATAACAATGATGGGTTAAGTGCACTACCTTGCCGTACTCTACTGTTTTTTAAAAACAGCTACAATTTCGTGTTTCATGTCACACAATTTTTTGTTCCTTCGTATGAGCTGCTTCGTATTAGTATGTAAGCTTATCATAGCCTTAACTTGCTGTAAAGAATTATCATATCTTGGCCCTTGGTACTTTGTAGAATTTTTTTTTGAAACTCTAAGAATATATTGGACTTTAAATTCCCATAAACATTATCAATTACTACCCACAGATAGGTGGATAGGAAAGTTTTCAACTATTGAAATTTAAAAAGATATATATTAGGAACCTGAGTAGGTGTCTGCCACTGAGTTTTGAACAACAAAAGGTATAATATACTTCAATGAATTAAAACGACAGACTTGCTAAGATAACTTTTAGAAGCCACTTTTGACGCTGCTTACTTAGTATGACGGAGAGACATTATAGCGTCTGCCAGTATGTTGGAACACACCTAGGTGTCTGCCATTCAAAAACTAGATTTATAACAATAATGCGAATAACATACCTATATCATTTTTATCCTTGTTAAAATAATGTAAGAGCCCGTTCACACGGCACCAATTCGGCTACTTTACCGAATCGTTTTTTACCGTGTAGCGAAGTGGCGCGTACATTAACTCGTAAATGTACGTGTTCATACGGTGAATCTACGAACGCCTACAGCAATTTCGTCGTTTCGGTCGCGGGTTGTCTTTGGAAACAGAAAAGCTGATTCGGAAATAAAACCTAATCGATAATTAGTGCCAATGTGTATGCATGGGAAGTATTCAGACGATACAGTTTTCGTACCGATAGATGAGTGAGTGAGAAAACTACTCAAAAATGAACCGAGAACACGCGATCGGTCGAAAATCGGTTTATAACAGTTTTTTGTGTCACCATGTCATTCGGTTGGCACCGAATCGTTAAAATTATCGAAACGGTGATTTGACCGCATCGTTTGAACGGGCTGTAACTTTTCATAAAATTTTCAACTTTCGAAATTTTTTGGAACCCCTCAGGAATCGGAATAGGTGTCTGCCGTTGGGTTTTTGTATATGAAAAGATACATACTATATTTCCGTTGTTCAGTCGGCAGCTGCTAAATATCGTTCAGAATATGTTTAGACTGTTTACCTATGTATCCACCATAATTTTTGCTAAACAGCACTCTTCTTAGCTATCACAGCCACAAGATCAGTATACCCTATATGTATATACAATAATTAAGGATGAAAGTTTTAATAGAATGCCTTGAGATTCTAAAACTGATAAGAAGCCATAGAGTGTTAATGACCCTCCTTTCAAAACAATTTGGCTGTGGGATTTTAACAAGATCTACGGGTCCCCTTATTCTCCTCTGAGCACGTCTAAAGAAAGAGGCTGACTTCTAAACGATGGTTACAAAAAGTGACGACCTTTGGCGGGTTGATTTATTCCCAATATCTGAATGGGTCAGCAAATCTTTTATAGGTTTATTACATTTCTTTTTCTTCTACACATACTACGCCAGATTTTGCTGAATAAGCTTGCTTTCAGTGAATGTGGAAGGTGTACGTTACAAAGGATCTTCCTAATGGGGCCAATCACTGGATTCGAACCCAGGCAGGTATTGGTGAATTGTTTTCTCATACTACTGAATGATACACTTTTTTTAGAACGACATAAGGTTGAGTTTCACTGACCTCTCTAATTTTGATTACTCATGTACCACATTTGACATGTTTGGGTATTTTTCCTCTTAATCAGAATTAAAGCGAATATGATTGCTCTGAGAACAGAATAAGGGAACTACTTTGCAGCACTATTCAAACAGCAGCCGCGGTACTCTAGTATTTAGGCTTCGCCTACGAGGTCTGCTCAGTTATAAAAAAAAAGTAGCTACAAATGACGGAGTTATAACGATTTGATATCAATAATTTTTGCCTTTCAGTGGGTCTCTTACAAATAGAGATATTTCAAACGACTGTATCTCTGGTATCTGATTGCCAATTTGCTGGATCTAGGCGAGGTTGATGCAGTATACAGGGTGCCCCCTATATTTTTTGTAAAGTCATCACCATAAGGCAGAAAAAATAAGGAGGATTTGTTTGAGGCGGAATATTTTCGCAAGAAAGACAGATAAAAAGAAAGCTAGGAGGGTTTTTCTAGGGTACTGAATGGTCTATCATACCATGTTTTTAAAACATTTTTTATGTAGTACTTCAACCCTTAAAACGCACTCTCAACAATTTTTTGGCGACTATACGTCTACTACTATACAGCCTCCATACCAATAACTTTGTTACAGAAATAGTCGCCGGTCAAGTTTAGTATGGTCTACGCTGCTGCAGGAACTAAGTTGTAACTGACGAAATAGAAATACAATCGCGATTCAACACCACACACGCAGATTCTTTCGTTTGCATTTTTCTTATAACTATTACCCTCCTTATCTAGTAGTACTGTACCCTATTTTAGACTGTGTCCTGACTCCTACATGAGTAATTACAACAGAGAAATCAATAAGGTGGACGGACAATTATGTGCTTAATAAAATGAATTTCAAAAATCTGTCACCTGATCATCGTAGGGGGCCTTGAGGGCTATAACCTTAAAACATTCTCACTTAAATTTTGACGTCTGATTCATATCAAACTTACATATTTTTGAATAGAACCCTTTGTATATTATTGCATTTGAAGTAATCAAGTTACGTGTCATTGAAATTTCCTTAATTAATCTACTGATATCTATCAAGTAGAAAAAGAATTCAAATTTGACCGTCCGACCCTAGGTGATGCATTTACCATGCTTAGTCGCCCCGCAAAGTTACTGACTTCTAGGTTTTATAATCGCTGGGATATTCAACTTTTTTCATATATGATACATAAAGTCACACTAGAATTTACCAAGCAATCCAAATGTGCAATAATATGTATACAGGGTTATTCACGTTATTCGACATGGAGTATTATGGCTAAAGTATTTGATAAAAAAGAAAATAATAACTTGGGATGGATAGAGACCCATAAAGGCTACATTTTAAAAATATTTTCATGTTATACAGGGTGTCCCAAAAGCACGAAATGTATCAAAGTTATGTTTTTTTAAATGGAACACCCCATATATTATTGCATATTCAGATTTCTTGGTGAATTCTACTGTGACTTTATGTATCATACATGGTACCTAAAACGAACCGTTAAGGTGTAAATCACCATTTTCGTTATAGGGATGTGGCGACCCCATCACCCAGAGGTGATGGTACACTTTGCACCGACGACGGTGCATCATGTACTATTATCTCTGCAATCAGCCACAGGGGGGAGAAGTGCAGTCACTTAGCTTCGCCCGCGGTGCAATCACCCCCACATCGGAATATTTCCGGGAAACTAGAAATAGGTTCCCGGAAATAGGCGGCGCCAATAATGGCCTCACGGATCATGTTCCGTCGCTGGGCTGACGTTCTCGGTTTCTTATAAGTGACAAATTTGATTAATTAAAAGTAAAAAATGCTCAATGGCTCTTCCAGGATCAAAATATTCCGGAGGTAAAATACCTGGCCGTTCGGATCTCCGGGTGCCAGGTGGTCCGGGGGGAACATTAAGCGAAGTTTGTTTAAAGAATTGTGCTGCCACTCCTCGTCAGGCTAACAACAGAAGCCGTCCTTCGCAGCAACTTCGCACTGACGACAGGCCCGAAGGCCAGAGAAACTTGTTCAGAGCCGACTTTAAAAATATACGAGGTCTTGCCTCCAACATAAACTCTGTCCATCAACACCTTCAGGCAGAGGAGCCACACATTCTGGCTCTTACGGAAACTCAAGTCGGCTCTTCAACAATGGATAACAGCTTTAGATATCCCGGATATGACTTATACACCCGATTTAGACGTAGGTTTGGCGTATGCGTGTACGTTAAATCTGGGCTTTCTTGTCATCGAGAAGAAGAGCTCGAACTGGAAGGATTTGACATCATATGGCTAAAAATATCCTTCCAAAATCACTCCAAATTTATATGCTGCATTTATAGGCCACCAAGCAGTAACAACTGCAAAGAGCTCTTCGAGAAGCTTTCAGCCACTGTGGACGCGCTGCAATCAGATCACCCTCATTCAGAGATAGTCTTTCTGGGTGACTTCAACGTTCACAACTCATACTGGCTGAAACACTCAAACAAAATGGACGACGAGGGACGTGAAGCTGAAGCCTTCGCTATCAGCTGCGGCTTGGAGCAGATAGTCAAAGAACCAACAAGGATTCCCAGCCGCCACGGAGATTTTGCTAGTCTGTTGGACCTATATCTCACAACTACTCCAACGGTCTACACAGTGAAGGTAACCGCCCCACTGGGATCGTCTGACCACAACACCGTCTCGATGCTATGCAGAATGCATTCTCCAGATCTCTACCATGCAAAGCCTCGTCGGGTTTGGCATTACGGATCAGCAAAGTGGGACGACCTAAGGGAATACTACCAGTCCTTTCCCTGGAACGACGTCTGCTTCAAGTCACGAGACCCATCAGCTTGCGCCCAAGAAATAACAGAGGTATTAATATCCGGCATGGAAGCCTATATTCCTCATGTCGTCAAGCATCCCTCCAAAAACAAGCCATGGTTCAATCAGCGTTGCAGAGATGCAGTTACCTCTAAAAACCAACATTACAGAGAATGGAGGAAAAATCTAAATGCTGAGAGCCACCGCAGTTTTATCGACGCCAGAAATCACTGTAAACGCGTGATTGACAGCAGCAAGGAGGAACACAACCAAAAAATTAAGAACAAGCTCCTCTCATGTCCTAGCTCGTCCAGAACATTCTGGTCTGTAGCTAAGGCTGTTAGTCAGAATTTTTCCTATTCGTCAATGTCACCCTTGACCAGAGAGGACAAATCCATCGCTTCTGCTCCTAAAGAAAAAGCAGACATCTTGGGGAAGCTCTTAGCAGCCAATTCTACTGTAGACTTTCAAGGAAGTACTCCGACCACCACCATAGGCGTGAACTCGAGAATGGCAGAGGTCAAATTTCAACATCGAGATGTAAAAAGCATCCTCCAAAAACTGAACACCAATAAAGCTACTGGACCAAATTCCAGCCATTGTCCTTAAACGCTGTGCCGCTGAGCTTGCACCTATTCTTTGCAAGCTCTTCAAACTTTCGTATCAACGAGGCGTGTTTCCCGCTTCGTGGAAGATTGGCTGCGTACAACCCATCCCTAAGGAAGGCAAAAAAACTGATCCCGCCAATTATAGACCTGTGGCTCTTCTCAGCATCATTTCTAAGGTTATGGAGACTGTCATTAACACACAGCTCCTGAAATACCTGGACAACAATAACATCATAAATGATCGCCAGTATGGCTTCCGTAAGCACAGGTCTACAGGTGACCTCCTTGCCTACGTCACTCACTTGTGGAACAGAGCAATAGACAATCATGGCGAATCCCGTGTTGTTGCACTTGACATATCGAAAGCTTTCGACAGAGTATGGCATGACGGACTTCTGGTGAAGCTTGCTGCTCATGGACTACCACCTGGCCTGCGCCAGTGGCTGAATAGCTTTTTGAACGACCGATCTCTTTTTGTCGTAGTCGAGGGCTGCTCATCAGACGTATTTTCAATAAACGCCGGTGTTCCTCAAGGATCTGTCCTATCCCCTACACTGTTTCTGCTGTACATCAACGAGCTGCTGGAAATAACATCCAATCCAATCTACAGCTTCGCAGATGACCGTACATTAGTGTCGTGCATGGAACCAGGCAAGCCACTATCATCCCAGGAGACGGTACGTCGGCGACAGCAGCATGCCTCACAGATCCACGCAGATATCAAAACAATTGTCAAGTGGGGATTAGTAAATAAAGTACAGTTCAACGTACAAAAAACTCAGGCAACAACACTTACAAAGAAGTCTCACGATGGCTTACCAACCGTGGAAATGGAGGGTCACCCCATAGTCGAATCACCTTCCGTCAAGCTTTTGGGAATCAACATCAACAATAACATGTCCTGGCACGACCACGTCGTCAGTATTGCTAAAACGGCATCCCAGAAGCTTGGAGTGTTGTTCCGCTGTAGCAACTGCTGCTGCTCTACAAGGCACAGATCCGACCAGCGCTGGAGTATTGCTCCCATGTGTGGGGTTGCGCTCCGAAGCACTCTCTAAAGCTTCTGGACACTATCCAGAAAAGAGCGATTAGACTAATCGATACGCCTAACCTCACAAAGGACCTCAACAGCCTGGAACATCGAAGGAGGGTGGCTGACCTATCCCTGTTTTACAGATTCTATCACGGAAGATGTTCGAGTGAGCTCTCTCAGATAATAACACCACAGGCCGTCCGAACTAGGAACACTAGAGAAGCTCTGCGAGCTCATCCTTACCAGGTCGAGGTCCTTACTCCCCGAACTAGTCTCCTCCAGCATTCCTTCTTTTGGAGAACTTCGACGCTGTGGAATCAGCTGCCAGGGAATTTGTTTCCCGACGGCTACAATCTGCAGCGTTTCAAATCTAACGTGAACCGACACTTGTCCTCTCGCAGCGCTTCTACAGCGCCATAGGCTTTCAGCCTTTGCGAGAGGCCGACTATAAAAAAAAAAAAGTAGATATCAGGAAAAAATTGAATATCGCAGAGACTACAAAATATGGAAGGCTGTGACTTTGCCGTATTACTAAGCATAAAATGCCTCAGCTTTAATGAGACTGTCAAATTTAAATTACGTTTATGCTTGGAAAAATCGGTCGATGAATTAAGGAAACTTCGATCAGCGATAACTTAATTTTTTCAAATGGGAATGCCTAATTTTTTTATACGGTTAAACGTAGAATTTGATAAGCTTTCTAATGATATAAGGTTGTTAATATCAATCTCTCGTAGTTTTCATTTAGTTTCAAATTTTCAAACAAATCGGTGATTTTCAATTTTCCTACCTTTAAGCAACGTAGCAGGCCATGAAATATAAACAAAAATCTGTTCAGCTAGAAGAAAACAACTAGCTTAGCTGAAAAATACACACTAACTAGACTAAAGGGACAAGATTATAAAAACTCCTTACAACAAATCAACTCCCCCAGAAACAACTGCGATAACATCTCTAAGGTTAAAGAGAAGCTGCAGTATGGCAGTAATAGATATTTTTACTGTCTACTGGATACCGCAATTTACTAGAGGTTAAAAATTTCCAAGGCAATCAAAAACCCTCATATGAGACAGAAACAACCAGCAACTGTTGCTCCAGCATGCAACTATCAATCATATGTAATGGTGTAAAAAAAGTACTAATTTGCGTCGAAGTCAATACCTCTCACTGGAGCCCTTCTATTTTTCAATATCTATTAGCAATATTGCAGAAAAGGAATACTGACAAATCAGATTTAAATTTTCGGCCATTTAAGTTATGTTTTATAATTTGAGCAAATTTTAATTCATTCTTTATTTTCTGCGACCTTGCTAAAAGGTACTGAAGAATTTTCAGAACTCCAGTCAGAAGTACCTTTGACTTGAGTTTTGACAGAATTGCATAATTTTTTATATCATTAAATGTGAAATTTTATTATGAAAATAATAAACTGCTTACAACATTCTCTAGTAGTTTTTATTTCAAAATTTTTAATGGTTTTGGAAATTGCCAATCTCTAGTACATTGCATTAGCTAGTAGGCCGTGAAAAAATCCATTTCAGCCATACTCCAGCTTCTCTTTGACCAAAGATATGTTACCGCCGTTGTTTCTGGTTAAACTTTGTTTGTTGTGAGTAATTTTTATAATTTTGTCCCTTTAGTCTAGTTCATGTGTATTTTTCAGCTAAGTCAGTTGTTTTCTTCTACCTGAACAGGTTTTTGTTTATATTTCATGGCCTGCTACGTTGTTTATAGGTAGGCAAATTGAAAAAAGCCGATTTGATCGAAAATTTAAAATTAAATGAAAACTACCAGAGATTGGTATGCACAACCTTATATCATTAGAAAGGTTATCAAATTCTACTTTTAACCGTATAAAAATTAGGCATTCCCATTTGAAAAAATCAAGCTATCGCTGATCGAAATTTCCTCAATTCATCGACCGATTTCTCCAAGCATAAACGTAATTTAAATTTGATAGTCTCATCAAAGCTGACGCATTTTATGCTTAGTAATACGGCAAAGTCACAGCCTTCCAAATTTTATAATCTCTGCGATATTCAATTTTTTCCTGATATTTACTTATACCGAAAATGGTGATTTACACCTAAACGGTTCGCTTTAAGTCCCATGTACAAGTCACAATAGAATTCATCAAGGAATCCGAATATGTAATAATATACGGGGTGTTCCATTTAAAAAAACATAACTTTGATACATTTCGTGCTTTTGGGACACCCTGTATAACATGAAAATATTTTTAAAATGTAGCCTTTATGGGTCTCTATGCATCCCAAATTATTATTTTCTTTTTTATCAAATACTTTAGCCATAATACTCCGTGTCGAATAACGTGAATAACCCTGTATAGGGGTTTCCATTGAAAAAAATTCAAGTTTGATACCAATCACCCTCTATAGACATCAAAATTTAAGCGAAAATATCTTAGGATTATAGCCATCAAGGCCCCTTACCCTGATGAGGTGAAAAATTTTTGAAATTAGTTTTTGTAAGCCCACAGTCGTCCGTTCACTCACTATTGGCCCACCCTGTATTTCCATCATTATAATTTATTGTCTAATACCTTGCATTTTGGGAAACGCTACGAAGGTGGTCAAAACTTTAGTACAATGTTTATGTTTCACCAAATGTAGTTTTATTCATAGTCCAGTAAAACACGATGAATAAGATGATAGCCCACCTAACCACTTGTTCGCGATTTAGCTACATCTGATGAATTCAGGCCTTACACATGTTTATACATATACTGTTATTAGTTACTCACCTGTCCAATGTTAACGAAGCCGTGTTTGTCAGCAATCGCCTGAGCATGCTCATCACCATCTGGAACGTGGACCGCCCATTGGTTGGAGTAGATCGTTGGCGGGCGCTGCTTTGCCTCAGCAGAGGTGATGAAAGTGATGGCCAGAGTCCATAATGCCAATTTACAGGTGGCCATCGGAGATGAAGACGAAGTTGCGAACGTACGAGGACGTTGAAGGTGAAGTACGGCGAAGAACGAGATTTGAAGGTCGCGACGGAGTTTCAAGCATAGGTGACTGAGTGCCGGTTTTTGTGATGCTGCTTGTGTGGTGCTCGTGGTGATGTGAGTTGTAGGTACGAAAAATTTCTGAAACAAAAAATTAAAGTCAGTTTGAATAGTGTTTATCTGTCACTAAGTTTAATAAATAGAACTGCTTCACTGGCCCTACTCTTGAAACTAATGGAAAGGAGCACTCCTAGTGGTTCAGGAGGTGGCGCCAAATTTCACCGGACCATTATACTGAGGCTGGATTATTTAGTGTACACTTTCTTGATGTTGGTGACACAGCCCGCGTAAGTTGCAAAAAAAATTTTCGGGGTATTATACTGAAGTTGAAAATTTTCAGATAGTTAGTTGATGAAATTTTCATCACGGAAAATTTCTGTGACTTCACATGTTAGCTACTTTCCTATTTAAGACAAGAAAAATGTCTCAAACAAAAAATGTAGAGGTCAATGAAATCGGTGTTACAAGAATATTTACTATTATATACGGTGTCCAATAAATGTGTGACATATCAAAGTTAATTTTTGTTTAAATAGAATCCCCTGTATATCATTGCATATTTGGATTATATGTTGACTTTATTTATCACACATGATACTTAAAACTCACCGTTTAGCGAAAATCATCATTTTTTATATAAAGATATGTTATAAAAAAAATTGAATATCGCATCATGTGCAAAACTTAGAGGGCGTAGCTTTGTGGTGTGGCTTAGCATGAAATTTGACAGCTTACGTATAGTACTGTCAAATATAAGTTATTTTTGCAGTTGGTGAAATCGGTAGATTAATCAAGGAAACTTCAATCGCACGTAACTCTATATTTTTTTATAGGAATGCCAGTTTTTCTTATACGGTTAAATGTAAAATTTAATAGTGTTTCTAACGATGTAGGACTGTTGATCTTAATATCTCCTAGATTCGATTTCATCTAAAAATTTTAGTGATATCGTTGTTTTTCTTATTATTTTTTCTAACATCTACTTATATCTGAGATGGTGATTTCCGCTAAATGGTTCATTTTATGTATGTGATATATGAAGCCACACTATAATCGACCAATAAATCCAAATATGCAATAATAGCAGGCGTTTCTATTAAAAAAGTATATAATTCCTATTTAAATACAGGGTGTCCCACGACGATTAAGACAAGCAATATATCGGAACTGGGCAGTAGTAGCGAATTATTATTTTGGGGGTGTAAATTAGAGCAAATACAGTATCCTTTCTTGTTATTGTCTTGCCGAATGAGGTATTTCTTTTTGGTCGCGTGACGTCCAAATCAAAATTTTTAATGCGACACCCTGTATATTTGTGACTTTTTTGTGTTCGTCTCGATAAGATTATTCCAACAAATTACCACACATGGGATCTAAAGTGATTAGTTCAAGAGCTACAGTTACTTAAAGGACTGTACAACTATACCATTATGAAACATTACCAAAGTAATTTAACTGTAGCGGTACATGTTATAATCAATGGTATAGTGGTACAATTCTTTAAGTACCTGTAGCTCTTGAACTAATCACTTTAGACCCCAAGTGTGCTAGTTTGTTGGAACTATTTTATCGGGAGGAACACAAAAAGCCACAAATATACAGGGTGTCCCATTAAAATTTTTGAATCGGACGTCACGTGATCAAAAACAAATACCTCATTGGGTGACACAATAATAGGAACAGATATTATATTTGTTTTATTTTATTATTATTATTAGGTTTTATTCCCGAATCAGGTTTTCGGTTTCCAGAGACAACGCGCGACCGAAACGACGAAATTGCCGTAGGCGTTTCGTAGACTCACCGTGTGAGCACGTCCATTTACAGTAACTTAAACCCTCAAAATTATAATTCTGTACTACTGTCCCGTTCCGATATATTGCTTGACTTAATCGTCGTGGGACACCCTACATAAATTTGATTCATACTTGTAGCAGAGATTTTATTGTCCTCTACATTTTTTATTTTAGATATTTTCTCAAATAGTACATGATCATGCGCGTTGCTAACATGTTAAGTCACAGAAATGTTGCAGCTAGCATATTTTTTCGTGATGAAAATTTCATCAACTATGTACAAATTTTCAACTTCAGTAAAATACCCCGAAAAAAAAATTCACGATTTACGCGGGCCGTAAAAATCTTAGGTGTCGGAGTCACGCCTGCTAACATACATTTTCTTTTACGTAAAACTAATCAACAAGAAACTTTAAATTCTCAGTATAATCACCATGAAAATATGACGCTACCTCCCTGACTATATGAACTTCTATTCTCGCTATTCTTTTGATACTCAAAAACGGTATTTTTTAATACCAAAGAGCATACACAAATTTGCGGGAAGCAGCTTTGTTGCAAAGTCGCCAAATTTTAGTATCTGAAGGTATCACGTTATATAGAAAATGCAGCAAACACTTTTCACAAACTGTAAAATCAGTTTATGAACAGCTGTAATTAGCATAGCTATAAAAGGACCCCGGTGCTCATACCTGAAAGACAAACTCCCAAAAAAGAAGGGAAACGCTAATGAGAGACAAAAAGATGGCTCTGATTTCGCTGGGAAGCGTATTATGCAGAAACTCTTTAAATATTTTATTGGGTAATTAGTACCTAAGCATTTCCTAATACCCCGTATAGCTTCAAAGCAGTCGCGCCTTTTCATTTATTAGCATTTTAACAGTCGACGGCAATTAGCGGAGCAGATTTGGGTAAATTGCAAGTTTGAAACCACATAATTATAACGCTGCAGGTTATTCCTTGTTCTGAAATCAAAATTAGGTATCTCAGTGCGTTGCTAGATAATAACAGAGCTCATGCGGCATGCCCCAGATGAGGCACATACCGTCTGACGTGGGGCCAAGTAGTAGGAGCATAGAATTCTAGCGGGAGCGGCAAGCTGAATCATGGTTTATGGAATGCATGTCTATGGAAAGGTAGCTGTATAAGCTAAGCTAATAAATGCATAACATAATGTTAGAAAATGCATAACAGCAAAGAAGCAGTGTGAGTAGACTACCACACTGCAATGTTCCTTATTGGAAATGGTAACTTTAAAAGCTTGAAAGTACTTCTTGGAGAAGGGGTTATCATAGTCATCTGCTCGATTCCAGTAGATGAACTGACAACTAGTGACTGTTCACACTATCTGCTGAGGGCCATATTGCCAACTAGTCTTGTTCATAGTAGTAAAAACATGTTATACTACATGCACTAGGGGTTTTAGGATCAGTTTCATTATCTACATATTTTGTCTTTGTCACTTGGCATACGTAAGAAAGCGACAAAAACTTATGGTTAGGCTATCTGACACTTATCAGGAGGTGGTGTAACTGGCCTTCGAATTACTGCAAGAAGTAAGAATTAAATAAAGTATCAACAGCATTTGGGCATCTACCGTTGAATTATAATAGATTAGGATGCATTAGCTTCGAGAAAAGCTGGATACAGCCCAGTTTCACTGATGATTTGTGAAAAGACGAATATGAACAGAGATTATGCTCAATGACTAGACGAAATTGAGTCAATTAGATCACAAAAGTAAATTTGTTCCTCGTTATGATGTTGCATTGTCTCAGATTAAAGAAAGAAACAGAGATATTAGATAAGGCGTTTTTCATCCTACAAGAATAATTTGATAAGTAAATCGACAGACTGTTTTTAGCATGTGCCTTTATTATAATGTCTAAGCTGTTTTACTCAAGCCATACCTGCATTTTTGACTTTGTCAATGTTTATTTATTTAAACCTTGTGCCAATAAATTGTAATTATTACTATTAGATTTCACAACAAAATTAATCAATCCTCAACGTCATCAGATTATCATCCGGAGAGATAATCGTGAGTTTTCATGGAATAAGTACTTTATGCGGTCAATTTTTCTCAGATACTGCTAATAATGACTCACTATTCTATTTTACTTAGGTATTAAGATATTGCAAACTGAAGTCCGTTTTCCAAAACAAACGGGCATTTTCATTCAAAGCCTAGATTTTCAGATAATACGAATGTCCGAAGATAATACGTTTGCTTTACGTTTTGTGATATACAAATACATCCACGTCATGAAAAATTATGCAACTAATTTTCGCCAGTCATCTGTCCGTCTACGGGCTTGCCGTCTATCGAAGAAACATATGATTTTTTACTTCCCACAACGTAGATGTGACTGTTCATTAGAACCGGGTGCTCGTTTAGGTACTTCTTGTTTAATAGTGTACAGTACTGGGTTTTGGAAGTATTGAATTCTACCATATTCTTGAGTCCCCAAGCAGTAATGGCATCTTTTATTATAGAAGGTTTAGGAAACGCGAGAAACACACGCGCACCTGAAGGTGTGAGAGATACAGTCTGTCTGCCCGACGTTGAATAAGCTTGAGCCCTCTGATCACATGCCACCACGGCCTGACCGGCTAAAACCCTTTTCCTCTTTCTTACCTCTGCAATATCTCCATCTGCATCGTGAACAATGTTCTTCGAGGTGCCAGATGAGGTAATGATTATACCATTTAGAAATATCTTCTCATTGTTATCTCCTTTGCAGAGAGTATTTTGTTTACCATCCATACAATGTTCCATGCCTTTACGCTGTCGCACAGAAACAGGGTATGCTCGGCCGTATCTTCCGCCACACAGTGTCGGCATCTCTCGTTCCATCACCTGTCCTATCCTTTTCTTATACACTCCAAGGCCCATGCCGAGACAGTGCCTACATTAGGAAATAGAACGTCTGTCGATGACGAGGCATTTCGCATTGCCTGCTTTACCATGGTGGATCAGTGTCCTCTCTTCAGCCAGCAAGTATAATGGCGGTATTGCCCTTACCGCCTGCAAGGCTCCTATAGATACTGTGCGATAAGCACTGGCCACCCTCAGCAGAGACTTTCTCTGTAGGCTGTCCAAGATCTTCTGATACCTCTTCCTTTTCGTGGCATAGCACCGCACAGGAGCTCCGTACAGGACGACCGACTGTACAGCCTGACACAGTAGTGCCCTTTTGTTGCTGTCGCTACTGCTGGGCCCTCCTACATTTGGCATCAGTTGCTTTCTTCTCTGCCTTTGCTACTACTCTTTTAAGGTGTTCTCCGTAACCGCTCATGTTATCCAATGTAACTCCAGGGTACAATATGGCCTTGCTTGCACTCCCTTTAGTTGAAAGGCTCTCTTGTTCTTTGAGCCGAGTTTTATAGTTGATAGTTTTCTCAGAAGCCAACTCAAGCACATCCACCTGTGCACCCTGCACAGCGATGCGCTTGTTTTGTGGATCAGCTCTGTCTCTTCATTTGCCACGATAACAAGTATCAAATCGTCGGCGTATGCCACCGCCTTTACATCTCTGGACAGCGAAAGCTTTAGCACTCCATCCTGCAGAGTGCCCCAGAGTAACGGTCCCAAAGCGGATCCTTGAAACCCCTGGTGTCATAGCAATTTCGGTTTCGGCTATACAAATCAATCTAGAGTGTAGATAGCTGCTGAAAAGATTCCTTAGATATTTTTAAATCTTCAGCTTTGCTAGTTCTTCAGAGAAGACGCAGTACTGGTCTAGACTACAAAGATTGGTCATCCCCAAAACTATGGTTTGTAGCGCTAGAGAGCAGATCATTGATGTGAAGCGGAAACAATGTGGGATCCAATACCGATGATTGTGGAACCTCAGCGTTGATGTTATGGAAGAAGGAGGAGAAGTAGTATACCACAACAGATATTTTGCGACCAGAGAGAAAGTTTAACAGGAAGACCGAGATCTGCAGTTAATCTTTGATGTCGGAATTCATGCTTTCCGTCGCTCATTAAGCGACGAAGACTTGGGTATCAAACGACCTCTTGGTTCTTTCAAATCACTGCTACGGCGGTCAAAAAATAATTTGCCGACGAATAATTAACTAAATGGCACATCTAAACTTGGTCTGATTTCATATGATATATATGATGATATGATTTATATGATGATATGATTTATATGATGATATTATTTATATGATATATCTAATTTGTTGATGTAAAACTAGTTCGATATATAACTAACAGACATCTATACAGTCGTAGAATCCCCTTGCGCTAATTGTTAACTAACATCGCTCACCCACGTGCAAACATGACATCCTGTTTTCTCAGCATCGCTGCATTCACGGAACACGCGTAGCTTTCGCTTCGAGGAAACTCGTTGTAGATATATGCACACGACAAGGGTTTGTGATATAATTAGCTGTTACAAGTAATTTTAAAGGTGAGCAGCTAATTAGAAGGCGGACGTCTATCTAATTGACATGCAGCCGCATGAGGCCACATAAAAAGGTATAATTTATTACATGCCATCCCCATAGCGCCAAGCAGCATGCGTGCTCATACAACGAACCCTTGTTAGAAAAAAATGGGTCTGGTTATGATTATATATTATGTGTATCAATGCTTCTCCAATTGCTTGAATAGCTGTCGTGTAAAGTGGTGAACGAATAATAAATATTGTATCATTCAACAGTTATGCCATAATTTACAGATTTGCTATTTTGAGGCCGATTTGACGGTTGGACAAGATTATAATTTTACTCTACTCATCGAGCAGTTTTACGTTTACCTGTAGACTAAACAGGTAGTAGAATATGTTAGCCTTGAAAATAGAAACATCTCGGTGCTTGAAACTCTTGGTACTCCGGCACTTCACTTGGCGTAGCGTCTTCGTATAGCGGCATCGCTCGTCAAAAGCTCTGCGCTGCCGGTAGTGTGTAACTTAGAAACGTGTTTCTATGCACTATGTACTATGGGATCGGGTGGCCTTGTAAATATGACAGCGTGTCGTGACAGCGTAGTAGACACGTGATAGGCACCCGAAACTGCCCGATCGTCATGGTCGTCATGGTGATAGAAACATGTTTCTATCTCTTAAGTTAGAGAGTACCGACGCAGGTCAACAAGTAGTTTATGTTAACCCAAGGATGCGGCATGGATTATCTTGGCGTTTATTGTGGTCAATCGATGACAGCTTTGGAGGTTATAAAAACATGGACTTTGATACTGTCTAAGACGTCGATGAATTTTGATTATACTCTGTAATGACATAAATCAAAAATATGAAAAGTAAGGTTAGGTTTCTTTGTCAAAGGGTTAGCTTTTATTCACGGAACACCACTGTGGCAGTGCTCCGAGATCCATCCGTGGTGCCAACTTAAAAATAAATAAGTACAACCATTGGTTTTCTTTGTGAAACAGAGCTCTCCGATAACTACTAGTTGACTTCCATCTGTCGGTCAAGTGACTGCTAGGGGTTACCAATGATTGTGGAACTGAGCCTTAAAGTGTGATTAAAAGCAGACAAGTGGACGACATTATTTTTCGATTTTGCGCAAATAAGGCGAATAACTCGGTTCTCCGTTTTTTGGCAAAGGAAATAAATACATGAATATGCTACGCCTAACGAAGTGACGGCATAGAAGAAACTACTTGGATTATTTGCGCAAATAGGAGAATAATGGAAAGCGGCAAAAACGCGTAAGGAGTCAAATAAGATTAATATTTATGCTGACAATGCCTATCGACAATTAAGGAAGGAATATTTGTGGTATTTGCGCGAATATATCAAATATTTGGGCAAATCGTTGTATTTGCCGCTACACGAGCCCTTCTCTCCAGACAGTGTTATAGGCTGCGGTCAGGTCTACTATGACACTATGTCGGCAAAGTTGGTATCCACTTTCAATAAAAGATTTGGCGCTGAGTACCTGGTCACAGCAACTACTAGTCGGTCTTCGCGTTATGCTGGCACTTCTTTTATTTCTGCAGCGACATCGCTATATTTGCGCAAATATTTGGTGTATTCGTACAAATATCACAAATATGACTTCTCTCATTACCGGTTGGCATTTTTGGCGTAAATATTCAACCCATTGGAATCCTTTGATGTGGGCCTATTTGCAGTGTTTGTCCTATTTGCGCAAATAGGGCAAATAACTCAAATAGGTTCTCCACACATCGTCGCTTTTGGCAAACAAGTACACGAATACGCTACATCAAGTGGTGTGCCAATTATCTACGCTGGCATGATATAACGGCTTAGATTTTAGTACTGCGTAAATTAATGATGATTTTCCATATTCAACATTTTGTCGAAAATGTCTTCTACCCTATGAATGGGAAAACGCCTTCTGCGTGAGTTGTTTACACAACAAAGAATAACTTCGTTAGAAGTCCGGATCCCGAACGCATAAACTCCTTAAACTTATTATTTCTGGGGGTCCATTATGGTTGATGTTATATTATTCGAGGTTCCTGACACGCGGTAGCGCGTTCAGTATATAGCCAGCAGTCTTTAAAGCTGTTGCCAGACTTACATCGCATCGTTTACAGAATGTTATAAAACATCTTATGAATAACCAACCCCCAAGAGAAATGGAGAAGAAAATTCAATACTAAAAAAAGTTCTAAGAATCATTTCAAGTTTGAGACAAATCCGATACCTATCGCACCTTGACAGTATCGTGTTATAATTCACACCAATATTTGTCGGGCGTCCTTATCTTCTTGTTATTTATCGTTCTCGCCTACTCATGCACAACTCCCTCCATATCCTCCTCCTAGGTGCCGTCTCCGTTGAGGTTGGAGACCACTATGGCGAATTTTTCTCTGTGTTGAGCTTGATGGATTAGAGTATTCCCATCCAAGTTTGTCCACTAACTTATGTTTCTTAGCCAGGACTTCTTCTTCCTTCCTATGCCTCTTTTTCCTTCTATTTTTCTCTCAAGTATTAGTTGGAGCTATTCATATTCCACGTGCCGCATTAGATGTCCCAGATAGGCTATTTTCCATATTTTCATGATTTTTGTTACCTGAGGGCGGGTATTCTAGTTAGAACTTCTTCATTTGTTGTTTTCCTCCATATAGACGCCCACTTTTTGCCATATTTCCCCTCAACTGCCAAGTAGTTTGCTGTATGCGGTGTGATAAGGTGAGAAATACAAACACGACAAAGTTGATTTAGCACGTATAATCATGAAAAAAAATTTCTACATTTTATGGCCCGGACATGACCGTTAAGGTTCAGGTATTTGGCACAACGGAGTTTAACGAGAAATAGTTATATTTTGTAAGTCTGGTCGGACATACTCACATCACCAGGAGATCTGATAGTTTTTCAGGAAGCCGTGAAGGTTTTTTCTATTGCTGGTTGTCTGACTTGGCACTACTACTTACATATGCATTTGCGTTAGACAAAAAAAAGTATCTTCAAGCCTTCAGGTAGAAAGGTACTGAGAGGGAAGAAAAAGGTAGCACCAACGAAATTAAACATGTAGCTCAGTTAAAACAAAATGCGACTTGGCTACGATTCACTTTAGGGTGCAGCCGCTAGGTGGCGCCCCTATATGTCAATCGAAAGGGCTCGAGGTGGGGAGCAATAATGTCCCCGGGCGCAACACCCGGAAACGAAAGACAAAAAGGTTATGTAGAAAACAATTTCCCATGTTAAGTTTATGGGAATTTTTAAAAAAATTTGGGGTACAGCCGCTAAGTGGCGCCTCTATATGTCAATCGAAGGGGCTCGAGGTGGGGAGCAATAATGTCCCTGGGCACAATACCCGGAAACGAAAGACAAAAAAGTTATGGAGGAAACAATTTCCCATGTTAAGTCTATGGGAATTTTTCTTTCTCGTTAAAAGTGAATGAAATCTTCCACGTAGGTTAGGTTAGGTTTAGGTTAGGTTAGGTTAGGTTAGGTTAGGTTAGGTTAGGTTAGGTTTGGTAATAAATAAAATAGGCATGTTCCTTTTGATTCCAATGACTTTTAATGAGAAATTTTTTTTTCGAAAATTACCAAATTGTTTCCTGCATATAACAGGTAGCGTGAAATGCCTGTTCTTTCTGCTCAAGCGTCTTTGTCTGAAGGAATACTTCAGCACCGTAAAATTACCGTGTGGTAGTTAGGGATTGTTATCTCGTACTTAAGGCTATCTTTTCGTCTTATATGATGCATAGATTATGTTATGTTTCTTCCTTTTTGTTTAATCACCTATACTGAGACGCTGTTTACTCCCTCTGTTGTCACATCTCGTTGTTTTGCGAAAGGTTCGCGGGGTTTCACCGCCGCAACTTTTCCGTCCCGCAGAGAAGATCTTCCACGGCCTGCGTGCTAACTGGAAGACCTCGAGAGTGTGGTGCTTTGGTATGTGGAGAGCAGTTCAGCATGTTTTTTTTGGATGTACTCTCCATGTGGTGAGAGATGTATGGTTTTGTCATTGATGTTAGGTATAATCGCTTTAAGTGTAGTGACCTCAATATGAATGGCACTTTTTTGCAGTTTTTTCTTTTGGGCTAGTGAGACCACGTCATTTGATGTGGAGACCTGTTCTCTTTTTAGTTTGGTGAATACTATAATTCACACCCTTGCCGTTGCAAGCTAGCGGTAAGGTCTTTGGGCCAAAGAACCCCTTGACGTGTGTGTTGTTTCGTTCGAGTCCCTGCGCTAATAGACGACTGGTGGCAAGGTGGAATCAGACCTACGGCACGGATTTAAGATTATTCAGCGAAACAGTTTGTTCCATTTGGGTAGTGTCCCGGGGGTGGCGACTCTCTTTCCTTGGTCTATTTGACTATACAGATCCCCGCGATGTATCGAATTTGGTTGTGTCAGGTTAAAGTTATTAGCCTTGTTTTAGTTTAGTTATTTGTTATTTGAGGCCACATAGGACAGGTGTTTCTCTTCTTGTACAGGATTTTTTTGGATATGTTGAGGTTCTAGTCAAATTATATAAAATTGTCGATGCTCAAAAAATTTATTTTGGGGTAGTGGGGCGCCAAAATAGTGTAACGCATGATAACAATAATCACGGCTTATACATAAGACGGACCAAACATTAAAAAGTGTATACAAAAACTTGTCATCTTGGCTCTCAACGTATGAAGTAAACCTATGGCGTAAACTATTATTCTATTAACAGGGAAAATATAAAGAAAGATCAATATGCGGTGGGACCCCCGTTACGAAGTTAAATGTATGACAAATATGCAAATGATTATAGTAAAATTATCTTTAAAAAGGAAACAAATTACAAATGGGTATATTTGAGGCAAATTACAATAAAAAAAGTTGAGAAGTACTGCTTCGGATGGAGAATTTCAAGTCTAAATTGATTGAGGTATAAAAAACTCTTCAGTCTTCACCAGCAGGGTAGGGTGGTGACCACTACTGGGTCTCTCGAAAAAAAATCAGCATACAAGTTGATCCACAGAACTCCATAACCTGATGGTCAAGGGATGGATGGGCCTGACGATAGGGTTCCATGTACTCAAGGCGTCACGGCCCCCAAATCAGCTATCAGGATGTGAGGCTACCCTCCTTGGGCCACACGAGGTGAGGCCTTCCTTGCGTCCGCGGTGCATAGCTTCAAGATCAAGACCCCCATGAACAGCAGAAAACGGGAAACGGGACACAACAAAAAAATGTCGATTCCTGCAAACAACAGGAGCACCTTAATAACTTGCAAAACCTCACAGGGGCACAAGCATCAAAAAGTGAGGCCGATGGCCTCCTAAAATTACGAAAAATTAAATACATGTAAATTTAATTAAATACAACTTAAAGATGAGATCAAAGTGAAACATATGGCTCATATCGTGAGAACAAACCAAGCAAAACGGATAAAAAAATTCAAACCATAATACAAATAGACGAGTGACCATAAAAAGATCACAATAAATTTAAAATACTTACTACTATGTCCACACTTCCGTGCACGGGCAGTTACATTTAAGCAGGAATGTTGGAAAACCCAGAGCATGCAAAAACGACTCCACCCGGTCGGACAGAGTCAGGGTTAGGTGGTGGTGGAGGTGGTGGTGTTGCCTTCCTGTCGCGACTCGCGACCAAGTCGTCCAGCCAGGTCTGCATCGCGCATGCGCAATGTTTAGGTGCGCCAGCAAAGAATCAACAATTAGAACATATAAGCGATCAGTTCTAGATCCGAAACAAATTATTATGCATGTTAATAAATAATATGCCCAAAAATGTTCGTTGAAAACTAAAAACAATGATAAACTTTTTTGTCTTTCGTTTCCGGGTGTTGTGCCCAGGAACATTATTGGTCCCCACCTTGAGCCCTTTCGATTGACATATAGCGGCGCCACCTAGCGGCTGTACCCTAATTTTTAGAAAAATTCCCATACACTTAACATGGGAAATTGTTTCCTCCATAACTTTTTTGTCTTTCGTTTCCGGGTGTTGTGCCCGGGGACATTATTGCTCCCCACCTTGAGCCCTTTCGATTGACATATAGCGGCGCCACCTAGCGGCTGTACCCTAAAGTGAATCCTTACCTGCGACTTTACTGAAACAGGAAATTTAAATGCTAGAAGTTCACAGGCGCTACAAAAAATTCTGCAGAGTATTTTATTCCGTCATTATACTTATGACTGAGCTATAAACCTTCTTTAATGTACAACCTGAATTACTTCAGTCCATTTTATAACACGGAGATAAAAATAAAATGATGGATGTTTTTCTTCGCTGAGCTACTAAATTTTTCATTACTGTTGATTAAAAAGCAGATACTGTGTTATTTTATGTTACCTTGGAAACGTAGTTGTAGTCAGACGTGCTGAATCTCTGCAAAACCTTTTTCATTATTTTGCCTTTGTTTCGTTTTACAACAATGTTATAATTTTCAAACCCAATTAGATTAACAAAAACAACTTGTATTCCAAATAAAGCTGAAGTCAGCCATTTTCATAAGTTCGCATGGAGAATATATAACCGTACTTCAAAAAAATACGATTAATGATACTAGGTATTACAGAGGCCAGCGTATTCGTGCAAAATCGATAACTATACATGCTTGTCTAAAATGCCGACGACTGGGATTTTCAAAAATTTTACAAATCTTAACATTAAGTAGCTATCAAAGAAGTCAACAATTTTCAAGGTGTGATTATGAATAGTTCTAGTTTTTCGTAGTTTTTTTTTTATTGTAGAGGGTTTAGGAAATCGGCTTGATCGCAAGGACAGAAAACACTCACACACCTGGAAGTGTGAGAGAGAGTCTGGCCCGCCCGACGTTGAACCAGCTTGTGTCCTGTGATCACAATATGTCCAACGGACGCGTCCATCCAAAATGACACCACGGCCTGACCGGCTAAGACCCGTTCCCTCTCTCTTACCTCTGATGCTATATCTCCATCTGCACCGGGAATCATCGTGAACGATATTCTTCACAGTGCAAGATGAGGTAATGATTAAAAACCATTTAGGAATAACTTCCAATATTCATTTAACCTTGAAGTCCCTGCTCTTTCTCCTTCGTAGAGAGTATTTTGTTTACCATCTTATGTATGATGTTCCATGCCTCGACGCTGGTCAACATCAGCGGGACCGTAGTGTCTGGGGTTAGGTCACCCTCCAGTTTTTGAATTGCCTCCTGTCTGTATGGCCCCCATCTGTCGCACAGAAACGGGCATGCTCGGCCGTATCTTCGGTCTCTCAGTGCAGGCATCTTTCGTCAATCTCCCGTCCTTTCCGTTTCCTATACACTCGAGAAAACCCATGCTCAGACATTGCCTTAGTTAGGAAATAAGACGTCTGTCGATGACTGCATTCCGCCCATTGTTTTACCGACGGTATTGGTCGCTTCTTCCACTGTGCGACATCAGTGGTCTCGTTGCATAGGCTTTGCCACTTACTTGTTATCAGTCTTTTAGCTTCAGGGCCATAGTTCAGGGCGGCATATCACATTGCCTGCTTGACCATGGCAAATCAGTGTCCTCTCTTCGACCAGTAAGTATAATGGTGGTATAGTCATTATAACTTGCAAGGCTCTTGTAGATACCGTGCGATTCTCTGCAAGCTGTCCAGGACCTACCGGTACTTTTTCCTTTTCGTGGCCTTACACCACACAGCTCCGTCCGACCGGCTGTACATCCTGGCACAGTAGTGCCCTTTTGTTGCTACTGGGCCCTCCTACATTTGGCATCAGACGTGACAGTATTGCCGCCTTCTTCTCTGCCTTTGCCACGACTCCTTTAAGGTGCTCTCCGTAGCACCTCTCGATATCCAGAGTGACCCCAAGGTATACTATGAACTTGCTCGTTTTTTGTTGTCCCTTTAGTTGGAAGGCCACGTTAGCTCTCATGCTCCTTGGGCCGCGCATTATAATTGCCTCTGTTTTCCCAGGATCCAACCCAAGCTTATGATCGTGTATCCACCTGTCAATCTTGGACAGCGATGTTTTTGCTTTACAGACTAGCTCTGCCTCCTCATTTGCCACAACAAGTGCCAAATCGTCAGCGTATGCCATCCTCTTCACGCTACTGGGCATCGAAAGCCTTAGCGCCCCATCATACAGGATGTTCCAGAGTAACGGTCCTAAAGCAGACTCTTGAGGCCCCCTGTTGTCATAGGAATTTCAGTTCCGGCTTTGCAAATTGATCTCGAGACTAGGTAGCTGCTTATTAGATTTCTTAGGTATTTTGAAATCTTCAGCTTTGCTAGTCCTTCCATGATCATGCTCCATGAGGCTGTAATAAAAGCTATGTGGACATCCAGCGTTACCAACGCACGTCATTTCTTCTTGGTTTCTTCAGCAATCCCCGTTACCGTTTCCAGGGCATCGATGGTGGAGCTCCCCGAGTGGAAACTGAATTGGCATGGCGAAAGCCCTCCTGCCTCTTTCGATCTCTTTCTCGAGCCCCTGTCTTATCAGGATTTCATACAACTTTTCTATACTGTCTAACGGCCTATATGAAGAGCAGAGCTCTGGCGGTTTTCCAGCCTTGCTCAACAACACCACGTTTGCCCTTTTCCACGCATTTGCGGTTTGCGTACTTAGAAGATGATTGAATAGACCCAACAGCAACTGTGGTGTTTTGGATGCTATCGCTTTGATGGCCTCCGGAGGGACACCATCTGGCCCAGGAGCTTTGCCGTTTTTCATCTTCCCCACAGCCTCCTTAATCTCTTTCACCGTAAATATCTCTGGATTCTTTTCGGTGCTGTCCGTCTCCCAAACTCCTGAATTACTTGGAAATGGTTCTCTCACTATTTTTACTTTTCTGTCGTTACTTAGTAGACACGGTGGCGACTGCTTGATCATCCTTTTGGCGACCATTTTTGAGGCACAGATTAGAGCTTTAAGTAGCTTTTTGTAGGCTGCGCATTTCTCCTGCAGTACATTTATGGCTGTTTGAGCGTGGTGCCCGCGTCGTATGCGCGACAGCTTACGCCGTACTTGAAGACAGTCCCCTCTAGGAGATTCAATTTCCGAATTCCACCAGTACAGTTTTTCGTAGTGGCTAAAAGAACCTTTAAATAGGAAAGTGTGAACTTAATGTTTGAAGATATGTGAGCATTCTAAATTCATAAAAATAATCACACACCCTTCAGGTAAAAATACGTAAAAAAGCTTGGAAATCAAGAAATCCGAAAACTATCTGTCTAAATAAATTTACGAAAGCGCAATTATTGATATGGTCTAGGTGAAATGTTAGGGCTGCAGAACATTTCTGTCAGAGAAAACACCATATTATATCAGTGTTGAATGTGTCTAGCATAGTAAAGGATAATCATTTAAATACTCGTAATAGGAACCAATACGCTCATATTACTTTAGGAGCTAGAGTGTTAGTACAACTAAATGATAAAAAAGGCGATGCTATGGTCAAGGAGTACCGTGATTACATCACCAAGCCTCAAGAAGAAAACTGAGATGGTGGACCTATGCAACATGAACTCAGAAATAGGTACGCGAGGCGCGAAATTTAGTAACTGTAATTAATTAAAGATATATGTACTTGGCACTAATAATTAACTAAGACTATTAGAAAATTATTCCTAAACACTGAACAAGGTATCGATTTATATGCATACAAAAATAAGCTAGAATATGAAATAAGTATTTAAAACGGGTGAACCGTTACAGTTTCTTCCAAACAGAAAAAGGATACCTATTCTGCTTGCAAAAGTTATCCTACATTTTAAGGCCTTCAAAAGGAATACAGAAAAAACAATACGCAATAAAAAAGAAGACAGGCTATTCAATATTTTCAAGCCTCGTTATTCTGAGAAAGGAACATTTAGCTTCACACAATATACGCCAAAAACTGTACTGGATAACCTGATAATATAGAGGAATCATTTTACAGGATATTCTTCCGCTAGGAAACAACTAGTCGATCAAGGATAAAACTAGTATAAAGGAAGCACAACAGACTTAGAAAGAGTTACGTAGAGCGCAACTTAAGAATATATTGATAGCTATATAGATATCGATTTATCGGTATACAAAAATGCATAAGAATACAAAATCAGGTGTCATTACGGTTTCATCCAAAAATTAAACAGTTGCCCATTCTACTTATAAAGTTATTCATCCTCAGAAAGGAGCTGACCTTAAACAATGCACGCATGAAAACTGAACCACCTGAAGAACTTACGTGATATGTTTCCAGAAAATTCATCATCTAGAGGACAAGTAATTGGTAAGGAAAAAAATGGGACAACATAAGGACCTACGATGACCTTAAAAATGAATGTAGACAGCTGAGCTTAAGAACTATCGTTTAATAAATTTATAGTTGGGACAATCAAACGAAACTTGTTTTTTCATAGAGTTATTCCTATAAACGGAAAAATATTTTGATTTGCCCATAAGCAAGAATATGCTAGTTACAGTCTTATCTAGAAAGAAAATCGGCTGCTCAGCTTGAATAGTCAGAGTATACATGAGCAAAAACTCGTCAACCTGACAACTTGACGTGATCAGTTTTCAATATATTGTCTCTCAAAAGACCACTAGTCGACCAAGGAGAAAATTGGGACAATATACCGTATTTTCAGGCGACCCTATTCGCACATGTAAAAAGTAGAACACCCGAAAAACTGACAGGATCAGTATCCAGGATATAATTGCTTTAGTAGACAAGTCGCCTAAGCAGAAAAACTGGCCAATGAAATACGATGAACCCAGAAATATGTGCGCGGATCTGAACTTAAGTGCTGCTATTTCACGAAGATAAAGATGTTTAAACAAGAGAGACGTGTATTCTTAAAAAACATATTTCTAAAAGCTGAAGATATCCGTCAATCCATATTTCAAAAGATATGCTAGTTTCAAATACAGTTACATCTGAAAGGAATAACAGATGTTCAAAAGACGCCAATTCTGTTTAGAAAATATATCCAATTATTTCAAGCTTCCTTATAACTCAAAAAGGAATGGTGATCTCCGGAACAAAACACGCGTAAAAACTGGACAACCTGGCAACTTGACGTGATGTGTTTCCAGGATATTCTTCCTCTAGGGGACAACCAGTCGGCCCGAAATACAAACCGAATGTCAGGGTTCGTTATAATTAGACGCTCGACCCTAAGCCCCTAGGGCAATGGGAATTGGGGGACGTCAACGCAAGATAATGAAATTTTCGATGTCTTCATTTGGCATGCTTTAGGCGATACGGATCACGGATGTTTGTGTGTTTGATACGTAGAGGGAATGTGACACCCTTCACGCGGATGCGTTGCCGAATACAGTTTCTTTGTCTTTCAGGAGTCGAAATCGAGCAATGCTTTATCTGTTCACTGTAGAATTTAACAAAATAATATTTTGTACACAAGTCGATGAATAGTCGTTGTTTCATTAATGACACAATACAATAAAATAGTAAAAAGCCAAAATTGAACAATGAATCCAAGACATAAAATTTCTAAATTCCGCAGACACATAACATCAACATTAATTCAACAACAGCCAAAGTGATTTATTATAAGTATTGATTCTAAGACCCCAGTCATCAAATTTTTAAATGCGCTAGGGTTAATGATAGCAAGCTACGGAGCAATCACTGCAGATATCAGTGCTACAAATATCTGTTATCCTTCGTAATATTACTCATCGGCGATGGCATATTGATGTTTGTGTAATGCATAATAACAATAAGCGACCTTATTTTGGTCCATAGTGTTGATAATCAGCGAACATGGATTGATGTATGGTAGTGATTTACTCAAATTACAACAATCATGCTCGACAAGAACAACATGTTCTCTAAAATTTCTCCAACAAAAGCATATGTGTCGCAAAATAGACGATACAACATAACTTAGCAGAACAATGATAAGGATGAACAGTTAAACAGCTTTAAAATTACTAACAAAAAACACTCACCTAAATAAGTACCGAAAAAATGGTGCGCCAAGTTTTCTCACAGACATCATGGATACCATTCTGGATACCTACTTCTTCACATATTTTGATACTGATTTTAGTTTTCAAAACTAACAGTAAATAAAAAATAGATTCTCGACTTAATTTACCCAAAAGGTCTTAATAATATTCACATAATTTTATTAAACGTAATAAATAACTGCACAGTATTCTGGAAATGTTGAAACAATATCGGTTACAACAGATCTTAAAATTTTAGCCTCCTTCCTGATTCTATGATCTTTTTGAGCACACGTTTTCTTGCATATTCTATTTGAAATGATGTACCACATGTCAGCGGCTACTATTGGAAATAACTATCCAGTCCTCGTCAGCATCTCACCTATTGGCTTCAGTCAATGTAGCGCAGTAGCAGATATAACTAGCTTTTCGACAAAGTCATTTTGTTATTATCTATTTTGATCAATTTTTCTACCGACAAGTATACGTTACTTCCCAATGCTACACAGTGTGATTGGAAGGTGAAGAGCTACCCTGTGAATTTAATTATGTACTTCCACAGCTCTTATCTATTGGCACTCGAACTTATGATGAGTTGTTTATTGCTAATTTGATAATAATTATTTTACATCGCTATATTTCTTTGATGCATCAAACTAAATATACTGTTTTGTGTTCTATACGATAGACAATATCTTTGTCGTAGATCTTAGACAAGCATCCACGGAGTTAAAAAATTCGGATCTAATCCGAAGATGCACCTGCGCATTTGTTAAATACCTAATTCATTCTGCTTATGCTCCGTACATGTTCGGGATTAGCTCCGCGAAAACAGCTAATAACTTCATCGCTTTAGCCTCTACTATATCAAATTCACCGGCAAATAATTCCGTAATATGTATCTTTCTTATATAAGAGACTACAAATATGATACACCGTGTTGTCTCCTCTTTTTTAATTAGATATCATCGTGTCGTGGAATAAAAGGGTAAATTTATATTTTGCAATACAGAATAATTAATACAAAAATAATTTCTAGACCCAGATAGTCAGTGACCATATAACTTACATCACACATTATGTTACTAGCTTAGAGCCCATATCCCCATAAATGGGGAAAAAAACCCAACCCAGGCTGCGACTGCGGCGACCCAAACCAAACAATTAGCCACATAGTGACAGAATGTGAACTGAGGGCATATCAAGAGAATTTGGGAGACTTCTTCCACACCACAAACTTGATATTTTAATATAAGTTTTATATCTACTTATTATACTCATTATTTTTTTCGTATTTTATAACGTTAAAATGTCTTATGCCATACGCTAAATAAATAAGTGATACTACAGCTCTAAGGTATGTTCTTTTACTTCCCACACCGATAGGTGAGGGGAGTATTGTGATCGCGAAAATTTTCGATTTCGAGTTAATATGCTTTTTGAGCGTTTTATGATGTCTACATAACGAAAATCCACGTCACCCCTTCCCGTCGGCCTGTCTATCTGTTGGAGTTTTTCTAGCCTCATAATCTGAGTAACCGCTGCATGGAATGTGATGAAATTTGGGCAGCGATATGCGGTGGGGTCGTATTACGTAATGCTCCTTTTTATAATTTTGAAAATCGGAGCATGGGTGGCGGAGTAATTAGCATAAAACAAAAAAAAATTAAATATTGCTCAAACTTCGTTTTTCGGCGTTTTAGGGATTCCTGATCATGTTCTACCTTTGTTTCTTTGGGGGGGGGGGGGGTTGTGAAACTGAAAAGTCTGTAGTATTGATAATAGGCTACATTGGTACATTGACCTGTAAAAGAAAGAGCTAGCGGCATAAGACAATTTTGGGTGGGGGGGTGCTGGGGATAGCAGGGGGATCTCAGACTAAAGCTTCATGCAATGGGAAAATAATGAACTGGTATCACCGCAATATATGGGAAGTACAGAGTCAATCAACTTGACTTCATTTTTAGGTGCCAGCAAGTCTGCTACATTCTCTATCGAATTAATATATCTCACTTATTACGAGTGTGTTAATTTTCCCGAAATATTTGCATTGCTTTCAAACATCTCGCACAAATTGCTGTCGGGCACTATATACATCGCTCAGAATGCGTTTTGATACACATCCTCAAGTCTGGCGTTTTTCATATTTTCTCCGCTTCGGCTCAACGCGGTGAATGTAAACGAAGCCGAAGAAAGGAAATGCAAATAAAGTTACTTTAAGAGCTTGCTAAAAGCTCAAACCGGAAAATGGGTTTTGAATTACCAACACAGGGTATGTGTATATGTATATGCGGTTTACATAGGCGTCCATTTTCACTCTCTTACTTAAATTTTTATGACTGAATAGCCCTAAAATGTTCCAGTTATTTGGAGCATGAAGTATGGAGTAATTTGTGTGTTGTGGGCGACCCTGAAAGGTTAAGCATTTTTTCTGCTCCAAACGTGACTGGTCCTTTAGAAAGTTGTCGCATACTTGGCGGACTACTATATTTTTTACTGGCGTTGGTAGCATTTTGGTCCACGCATATTCTAGACTTCACACTAGCAATGGTGTTCTACCATCTTGGTCCTCTTGGAATTTAAGAGGTGCATTATTTATGCTCTTATAGATTGTTGATATTGTGTGTTCTTGAAACGTAATAAGACTATTGCATCGTAACGGTCGAATTCTTTCAAAATATGGTTCATAATAAAAAATTGGGTAAATTGGGTAAAGTCCCACGCATTCTCTGTACTAGAAAAAATTTTTTTTTACCAAATTGTCCACCTCCATATCATATTTACGAATAAGAAATCAGCCAGCAATAAAGAGAGACGCTGTATGGAGAGGTATGCAGGGTATTCCAAAAAGGTAGTGCCAAACTTATGGAGTTTATAGAGGACGATTCGGAGAACATTTTTTACATAAAAACTCCTAGTCCGACACGATTCGTTTTGGCTAAAGAGTCATTTGAAGTCTGAAATTTCAAACAAAAACGTATTGTTTACCTTTCTGCTACACATCAGTGTCTTAGTACTGGTTATTACAGAGAACGAAGGATGTTATTATAAAGGTTCAAAATGACGAACACACACGTCGATACATAAATTGATCCTTGGAATCATTGATTCAAGCACCCGTTGGAAGATCTACGGAACTTGCTGTATGTATGTACAGATAGAGGCTGCCATCGCTCTTCTTAATAATTCCTCTTGAGTCGCTACAGGGGTTGCACACATCAAAGAGTTCGTGTAATCCTAGAGGAAGAAATCCAACGGGGCTAAGTCGGGACTTCGCGCTGGCCAGCTAATAGGTCCTTCTCCTCATATCTATCGCCCTCGAAATTATTGATTTAGGTGAACCTACACAATACGTTAAAAATGCGCAGTTGCACCGTTATGCTGGAACCACATTCTAGCTCGTACTCCCATAGTAACAAGGTACATGCTCGCATATTCTTCATATGTAAACACGACCGTTTTCAGAGATTAAAGGCAACACATTTTCGCAAAAGAAACTTTAATAAAAATGCAGGAATTCACTGTTCATAAATTTATGTCGAGAGACAAAAAATATGTTTATTGTTTTTTCGTTCATCTCCAAAAAATAACTCATACGCTATTAATAGACCGGAAGATAATGAAAGATTTGGAGACACAATTTTAATCAATATGCCTTTGAGAGAATGACACTATTTCCCGTTCTGGGCTTGAGCAGGTAACAGTAGTTTTGTGACCCAAAAGACTAGCCAAAACAGCTCATGTCGGAGCTAGGGCCTTTGTGTAAAAAATGTTCTCGGAATCATCCCCTACAAACTCCACTTTTCTGGAACACCCTGTATAACCGTTCAAGTACAGGTTATTACGCGACACTTATTTCACAAAATTATTTGCGACGATATAAGAAAAGACTGTCAATATGCTAAGCAAACAAGTAATTTTCAAGTTACATGTTACATTATTGTGAAGCGTATTATGTAGAGAGCAAGAGGGAGGAGATCAGATAAACTAATCGATACGCCTAACCTCACAAACGACCCCCACAGCCCGAGTGACTAACTTTTTATCACGGAAGATGATCGAATGGGCTCTCCCAGATAATAATAACCAAAGGGCGGTCGATCGAGGAATACTAGAGAGGTTCTGTGAGCTCATCCTTACCAGGTCGAGGTTCCTACCCCCGAACCAGTCTCCTTCAGCATTCCTTCTTTTGAAGAACTTCGACATTGTGGAATTAACTGCTGGGGAATTTGTTTCCCGATGGCTACAGCTTGCCGCGCTTCAAATATAACGTGCACAGTCACTTATCCTCTCGCGTCGCTTCTACAGCGCGACAGGCTTTCAGCCTTTGCGGGAGGCTGACCATAAAATAGAAATCAAAACATTTTTAGTCCTTACATACACTTATCCTCAAAGGCAGGCATTTTTCGGATAGGGCTGTCAATAGATCTCTATTGTATACCTTGTTTAAATATAATACGCGAAGTCTATAATGCATCGAGCTTGCTACATAAGCGCTTCTAACTACAAAGCAAGTGACGTTTAATTTATGAAAGTAATAAAAGTGAAAAAGCGTATACACGTGTTACACCTCTTACTAGAGGAAATACCTACTGTGAAATGTCATAGTGTGATAAATCTTTTCAATCCGTTCTGTGACTTGTTGCTGTTTCGCACGCAAATCCTTTATTAGCCGAACCTGTATAATCATGCTAGCTTACGTGTCTGTCAATATAAAGTTAATCGTTTAAACATATAAAATATGGAGCAAAAGGGTACCAGGATATCGAAAGTGGTTCGAGTTAGCAGACTTATCCATTTCTAGGAACTTCAAAATTCATGTTCAAATTTACTATACTGATTACACAAATATGCCTAGAAATACCTATGGTAACAATGTAACCTGAACAACTTGCATCGTCAGGTAGATAGTTAAGGAGAAGTGTAAACGATGGTCGAATTCTTTCAAAATATGGTTCATAATAAAAAATTGGGTAAATTGGGTAAAGTCCCACGCATTCTCTGTACTAGAAAAAATTTTTTTTTACCAAATTGTCCACCTCCATATCATATTTACGAATAAGAAATCAGCCAGCAATAAAGAGAGACGCTGTATGGAGAGGTATGCAGGGTATTCCAAAAAGGTAGTGCCAAACTTATGGAGTTTATAGAGGACGATTCGGAGAACATTTTTTACATAAAAACTCCTAGTCCGACACGATTCGTTTTGGCTAAAGAGTCATTTGAAGTCTGAAATTTCAAACAAAAACGTATTGTTTACCTTTCTGCTACACATCAGTGTCTTAGTACTGGTTATTACAGAGAACGAAGGATGTTATTATAAAGGTTCAAAATGACGAACACACACGTCGATACATAAATTGATCCTTGGAATCATTGATTCAAGCACCCGTTGGAAGATCTACGGAACTTGCTGTATGTATGTACAGATAGAGGCTGCCATCGCTCTTCTTAATAATTCCTCTTGAGTCGCTACAGGGGTTGCACACATCAAAGAGTTCGTGTAATCCTAGAGGAAGAAATCCAACGGGGCTAAGTCGGGACTTCGCGCTGGCCAGCTAATAGGTCCTTCTCCTCATATCTATCGCCCTCGAAATTATTGATTTAGGTGAACCTACACAATACGTTAAAAATGCGCAGTTGCACCGTTATGCTGGAACCACATTCTAGCTCGTACTCCCATAGTAACAAGGTACATGCTCGCATATTCTTCATATGTAAACACGACCGTTTTCAGAGATTAAAGGCAACACATTTTCGCAAAAGAAACTTTAATAAAAATGCAGGAATTCACTGTTCATAAATTTATGTCGAGAGACAAAAAATATGTTTATTGTTTTTTCGTTCATCTCCAAAAAATAACTCATACGCTATTAATAGACCGGAAGATAATGAAAGATTTGGAGACACAATTTTAATCAATATGCCTTTGAGAGAATGACACTATTTCCCGTTCTGGGCTTGAGCAGGTAACAGTAGTTTTGTGACCCAAAAGACTAGCCAAAACAGCTCATGTCGGAGCTAGGGCCTTTGTGTAAAAAATGTTCTCGGAATCATCCCCTACAAACTCCACTTTTCTGGAACACCCTGTATAACCGTTCAAGTACAGGTTATTACGCGACACTTATTTCACAAAATTATTTGCGACGATATAAGAAAAGACTGTCAATATGCTAAGCAAACAAGTAATTTTCAAGTTACATGTTACATTATTGTGAAGCGTATTATGTAGAGAGCAAGAGGGAGGAGATCAGATAAACTAATCGATACGCCTAACCTCACAAACGACCCCCACAGCCCGAGTGACTAACTTTTTATCACGGAAGATGATCGAATGGGCTCTCCCAGATAATAATAACCAAAGGGCGGTCGATCGAGGAATACTAGAGAGGTTCTGTGAGCTCATCCTTACCAGGTCGAGGTTCCTACCCCCGAACCAGTCTCCTTCAGCATTCCTTCTTTTGAAGAACTTCGACATTGTGGAATTAACTGCTGGGGAATTTGTTTCCCGATGGCTACAGCTTGCCGCGCTTCAAATATAACGTGCACAGTCACTTATCCTCTCGCGTCGCTTCTACAGCGCGACAGGCTTTCAGCCTTTGCGGGAGGCTGACCATAAAATAGAAATCAAAACATTTTTAGTCCTTACATACACTTATCCTCAAAGGCAGGCATTTTTCGGATAGGGCTGTCAATAGATCTCTATTGTATACCTTGTTTAAATATAATACGCGAAGTCTATAATGCATCGAGCTTGCTACATAAGCGCTTCTAACTACAAAGCAAGTGACGTTTAATTTATGAAAGTAATAAAAGTGAAAAAGCGTATACACGTGTTACACCTCTTACTAGAGGAAATACCTACTGTGAAATGTCATAGTGTGATAAATCTTTTCAATCCGTTCTGTGACTTGTTGCTGTTTCGCACGCAAATCCTTTATTAGCCGAACCTGTATAATCATGCTAGCTTACGTGTCTGTCAATATAAAGTTAATCGTTTAAACATATAAAATATGGAGCAAAAGGGTACCAGGATATCGAAAGTGGTTCGAGTTAGCAGACTTATCCATTTCTAGGAACTTCAAAATTCATGTTCAAATTTACTATACTGATTACACAAATATGCCTAGAAATACCTATGGTAACAATGTAACCTGAACAACTTGCATCGTCAGGTAGATAGTTAAGGAGAAGTGTAAACGATGTATTATGAGCAAATATAGAAGAAGCTAAATTGGACCAACCAGCAAACGCGACGGCAGACGTAACTTGAACTATATAAACAAACCTGGAACAACTTTTTGTGGGAATAAAATTAAAAATAAATTTGATGTCAGATTGACAGTATATAGGTACCTACTTTAGAAGAAACACTCGAATACGAATACGTAATCATACTCGTTAAATATGAGATCTATTGTCTTACTTAACATGAACATTAAAAGAAGGGGATTTATGTACAGTTCCATGGAATGAAGGAGTATGCTGTCCCTTTCGGAATCAGGTGACTAGAGTATTTGAAATTGCAAGTTTTTACTTCAAACATAGCTAGGATATGTTTCTGCTTACTTCTAAATGTGTCACACGTCTATAAAATGAATATACAACATTTCGCATTATGTTATGCACGATTCAAGTAAATGTGGTTTACAGACAGGCAAACCCCTGAGAAAATGTTTTTCAAATTCTACGTAATTAGTTTAGCCGAGAAGAGAAGGTAGAAACAGCAAAAGTTTATAGTGCGTGGCTGTTATGTCATATAAAAAACATGTAAATGCTTTTTAAGAGACTCGAAAGACGTGGACAGAAACAATGATTTAAAAAATGGGATTTACATTAAACAGTTAATTTCTTAGTTGTAGAGAGTGACGTATTCCTTTCCCATTTCTTCTGATACCTATTAGGTATTGTAAATTAACTCAGAAGTCCAAAATTTAAGCAATTTAGTGTATCCCTGCTGCGTGCTCGAAAATTGATTTCTGTTGTATCATCAACAGATCTTTATTTTGAATTGAGATCTATATTTTATGTTTTTATACGGTGAGAAGTATATAAAATAAGAGATTTAATATTAAGACAGGTTGTGAAATAGCATCTAAGTTCCTTTAAACAATTTGCATGGTATCTGGTAAACAATGTTGTTGTCACAGCTATTTCCTACTAGTTTTTAGTCAAGTTTATTTTTGAATTCTAATTTAATACAGGGTGTCACACGGTGATTAAGACAAGCAATATATCCAAACTGGAGAGTAGTAAAGAATTCTAATTTTGGGGGTGTAAATTAGAGCAAATATTCCGTCTCTTCCTATCATTGGTTACCCAATGAGGTATCTGTTTTTGGTCACGTGACGTCCGATTCAAAATTATTAATGGGACACCTTTGTATATTTGTTCCTTTCTGTGTTCCTCTCGATAAAACAATTCCAACAAACTAGCACACTTGTGGTCTAAAGTAATCAATTCAAGAGCTTCAGGTACTTAAAGCATTGTACCACCAGTATTATGAAACACTAGTAAATAATTTAACTGTAGGGTTGCATGTTACACAGTCATCAGTGGAAGTGCCTAAATCCTTTAAGTACCTGTAGCTCTTCAAATGATCACGTTAGACCCCAAGTGTGCTAGTTTGTGGAATTGCTTCATCGGAATACAAAAAGGCAAAATCATACAGGGTGTCCCATTAATAATTTTGAATCGGACGTCACGTGACCAAAAGGAATACCTCACTGGGTAACACAATGACAAGAAAAGACACAACATTTGCTCTAATTTACACCCCCAAAATTATAATTCTCTACTACTGCCCAGTTCCGATATATTGCTTGTCTTAACCGTCGTGGGACACGCTGTATTTAGGAATTTAAACTGTACAGATTTTTAACATAAAGATGGAATATCCAACTTGGTGGGGGATTATTGATTCTTATTTCAATTTGTTACCTAATATATGACTTTGCATTGTTTTGTAAATTGTAATTTAGTAAAAAAAAATAATACTGAACACGCCTGCATCAAAAAAAGCCGAGACTTAGTAATGACTCTAATGACTCCTGCGCTAGATTAATTAGCATAAACTAGAATTGAAACTGAAAAGCACATGATCAGCAAATCAAGTTTCATTAAATTAGATATTGCAGTGTATATAGGATGATTTTGCGGAAAACTAAAAAACTATTTCACTGGATTTGCACTGTAACAATATTCTATCTCTAAACTCAAAACGTGTGTATGAAAAAGGCTTGCCTCGTTGTGTGTTACCACTAACCAGTATATGTTCGAATGCTCATATTGGAAATAATTGAATTAATTGATGAGCAATGTACCTTCACTATAGAAGAAGAATGTGAGGTGGTATACAAAATTTGCTTTTCTATTAATAAAATTCCTTGATAGTAAAAGATTTTTTCAAAAGCGAATACAGTCATTAGTTATTTGTAATATATAGAAAATAAAATTTAAACGCCTCATTGCGGCCAGTCTAGCATTAGTTTTTGTAATTTAGCTACTTCATTTATTAACAATCCGATGAACGACCATTACCTGATAGATTTTGTCTAATGTCTAAACCCCAATAGCGCCTAAACCCAGAACTTTTACTCATGAAAGGGCCTGGTACAAAATTTCTGGAAAATTGTTTCTGTTTATTGTGGTGAAGTTTTACAAAGAGGAGTATACAGTATGTTGATTGAAAACCATTTCATTAGTCCAAAACCTTTGTATGTATACGTTCAGAAATATTAGACACCCTTGCGCAAGGAGGTATGAATGATTGGACGACATCCTACCTTTTTTTATACAATTTCAAGAAATGGTGGATGAGGCCGTAATTCTTGCAGATTTGTATACGATTTTCAAAAGTGATGAATGAGGCCCCACGAAGTTTGACGACATGTTGGTTTCATGTTGATTCAGAGTATTTCATTAGCCCAAAACCTTTTTATGTATACTTTCAGAAATATTAGACCTAGCGCAAACAAGTATGAATAATTGGACGACATCCTACCTTTCTTTTATACAATTTCAAGAAATGGTGGATGAGGCCGTAATTCTTGCAGATTTGTATACGATTTCCAAAAATGATGAATGAGGCCCCAAGAAGTTAAACGGCATGATGATTTAATGTTGATTCAAACTATTTCATGAGCCCAAAACCTTTTTATGTATTCTTTCAGAAATATTAGACCTCCTAGCGCAAGAATGATTGGACCACATCGTACTTTTTTTTATACGACTTCAAGAAATGGTGGATGAGGTCGTAATTCTTGCAGATTTGTATAAGAATTCAAAAAATGATGAATGAGGCCTCACGTAGAAAGTGACATTCTTCAGATTACGTTACTGAAAAAGTTCGTCAGAGATGTTTTTTGAATAAATTCTTCACTTTCTACAGCCTGACTTCTTCTGTACCTTATGGCCATACTACATAAATTTTATTTGTTAAAAATTATCTATATATATTTCGGTCTATCAAAACCATGATTTTCCTCAAAACAAATCCTGCAACTATGTTTTATACAAATTGCTGCAGCTAACTGTTTCATTCAATAATCAAAGCATAGCCAAATAACGAAATACTTCACATTTAGGTTATCTGCAAATGCTGAACCAAATATTTTACACATCTGTTAAAGGGTTTTGTTTAGTGTATATTATAATAGTAAATGCAAACCGAGGGGTAAAAAGCTGTGGATTTCTGGTGTACACGCTTGTGGATTTCTATGGATTTCCGTAGATTTCCGAGGATTTCCGTGGATTTCCGTGGATTTCCGTGGATTTCCGTGGATTTCCGTGGATTTCCGTGGATTTCCGTGGATGTCCGTGGATTTCTGTGAGTTTACTGTGCCAGTACGCATGCGCAAACACGGATGTCTCGGCCGAAACCATCTTGATTTCAGTTACCTGAATTAATAAATTGAAGATTTTTTACAAGTAAACCAGTGAAAACATCAAGAACTTCTAGTCATGGTTCTTTTAAACGTAAAACAAGGAAGGCGCGAAGGCGCACATACTCGTACATTCTTAAGAAAAATGAAGTGAAGTTGATTGACGCAGTATTTCTAACATACGTATTACGGTGATACCAATATATTATTTTCCCATAGCATATCATCCCCTTGCAACCAAATCATCGGCCGCCCGAGCAGAAAGAAGTTTGTCATGCCGCTAGGTTTTTCTTTCACAGGTCAATGAGTTTTCCAACCCTCCACCCCCAACCGTCCGAATTTCACCCCCAGCCAAAAAAAGTAGAAAATAATCAGAAACCCCTAAGGCGCCTAAATACGAAGTTTGAGCTGTTTCTATATTTTTATTTTTAACTTGCCAATCAAAAAAGGGGTAAGTAATTAGAATCAGCCCGTTTTCGCAAATTTTACCGAAAACAACGTGCGGGGTGTGTCCTTTCCAAAGTGACCACCCCCCACCTTTAAATCATAGATTTGCACCAAAAGAACAAACACCCCTTTATGACAGTTAAATATGAAATTATTTGGATTATTTTTGTGACAGTTACTGCCATTTTAAAGTTCGAAAATTTGCTACTTCTTTGGATCATTATTCCGTCATTTTGAAAATTTTGCGACATGCGCGGTAGCGTTTTCGACATAGCAAAACATGTGGTACTCCCACCCCACCCCTTTTTTAATCTCGCAGCGGGACCAAAAACTATATTTTTGTTTATAATGATAACATTTATATAGTGACCAAGTTTGGAGAAAATCGGAAAGTTTTAGTGTTTTCATGTCAGTCTGTGTCTGTACGTCCCTGATTTCATTCTCCAACGATTACTCAAAACCGCCTCAAGCGATTGCTCCCAAATTTGGCCAACTCGATTTAAAATAGAGGTCCTTTCGAGTTGAAAAGGTCTTGGTGCCGATCGGACAATTTGTAATGGAAAGGGGTGGGGGTGCACAAATAAATCGTAATACAACATGTATATTTGATAGCACCAGTTGAAAGGGAATGTGTCTTTATGTCTAAAACATGTTAATTTTTTCTGAAATGGAAGCTAAAAAAAATTAAATAAATTGAAATATTCAAATGTCATTAACTGCTGTATTTGTGCACTGAATTGTTTGATATTAGGGAGTCGTAAATAACTTAAAGATGTCTACCTCAAAATAATATTACTATTCGATTGGACTCTTAAGGTTTAAAGGGAGTGGGGGTTGTACAAAAAAATGTCATATTGGTACCTCGGTACATATGACCCCACAAGTTAGAAGACGACGTGTTTTTATACAAAAAACTATAATCACATGTCGTTTTTCCCGAAATAGCGCGTAAAAAAATAAATAGGGTGAAATTTACAAATGTCAATAACCGTTGTAACAAGGTTATGGTAAAACAAGGACATGGGATGAACAACAACCACTTGACTCAGGGAAGTTCCTAGAACGAAGTCTATCTCGTACAACGTCCACATATTTTTTATTATGGCTACGCTGCCACTGCCACGGTATCTAAAAATCATAAACGTTTTCCATCCTCGCCATGGTAGTAATACTGTGTCAACATTTCATTAAAATTGATCTAATAGTTTCCATGTTACACGATACAAAACGATCAGAAGCAATAAACGTATGTATACATCAGAAGGTTCTAAGTCCCTTGATTTCTGTACAGGAAAGGCAATGTTCGGATGGACATAAAAAAGTGTATTATAACGCTAGGCCTTTTTTAACAGGTCGGTGGACAGCCTGTTATGGATTCAACAATTTTTTTGGTTTTACAACCCCCCACCCCTCAACCATCCCAATTTCACACCTACCAGAAAAAAAGTAGAAAATGATCACGAACCCCTAAAACGCCTAAAAAGGAAGTTTGAGAGATTTTTGATTTTTTTTTTGGTTTTTTGCCAATTACTTCGCCGCCCACGCACCGATTTTCAAAATTATAGGAACATTACCTACTACGACCCCTCAGCATATCGCTTCCCAAATTTCATCACAACCTATGCAGTGGTTACTGAGATTTTAATTATGTAGACATCATAAAACGCCCAAAATCGTAATACCTCAAAATCAAATATTTTCGCGATCACAATATTCCCCTCACGTATTGGCGTGGGAAGAAAAAATATATCAAGGTTTTCAAAAACCTCTAATAAAAATTAGTGTTAAATATGCTGACACCACAGACACCGAGGTCCTTTAACTTCTGACGGTATAGATTATTGCAACGAATATTCCTTGAAATATTATACAACGATAATGGCTTCATCGCCTCAACTCCAAAATTTGAACAATCCGTTCAGCCGGAATGTGGAAAATTGTATGCCATCTATTAAGAAAAACGTTGGTATTTAGTTCTAACCACGAAAATTGTGAATGACGAGTGCGCTGAAAAGTTTTTTTTTTTCGTTTTAGCGTCATCGACTTTTTTAGTATTATATAGCATGACTTATTTGTTACGAAATCTCATGTTTTATCTTTATTTCCGAGTTTCTGGAATTAAATGTTCATTTGTGGTTTGACTTTGTTTTTATTTTTAAGTGGTTTTTTTTGGAACTACTTGGATTTCTTTGGATTTCCTCGGATTTCCTTTGGATTTCCGTGGATTTCCGTGGATTTCCTTGGATTTCCTTGGATTTCCGTGGATTTCCGTGGATTTCCTTGGATTTCTTTGGATTTCCATAGATTTCTGTGGATTTCCATGGATTTATTGGATTTATTCTAAAGAAATGGATTTCTGGTGTACACATTTCGAGCAGCTTTTTACCCCTCTATGCAAACTATTTTTTGTGAGAAATACCACATTTCCAGTTTTGGTTGCGGTGTTAAAAATGGTTTATATGTAAGCTTAGCTTACTTCAAAATAGTAGGACCCAACAGGCACGTGTGACCATGACAAAGCTTGCTTAAATATGGCGTTGACCATAACGTGACTAAATCTAGCAAAATGTCGCTGGTTCAGTCTCTTGTGTTCTCCATATTTTTGTATGCCTCGAAAACTTGGGACTGTTAAAAAGGCAGATCGACCTCGCATAGATGCTTTTGAAATATGGACGTGGAGGAGAATGCTGAGAGTTCCTTATACCACCCATCGAACTATCGTTTCCATACTGGATGAGCTTGATAATCCAAAGAGACTATCCTCCATTGTGTCGACGAGAGTGCTTACATTCTTCGGACATATACACAGAAGCGATAATATAAAGAAACTTGTAGTGCAGGATCATGCCCCGAGTGGGCGTCGCCGTGGCCGTTCCCCTAAACGCTGGGTGGATACGTATCAAGAGCGCCACTGAACTGACAGTAAATCGCGAACGATGGCGAGCTACAGTCAAAACTATTGATAATATACGTGTCGGCAATACTCTAGCTCCAACTTAATGCATTTTACGAGTTCACAACATGCCTGTTAAGACATTGTGACTATAATGATGACTGCTTAGTAGATGTTACACACAATAATTTATTATTTTTGTTTTACAAGTAGTGTATGGATCATTGCATGTGCCATCACCCAGTTGGACTGCATGGACTTCTTTAGAGTAGTCTTAGACTGCTCATCTGAGGGCGCGCCAGAGAGCTGTTGAGGATTGGCCAATGTTGTTAGACAGAGGCAAGTTGTATTTATTTGCACATTCAAATAAATCTCAATCTTACAAATAACGTTTACGTATTTAATGAATGCGTAACAGCAGACACAAAAAAACCCTCATAAATACCCTAAAACCTTTGAACGGCTCATTCTTAAAGGGGTGACACACGTACGAACTTTAAGTACGCGGTTTTTAAGTTCGCGAACTTACTCGGCTCGACGCGGTGACACACGTGAAGCTAAAATCACTCATTTTGATAATTTTCCTAAATAAACAAAACTTTTAACAAACGCCAAACACAACAAGCGTTGCGCATCGATGGCTTGCCGAAACGAAGTGGTGGCTCGCGGCTCGCAGTACGAGCCGAGACAAGCTACGAGCAAGATTTCAAACCAGTTGGATCGCCGGCGGTTTGCGCGACGGTTTTAAAGTACGCGTACTTACGGTGACACACAGGCGAAAAAGGTCGTCGAGCCATAAGTACGCTTACTACCACTTCGGCGACTCGTGAGAAACTGAACTAACTCAGTTTCTTGGAGCCGCAGCGAAGCATGCCGACGCCAAAGCGCTGGAACATATTGTAACATACTGTATATTATGGTATTCGTGTATTGTGTATTAGTTGTCGTGCATGATGTAAAGTCAAAGTGTTAGGTTAGATCTTTGAAGTGTAAACGTCATCGAATCGTCTAGAGTTTTGGGGAATGACGGATGGACAATCTAGAATGTCATCGAATTCTCTAGATGGTTCGGTGAAGTGTATATAAGGCGCCACGGGTAGCGTGGAGTAGTTCAGTTGAGTTCAGTTCTAGTTGAGATAAGGTTAAGAGATATTGTATTGAGTTGTGAAGTAAAACGGTGAAAGTTACGTCCAGTTTGATTCTTTGGTGAAGAAAAAGAGGCCGTCATGACAATATTAATGCCGGTCGAACGCACCAAGAATGAGCCGTTCAAAATGTTTAGGGATCTTATGAGGGGTTTTAAGTATTTCAAATTGAAGAAGACAGGATTGATCAGCAAGTCGTGGCACACCGGTGTTTCCCAAGCGAATTCACAAATAATTTTGATCAGCCAATGCTTGGCATGCTCATTATACGATGGATTCAACTATTTTGAACCAAACTAAGCTTAGCGTAACATATAAACATTTTAGCATCAAGTGAAACTGAAAAGATGTGACATTCCTCAAAAATAGTTCGCCAATTACTAGATTGATGATAATAATATACAGTAAACAAAATTTGTAAGCTATTAGGTTCAGCATTTACAGATAAGCTAAATATGGAATATTTCGTTATTTGGCTATGTTTTTATTCATAAATGCAGTGAGCAGTGTGCAGTGAGTTGCAGCAATATAGTTGCACGATTTGTTTCAAGGAGGATAATGGTTTTCATAGACTGAAATATAGATGCTTCCTATTAACTAAAATATATGTAGTATGGCTATAAGGCACAAATGAAGTAAAGAATTTATTCAAAAAATGTACTTGAACTTTCTTAGTAACCTAATCTGTAGTATGTCGATCAAACAACTTCGTGGAGCCTCATTCATCATTTTCGAAACAAATATAAAAATCTCCAAGAATTGCAGCCTCATCCACCATTTCTTGAAATCGTAAAAAAAGGTAACGGCTCAATCACTCTGTACATTCTGGCGCTATGAGGTATAATCCTTCTAAAATTATACATAAATAGATTTTGGACTTATGAACTACTTTTAATCAACATACTGTATATTCCTCTTTAAATAAACAAAAACATTTTTTCAGGACCTTTCCTGTATGGAAAAAGTGCATAAACTGTAAGTGGTTAGGTCTGGTGTATGCGAAAAGATTAGGCATTATAAAATGAATCTATCTATCAGCTAATGGTCGTTCATCAGATTTCTAGCGAACTGAAGTAGCTAAATAACAAAAACCAATGCTAGACTGGCAGAAATGTGGCGATAAAATTTAAAATAACAATACTTGTGTAATTATTATTATTATTCAATATCTCGTCATTATTGAGCTCTCTATCCCTATCTATTTGCTATAATATATCACAAATAACTAAATGACTTCATCTGTTTTTGAAGATTTGTTAACAAGGAATTTTAGTAATAGAAGGGGAACAGCCCAAGAAGCAGTAGTTCATCGGACCATGTCCGCGAAAATTTTACACAATACCTACCACTTATATTTTTTCATTTGCTGCTTGCATATTTTATCTAGTAATCGACCGTTTTCAAATATAATACCATACTTTATATTTGCCATACTTTAATCTCAATAACACTACATAGATTGAATTTGGATATATCATGTATAATACAGCCTTTGCTTATAATTTAAACGAAACACCCAATAAATACAGGGTGCTATGTTGAAAAAAGTACCTTTTTTGTAACTCGACTTCATTTTCACCCCTTTATAATTAAAACATTTATTGCACACTTTATAAAACCTAACACTCAGCTCATTTTCTTTCCGACGTCTTGAATATTTTATTCAGCTTCGACGGCGTGTAAATTTGTTTAAACCCCTACATATTTTTCTCATTCTCATCTATACAATAATTCAATTACATAATCACTTTGAGTAACGCAAAACTCATCTGTCGAACATTATAACAGTGTTGTCCATAATCATGGGCCACTATTACTATTTATTCGTACATGTAAAAAGGCCACCCTTGAAGGTCACACTTTGTTTATAAGGGTACTGGCTGATAGTAATTGTATATCACATTAAATTTTGCACATCCTTTTTTCTGACAGATCCACCAGCGGTTCTCTTACACATTCGCCTCATCTAGTTTTATACCTCTTCAACGTCGGTGTGACCTTCCTCGACATGGCTCTGATGGTATTCTAATATCTGGCTTATGGAGTCTGTTACGTATTCTCCACACTCTCACTCTTAATTCAATAATTTTTACATTTTATTCTCACTCACTTCGAGTATCGACAACATCAAATCACGAACATATTGTTTAAATGAAGCTGAAATACTTACTACATAATAAGCAGTCGCATACTCCATAATTTTCCAGTTGCATTCCACGATACATTTGTTGGTCTGTTTACAACCTCACCAATACACTATGCTACCTGCCTCACAGATTCTCTCCGGAGCGCTAGGTAGCCTCATAATTCGAAAGCTGGGTGCACAGCTCCAAAGTTCCCCTTACATAAATCTATCTTTCCGCGCCGGCTTCCGCCAAGTCTTACCGTTTCCCTCGACAATTACTCCTGCCCTAGTCTTGAGATTCACCCCAAGCAGTCACTGAAGCACCCCGTGTGTATATATATGCGCCACCCCCGGAAAGACTAATTTACGGTCCCTTGTGACCTGTCCTTACTCAGACCTGGCCCTATTAATACGAGCGCTTCAGGGCCCGAACCTGGAAATTAATGCCAGCAGGTATACTGTTGTGTGACGTAGACGTGTAAAATCTAAAAAAAATGAGATCAAATTGATTCACTCATTACTTCTCACTCATACAGCTCCTGAATAGTGCACTGCGACCTATTATACATGCGTGAAATTTCATTACGTTCATTAATATACTCATTAAGGGCGTTCGAGAGTTTTTGGTAGATGAAATTATTTTTTTCAGTTTTGGTAAGCTTAATCACCTAGGTCTACCCTCAGCAATTCAAAATTTCTTACCGACCATTTCAGAGAGTTATTAACGGTTAATAATCAGAATTTTATCATGGGCTTTATGATAGATTATCATTTTTTGTATTTAAAGGTAGAATAAACATATTCTAAGAGTAGACATGTTGTAGACCGATGACGAATTTGGCCGGAGGCCGAAATAGTTAGACATTTTGCGATCTCTCCAAACTAGGTTTGCCAGATGCGCCAAAACAATGATACATATAGGCATATGACCAACGTATTTTGGCCATGTCGCGAAATGCGCATTTCTACATTACGCCGTTGCCAATCAAGTCATAAATAAATAACACAAACTCGGTTTATTATTTTTATTTGTTCCGACAAGAAGTACTCGAATGACATTATGACATTTTATCTTACTCATCACACGTTTGCATTTTTTGTTACCACATTGTTTACTACGACAGTTCCATCGAATAAACCCTTGGGAAGAATCAGATTCCTTTGCGGCAATTCTCCCCAAACTGAAATTTGTATTAACTGGTATGTTTGAGGAGGCCGTAATAAAAAAATATTAAAAAAATATAAGTCCACCTGTATTATTTTTTTATACTTCTGTGCCATAGGCATCGACTGCTTTGGTCATTAGCCTCGTGTTCTGTGTGGGCTTTGTTACCGTTTCCCGGCGCCACTTAGGAACGCCACTGTTAATTAGAAGCCAACAGTGAAGGCTCAGGTGGGGATTCTTCGCTGAGCTTTTTTTTGGATGGATATTTATTTTTGATTGAAAATCCAGGAATAAATTTCCGCAATTTCCGAATCGGACGCGGGACCTCTCGGTCCACGAGCCCTTGACTCTAACCACTGAGTCAACCCCCCCCCCCCTAACTGCCAAAATATTACGAGGAGCTAAATGTCCTCTGTCCACATCAGGAATTAGGTTCAGTATGTATTGATCGGCAACGGCGTAATGCACAAACGCGCATTTCGCGACGTGGCTAAATTGGGATGGTCAGGTGCCGAATCGCTCGCTGTTTCGGCATCTGGCAAATCTAGTTTGGACAGATCGCGAAACTATTTCGGCCTCGGGTCAATTTCGGCATCTGCCTCCAACAGATACCAACATAAATATTGTTTGAAACTATTCTTTGGAATATGTAGTTTATACTAAATGTGTTCTAACCTCGTAGAGAACCGTAACAGGACCGTAACTTCAATAAAACGGGCTGGGCTTGGGCGCTCTGTTATGGTTCTCTGCGAGGTTGGAGCACAACTATTATTGTATTAAACAAATAGGGTTGCCCGCAGCAATTAGCCATTAATTATTTTAGCCGTGGTAGTTAAAACTGTTTCGAATATTCAGAGCCTATATTGAAAACGGGCGACAGCGCGCTGTTTTACAATTCCACAACCTTCTCCCTCCCTTTTTCTCTCTCTTCACAAAAAGCCATAGTCACAGAGACGTAAGTGCGCAGTGTTCTTAGATTAGGTTAGGTTGCTTTGATGATCCGATGATCCTTTGTGTGATACTCTTTTGTTTTACCTGAGAACCATTGACGTCTAAGACGTCAATGCTGAGAAACGCGCTGTTGTCAAGTCGATTAGGTAATTACAATGGAATCAAAGTAATAACTAAATTAGATTAACCGATATTTTAAAAGAAAGGCCTTATGAGTATATAGTTTACATAAAGAGTTTATAAATAATTACAAGATAATTAATATACTTTCCAAATTTTCTGAAGTCCTGGAACAATTTTCATAGAGTTATAAGTTATTACCTACTCATTTGACTCTAGCGTAGCAAATGAACGTACCTAAAAAAATTTCGGTGTTATAGATCTAAGTGCATTCCTATCAATACCGAGATCACTCTATAATTTTCATCATAGCATACTAAATAAAATCTTATATTTCTAGTAGCATCCAAGTTAATGTTGAGGAAACATCGCAATCCTTGTCCACTGTGGCTGTGGACTCACTCCCATATCATTTACGCCCCGTCATAACAAAGTTTCTGACAGGGCGGTGGTGTAACCTCCGCACTTCTGTTGGTCTAAATGTCGTTAAATGACCATGTTTAAACAGCTGCTGATTGGGCCTCCGCCTGCCGCCCAGTGGCCAATTTTGTTTTGACAGAACGTAAATGATATGTGAATATATTGTAGTGTGCAGTATGTTTCATACAGCAGTAGCGTGCATACAATGAAAGCATAAAAGAATGCCCTACCCAAAAAAACTATACCAACACCAATATGTCAATATGTTTTTCAAATTTTATCGATACACATTTTTTTTACAGACTCTTGAAAAACAATAAAATCTAATATACTTTATCGGCACACCAAATTTATTAAATCTATAAAAAACCAGGCTGAGCTAGCGCTCGCTTTACTATAGGCCTTTACGGAAACTGTGATCGGGTTAACCCGATCAGTTCGATCACTGATCCTGACGTTCGGAAAGTGATCTGGGATCTGTCAAAAATAGGGTAGTTCACTCTTGTACAGTAAGTGATTGCCATCGGATGATTCAGATCAGTAGCTGCTTTACTTAACCACTGTTTTTATTGTTAAACCAACTTTTTCGTTGTTCGGTGTCCGTAAAATTCATGGAATCATAAATCCCACTTGACAGGCACTGACAGCTGTTTGACATATAACTGATCTATCCGGATCCAGATCAGTGTTTCCGTAAAGGCCTTATGTGTAGGTGTGTATACGCAATAAGCATCGCATTTAAAACGAAAACAAAGCAATTCTCGCTGGTTAATACAAATCCATATGGTGCCCAAAAGCACTGCGTATGCCCCGAACCGTGACCCGAGCTGATCCAATTGCAAAAGAAAACGAACGTTTAGTTTCAGTTACAGAAATCGATCGTGGCGTGATTGATAGTTCTTGTCGATTTTTTGATTTTTATATGAATGCAAAACAAAAATATGTGACCAAAATTAACAAACTGCGTTTTATCGGCGTTCTTGATCCAGATCCAAAGGATTTGATTTTGACAGATTAAAAAATAAGTTGATCTGTTTGTACTCTTCGTCTGAATTTGTTAGTCTCAAGCATATCAAAGTATTATTAAATTTTGAGAAAACGGTAGTTTGCGCCACGTGTTTCCGCAACTTGCTAGATTAGCCAAGCTAGCTGTGACAATACGAGCTAGTAGCGCTTCGCCAGAATGATCTTTTTCCAGTTTAAAACGAACTCATACCTACGTGCGAAATACTCAGAAACATGAAAGATAGTAACTTAGCGATAATTTAATAAATCAATTGAAAATAAACTTATATAAGATATAAAACAAAATAGAACTTTTTATGATCATGCTTGAAACGAGTTTTTGAAAAAAGACCGACGTATTGACTGTATAAAGCTGTATAAAACTGTATAAAAAAATAGTTTTCAATATTTTCTAATCTAATAAATCTTATGTGTGTTTGTTGCCCGGTTTGGCTACTCAGAGCCCACTGGCTGACTGACAGAATGACATTTTTTAGTGCATTTATTGACTATTATAAAGACAATGCAGAAGAAGGGCTAACTTTGTTGCACAAAGGCGAGTAATTTTTACATACTGTAAATAGCGTTGCCACTGCCACGCCACTGTCATATGGTAGGTATGATATATACATTTAGGAGCAAAATTCTACATGCACGGCCCTGAATCAAAGGTATGGAGATTCAGTTCTGGACCCAGTGAGTACTCTTTGACGAACGTCGATAGGATCGATTGGTTTGCAGTCGCTTGGGCTTATAGTCATTACCAATAAAGCCAGTCTTATCTCATCTATAAGCGGCTAATCCTGGATACAGGTAAAAGTACATACTTATAGCTCCTTTCCTAATTTCACAGAGCATGGTAAGTAGTGAGTTAGTTTATTAGGAGTGATTAACTCTCTAAACGATACATAGGTGAAGGGAGTATTGTGATAGCGAAAACTTCAGAATTCTGAAGTAATGTACCTTATTGGATGTTTGATGCAAATTAAGAGCAACCTGCTGTTATCATGTCATACTTTTGAAAAAAAGGTGCGCTGGTTGAGTAGTTAGGAAAAAATTTAAAACTAAAACCCTTATGGACTTCGTTTTTAGGCGTTTTTGACTTTCTTGGCCATTCACGACTTTTTGAGTAAAGACTGATTTGGGCTGTCACTACACTATCCGTTAAGGGGCCTGGATACACACATTTATACATACGTATTTGCCATGTAAAACGCGGACTCACAATTTCTCGCATATTACACTCTGTTTTCAAACTACATTTATATAATATTTCAGAAGCGATAGTTAAGACCTTAATGAATGACAACTATTTTCGATTTTCTCAAAAAAGTTTTTTAATAGTAGTATAGCGTTTATTGTAAATATAAAATAAATAAGATACAATAAACAACAAGTGACCCAAAAAAAGTTAAAAACTTGTGCTTGGGTATAAGTAATTATTATAAAATGGAAACAACAAATAAGGGTTAATTCAGGAATATTTATATTTAAATATTATGTATTCCATATATATCAGTAATCACCTGTGTAAACCCCTTACAGACCTGTCTATTAAAAAAAGTGAAAACTCTGCTTGCCGTGTCGATAGTATACGTCTATTAATCACGAAATACACTCTAATAATTGTGGTTCGGCGTTGACATGCAATCGGACCATTCATTTGTTTTGTATCCTGATGCCAATTTTCTAGCAGCTATAATGCAGCCCGGATAATGGAGAATCGATTACGGTGATTAGATCTATGTGATATTTCATTAGAAAAATTCATAATCGAAATCGGAGCGCAATAAGAGACTTATACTACTTTCCATTGTCTTAGATCCTATCCTATTCTGATACTAGAATCTTAGGCTTTGGACACAAGAACCATTGACCATCGACCCTCGACCATCGACCCTCAACCATAGCATCTGTGTGTCCACCCACTGAGCTCGAATTTACCTTGGTACCGTGTACGATGGGCGCTGCTCCCTTGTGACCGCACAGATCTAAGATTGTCTTTATTCTTTTGGTGAGCGGAGCTAGGGTACGATGCTATGGTCGGAGGTCGAGGATCGGCGCTCTGTTGTGTTCGCCCACTTAGAGGCCCTCAGTAGGTGTCTAAGATGACGAAGTATAAATTATGTACTCCTTTCGTACACCACATGGTCCGCACGGAGGGTCGCTAGTAACACTCATTATTATATATATGCAGGTACCATCTAAACGTATTATTGCCTGTAAATGGAACCACAAGCGGTCTCAGTTGCTCTCGGTCTAGAGAGAGAAAGATAGAGAGAAGGGAACTCTGGCTGCTGGCCCAATTATGAGATGATTCTACTTTTTTGGTCGTTAGTAGTAGTAGTTGTAGTAGTAGTAGCAGTATGTTATGGGGAGTCGAGGGCAAGTAGTCCACCTCTGACCTTTTTTGCCAATCTCATGGAACCAAAACTAAAAACACTAAAAACCTACGTCCTGGAAAGCTCCTTGTCGAACCTACCAGACCTCTTCATGAAAGTCAGTATGTCCGACCATCTCTGAATACAGAGTCCTCGCCGAATATCTGAACCCTGAGGTTGCTAAACACAGCACACCTGCCCAGGAAGTGGAACAATGTTTTGTCCTCCTACCAACATCTACCGCAGATGGTGTCGCCTACCACTCTCATAAGCGACAAATATCTGTTCAGCCGGAAATGGCCTGTAACGACTCCCACCAAAAAGTTGAGTGTCTCTCTGCCTTTATAAAGAAGCCATATCGTACGGCTCTTGTCAGGGTTCGCTATACAGGGTGGGCCAATAGTGCGTGGGCGGAGGATTGTGGGCTTACTAAAAAATATTTCGAAAATCTGTCACTTGATCATGGTAGGGACCCTTGAGTGCTATAACGTAAAAATATTTTCACTTAAATTTTGACGTTTATACAGGGTGATTCATATCAAACTTACATTTTTTTAAATAGAACCCCCTATATATTATTGCATATTTGGATTCCTTGGTCAATTTTAGTGTGACTTTATGTATCACACATGGAACTTTAAACAAACCGTTTAGGCGCAAATCACCATTTTTGGTATAAGTAGGTATCAGAAAAAAATTGCATATCGCAGCGACTATAAAACTTAGAAGGCCGTGACTTCGCGGTACAACTAAGCATGAAATGCGTCACCTTAGGTCAGACGGCTAAAATTGAATTCTTTTTGTACTTGGAGAAATCAGTAGATTAATTAAGGAAACTTCAATCACAGATAACTTGATTTTTTCAAATGGCAATGCCTATTTTGGTTTAAAAAATCAAATGTAGTATTTCATTACCTTTCTAACGATATAGCATACTCGATACCAATCTTTTTTAGTTTTCATTTTATTTCAAATTTTCAGTCAAATCGGTGTTTTTCAATTTTCCTGCATGCAAGCAACCTAGCAGGCCATGAAAAATAAACAAAAGCTCGTTAATATGGAAGAAACCAACTAACTTAGTAGAAAGATGCAAACTAACTAGAGCAACGGGGCAAGATTATGAAAATATCTTACAACATATTAGCTCTAACCAGAAACAATAGCGGTAACAAGAACGCTCATTTTTCACAGCCTACTAGCTATTAGTCAATTTCCAACGTCAGTAAAAAAATATGTAATCAAAGGAAAACTACTAGTGATTGTTGCTAGCAGTATAATATCTATGTCTTCTGAATAAATTTCCACATTTAATGCTATAAAAAAGTAGCCATTTCCGTAAGTCAAAAGTAATGATACCTCTGACTGGAACCCTTCAAATTCTTCAGTAGGTACTTCTACTTATTAGCAAAATCGCGGAAAATGAAACCTGAATTGCAGTCTGTTTAAATTGTAAAACATAATTTAGTTTGCAGAAAACTACATGAAATAAACACAATTACAACATAGCGTAATTAAAAAATTCTAGCAATTATTTCATTAGATGTTCAAAATGCTCCAGTTGGAGATTTCACTTTTGAATTAACTAAACGGAAGTGACTAATGTTTTCATCCCATGAGATATGAAATTCTAAACATGTTAGACTGTAAGCAACAATCGCTGGTAGTTTTCCTTTTGTTTCAAAATTTTTAATCGTTTTGGAAAGTTGTCAAGCTCCAGTAGACCTCGATAGCTAGTAGGCTGTGAAAAACAAATACTTCTGCCATAGCCCAGCTACTCATTTACATTAGATATCTTGGGGCTGTTGTATCCGGTTAGAGCTAATATGTTGCAAGGAATTTTCATAATCTTGCCTCGTTGCTCCAGTTAGTTTGCATCTTTCTACTAAGTTAGTTGGTTTCTTCCATATTAACGAGCTTCTGTTTATTTTTCATGGCCTGCTAGGTTGCTTGCACGCAGGAAAATTGAAAAACACCGATTTGACTGAAAATTTGAAATAAAATGAAAACCAAAAAAGATTGATATCGAGAATGCTATATCGTTAGAAAGGTGATCAAATTTTACATTCGATTTTTTAAACCAAAATAGGCATTGCCATTTGAAAAAATCAAGTTATCTGCGATTGAAGTTTCCTTAATTAATCAACTGATTTCTCCAAGTACAAAAAGAATTCAACTTTAGCCGTCTGACCTAAGGTGACACATTTCATGCTTAGTTGTACCGCAAAGTCATGGCCTTCTAAGTTTCAGAATCGCTGCGATATTCAATTTTTTTCTGATACCTACTTATACCAAAAATGGTGATCTGCGCCTGAACGGTTCGCTTAAAGTTCCATATGTGATACATAAAGTCACACTGAAATTGACCAAGGAATCCAAATATGCAATAATATATAGGGGGTTCCATTTAAGAAAATGTAGGTTTGATATGAATCACCCTGTATAAACGTCAAAATTTGAGTGGGAGTATTTTTACGTCATAGCCCTCAAAGGTCCCTACCATGATCAAGTGACAGATTTTTGAAATATTTTTTATTAAGCCCACAATCCTCCGTCCACGCACTATTGGCCCACCCTGTATATCCCTCTCTAACCAGGCTTTCGCCAGTTCCGTGTAAGTCCAGTGATCCATTCGAAACATCGATTCGGGGCCGATGCAGGGGCTGCCGGCTCCTATTCTAGCTAGAAGATCCGCTCTTTCGTTGTCCGGCACACCAATGTCTCCGGGGACCCACAACAGGGTCACCTCCTTGTGGCGCGCTATTCTCTGGAGAGCGACAGTTAATTGTCTAATTCAATTTACAGTTATTCGTACAGCTTCTTAGCTTCATAAGGGCGTAACAAAGTTTTTCTCGAGAGCTCTCATTCATGAAAATATCCACCACTCCAGCATCATATACTTCTGCGTCTTCAATCTGGTATTTCTTTGAGATGCCAGCTTGAGACGTATCTTAGAGTATAGGATAAGTCCTGGCATAAGCTTCTAGGCACCCACTTAAAAGTTGACGCCTACCTGCTGCTGTTTTTTACTCATTAGCTCGCTACTTGCCCAAATGTCAGATATGCAAAGCCAAAACTGCAAAAATTAGCAAGCTTCAATTTATAGTTACAAAAAGGCGGACAATGGGCGCCTCCAAAGTGGGTTTGCCAGACTCCTCCTTTAGAACATTTTACTGCATACCCCTCCATAATATAACGACCGAAGGAAATATTATAGCTCGTCACAACTGCAACTAGTTCCTTTGTCCAATACTAATTTGTGCAGTGCCCCTTACCTAGATTTAGAAAGGTCTAGCTCCCTTATCTCCATATTAGGAGCGCAAAAGGTCTAGCCCGGGATTACCAAGTCCAAGAGAAGATTCAGTGATATGAGACAGTATCATGTCACCGTTTAGCAATTCGGTCAGGAAGATGGGCAAAGACACACTATTTATAACTTTATGGAGGGCTAAAGACACATTTCCGGTTTCAAATATTTTACCCGGCTAAATATAAAAAGGGGTCTTTGATTCCATATGATGTTTTTACTACTTCTGCCTAAAGGTTCAAGATGACTTGATAATCCTAACAGGTATGGTTAGGAAACTTATATACAGCTCTGCATCTCTTGTCGTTGTTTGAGCATCCTCTCAAAACGCGCCTTGAAACCCAATGACCTAAATGGACCCTCCTGTACAAGGTAGGTTTTCATCAAGCAATCATAGAGTCACTTCATTAAATTTAGCACTGCCGTTAGGCATAGAATTTATATGTGTTCCCAGAAACCTCATGTGGGCAAAAAATGCTCGGCCCTGGAAATGTTGGCATTCAAACTTCCTATGTATCATGGAACTTAATAGGAAACATACAGCATCTCATCATCTACTTAATGTGAAACTACTTGGTAAAACTCGTACGGAAAGTTTAGGGTTTCTTGGGTACAGTATGCACTTGAAACAGTGTTACCTGCTGATGTTTGTCATCCGAAAAAGTATAAGACCTAGAACATTTATTTTTAAACACGATTGAGTTAGGTTGTATGATAATCAAGTTCATTTATAGCAAATTTATAATTAAAAAAAAAATACGGTGGTAGTATTGTGACGGCAAGCTCTTATAAAAGCTAAACAGAAAATGCTAATTATTTTGCAGTATAGGAAGGTGTAAATAAACGTTATTGGGTTCTCGAAAAGCCTAATGTGAATAATGTAAATAATTTTCTAGTTACCCCCTGAATAATTACTTGACACTCAAAATCCCGACGAATTCCACTATAACAGAGTAATTCTCCTAGGAACTTCCGCAATATTTATAATTTAGAGCAATTTCAAGTACCGAGATAACTCTGTTTTAATTTTCTGTATCAAAAATATTATTGAAAATCACAATAGTACCTCTAGTTGCGTACAATCCCAGATTGTACTTAAAATAATAGTGTAGCATCAGGCTAATAATAGTAAGTTTTACAGATACATTAACAAGATTAATCAAATACTATTGCGACCCAAAGCACGACGAACGGGATGGAGATGCAAAAAGCAATTAGGCCAATGAAACCTTTTATAAAAACCCTAACCTATTTTCTGCCATGTTCGTTTTACCCTCTGTGCGTGACAGATTTCAATCTCCAATTCGCCAGCACTAAACACTGGATTTTTTCTCTCAACGTTCACCACTGATTGTCAAAGGCTCTACTAATCAAGTACGAGCACCGTGGCTTTCATTTGGTGTATCAGAATGGATGAACATACTAATATTATATTATTTTGCTAGCAAAAAAGAATAGCGTTTTTTGCTGTTACGCTACCTTCTCCGCATGTGGTAATTAAAACCTGTATAATATGACAAATATATCACAAAAAATGTAGAGTCTAAATCGTCATTTGATTTAATTTATTTGTAATAAAATTACAAATAATCCCACTTCTTGTGGTGGGGTACAGGCGTACTTTGGGCAATTATAATATCTCACAGAGTTTTTGATCGTTCCATCTTCTAAACCAAGTGATGACTCTAACCAGCACTATAAGTACTAGTGCTTTGCTTGATTACACAACCGTCATTGAATTTAACACAAACCTTGTTGATGTACCTATCTGAACATTCATTCTATACTGTATTCACAGCCAAGCTAGACCAAATGAAAACAAGCCCGCGTGCGTGATCGGCTCGTGTCGGTGCGGTCCGTAATAGTACAGCACATTATGTGTGCCTAATGATCATTTCAAACTAGCAACTGGCTACTTTTGAGTTGCAATGGGCTCGTAGGGCAACTCTTTTAAATAGCCATATAAAATTTCATAATTGCACTGGACTATAGCTGGTGCGTTTGCAGACGTTAGCGGACAGTAACCACGCGAATGTTGCATGCGATTGTTGCTATGGTTTGTAATAGATTGTAATAGTTATAATGACAAACATTCAACTCTGAACCAGGGCATTCAAAAATCACTCGCCTATCACTATAAAGTGAGGTGATTTTAATAACACCTTGTCGTCCATTTCTATAAGAAGCATCTTATTATTATCTACTGATTCATGAACAATGTTCATCAAAAATAATGTCCTGTCATCAACTTTCCGAAAACGCGTTATCGTTGATGATGGAAAGCCACAGATCAATCGCTGCAGGCATTAATATTACGAACAACTGTTGCCGTTCATAATAATAATGACCGTAGATTATAAACTGATGTATTTCGGTTAATCTTGTAAAGGCAAGACACAATCGGAAGTTGATAAAGATTACACTGACTTACAACGTGGGTGCAAATTTAATGCTAGCATTCATTGATTCTTGCTCGGTGACCTCGTAGAATCGTGAACCTACATTAGGATACAAAAATAAATAATACAGGATGAAGGTGAGAGGGGATGCTCGCTACTAGTCAATCCTTCATTTGACGACTGTATATATGCCGCTCCCATTGTCTATCTGAGCCATTTCCTGTGAACAAAAGTATCCGGTGGTGCGTCTTTTCGTTTGCCGTTCAACTTCGGATTCGTTATTGTGTCGGCCGTCCAGTGTCCAGTGTCCGGTGGCGATGGAGTCCGAATAAAAACATCACCGGCTGCCGGATGCAGGCCGAGGCGATGCTCGGTCGGTCGGACCGGTCGGTCTGTCGGACACCGACGCGACGCCATCGACGCCGACGGTGGCATTATTGGGTGTCGCCGTTCAAATAACTGTCACTTGGCGACCGCATTGCCTCTGCAGGCACATGCAGTCCCGGCACATGTTTGGGACAACCCTTTTATGGTGTTGACATAAGACTGTCCCCTAATTAATAGCATCATCATCATAGTCACAATGTCTTAACAGACATGTTGTGAACTCGTAAGATGCATTAAGTCGGAGCTAGAGTATTGCCGACACGAATATTATCAATAGTTATGAGAACTGTAGCTTGCCATCGTTCGCGATTTTCTGTCAGTTCAGTGGCGCTCTTGATACTCATATCTAGCAACTGTTTCGTCGTATCCACCCAGCGTGCAGGGGAACGGCCACGGCATCGCCCACTCGGGGCGTGGCCCTGAACTACAAGTTTCTCCATATTGTCGCTTCTGTGAATATGTCTAAAGAATGTAAGCATTCTCGTCGACATAATGGAGGATAGTCTCTTTGGATTACTGAGCTCATCCAGTATAGAAACATTAGTTTAATGGGCGGTATAAGGAATTCTCAGCATTCTCCTCCACGTCCACATTTCAAAAGCGTCTATGCGAGCTCGATCTGTCGAACAGTCCAAGTTTCCGAGGCATACAAAAATGTGGAGAACATAAGAGACTGAACCAGCAACATATTGGTAGCTTTAGTGATGTCATGGTCATGCCATATTTTAGTAAGCTTTGTCATGGCCATCTGTGCCTGTTGAATGCGCCGTCGAATCTCATTCTCACAGCTACCCGATTTGCTGATCAAAGAACCCAGGTACACAAAACTTTGAACTACCTCACAACGGCCTATTGACTTTATTTCTCGATGACTGTCATGCTCTCTATCTACGATCATAACCTTGGTCTTGTTGTAGTTAATACCAAGACCATATGCAGCACTGTGTTGTTCTAAAATGTTTAATAGAGCTACTAGTTCTTCCTGGGAAGCAGCAATAAGGGTTGTATCGTCAGCAAATCTTAAGTTAGATCTTTTGCTTCCGCCAATAGTTATACCGCCATTCCAGTTGTCCAACACCTGTCTCATCACAAATTCAAAGTGAATGTTAAATAACATCGGAGATAATACACATCCTTGACGAACTCCTTTTCTGGTTGCTGTTTGGCCAGACAGATTACCATCAGCAGAGCAAAGCATAGGTACAGAAAAACTGCAAGGCCAGCGGAGGATACAAGAGGGGGCGATGGGGGTCGACCCCCCCCCCTATCAACAACCATATAGGCGCGTAAGATATCTCATTGCTATATTTAAATAAAAAATGTGGACGTTGAACGAGGTAGACCATGAAACTTCCCCTTCTCAAGTGGTTGTTGTTCATCCCGTGTCCTTGTTTTACCATAACCTTGTTACAGCAGTTATTGACATTTGTACATTTCACCATATTTAATTTTTTTAGTCGCTATCTTGAGAAAAAAGCGACATGTGACTATCGTTTCTAGCATAAAAGCACGTCGTCTTTTAGTGGGGTCAGATGTACCAATTTTGAACATACCCTCACTTCCTTTAACCCTCAATAGTCCAATGCAATAGTAATATTATTTTGAGATAGATATCTTTAAGTTATTTATGGTTCCTAATGTCAATCAATTAGTACAGAAATAACATAATAATGACAATAGAGTATTTCAATTTATTTAATTTTTTTAGCCTCCATTTCAGAAAAAAATAACATGTGATATATCATTTCAGACATAAAGACAAATTCTCTGTCAGCTGGTGCTATCAAATGTATATCTTGTATCACATTTTCTTGTGCAGCCCCTACTCTTTTCCACCCCCCCATTATCCAATAGGCACCAAAACCTTTTCAACTCGATAGGACTTTTACTAATTCAAGTTGGCAAAATTTGGCAGCATTCGCTTGAGACATTTTCAGCAATCGTTGGAGAACGGAATCGCGGGCGTACAGACAGACACGCAGACGGACATCAAAAAACCAAAGTTTTCCGATTTGCCTCATACTTGGTCACTAGGTTATCGTTAGGAACAAAATCTATTTTTTGGTCCCGCTGCGATGATAAAAAACGGGTGGAGGTAACTCAGAAAATAGTGTCATAACGTGAAATTCTAATGCTACCACAATGAAAAGCATGTTTTTTATGTCGAAAGCGCTATCGCGCATATCGCAAAACGTCTGTTCTATATCTTTTGATCCACATTTGGTGCAAATATATGATTTAATGGTCAGGGTATGGGGGTTACTCGGAAAAATACTAATAGATATAACCTGGCATTTTGTTTTCAGAAAATGAGTTAGAAGGTGATTTTACGTTGGAAATGACACCTGGCACGTTGATTTCGCTAAGATTTGCAGAAACAAGCCGATTCTAATAATAACTTATACCTCCTTTGTCAGGGAAGTTAAAAAAAGAGAATTAACATTGCATGGAAAACTTTCAAGCATTTGAAGCGTATTTAAATCGCGGCCACCATTATAACGCACTGCAACTGTATCAACCTCAAGTTTTCAATCTTGTGTACCGTGAGCCGTGAAATGGCGTTTAGGCAAATAGGCAAACAGGTCTAATACTCATGCACACGATAATAAGCGATTTTTCACAGTACGTGAACTTGCCATCAGTTAGAAATCACCTCAATCATCCTCAATTCACTAAAGACTGAATCAATAGGCATCCTGATGAGATCAAACTCATTTATTACTCTAAAAGACATCTATCAAAATCTTATTACTATTAACAAAAGAACTATTAGTCATAAGTCACTTATCATTAGAACATAATATGTATTACAACCCTCGTACAGGGTGACCTAATAAGAATGGACGCCGGCAATATCTCGGTAACCGTTAATCATATAACTTCGAGCAAAAAATATTATTAGGTAAGTTGGCTAAGAGAAATCGCTGGAAATTATTTTCAAATTCCGCAAGTGGCCGCTAGGGGGCGCAACTGTTATGATCAATCAGAAAAACGACTTTTTCTCAAAAAACATGCAAATAAAGGTATATTATAAATTCTACCATCATGTAGACAGGACAATTTCTGTTTTTTTTGTTAATAGTTTTTTGCTCTATCTTGTAAGATATAGTGGTGGGGGAATGTCAAAAAAGTTTTTATCCAAATGGCCAGACAGCCGGATGACTCTGATGGCCTTGGCAAGTAACCACTATACTTCAAAAATAATGCGGGACCGCCATAATACCCTGACTGGCGAAGAGCAATAAAGTAACATTATCTTGGGTGTCTCGTCATATATGTAGGAGTGGGTGGTAATAAGAGGGCCAACGGGCAGAATCGGCATATATGACCATACAACATGGTACGGACAGCGCTGTCACCAGATAGGTATCAAAGCAGCACAAGAAGCGTCGGGACAGAATGATGAGGAATGTTCAGTCTAAGGGGATGTTAAGGAGATGCTCGGGTTCTAATACTACAGACGTTCTCAGATTGAGCAAGAAGGAACTACGAAAGGTGGTTGGATTCATAACTGGCCATTGATCGTTCACACACACACCTGAAAAAGCTGGGTATTGAAGCAGCAAACCCGTTATGCAGGAAGTGCGGTGAGGCAGGGTGAAAGCAGGAATTGAATGTAGGCCAGAAGGGAAGACAGAAGACTCCAATATGTCTCAAAGTTCGCAAAGAAGAAGAGACGAAGTATGGGGCTCTGTTTGATCCCTTTGATGGGGGTGCACAATAAGCCTTGAGGCTGAGCGGCAACTATTAAGGTAACTGAACCCTAATCCCTTCACTACCAAAAAAGATAATGTAAGTATAGGCTTTCACGTGACACGGATTTTTATGAAAAACAATATTAACGTATCGTTTATGTTATCGGTTTTTTAATCACTGTCCGCCTCTGGTGGCAGGATTTCCAGAAATAATACACTTTATTCAAGCTATCAAGCTAGTAGAAACACTTCTTCCAACCCCCCCATAAGTTTGAGCGGTATTAATATTATTCGTTTTTTGATGACTAGTTCTACGCCACTCGCACGATTCTCAAAAACTTTACGATTTGTCAATAACAGTTGCAATATGGTGTAAAAGTTTATTACAACTAAAATAGCAGTTTTCGAGTTATAAATTGTAGGTTTAACGAGTGATACTTGTATCAAAATAATGGTCACGCACTCGCACGATTCTCAAAAACTTTACGATTTGTCAATAACAGTTGCAATATGGTGTAAAAGTTTATTACAACTAAAGTAGTAGTTTTCGAGTTATAAATTGTAGGTTTAACGAGTGATACTTGTATCAAAATAATGGTCAAGTCCAGAAGTAAGTCTTCTAAAGCTATGTTCGAACATGTCTACAAAGTACAAAATATTGCCAAGGTAATGTTTTAGGTAACAGATAGTCCTTTACAAATACAACGAAATGTGGAGTTACCCCTCCCCTCCACCCAATGCACTACCCCAATTTCACTTCGTCTGAAAAAAAAAAGCAAAAAATGAAGTTAGGAGCGGTTATGAGAATTTTAGTTTTTTCTAATAACCTTTTTTCAAAAATTCAAGGCAATAGGGAGTCCACTGTGGATACAAAAAAAGTTGTGCGGTAATAAATGGATTACGAGAACGCAAGACGATTAACTTCTCGTCTTCGGTATGGGAATAACAATTAGAAATCTAGGGTCCACAGATATGTATGTCTTCAAAGATAACATTTTTCAGGGTAGGATAATGGACACATTTAATCCCATTCGCTTCAACATCTGAATGTTATCCCCTTCTAGAATAAACGGAACTTCTAAAATGCCTAAAAAGAAAGGAAATCTAATGTAAGAGCGTTAGCTACCGCGATCCCTTACCATACCACACACTAGTTCGCCAAAAATGGTGACCGACAGACAAGTCGACAGACAGGCAGACGGAAACGATAAAACGTTCAAAAATCTCATTATCGCGAAATCGAAATTTTTGACTATTAAAATACTCCCCCTTACCATGTAAGGGAAAAAATAATGTACGTATTTTGCGTGTCTGCGTTGTTAGACGCACAAAGCTGTTAGGAAAAGATAAAGAGGTAAAATTTAATACACGGCACATCCTATAATTCAAAATGTTCTTTATCCAGAAATTGGAAATGGCATCTCATGGAAGTATATTAAATCTGGCGGATCGAAACTCCCCGCAATACGAGCATCGCCTTTCACACAGTGGTGGATTTTTTGATTAAAATATATATAAGCGGGGGTAATTTTTCAGTGGTGGGTGTTCGGTAAGAGAAACGAGGGCGGTGTTGTGGTAAATAATGTTGCCGAAATGAGGCGTCAAACCATAACTCACCTTCAACGAAATTGGATATAACAAAGACATCTTCGCTTTCCTCGGATCCATAATTCATACAGGCTGCTCCTCGTGTACGCCGAATGATAACAACCGGCGATATTAGCACGGTACAGGATAGCGTAATGGGAAAAAATGTCTCTTTCGTACTCAGCTATAGTCCAGGCATAGTATCTGATTTTAGTTTCAGTTTTTACACCTCTACGAGGATAAACAGGGTGAGTCGGCACGAACGCACCAAATTCTAGAAGTGTATTATACGAATGAAAATAGTGCAAAAAACTCATATGTTCCTATTCGATTCTCGTTTGTTTTCAACGTAATTAAAAATGTTTAACTATCTTTCCACTTGCATCTGAATTTTGTCATAATCAAAGTACTCCTTGTTTGAGGCTCAAAGCCTTTGACAACTCTGATACTTTGATGAAGCGTCAGTGTACAGTGACAGTAATTGAACGTTTATGTGATTATTCCAGGGGGGGAAGTCAAATTACATGGCTGAGCATACGTAACTGCAGCGCTATCTCCAAAAAGGCACAGAACTATACTTCACTGATAGAATATCAATCAAGTGGTCATAAGATGCTTTTCTTACCGACATTAATTTTGGTTAGTTGTATTTGCACCTGTAATGTAGATGTCGCTTTGCATTCTGTATTCTGTCAACCTTTCTAAAAAGCTGTCAAGCTGTCCGCATGCGCAGAGTTAGTTTGAATTTCAATTGTGAATTCAAAATTTGAGTTTGAATCTGATTTGGATTGTTATAATGTATTAGAATTTGAGCGTTTAGTAGATAGATTACTCAGTTTAGTAGACGTATATTGGATAATATTAAGAAATGACTTCTAGACTTAGGCCGTGTTGTGTTAAAAGCTGTGCAAACAGAGCATCTCCACGGTAAGGGCCGGTTTCTCAATGTCCAGTTAAAGTGTCAGATAGGTATCTGCCAGATAGCGTTGCTATGGATACAACTGTCAGATAAGATTTACGTGACTTCGTAAGTTTAGCCTTCAATTGTTTAAACAATTTATCTAACAGTTGCTGTTATCTTGCAGATAAATATTTAACTGGACATTGAGAAACTGGTCCTTAGTGAAGATAACTTTCCATATCAATATAAGTTGTATTCAGCTGTATTATGCAGAATATTAGAAGTAAGTATTCAGTACTTGTATTATACAGGATGGTTCAATTTTTTGTAGTAAGACTCAATAGAAAAAGTGATGATGAAAGATTAATATATTAATTTGGTACCTATACTAGGTACAACAGCTTCAGTTTTAAGTACATGGTATTAGAGACGAGTCGGGTATTGAACATCATAGATAACCCCCTCTTGTTGAACATATTTCCGGTAGATATTCATTGAAAATTGGAGTCACTGGGGTTATTATTATTATATACTCATATACATAGTTCCATATTTTCTTAGTACACATTTTTTTCCAGATATGAAAAGGCTAGTCACGAGCATAAAGAATCAACCTTTCAAAAAATAAATATCTTGAAACAGGTCCCGAAAATGAAGTTTCAACCTCACTTTTGCTGCTAATATCCTAATTTTGTTGAGCCCTTGACGGCTTTTGGCTTGTATATTGTATATAATAATTGTACTTTATCTCCACTGTTGAAGTAAAAAATTGTATTCTAAAATAAAGCATGTTTTCAAAACACTTGTTTGATTCATTATTTGTTAATAAAATTAGATATTCCAGTTACAGCTTTGAATGCGATATATTATTTCATTATTTGTATGCTTTTATATATTTTATGGATTTTTACGCCAATAAAGATCCATGAATGCATACAAGTAGTGAAATGAGAAAAATAATGAAATAATAAATAATTCAGATTGAGAAGTTAGAAAATATATAAGTCTAAATCTAGTTACCGATGGCCCGATGGTTACCGATCTCTATCAGCAGAGTCCTAGTCTGTTGATTTTGATCTAATTGAAGTGTGAAGAAATCAGTGACAGTGCCGATAGCTTCAACGCTTCTAAGAAACTATCAGATTAGTACTGTGCCGTTTGCCCAGATGGCCAAGGGGATTTAGGGTTTATGTTTTTTATTAAGAGTCCGTTGCCTCTAAGAGGGGGTAGTCTCTGGATTATTCGTTGCGAAAAGCAAGGTACATGGAATGCACTAATATGATGAATTAAAAATACTGCAGCCCATATAAAGAAGAAAGGAATAAATCAATTGAGAGAGCAACACACGATTTTCGCATATGAAGCAGAAAATATTCAGAGGTCAGTGCCTCTATTTTTGAACATTTATTAAAAAGACGCTACGATTTAAGGCGGGTTCATGAAACTTTTCCTTTGCCGTAACTTAGCCGTAAATTGGGCGTTAGTATTAACTTTATCCTTAACTTTAGCCGTAAGAGAATCGACGTTCATGAAACTTGAATTTGGCGTTCAGGATGATAGATGTGACGTTTCACGAAGTCTGTTTTCAACGGTCTGTTTTGATTTTAAGGTTATATTTTTAAGATTTGGCGCGTTGGCGGTTATACTGTTTGGCGACAGGCGAAATTTGTTTTTAAAACTACGGCCAAAAATGAAGATTAATAAAAAGAGTAAGGTGATCTCAAGAGTAGTTGCCTCATGCCAGATCATAATTTTATGTTCTGTACGTTTCGCGCAAGCTCAGACACTCCTAAGATTTAGAGTTGTCTTTTGCGGTAAGGTAAAGTTGGAAGTTAATTATCTTTTCAAGGTCAATCCTTACGCCTAATTCTTAAGTTAAATTCAAAGCTGTTTCATGGACAATTTCATTACGTTAGGTTCAACTTTAGAATTAACACAAACGCTAATTTACGGCTAAATTGCGGCAAAGGAAAAGTTTCATGAACCCGCCTTAGGTTATTAAAGGAACGCTATGATTAAGGGTCTAGGGTATAAAAAGCGAAATTGAGAATCCAAGAAAAGACGTATTTCCGTGTTAGCGAGCAGTGTGTGTATCTAGGATGAGGGGAGATAAGTCCAAAAATCTAAAGGTAAGGCCAAAAGGTCCAAAGGTAAGGTCCAAAGATCACTATAAAAATGTTTCAAAAAGCAAATTGAAGAAGAAAGCTTGCGCTTTGTCACCTATTTGGCCTTTTTTCGATATCGTGCTTGTTTGTTAAATTACACACATTTGAAAAATGTATGATTTTGCATTGCGATTTTTTTTACACACTAATTAACTTTTTTGAGGAAATCAAATAGTTGTCATTCATTAAGGTCTTATGCAGTTTGAAAAACAAGTGAGTTCTGTTCGAAATGGGGATCCGTATCTTAACATGGCAAATACATATGTACAACTGTTACCCAGGCCCCTTTTAAGAACATCTTAATGTGTGGAACTTGTTTGTGTATTTGTTATTAGCTATAACTTGAAAAAAATGAGAATGGGATAGCAACATATGTTTTTTACATTATTTTCACGTGTATAATACACTCCTAGAGTTTGGTGTGTTCCTCCCAACTCTGTATCAGTATATTGTGCTCTTAGTGCCCCCCCCCCTTTTATTTTTTGAACGGTCAACTCAAAAAATTGAAACTTGGAAATGAAGACTATATTTTGGAGTCGAATTGACACATGAAACATGCATGAAACTTTCAAAATGGCAACTGTGAGCCAGCTGGGCAAAATGAATTAAATCGACAGGGGGGTCTTGCGACACATATTTTTGAAGCTCCTGACGAATTCTTCATAACCCTAGAATATAAACATATCTTCACCTACTACAAAATAACGGAACATCTACTAATTACCTGATGTAAACACATTAATTAATATCGACACATCTAGAAATATGTGTGTTTCATTGTACTTTGGAAATCCAAACAACCCGATAAGGCTTTTGTTTATGAAAAACAACAAAAAATGAAAGTACGACAACGAACACTTATAATATTTTCATATCCCAATTCAGCTTCTTTCCTCAAATTATGAAGTTAAATGTAGAAACTTACAATGGAATGTAAAGTTTATGTTAAGGATTCAATTTCATTTTAATTCAGATAAAATAACATCTTTATAATACGATGCTTTAGTAACTATGTATTCAGGCAACTATCAAATATTCCGCCATTTTGTAGTAGGTAAAGATATTGACTCTAGGTTCTAGGGTTGTAAAGTATACTTTACGAGCTTCATAAAGACGACCCCCTTTCAATTTAATTTTTCCCCCAGATGACACCTAGACGTCAGCTTGAAAGTTTCATTACTCCAAAAAATAGTATTCAGGCACCAATTTAATCATTCCAGGTTTAATTTTTTTTTTGAGTTGACGCGTTCAAAAAATAAAAAGGGGAGACGTCAAGGAAGATCACTCTATAATATCACTGGAGCTGTAACTTTTATCAAACATAGAATTTTATAACACATGACTTGAACTTTCGGCCAAGATTAACGTTTAACGTTTATTAGGAATTTATTATTGAAATATTAGTCCTTTTGGCACCAATAAAAAAAATCAAAATTTTGCACTCGGTTGGGTAAAATACTAACTGAAACTTTTGAAATGATAGAAAGTGCATATCCAGATTGTAATGATGTAGAGTGTTTGGAAGGCGTAAGGAGTTTAAAGACGGTTATGAATCAGTTAAAGATGAACCTCGTCCCTGTCGACTACAAACTCTTTATTCTCTGATATATCTTCAGTACGTCCTCAACTCTTATCGTCGTGAATACTGATGCTATTTATTTTCTATCAATCTATCTGTCGTCCGCCTGTATGGGGATCTGTCATTTTTCCTATTGGTAGTACTTACTTATCTACTTAATATTTATTGAACAGCTATATGTATACAAAAAACTACATTTGCAGTCAGGAAAATCGTAATTATAAGAACAAATTACAATAGTTACAATTAAAAAAACAAGCAACTGTGCCTAAATGGGCAAAAACTCATCTACAGAATAGGAGCTTCCCATATGTGTAGAACTATCTTTCTTCTTTTTTTTTATAACTGAGCAGACCCCGTCGGCAGAGCCTAAACACAAGAGCACTGCGGCTGCTGTGAAAGTGTTATGTTAGGGGAAGTTTGTTAACGCGGGATTTGAACATTTGAACTTGTCCAGTGGAGATAGCAATGCAACAAACTTATTTTATATTCTTATGGCGATTCTGTTTATCTGCGTAATTCGTATCCTGGAGTATGGCACCACAAGTTCCGTTGCGGAGCTGGTTCTGTTCTGATGAATATCGGAGTGATATAAGTGACTTCTTATATTTTTACGTATTTCCTTTAGCGTATATATTATGTAGATCGATGGAGGCGTAAGAATGCTTTTTATTAAAAAGGGTTTTGCAGCTCATGCCCGGTGGTGCCCCTTCCAGATTACTGTTTGTTTTTGTAACATGAATACTTTCCCAACGGCTGCTGACCCACCCCACAGCAGAATGCTATAGTTTAAGTGACAGTTGATGTTTTTAGCTGGCCCATGGCAAACGACTGCGAGGAAAGTTTTGCGCATAGAAAACCAATATGACAGGACCAAGAGAAGTGGTATCGAGCATGATACCTAACAACTTAACGAGCTGAGAACATGGATAATGTTTATCAGGGCTGAACAATATATGTTGACATTTATTTTCGTTTAAGTTTGAGAACCAAATGTTTGCCTTACTCATCTCGCATTGCTTCCCAACTCTTGTCAAAACTGTATTTTCATTGGCGAATATTATGAATTCGTCATTCTTAAAACAAGATGGAAGACCATTTATGTACAGAAGGAAGAGAACTGGCCCGGGAACCGAGTTACACCATTTAAGACTGCTGCAATTGGAGAGCATCCTAAGGGTATTATCGCGTTATATCATTTATTCTGTATGGTGTAACCTCGCAAATATTAAAATGATTTTAATGTAATTTTGACACAGCATTGTTATCATGGCGAGAATGGTAATAGTGTATGGCTTATAGCAATCCTGTTAGTGGCGGTGCTGAAAAAATAAAAAAAATAAAACCATAAAAACAGCTCAAACTGCATTTTTAGGTTATTTTGGGGTTCCACATTTTTAGAGTAGTAAATTTGGGATAGTTTGGGGGTGGGGATTGTGAAATTGGAAAATTTGTTGTATTCGTAGTGGTCTTCGTTGCCCTGTAAGGTAACGCCATAATATATCTTTCAGCTTTTTGCTGCCCTACATAGACAAAAAATGATTTTTGAAATTATATTGTTGTGCGCAGCTCACCACTGAACTGGTAGCAATGAAATTTCTAAAGCTTACTGAGGGCCGTATTAGATATTGGTAAAGTCTACGGTTTTTGAATATTATGTTAGTGGCGGTGAAACTAAATTGAAAAAGGAATAGTACAAAACAAAAGCTGTTCAAACTCCCTTTTTGAGTACTCCAGGGAGCTCTGATCATTTTCCAATTTTTTTTGTAGGATGGTTGAGAAACCCCGGAACATTTCATTTCCCTTTAATGATTGAACCTGGTAATATAATGTGTTTTAAATATCAGAAAATCGGCATGCGATATGATTAGGATATCAGTTGCAGATTACAGAATAAAAACTGTCGTCCTTGTTTATACGGAGAGAGATGCAAGAAACTGTTTACGAGATTCTTTGTTGGATGTTTTTTTGCGGGCTCACGGGCGATAATTTGGTTGCATTGAGATCTCAGGCCACAACTTCATGCTATGGTAAAATAATAAAATGGTATGACCATAATGTGTGGGAAGTACTGAGTTAATCAAAGTGGCTCAATTGTTGACTATGTTTTCTTAAATATACATAGTTTACAGGGTTGTGATGTTCTTATTTTGGATGCACCTAAATATATGCTGGATATATCAGTATCTATTTAGTATCAATTATACTGTTTCAGCTAGAAAATAAGTATTCTAAAATGCTTGCACTATGATAAACTTAAATGGACGGTCATTTATTACTAGAGAATATACAGCTCATTACAGACAGAACAATAGAGTGGAAATAACTAATTCCTTTTATATCGTAACTCAATGTTTTTGTGGGTTTCTAGTTATATCTTGATTTCGATTATTTCCAGGATGTTTTTTTATCCCACACACGTCACCTTAGTTATTACAAGAAGTTACTCACTCAAAGAGAATAATTGTCTACAGCCTCGGATATTTCAACAAACAAGTGCTTCTTGGGTACAAAATATATATTAAGGTTTTGTAATAAAGAACAAAAACTTGCAATCCTGTTTACCATAATTATATCTCAATCAACGCATCAGATTTATGTGCATTTCGGTATCCGTTAGTGAAGTAGACGAAGAAGAAGCCAACGTTAGAAACATTACATGAGAGTAGATATTACTGCAGTTGTATTGCCCCTGTAGGCATACAAAAACCAACAGATTCCAAGTTATTTGTACTAGTAGTAACGAATTAAATCTCCTTTTAGTCACAAGCAGATGTATCCACAGCATAAGAAGCTTTGAAAACAAAATCGCCTCAAGTAGATTGGTTCATATACGAGGGTTGCTCTATACCTCCGTCAATCCACCAGTACGCAGACAGCTGTTTCACGCTTATTAGCGATCATCAGTGCGCCATAGGTCGATTGACGAAAATAGAGAGCATAAATTCTTGCATGTCTACCAGACATATGAAGCATGTTGTAGCAAGCGACAGACAGATTGGTTCAGTATTACCCATGAATTTTACCAACGCACATTTACTAAGCCTAAAGGAATCTGAAGTGAGGAAAATATTCACCGTCGTTATCGCAAACTTCTAACTTGCAGTTGTGAAAACAATCTATCAGTTTCTCTCTTTAAAAGGAAAAAAGATCATATACAGCTAGGTTTGAATATAACAGAATATTGCTAGAATCAAATGTTTTTGAGGCCAGTTTTTTCATTTTTCCATTTTCTATTGATTTTCTTTATTTTCTCTTAATCGCCAGTGTGCCAGTTTTGCCACTGTACTGACGTCTTATACATACAGGGTTGGGCTAAAGTATGGAACCAAGCAAATATCTTTGAAACGGAAAGGGCGATATTGCTGAAAATTTGCAGGTAGATGTAGTGACATATAATGCATCCGAATACAGTATGTTAGCTATTAATGTACTTCCGGTCTAACCGGAAGTGCCGTCAACTTTTTTAATTTAAATGGGACACCCTGTATATTTTTGCAGATTTTAATACATCTCTTTTTTCCGAATACGTCCATAGTGGGTTTGGTATTAGTTTCTGTAAAAACGGGAACGATAAAGCTTCTTTATCATTCCAGATGCCGGCCACTTACCTCCTGACGTTCTGACAATACTGTCAGTATTGTCAAGTCTCATGACAAATTTATTACTTTATCCCAACCCAAATCTGGTAGACGATTGTTGACAAAGTGTCAAAGTTATTCGATTAATGTCAGTACTAGTACGGTTGATATGGTGTTCTTAAGTGAAAGGGAACGAATTGAAGTCTTAATGATGATCGGTTTTGGCGATCGCGTGAGAACTCACAAAGAAGTGTGTCAACTTTTCAATGATTAACATCCCGACAGGGTTCCTATAACACGTTCGACGGTGGCTAAAACACTAAAACGTTTCAATGTAACTGGGAATATTAAAAATTTACCTAAAATGGGAAGACCGCAGACCGCCACGAACGAATTTGTGAGACAAAACATCGTCATTGAGGTAGAGGAATCACCTAACACTTCTACCACAACCTTAGCACTAAACCATGGCGTAAGTCGTCGTTCCGTGGGGAGAATATTGAAAAGAGATAAGTACCATCCATATAAGGTACATTTGGTTTAAGAATTGTCAGATGATGATTTTGACCGACGGCTAGATTTTTGTGAAAGAATGTTAGAAATTTGTAATGATGACGACAATTTTGCAACTAATGTGGTATTTTCTGACGAGGCAACTTCCTGTTTAAATGGAACAGTCAATCGGCATAATTCAATGAGAATCCTCATTGGATTCATGAGGCCCATAGCCAGCACCCACAAAAGTTGAATGTTTGGATGGGAATTGGAGGAAACAGACTTATAGGCCCATTTTTCATAGACACGGAAACTTGAACGGGGACAAATACTTGGACCTACTGAATAATTACAGCATTCCAGCACTCCAAAACAATGGGCAGTTACCTCATAATTTATGGTTCCAACAAGATGGTGCGCCTCCTCACTATGATAGACGAGTTAGGGGTCTGTTGGATGCTACTTGTCATAATCGATGGATTGGACGTGGAGGATTATAGAGTGGCCTGCTCGTTCTCCCGACCTCAGTCCCTTAGACTGTTTTCTTTGGGGTTACCTCAAATCACGTGTTTACGTTTGCCGCCCAACCCATTTGCAGGAGTTGAGACAAAGAACAATAACTGAATGTGAATTGATTCGTAGAGACATCTTGGAAAAGGTAACTCAGCAATTTGTCAACAGGCTTGCATATTGTCAGGAAGTAAACGGCGGGCATTTTGAACATCTGAGATAATTCATTTAACATTTTCTTATTTTCTTATTGTAGCACATCAAATAAAATGTTTCAATAAATAAAAAACCTTTATCTTTCCTATTTTTACAGAAACTAATACCAAACCCACCATGGACGTATTCGGAAAAAAGAGATGTATTAAAATCTGCAAAAATATACAGGGTGTCCCATTTAAATTAAAAAAGTTGACGGCACTTCCGGTTAGACCGGAAGTACATTAATAGCTAACATACTGTATTCGGATGCATTATATGTCACTACATCTACCTGCAAATTTTCAGCAATATCGCCCTTTCCGTTTCAAAGATATTTGCTTGGTTCCATACTTTAGCCCAACCCTGTATATGTTTCACTGCAATCAGAGTAGCGGTCAGGAATTAATAGCAAACAAAGATGTTGTTAGTAAATGACTTACGATAAGTCAGTATGGGAGCTAATGGGAACAAATGGCGTCAGTGTCTTGACTCAGTACTTCCCACACATTAACGGTGCTAACATCTACATCATACTTATCAAAAAAGTAAATAGTGATCCACGGATATTCGAAACGTCTAAAATTGAAGTTAGAGCATTTATTAAAGTTTTGGTTTTTTGTTGATTTCTCCTCGGCAATTCACAAGACTTCCAACAACGAAACACTGTTAGCATTTCCTCCATGGTAGTAATATAGTGTCACAATTTCATCACAACGGAGTTCGTAGTTTCCAAGTTACACGTTATAAGAATATAATATGGATGTATCGAATTCTTAAGTGGCGCTTTTTTACAAGACGTTAAATTGAATGCTCTGAGTAAACACAATAAATTAATAATCAATGAGCGGCGCAGGTGAGAAAGACTTGTTCAAAGGTAAATATTGTAGTATTTACTACCACACCGATAGGTGAGGGGAGTATTGTGATAGCGAACATTTTCGATTCTGAGATAATACGCTTTTTGGGGGTCTTACGATGTTCTACATAACGAAAATCCACGTCACTCAATTCCGTCGGTCTGTCTGCCTGTCTAGTCTGTCTGTTGGCGTTTTTCTAGCCTCGTAACCTCAGTAACCGCTGCATGGATTGTGATGAAATTTGGGCAGCGTCATGCTGTGGGGTCGTAGTAGGTAACGTTCCTGTAATTTTGAAAATCTTCATACGGGGGCAGAGTAATTAGCAAAAAACAAAAAATTTCAAATATGCCTCAAGCTTCGTTTTTAGGCGTTTTAGGGGTTCCTGATCATTTTCTACTTTTTCTTGGGTGGGGGTTAATTTGGGGTGGTTGGGGGTGGGGGGTTGTAAAACTGAAAAATCTGTTGTATTCGTAATGGGCTATCCATTGATATGTGAATGAAAAACCTAGCGGCTTGATACACTTTTTTAGGTCCATCCCAACCTTCCATGCTTATTATAGAAACCACGCGACGAGGTATACATACGAGTATTGTTTCACTACAGTATTACTACCGCGGCGAGGAAACTTTGTTTTTAGGCGTTTTAGGGGTTTCTGATCATTTTCTACGCTTTCTTGGGTGAGGGTGAATTTGGGGTGGTTGGAGGGTGGGAGGTTGTAAGACTGAATAATTTGTTGTACTCACAATGGGTTGTCCATTGATCTTTGAATGAAAAAGCTAGCGGCGTAATACAGTTTTTACGTACATCCGAACATTGCCTTGCTTATTATAAAAACCAAGGGACTTAGAGTTTGTGATGTATACATACGAGTATTGTTTTATATCGTTCTATATTGCGTAACGCGAGGATGGAAAACGCGTATGTTTTGGAAAAATAGTGTCAGTGGCGGCGCAGCAATAATAAAAAAACTAAAAATATAAAAACAGCTCAAACTTTGTTTTTAGGCATTTTACGGGTTCTTGATCATTTTCAATTTTTTTTTTGGTGGGATGAAATCGGGGCGGTTGGGGGGTGGGGGGTTGTAAAACTGAAAAATTTGTTGTATTCATAATAGTCTCTCCATTGACCTGTAGAAGAAATACCTAGTGGTATATTACACTTTTTTAGGTCCATCCGAACATTGGCTCGCCTATTACAGAACCCAATGTTGTGATCTGTACATACGAGTTTTGCTTTATTTCGTTGTATATATATTGCGTACAGCGAAAATGATTGAATTGATTTTAATAAAATTTTGACACAGAATTTATTACCGCGGCGAGAATGGAAAACGACTCTGTTTTTGAAAAACCGTGTCAGTGGCGGCGCAGCAATAATCAAAAAAAAATATAAAATCAGCTCAAACTTCGTTTTTAGACGGATTGGAGCCTCTTGATCATTTCGCATCGTCCAGTTGAAGCATGCAGAAAAAACTATGGCGTCCTAGTTCTTAAGGAGAGAGACGCAAGAAACTATTTACGAGGGTTTTTGTGTTGGATCTTTTTTGCAGGCGGGTGGGCGATGATTTAGTTACAAGGGGATTTCAGACTATAGCTTCACGCAATTGGAAATATTGAAATGATATCATCATTATATGTGGGAAGTACTGATTCAATCAACTGGACTCCATCTTTTTTATTAGACAGGATATTGGATCTGGGTCAAAGGGGCGAGACAAAAAAAGTAGGTACGGTTATGGGGGCGTTTCCCCTAAAATTGTGATTTAGTTCCAAAAAAGGTCTAGCATTTCTAAAAAACATTTTTTGAAGCTCACTTGTTTTTTGGCAGATTTTCTTATTCGCTTGATAGCATCGATTACTAGCCATTATTCGCGTCTTTATTTCAACGCAATACACGGCGTGCTGCAAAAGTTATGCTCATTTCAAACAAAAAAGGGCAAAACAATAAACTGCCAATATAAGGCAAACACATTTGTTTTAATCTTTCTTCTGGCATAAATTCTGGTCTAGTTTAACACAGTATCGTGTGGTCATTTTATGCTGGGAAACCCTGTACAGATTTCATCAAATCACAAAATCAAGTAGCAACACCTTCACAAGGACCAGAGTAACACAAAACTTTTAGAAGCAGTATTATCGAAAAGGTGTTTGTATAATTCAAAATATTAAAGGAAATAATACGGCTAGTAAAAAAACAACTACATTAATCAAATGACGACTTGGACGGGATACATTGTACCAAAACAAATCTAGATAGATGTGCATTGAATTTAGAAATGCCAAGCATTCATCTTCTTCGCAATGTCAAAACAAACACATTTAATCTAGTTAAGCATTGTTCCGGATAGACATGCATGTAGCCACTTAGGACAACGAGACTCCGAGTGCGAGTTAAAACATAAAACTGAAAAAGCTCCAACTTTTCAACCAGTCATAACTTCATCCGTTGCCAAGTTTTTTCGGGAGCTTTCAGATCCGACGTTTCATTTTGCCTTTAATTTTATTACATCGCTGAATTAGATCTTCAATGGTCGCGTCGCCTCTGCTGTCGCATCATTTGGTTGATATCATATTTTTGGCATGTTATTTATGTGCCATTAAGTGTACGTAGCGCGCCGCAATAAGGAACGATGGGTTACAACTAAAGGGCAATTAACGATCTGGGCTTTAATGGAACGATCTTGGAAATCGTTTCATAAATAAGCATGTACAGGGTGAGTAAGCTCAATGCCTCGGACTCTTGTGGCCAAACGATATCTCTTTTCAGAAAAATAATTATGTGCGTGTATGTATGTCGAGTTTGACTATATTTAAAAATAATGACTTCTATAGGGTATCTAGCAAAAGCACGACATATCAAAGTTATGTTTTTTAATGAAACAGCTTGCACACTGACGAGCTTTAATAAAAGCGAAACGACGTCGTCTGTGATTGGTTAGGGATGAACGAATGAAATTGCTACTCTTTAATTGAGTTAAGTTGCCTTTTAGCATAAACCGAATGTCGGGAGTGTTAAATAAGTGTTCCACAAAAAAAAAAGAGTCTGTTTGTTGTCGTTCCCGCAGGTTTCTATACCTGATGCTTTTAAATGGGTCACATGAACAGTACACGGTTCCTCAAATTAAACGCTGAGGTACCGGCTTTGGTAGATAGATGGCGAACCAATACTTTTTCAAAGTACTGCTTCCCAATATCTATATATTGCTACTACTATTTAGATCTCTTAGTCAATTCTAGTGTAACTTTAAGTAACACGCATGGGACTCACGAACAGTTTAGGTGCAAATCACTATTTTTGTTATACGTAAATATCAGAGAAAAATTGAATATTGTAGCGATTATAAAACTTAGTAGGCTGTGACTATGGCATGTGACTAAGCATGAAATACATCAACTTAACCTAGACGATAAAATTTGTATTATTTTTGTACATTGAAAAAGCGGTTGATTAATTAAGGAAACTTTAGTCACGGATAAGTTGATTTCGTCAAATGGGAAAGCCTAATTTTTTTATACAGTCGTATGTAAAATTTGATAACCCTTCTGATGATATCAGTTTGTGAATATAAATTTCTGGCAGTTTTAGTTTAATTTCAAATTTTCAATCAAATCGGCGTTTTTCAATTGCCACACCTATAAGCAACCCAGCAGCCCATGAAATATAATCAAAAACCTGTTCAGATGGAAGAGAATAAGTAACTTGGCATAAAGATACAGATGAACTAGGGTGAAGAAAGATTATAAAAACTCCTTACACCAAATGAACTGTAACCAGAAACAATGGCGTAACATATCTAAGGTCAAAGGTAAGCTGGCGTACGACAGAAATGGATAATTTTCATAGCATAAAAAAATCTATGCTCTTATAGAATAATACATTACTATAGAAGCTTATGCAATGAAGTGTGACGATTCGGTTCAGATTGGAAAATACTTTAACCAAGAAAACATAGCAAACGTTTTTGAAATCCACTACTACACTAAAAGGATCTAGTAAAATGCCAAATATACATTGCCATCAGGTTAATACCACAATAGCTATAAAAATTATAGGACGGTGAAAAATAAGTACTCTGTGTAAAAAAAACTATGCCCTTCTGAAGACGATTCTTTACAATATCTGCTAGTTTCGAGAAGTACAAAAGAAAACTGGTACAGGTACACATGCACAAAAAGCATGCTACTAATGAGCAATGCTACTCCGTAGCATGTGTATACGCGCCTTGCTCGAAATAAGCAGTGACAGGAGCATGCTAACTTTGAGCATGCTTAATAAGAATTCATTTATGAACATGTGTATCTATACCTTTAGAAATAGAAGCCTTCGCGTATTGCATTTCTAGACAAAAATGTACTGGCGGTTCGATATGACAAAAACAAGTAAATTTAGAGGTTTCAACATATATATCTTAACGACTGATATACATATATGAAATCTAGTTCATCACTGAAAGTAACAAACTGTTACATTACCTTACCTATCGTTAAATGAAGATTCTGGACTATGTACCTGAAACAAAAATAAAAGAACGTTAAATCTGAACATTTTTATGTTAGCATTTTTTATTTTCAATCAATAGTTCCCCATCAGTGAAGTTCTACAGAGAGGCATAAGAAATGTACGAAAAAAATTAGTGTAGTATTTAGTGTCAAGTGTCGAGCAAATAATGGTACCCTGTCTCTTAGCCATGAACCTGTCTACAAAAATACACGAATTCATAAAATAGTAGCAGTATAGATACGTGATTAGTATACAAAAATAAATGATACTATACTCACATCTATAATTTATTGTGGTTGTTATTTTAGGTTAGTTTAGTTAGTTTTACTTTTCTTATAATCTAGAATTGTTAATAATATGTAGAAGGCTAAGGTGGAAGAGCACTTGGAGTGAACTGCCCCTCGAGGTTTTTCCTTGTTTAATTTTTATTTTTCTCCATATTCGATAATATTTCGTATTTCTTATACATTGGAAAAACAAAGCTATTATTATTACTAAACTAAATCTCTATGATTTCAAATAACGCAGTTTTCGTAATAAATTCTAACTGTAAAATGCCTTTACGAAAAAACGAAGTTCCGTGAAGAAGCACAGTTGTTGAGTATTTCTTTGAATCCAATACTTCTGGATGAATCGGATTTAGAAATATAAACGTAACATTCAAAACACTTCAAACTACGTGAGCAATAGTTTATGAGTATCTAAGGTCTAGTTCATATAGTTCATTCATACAATACTTTCCAACCTATACCACAATTGAGGCATTTCAGAAGGAAGTGCCTTGACTATCCATTGCGTTCAAATTGCCAGTAAGGTGCTGAATAAAAAAATCAAATTAGAGGATGTTTCTGTTCTGTAGAATCTTTAACAACTTCAGGATTCACCATTTTTTTCTTACACAGCAGTATCAAGACTGTTCACTCCGTTCTAATTCGTATATATACTTCTAAAATCATCTTTATTCCCAAAAACTAAGAGTGACATGAGCAGCGAAGTTTAGGCTTGGCTACTAGTTTTGTTTAGGATATTTACGTAATGGGGAGAAAAAAATATGTTTATTAATTTGATAAAACTATGCCAAATGCAGGCTGTAATAACAAGCTACAGACTGAGTTAATCAGGCTCTAGTAAGTAATATATTTTTAATAGAACTACGGAAACATGACAGTGTCAGTATTTTGAAAGAATTATTCAGTCGATTATAAAAAGTGACTGCGTTGTATGAAGAACTTCTGAGGAACAAATATGTGATATGTGGAGTAGCTTTGATGCTGTAACTGACTTGACTGAAAAAAATTCAGCATGTTAATCAATAATTTTTCTCTTCGTGGCCCATAATTTCCTGTAAGTTAAGTAAAATGAATAGCTGGAGAACTATAGCGTATACTATAACATACTTGTGCCTCTTGAGTCAAGTGGGGCAATGTTCCAACCCAACAAAATTAATCAAGTATTATAGCAAAATAGAGTAAAGACACAATGGGTATCACATTTGGTATTTATAATTTCGAAATCGTATTGCTCCAATTTATTAGTGAGTAAAGATCTTGAGTATCGGTGAATAAGTAGAAAGGAACATAATTTGTCTACCAATAATCATGTGCTACAAAATTTCGTAGAGCTTAAAAAACATTATATTGGGAAATTTCTAATGAGGGTTTTGGTGGCAGCCAGTAAAGTTGAACTTTTAGAGTATTAACTGCCATTGGGACTTTAGATATATTTTATCTGACGCAGCGGTATCAGATTTAACCACGGCTGCGTCGATTTTGTTGTCAGAAAAAGCCAATCAGGTATGTCACTCGATAATTCTCATCTCTATGGCTCAAAAGTTCCTCTAGTTTATCGGAGAAGAAGAGAGAGAAGAAAGTGCAGCAAAGCAACCATAGCTGGGCAACTATAGGACATTGTATATTATTATATCCTCACTGGTGTATCTGGATGATACACATCATCCTAGTTGCTGGGCTTCCACTTGTCGCTCCCTCCTGGCATACCCTGTATACCGTCATTTCTCTACTATTCTGTAAAGCGGAAGTCAAACCATACAAACCATATCTGCACTTTTTTGCATTTCATCCCACAAGTGGGGCGACGTTCCATCGCCCAATAAAATTAAGTCTATCAGAGTTGGCAACGCTACGCCAACTTTGGATGCCGACGGAGACGCCTGACGTCGTGCCAGATTCCCGTCGAATTTATTGTTTGGTTTTTAAATTTGCGGAGCTGCACAGATAGACGCGAAATCTTCCGTCGCACCCTTCCGACAAAATTGTGGAAGCTTCGCTGATTGCACGGAAGAAATGTCGTGCGCGGAATATTCACGCGAACAACCACCACGGCATACGCTGCTCATTATGCCTCTGATGCACGAGGATAGTTTTTAAAAGCTAGGCTAGCTGCTGCTTCCAGACAGCGGTATACTAGCATGGCATATTTATTTATTTATTTATTTAATTGTGTCTGAGCTACACTTGAATTAATTGGTTAGTTCTATATAATTTTCTTTTTAATTTAATTTCATTTATTTTTTATTTTTATTTATTTTATTATATTTATATCTCTTGGAGGATACACAACGGTATTCCAAGCAGAGATATATGCGATTTTAGCTTGTGTCTTTCGTATTTACGAAATTCAGGGGCCAAGCAGGTGGATCACCATCTGGTCTGACAGCCAGGCAGCATTATAAGCATCAAGTGCTTGTAGGTTTACATCAAGGCTCGTTCTGCAATGTAGAAAGGTCTTGGACGACATTTCGGCAAGACATCAGGTGTCACTTATGTGGGCGCCAAGTCATGCTGGAGTTAGTGGTAATGAAATGGCGGACGCGCTCGCAAGGCGAGAATCGAGGAATAGCCTCCCGGGTCCTGAGCCGGCTCTGGGGCTGGCAGTAGATACCATTTGAAGAAAAACAGAGGTGCGTTTGCAAAATCAGTATCTTATCAGATGGAGAGGACTCTCTGGACACCTTCGCCAAGCTAGAGAACTTATTTTAGGACCTCTGGATAAGGTGGAGGGTTCTGTCTTTCACTGGAAAGAAGCTGACTAAAGTTACTTGTCGGCCTGCTATACGGCCATAACACCGTCAAATGTCATTTGTGTGGGATGCGACGTGTACACGCTGTGGCGAGGAGGAAGATTGCTCGGCACACATTCTATGTCGTTGTCAAGCCCTTGGGCATCACAGCCAGACTATACTCGGTTTAAGGGTTCTTGAACCTGACGATGGGCAGGTCCCAAGGTCATCCTCACCTTTGCGATGAGGGTTGGACTTGGGAACTAGGGTAAGGGGAGGTGCAAAAGGGCCCGTTGGTAAGCTTTTGCACTGGTGGTTCTGGCCACCAGAAAGCCTCTCTCCCTCTTTCATTCGTTCATTCATTCATTCAGGGGAAGAATAAAACACATATATGTGATGATCACAGACGTCACAAGTGAGATGTGATTGTCTGTATTTGCTCATATCTTTTTCCAGTGTCTGGACACCGCACTTCCGTATCGTTCGCTTCTCATAGGTCCTGGATTGTGCAAGAGGTTTCCAAGGATAGACAAGATAGGAATTGCTCCATCGTCTCATTCTCCCTGCAGGCACATAAATCGTCCTCAGTGTATCCCCATCTCACTAGGTTATCCTCAGACCTGCCCATTTGGCATCTAGTCCTGTTGATATTTTTCCAGGTCCTCCATTCCAGTTGTGATTCGGCAGGGAGGCTTTCAGTTGAATTCCAAGTTGGAATATGGTTCTGTTAGCCGTCACTTCCACAGCATCCTTTTGGTTACTGATTTGGAGTCTGTCAGTGGGTTTGTGGACATAATGAAATTCTTCCTGGATTTAGGTTTCGATGCTGGGGTTGTGTCCATATAGATGGTGTCTTTTTTCTAATGACTGCCTACTTCGTTCTGCCATACATGAGACTTCTCGCCTCATTTGAGGGTGGGCTATTCCCGGTAACACGTATAGCTGGTCTAGGTAGGTAGGTTTTAGACAGCCCGTGATTATCCTACGGGAGTCGTCGGGGAAGGGTCAAGTTTGTTAGCATGAGTCGATCTGGACCATATAGGGCATGTGTATTGGGCTGGAGCAAAGCACATGGCAAGAGATGAAGTCCACAATACGCCAGAGTGGGCCCCCCATTGGGAGTTAACCAGCTTGCGAATAACACCGTTCCTCGTATTCCCTCTTGCTCTAGTCTTTTCTACGTGCTTTTATAGGACAGAGTCCCGTCTAAGGTGACACCGATGTAATGGGATTGGCCCGTAACGGCTACGTTGTCGGAGTGGATGAAACTATTTGTAGAAGGGCCGACAGGCTTATAAATCGTGTACAAATTGTCTAGAAGTGGCGCCAGCGCGCTACCCTCTGGGAGACCATACTTCTGGTTCCTCGATCGACTCCTCTGTCCATGGAACTCCACGAAAAATCTCCTATTCCACAGCAGTGAGCTCAGAACCTCTGTCCGATGGTAATTTTGTGTCATCCTGAAGATTCTTTCCAGAGGGATTTTGTGGTTAATAGTATCTTATGCCGCCGAAAGGTCCACGAGGTAACGGAAAAGGAAAGTGCGTCGGTTGGAAGATATAGCTTAGTATTGTTGATTAGGATTCGGAAATTTTGTGTTTAACCTCAAAAGCAACTGTAGTATATTTTTAAAACTATCATACAATGACAACTCGAGTTTGATAAAAGTCTCCAGGCGCTATATTGCTTCGAAATCTAACATCTAACATCTATAATGTCAGTCAATGGCTACTATAAGTATTTTGAATTTCCGTAAGAGGAATATCGGGCTGAGTTAAAAACATGCAAACGATTTGGAATCTATCGGCTATAAGACATGTTGACATGAAAACACAGAGGATTAGTCAGAGAATACGACGATATTCAAATATATAGGAAGTCCGTTCCATCTACTGTATTTCGAATTTAATTAACCAAAACAAAGAGTTGGATAATCAAGAATATCGGTGTTTGAAAAATTGCTTTTTCCAATGACTATAGCAAACATCCTGTATATTATTTCTCAATAAATATACAAAAAATGTTATGCACTATTTCCTAGTAGATCTTTTAGATCATAGTTGTGGTAACACGTGTTTGGCAGGGCGGCTAAAATGTGATTTTTAGAAACATTGGCTTTTCAAAAAAAATTCAAACTTCGATTTACACAAAAAACAGACAGAATTTTAAAACTTAACCGCTGAAATATGTGGAATTAAGGGTGTAATCTGAAAATATATAGGGTGCCTCATTTGAAACAAAAAGTTCACGCTGATTTAGGCACCTCGGACCACCCTGTATTTACAAAATTACAATAAAACTACGTTATCTCACGTACCCCATCCTGTAATGTGTAACGTTTATGGGGGTTTATAGGCCAGCGTCATTGAGCGTTGAGGATTGACGTTTCACCACCATGAGTGGATGGCATCTTCAGAAACTATTTCACTTCGGCAGCTCCCGAAATACTGGTCGAATCAACAGGTTCTGCAGACTTGTCCAATAACATTTAATTTTTAATACAAATAGCCTCCGCAGCTATCGGGGTAAAATTGAGATGGCGAAGAATCTGGTAGCTCCAAAATTCTGTTATAATCGAGAATTTACGGAAAGTTTTGAGTCATGCCACTTGACCCCTGTATTCTGAAACAAATTTGAGCAAGAAAGGTGTCGTAACTACAAACTATCATGCCTGAGATCCCAGCATACTATAATTCTCACTAGCGTAGATAGGGAACTAGCCCTGTATGCACTAAGCCAGAATCACCAGATTCCTAAGTTACCAGCGCTAGCTTGCAAAACTAGCTTTCCCCAACTCGAGCATCCGTTAGGTATAAGATTAGTAGTAGCAACATAATGGAATTAAGTGCTGCTGACTATAAATAGATAACAGATATATGGGCCTATAGGTAGCTACAATTGGGAGCACCAGGACACGAGAAAGTTCATGTTTTCAGATATTCGAGTTTGCTTCACTGTTCAAGATGCGATTTTAAAAAATGGTGAAAGTGCAAACACACTCGCTGTTGAAAATTTTCATCAAAATCTGCAGAAGTGTTTGTTGCACAAAGCTTGTGCCGGTTATGGCTCTTCAAATAAATTATTTTCAGAAAAGGCAAAATGAGGAAATGAAGAGCTTGAAATTTAATAGAAAATGTTATGTCTGGTGCGCTGGCACCGATATCAAAATCGAAATAGATTTTAATCTTCTTTTGCAATAAAGTATCGCTAGCTGCAGCGACTGATTGCATTTGCTTCTCCCAAAATCCTTATTTTCTGCAGGCCAGGACAGAATGCAAGATTGACACCATTTCTAATGAATAACAATTTTAATATGGATAGCTGTTGTAAAGAAGATTACTGCACAAAAAGAACGAAGTGCTTGATGTCACCTAGGGCCAATATCACAAATCTTACAATTGTAAACATTTTCAATTATTAAAGTAATTAGAAATTCGCATATATACCTGCAAGCGAAATATTATGCAATTATATACTGGGGTCCAGCGAGACAATCCATTTATTTGAGTGGTTTTGTTTACAACATACATTTTTTGCACCCACATACCCCATGGCATTGCCCTCCATTTCCAAACCAATGCAAAAGAAGAATTTTACACTGGTCTCGGTTAAGTTTAAATCTTTCCACAAATTCCCCGTCATTCAGCATGACAAAGATAATTCTCTCCCAAAACCAATACACTGCACGAGCATTTTCGCTGTCGCTGTCCGAATGACTTGATCACATATCGAGAGCAAAATATACCGTATACCGAATCTGCTCATCATTAAAGATAGGTTATGGCTGTTGTTCGTGGATTTCGGTCAAACATTAAAACGACATTCTGCTTCACCATGTTTTGGTTTATTATATTTGAACCATCTTTATGTGTCTATAGATGATAAAAAATTGTGTGTATACAGGGTTATTCACGTTATTCGACACGGAGCATTATGGCTAAAGTATTTGATAAAGGAGAAAATAATAATTTCGGATGGATAGAGACCCATAAAGGCTACATTTTAAAAATATTTTCATGTTATACAGGGTGTCCCAAAAACACGAAATGTATCAAAGCTTTGTTTTTTAAATGGAAGATCCCATATATTATTGCATATTCAGATTCCTTGGTGAATTCTAGTGTGACTTTATGTATCATACATGGTACCTAAAGCGAACCGTTTAGGTGTAAATCACCTTTTTCGGTATAAGTAGATATCAGGAAAAAATTGAATATCGCAGTGATTATAAAATATGGAAGGCTGTGACTTTGCCGTATTACTAAGCATAAAATGCGTCAGCTTTGATGAGACTGTCAAATTTGAATTATGTTTATGCTTGGAGAAATCGGTCGACTAATTAAGGAAACTTCGATCAGCGATAACTTGATTTTTTCAAATGGGAATGCCTAATTTTTTGTGAAAAAATCCATTTCTGCCATACTCCAGCTTCTCTTTGATCAAAGATATGTTACCGCCGTTGTTTCTGGTTAGACTTTGTTTGTTGTGAGTAATTTTTATAATCTTATCCCTTTAGTCTAGTGCGTGGGTATTTTTCAGCTAACATAGTTGTTTTCTTCTACCTGAACAGGTTTTTGTTTATATTTCATGGCCTGCTACGTTGCTTATAGGTAGGAAAATTGAAAAACGCCGATTTGTTTGAAAATTTAAAATTAAATGAAAATTACCAGAGATTGATATTCACAACCTTATATCATTAGAAAGGTTATCAAATTCTACGTTTAACCGTATACAAAAAGTTAGGCATTCCCATTTGAAAAAATCAAGTTATCGCTGCTCGAAGTTTCCTTAATTAATCGATCGATTTCTCTAAGCATAAACGTAATTTAAATTTGACAGTCTCATCAAAGCTGACGCATTTTATGCTTAGTAATACCGCAAAGTCACAGCCTTCCATATTTTACAATCTCTGCGATATTTAATTTTTTCGTCATATCTACTTATACCGAAAATGGTGATTTACCCCTAAACAGTTCGCATTAGGTACCATTCACACTAGAATTCACCAAGGAACCTGAATATGTAATAATATACGGGGGGTTCCATTTAAAAAAACATAACTTTGATACATTTCGTGTTTTTGGGACACCCTGTATAACATGAAAATATTTTTAAAATGTAGCCTTTATGAGTTTCTATCCATCCGAAATTATTATTTTCTTTTTTATCAAATACTTTAGCCATAATGCTCCGTGTCGAATAACGTGAATAACCCTGTATAATAACAAAAAATATATAAGTTGTATGTATGTAAGTATATAAATGTATATATAAAATTTGAAATATAAACTCAGTGATTTTATTTCGATAGACTGAATAAATATATATACATAAAATAAATCTGCTGTGACAAGGATAATAATATTAACAAACCTACATGCAATTATTATACTAGAAGTCGGTTACATTTCTGTAAAGTTGTTGTTGTGAAGCAACCTCTACAGGTTGAGAGAGCTGAATGACCTACACGGCGTTTTTAAAGATAGGTAGAAAATTGTTTACAATAACTGTTGACGATTCCGTAACACAACTGTACAAGTGTGGTTTTTGTATTACGAAAAGGTACTAAAGTAATTGTAGGCAAGGACCCGTAATTACCAGTGCTCCACGTTGTGCCCCACTTAACGATGCTTCATTTTTTTTCTTCGGCTACATTATCACCCTCCATTATTATATTTCGATCATCTTTCACGCGCACCTTCTCATTTTTTACCACACGAAAATATTCCAGAAGTTATAAAAAACTTGTCACGTGTAATAGATTAATTATTGCCATCATACGGCAGGTAAGGTTTTTCTGCGATGGAAAAAATACCTTAGAAGGGCTGGGATAACGGTGCTTTCGAGAGGATATTAAGGGCTGACGTGAAGACTGTTGAGGAAATTGTCGGCAGATTTTGGCAGGGATTACGCGGAAATAGGGTACAAGAGGAACACAAAGGGTATTGTTTTTTTGAGAGGTGGTATAATAGAAACAGCGATTTTTTTCCCGCGTAAGACGTCGTGAAGCTAAACCTTCAATAGTAATGTAGAACGACTTAAATCTGAATGGGTGTAAAGTTCAGGATAGTTTGTTAACCCGAGCTGGCCAGTAGACTGTCTCAAGCTTTAGATATACCCTAGAAAGGAACATCTAGTTTTCTATAATATCCCACGACGATTAAGACAAGCAACATATCAGAACTGGGCAGTAGTAGCGAATTATAATTTTGGGAGTTTAAATTAGAGCAAATATAGTATCTTCTCTTATTACTATGTTACTTAATGAGGTATTTGTTTTTGACCACGTGACGTCCGATTCAAAATTTTTAATGGGACACCCTGAATATTTGTGACTTTTTGTGTTCCTCCAGATAAAACAACTCCAACAAACTAGCACACTTGGGGACTAAAGTGATTGATTCATGAGCTGCGGGTACTTAAAGGATGGTACCACTACCATTGATTATAACATGTACCCCTACAGTAAAATTACTTTGGTAGTGTTTCATAATGGTAGTGCTATAGTCCTTTAAGTACCTGTAGCTCTTGAATTAATCACTTTAGACCCCAAGTGTGCTAGTTTGTTGGAATTGTTTTATCGGGAGGAACTCAAAAAGTCACAAATATATAGGGTGTCCCATAGAAATTTTTGACTCTTGACATCACGTGACCAAAAACAAATACCTCATTGGGTGACATAATAATAAGAAAAGATACTATATTTGCTCTAATTTACACCCCAAAATTATAATTCACTACTATACTGCCCAGCTCCGATATATTGCTTGTCTTAATCGTCGTAGGACACCCTGTATAAAGGATAATTGCGCAGGGATGAGAAGCAGCACTTACCCAGGAAGATAATTCTCTAGTCAATTGTCAATGTTACAAGCATTCATTCTCCAAACCGGTGTTTATTGTTTTTTACTTCTGTGTCAAAGACAATGTCTGCTACAATGATTTCTGATCATAGATCAATAAAGCAATTCAATGGAATAGTAAAAGAGTAAACATCAGACTATGTATGCAAAACATAAAGAGATTACTTTCTCTTCTCCATCACTGCGATGTGAATACCTATTGAATCGATGGCTATTATTATACAAACATATATCAGGATCAAACAGGTGTGAAATTATGGTGGTCAGCTCAAAAAAGCGGGCTTTTTTGGGCTATTGGTGGAAAATGCTAGGTCACTGACCGGCCTCGGATGAGAACGCGGCTGGAGGCAAGGTGTCAAAGTACTCCCATCACTAATTCGAGTTGCCCTTTACTGAACTGTATAGGATAAAAGGGACAACACCATCCCAAACATCGGAGACCAATCATGTTGCCCATTCATCTTAACTCACTCTTTCAAAATTGAGTGTATTACTTTTCAGCTGAAAATAGATGTTCTACATGAAATACAAAAAATAAGTGCGTTACTTCACAACATATGTCTTCGGAGACATTGTATTCAGATATATCGTAACCTCATACAAAATAAAAAAACAAACCACATAAGATCACTCGCTCACAAATTATTACCAAGCGATGTTTCACAAATCAATGTAGCCCACGATACTGATGAGGATTTGCATGACAGCCGACCAGCTGATTATGCGTACACTGCGTACCTACGTAACTATGACGTCTGCTAGCTATCTGCGAACTATAGTGCGCCAGAAATCAAAATACTGATATAGAGTATTTTCTCATAAGTGAGTTAACCATAACAAACATCGTATACTACTACAACTAACTCTGATATCAGAGTCCCGCCCTAGCCTGGAAACAACGTTTTTCCTCGAAGAAAAATTAGTTATACCCGTTATACCAACTGCACAATGAATGCCATTTATTCGATCCTACATATAGCTGGGTTTAATATGTTCACATGTTTCTAACGCCGATTGAACAATATTCTACAAAAATGCAAACAGTGAAGTGGCTAGTATAAAAGTATGCTGACAGGACATACGCGTCACAGAACTGTGAAAACGCATACGCTTATGAGACTTGTATCCATAGAAATCAAGGCAGTCAATTTTTTGTTATGTCTGACGACAAGGCTGTCTGTTTATCTCCCAGTTTAGCGATCCATCTAACGGTTTGCCTTTCAGTTTGTGACATATCCTTAGAAGTTTAGAATAATATGCAATCATCATCAGGCATCAGTTGGTTGCAGTTTTCATTGTGTCATAGAGTATGGCAAGAGTATGGCGAGATATTAAAACACTGCCCACGCTAGTAAAACTCAACGAAAATTTAATGGCACAAAATTTAATTAAAAAAAATTGAACTAGTATATGTCTGCCACTCCTTTTTCTGTCGAGTGCAGACATATACTAGTCCCAGTTTTTTCAATTAAATTTTAATTGTAGGTGTTCTGTGCCGTTAAATTTCCGATGAGTTTTACTACTGCGGGCAGTGTTTTAACTAATATCTAGACATACTCTTTGCCATGTTCTATAACGCAATGTAAACTTCGACCTTCTGATGTCCGATGATGACTGCATATTAGTCGAAACGTCGCATAAAGGAGCGAGCAGAAGAAGTAGTTGTTTCAATTCTGACCTAATCTTAAAAAATAACAACCCAAGCACAGTGCCAACTACAGTTGAGTTTGAGCTGATACGGCGTCAACTGATTATGTACCTTTGTGATTTAATTGATACTTAACATGTTTAACGTAGAAAGTGATAAACAGAGTCCATAAGTAGGACCAAAATTAGCACTAAGACATACAAAATCTTTTACGGGCAATTGGCACTTCTTCCTCATATTAAAGTTATGTAACGTTACGTTAGTAATATTCGGGAATGTCCGACCCATCATAATTTAATATGAAGAACGTGATTTTCGTAAGTACAAGATTGGCTTTGGATTCGTTAGACTGATGTTTAAAAATGCCGGACGCGTTCTTTTCAGACGGTCGGCGTTGAATTCGGAAGAGAGAGAAAAGGGAGGAGGTGCCGAAAGATGGTTTTAGTCGATCGTTATTTTTTTCTCCTTGGAGGTGTCGAAAAATAGGTCAAGGACAATTATGTTCTTCGGAAATTGACAAAATTAATTCTGTATGTTTCATTACGGTTGATCGGATGTGACGTGTTCTGCAGCTACAAGAGGTTCCTGATTGAAATTCACCAATATCTGTCTAAAGACTTTTCAGACATATTCAAGATACTAAAGTCTATAGGAAATGAGACGATAAATTAAATTTAGAAAACATAAACATACAAATATCAAGCGTATCGAGATTTGAAGCATTTCTTCATCCAAATCCATTCCGTGAATATTCACAAGTGAACTAAACACTGTGCGTTTTTTATAGCTGACTCAAAATATCAGTGGCTCAAACCTCGAAAAGTCTTTCTAGGACTAGAAAAAGCGCAGCATTATTTTTTGCAAGGTTGTTTAAGGTAATTTAGAAAATTTCTAATTTGTTGTCAGGTTTGTCAGTAATTTATCAGGTATACGATACTATAAATATTGTCAGTCCTTATCATTGCTCAGACCTATAATCTAGGAAGAGCAGATACATCCTTAGTAAGATTTGCGCTATAGATTTTTATATGGAAACAAAATTAGCTATAGCTGGGAAGCGGCAAAAGATATATTAAAGCGAAGTGTACTCTTTAAACTGAATTTCAAGCTTTCGGAGAACTATGGCTCCATCATCAGGGCTGAAATATTGAATTAACATAAGCAACAGGTAAGCAAAAAATGGAATTTATACTTACAAAGTTTGTTGAGATTGTTGCTTAGGTTAGAAAATACGCAATGGAACATATTGGTTAGATTCGCACAAAAATTCTTTAAAAATATTATGATATTTAATAATATCCTCGTCAATTAGTTCATCACACACAACATTTAGGTTAAAAAATCTATAGATTGATAAAATAGAATCAGATATCTGTCACGTTCGAGGACTGGTACCACAATGAAGAGTTTTCCAACCCAGACAGGAAGCGAGTTTATGAAGTACCTGGAGTGGGGAAAGTCAATCAAATGTCATTTAACCTAAGCAACAGTCTCAACAAACTTTGTAAGTATAAACTCCATTTTTTGCTTACCTGTTGCTTATGTTAATTCAATATTTCAGCCCTGATGATGGAGGCATAGTTCTCCGAAAGCTTGAAATTCAGTTTAAAGAGTACACTTCGCTTTAATATATCTTTTGCCGCTTCCCAGCTATAGCTAATTTTGTTTCCTAACAAAGTCGGCAAACGACTTAGGCTTGCCTATGATTTTTGTATGTATAAAAGCAGGAACTAACAAACTTCAACTATTACAAAACAAAACAAACTATTATCGTCTGATCTTCAAGTGATAGCGTAATGTAAACAAAACTTGATTTCAACCATCGCCGCTTTCATACCCAAATTTTTCTTATAAAAAAACAAAAATTCCGATATTTTGCTTTATCTGTGAAGAGCGTCAGTTGCTTTATTGATGGGGTCATATTTTATTGCAAATAGACGACCAACTGTCCATTTCTTTCGGCTTTAGGCATTCTTATAAACGATATTCCAGAGCTGTAACATCTGCTCACCTTAACCAATCCAACATTCTGGATACATCTCGCACTTATGTCCGTAGACCAGCTTGAGAATTTTTGTATAACCATACATAACCATATGTGACCATTTATATGAATTAAAAACACCTAAATTCTGTGTTACCTAATGATATCCCGAATTCAAGTAAAAAAGTCCATATACAAGTTGTCAAAGTTTAGATAAAAAATGATTTTTTATTAATTCCACTGAGTATCGTTTAGCCGATATTTTGTAATTTGACAGTGTTGCAAAAAGTAATTTTTCGTAGGGACATTATTTTCACGTATACCATTGTGATTATAACATTTTAAATTGTCTTTTTATTTACGTCTCCTATTCTTCAGGGTACAAATAGCATAAAAAATTGAAAATAAAATAAAAACGTAGCAGTTGAGATGTAACAAACAAAAATACATCAGAACAAAAGATACAGAAATACGTATTTTCTGCTTGGTTAATTCGTTTAATAGCACTTAGAAGTAGCAACAAATGTTACATTTAGGCCCGATTTTATCAACAAGCATATTTAACAAAGAATTTAACAAAGCTTTTCTATTGGTTGTTATTTAGCAAAATCTTTCTATTGGGTACTGCGGGCTAGGTTAATAAATATCGTCCAATAGTATTTTATCAATATTGAAAGCAAAACGTCAAAGCTGGATGACACTTTTTATCAAACTATTGTTGTAACATAGGCGATGAATGAAGTTTGGAGCTTGAGACGAAGTCAACGATCGAAATATCTTTTTGAATGGTTGAAATTAGATCACAAGTCCCAGTAAAAAAGTACCGAATCCCAAATCAAATATGTACCGTTGAGGCGATCCCTTCGCCGAGATGGCGGGTGGCCGAGTGGTAACGGTGGCCGACCACGCGTGCCTGTTTTGAAGGATGTGCTGATGGCTGTTGGCTCGAGATCCTGCCCGTGCAATTACTTTTTTTCATTTTTTTTAACCAAAATATTTATTGATATACGTTTTACTCATATTACACAAATTTTTTTGTACGATCGACATAAATGTTTTTGAATCAAATTTTATTAGACATTTTACTTGACATATTGCAAAAGCTAAGTACCGGAGGTGGTGGAGAATTCAGTCAGTGGAAGTGAAGTTTATTCGTCAATATCAATCGCCAATTATTGCTCTGAAAGCGGTATTAAAATGAAATTATTCCAAAAAAGTATAATTATTCGGAATTTTTGTTGTGCTAGTAAAACATGTAATAAAATTTGATTCAAAAACACATTCAAGTCGATGGTACAAAAAAAATGTGTGTGAATTCTCCACCACCTCCGGTACTTAGCTTTTGCAATATGTCAAGTAAAATGTCTAATAAAATTTGATTCAAAAACATTTATGTCGATCGTACAAAAAAATTTGTGTAATATGAGTAAAACGTATACCAATAAATATTTTGGTTAAAGAAAAATGAAAAAAAAGTAGTTGCACGGCAGGGTCTCAAACCAACAGCCATCAGCACATCCCACAAAACAGGCACGCGTGGTCGGCCACCGTAACCATTCGGCTACCCGCCATCTCGGCGAACGGATCGCCTCAACGGTATATATTTGATTTGGGATTCGGTACCTTCTTACCGGGATTTGTGATCTAATTTCGACCATTCAGAGATATTTATTTCGATCGTTGACCTCGTCTCAAGCTCGAAACTTCATTCATCGCCTATGTTGCAACAAATGTACATTTTAGTTACAACTGTTACAAGTATTTTCATGAAGTACGTCACACGAGTCGGGAGCCGTCGGCGTGTTTTCGGTCCTGGATTCAAAAACTCATTTTCATTTTCATATAACTTTTGGATTATTGCGAAAAGAAACAAAACAAAAACAGTTTTGTTGTAAAACTTATATTCGATCTCTCCATTTATCACAAAAAAATTATTCAAAACCCTAATTTTTTGTCATCATTATCATTTAGCAGAAGAAAAAACCAGCAATCAAATGTACAGTTATGGCGGAATCTGATTGGTTGAGATTAGCAATTGCTAAACTTTTGATTAGACAAGAAAATGCAATTTTTCACCCATTTAGGATGGAAAATCAGACTGGAAAATATACTAGATGGTTCATAATGGTCGATCTGTATATAAAACATGTCATTTTTAACCTTTTTGAGGTAAACTTCAAGAGAAATCAATAGTTTTCAGAGTACTTTGACAGATGCATGTTCTTGAACGGGCTGCTCTGATTGGTCAAAGCCTTTGTTAAAATGCGCCTGTTGATAAAATCGGCCCTTAATCTATCAAATAAATCCAGTGAGGCATAAGATCCTAGATGAAAAACCTAGAGAAATAATATTCTCTAGTGAAAAGAAAGTAATCGGTTGTCAAAAACAAACCAATTTTCCAGGTTAGAAGGTTACATGGTACCTATAAAATCAAGCTATTAATAATACCTAAAGCTATCTCTGCTCTGCATCGTTCTGTGATATACGTAACGTTCGGTTGGGTTACCTCTAAATAGAACGAATTCATTACAATTTAAACTTAATGGCATCCCCGCTATCTTGCTATCTCCCTGCACATCCAATCCTTAAAATTCAATTAAAAAGCAGTGGTAGGATAAAAGCCTTTGGGGCAAAAAGGATATCTCTTGGCTGCCGCAAACGCTTAATGTCGCGAAAACGTATTTGGAACGGACAGTTTTCAGAACATTAAAGTTTAACTATTCGGTACCCTAAGTCGTAACTTCTAGTACGGTCCTGGCTGAAAGCCACTTCACAGCGGATAAATCACCATCCGACAGATTTGGTGTAGAAATCGCAGAGTAAGCAGAGTTATTGCATAGTACCACGCATAACGTCATTTCGAACAACTGTATCGCAGTTGTATCAGTGAAAAAATTTTCGAAATCGTTACAGCTGGAACCAAATATATATTGTAGTGCCCATGACCCAATGATAATAGTTGTTTCCCATTACGTGGCTACCGGCAATATGACAGCAATGTGTGACTATTGGAACATGAAGTTCAGTCGACCGTAACATACGTTTTGTATTGTAGTCTCACAGAACATGCACCTTACATGACAGTTGACTTCTACTTCAATGTGAATATATACAGGAACGATATGAAGCAAACAGCTCTAGTAAACAGAAAACAGGTTAGAAGAAGAAGAAGAAGCAGAAGGTATTTTAAGGTTATATGTACTGTCAGTATCTTAGACAAGGAAAGAGAGAGGACGGAACGCGCGACTGACATTTCTGTTACCAAATGGCACCAAAAATGTACCAAAGCGCTATTAAATTTACCTGCGATACGTGATTCCTGGCTCCCTCCTGCTGCTGTGGCTTTTACAACCGTAAGCTGCACACCCTACCATTATGCTCATCACAATATTTTAGAATGATTGGTCTTAAAAACGCTAAATATCATAAAAAAAATGTTTTGACAGCTGTCAAATAGCGATTAATTTTCGGTCACAGCTAATTCATATAGCATCAAACGGGCGTGCGGTATCTCCTCTCTTTATCTAAGTTATCTCAGGTCAGTACCATCATGTGACAAGTACAAAACGCAAACGGGTCAGAATCAGGATGACAATGTTTTTATTGGTCAGTTGTCCGTGACGTCACGGATTTGGCGGCAAATGTATAACTCTTAAAATGCGATTATGAAAGCAATTTTTAAAGATCCATATGATAGAAAATTGATATAAAATTAATTATCGCATCTGTATACTGTAAGACTTCAGTAGAAGTCCAAATACAAAATATTGGGTATAGGCACATATGTAAGTAACAAACTCGGCAAAAATAAAAAACCTCACAACCATTCCGAACTTCGCTTTTAGGTAAAATATATTGAGGGTTCCTAATGATTTTCCATTCTCTCTGGGAAGGGTTCATCCCTCTTCGTATTCATAAAAAACTCTCCGTTAACTTGGTGATCTTTAACATATATGAATTTTGGCTTTGAACTGGTGGACTTGGGAGCCTTTTGTTACATATACACTTTATAACATGGTTGTATTAAAATTTGGCACCGTATAATCAATAAAATGAAAATATAAAGCTGAATAGCTTCTCAATATCGTGCCAATGGCGGTGAACGTATCATGGTGAATATTAACCACACCATCTTGGTATATTCCTGAATATTTTTTTTTTGTTGAGCGAGTAAGATTCGGGGGATATTTTTTTGCAGGTGTAATGGAAACAGAAAAGTGTATTGATTCTTCAACTGGTACCACTAACGACAGACTAATCATCAAAAAGCAGCTAATCTAAAAACCAATATATTTTTTGGTCCTAGCCCACTTTATATCTGACTGACTCACATCTCTAGCATAAAATTAGTACAAAACACAAAGAACACCGAAATTTACGGTTAGGTTTTTGGGCGATTTATGATATCTACATAGCGAAAATCCACGTCACTCTTTCCGTCGGTCTGTCTGTCTGTCTGTTGGCGTTTTCCTCGCCCCGTAATTTCACAAACCGCTGCATGGGTTGTGATGAAATTTGGGTAGCGATATACTGTGGGGTAGTAGTAGGTAATGCTTATACAGGGTGGCCAATCGGGTGACGATAATAATTTTTTTTTAGATAGCCCGTACCGAGACCTATCCAAAACACCCCCAGGTAGATAGATAGATAGATAGATAGATATATATTTAATTTCAAAATAGTTGTATATAAATACAAATTTGAAACAAGTCAAAAAGAGAACTTAACTAACAATACCTAATACATACAATACATAACTAACACAAAGTACATTGTTCTGCAGACAATTTAATGTAATTTATACCGATATGTGTACCGATTATTGATAGTTTTCGAGTTATGATTTTTTTTTTGAAAACTTAGAGATTTTCCAGTTTTTCCAAGAAATCGTCAAAAACAAAAACAATAATGCTTTTTGGCTTTTATTTTTTTCTGCAATTATACTCGGTATTAAGCCTATTTTAATATCCAATAAAGAGAACCTGTACATCCGAACAATAATTAAGTACATTTTGGGGCCAAACTTTGAAATCTCTGTTTTTAGTCAGGAGACCAAAACCTTCAAAATAAGATTAAGAATACTTATGCCTGGTTCTGGAGCTTCAAACTAACCTTAAAAACTTTGCAAGACATTGCACTTTCGAAATAATAATGAAAAAGTAGCACTTATGGGGACATTTTGCGCCGTACGTGAGTGTTGAAGGTAAAAAGGTGATAATTCACGAATTTCCAAAATGATTTAAAAAACTATTATTTTGCTTTATTATGACAAATTAAAGAAAAAACAAAATCCTAACAACTAATAAACCCGATAATCATTGATGTTTTGATGACTTTTAATAAAAAAACTAATACCCAAATTGAGATTTTTGAAGTGATTTTGCTATGTACTATTGAATTTCTGCGAAATTAAGTTGTATGGAAAGTTAACAAAGGAAAGGAATAATAAACAATAATCTGACTTCCAATTTCATGTCAGAATTGCCTGGGAAGCGATGTCGTAGCATATGCCATCCCTTTCTTTCATAGTAGCTTTTTGCGAGCTCATGTCGGCGAAGCGCAGTTGTGTTAATTAATTTTCGGTAATAGGCAAGGCAATGTTCGGATGGACCTAAAAATGTGATTTAGGTCAGTAGACAGCCTATCATGAATACAACAAGTTTTTCAGTTTTTCACCCCCCCCCCCCCCCCAAAACACCCAAATTTCACCCCCACCCAAAAAAACGCAGAAAATGATCAAGAACCTCTAAAACGCCTAAAAACGAAGTTTGAGGAATATTTGAAATTTTTGTTTTAATTGCTCCGCCGCCTATGTACCGATTTCCAAAATTATAGCAGCATTGCCTACTAAGACCCCACAGAATATTGCTGCCCAAATTTCATCACAGTCCATGCAGCGGTTACTGAGATTACGAGGCTAGAAAAACGCTTACAGACAGACAGATCGACAGGCAGACCGACAGACAGACCGACAGACAGACCGACAGACAGACCGACAGACAGACCGACAGACAGACCGACAGACAGACCGACAGACAGACCGACAGACAGACCGACAGACAGACCGACAGACAGACCGACAGACAGACCGACAGACAGACCGACCGACAGACAGACCGACAGACAGACCGACAGACAGACCGACAGACAGACCGACAGACAGACCGACAGACAGACCGACAGACAGACCGACAGACAGACCGACAGACAGACCGACAGACAGACCGACAGACAGACCGACAGACAGACCGACAGACAGACCGACAGACAGACCGACAGACAGACCGACAGACAGACCGACAGACAGACCGACAGACAGACCGACAGACAGACCGACAGACAGACCGACAGACAGACCGACAGACAGACCGACAGACAGACCGACAGACAGACCGACAGACAGACCGACAGACAGACCGACAGACAGACCGACAGACAGACCGACAGACAGACCGACAGACAGACCGACAGACAGACCGACAGACAGACCGACAGACAGACCGACAGACAGACCGACAGACAGACCGACAGACAGACCGACAGACAGACAGACCGACAGACAGACCGACAGACAGACCGACAGACAGACCGACAGACAGACCGACAGACAGACCGACAGACAGACCGACAGACAGACCGACAGACAGACCGACAGACAGACCGACAGACAGACCGACAGACAGACCGACAGCCAGACCGACAGACAGAACGACGGAAATGGGTGACGCGGATTTTTGTTATTCAGACATTATAAAACGCCCAAAAAACCTGTTATCTCAAAATCGAAAATTTTTACGATTACAATCCTCCCCTCACCTATCGGTGTGGGAAGTAAAAGGGATGGCGTATGTTTTTTTCTTTAATTTGTCATAATAAAGTAAAATAATAGTTTTTTAAATCATTTTGAAAATTCGTGAATTATCACCTTTTTACCTTTAACACTCACGTACGGCGCAAAATGCCCCCATAAGTGCTATTTTTTCATCATTATTTTGAAAGTGCAATGTCTTGCAGAGCTTTTAAGATTAGATTGGTGCTCCAGAACCAGGCATAAGTATTTTTAATTTTGTCTTGAAGGTTTTGGTCTATTGATTAAAAACAGAGATTTCAAACTTTGGGCCCAAGTGTACATAATTATTGTTCGGATGTACAGGTTCTCTTTATTGGATATTGAAATAGGCTTAATACTGAGTATAATTTCTGAAAAAAATAAAAGCCAAAAAGCATTCTTGTTTTTGTTTTTGACGATTTCTTGGAAAAACTGGAGTTTTCAAAAAAAAATCATAACTCGAAAACTATCAATAATCGGTACACATACATGGGGGTGTTTTGGATAGGTCTCGGTACGGGCTATCTAAAAAAAAATTATTATCGTCACCCGATTGGCCACCCTGTATAAGTTTGAAAATTCGAGCATGGGCAGCAGAGTAATTAGCAAAAAACAAAAATTCTTGTCTTAAGCTTTGTTTTTAGGCGTTTTAAGGGTTCCTGGCCGTTTTCTACTTTTTTGGGGTGGGGGTGAAATTTGGAATATTGGGAGGTTTTACAACTGAAAAATTTGTTGTATTTATAATAGGCTGACCCTTGAACTGTCAAAGAAAGACCTAGTTTTATAAAAACATTTTTAGATCCATCCGAACATTGTCTTGCCTAATATAGAAGCCAAGTGACTTGGCATTCTCTGTCTATATATGCGACTATTGCTTTAGATAATTCCGTATTGTGTAACGTGAAAGCTATTTAATTGACTCTAATGAAATTGTAGCAAATACATACATACGAGTATAATATTATAACCGTGGCGAGGATAGAAAACGCGTATGGCTTCTAGAAATCGTGTTAGTGGCAGCGCAGCAATAATCAAAAATATAAAAACAACTCAAACCTCGTTTTTAGGCGTGTTAGGGGTTTCAAACCATTTTCTACTTTTTGGGGTGGGGGTAATATTGGGGTGGTTAGGGGGTGGGGGTTTTTAAAACTGAAGAATTGTGGTATTCATAATAAGCTATCCATTGGCCTGTGAAAAGAAGTACTAGCGGTATAACATATAAAACATCGAAGAAGGGTGGCTGACCTGTCTCAGTTTTACCGATTCTATCACGGAAGATGTGAGAGTAACTTCTACCAGATAATAATAACAAAGTCCGTCCGAACGAGGAACACTATAGTGGCTCTTCGTCGAGGACCCTTCTCCCCGAACCAGTCTTCTCCTGCATTCCTTCTTTTGGAGAACTTCGACGCTGTGGAATGAGCTGCCAAGGAACTTGTTTCCCGACGGCTACAACCGGCAGCGTTCCAAATCTAACGTGCGCTGACACTTATCCTCTCGCAGCGTTTCTACAGTGCCATGGACTTTCAGCCTTTGCGGAAAATAACAATATTTTTTTATGGGCGGGCGGCCTATGATTTAGTTGCAAGGGGATCTCAGACTATAGCTTCATGCTATGAGAAAATAATAATATCACCGTAGTGTGTGGGAAGTAGTGAATCAATCAACTTGACTTCATTGCTAGCATCAACAGTGCCTCGTATTGCTGGTGCGGAAAAGACATGAAAGCCTTTTGTAACACAATTTCTGGATCGGCACCATCGTAATAAATAATATTGGAGGAGCTGAGATATATAAACTAATTGGTACATAATTTTTTCCATCGTTCTTTGTACCTTTCCTTTCGTACAATGGCATCTGGCATCTGGAAACGTGATTTTCTGGGAATATCGGGTGTAGTGACGTAAACGGCTGTTTTGAAAGGAGCGGCCCAACCGCGGCCGTTTTGTTGGACTGTTATTTGCTTGGGAATGAAAAAAGACGAACCTCCGCTGCACGTGGCACAGAGATTGCGACAAGCTTGGTATTGTGTGTTGCCGTAGCAATTTGGTGGGCGTTTAAAGAGAACCGACGGAAAGCAGGAGGACTACCGACGAACAAATACCTTCAATCTCGCCTACCACTTATTATTAGAGCGGCCGTACACGAGCGGGAGTCGGGCCAAGCACATGCCAGCGGAACTGGCGTCCCCATAAACGTGCTCGCCTACTTAGACGAAGCGTCGCGAACGGAAGCGGCGCGTCGCGTCTTTACGTGCCCGCCCACTTAGACGAAGCGTCGCGAACGGAAGCGGCGCGAAGAAAATTATTGATTTGACGCCAGAGAAGTTTACATTAGGTTATATGGCAGCCCGCCCACTCAAGCGACGCGAAGCGAAGAGGCGCGTCGTTTGACGCGCGAATGCTCTTCGGATCAACTAGGCGTCGTTTCTCTTGCCTCTCGCATATTTTCAGTGTTTAGCAGTATTATGTAGGATGTGGTGCTAAATTGCAGCCTCTGGTCGTGATACAAAGACATTCATTACAAAGGTAATTTAGTTACCCAGCATTTTATTTTGTTTTTGTTTCTTTTCTTCTTCTTCCATAGTGGCAATTAAACTCAATACAAAGAGTTCCTCTTCTGACGAACTGCTCAACGTACCTCACTAGACAACGTCTCTCGTTCAACTGCTTAAAAACAAATAAAATTCGCGTCGCGCCCTTGAAAGCCGCGCGCCGCTTCGCCCAGTGCTCGGCCACTTAGGCGAAGCGTCGCGTCGCGTCATTTATGGCGCGACGCAAATTTTATTTGTTTTTAAGCAGTTGAACGGGGTACGTTGTCTAGTGAGGTACGATGAGCAGTTCATCAGAAGAGGAACTCTTTGTATTGAGTTTAATTGCCACTATGGAAGAAGAAGAAAAGAGCAAAAACAAAAGAAAATGCTGGGTAATTAAATTACCTTTGTAATTGATGTCTTTGTATCACGACCAGAGACTGCAATTCAGCACCACTTCCTACAAAATACTGCTAAACAATGAAAATATGCGAGAGGCATCAAGAAATATTTGGATCTTCTCGCCGCGGCGCGTCACCTGGTACCGACCATTCAGGCGAAGCGAAGCGAAGCGTCAAGAGAAACGACGCCTAGTTGGTCCGAGGAGAAGCCGCGCATCAAACGACGCGCCTCTTCGCTTCGCGCCGCCTGAGTGGGCGGGCTGCCATATAAACTAATGTAAACTTCTCTGGCGTCAAATCCACAATTTTCTTCGCGCCGCTTCCGTTCGCGACGCTTCGCCTAAGTGGGCGAGTACGTTAAGAAATACAGTACCACTACCCGACCAGGGTGCATATTCGTATCGAGCGTCAGCTATCGCAAGGCAAGTGCAGCCGAACGCCTTGCATTTATCGAGCGCTCACGATTGCAAGCCCATTGGACGCATTGGACATGATTAGATTTTTTACAACCTATACTAATAAATACGGTTATATTGATAAATAACAATTTTGTCGCGTTTAAAAAAAAACAGATCGTCTTGAAACGGTATAAATCAATCCTGCAAAAAGAAATGAACAAAATGACGACCGTTCGACTGTCACAATCTGAATAATAAAACGATGCGATAGGTTTGAACTGCTCTAGAACCGTCCTTTTTTCAATCTCTATTGAACCGGATATTAAGGAACGTAAATATAGTACTGTGTATACAAATAAATAATATCATTTTGAAAATTTGTTTTCCCCTAGTCCTGCAACACAAATGTTTACATAGAAAAAATTCTGTTGCGTTTCCAATTAATTGTTTGTATTTGGATGTTTTTTCATCGCTTTAAATATATTTACAGTTGTTTCAAATCCATGTCATTGAAAGAATTAAATCTTTTTATATTCCAAGTACTCACAGATACGCCAATAAATTCAAAATAATTTTATATTCGTTCTAACGATATGTATAATCCTTCTAATAAAAGTATTGATATATAATGCAACCAAAACATCCTTTTGTTTTCGAAATTTACCCTATGTTTAATTTAAGCAAAGCATACAATCTATTCAATGTACAAAAATTACTACTGCAATAGCAGTCCGTGATAATTCATCTGATAAAAATTAATTTTGTTTCAATGGCCCTTGCCGTTCGCTGAACTATAATCAGTATTCGGCGAGACTGATGTCCCAATGCAATAAACGTAAAATAAAGAACAGGGGGATCATCTCAGTGTTACTATCGCCACGAACCTGCCAACATGGCCGAGGTTGTTCCGTTGTGTTGTTTCGGTCTTAGCCGTGTTTTGTCGTCTCGTGGTTTTGCGTATTGCATTAGCAATTGTGTGATTTAAATATGTCCAGGTATATATTAAATGGCGGACCTACTGAGAAATTGGGACTTAGAAGAGCTAACACCCACATTTGAATGTACGTATTTAGATTAGTCAGACAGTTATATTTCAGGTAACAATGCAACAATTGGTGCAGGCTTATGTCTAATTCTTATATCATGCTCCTTATAACTTCATACAAAATCACACAATTAAACATCCAAACGAATCAATCAGCTGTCCTCGTAATAAAATCTGTTAGTCCAAGGAAAAGAAAGTAGTTTAGAATCAATTACCAAACATAGATTCGATTCAACGACAGGCTGCGCTTGAATTATTCATTGGAATCCAATGACATCTTGTAGTTGAATCGACAATACTATATAATTCGTTACCAACCATACACTTCCCATTGGATAAAACATCGCTGTATTTGAGGAATGCTGAGTGTAACATGCCATTGAATCCAAGCGTAAATATTTGACAGAACGACAGATTATTCTGTGTATAACGAGTATGGTGCCTTAAGCTTTTGCATTGATATACATTTAACATTTCTTCCTGCTGGAATTGTTCTTCTTCCTTTGATTACCATTGTCAACTCAGGAAACACCTCCACATTATGGGGTTAAGTGACCATTATGAGTGCCCAGAGTTATCGTCTACTAGAGAGTGTGCGTTCGGCAAGTCTCGGTCTACACCTGCCCCTAGACGCTTATTTACCTTCCTAAAATTGGCAGGATGGACAATGACCTGAGGAAACAACTCCAGGGAGGATGCACTATGGGCCAGTTGTGGCCTAGGTTTAGTGGGACTACTCACATTCCCCACTCTACAGATATCGATACTACTTTTCTCCTTGAACCAGACGTTAGCTGTATTGGTATTTTAATTCCTTATCTGATGTTGATTGAACTTCTGACGAAGGTGTCCCATAATTTCAAAAAGAAGTTTACACGTCAGTCATGTATAAGTGTAGCATGTCCGGCTCTCATGCGGGCAATAGCATGAAACATGCAAACAGAGATCAATGCTGACTGCTGACCCAACATACCTTCCTTCGATGCGCAGCTACGAGCCGCTCCGTACTACCAGAAGATGGCGGAGGTGGAGCCGTCAGTGAGCGTGAAGAGAATTCGATGCTTCTTGGGATCGCTTCGCCGGCTGGATTGCCATGATTGCCATTGGCTCAGCTGGTAAGAGCGTCGGACTAGAATTTTGGAGACGGGGGTTCGAATCCCACTGGCAGTCGGTTCTTTTCCCGGCATTTTCTGGTAGCACCTTGATTTGAGAGCCCGACATGCGGGCAATAGAATGAAACATGGTATAGCTTTTGGGAGCTTTCGTCACTGCGATCACTTACTTCATTTCCTGCCAACGTAATAGTACATTCGGCTGAAATCGCAAGCGTTAGAGCCTATCGTCGGCAAAATATGATTATAGTGGTCTAAAGCCCGGTCAAACAGAGGGCGGTCTAGAACACGGCGTTACGGCGCTGTCTAACGCCGCGTTACAGCATTCCGTTGTTTGTACCAAACAGGCCTGTTTGATGGGTTGAGCAAAAGAGTTACGCCTATTTTTGTCAAGATGTTTAGCGATTCAAACATAGATGAACTCAAGGCCCGGTCAAACGGAGGTTATTCTAGAGCGCGGCGTTCCAGCGTTCTTGAACTCCGCGTTACAGCGTTCCGTTGTATTGTTAAAGAACGCTGTAACGCTGCGTTCTAGAATAACCTCTGTTTGACCACGGTGGTAGTTTATATGCCGTCCGAAGCATGCTTGACGGATGGGATAACTTGTTTGGTTTTTTTATTATTCACGCGAAATTCGGCGGCTAATGTTGCAAGCTGTTAAAAATTGCCCATTATTGTCTATTCGAATGGCTCAAGAGTACAATTATTTTTATGTCAACTAAGGCGAGGTCAGAGCTAATATTAATACTGAAGAAGAAGTGGATGTAAGTTGTACTTGATTATTTAACACAACCTCATAGTATGTTGCAGTGATCAAATGAACTAGATTTCTATGGATAAAGTAATTAGATTGTGGTTAATTTAGTCAGCATTTTTTTGTAATGGAAAAATACATCGGAAAAAAGAGTTCATCTCGCGACATAGAGGCGTGTGACGTTTACTGTAGAAAAGAGGCGCCTAATTTCGGATAATATCTGTACCCCCCAAACTACCGATCTACAAAATATGGATGGCATACAAAAAGACCAAGGAGAAAATCAGGAATCTGCAAAAAGTAGCATTACCCGTACATCCGAAGAGGAATCAAGACATCAAGAGAGTTTGGAACTCATTTAGTGAAAGAGTAATGAATATAATCATTCGGATGGACTTTATCCAGCCACTAAAACAATTCTGTATAACAAGGTTCACGGTTGAAGTTTTGGTTCGGGACTTTACACATCTTGCCAATATCAGGGTGTATATAAGAAAAATAGATAATTCGTATACAGAAAAGGGAAGGAAATTCCTGTGCAGCAGCCAAATCCAGTTGCAAGAATAAAAACACCAATGAGTGAACGTAGCAATTTTTTTTATAACTGAGCAGACCGCGCAGGCAGAGCCTAAATACCAGAGTACCGCAGCTGCTGTGGAAGGGTTATGTTAGGGGAAGTTTGTTAACGCGAGATTTGAATGGGCCAATACCCGCAGGCCCAATAAATACATCTTCTGGCAGTCCATTCCAAGCCTTGGACAGCCTGGGAATAAATGTGCAGTTGTACCGCTCAGTTCTTGATGTATGAAGAACGACCGTCTTAGGATGAGATGCAGCGGTCGCACGGGTATATCTGATAGGAGCAGTGAGCGGCGGAACGATAGAGGATAGCTCAGAGGAGCAGATTCCGTTGGAATATCGGTAGAAGAGTGAGAGGTCACCAACAATACGCCGGTGAGAAAGTGACTGAAGGTGACGCGTTAAGGCCGGATCGCCAATTAGTCCAATTGCCCTTCTCTGCACGGCATCTAGTATAGACAAGGGTAGTAGGGGCAGCAACTCCCCAGACATGAGAGCAATACTCCAGGCAAGGTCTTATCTGGGCTTTATATAGCGTGAGGAGGTTACATGGTGAGAAATACTTTCTGGCTCTAAATAGGAACCCAAGCTTTTTACCAGCAGCTGTTGCAATTGACGCGACGTGTTCGTGCCAGATCAGATTTTCTGTAATGTTGACTCCTAACAGCTTGAATGAGTTACTCCTTGGCAGAGCCTGGTTGTTCATTAGAACCTGGTGTTGGCTTGGAAGAAAAGCAGGATCGGTGTAGGTCAAGCGCAAAACCAAAGCTTATCACTCACTGCAAGCGTGGGTTGACAATAATATTGCTTTAGCGCTTAATTAATTCAAAAAAGGTGGGTTATTTTTGAGATAAATTTCATTTGTTTATTTGCTATTATTTTCAATCAAAACCGCAATGTAAAATGATTCGAATCTAAAACATCTCGGGACAAATCCAGCCGAAGTTGCAGCCAATGTGGCAGCTGAAGTCGACCTGCTGCCGATCTCGCCTTCACCTAGTACATGGTTGCCATGTCTATGAGAATTTCTATAGATCTAGGTATTTTTTACATGTGAAGAGGAAATTTCCTAAATTTTGAGATTTTTCAGTGATAAAGTCATTCATAGGACAGTCTGAAAACGACGGATGCTTTTTCTTTTTCCCAGAAGCAAGTTTCTGTGAAAAAGTCTTTTTACCTTTTGATCTTCAGAATCTCCCTATACCGGTAAATTTGTTTTTATCTACGGGTTTTTAACATATTTCTAGGGATTTTTAATTTTCTGATTGACAATAGTGCAACACAATTTTGCGGTCGGCTGCAGATTTCAAATTTAAAAAATGCCGCCATTTCTCTAAGACTTTGTTCCCAATCTTTTTTTTTCCACATTTCTTCTTTACTTTCTCCCGCCTAGTTTTCGATTTTCCAGCCTTACCAACTAATGCTATGATGTAGGAGCTAACATCCCACAGACGGTTCTGACATCAGCAATGACTTGGCTTGGCAAGCATGGATTTCAAAAGCCACATAATACATACATATATGAACATATGAGTCTTGTGGAGTAACATCTTTTCTGTTGGGTAAAACCTATTGCAGCGAAACAGAACCCTCCCCGCCCAGACATACGACTGTGCCAGGATACGTTATTCCGTTATACGTATACGTTATACGTTATTTTTGATGTTCACTTCCGGAAACTTAAGGACAGGGAACTGGCATTGCAAACATGTTGTAGTATAGCATCGATCATATTATGGAGGTATCACTCCTGTGCGACGTTGCCAATGTCCACGACTTTCATTAAGGTAGCTGTGACGCAACAAATAAATTTCCTTATTTTCCTTTCCTTAAAACCCTGCGCCTCTGTTCTGCACCCTTATACACCTTTTAGATATCCCGTTCCATTACAAATAGCCGAGCGTCTTTTAAATCGACCAATAAATATTTATCGTTAGGCGACTTAGAAATCCGCGTCAAAAATAGATAATTAGAAAGAGCAACGGCAATAACATGAATTAAAGAAGAGGCAATTTTCTTCGAAATTCGGTTAGAAGACATCAATAATTCATAAAATCCGATCAGTCGCCGTCAACCGATTGCTTTTCTTGAAGTCGGCGACTGCTTACTGAAAAAAGGGAAATTATAAAATTGGTGGGCAGGCGGACGATTACGCATTAAGCATAATACTGAGAGTGTAAACAGATGTAGATCAGAAAATACAAAGTTTAACATAACATGACAATCGGCGATATTTAAAATCACTGCTCAAAGGGTATTTATTACAAACTTAAAAATGTATCACTGTAATATTGATAAACTATACACAAGTAGTGGCATTTTACATATATGTATAAAGTAACTTTTAAATCTGCAGCTATCTAATTGTAAACGTACTTCAATTCTTTAGCCAAACAGAAACATTTTTGGTCCACAGATTCAATAAATATATTTTCAATATCAAGTCTGTGAATCGACGATTTTTACAGTAATTACCTCCGACCTTAGTTTAATGACGCTGATGATGAACTAATAAAAGAAACAAAGACCAAAACAGATGAAATATGAAGAAATTACCATCTTCCCCATCAATATCACCATTTACTGAATCAACGCTAGGAAATTATTGAACGAATACCCTCGACTGTTTTTAACAACGATTTTGTTGCCAATGCTCCACTATCATACTATCTGTGTTATAAGCTGAAGTCAGAATGTCGGTTAAAAAATGACGCCAAGACGCAGTACTTCCTACACATTGTTAGTGCTAAAAAAAATTTTGATTTCCTCTATCCTCTACACTATTCTCATGAAAAACGTAGTCAAAGAATAAAGACCTTCAAATCGTCTAAGATTACGCCCCTAAAAAACAGACAGACAGACCGACAGAAAGACATACCGCTGGAAATGAGTGACGTGGATTTTCGTTTATATATGTAGATATCATAAAACGCCCAAAAAGCGTATTATCTCAAATTTCAGAGATTACAATACTTTCCTATCCCCTATTGGTGTGGGAACTAAGTGTAGAAAATGACCAGGAACCTCCAAATCGACCAAAAATGATGTTTGTGCAGTTTTATATTTTTTTTTGCTGTGCCGTTACTAATATGATGTTTCAAAACCATACGCGTTTTCCAGTCTCGCACTGAGTCATAATTCCGTTAAAAGTTTAGTTCAATAATTTTCAGGTTACACATTACCAAACGACCTAAAGCAATACTCGTATGTACCTTCACCTCATAAAAGTAGAAACGGATCGGGAACCCCTAAAGCGCTTAAAATCGAAGTTTGAGCTGTTTTTATTTTTAGTTTTTTGATTAATACTGAGCCGCCACTAATTCGATTTCTAAAAGCCATACGCGTTTTCCATCCTTGTGGCGGTAGCAATACTCCGTCAAAGTTACATTAGAATCAATTCAATAATTTCTACAATATACAATACAGAAGGATCTAACGCAATAGGTACTGGTATGTATATATCAGAATATTCTAAGCCTCTTGGTATCTGAAATAGGCAAGGCAGGATGGACCTAAAAAAGTGTATTATGCCGCTAGGTCTTTCTTTCATAGGCCACTGGACGGTCTATTTGAATAAAACAATTTTTTCAGTTCAGTTTAGTAGAAAACCATCAAGGAACCCCTGACATACCTAAAAACAACGACTACGACCCTACAGCATATCGCTATCCAAATTTCATTACAATAGGTACAGCTGTTACTGTTATTACGATAGTATAAAACCGCCAAAAGACCGACAGACAGACAGACAGACCAACGGAAATCAGTGACGCTGACTTACGTTATACTAATATCATAAAACGGCCAAAAAGCGTATTATCTCAAATTCGGCTATGGCTTGTGCTGCAAACTTCAACTCCGTGAGTTATTACGGTCATTACTGCTCATTGAACAATATACTATTACTACTTGGTAGACACCCTTGACTAAGTTATTTTCAGGGCCTTGTATATTTGCCCCAATAAAACACTAAAACACAGTTTTCAAAACTGTCACAGACCCTGTATATTATATGTACTGAAGCACACGTAATTATAACGCACCAGTTATACCTGGCCTAGAAATGTTCAGCCAAATGACTCAAGGAGTTTGAATTAAAACTTCACATCCACTGATGTCGTCTGCAGATATATGCGCAAAGTACATACACATGTACACATTAGTTTTCCATTAATTATCGTGTTTACTTGAACTAGCGAGGTGCATGTAGATTGTAGACGAATGCAGCGCTGGTCGATGTGGTGTAGATGAGAAGACCTAATTAAAACTTGTTATAGAATCAAGCCGCCTACGTAATTCACGAACGTTACGAGTATCCAACGCAGTATTTCTGTCTAAGGAAAAGCAGTTATTTTGTGGACTTTATCAGTAAATGTCGTTTGGTAATCATAACGAAAATCTAAGTGCCATTTTTATCCTCCAGTGTGGTCTCCACGGGCCCATTGTGACAACAAATTTAGAAGTTTGGTTCAGCATTGATACCGCTTCCCCTTTATGCTGCGTAATATATCTTTATGTACAAATACATTACGCGAGCAAGCGGAATAAGTCATAGAATTGCACAAGATAATTTATATTTTTTGTCAGTTTTCACCAGAATCCATGTCACTGCAAACAAGTTCGACATACCTTGTCTTCCTCGTCCACCAACAGAAGACGCTGTTCGTTATAAGAGTTTTCGGTAACTGTCGAGGTGAACATCGTCTCCAAGGAAAACGAAAAATAGAGTCAAGTTGATTGACTCAGTACTTTCCACACATTATGGTGATACCAGTCTATTTGTAGTTTGACATCCCCTCGCAACCAATTCATCGCCCGTCCAACCAAAAGAGTGTGTCATGTCGCTAGGTCTTTCTTTCACAGGTCAATGCATAGCCTATTACAAATATAACAATTTTTTGAGATTTACAACCCCCAACCCCAATGTGCCCCCACCCAAAAGAAGTAGAAAATGATCAGGAACATCCAAAATGCCTAAAAACGAAGTTTGAGCAGTTATTATTTTTTGAGTTTTTTTATTATTGCTGTGCCGCCTATAACACGACTTCTGAAAATCATGAACGTTTTCTATCCTCGCCATGGCAGTAATACTGTGTTTAAATTTCATTCAAATTAATCTAATGGTTTCCACGGTATACGATAAAGAACGGTCAAAAGTATGGGAACAGTATCTACCCCACAGCATATTGCTTCCCAAATTTCATCGCAATCCATGCAGCAGTTATTGAGATTACGAGGCTATAAAAAAGCCAACAGACAGACGACCGACAGACAGACCCAACAGACGAACAGACAGACCGACGGAAATGAGTGACGTGGATTTTCGTTATGTAGATATCATAAAACGCTCAAGAAGCGTATTACCTCAAAAACTGAAATGCGGACCAAATATCAGAAGTTGATCGGACAACTTCGCAGGCTCTGGCTAGATTACACTGTCTGCTGGTAGATCTCTAGGTGTAACGAGGAATACGCTGCTTCAGAGCAGAGGCAGAGAGAGCAGAGGCACTGCGCGCAATGCCGACTGGCCGTGCGGCGCCGCACATCTTAGCTGCCACAATGCAGAAGGAGCCCAGTGATTGCTCAGCTCATGGTGTGAAGAGTGGCCATTGGGTACTGCAACAGTAGCTCGGTGTGTCGGAACCCAGGCTGCACCTTTTTGTTTAATAATAAGAAGAAGAAAAAGGGTGTAGAAAACAAGGCCAAAGTTGGAGGGAACAACTTATAATTATTGAGAGTGTGACCATGGAACAAACTATAAAAGAACATAGGAATCTTCATACCGATTTCATAAATTATAAAAAAGCTTTTGATTTTGTACCCCATATCTGGGTATCGAAAACTCTACAAATATATAGAATCAACCCAGGCCTTCGCTAGTGTCTTACAAGGCCCATGGAGCTACACATGCGATTCGGATGCAACGACACAACCGGTAGTTTCAACACCAGAAAGTAAATCAATACAAAATTAATCACTTCCTCTACATGGATGATATAAAACTATTAGGATGGTCCTTAAATATAAATGATTTTTTGATGTTCGTATTATCATGTGCAGCACCCACTCAGCTTGTCCCTAATAATAGCTGGAATAAGTCACCGAAATTTCATTCGATTCTGATTACGATAACACGTGCCACTTCAGGCCTAAGTTCGTCAAAAACCTTCGCACGTTGAGATGTTGTGTGTAAACTCGTCTGTTCTGCGACGTCTAGTTATCTGGAGCGGTGATTCTACTTTAGGTTAGTTTTTGTAATGAATATTTTTACGGCCTAGAGTTTTCCTTGTGGGTTCTATTTGCGAACAAATAACTGGTAATTATCTGCCTTCAAAAAGCCAGTTTGAGAATAATTATTATCACTGACAATAATGTGATCATTTCTTTAGTAGTTCTTCTTGTAAAAGTTGGTAGTGTTGCAAAATAAAGATTATATGTTTCTATTCCGGTTCTTTATACGTATAAATGTAAAGTGGCGCCTTTTAAACTTGTCTGATATCCTCCAGATTGTGATTATTTTTGTTTCTCATATAAATAAATATGATTAACTGGTGCTGCACTAGAAAGTTTATAGATGGAAAATAAAGAGCATCCTAAAAACTGCATGCCTCCACCTAAGTGTAACTGAGAGGATTACTAAAAATAACAGATGTTTGTACGACAGACATCAGGATGGGATTCGGAATAATAAATGCAAGGTACTCAACATCAATAAATGCAAATGGAACAACTATCCCGAACAGGAAATAGTAACTGGTCACACGCTGAACAACATGATCAGGGACGAAACCTATAATTATCTGAGCCTCAATCAGAACGTCAAGATAGATCACACCACTCTCGCCCTGATGGGGGAAGAGTTCATTTCAAACACGTCGTTTGTGTACCTAATATTCTACAGATATACCAAAATTATATTCACGTAGACGTAGTTATATGTTGTATGATGATGTACTAAGGGCCGGTTTCACAATGATGGGTTAAATCAAGGTTGTGTGTTGACCGGAGGTTAACCCTAGATGTCATGTTTCACAAATGGTGGTTTTCGATTTTACTTGAGGTTAACTCTGAGTTAACTTAACCCAAGAAATTCTTGAGTTAACCCCAGGTTTGCGATGACGCATGCGCATTAGGTTATGTCACTTTGGTTTTGCTACTTGCTAGGTGTTTGATATTTTATCGTTTACTTTAACGCCTCCCATCGTTCTTTTTATTTGAAACGGATGGTTATGATGTAAATGCGTATAGCAGTGATGAAGAAGCAATGAAACCAAGGATATTTCGACCTAGAGTCAAGTATTTTGAGGAATATGATGACCATGACTCTTTGGTATTTTTTAAATTTTTGTATTTTCCCTTCAGCACCTTTACAGATCAGCGGCTATTATTTGCACATTTGCAATTAAATTCTTCTCCTATCTTTTCCCAGGCGTTGTCTTTTTCGCGCCATGTTGTTGCACCTTTTGTTTTGCATTCTATTACTTGCCTGTGCTTTTCTACTAACGAAATGAACAGATATTCTTCATCTTTTGAAAAGCAGTTCGCTCTTTTTGGTTTTTCCATGCTGAGACACGGGTACATGCAAGGCTATTATTTGAAAGAGGCTCCAGAAACAACTACAACGCCAAGCAATCCAAACACCAAAAAGCTGAAAATGTTTTATCTATGCCAAACGCCAAATAACTGCGAATGAAATGAAAAAAACCTCAGTGGAAAAAAACCAAAATGATTTTGGAAATCGCATGGAACTGAGAACTCATTTTTTGACAGTCTTTTCCGAAAAACACAAAACACCAGCATGAGACACCTAACGAAGGAAATAAGAAGAAAGAGAATTTTAAATATTTCCAACCGCTAAAAATAAAATACAAGTCGCGGTCAGTTAACCCTACGTCATTTTACGATTGTGAAACAAGAGGCGTTCGATTGTTCGAGTTAACTCGCAGGTCGAGGTTAGTAAACCGTCAGAGTGACCACTGATTGTGAAACTGGGCTTAAGAGATCAAGTTCCTTGATAATGAGAACTCGAACATTCCCAAAAGGACTATATTTCGTTATTTGGCTCACACTGCACTAACGGGAGAGTAGTATCTCTCCATAAATCACAGCAAAGATTATTAGCCTTTTTGAGACAAAGTCGTTATGTGACGCAACGACACCGGAACCGGAAGAAAGCTTCTAATAAGAAGGGAGATCGGAGATATGAATAACACGAAAAGCTGGCTGCTGTAAAGAGGGAAGCGTCAGACGTGGCTACGCTTTACCGGATTTCTTATTTCGTTTCGAGCGGAATTCCTTTGATTCGTTATTTGCTACGTGCCATACATAAGACGATATTAAAGCCGTTTCACCAGCTTTTCCTTTCTTGACTATTGTACGTTTTATATTTATTACAAGTCGAACGGAGACCAACTATATCAGCAACAAGTAACTAGACCGCTTTATATAGAAGGAAAACTACAATCACACAAATAACGACAGTACCGGGCCACAAAATGAACATCTGAAATTATTTCCGTGCGGAGTACCTAAATCGCGAACGCAATAATTGTATATCAAATTCTAGCCTGATAGGATTTCTGTTTTGCGGTTTTTTATAGGCTGTAGCGCTTAGATTTCATGTTTGTTCTAAAAAATGTAGTCGAGTTGATTGACCCAGTACTTCCCACACATTCCGATGATACCAGTTTTATTATTTTCATGAAGCTATAGTCTAGATGTCCTTGCAACCAAATCATCGCTCGTCCGACCGCAAAAAAGGTACTTCATTTACAGGTGAATGGGCAATCTATCATGAATACAACAAATTTTTGAGTTTTTAAATTTTGCAACCCCCCCCCCGAACCACTTCAACTTCACCCTCACCCAAAAAAAGTAGAAAATGATCAGGAACCCCTAAAATGCCTAAAAGCGAAGTTTCAGCTGTTTTCATATTTTTGATATTTTTAATATTGCTGCGCCGCCACTGAGACAATTTCTAAAATTCAGACGCATTTTCCATCCTCACCAAAGTAGTAATACTGTACCGAAATTTCATGAGCATCCATAGTAGTTTCCACATTATAAAATACAGAAGGATCTAAAGCAATACTCTCATGTATACATCGGAAGTCCATTGGTTCCTGTAATAGACAAGGCAATGTTCGGATGGACTTAAAAAAGAGTATTATACCGCTAGGTCTTTCTCTCTCAGGTCAATGGTCAGCCTATTATGATTACAACAAATTTTTCAGCAGTACAACCCCCCCACCCCCAACCACCCCAATTTCACGCCCACCCAAAAAAAAGTAGAAAATGACAGGAAACCCTAAAACGCATGAAAACGAAGTTTGAGGAATATTTGAAATTTTTCGTTTTTTTTTACTCCGCCGCCCATGCACCGATTTTCAAAATTGTAGCAACATTACTTACTACGACCCCACACCATATCGCTACCCAAATTTCATCAAAATCCATGCAGCGGTTACCGAGATTAGGAGGCTAGAAAAACGCCAACAGACAGACAGACCGACAGACCGACAGATCGACAGACCGACAGACCGACAGACCGACAGACCGACAGACCGATAGACCGACAGACAGACAGACAGACAGACAGACAGACAGACAGACAGACAGACAGACCGACAGACCGACAGACCGACAGACCGAAAGACCGACAGACCGACAGGCCGACAGACCGACAGACCGACAGACCGACAGACCGACAGACCGACAGACCGACACACCGACAGACCGACAGACCGACAGACCGACAGACCGACAGACCGACAGACCGACAGACCGACAGACCGACAGACCGACAGACCGACAGACCGACAGACCGACAGACCGACAGACCGACAGACCGACAGACCGACAGACCGACAGACCGACAGACCGACAGACCGACAGACCGACAGACCGACAGACCGACAGACCGACAGACCGACAGACCGACAGACCGACAGACCGACAGACCGACAGACCGACAGACCGACAGACCGACAGACCGACAGACCGACAGACCGACAGACCGACAGACCGACAGACCGACAGACCGACAGACCGACAGACCGACAGACCGACAGACCGACAGACCGACAGACAGACAGACAGACAGACCGACAGACAGTGGAGTGACGTGGATTTTCGTTATGTAGGGATCATAAAACGCCCAAAAAGTATATTATCTCAAAATCGAAAATTTTCGCGATCACAATGCTCCCCTCACCTATCGGTCTGGGAAGCAAAAATTTCCTTTAGTATGTGAACCAGGTGTCCTTAATTATCCAGAAAATGATACTAATTCATATGCATATAATGGACTAACAAGGACTGGTGAACCATTTGCAATTTTGAACAGAATACATATCATAATACGTTTGGTGGTCTGCATTTTAATGAAAATCTCTAAAATTTAATTTATCTCTGAGGGAGTCGAAAATTGGACCCCACTTTATATGACTTTTTTGTTGGAAATGAGCTGTACAGTCTCCTCCTAAGGTATTTCTGTAGTCATCATAGAATACCCTGTATACATAAAAATGGTTTGTTAGATTTTACCAAGATGCAGAAACTCTACAATACTAAATTATTATATATGTATATCGCCTAATTTCTTAATATTGGATCGGAAATTTATTGAACTTGGGTGATTCTTAATGTGAATCATTGCCTTAATCTTTCATTACAGTTGTTACTTGTCTCGTATTAATATTTTTGGCTTCTCAAATTCAAATCCATGACGTGTGTCTATTTCTGTATTTTGCGAAGTTATAATTTAGTATGAATCTTCAATATAGCGAGGTTTGACAAAGATTTAGTTGACGAGTGGTTAGATTGTGTAGCACCATTTGGTGGTGGGTGGGAAGGTGGGCTAATGTCATTCATTCAACCGAATCTCCAGGGTATACTTCGTTGCTCGCGCAGTTTGTTGACGTAATTGCTGAAACATAATCCCCATTTTTGCACTGGCAACTTTTCCAATGTATTGGTGTAATTCAATCATTCCAACGTAGAGCGGGGATGTCGACACGATAGACGCCAACTCACATCGCATTTTATTTTGTTCGGACATCGGATACGGTCTCTCCCTGTTGGCCAAATATGAAAGTTTTCCGGAACGTATAGGAAAGCTGCATCTGCTATAATATCGACAGAAGAAGGTAAGTTTAATCCAACCGCCAGAGACGGATACAGGGACATTTTCAAAACAAGTAGATAGAAGTAGCAAGCAATCAGTTTGTTATTCATCTGCTCCAAATTTGAAATTTCCAATTCGATTGAATTATCGGTATTTCTGCACCAATGAATATAGGGGTCATACTTTTAAATACCATCAACGAAGTATTTTTAAGCCCAACACCACCTATTTGCAAATTAGATAAGTTTGAAACATGTTCTTTAATCTACTATTATTCGTTCGAGAATACCGATAAATATTCCTTTCGATCACATTTTATAACTAATTGGGGTGGCCGCGAAATTCAAAAAAAAGTTTTCTCGAAAACGGTTATCTCATAGCTAAGTATACATTTTTTACGTAAAACGTATTGCGGAAACGATTTTTTTATTATTCACATTGATACACCAAACCGGAAAAAAGTGTTGTTACTTTAAAAGAGTTCGATGTGCCGTATGTAACACCCTCTATTCATAGCAAAACCGTGGTTGAGTTTAGATTTCTTGCCGTAAAAACCGCCCAATACGTAATTTCAGATCGTTGTGCTATTTTATTGCGCAATAATTGAGAAGGAACGAAAGGAAAAGTAAAGCTTTGACACCCTGCAATTAAACATTTCAAGACTTCATGTTCTTATCTCAACGTCCATAAAAATGTGAGGGATATCCCCTTTCAAGCGTTGTCGGTCGAAAATCCGGACACCCTGTGAATAGTGTCCGCATCTATAAGAGAGAAACTGGGATGGTGGGGAGTGTGGGAAGTTTGCAGACTGTAAAACGTTTTGCTATTTTCAAAACGTGTGGTAGCACTTAGTAGCACTTGACGACATTTTTTATAAACGGGTTATTTTCCTGGTTTTCTGCTTAAAAACAATCAAATATACAAACCGCAGCTCAAATAACTATGCTAAAATTACCAATTTTACTTCCCACACCGATAGGTGAGGGGAGTATTGTGATGGCGACAATTCTCGATTTTAAGGTGATACGCTTTTTGGGCGTTTTATGATATCTACATAACGAAAATCTACGTCACTAATTTCCGTTTCCCTGTCTCTCTGTCCGTCTGTCTGTTGGCGTTTTTCTAACGTCGTAATCTCAGTAACCACTGCATGGATTGTGATGAAATTTGCGATGTGTTATGGGCTCGTAGTAGGTAATGCTCCTGTAATTTTGGAAATCGTTATACGGAGGGGCGGAGTAATTAGCAAAAAACAAATCAAATATTCCTCAAACTTCGTTTTTAGGCGTCTTAGGGTTCCTGATCATTTTCTACTTTTTTTTTTGGTGGGGGTGAATTTGGGGTGGTTGGGGGGTGGGGGTTGTAAAACTGAAAAATTTGTTGTATTCATAATGGGCTGTCCATTGACCTGTGAATGACAAACCTAGCGGCATAATACACTTTTTAGGCCCATCTGAACATTGCCTTGCTTATTATAGAAAACAAGGGACTTAGAGTTTGTGACGTATACATACGAGCATGGTTTTATATCGTTTATATTACGTAACGCGTAAATTATTGAATTGATTGTAATGAAATTTTGACACAGTATTACTACCGCGGCGAGGATGGTAAACGATATGTTTTGGACAATAGTGTCAGTGGCGGCGCAGCAGTAATAAAAAAACTAAAAATATAAAAACAGCTCAAACTTTGTTAGCAGGCGTTTTAGAGGTTCCCGATAATTTTCTACTTTTTTTGGGTGGGCTGAAATTGAGGCGGTTGGGGGTGAGGGGTAGTAAAACAGAAAAATTTGTTGTATTCGTAATAGTTTGTCCATTGGCCTGTGGAAGAAATACCTAGCGGCATATTACAGTTTTTTAAGTCCCTCTGAACATTGACCTGCCTTCAGAAACCATTTTGTGATGTACAGCTACGAGTTTTGCTTTATTTCGTTCTACGTATATTGCGTAAAGCGAAAATTACTGAATTGATTTTAATGAAATTTTGACACAGAATTTACTGCCGCGGCGAGAATGGAAAACGCGTCTGTTTTTTGAAAAATCGTGTCAGTGGCGACGCAGCAATAATAAACAAACTAGAAATACAAAAACAGCTCAAACAGCGTTTTTGGTGATTTGGAGGCCTCTGATCGTTTCGCATCGTCCAGTTGAAACATGCAGAAAAAAATTGTGGCGTCCTAGCTCCTAAGGAGGGAGACACAAGAAACTATTTACGAAAGTTTTTGTGTTGGATGTTTTCTTGCAGGCGGATGAGCGATGATTTGGTTACAAGAGGATTTCAGACTATAGCTTCATGCAATGGAAAATAATAACATGGTATCATCATTATGTGTGGGAAGTACTGAGTCAATCAACTTGACTCCATTTTTTTATTCGTCTCAACTATTAGCTCCAAACCCGTTTGACGCCTTAAACTAATTCTAATATGGCAAGTATATTTCAGTTAATATCTCCTTTTATTACATGTTGTGAAGTGAACTTTTTCATCGCTAGCTACCTATAATTATCTATTTATCTGTTCCCATATCAACACTAGAAAACATGGCCAGTCATGGAAATCAATATGGAAAAAAGTCGGCTAAGCAATTCATTTGGCGTAGAACTGACGGAGTCAATTCAGCTACCTGGAATTTCCAGTCGCGAGTTATTCTCAGAGAAGCTTGTATGGATTTTGCTCTCAGCAGTATACTATGGGTTTAACTGAAGACTTCTATCTAAGAGCAAACAAATACACACCACTTCTTGAAGAGCAGCTCCTAAATCCGGCACTGCTGTCGGATATTGCAAAAGTTTATAGCAAAACAAACTTCCGCTGACAAGACCTAACACCAACTTTTTATCTAGGTTAGGCACAGTGTGAGATAGAATTTAATATACTGTTTACCTTTCGACGATCCCCCCAAAACACCACAACAGTTCCTAGAAAACGTACACACCAAAGCAAGAAGTTTGTACAAAACTTGGGAGTGCCGTTCGACATCTCTTAGCTGTAATATAAAATCTTCAAATATAGTTCGTAACCCAGTGCTTGATACACTTTCATACAAAACTGTATGTCATAGAAATGTTGGCAAGGTCAATGGCAGAATTAAATTGAACTACAAGAGTATAAGGACCTTTTTCTGCAGTGATAATATACTCACAGCACAAAGGAATACTTATTGTAAATGGATTACTGGTCCAAACATTATAATTATGCTGATATTTAATTCTAACATAATATATAATATTTATTTATTTATTTATTTTTATAGTTCCACATAACACATAAAGTAATTACAATGTAAGAGTGATTACTAAAGAAAAAAAGAAAGAAGAAAACAAATACCTATACGTTTAACAGACTTACACTAAGAACCACATGCATAATTAAAATTATATCCAGCGATTGACTAGGTATGCATACTGATTAAAAATATTTGCCTAAAGCTAGCTTTGATTGATCCTACATTAGTAGTAAATAAGTCTATACCACAGCTTTCTAATAAAATATTATATTCTTCTAACATGTTTCGAATTGGTGAGCAACTCAAAGTACATTTAGAAAACAGTCTTAGGTCTCTTATTCTTAGAGCTATCTTAGGCATCCTAAACATAGTTCTATGGGTATATCGACTAACAAAGGAGCTGTACTAACTTTACTTACCGCCCTCTAAACCCATGCGAACTTGCATGCATACGAACCTGAAATAAGTTAATAATTACATCAATTCTATTTTAGATAACATAACATAGATAGTTAAGATGCAACAGATAACACCGGATTCAGAGAACCAAAACATTTTAATCAAATTATTGGACTTAAAGTTACACTAAAATATCAGAATGGCGTTAAATGATCTGTCAAAATAGTAGCAATTTTGTTAAGTAACACTGCAGGAAATTAGTGATGTCATATGTATTGCATCCAACTAATGAAAACCAAATAATAGCGTGAATGTTATTGGACTGCAGCAAAGCTTTCGACAAAATTAATCATACCCCATGACTAGCAATATTAAAATATGTAGGCTTTCAGAAAGCTCTGTGAGATTTATGGCTGGTTATCTGAAAGATAGATAACAGATAGTTCGAATTAAAGAAACATATTCTTTCCCTATTAGTGTGTCATGAGTAGTACCTCAGGGCTGTATCTTAAGGCCTATACTTTTTGCGTTTATACATCTCAGCGCTTGAGTTGTAAAAAAATTTCCTTGAAATCAATAAGTTTAAATTCTCAGGTAACCCAATTTGCGATCAAATGAATTTCAATAACTCACGCCCTTAAATATTTCCGATGGTATTTGCAGAACAATGGATTAGCATCTACTATGTGTTCCCTTCACCCTTTTATTTTGTATAAATACCCATGGTAGTTTAAGTTTACTATCAGTGTTTCATAAAGCCACATAAAGTACTTTATGCACTATTTATTATTTTTGCTTATTGCTGCTGCAGGTTTGACGCTGCTGGTCGAAATTTATCACTATTAGTTTTAGGCTGAAGCTGGCTAAAGTGGACGTGCTGGAAGGCAGGCTGTCAGATCTGTGGTCATATCCTTTTGGAACATATTTTTCTTTCCATGAACAAAACTGTGATCTGTATATTTTTTCTGATTAAGCGGCGTTGTACGCACATTGTTATATAATTAATAATGATGCATAAAAATATACACGAGTGGCAAGCCGGATACTAGAGTGGCCAATATAAACGCATCGGACGCAGATAGCCGATAAGACCATTTACCCTCTAATAGGTTGAACAGAGAACACAATCTCTCCCATTCACAGGATTGCCAGGTATATCGATTTTCTGCCTACGCCTACGTAGCGATTTTAAAACCGTCTTGCGACCAAAAATCGTAGCTAGATGATTGGTGACTTTTGGTGGCGCAAAAACTGAGTTGGCGAGGTTTGGCTATTTTTAACTTCCATTTATTTGATTTTCTCCTGAAAAATAAAGGCTAGCCACATAAAGTGGTAATGTTGCCAGTTGTTTTATAATTAACACTTTGACCATAGTGACCCTTCAAGGAGCGAGAGAGAGAGAGAGAGAGAGAGAGAGCAGAGACGTAAAATCGGTCGAGTTTCGTTATGGTTATTGGGAATCATTACTTATTTCGTATTACTACTACGAATGCTCAATATACCAATAGCCACGACGTTCATTATTTCTGGTTATCCAAAAACTTAAATAAAAATTATTTGAAAAGCTGGAGTTGTACCGAGTTGCGCGGCGCTAGTATTTGCAATAGTTCCATGCCAGTTTTGATGTAATCTCTGGATGAACGGTTAAGACTTTACGAACGGGATCTCGCAAACGGGCGACTGAATAATAAAAGTAGAAATCGTCCGAAAAATGTCCTAACTCAAGAAAAACAGCTGGAGATGCTTCTCTACTTTGAAGAAATTCATGAAACATCTCAAAGAAATGTCGAACTGGATCTATACTTTTTCCCTGCAGTAGTTTCAAAAGGATCAAGTTTCATTTCTAAAGCATCAATCATAAATTCAAACTGTTAGTTGTAATATTACATCTTGCAGGATCCTGAAAAATCCTTGGAAGTATTTGTTTAATCAGCACTCTATTATGAGATATCCCGTAGCGCAACTAGCGAATTTCGATTATTTCTATTGTATATTCGTGGAGTCTTAACCGTTGTAGGGTATTTTAAAAACTGTCATACAATGACAACTTGCGTTAATAAAAGTCTTCAGGCGCAATACTGCTTCGAAATTTAACATGTCTGATATCAGTCAAAGCCTACGTTAAGTATTTCGAAATTTTCATAAGAGGATTATCGGATTGAGTTAAAAAATGCAACTATTTGGAACCTATCAACTTTAAGTATAGAACGTAATTTGATATGAAATCACAGAGAACTGATCAGACAATCCTATAATACTAAAATATACAGGGGCTGCGTTCCGTCTACAGTATTTTGAATTTAATTGAGACAACAAGGAGTTGAATTTCAAACTTCAAATTATTGTCAGCCTTAGGTATAAAACATACCTATATGAAAACACAGGGAATTAAGCAAAATATACAAGGGGTTCCATTTGAAATAGTTAAGATCGGTGTTTGAAAAATTGCTTTTTCCAATGACAGTAGCAAACATCCTGTATACTATTTCTCAATAAGTATACAAAAAATGTTAAATAAGATTCCCTAGTAGATCTTTCAGATCATAGTAGAAGTGTGACATGTGTCTTGCAGAGCGGCTAAAATGTGATTTTTAGGAACACTGATTTTTCGCAAAAAAGTGTAATTTCGATTTGCAAAAAAACCAGACAGAACAGCAATCTGAAAATCGAAAAATATATAGCGTGTTCCATTCAAAATAAAAAAGTTGGCACTGATTGAGGCACAACAGACCACCATGTATATACAAAATTATAATAAAACTGAAGTCTGACTCACGTCAAACAACTTTTGTATTCAACTTTTTGTCCTATCATATACAGGGTGTCTCTGAATTTCCTTGACACGTGATATTCTAGTAACAAAAAATTGTTCAAACGAAAACTGAGTGGAATGTTTGAAAACACTACATGGTCTATCATACTATGCTTTCAAAACATATTTTTTTGTACATCAACCCTTAGAACTCTTCCCCAACTTTTTTTTTTCAAATAGCACCTAATACTCTTTCCTACACAAATCAAGTCCTTATTTTATTCTTGTAGTACCTTTGATTTTCTACAAAAACATATTTTGTTCATAAAGTTATAAGCATAAAATAATTAAAATATGGATTTGTTGAACGTGTAATATTTACGTAGGAAAAAGGTATAAAAAAAGAAAACAGAGCGGGCCTTTCAAGGGTACCGAATGGCATATCATACCATATTTTCGAAACATTTTTTTACTTCAACCATTAAAACTTACCCCCTACTATAATTGCAAATAGCACCCCACTGCTTTTTCTACATTAATGTGTTATGTTATTTAACATTTTGTAGTGCCTTTGACTTCATACACAAAACAATTTTTTTCATAAAGTCATTAACATAACATACGATAAAGAAAATTAGCATTTTTTGAGGCGTAAATATTTTCGTAATAAAAAAGCATAAAAAAGACATTTGTTTCCGAAAGCATGTATTATAGGTCATTCAGTACCCTTAAAAACTCAATTAGTTTAATTTTTTCCATTTTTTGCGTCAAGCAAGTTCTTATTTTATTTACGTTATGCCTACGATATTACAAAAAAAATAAGTTTGCGTATAAAATCAAAGGTACTGAAAGATTTTAAATAATATAGGGACTTAATTTGTGTAGAAAAAACTATATGGTGCTATTTGAAAAACAAATGTTGAGGGTGATTTTTAAGGGTTGTAGTACAAAAAAATGTTTTAAAAGTATGGTATGATAGATTCTATAGTACTTTAAAAAATTTCACTGATTTCGTTCGAACTATCTTTTGTTACGAGAATATTACGTGTCAAGTAAATTCAGGGACATCCTGTATAGCTTCTGAGATAACGTAATGGGTTATCTTACGTGCCCCACCTTGTACGTTTATTTATCATGCCCTACTATATACAGGGTGAGTTTTTAGTACCGGCTCGGTCGATAACTCCACTACTATAGAAGATAGCGAAAAAAGTTGTATATAAAAGTAGTAGCCACGGATATGCTCCTTGCTCAGAAAATATTTAGATTTATACAGGGTGATCCATAACTACGTGGTGATGCAAACATGCATTTTTTTAAATGAGACACCCTATATATTATTTCATATTCAGATTCTACTAATGATTTCCGTTCTTCCAATATAGGGCACTGTTACACTATACAGTGTGTTTCAAAAGTTATGACCATTTTTATATCCAAATCGCGGACAAATGAACGTACTGTATATCAAAAAGTAATGAATCAAAAATTATTTTTTTTACATGAGAAGATTAGAAATATCCTCTAGTTTTAAAATACGTTATAAAAAAATCCCGCGACGCATATTCGTATACAGGGTGATGTAGAATGCAAAATCCAAATTTTCTCTTTTTTTTCAAATGTAACCCCCAATATTTTATTATCCCAAAGAATTGCTTTTAATATGCTCTTTCATCGTTGTATAGCACTTGTTGTACCTACGTCCATCAGTTTCCGAGATATTTCGATTTTTCGGTAAATTTAAAATATAGCCTCTATTTGTGTACTGAAATTTATTTATTTTGAGAAAGTACTATCTGATTTGTTTTTTATTTAACGTACAACTAAATTATAACGTCTTGATAGTATTTGATGAAGTCAAAACCCTAAATCATAGAGACAATAAAGTCAAGTATGCTGAGGAAACAATTTTGTAGGCGTCATGCATAGTTATCAAGTAGTTTTATCAGGTAGGCTTTGAAAAATTGAGCGTTTTCATAACCTGCTCAATAATTCCGTACTGTGTAAAAAACTAGCTTTGAAAATTAATTTTTCCATTGAGGGTATTAGGAGAATCTTTGAGAAATTGTCTACTTGCCTCTAGAATATATCAACTATGAATAGCAATATCCAGAACGGAGGCACTCTAAAACTAATTCGTTTGGAAGATTGAAGAATCGTTTTATTTGGACTGTGTCGTTTCATATTTCATAGCCTACCTGATACATCTGCTTGATAATTATGCATGACGTCTATAAAATTGTTTCCTCAGCACACTTGACCTATATTATCTCGTTAGTTCAGTGTTTTGACTTGATCAAGTATTATTATCGCCTTATATTTTAGTTGTTTGTTAAGCAAAAACAAAATTTGGTAGTATTTTCTCAAAATAAATAAATTTTATTAAACAAATAGAAGGTATATTTAAAATTTGTAGGAAAATCTAAATATCTCAGAAACTCATGAATGCAGCCATAATAAGTGCTATACAAATATGAAAGAGCATATTAAAAGCAATTCTTTGGTATAATAAAATATTGGGGGTTATATTTAAAAAAAGAGAGAAAATCTAGATTTTGCATTCTACATCACCCTGTATACGAATATGCGTCGCGGGATTTTTTTATAACGTATTTTAAAACTAGAGGATATTTCTAATCTTCTCATGTAAAAAAAATAATGTTTGATTAATTACTTTTCGATATACAGTACGATCATTTGTCCGTGATTTGGATACAAAAATGGTCATAACTTTTGAAACACCCTGTATAATGTAACAATGCCCTATATTGGAAGAACGGAAATCATTAGTAGAATTTGAATATGGAATAACATATAGGGTGTCTCATTTAAAAAAATGCATGTTTGCATCACCACGTAGTTATGAATCACCCTGTAGAAATCCAAATATTTTCTAAGCAAGGAGCACATCTGTGGCTACAACTTTTATATACAACTTTTTTTGCTATCTTCTACAGTAGTGGAGTTATCGACCGAGCCGGTACTAAAAACTCACCCTGTATGTATATGGTATATTATTAATTTATACTCCGGTGGTGTACGTGAATAATGAAATCCCTTCGTACATGAGTGTATTCTATGCGCATTAGTGAACTTGGCAACTCCAAAATATTTGTTATTACCCTAAACGTGTAGGAAGATTTGAATCTAGCCAATTGACGTCATTTTTAAATGAGAATAGGGACTTTTTATTCACTCATACACTTAATCACTCAATGACAAAGGCAGACAGGAAAAAGCTTGGATAAATTACCAATTGCCCTACTGATTCATGTTTCTGCGTTTACGATTTTTGATGTGGCTTTAAGTAAGATAAGTTGTGCAAACTACTACGAGCACAATCTAATATTTCCACGCTGTTCGTTGTTCCCAATTAATCTTTAAATTGATGTAATACGCTTTAGGTATTAGAAAATCACTAAATTGCCTGAACTAGGATATACGTTACGGCGATAACCTTAAAATCAGAAAATTATGCATCACACGCTTGTTTAAGTAATTGTTTGACATGAAAATATATCGTCACTTTTACGGTAATTAGAACAGCTTGATAATTTTACCGTGTTTATTATGTGGCTAATTGTTAAAACCAATTATATGAATGTGCTATTTTATTCAGCAATGGCATTTTTTATGGGACGACGACATTTAATATTTGACCCCCGATTTGACCTTAGATAGGCAGCTAAGGTAAAAAAACGCTGCACCTCACATATATTTTTTCAGGTCTTCGTACACACAGGGCGAGTCAAGCTCAATGCCTCGGACTCTTGTGATCAAACGATATCTCTTTTCAGAAATATGGCTATGTCAGAATATGTATGTCGAGTTGGACTGCATTTTAGAAATTAAGACTTTTATACAGGGTGTCTAATAAAAGCGTGATATATCAGAATTGTGTTTTTATAAATGCAACACCTCATATATTATTGCAGGTTTAGATTCCTTGATTAATTCTAGTGTCATTTTATGTGTCGCATATAGCACTTAAAACCAACCGTTTAGGTGCAAATTACATTTTCGGTATGCGCAGATGTCAGATAAAACTTAGATATCGCAGGAGTGCCTAATTCTTTTTGCCTTTCTAACATTATAAGGTTGTGAATATCAATCTCCGGTAGTTTTTGTTTAATTGAAATTTTGAAACAAATCGGCGTTTTTCAATTTTCGCCCATAAGAAACTCAGCGAGCCATGAGATATAAACAGTATCCTCTTTAGATGGAAGAAAACAACTAACTTAGTAGAAAGATGCAAACAAACAAGATTATATACACCTAGAAACAAAGGGATATTTGCATTGAAAATTTGTACGCAGCTTCGCAGTACCATCTCTAATACACATGTTACACTTTTTGATCATTCAGACGGCATTTATCTATATGGCACCTCTAAAAAACTCTAGACGTGTAAAAACAAAGCATGGCCTTCTGTCGATTCTAAAACGATGACTTATGTTGCAAATGTGGCGAGAGACCAGTTGGTTGTTTAGAAGGGATGAATTGGTTGTGTAAAGATGCCCCCTAGAAGACGACAGCCCCAGTTTTCGTAGTTAAGCCCCTTTGAACGGGGTCGAATTGTAGGCCAACGAGATCGTAGTGCTTCTTTCAAAGCACTTGCTGTAACCATGGGGCGTTGCGTGGCTACAGTTGTAGAAGTTCTGGAGTATGTAGAAGAACTACAGACCGGCAAGATTGTCATCTACGACTACTGGCCCTTAGAGACAGAATGCTATCCACTCGAGCTGTTGCTGACGCAAGGGAGGCCCATTCTAATCCGCACGGTGTACCACAGATTAAGTGAAATGGGCTTAGGATACTATCGTCTGCATCTAGTGCTTCCACTCACTGCAAATCATCATTGCCAATGGTTAGATTGGTGCCAAGGACACCGACAATGGCATGCTGAGTGGCATCAGGCGGCCTGCTCCGACGAGTCCAGGTTTTGTCTGGGGGCACATGACGGATGCCAACACGTAAGACGACGACGGGGTGAACGACGTGATATCCAGTTTACTGTTGAACGCCACGTACACCGACCTATTGGTTTGATGATTTGGGGTACCATTGCACTCAACAGCAAGTCACCTTTACTTGTGACTCGTGGCACAATGAATGCGAAACGTTATGTGAACGAGGTATAACAGGAAGCCGAGGTCATGGTACTCCCCTGGCCTCCACGATCACCCGATTTATCGGCAATTGAAAAAATGAAGTCAAGTTGATCGACTCAATACTTCCCACACATTACGGTGATACCAGTTTATTATTTTCCCATAGCATGAAGCTTTAGTCTGAGATCCCTTGCAGCCAAATAATCGCCAGCCCCCTCCCCTCCCCAAAATTGTCTTATGCCGCTAGGCCTTTCCTTCACAGGTCAGTGGACAGCCTATTATCAATACTACAAACTTTTCAGTTTTACAGCGCCCCACCCCCAACCACCCCAATTTCACCCCGACCCAAAAAAAATAGAAAATGAAACGGAACCCCTAAGACCTCCAAGAACAAAGTTTGAGTTGTTTTTATACTTTTAGTTTTTTGATTATTGCTAACACGATTTTTAACATATTTGTGCGTTTTCCATTATCACCATGGTAATAATACTTTGTCAAAATTTCATTACAATCAATTTAATAGTGTCCACGTTACTAAATACAAAACGATCTAAAGCAAGAGATACTCGTATGTGTACAGAAAATTCTAAGTCACTTAGTTTCCGTAATATACTAGGCAATGTTCGGCTGGATCTAAAAAGGTGATTTATGTCGCTAGGTCTTCCTTCACAGGTTAGTGGACAGCCTATTATGAATACAAGGAATTTTTCAGCTTTTCAACCGCCCACCCTCAACTACCCCAATTTCACCCCCACTCAAGAAAAGTAGAAAATGATCAGGAACCCCTAAAACGCCTAAAAAAGCGACAGACAGACAGACAAACAGACCGACAGACAGACCGACGGAAATGGGTGACGTGGATTTGCGTTATGTAGGCATCTCCACGTTCCATGCCAGACGCCTACGTGGTGATCTCATCACTACCTACCGTGCGCTGCACCAGCTTTTTGGGGTTGATCTTTCTGATTTCTTCCCCCTCAAAAGGAATCATCTAAGAGGTCATAACTTCAAGCTTCTGAAGCAGCAGTTTAATTCATCACCGCGACAATTCTTCCTACCAAACCGGATCTTCGATACCTGGAACAGCCTACCCGAAGACGTAGTGAACTCGCCTTCAGTGAATGTCTTCAAGAACAAATATGACAACTGGATGCTATCGAACTCTTGAACTCTTTTGTTTATCTTTGTAGTAGCAATTTTTTTTTTCTCATACTTGCCACACACACATTTTGATTATGTTTATGTTTTTTTTTCCTTGATTATAACAAGAGTTTATAGCTTGTGCTAAACTCTTATCATGCATTATAATAATAATAATAATAATCATAAAACGCCCAAAAAGCGTATTATCTCAAAATCGAAAATTTTCGCGATCCCAATACTCCCCTCACCTATCGATGTGGGAAGTAAAAGTATGGGATTGGATGGATTGTTACATAGGCGACTTACCCAATCCTCGGTCTATGCTGGATGGACTGGAACACGCTATAAGGAGAGCTTGAAAGGTTGTACCTCCAGTGTTTATCAACAACCAGATTACGAACACGCCGCGTAGGCTAGAGGAGTGCATTCGTCAACATGGAGGGCCCATTCATTATTGATCTGTTGTATTTTCTTTTAAACTAATTATGGCAGATGAGTTCGTTTATTATTGTATTTAGTCCTACCGCATTTCATCAACCGCAACCCGTTTCTTCTTCTCAGTGTTCGGATTTCACTTGCGAGTAGTACAAACATTTTTTACAACATATTAGCTCGAACCAAAAGCAACAGCCTACTAGCTACTGAACTACAGATTGAAAATTTCTAAAACCATTAACCATTTTCAAGTGATAGGAAAACTTTCTGCGATTGTTGCTTCAAAATTGAATTCCGCATTTAATAATAATAACGCACTTTCTGTCTATCAATACTTTTTATTTATACCAGTAAATGTTAAATTACGTTCTAAAGGCATTAGACTGCCAGCAACAATCGCTGGTAGTTTTTCTTTTATTTCAAAATTTTTACAGATTTTGAAAATGATGTGAATAAAAGCAGCCTACCTGAGACATATTCAGGAATTCTAAGTTCGATTTTCTAAATCTGAATTTGGAAGGGATGAATGAGGGAAAAAGAAGCACTGAAAGAAAGACGTACTTAAGGACATTAGAGATCGGCTAACATAGATGTGCATACACAAAGCCGCGAATATTCAGTAAAACAATACCTCGCTTTAAGAAGATGGGCACACCGCTCATTTTAGGTACAGTTACGTGGCAAGTCAAGCTTTTTCGCCTACACTATCAGAAACGTGTGGATTTTCAGCCAAGTAAATAACCTGGTAGTGGTCTGTCTCTGTGTGGTAGTACCTAATTTATCTCCAAAACTGAGGAAGGCAAGGGATAATCGGAAGACGATTAACTAATAAGCAAACTGTCCGTTAACAGGAGCGATAGTGCCCTAATTAGGTGGCTTAACACAGGCTCGTGAAAATCATTTTGTAAAGCACAATTGCTAAACTCGTTTCATTGCCATAAACATGAATTACTTATTATCAGACAACAAATACATTTCTTAACTGAACGCCGCCGTATTAATTACAGCAGGACCTCTATAATCCGAACCCCTTCTAATCCGAACACCTCGATAAATTGGAACGTCCCACACACACCCGAACAAGTGGATATTCCTTGCCAGAAAAAATGCTTTTACTTTTACGTAAATTTCGAAAAAAAGTTTTTTATTTGTCATTAAATACCTCCCGACAAACTAATATTGGATCTCTCTAAAAAAGTTTGATAAATGTAATATTTATACACGAATATACATTTGAAATTTCATAGTAGTATTAGTTTTATTTCTGAAAAACGACTACGTTATAAATCTTCTGTACGGTAATCCGAACATTCCACGAATCCGAACGAGGTTGAATTTTTGAAGATCGAATTAAACAGGGCCTGCTGTAGTTACTTAAGCGGTCATATCAATCATTTAAAACTTATCTGGACAAATTATTCGAAAGGTTTTCCCCCTTCTTGTTGCTTAGGTATTAGGCATCGTCTAGCGTCTATGATGAAATGCTTATATGAAACTAATAAATCAGCTGTTCCAACCCTGTTATATGGTAGTGAACATGGACAACAACGAAAAAAGAAAAAACACAAGAAATTAAATTTCTAAGAAGAGTGAAAGGCACAAAATTAGACAGACTAAGAAACAGATATAAGAGCGGAATAAAACATCTTCAGTATAAACGAAAAAATGAAACAAATGAAAAAACACGGAGAACGAATGCACGAAAAGAGGATTCCACCCAGAGACAGATTTTATCAATGCACTGGAAGAAGAGATATCAGAATATCAAGAAAAAGATGGGTATCGTAACAGGCCTAAAACCTGGTGTGAAGAAGAATATAAAGATTTCACCAGTACGAGTGGCTAACACCTTCAGAGGTTGGTGTCTTCACTACTAAAGTCACATGAAAACTGTTTCGGAGTGAAGACATCAACCTTTGAAGATGATCATGATCATCAACATTGATTCGTTCCGTTAGATGGCGGCCTATACACCAGAACTACAAATTGGAGTTTTTACAAACCATGACCGCATACCATATCTAAAAATTTGTTACGAAGACCACGGAACACAATGTATACTCAACGCAAACTGCTTGTCTAAGCCTCCTGCTGTCGTCTTTGTAAACCGGACTTGCACAGCCCAGCGCAAACACCTGTTGATTCGACCCCGTATACATACACTGACTGAACTTTATTCGGGCACGGGAGCGTCTGCCTACGTTCAAAGGAGGTAACAGACTTTTGAAACAGATTAGGAGCGCCTCCCACGATTTCTTCCGCCCCTATGCCGCCGTCTTTTCCCGGAAACTTACTTAAAACTTTCATGCCAGCCGTTTTTTCGTTACCACTCCACCAGCATCATGTGCAGCAGAGCGTGGTGAGGCTGCATTAGGTAATAGTTTACAGAAATATTTGCTGACTATTTTTTTCGTATACGTATCTAATATAGTGGTTTTATTGAGGAGCGTTCTATTAGCCTCGGGCGTGGTGACGTCTCCCGTTTTATAGAGTATGGAAGTTCAAGTACATACCGATTGCTTTATACTACCGAGTTAACCAAGGGTTAACCGTTATTTTTATGTACTTTCAGCATGTAACGAATCTAATCCGGTTATAAGTCGTTTAAGCCTGTTATCGCACACCTTAGACGTAAATAAAAGCCAAAAAATATAAAAAATAGGTAGAGGTAACATGTTCAACCAAGTTGAAATGTTTTGTCACATCTACCATAAAAAAATAAAAGCATACAGATGTACCACTTGAAAAAACAGAGATTTCTTGATATAGGTACGCAATTTGCTAACAATGCCATGCAGTATATGTACAGTGTATCCCAGCTAAAATTTACAAAATAAAAATTGCCGTGTCACATCGATTTGTATTTCGAGGGGGAACTCCTCCACCAAATGCGTCATTATTGTGTCGTCAACCTCCTCACCTCCAGCAACCTCTACTTCAAAATCTTAAACGAGGCCATTATACTTGTGAATACATCATTCTGAAGATAATTCATTGATATACAACAGCGTAACGTAATCAGATTGAAGGTTGGTTCCATATTATGGAAGATAGTGAAAAGTATTGTGATTATCGAAATGAAGTATTACTATCATTACCTGAAATATTATCGTGAGAAAGGTTCCAAATGGGAGTAATTTTGTTCCATATAGATGTACAGCCGATATTCAAAATGTCTTCGCAACAACAAAAGTATCTTGATCATCTCCAAATAACCGTAAACCCCTAATCACTCACCTATAGAAAACGATGATGATTTACGTGAAGGTCAGTGCTGAGAAATGTGCGATGACAATTTGAATATCGTCTGTACGCCTGTATGGAACAAAATTGCTCCCATTTCTTACAATAATATTTCAGGTAATTAAAATAATACTTTGTTTTGATAATCACCATATTTTTTATTGACGTCCACAATAGTGAATCAATATTCAATCCGATTACACTGTTGTATTTGTCAATTAACTTCCTTCAAAATGATGTATCACAAGTATGGTGGTCTCAGTTAAGATTTTGAACTAGGGGTGGCTGAGTGTGAAGGAGTTGATGGCACAATGATGACGTATTCGGTGGAAGAATTCCCTCTCCAAATAGAAATCCATGTGTCACAGCGATTTTTATTTTCTTTTATCATCTCACAAATAAGGGGGGCTGCAAATTTTAGCTGGGACACATTGTATATTATTTTCTGGAAACGAAATACTAGAAGTGCAATTCACTTATGTTGTCAGCGTTTTAGGCTACACAAGTTTCAGAAGAACTCGTTAGAACCTCGACTTCTCAATAGAATTAGTGTGAAAACCAGATCGTTGTCAAACAACAAATTTAAAATGATCACGGAAAGCTATTAAATCAAATGCTTCTTATTCAGTTGAGGAGCACATGGCTGGCAACTCTACAATTTGATTTTAATGACCATTTGTGCATGTACTTGAGTTTGTACTTATAATTGTGCTATTTTATGTGTATATCTGTAATGAGTTTATGACTTCACAGGACATCGAATTTTATTAAATCAGTAATTTACCGTCCTGTATGTGTAAAATAAGTCTTACTTTGACGTAATACTCGCACGTTTTGTTTTTATCCATATCTCTGTTATGATTCAATATTTTGTATATCTGACTCACCATAAATACTTTATTTTATATGATGTGGTTAAATAAATAAGTAAAATAACTTGAAATTTGTGAAAACAATTCTCGTTTGGTCCAATACATTTTGATTGACTGATTGATTGGACAACTCCGTTTAGTGGCAGCACAAAACCACAGTGCAATTTTGCGTAGGCTACTGGAATTCAAAACCAGTTAGCAAGGTCCTGGAAAATTGAAGAGGGTTTTCCCAAGAAAACAGTGTTTCTTAAAGAACAACAATTTGAATCTCATTGCGCAGCCTCTCACTACAGGGGCCACAAATCTAGATTCATAGTGTCTTATGCTATTATGCTTTTTGACCACCAAATAGCTTATACTTTAAATCTCTCTATTTTTTCTTTTCTTTATATAGTAATGAAATTGGAGTTTAAAAAAATAGATATTTAATATATATTAGGTTAACTGCTGTGTTTAGGTATATCATAGCCTTAATAAAAAATGGAGTCAAGTTGATTGACTCAGTACTTTCCACACGTTAGGTGGAGGCCGTTTTATTATTTCCCCATAGCCTGAAACCATACACGTGGTTCTATGACGAATGGAAAATACTTTAGGAGAAGACTGTTCATTTCCAACAAAAAGTCATATAAAGTAGGGTCCGATTTACAGCTATTTCAGAGATAAATTGATTTTTACAATTTTCATTAAAATACAGGCTTTTTCGACGAATCCATTTTAAATTACAACTTGAAGCTATCTTCTAAAATCATATAATTTTTAAACCCTATACCGAATTTTTGCATAATCGATCAGTTTTTATAATCAACCATGATGTAATAACACATTATTCAAGTATACAGGGTTATTCACGTTATTCGACACGGAGCATTATGGCTAAAGTATTTGATAAAAAAGAAAATAATAATTTGGGATGGATAGAGACCCATAAAGGCTACATTTTAAAAATATTTTCATGTTATACAGGGTGTCCCAAAAACACGAAATGTATCAAAGTTATGTTTTTTTAAATGGAATACCACGTATATTATTGCATATTCAGATTCCTTGGTGAATTCTAGTGTGACCTTATGTATCATACATGGGACCTAAAGCGAACCGTTTAGGTGTAAATCACCATTTTCTGTATAAGTAGATATCAGGAAAAAATTGAATATCGCAAAGATTATAAAATATAGAAGGCTGTGACTTTGCCGTATTACTAAGCATAAAATGCGTCAGCTTTGATGAGACTGTCAAATTTAAATTACGTTTGTGCTTGGAGAAATCGGTCGATGAATTAAGGAAACTTCGATCAGTGATAACTTGATTTTTTCAAATGGGAATGCCTTATTTTTTTATACGGTTAAACGTAGAATTTGATAGCCTTTCTAATGATATAAGGTTGTGAATATTAACCTCTGGTAGTTTTCATTTAACTATATATTTTCAAACAAATGGGCGATTTTCAATTTTCTTACCTATAAGCAACGTAGCAGGCCATGAAATATAAACAAAAACCTGTTCAGGTAGAAGAAAACAACTAACGTAGCTGAAAATACACACTAACTAGACTAAAGGGACAAGATTATAAAAATTCCGTACAACAAATCAACTCTCCCAGAAACAACTGCGATAACATCTCTAAGGTCAAAGAGAAGCTGGAGTATGGCAGCAATAGATATTTTTTATAGTCTACAGGCTACCGCAATTTACTAGAGGTTAAACATTTCCAAGGCAATTAAAAACCCTGATATGAAACAGAAACAACCAGCGACTGTTGCTCCAGCACGCAACTGTCAATCATGTGTAAGAAAGTACTAACTTGCGTCGAAGTCGATACCTCTGACTGGAGCCCTTCTATTTTTCAATATTTATTAGCAATATTGCAAAAAAGGAATACTGACGAATCAGATTTAAATTTTCTGCCATTTAAGTTATGTTTTATAATTTGAACAAATTTTAATTCATTCTTCATTTTCTGCGGCCTTGCTAATAGGTACTGAAGAACTAATGGTTTTGGAAATTGCCAATCTCTAATACATTGCAGTAGCTAGTAGGCCGTGAAAAAATCCATTTCTGCCATACTTCAGCTTCTCTTTGACCAAAGATATGTTACCGCCGTTGTTTCTGGTTAGAGATTGTTTGCTGTGAGTAATTTTTATAATCTTGTCCCTTTAGTCTAGTTCGTCTGTATTTTTCAGCTAAGTTAGTTGCTTTCTTCTACCTGAACAGGTTTTTGTTTATATTTCATGGCCTGCTTCGTTGCTTATAGGTAGGCAAATTGAAAAACGCCGGTTTGTTTGAAAATTTAAAATTAAATGAAAACTACCAGAGATTGATATTCACAACCTTATATCATTAGAAAGACTATCAAATTCTACGTTTGACCGTACAAAAAAAATTAGGCATTCCTATTTGAAAAAATCAAGTTATCGCTGATCGAAGTTTCCTTAATTAATCGACCGATTTCTCCAACTATAAACGTAATTTGAATTCGACAGTCTCATCAAAGCTGACGCATTTTGTGCTTAGTAATACGGCAAAGTCGCAGCCTTCCAAATTTTATAATCTCTGCGATATTCAATGTTTTCCTGATATCTACTTATACCGAAAATGGTGATTTACACCTAAACGGTTCGCGTTAAGTCCCATATATCATACATAAAGTCACACTAGAATTCACCAAGGAATCTGAATATGCAATAATATACGGGGTGTTCCATTCAAGAAAACATAACTTTGATACATTTCGTGTTTTTGGGACACCCTGTATAACATCGAAATATTTTTAAAATGTAGCCTTTATGGGTCTCTATCCATCCCAAATTATTATTTTCTTTTTTATCAAATACTTTAGCCATAATGCTCCGTGTCGAATAACGTGAATAACCCTGTATATAGCAAAAATTAAAAATCCGATGACAGGTTTTTGCCAAACGGTCTTCTGAAATTTTGCACTCTCGGAGATCCAATATGTCTTTAGAGCTTAAATGCAATCTTATTGCCTATGTGTACCATGAATATAACAAATTTTTCAGTTCCACAGCCCACAATCTCAAACTACCCCAATTTTATGCCCCCTAAAAAATGTGGAATACGAAAACGAAATTTGAACTATTTTTATACTTTAGTTTGTTTATTATTGTTGCGCCGCCTCTAAAACGATTTCTAAAATCCATACGCGTTTTCCATCTACGCCAAGGTAATAATACTGCGTCAAAATTTCATTAAACTCAATTCAATAATGACCAGGTTGCATAATACAGAATGATCTAAGGCAATACTCGTATATTGTATATATAAGAAAATTCTAAGTCGCTTGGTTTCTGCAATAGGCAAGGCAATGTTCGGATGGACCTCAAAAAATGTTTTTTCCCCCTGTAACCACCCCAGTTTCACTCCCGCCTAAAAAAATTAAGTGAAGTTGATTGACTCAGTACTTTCCATACATTAGGGTTATACCGGTTCATTGTATGCCCATAGCATATAGTTTGAGATCCCCTTGCAACTAAATCATCGCCAGCCTCCTCCCCCCCCCCCCCCCCCCCCACCCCGAAACTGTCTCATGCCGCTGGGTCTTTCTGTCACAGGTCAATGGACAGCCTATAATCAATACTATAAACTTTTCAGTTTCACAACCTCCCACCCCCCAACCAACCCAATTTCAAAAAAAAAAGGTAGAAAACGATCAGGAACCTCTAACACGCTTAAAAACGAAGTTTGAGTTGTTTTTATATTTTTAGGTTTTTATTATTTCTGCGCCGCCACTGGTACAATTTATAAAAACAATGCGTATTTTCCATCCTCGCCACAGTAGTAATACCGTGTCAAAATTTTAGTGAATTCAATTCAACAGTTCCCTCGTTATACAATATAGAACGATCTCAAGCAATACCTCCGTATGTTTAAACCAGAAAAAGTCCTTTGGTTCTTGTAATAGGCAAGACAATGTTCGGATGGACCTCATAAAAGTTATTTATGTCGCTAGATCTTCGTTCACAGGTTAGTGAACAGTCTATAATGAAAGCAACAAAATTTTCAATTTCACAACCCCCCACCCCCAACTACCTCAAATTTCACCTTAACCAAAAAAAAAAAAGTAGAAAATGATCAGGAACACCTAAAACGTCTAAAAACGAGGTTTGATGAATATTTGGAATTTTTTGTTTTTTGCTAATTACTCCGCCGCCCATGCACCGACTTTCAAAATTATAGCAGCATTATCTACTACGACCACACAGCATATCGCTGCCCAAATTTCATCACAATCCATGCAGCGGTCACTGAGATTACGAGGCTAGAAAACACGCGACACACAGACAGACAGACAGACTGACAGACCGATAGACAGACCGACAGACAGGCCGACAGACAGACCGACAGAACAGACCGACGGAAGTGAGTGACGTGGATTTTCGTTATGTAGGCATCAAAAATGCCCAAAAAACGTCTTAACTCAAAATCATAAATTTTTGCGATCACAATACCCCCTCACCTATCGGTGTGGGAGGTAAAAGGGTGGATAATGATTAGGGACTATTAACAAGCCTAAAACGAAGTTTGAGAAGCATGTGAACCCTACCTAACTACCGGTATAAGAAGGACGGAAATTTATGTAGAATACGAAAATAGATTTAAAGATAGGAAGCTCCATATGAAAAATCCTATATTATATTAATCACTTTTTTGAGCCACTATTCATCTTAACTAATGTATATAATATTTGTTCGTAACTTTCCAAGACTAATAAGAAAGCTAAGTTTAATCTTTCATCCTGTCACCGTATACGTAAGAGAATACCGGAGAATAAATACTTCTTTTATTACAGCGGCCTTAACTTCACTATGCTATGGTAGCGACTTGCATTATTAACCACCACGCTGGCTCATTTTCCCCTCAAACTGTCCCCCAGATGCGAGCACAGAGGTTTGTTTGCTCACGAGATTATCGCTAGAGGCAACCTGTTTTGTGAGCGCCACGCCACTCGCCCTTAAGGCAAAGGGCGTCGCGTCGCGTCGCGGCGCCGCGGCGTCGTTACGTCTTCACCCGCAGGACGGGTATTTATAAAAGATTGTTGTCGTTATGTCGCAAAAAGGCCGCGGGGAGGTTTTGAGAGGTGGCGGAGGAGCGCGCTCAGGCAGGTCAGCGCCATCAGCACTTTTCATATGGGAAAGCGCCCCTTTTTATTTCTCGCCCCTTGATGCTTGCCTACATACACATAACCCTTAGTCAGACCAAGTGGGACTATTATTCGTAATGAGATACAGCAAAGGCGTATGGAGCAAGTAAGGTCGCTTTACTTCCGATGTCATATGTGCAGAAGACTATTGTTATCTAGGAAAATCTCAATTTTTGAATAATACTCTCAATTTGTCAATGTTTGCCAGATTGGTTTGTAGGACTGTAGTGAGCAACAGGTCACTGTCAAATTCTGAAATAGCCAACGTGATGAAGCTGTCTAGTGGTGAAATTTAGAACCCAATGTTGTTTGTGTGTCCGTGATAACCAGATTCTTTTTGCATGCATGTGTACAAACTCAGAGAGAATGAAATCAAAACAGAAATGTTATATTATTTTTTTATTACTTGCTCCTTATCATTGGTTTTGTATTTATTAATCATGAGTGCTGAGTGTGTATCATATTGTTTTCTTACTTGACTCTTATATTTATTAATCATGATTGCTTTGTATTTCATACATTTCACTGGTAAAGAATTTATATTTATATGTTGAAGTATACCATTCAAAAATGTTTTGATAATAGTGGTCAACTGGCTCTTACTGTTGATATTTGTATAATAAAGTAATGGTTATAAACACTCACAACCTAAATAATAAATACTAATAATAATAATACATGGTGTGCTAGGTCTCTGTTCAACGTCAGTGAGAGAAATATGCATAGTATAAAGCAAAGGTAAAATATGAGCTTATATAAATAAATAAATATTAACAATAAACAACATATAAAAGGCGGATTGGAGGAAACCGTAAACCATAAAGCTTCCCTTAACTTGCCACGGTTTCCACAACCAAAAATAAATATCGCATATAAATAAAGAGAATCCATAAGGGTTGATATAGATACACCTAAATACCACCAAGCAGCAATATTCCAGGACCTAATACCTAGAGTAGACGGAAATCAGACACAACGCCATATAATATCGTCTTAGCAGCCGGATTTATAGTATATATTATCAAACATACATTACAGACCACATTACTTAATAATACAAAGTTAAAAGACAACATACCTGCAGATATTCGTGAAAGCACGGAAAATACAATTTTTGGTATCTGGCTTCTTACTTTTTTCCCAAAAACAATACCTTATCGTAATAAAAAACAAATAACAAGCTATCTGAACAATATATGATGCAGCAATAATCAAATACATTTCTTATCTGAACTTCATCGAATGATTATACTCATACACTTATGTTACAACTTTTATTAATTATATGTCACTGTCACTCTTCGTGTGACAGCCAAGAGCAATAAGTCGAAAACGCTATCTCAAAAAACCCTGGTTTGTCACTGTGACGGTTTGTGTCAAATTCAGGGCAACGGTCGTTTTTGTCTACTCTTTTATTTGCTCTGTTTGTTAAATTAGACACAAATCTTTCCAAAGTATAACCTAATAAAGGTAGTTCCTTCTTGGCGTATCATGTCATTTGAATCAGGTTAGGTTCAAACCTCAGCTAAGCTCTGGTTAAGTTTCGGTTGACGTAAGCTCGTGTTAAGCTTGGAGTGAAGGGGGGGGGTAGTAAGCCAGCATTGTGCAACGGACGGTACAACGGTTTAGCAATTGATGTAGTTTAACGTCGGCTTGCCTTAAACCGAAGCTCAAGCTTGCATTGTATAACCGGCCTTTAAAAGGGTATGAAGTACGATTTTTAAAAAAATCTGATTTCATTTTAATCGCAAGCGTGCCACAGCTTTGTGTGCTTGGCAATATACTTGCCTGTTATTATGGTGAAGCAAAGAACGTCTAGGTCCATGTTAAGGATGTCCTTATAAAAATACTATGCGTGGGTACTGAAATCATACGTTTCTTCTTTACGGTTCCTCATTCTATCGGCTACACCACTGACAATCGCTGTCATCATTTTCTATTGGCGTAGTAAGTACCTAAATCAAATTTGAAATGCTTGTTGTGTCTTAATCACAAAAAACTCTCTTACGTTTTTCTATCGGCTTGTCTGTTACAGAACTCACGATGCTTAAAACAATATAAACGAAACTTTCATACTAAGTTACTATTACCGCAAAGACAAAACTACTTTAGAACATGAAGTCAAGTTGATTGGCAGTGTACTTCCCCCACATTACGGAGATACCGGTTTATTATTTTCCCATAGCATGACGCTATAGTCAGTTTCACAACCCCACCCTCCCCAACCACTCCAAGTTTTTTGCTAATTACTCCGCCGCCCATACACTGATTTCCAAAATTAAAGTAGCATCACCTACTATGATTCCACAGCATATCGCTACCCAAATTTCATCACCTAATCAAAGTTTACTGAGATTACCAGGCTAGCAAAACATCAACAGACAGACAAACTGAGACAGACAGACAGAAAGACCGACGGGCAGACCGACGGAAATGAAGAACGTGGATTTTCGTTATGTAGATATAATAAAATGCCCCAAAAAGCGTACTATATCAAAGTAGAACATTTTATTGATCACAATAACATAATAACAAATCGGTGTGGGACTGTGGGAAGTAAAAGTATATTACTCCGCTAGGTCTTTCTTCACAGGTCAATAGAGAGTCTATAATATTCGAAAGTACAATTTGTAGATGCCGATTTTCATTTAATACCGTTAACTAAACATAATACGACCATGATTAAATTTTCATAAAAATTAAGTTTTGCTCATTCTATTTATTGGCCACTGTCACCAATTTTCGCTTCTTGTGCCAACTCAGGATCTCATAAAATGTATCTTGCCTAAATTGGATAGAAGAAATCGTCATGAAGAGGTCCACTTATTAGGCTTTGAACTACACTGGTATGACCTAGGATAAGAATACTAAAAATAGTCCTTTTAGCTAATTTGAATATTTATATGATAATGCTAGCCAACAAAGACTTTATACTGTTTGGAGGAATATCCTTGTATTTTATCGGCTTCTTATTGGATGACTCTTGAGCTTTGTACTCAGATACAAAATCGATACACTGTTTTGCTAGCATCCCTCTTTCCGGACATCCATTCAAAGAGGAGCAGAATACAAAGCAATTTCAAACACAGGTGCATAAAATATAAGGCGTTCAAATATCAAGAGGTTTACGTACATATCTCGTAGAGTGCTTAGGTCGATAGGAGAACGACACAAGAGATGTAAAAATTGAACGTTTCCGTCTCTTTAATTCAGGAGTTGGGGCAAAAGTACTGTACATGTGTCACAGAAAGATGTCAATAGCTGCAAGGGAATTGTTTATTTATTTATCTACACAATTTGGGGTGAAGACAGTACAAACCAAAAGTACACGCACTACTAAATAACAACTAAATAACAAGTATCGTACACACGTACAAAAAATGGAGTCAGGTTGATTGACTCAGTACTTCCCACACATTACGATGATACCAGTTTATTATTTGCCCTTAGCATGAAGCTATAGCCTGAAATCCCTTGCAACCAAATCATCGCCCATTTGCCCGCAAAAAAACACCCAACACAAAAACTCTGGTAAATAGTTTCTTGCGTCTCCCTCCTTAGGAACTAGGACGCCACAGTTTTCATTCTGCATGCCATGCGAAACGCTCAGGAGCCTACAAACCGTCGAAAAACGAAGTATGAGCTGTTTGTATATTTTTAGTTTTTTGATTATTGTTGCGCCGCCACTGACACGATTTTCCAGAAACATGTGTTTTCCATTCTGGCCGCGATAGTAATTCCTGTGTCAAAATTTCATTAAAATCAATTCAATCATTTTTGCTTTACGCAATATACATAGAACGAAATTAGGCAACACTCGTATATATGTAAACATCACAAATTTCACAAAGTCCCATGGTTTCTGTAATAGGCAAGCCAATGTTCAGATGAACTTAAAAAAAGGATATACCGCTAGGTATTTTTTCCATAGGTCAATGGACACACTATTATGAATACAACAATTTTTCAGTTTTACAACCCTCCACCCCCCAACCACCCCAAATGCACCCCTATCCAAAAAAAAAGTAGAAAATGATCAGAAACCCCTAAAACGCCTAAAAACAAAGTTTGAGCTGTTTTTTTATTATTGCTGCGCCGCCACTGACACAATTTTTCCAAAACATCCGCGTTTTCCATCCTCGCCGCGGTAATAATACTGTGTCAGAATTTCATTAAGATCCATTCAATCATTTTCGCGTTAATCAATATAGAACGATCTAAAACAATACTCGTATGTATACATCACACATTGCTAAGTCCCTTGGTTTCTATTATAAGCGAGGCAATGTTTGGATGGACCTAAAAAGGTGAATCATGCCGCTAGGTCTTTCATTCAGAGGTCATTGGACAGCCCATTATGAATACAACAAATTTTTCAGTTTTACAACCCCCCACCCCCCAATCACCCCAAACTCACCCCGACCCAAAAAAAGTAGAAAATGATCAGGAACTCCTGAAACGCCTAAAAACGAAGTTTGAGGAATATCCATTTTTTTTGTTTTTTGCTAATTACTCCGCCGCCAATGCACCGATTATCAAAATTTTAGCAGCATTGCCTATTAGGACCCCACAGCATATCGCTGCCCAAATTTTATTACAATCCATGCAGCAGTTACTGAAATTTCGATAGTAGAAAAACGCGACAGATAAACCGACAGACAGACCGACCGACAGACAGACCGACGGAAATGAGTGACGTGCATTTTCGTTATGATGTAGACATCATGAAACGCCCAAAAAGTGGATTATCTCAAAATTGAAAATTTTCGTGATCACAATGCTCCCCTCACCTATCGGTGTGGGAAGTAAAAGGTATTAGTTTTGTTGCTCATCCCTTAAAACTAGACACTAAAATATTGGATCTATAATAATCATGCTACTGTTATTATTCAATTTACTACTATTTACTTACTATCTACTACTAGATATGACTACTTATTCGGCCGAATTGTTCAAATATTGGAGTTTCAATTTACGCTTGAGCGACTGTGGGCTGGTGTTAAATGTCTATATTACAAAAACAATTGTGATTTTTTGAGCTCTGATTAACGGAGAATTAGTGCCAAGATTTGTTCTGATTATAGTGGAAAAGACTGATGCGACCATAATAATTTACGGGTTTATTTATCTACGGAATGGCAGAAAGTCACAGAAATTCAATAGGTCAGTATCAAAAATTTATAATATTAAATCAAACGAAATACTATAGCATATACTAGATATTTACATATCCACATACAAACTTATAGCGTGAGTTTTTAGTACCGGATCGGTCCGTAAGTCTACTACTGTAGAAGATAACGATAAAAGTTATATATAGAAAAGGTGTAGGCAAGGATATGCTCCTTGCTCAGAAAATATGTTGATTTATACAGGGTGATATATAACTACGTGTTGATGCAAACATCAACACCTGGGTGATTTTTTTAGTACTTAGATTTTGAGGTTGCGATTTTTGACAGTTGACGTACGGTTGGTGGCGTCTGTCAAAGTCAGAAATACTCAGTACGTTTTGCTATTTCAACATGCACATCCGAAGAACGCTTGCAAATCATTGAATTTCATTATCAAAATTCGTGCTCAGTGAAAAATGTGTTTCGCAAATTGCGTCCAATTTATGGTCGTCATAATCGGCTCACAGAACAAGCAATTCAAGGCATTGTGAGAAAATTTCAAACCAATTTCAATCTATTGGACGTCAATCCACCAACCCGTGTCCGCAGAGTGCGCACCGAAGCGAATATTGCTGCTGTATCTGCCAGTTTTGACGAGGATCATGAAATGTCCATCCGTCGCCGATCGCAGGTATTGGGTTTGTGTTATTCGACCACCTGAAAAATTTTGCGCAAGGGTCTTGGCGTAAAACCGCACAAAGTACAGCTGACGCAAGAACTGAAGCCAGGCGACCTACTATCGCGTCGTGTTTTCGGTGAATGGGCCTTAGAAAAGATCGAAGAAGATCCGCTTTTCTATCGAAAAATTATCTTCAGCGACGAAGCTCATTTTTGGTTGAATGGCTGCGTAAACAAGCAAAATTGCCGAATTTGGTCCGACTAGCAGCCAGAGGCAATTCAGGAGTTGCCATTGCATCCTGAAAAAGTCACTGTTTGGTGTGGTTTATGGGCCGGCGGTATCATTGGACCGTATTTTTCCAAAAACGACAAAGGCTGTAACGTTACCGTCAATGGTGTGAAAGATACCGTTCAATGTTGGAGCACTTTCTTCTACTCAAATTGGAAGAATTGGGCTTGGACGATATGTGGTTCCAACAGGACGGTGCCACAAGCCACACCGCACGCAAAACCATGGACTCTTTGAGACGTAAGTTCGGTGAACAATTAATCTCACGTTTTGGCCCCGTCAATTGGCCGCCAAGATCGTGCGATTTAACCCCACTATAATTTTTTTGTGGGGTTACATTAAATCTCTCGCTTATAGAGGCAAGCCAAACACGATTGCTGCCTTGAAAGGAAGCATTTAACGCGTTATTGGTGAAATACCGGCCGCAATGTTGGAAAGTGTGTCAAAATTGGACTGGCAATTTGATGCACCATTTAAAACGCAGCCGCGGTCAACATTTGCATGGAATAATCTTTAAAAAATAAATGGCAGGCATTGATTTATCGATCCCAATAAAGACTTTATTCACTTTTGCAAAATGTATGTATTTTCTCCAATTTTCAAAATTCAAGCTCTTAAAAAATCACCCATTAATATTATCCCACATTTAGATTCTACTAATGATCTCCGTTCTAACAATATATGGTATTGTAACGTTATACAGGATATTTCAACACTTATGACCATTTTTCTATACAAATCGCTGTCAAATGAACGTACTGTACAGCAAAAAGTAACGGATCTTTACCTTATACTTCACCTTATATGATCAAAGATATCACATTTTTGGCTTAAGATTATTACAGCTTTGCGCATATACCTAAGAAGAGATGGTATACTTGCATCAAAGCACATATCTTCAAACATTAAATAGTATAATACCTATGCTTTATCTTTATCCGAGAATTTATTTTTATGCGTACCTGTATACAAACGCTAACGATTTTTTTCGACGTTTCATGTTATGCACTTATGTAATCAATTTGCTAGGAATAATCACCGTGAATAACAATATTTACTCGATAATAATATATGGGATCTTCGGTACGAATGGTAAAATTATGCATTGTTACGTAGAAACGGATAACACAAACAACGTGGTTGCTGGTAAATTTAGCCTTGAAATATAGATATACAGCAAGCATCAGCTAAATCGAATAAATTCAATATATCTATTTTGTTATGGCACTTATCAGCGGTTAGCTGAAATGCAATCGTTTCGATTGTGGCGGATAGATACATTTTTGGGCCTATATCACAAATTTTATAATTGTAATAAGACTAAAGTTATTAGTAATACACATATAGCTGCAAGTATGCTCATCTTCTGTAACATAATACAATCTTTTTTCGCGGCCATCGTCCAATGAATTTGCGGTTATTGGGTTTTTAGGCTGGCGTCGTTTAGCGTTCAGGCTTAACGTTTCGCCACCACGAGTGGGTGGCATATTCAGAAGCTATTTCACTTCTTCAACTTCCAAAATACGGACGGCTGGTGGATCTGCACTTGTATTTATACCTGCTAACGGTGACGTGGCCCAACCAGGTAGCGTTGGTAGCCCCACCACAACAATGACTTTAATCGAAAATAAGAAATACAGAAAATCAACCGGACATGGGTACTCATCCTAAAGGACTTGGAAACACTGCCATATCGCAAGGCGGCGGGGCTACCTACGCTACCTGGTTGGGCCACGTCACCGTTAATACGTATAAAATATAAGTGCAGATCCACTAGTCGAAGTGAAATAGCTTCTGAAGATGCCATCCACGCGTGGTGGCGAAACGTCAACCCTGAACGCTAAACGACGCCGGCCTAAAAACCCACGAACCGCAAATTCACTTATAGCTACAGCTACAGCTAGTGAAATATACTACACTTGTACATGCGATCCTACAAAACAATTCGTTATTTTATTTACGTAGTTTTGGCTGCAACGCACATTTTTGACACTCTATATATAAGTTACATACACCGTTTCCAAACAAACGCGGACGGTAGGCATCGAATTTTCAAAATCCGGCGAGAATATAGCAACTAGGATTAAATGCCGGCCGACGCGTGCCGATACCAACGTATGTGCGCGATTCTGATCGGAGATTGCCGAGGCACCGTCGACATTTTGCAGGTACCTACTCATACCTTATGCATATCGTCAACCTTTCCTTTGCTCTGATAGGCCAGGGAGATGGACATTTTTCTTCAGTAATGGCTTCTCTTATGGCCTCCAGTAAAGAATAAAATTTCAGTTATTCTGAAGTAATTGAAGAACTTTGTTATTTATTAGGTCCGAAAATAAATGTAGATTCTTCAAAACTTGTCCTTCTTTGACATATTTCACGAACCCACACCCGTCTACGCTTTCTACATTTTTGAAAATGTTCTTCTTCCAGAACAATAGCCAAATCCTCACCGCTCGAAGACATATGTGCAACTGACTTCCAATTCTTCCGTCGAATCTAATCAAATATGTGCGTTACCCTAATAAAAAATCCGTAGAGTACCGGCCGTTCCCTCCGTCTCGTCCGTCCCATGCCGATCTATGTGCGCACACCTTAACTTGACTGTGTTATGCTCAATCCGCGGAATTGCCACATACAAGAAATCGGCAAAATTTTGCCTAATTCGGGGCATATGCATCTCATTTGAAGAACATATGAAAAGAGCATTTTCTTTTCATTTTACTGCTTATTCAGGGATGTGCAAACTAAGTAGGTCACTACAACGGTAAACAAATATTCACAATTGGCTCTTTTTTTGACCCATTGTAATCACAGACAATTTATTATGCACTATTGATGAACGAGAATAAAGGAGTAAAACACAACACAACATTAACTTCAAAATAACACAACCTATATTATATTTTTACCTAATAATCAACAGATTCCAAATTGTTCTAAAGATCCGTATGAATAAATACAAGATCATTATGATCGTCATTCAAGCCGGCGTACTAAGACTACTTCACAAGTATGATGGATAACTCTTCCATTTCCTAAGGCATTCACAAATAGTATTTTTGTGACTCGGATGACGTCCTTCCATTTTTAAGGTCTTATCTCGCAGCACGCTACATACACACCTCCTACGACGACCTAGTAAATATTCTGATATTTTTCCAGTTTTATCGATGCAGTCCGAAATGTACACGTATACATATATGTACAGGGTGACCTAATAAGAATGGACGCCGACAATATCTCGGTAACCGTTAATCGTATAACTTCGAACAAAAAATATTATTAGGTAAATCGGCTAAGAGAAATCTCTGGAAATTATTTTCAAGTTCCGCAAGTAACCGCTGTTACGTTGAATCAGAAAAACGACTTTTTCTCAAAAAATATGCAAATAAAGGTATATTATAAAATCTACCGTCATGTAGACTGAGCAATTCTCGATTTTTTTTGTTAATCGTTTTTTGCTCTATCTTGTAAGATGTAGTGGTGGGGGAATGTCATAAAGCTTATTATTTAAATGAGCATAACTTTGGCATAAGTTAACGGCATTAAACAAGCTAGGTCTCGTTTGAAAGAGATGTTCATGCCTAATAATCTATTATATGAAAATTGTCCAAGTTTGTCTTGACTTAGTAGCTACTGGGCGATATTTGACATAATAACAATTAACACGCATTCTTACGAAAATTTTAAATGGTATGCTATATATCTTTTAACATTGGTATATAGAGGATAAAATTCTTAAAAAGTCAGCGAAAGATTCAACCCCCTAGCTATTTTCAACCGGAGATATCAGTAAAACAAGTATTCTGACAAGTGTGCTGTGAGTTTCAGAAACAATTGCCGCCCTATAGGTATGTAGCCTCCGTCTAATCATTTTAGTAATCATTTTATAGATAATACTCAAGTAAAAACACTAAATATCATATTTTGACTTTCTGAAACAATCACCAGGTGGCGTAGTAGGTGCTAATAAGTGCTGTATACAATGTTCGTGATGGATGGAACTTCTAAAAGGAACAAACAAAAGTAAATTACAGTATAAAATTGATTATTAGTTTAGTCATTATTAAAAGTCAATTTGAGCTGATCACAAGGCATTATATGAACTCAACAAGCAAGGATACTAAGAAAAAATCAATGTGAATAGATCTTAAAAATTGAGGCCAATTAACAGAATTAAAGCAAAATAAAATGGCATAATAACAAGGATAACAAACAAATGATACACAAACGCAATTCACATGCGCATACCATACCTATTGTCAGTGTTGCCAGTGTTCTTTGGCATCTATCGTATTACATATGCACTTGTGCATCCATTCTAGCGTAAATAAACCTGCAAGTTTTAGGCATCTAGAGCAACACTGAAAATGGGTATGGTATACGCATGTGTTTGTGTATTTTATCTATTAAAATTGTGGTTGTACCACGTTATTTTGCTTTATTTTGCTGTTAATTGCCCTTAATTTTTAGAATCTATTCACATGATTTTTTCTTATAATATTTGCTATAGAATTCATAATATAATACCTTGTGAGCAGCTCAAATTGACGTTTAATAATGATACAATAATGAATTTTATACTGTAATTTGTTTTTGATTGCTTCTTTAAAAAGTTCCATTATTATGAAAATTGAATACAGCAGCTATTGGCGCCTGCTACCCTGGTGCTTGTTTCAGAAAGTCAAAATATGATTTGTAGTGTTTTTACTTGAATATTATCTATGAAATGATTACTAATACGATTATACGGAGGCTATATCTCTATAGGGCGGCAGTTGTTTCTGAAACTCACAGCACACTTGTCAGAATACTTGTTTTACTGATATCTCCGGTTTGAAAATAACTAAGAGGTTGAATCTTTCGCTGACTTTTTAGGAATTTTGTCCTCTATATACCTATGTTAAACGACATACATTTAAAATTTTTGTAATAATGCGTAATAATTGTTGTATGTCAAATATCGCCCTGTAGCTACTAAGTCAAGCTAAACTTGGACAATTTTTATATGACGGATTATTAGGTCAGAACAGCTCTTTCAAACGAGACCTAGCTTGTTTAATTCCGTTAACTTATATCAAAGTTACGGCCATTTAAATAAAAAGCTTTATTACATTCCCCCACTACTACATCTTACAAGATAGAGCAAAAAACGATTAACAAAAAAAATCGAGAATTGTTCAGTCTACATAACGGTAGAATTTATGATATACCTTTATTTGGATATTTTTTGAGAAAAAGCCGTTTTTCTGATTGACCGTAACAGTTCCCCCCCTAGCGGCTACTTGCGGAACTTGAAAATAATTTCCAGCGATTTCTCTTAGCCGATTTACCTAATAATAATTTTTACTCGAAGTTATACGATTAACGGTTACCGAGATATTGCCGGCGTCCATTCTTATTAGGTCACCCTGTACATATATCCACACAGACATACTACAGCTGTTGTCTCAAGCAATATCCAGAGCAATATCATTTTCATGTTTTTCCTTAGCAGTCTAGAAATATAATCGGTGTGCTGTTAGAACAGAGTGCATAAAAGCAGATGAATAGAGTTTTATTATTTATTATTACTAAACAGAATACATTCAGATCAAAAGTAACTAAGACAAATATTACAGGATGTTCTTTTGAAAACATCCCACCGTGAATTTATCGAAAACCACTGATTAAAAGTAAACTGCCGAGGCACGTGAAAAGACGTGTCAAGAAGGCTTAGTTTTAACCAAAAACTACTTTACCCTTCTCATCCACCCAGGGTCATTCCCTTAAAGTTTTAAACGGCAGGGGGTATCGAGTAATAGTTTGTTTTAAAGCCATGTCGAAGTCCTTTAGTATGACGCTTCATTTTTTAAAATCGGTCAATTAGTTTTCGAGAAAATTCGAAAAATCTTTATCTGTCTAAACGTGAATGAGAAGCCGAGTACACGTACGCCGGCAATCGCATCGTTCACATAGCCAATCGACACGTGTGCCGATACGCTAAGTGGTATGTTCAGTATGCCTTCACAGCATCAAAACAAATGCTATATATTAAAGTTAATATAACAAGGATTGAATGTTTTTGAGTTCGATCCCTATCTAAAACAGTCCATCCTCGAATTTACTCATTATAATAAGGGTACGCTGCATATAAATCGGCATCGGACGGATGGTACGGTCATAGTAAACAACCAGCAGAATATCTCTGAGGATTTCCTATATAAAAATGGTTCCCACAGAATTTGAACTTCAGATGTTTTCACGGGTGTGAAATCTGAGTAGAGATGCGAAAATTAAAATATCGATACCGGTACCAATTCGATATTTTTTAGCCAAGTACCTACACGCCAATGGGGGCGCGTTTGGTTCACAATTCGTAACTATTTTCGATACCGATACCGCTACAAAAGTAAAGGATACCAGCTTGGAATCGCTCAAAAAGTATCTAAGACAAAAATATTCGATATTCGTGCAGAAGTATTGATACATTTCAAGTATCGAAGTATTGTTAGCATCCCTACAAATAATGATCCAAAAGGGGGGATGCGCGTGTAATTGCCGCCAACCTGAGATATTGTGCTGATTGTTTACTATGCTGTGGTCTCGACACCAATACAAGACAGTCTGGGCAAAACCGAAAAGAAGAATAGGTAAGCAGTAATCAGTGGCGGAAAAAAGATAGTAACAGAATTTTTCGAAAAGTCGCTAGAAATCGGTTTATTTTGTTAAATCGCCGCTACGTCTCAACGTAATCAAAATGTCGCTATTTTCGCGACAAGTTGCTATCAATGGCAACACTGTCTGCAGGCAGTACAGGTAGAAACTTGTAAAATGCCGACGGTGCCTCGGCAATCGCTGATCAGCATCGCACATACGTCGGTATTGGCAAGCACGGCACGCATTGGCATAATAATATGTCAATACATACCAGTAAGATGAGGAACCAATTCTTTGTTACGGAATAAATAAAAATAACAAATTAAATCGCATTAGTGTGCATCCACGCCTATGACTGTATTCCAAGCCCCTCTCCATGCAGTGTTCCCGGATTAAATATTCCATTCTTCTCGTACGTAATAGATTTCCCCCGACATAATCCAATTTATATGTCCTACGGAACAGCTTTTGAATGTAATGGGAGTTTAACTTGGTTTTTAAAACTTTTAAAGCCTATTAAATGCCAATCTGGTTTAGTAAGAAAACTGGAGGCGGACTATGCAGCATTAACCATTAGGGAGGATTCATTACTCAGGCATGGTATTCTTTAAACGTAACGTTATTAGAAAATGTAAATATTGGCATTTTCAACATTAATCCACTTCATGGACTTGCTGGCAGAATATATATTCTATAGAATTAATTATTGTAATCACCCGATTTGAAATATATTCACTCCTCCAGTGACGGTACGTGAGATGTTCAACGGTGTACTTTGCATTAAAAGTACCTCAAAAATAATTCTTGGACATGCGTGTATCCCTATGGCACAAAAAAAGGAATCCTATTGATAATGATAATGGCAATGAGCGGTATTGATTGGTAATGACGGTAACAACTCATGCAGGTATTACGATTATAGCGGGTTGAATACTATACTTTATCTACGACAGTACGACTTAAATAAATGACAACAAATTATCAACAGCTTAACCGCACTTTTGTAATAAAAATAAATCGTTCAACTTAGCGTTTGACGTTTCATGGCTGCCTTTGCAAATTATTATAGAGTCTATTATTTAGTCACATGTATTTTCAAGGAATCAGTACTGGCATCTAGTAGGCGTTGATCATAACCCACAGCTAGAGCATGAGTTATGAACATAATTCACGCTGTTTGTTTGTATGTAGTATTGTCTGTTCAAAAATAGTTTTGGTATACCCTGAATGACTAAATAGGAGTAAATGAAGCATATTAAAAACTATCATCAACAGTACGAAATAAGTTGTCTGGAAGCAGGAAAATCAAAGCAAACGTAAGACAACATGTAAATATTTAAAACAAAAGATAAGAAACTCAATTTTGGTACTTAAAACACATACATTTTTTTTAAGCATTGGCACAATGTTACGTTCTTATCGAAGCCGATTTTTTAAGCGAAAACCCTTTATGTTGACAAGATGCGGTTTGCTGTTAATTTATTTTCAGCCCCTATACAGGGTGGGCCAATAGTGCGTGGACGGAAGATTGTGGGCTTACTAAAAATATTTCACTTGATCATGGTATGGACCTTTGTGGGCTATAACGTAAAAATATGTTCACTTAAATTTTGATGTTTATACAGGGTGATTCATATCAAACTTACATTTTTTGAATGGAACCACCTATATATTATCGCATATTTGGATTCCTTGGTGAATCCTAGTGTGACTTTATGTATGCATGGAATATGGAACTTTAAACGAACCGTTTAGGCGCAAATCATCATTTTCGGTATAAGTAAGTATCAGAAAAAAATTGAATATCGCGATTATAAAACTTAGAAGGCCGTGACTTTGCGGTAAGACTAAGCATGAAATGCGCCATCTTAGGTCAGACGGCTAAATTTGAATTCTTTTTGTACTTGGAGAAATCAGTAGATTAATTAAGGAAACTTCAATCACAGACACCTTGATTTTTTCAAATGGGAATGCCTATTTAAGTTTAAAGAATCAAATGTAAAATTTGATTACCTTTCTAACGATATAGCATTTTCGATATCAATCTTTTTTGGTTTTCATTTTATTCTAAATTCTCAGTCAAATCGGTGTTTCTCAATTTCCTGCGTGCAAGCAGCCTAGCAGGCCGTGAAAAATAAACAGAAGCCCGTTAATATGGAAGAAACCAACTAACTTAGTAGAAAGATGCAAAATAACTAGAGTAACGAGGCAAGATTATGAAAATTCCTAACAACATATTAGCTCTAACCAGAAACAATAGCGGTAACAAGAACTCTCATTTTACACAGCCTAATAGCTATTAGACTATTTCCAAAGTCAGTAAAAAATATTTAATCAAAGGAAAAATACTAGTAATTGTTGCTCGCAGTAGAATATCTATGTCTTCTGAATAAATTTTCACATTTAATGCCATAAAAAAGTAGCCTTTGCCGTAAGTCAAAAGTAATGATACCTCTGTCTGGAACCCTTCAAAATCTTCAGTAGGTACTTCTACTTATTAGCAAAATCGCGGAAAATGCAACTTGAATTTCAGTCTGTTTGAATTGTAAAACATAATTTAGTTTGTAGAAAACTACATGAAATAAACACAATTACAGCATAGCGTAATTAAAAAATTCTAGCAATCATTTCAATAATAGATGTTCAGAATGCTCCAGTTAGAGATCTTTTGACTTAACTAAACGGAAATGCAAGCAAACATCGCTGGTAGTTTTCCTTTTGTTTCAAAATTTTTAATCGTTTTGGAAGGTTGTCAAGTAAAGTAGACCTCAATAGCTGTGAAAAATAAACACTTCTGTCATACCCCAGCTTCTAATTGACATTAGATATCTTGCTGCTGTTGTATCCGCTTAGAGCTGATGTGTTGTAAGGAATTTTCGTGATCTTGCCTCGCTACTCTGGTTCGTTTGCATCTTTCTACTAAGTTAGTTGGTTTCTTCCATATTAACGGGCTTTTGTTTATTTTTCATGGCCTGCTAGGTTGCTTACACGCAGGAAACTTGAAAAACACCGATTTGATTGAAAATATGGAATAAAATGAAAACCAAAGAAAATTGATATTGAGAATCCTATATCGTTAGTAGGGTAATCAAATTTTACATTTGATTCTATAAACCAAAATAGGCATTCCTATTTGATAAACTCAAGTTATCTGCGATTGAAGTTTCCTTAATTAATCTACTGATTTCTCCAACTGTAAAAAGGATTCAAGTTTATCCGTCTAACCTAAGGTGACGCGTTTCATGCTTAATCATACTGCAAAATCACGGCCTTCTAACTTTTATAGTCCCTGCGATATTCAATTTTTTTCTGATACCTACTTAAACCAAAAATAATGATCATACATAAAGTCACACTAGAATTGGCCAAGGAATAAAAATATGCAATAATATTGTCACGACGGCCTCTTTTTCTTCACCCAGGGAATCAAACTCGACGTAACTTTCACCGTTTTACTTCAGAACTTAATACAAAACCTCAACCTTATCTCAACTAGATCTCAACTCAACTGACTCCTGCCACGCTACTCGTGGTGCCTTATATACTTCATCGAACCATCTAGAAGATTCCAGACACCCAGATGACATTCGAGAATGCCGATCTGTCAGTCTAGAAAATTCCAGATGATTCGATGACGTTTACACGTCAAAAAAATCTAACCTAATCATTGTGAAAGAAACATTAACAAATCCAAATAAGCAATGTAATATACAGGATGTTACACTCTTCCCCCCTTAGCGTTCGGCGTCCTCGACGAACAGTTCGCTTCGATCCTTGTATGGCCACAGGCGATCGCTATGGACGACCTTCGGTTTTCCACTACCCATACGTATCCTGTAGACTACGTCGTTGAGGCGCTTCATCACCACGTAGGGTCCCTCCCACTGGCGTTGTAGCTTCGGACATCTACCCCTTCTTCGTCGTGGATTGTAGAACCATACCAGATCACCTTCGACGAACTTTGGGCTATTTGCTTTCAGATCGTATCTGGCTTTCATTCTGTCGCTGGCAGACTGGATGTTTCCTCTAGCAGACTCATGGATATCCCAGAGCGTTTCCTGAAGCTCGCTCACCCATTCGCATGGAAGACGGCGTTCCGTTTCTGGGGGTGGACCAAGAGCTATCCAGGATTGTCTTGTTGAAGCGTTCCACCATACCGTCGGACTGCGGATGAAGAGCAGTTGTTCTAGTCTTCCGAATTCCGAGTTTTCTCATCAGCTGTATGAAGACTTCCGATTCAAAGCTTCGTCCCTGGTCTGAATGTAGTTCATTAGGAACTCCGAATCTGGACACCACGTGTTCTAAAAGAGCCTGTGCCACTGTGCCTGCTTCTTGATTGGGCACAGGAATTGCTTCTGGCCATTTAGAGAAATAATCCATTACAACAAGCAGATACTTGTTCCCAAGGCTGGTTTCCGGCAAAGGACCCAAAATGTCTATGGCGATTCTCTCAAACGGCGATCCAACGTTGTACTGCTGCATGCGTGATCGTTGACGAATACTTGGACCTTTTCTTGAGTTGCAGACATCGCACGTGGAACAGTAATTTTCAACATCTTCGCGACAGCCAACCCAGTAAAATCTCTCCTTGATTCTTTCCAGGGTCTTCCTGATGCCAAAGTGACCCCCACTGCTACTATCATGTAGTTGTTCCATAATTGCTTTCCGTAATTTCCTTGGTACTACAAGTTTTTCTTTAGCATGTCTGCCATCAGTATCCTCCCAGATTCGATACAGGAGGTTACCCCTTACCTTTAGTGAGTCCCATTGTGCTAGGTAGGCTTTAGTGATGGGACTCATAGCACTTATTTCCTGTTGATTAGGCTTGTTTCCATTTAATAGCGAATGAATAACTAACCCTAGCTCAGCGTCTTGTGACTGAGCTTGCTTGAAGGTTTCTAGTGAAATCTTGGTTCCTTCCAATTCAAATTCTTCTATTCTTAATGTGTTTATGTCGAATTCTCGTTGTTTCTCTTCTTTCGAACAGTGCTTACAGTCTTCATCACAGGGCCTGCGTGACATAGAATCGGCATTTCCGTGTTGCTTTCCTGGACGATGACGAATTTCAAAGTCATAGCTTTGGAGGTATTCAATCCATCGAGCAAGCTGGCCTTCTGGATTCTTGAACTTCATTAACCACTGCAAAGCTGAATGATCGGTTCTCACGACAAATCTTCTTCCGTACAATAAGTGGTGGAAATTTCCGATCCCTTTCACCACACTGTACAACTCTTTTCGTGTCACACACCAGTTTTTCTGCGCTTTATGCAAAGTTTTACTGTAGTATCCAATTACCTTTTCGATGCCATCTTGTTCTTGAGATAAGACAGCTCCAACAGCATAATGGCTAGCATCTGTGTCCAAGTAGAAAGTTCCTTCCCTTGTAGGATGAGCTAGTATCGGTGAGGAGGTCAAAGCCGTTTTCAATGCGTCGAAGGCTTCTTGGCAGATGGAGTCCCAATAAAACTTATTACCATTTTCAGTTAAGGCAAATAATGGTTTGGCGATGGTAGAGAAATCTTTCACAAATCTGCGATAATAACTGCACAGTCCCAAAAAGCTTCGTACCTCATGAGTGTTGGACGGTACTTTCCATTCCTTCACAGCCTGCACCTTCTCTGGATCCGTCCGGATTCCGTCTTTGGTTAACAGATGTCCGAGGTATTTTACCTCCCTTTTGAAAAGATGGCATTTCTTAGGGTTTAGCTTCAAGTTCGATTCCTTAAGCCGCTGGAAAACTTGTCGTAGTCGGAGTAGCTCTTCTTCAAAATCCTTTCCAAACACAATAACGTCATCGAGATATATCAGTGCTGTCTTCCAAGATAAACCTTGTAGTACAACATCCATTAATCTTTCGAAGGTACTGGGTGCATTGCATAGACCGAAAGGCATTACTGTAAACTGCCATAACCCAGCACACGATGTAAATGCCGTTTTCTCTTTATCTTTTTCATCCATTTCAACCTGCCAGTACCCACTTTGCAGGTCCAAGGTGGAGAACCATGAAGAATTTCCAACTGCATCCAAAGTATCGTCAATTCTTGGTAAAGGGTATGAATCCTTTTTGGTCAAATCGTTGAGCCGCCTGTAATCCACACAAAACCTCGTTGATCCGTCCTTCTTCCTAACAAGGACTATCGGAGAGGCCCAAGGGCTAGATGATGGCTCGATTACTCCTCGTTTCTGCATATCTTTTACCATATTCTGTACTTCATCAATCCTAGATAATGGAGTTCTTCTTGGGGGCTGCTTGACTGGCTGGGCATCTCCTACATTAATTTTATGTCGTACCAGATGGGTTCGCCCTAGGTCATCATTATTTTTAGCGAAAATCGAATGAAATTCTCTTAGTAGCTTCAGGACCTTCCGCTGCTGTTCGGGTCGCAAATGCTCACAGCTTCTATCATACAAATCTTGAAGACTACCTGAGATTTGGGTGAAGTCACTATCATCTTCTTCTTCCGCGCCATCTAGCCTTCGTATCCATGCTACTGGTTCTAGTCTACCCAGTGGCGTACCTTTCTTGATTTGTATTGAATTCCTGGATACATTCACGGCCCTTATTAACATATTTGAAGAATCCGTTATTGTTCTGGCTAATAAAATAGGTTTATTCCAACCTAGCGTAGGATCTGGTTCAAAGACGCATGGGGTAAGGTTATGTTCAAGTGCCTTATGTGCATATATGGGTATAACAATCTCTTTCTGTGGTGGAATTGTAAAATTCCTTGGTGCCATAACGTTCATTTCCTCTAGATGAACAGCTTGGCAGCTAAATGAAATCTCTTCTGAATCCCCAATGCTTAAGGTATTACCAGTGAAGTTTATTACGCAGCCAGAACTCTGCAGAAACTCAGCACCAAGGATGCAATCATTTGTGACTGAAGCTACTAAAATGGGATGCTTCTTACCGAAACTGCCAATGCGAATCTCTAATTCTTCAACACCCAGTACTGGTATACGGTCTCCATTAGCGGTCTTCAGCAACATTCTATCCGTTTGCGTGGTTCTGCTTGGCAACTTCCTTCGAATTTCTTGGTATATGTTAGGGCTTATTATAGTCACATTTGCTCCGGTATCGACTAACATCTTGCATGGTATATTTTCTATGTAACCTTCAACTACTGGACTCTTCTCAATTTTATTAACTTCAATTTCGATGACCATGGGGCTTTCGTCATGATGGCCAGCCAGTTTTTGCCCCCTAAAACTGGCCGGCTCTAGTTTTCCGACTCATTATCAGTATTAGTACTAGCCTCCCTTGACTTCTCTGCCACCTGCATGCGACAGCCTACTCGAAGGTGCCCCTTCTGCCCACATTTCCAGCACGTAAACTTCTCAGGTCCTTCTAGATTGGTGCGAGCTGGGTTTCTTTGAAAGGTACCACCTCTTCTTCTTGGAACAAACGCTGTCGCCCTGACTTCTGCTTCATCATCTTGTTCTACAGAGCGCACCCTCCGTGTCATTCGCGTGGCTTTCGTGGCAGCTTCAATTTCAAGAGCCTTGACCAAAGCATCTTGTAAGGTTCTGGGACTGGATTCGCTGAACGTCCAGGTCCGCAATGCCTTCGACAAACTGACGAGCAGCAACGTATTCCTGTGTCTCGATGGGACTGCTGACGAATGCTCGTTTAGCTAAGCTTTGGACTTCGTATGCAAATGTGGTTAAATCTTCCTTGGGTTGTTGTGTTCGGTTATGCAACTGGCCATGCAACAGCTCTGTTAAGTGTGCATCTCCAAAACGTAACTTTAGTGCAGATGTTATCTTGTCATAGTCACGTAAATCTGACGAGCAGAGATTTTCCAAAATAGCTGCTGCAGAATCTCTGAGCATTGATGTCAGCACACAAGCCTTTTCCTCATTCGACCAGTTATTCATACGTGCGATGTTTTCAAATTGCATATGATAAATGTCCCATGACGTTTTTCCATTGTATGGATAGGGCTTTGCTACTACGCCACTGTGTCTATCAGTAAAAGCAGGTGCTGCAGCTGTTAAACTACGCTCACCTGCACTAAACTCTCGCAGCTCCTCTCTAACCATTTCTTTGACCTGATCTTTCACTTGCTGAAGCTGTTCCTCAACGTGTTTTTCTGATGCTGCTAGCTGCTCCTCAATTGCACTAATACGGTGGTCTTGATTTTCTAATGCTTGACTTACGGCTTGCTTCTGCTCCTCCAACCGAGTCATCACCAGTTCCTGTCCACTCTTCAAGTCTGCGACTGCCTCGTCTTGATGGCGCTTCTGCTCGTCCAACCGAGTCATTACCAGCTCCTGCCCACTCTTCAAACCTGCGACTGCCTCGTCTTGGTGGAGCCTTAGCTTTTCTTCAAGGTTCACGACGGTCGCTTGCATAACAGCTGCCTGGTTATCTTGGCTACTTCGAAGACTGGATGCAGTTTTTTCTAAACTTTGTTCGAAGCTGGCTTTCATTTCTTGTAGCATATTCATCATTGCGCTCATTTCGGACGCCATAGCTCTGGTTATTGGCATGGACCAATGCTGTACTCACTTCTTCTTTCCTTTTCCTGGCTTGATTCGCTGGATAATCCCACACTTCCGACACCAATTGTCACGACGGCCTCTTTTTCTTCACCCAGGGAATCAAACTCGACGTAACTTTCACCGTTTTACTTCAGAACTTAATACAAAACCTCAACCTTATCTCAACTAGATCTCAACTCAACTGACTCCTGCCACGCTACTCGTGGTGCCTTATATACTTCATCGAACCATCTAGAAGATTCCAGACACCCAGATGACATTCGAGAATGCCGATCTGTCAGTCTAGAAAATTCCAGATGATTCGATGACGTTTACACGTCAAAAAAATCTAACCTAATCATTGTGAAAGAAACATTAACAAATCCAAATGAGCAATGTAATATACAGGATGTTACAATATATACTCGTAGGGGGTTCCATTCTAAAAAGTGTAAGTTTGATATGAATCACCCTGTATAAACGCCAACGTTCAAGTGAAATTGATTATATGTTATAGCCTTCAAGTTTCCCTACCATGATCAGGTGACAGGTTTCTAAAATATATTTTAGTAAGCCCAGAATCTTCCGTCCACGCACTATTGGCCCACCCTGTATATTACACAAGAAAGTCTCAACACTATTTAAAGTCGAAAAACGTCTTTCTGCTTCTGCTGTTCTAATAATTATAATTGTTCCAATTATTTGCAAAATAACGGTTTATTATCCTAAATTCCTAGATAATCCCAGGAGACGGTACGTCGGCGACAGCAGCATGCCTCACAGATCAACGTAGATATTAAAAGAATTGAAGAGTGGGGAGTAGTAAATAAAGTACCGTTCAACGTACGGAAAACTCAGGCAACAACACTGACAAAGACGTCTCACGTTGGCTTGTCAATTGTGGAAATGGAGGATCACTCCATAGTCGATTCAACTTACGTCAAGCTTTTGGGAATCAACGTCAAAAATAACATGTCCTGGAACAACCACCTCGTCAGTATTGCTAAAACGGGATCCCAGAAGCTTGGAGTTTTGTTTCGCTGTACGAAGCTCTATACACCCATCAGAGCAACTACCGCTGCTCCACAAGGCACAGATCCGACCATTACTGGAGTATTGGGCCCATGTGTGGGGATGCGCTCTGAAGCACTCTCTAAAGCTTCTGGACACTATCCAAAAGAGAGCAACTAGACTAATCGATATGCCTGAGCTCACAGCACAGCTTGAAACATCGAAGAAGAGTGACTGATCTGCCCCTGTTTACAGATTCTACCACGTAAGATGTTCGAGTGAGCTCTCCCAGATAATGACACCAAAAGCCGTCGGAACGAGGAACACTAGAGACGCTCTACGCAAGGTCAAAGTCCCTATTCCCCGAATCAGTCTCCTCCAGCATTACTTCTTTTGGAGAACTTCGACGCTGTGGAATGAGCTGCCGGGGAATTTGTTTTCCGACGGCTACAACTTGCAGCGTTTCAAATCTAACGTGCACAGGCACTCATCATCTCGAAGCCCTTCGCTATATAACTCTTAATATAGCTAATTATTTCAAGAAAAAAAGTCTCATGAATCTCATGATACAAGACAAAATTAACAAAAACTGACAGACAGAAGGGGGGCAAGATGAACTCTAAAAATTGTCATGGAAAAGCTACAAAATTATATAATGTCATTGATATCACGTGAAAAAATACTATCAAAGTACGGAGCTAAGCAAAATTTTATACACGACGTCTGCAAAATAATAATACATAGAGCCATATGATGCTACTGGTCTATGGTCGTAGGAAAAACAGTGAACGCAGCTCGTTAAAAAGTAGTTTCCTACATTCATTTGGTTTACGGTGCTCGCGCGGGATAGATCGTTCTCGGAACTAGTTACGTAATATACTATTATATCTTACGCATGACAGATTCGCGGCGCTCCAAACAGGGAGGGTCTCGATTTATATTTGCAAAAACATGGTTTACACGTTTTTACAGTTCAGTGTGTCGAGCGCTCCACAAAAGCAATGCGATTTATCACGATGGGCAAACAATGGAAGCAAAAATAGTAATTTTTGTATGCTTCCGATGAAACTCCATCGGGCTGGATGTTAAATTCATACGAATGTAGACAAAAACCGAGTCCATCAGCCGACAGGCATTGAGCATCCGGCTGAAAGGGAACAAACACATTCAAAAATCGAACAACACCCACGCAATATGTATTTATGTACGTATTTATACTAAAAACACCTGATCCCATATTGAATATTTCATACATGATTTATTACTATATGATCTTGATAAGCTTTGCGTGAAAAATACAATTAACTCTTTTGGCTTTCAAAACATATAACTAGAAAAACCACAAAAAGCATATTCGCCATAACCGTATCATATTGAATAATTAGTAGAAAAGTTTCTTCGAATTTTTGGGATAAAGTACTGCAGGGGTTTTTTACTCAAAGAGCCGACGTTTTGGCGTTTATGTTACACCTTCTTCAGGGCTAAAATCTATATGAAGACGAAAAGATATATAAGTAAAAATATAAATTGAAAAACGTTGAGCATTAACTTCAACAATTCAGTCTTACAAATTAAAAGAAATGTAAATATAAAATTGACAATTGATATTTAAAAGACTTGGAACAGATTTTACAAAATGCAACTCGGTAAAACAATCAAAACTGGAGACCGGTATATTGAACTATTGAGTAGTTGCATAAAAATATTAGAAAATTGAAAAATATAACACAATTTTATTCCATATCATTAAAATGTGAAAATAACAATAAAATATAAAGCTCACATCCTACTTACAGAGGACACCCTTATAGTTACCCTGATTCCAGAAGGTGGTTAAAAAAGAATAACAAATTCCGTTTGCCAACACAGCTGATTTTTGGTATCTGCTGTAGTATATTCAAACCAGCGTGACAAAAATATGAACATTCATACTTATATATTATTTAATAGATTTACCAGGTTCAGTCATAAAGGCAGACAAATACTTTATTATCTCACTGATCAATCGTTTCTTGTAATTGATCTCGTTATCGTTGTATTAGTGACAGAATTAATTTCATTTCTCAGCACTGACCTTCACGTAAATTATAATCGCTCGAGATGATCAAGACACTTTTGTTGTTGTGAAGACATTTTGAATATAGCCTGTACGTCTGAACGGAACAAAATGACTCCCATTTGGAACCTTTCTTACGATAATATTTCAGGTAATGAAAATAATACTTCATTTTGATAATCACCATATTTTTTATTAACGTCTATACTAGTGAGTCAATCTCTAATCCGATTATACTGTTGTATTTGTCAATAGATTCCCTTCAAAATCATGTATCACAAGTATGGTGGTGTCATTTAAGATTTTGAAGTAGGGGTTGCTGGGGTTGAGGGGGTTGATGAGACAATAATGATATATTCGGTGGAAGAGTTCTCCCTCAGAATACAAATCGACGTGTCGTGGCGATTTTTATTTCCTTTTATCATTTCAGTGGTAAGGGGGGAGGGTGGCAAATTTTAGCTGGGACACATTGTATGGAGAAACGTTTGCCAGAGCCTAATGGACATCTTGCCTGTTTTACATACGAGTATGCGAACGGCATGAATATCTTCCAGATGGAGGTGTATGCTATACTGATGGTGGAACGCCTGACAGAAGTCGAGCAGTGCCTAGAACAAACTATAACCTTACAGCCAGGCAGCTTTGAAGCGGTGGCAGCTCCGAGTGTTAGTCAAGAATGCTCTGACACCCTTCAGTCTCACATGCCGGACACATTGGTATGCCGAGCACGAGAAATCTAGGACATGGGCCGGCAACTCATGCATTGGCCCGAACAGATGCTTGGAATTAGCAGGTGCCAGGTCAATGTTACCATGGACGACTAGGCTTGCGGGAAACTGGTGAAAGCCTGACTAGAGAGATGACTAGTGGCAAGCTAAAAGATTCACAGCGGGCCCCGATAAAGGCCGTACGCTATGGCTTCTAAATAGAGGCAATGAGGCGCTCAAGCTTTCGGTGGTGGTTTTCATAGGACACTGCCGGCAGAATAAACATTTGTCACTCATGAGAATGGCAGGGGACCCCATCTGCCTCCAGATACTGAGAGGACGACGAAACAGCGTCCCACCCTCTGGGCAGATGTGCTGTGTATCGCAACCTCAGGATTCAGATATTCGGCACGACGGACTTCGGGGAGGAGTCACTACATTCACCGAGATGGTCAGATATACTAACGTTCGTCAAGAGATCTGATAGGTTCGACATAGAGCTTTCTAAGGCGCAGCTTATTGGTGTTTTCAGTGGGGTTGGCAAAAAGCGCATAAGGTGGCCTACTTTACACAATACTAATAAAAGATATGCTCACTGTTGGCTTCTAATTAACAGTGCTATTCCTAGAGTGGCGCCGGGAAACAGTAACAAAGCCTATACAGATCACGAGGCTAATGACCAAAGTAATCGACGTCGATGGCAGAGAAGTAAAAAAATGAAGTCAATTTGACTGACTCAGTACTTCCCACACATTACTGTGATACCCGTTTATTATTTTCTCATAGCATGAAGCTTTAGTCTGACATCATCCCCTTGCAATCAAATCATTGGCAGCCCCCCCCTAAAAATGTCTTATGCCTTATGTCTTTCCTTCACAGGTCAATGGACAGCCTATTATACATGCTACAGACTTTTCAGTTTTACAACCACCCACCCCCCAAACACCCCAATTTCATCCCCATCCAAAAAAAAAGGTAGAAAATGATCAGGAACCCCTGAAACGAAGTTTGAGCTGTTTTCATATTTTTAGTTTTTTTATTATTGCTGCGCTGCCACTGACACGATTTCTAACAACCATACGCGTTTTTCATCCTCACCACGGTAGTAAAAGTGTGTCAAAATGTCATTAGAATCAATTCAATAGTTTCTACGTTACAAATTACAAAACGATGTAAAGAAATAAATACTCGTATGTATACAGAAAATTCCAAGACCCTTAGTTTCGGTAATAGGATATTGGGATGGACCTAAAAAGGTAATTTATGTCGCTAGGTCTTCTTTCACACGTTAGTGCACAGCCGATTGTGAATACAAGTTTTTTCAGTTTTTCAATCCCCCAACCACCTCAATTTCACCCCCACCCAAAAAAAAAACGCAGAAAATGATCGAGAACCTCTAAAACGCTTAAAAACGAAGTTTGAGCTGTTTTTATATTTTCAGTTTTTTTATTATTTCTGCGCCTCCACTGGTACGATTTATAAAAACCATACGCTTTTTCCATCCTCGCCACGGTGGTAATACTGTTTCAAAGTTCCATTAAAATCAATTCAATAGTTTCTTCGTTACACAAAATCGAACGATCTAAAGCAATACTCGTATGTTTACACCAGAAAAATTTCTAAGTCCTTTGGTTTCTGTAATAGGCAAGGCAATGTTCGGATGGACCTAAAAAAGTTATTTATGCCACTAGGTCTTCCTTCACAGGTCAGTGGACAGTCTACATGCATATGAACGCAACAAATTTTTCAATTTTACAACCCCCCACCCTCCAACCACCCCAATTTCACCCCCACCCAACAAAATATAAAATGATCAGTGATCATGACCATTTAGTAAAACGACTAAAAGCGAAGTTTGAGCAATATTTATTTTTTTTTTGTTTTTCGCTAATCACTCCGCCGCCCATGCATCGATTTTCAAAATTACAGGAACCTACTACGACCCCACAGCATATCGCTGCCCAAATTCCATCACAATCCATGCAGCGGTTGCTGAGATTACGTGGCTAGAAAGACGCGTGCAGACAGACCGACAGGCAGACAGACCTACGGAAATGAGTGACGTGGATTTTCGTTATGTAGAGATCATAAAACGCCAAAAAAGAAAATTTTCGCGATCACAATCGTACTCCCCTCATCTATCGGTGTGGGAAGTAAAAAAGACGTCATGTTTTGACTCATCTAAAGCAACTGCGCGTGTCACTCTTTGTTATTATGTCCTCACGGTGACGGACTGGGACGTTGATTATTTCAAATGAAGAAATAAATCTCTGGTAATGTAGTGCTGCACGGAAGTCGGTATGTGTTGCAGCCGGCTGTTATTCCAACAGACTGTGTGGATTCTATTTACTCTTTACGTATACGTCATGCTAATGGGCCGATTCATTTTCAGCTGACGTCTCTATCCGAGTTCTGTAGCTCTCTGAACTACCATTCCGGTACAACAGATGCTCGTTTATATGCACATGTGTATATGGACGAACTTTTAATAGTTAAATTATTGTCATGTATGCACACTGATCTAGGAGTGAAAACGACCGAATCCCCATGCATATATATGTGTTATGCTTTCTTGCCATTATAATGTAAAGCTCTATCAAATTTGTAGAGTGGCACTAGAAATACTTGGAAAATATACGGCGCTGATCGTCTATTACGTTAAAAAATTCTAAAAATCAGACAAAGAGGTTATAGTCATTGAAGATGATGGTACCACATTCGTAGGTAGGTAAGTATCAGCAGTGATTTACAGCCCATTCTTCTCGTTTAAATTGCAGCAATTAGAAGAAAAAAAAACGGAAATTGAACAATAACCGCAAGCTCCTACTGATGGTACTGAAAACAGGTTTCAGAAAGAAACTGTAAGCTGCATACATTTAAAAATGATATTAAAGCAAATTGAGTACCAAGTGACTTTTTTGTGAGTACAGTGCCAAAAGTTTAAATTTTTTGCACTTAAGCAAAAAGTAAGTAGCCTACTTTAAAAAAGCCATCAAGCCCCGAGATTGAACACAAACTACTATGGTAGGAGGCTGTTTTCTAACCGTTGAGACACTAGGGCACCGATGAAATTGATTTTTAAGCAAAACATACTCAATTGCTTTATTACTGGAATTTGTGAAAAAACGAGGTAATGGGAAGCAAAGCTAAATTTAAAGATCTGTTCCTCTAAATAGAGTTTTTTCGCCTTGAAATCTATAGGTCCTTAGGAAGAAACCAATGAGGTTTTCTGAAAAAGCACTCCCAGTGTATTTGCAAATCTGATATATTGGTAGCTACGTATTATTTTCAGTTTTGAAGCTTACCTAATGTCAAAAATGTTAGCAGGCCCCTAGAAGTGACGTACCTGCAAAAAAGGAATATTTTAGTCTTTAGCTGCAGTTATCTATTTGAATGCTAATGAATCTGACTTATAATGCGTTATAATACATAAATGCAACACATTAAAAATCATATAGAATAAAGCTGCTTTGGAATATTATCCCTGTTTTTCCTACTGGCTGAAGGGTAATGTCAAAGTTATCCTATTGTCCTCTAATTCATCGCGTGTTGCGTGTCATACATAGAACATTACCACCAATTCGATTGGAAACTAGAAGTGATATACATAGGTATCGGAAAGTGTAATTCCAAAGCATAATTTTTAGGTCGACAACTATCAGTAGTGGTAAATAGTATTTCAAATCTAAGCGGTCAAAATCGTTATAGTAAACCCCGATGTTATTTTCATGAGAATCGCAATAATGATTTTTTTATCGCACACGCCAATCTCTTACCTAAAGATTTATCGTAAACATCAGACGGTTACGATTCTGTCGCTTGCGATAATATTTCCTCTAATAACAATAGAACAGCAATACGAAACCAGGGACGCACAGTGGCGTGCCGAAAGGGCCTGCAGGGCCCGAGGTACGGGAGGGCCCCAGGCTTCCAGGGGCCCCCGATCAACCTCGACTACCCCGAGCAAACTTTTTACATAGTAACAACTATAATACTTATACTTATTTTATAGCGGCGGAATATGTTTATACATCATAATGTTCCATAATCAAATTACATATCTTTTGCCTTATCAGCGCCTATTTGGTGGCAAAACGTGGTTGAACGTAGACTTCAAAACGACTAGAACAAGTGGCAACGTTACACTGACGCAACGCGTATCTGTGCCGTTAATCGATGTATAATCATATTTTACGTAAAAGGGCTATGAATTCTTAATTTTCAAAAACTCGAAAGAAAAAAAAATCAAAGTATAAAGTTAAGGTCACCAAACTTTTTCTATGTATAAACCGATCACCGTAGACAGTAGCTTCGTTTTCACCCAGTACAGGCAGTATATTTTTTATGTAGAGGGGTTCGATGAAAAAATTGCGGGGGGGGGCGAAGACCTTGGCACGCCACTGGAGACGCAATATACTAGATCAAGAAACGTATCTTTGCTTTACAGAAATTTTGTGAGGGATCAGATAGAAATTCATAAAATAAAGACAAATGTATAGCTAACAAATCAGTCAGTTTTTCAAATACGACGCCAATATAGGCTCCCACCTTCCAAAAAAGATAAAATTAGTATTTGCGAATCTAGGAAAGATAGAGAACTGAAATTGAAATGAAAAACAAACGAATGGCGTACCGATAACGATAGCTGTTATCTAGCACAGTTAATAAAGCTAGGGACGAAAGAACATTTCAAATTAGTAACTGAAAAACTGCTTTTCTGAAAAAGGGCGATGATATGGTGAAAATCCGATATTCCTGTTCCGACTCGGACGAAGAGTTAACATTGCCCATGTATTGTATAGTTGCCATAGGTGAATATTCTGATAACGGCAATTCGTCTACTGTGATGGCTCTTTTGGTTTCACGTAGGAACCCGAAAAGAATTGCAAGAAAAATATCTGAAGTCCTAAACCGACACCAGTTGGATATTTCGTCTCTAAGATTTGCAAATTTTATAGATCTTTGTAATAAATATATTATACCCTAGACAATTTATATAGATAGTTTAAGGAAATATTAGCAATTCGGATACATCAGTTGAGACTGATATGGAAAATACACGGGCTTTGAAAACTGTTTTCAAGACGTTTTACGATTTTGGATCGTCGATGTTGCCACTATAAGTTTCAAAAGGGCTTTAGAAACGCATTCAAAACGTTTCCAATTGACATTCTTGAAAAATATCAATTCGTAGTTTTATAACCTATTTTTTTGTTTATCGTACATCTTCAGTATTGAATTTCAAATAAACTTTTCAGATATTCGGTTCATATATTCGGCACGACGGAGTTCGGGGAGGATACACTATATTGGGCGAGATGGTCAGACATACTGACTTTGGTCAGTAGGTCTGGTAGGTTCGACAAACAGCTTTCTAGGGTGTTGAATTTTATTGCTTTCAGTGATTGGTTCAGTGGGTTTGGCAAAAAGGGCAGCAGTAGTTGCTTTAGTGTATACAGCTTTCCACAGCGGAACAAAACTTCAAGCTTCTAGGATGCCGTTTTAGTAATACTGACGACGGTGTCGTGCCAGGACATGTTATTGTAGATGTTGATCCCCAAGCGCTTGACGGAAGGTAATTCGACTATTGGGTGACCCTCCATTTCCATAGTTGGTAAGCCAATGTGAGACTTCTTTGTCAGTGATGTTGCCTGAGTTTTTTTGTACGTTAAACCGTACTTTATTTACTCATCCCCATTCGACAATTGTTTTGATCTGTGAGGCATGTTGCTGTCGCCGACGTACTGTCTCCTGGGATGTGGCTTGCCTGGTTCCATGTACGATATTTATTTTATTTATTTAGCGTATGGCTACATCACAGGTACTTAAACTGCATTTACAGTGTATACATACATATACAGGGTGAGTTTTTAGTACCGGCTCGGCCGATAACTCCACTACTGTAGAAGATAGCGAAAAAAGTTGTATATAAAAGTTTTAGCCACGGATATGCTACTTACTCAGAAAATAATTAGATTTATACCGGGTGATCCATAACTACGTGGTGATGCAAACATGCATTTTTTTAAATGAGACATCCTATATGTTATTCCATATTCAAATTCTACTAATGATTACCGTTCTTCCAATATAGGGTTCTGTTACATTATACAGGGTATTTCAAAAGTTATGACCATTTTTATATCCAAATCGCGGTCAAATGAACGTACCGTACATCAAAAAGTAATCGATCAAAAATTATTTTTTTTACACAAAAAGATTAAAAATGTCCTCTAGTTCTAAAATCGACTATAAAAAAGCCCGTGACGCATTTTCGTATACAAGGTGATGTAGAATGCAAAATCTAGATTTTCTCTCTTTTTTTAAATGTAATCCCCAATATTTCATTATACCAAAGAATTGCTTTTAATATGCTCTTTCATCTTTGTATAACACTTGTTATGCCTGCATTCATTAGTTTCTGAGATATTTCGATTTTTCTACAAATTTTAAATATACCTCCTATTTGTTTACTAAAATTTATTTATTTTGAGAAAATACTATCAAATTTTGTTTTTGCTTAACAAACAACAAAAATATAAGGTCATAATAATACTTAATCAAGTCAAAACACTGAATTAACGATATAATATAGGTCAAGTGTGCTGAGGAAACAATTTTATAGACGTTATGCTTAATTATCAAGCATATGTATCAGGTAGGCTGTGAAATATTAAACGACACGGTCCAAATGATGCGATTCTTCAGTCTTTCAAACGCATTAGTTTTAGACTGCGTCCGTTCTGGATATTGCTGTTCATAGTAGATATATTCTAGAGCCAAGTAGACAATTTCTCAAAGAGTCTCCTAAATACCCTCAAAGGAAAAATTAATTTTTAAAGCTGGTTTTTCACACAGTACCGAATTATTGAGCAGGTTATGAATACTGTCAATTTTTCAAAGCACAAAACACTCTATGGGGTTAGGTGGTAGAGCAGCCTTTCCCGTTAAGGGCATGTGCTGAACCTCGCCCTAATTGAAACTCTTAATTATTTGTTTTATCACTTTACATCAATAAAGACATTCATTATAAATCTGCTTGATAATTATGCATGACGCCTACAAAATTGTTTCCTCAGCATACTTGACGTTATTATCTCGATGATTTAGGGTTTTGACTTCATCAAATAGTATCATGGCCTTATAATTTAGTTGTTCGTTAAAAAAAAACAAATTAGATAGTACTTTGTCAAAATAAATAAATTTCAGTACACAAAAGATATATTTTAAATTTACCGAAAAATCGAAATATCTCGGAAACTGATGGACGTAGGTCCAACAAGTGCTGTACAAAGATGAAAGAGCACATTAAAAGCAATTCTTTCAGATAATAAAATATTGGGGGTTACATTTAAAAAAAAAGAGAAAATTTGGATTTTGCATTCTACATCACCCTGTATACGAATATGCGTCAAGGGTTTTTTTTATAGCCGATTTTAAAACTAGACAATACCTTTAATCTTTTCATGTAAAAAAAATAATTTTTGATTTATTACTTCTTGATATACAGTACGTTGATTTGACCACGATTTCGATATAAAAATGGTCATAACTTTTGAAATACCCTGTATAATGTAACAAAACCCTATATTGGAAGAACGGAAATCATTAGTAGAATTTGAATATGGAATAATATATAGGGTGTCTCATTTAAAAAAATGCATGTTTGCATCACCACGTAGTTATGGATCACCCTGTATAAATCTAAATATTTTCTGAGCAAGGAGCATATCTGTGGCTACAACTCTTATATACAACTTTATTCGCTATCTTCTATAGTAGTGAAGTTATCGACCGAGCCGGTACTAAAAACTCACCCTGTATATGAACAGAGTGAACAACACGTTACAGTCATGATAATAAACAAACGATATTAAGATTCTACAAACAAACGTCCAGGTTACAAATATACTCAATTGACTCCGTTGTCGCAATCAAAAAGTCGGATGGAGAACCAATGTAGGACCTATGCGGACATTCCTCCACCAGGTGTTGGATGGTTTGTCTTTCAGCGCCGTAATCGCAATCTGGGGATGGTATTTTTCCCCACCTGAAAAGTGAGTCGGCATACCTGCCGCCGTTCGTCCTTATTCTATTGAGTATTGCCCAGATTCGTCTTGGTTGGTTAAAGCCCTCCGGTTTGCTTGTGATGCACGGCATGTTCCGGTTGACAGGTGTTGTACGATATTAATATACTGTGAGGCTGTACATTGGATCGCGGAACATCGGGGTCTATTGAAAATACATCTGATCAACGGCCTTCGACTATAACAAACAGAGATCGGTTATTCAAAAGGTTACTGGCGCAGGCCAGGTGGTAGTCTTGCTTATAAAATGCAAAAACACAAAGCAAAACCAAAAGTGCAAAGCACAAAAGCAAAAGGTGAGTATATAAGCAGCAAGCTTGACCACAAGTCCCTCACGCCACAATCTATCGAAGGCTTTTGATATGTCAAGCGCAACAAAGCGGGATTCGTCATGATTTTCAATTGCTCTGTTCCACAAGGGAGTGACGTGACTGTAGCTGTGTGTTAATGACACTCTCCATAACCTTAGACATGATGCTGAGAAGAGAAGCAAAGCAGCAAAATGCAAACAACAACAGTTTCTAGAAGGTATTTTCAGGCGGCTTAACTGTACTATACAGCGTTGTTTATCACTGAAAGTTTATTACGCGATGCTGTCAACAGCGGCGACTATGACGAGGAAATTTGGCTGTAGACAGGTTGCCGCTCTAATCCAGCTGCCGCCCCCATCTATATTCATACGAAAAATTACAGATTCCAGAAATGCCCCGAGACCCCGGGGAAGTTTTTTTAATGAGTCCTTATTAAAAAACGCGGGAGGCGGGACGGGAAGTACGCGGCGACGCCACGGCGCTTCTGTCAGGACGGCTAATTCAATTCTGGATGCGCAATAAGGATTTTTCCTGCTGCTCGTAGCTCGCCTAACTCGGCCTTAGTTAGAGGCTGCTTTCTCTAATCATAATACTGCATATTCATCTCACTACTGGCAGAATGAAGTGCAAATATCGCTAGTTTGTTAGCGGCGAATAAAAAGGACAAGAGCACAGAAAAAGAGTTTGGACCGAAGACTTCTATAGACGAAAACAAGCTGGACATTATTATTTATGAGTAATGGACGGAATGATGGTTAGTTTCTCAGCAACATCCGTACATCTTGTCGTGAATTGAACCATTTATATTACCTTTAACTTACAATATAGAAACAATCGATTTGTTCGCTGTTTCCACAAAACACAAGCAATATAGATCATGAATAGATTAACACTTTCAATGTTCACCCTTGATTGTACTTGTATACCACTAGTCAATAATAATAAATTTGTACACTATACAGGGTGTTTCCTAATAGAATGTCAATATCTATGGGGACGATTTCTGGGTCCATTTTTAAAAAAAAACTTCATATGAACGTATTTCCTAAACCTTTTGAGATACAGAGGGTGGTAAAGTTTCCAAAAATAAATAATTCATTATTAATATCTACAATACCACCTCAGATATTTTAATGAAATTCATCATACATGTATATGAATCAAGAGGCATTTTTTAATAAATCACTTTTTCTTAAATTTTTACCAGTGGCGTTCGTACATAATTTGACCTGCCTATTTTGGCAGACGTTGACGCCACTGATTTCTCCTAAAATAAAGATTACCACTCATTTCTAAAGCCGGCGCCACATATGCGGGTATTTGCCGAATATCAATATTCGCCGTTTTTTCAACCTTGCTCGCCGAATAGCGAGCACGTATAGCTTTTTAGCCAATTAGCGTATAATCGGAGTTCGCTGCTCGCCGAATACCGCATATGTGGCGCCGGCTTAACCAAAGCTGAACACTTAATTTTTTTCAATCTGATGCACGGTTTTCGCTTAAAAAATAAAAACCGTTTCTCTGCATGATCGCAACAATATCGTTAATATGACAGTATCACCATGCAGAGACATACATACGTAAATTCAATTTTTTTAGTGAAACCCGTGCATCGGACTAAAAAAATTCAAAAGATAAAAACTGCTTAGAATTGAATACAGATTCGAATTTTTTTATTTTGAGAAAAGTCGGTGGCTTGCCTCTAACTGTCTAAATAATATTTGGGACTATGTTAATTGGGTCGGCACTGGTTAAAATCGAGAGTCGTTTTGTGAAAGATGTCAAAAAAATCAAGTCTTTAGTCATCAATCAGTGGCTACAATCACAGGATGTAAATAATTATAATTTGCATAATAAAAATAAATTATTATTATTATTATTTACATCCTGTGATTGTGGCCACTGATTGATAACTGAAGACTTGATTTTTTTGACATCTTTCAACAAAACGACTCTCGATTTTAACCAGTGCCGACCCAATTAACATCCTCCCCTGTCCCAATATTATTTAGACAGTCAGAGACACGCCACTGACTCTTCTTAAAATAAAAAAAATCAAATTTGTATTCGATTGTGAGCAGATTTGATCTCTTGAATTTTTTTAGTCCGACGTACGGGTTTCATCTAAAAAAATAAAATCTACGTATGTCTCTGCATGGTGATATTGTCATATTAACCATATTGTGGCGATCATGCAGAGAAACGGTTTTTATTTTTTAAGCGAAAACCGTGCGTCGGACTGAAAAAATCAAGTGTTTAACTTTGGTAAGAAATGAGTGGGGATTTCAAAAATAATCTTTATTTTAGGAGAAATAAGTGGCGTACTATTAATATTTGCTAAAATAAGCAGGTCAAATTACGTACGAACGCCACTGGTGAAAATTTAAGATAAATTGATACACTGCAAAATGCCCCTTGATTCATAATACATGTATGACGAATTTCATTAAAATATCTGAAGTGGTATTGTAGATATTAATAATAAACTACTTATTTTTGAAAACGTTACCACCCTGTATCTCAAAAGGTAAGACGTTTAGGACATACGTTCATATGAAATTTTCTTCTTGAAATGGACCCAAAAATCGCCTCCATAAATATTGACATTCAATTAGGAAACACCCTGTAGTAGTAACATATCAAGACCTAATCCGAAAATGGCAAACCTTTTCCATTTATCAAGACATTTTCTTTGATCGGGTCCTGTCGTTCTGTCCCATGTATTTACAGGAGCATTCTAGTACTTCTTGTATAAGGATTGAGTGAATAAATGAATGAATGAAAGAAGGAGAGAGGCATTCTGGTGACCAGTGCTGATACTTGGGACTCCTGGGAGTCTATATAGATAACGAGAGGTGCTTCTCAGACCACATCGAGAAGTAGACCTAGAAGACAGAAGCTAGAATAGCTATGCTCTCTAGAGTAATGCCGAATCTTGGGAGACCCAGCAGTAGAAAAAAACACTCCTGAATGGAATGGTGCAGTCGTTTGCACTTTAGAAAGCGCCAGTTTGGCACAGTTCATTTAAAAGGAAAAAACATCAACAAAAGCTGGACAGGCTGCAAAGGAAGTCATGCTGAGGGTAGCCCCCAGTGCCTATCGTACAGTATCCAGTAAAAAAGCCTTGCAAGTGGTGACACTGACACTACCCTTGCATCTGCCGGCTAAAGAGAGAAGAGACAAGAGGATACGGAGACGAGGCGGGAGAAGACTGCAGACAATGGAGAGAAGTGGTGGCACATATTATGGTCTCAAACGATAGAGGTTGCGCGGTGGACATGGCACATGGCCCGTTCCGCGTGCATATGTCGAAAACGGTTAGGAAGAGATACCCATGACCAGTGCCGTCATTGCGGATACCTAAACATGGCGGAACATACACTGTGCGAGAGTAAGAGGTGGCTCAGATATAGACAGGAAGCCTGTACAAACCTAGCCGAAGATCTGAAGGTAGACAACATGGTCAGACGGATGATCTCCATAAAGTCTATTGGAGGGCCATCCACCGCATGATGAAGAATATTCTAAGTGCCAAAGAAAGCGAAGAATGTAGAAGCGGTAATTAAGCCACAAGATCAAGGAGCTTGGACCAGCCATATACTCATGTGTTTATGCTTACGTCCGTTGGATATGCCATCAGAAGACTCAATCTGGTTCAACGTTGGGCGGGGAGACTCTCTCTCACACCAGGTGTGCGAGTCCTGTCTTTGCGATCAAGCCATCCTCAATAAAACAAAAACTAATAATGAAAGGATTTATAGTGAAATAGTTCGGCAGTACTGATATGGACAACTAAGTTGTCAAATGGCTCTTACAAAAAACACAACTTGTACATCTGGGCGCATCCTTGTTAGTTCTATTTAAATAAATCCTTTGCAAAGCAGTAGTTCTGGAATTTTTTTATTTTCATGAACTTAAACGGACGGACGTCTACTATTTCGGCCTGCAACTAGAATAGCAATGAGCTTGTAGGTCGGATAATAATGTTGTTTTTCTATGCACAAAACTATGTAGTTAGTTCGCTGGCAGATAAGGAGTTTCTTGCGCGGGCACCACCAGAATTCTGCTTCGTTCTCGCGGCACGCGGTGTGCCGTCGGTTGTTAGTTTTCCTTTTTCTTTCCTTGGCGTCACTGCTTAGTTGTTCTGGTGTCCCAGTTACCTCGCGCTGGCTGCTGCTCTTTCGCAATCAAAATACTGCATATTCATGTCGGTTCCCGGAAATAAACGAAATGTAAATCTCTCTGCTGTAATAATTAACGTGCAATGCCTCCAGCACACACAAAAACCACGATGACTTATGGAACAGGTCATGCTTTTTCATGACCCAAGGCGGATCTTATTGTTTTGATTCTGAGTAGCACAAATATAACCGAATCATCAGTAAAAATGTGTGACCTTTGAACCCTTCTATATCGGGAAGCATTAAAACCAGCGGGGGTTATTATTTTTACAAATACGAACGTAATTATAATATCAGTAGTGTGTAATGTCTCAATATCGCGCAAGGTATAGCTAGTAGAAGGAAATGTCAAATCCAAAGTTATTTAGTTGTTCAAGACAAATATCCTAAAAATATTTTGAAATATATAGGGTGTTGCGGGAAAGCAGGATAATGGTCAACTTGATTTTTTTTTAATGGAACCATTGTCTTTTTTAATCTCATTTAGTTTCTATCATTAATCTATTCAACACTAATATATTTGTGGGATCGCACAGTGCGACGAGCTGTGATAAAAATTCAAAAATGCAAGTAGGGTTTGCACGATTTCTGTCAGTGGAATATGACAACTGGTAAGCGGGGCAATAAGTAAAAACACATTTTCTTTGGTCAGAACGATTTGATGTTGAGGTGTGGAGCATAAAGTTGATGCCTCTATAGGTACACAAAACAAAACAATTGTATTTACCTCGAATTTAGCTAACTTTACTTAGTTCTTATTTAAATTTTGCGTAGCGGTTCATCAAACTTTATGATGGAGGTTGAACACGAAGGTAAGTGGTTATTTACGCTTCACCATATTTTTGTTTTCGTATGCAAGAGGATCCGTATGTAGCATTTTTAAGTAAACAAGTGGAAGTAGCAAATCATAATTTGTGATATCACCATTTATGCAGATTTTTCTTAAATACATCAAAAACCATAGCTGAGGTTTTCTGACTAAATTAAAGTATCATTATTCAAGTAACTGCTAGTACATTTCGTTTTTGCAGAAATCTGCAGATCTGAGTGATATATATGTTTTTGCAGATTTGGTCACCATTACGAATGCCGATCTTTTTAGACATGGGTATCTATTGGCAAGCAAAATAACGAAGCAGTTGCAAATAAAATTACTTTTTTGCTATGGATAGATACTAACGAATGTCCAGCGTCTATTGAAACATAAATCAATAGAATAACTCAATTTTTTGACTTACGGTTAAAAACAAATGGGAAAAGTGTGCCAGAATGCGATCGAACTTCCTCAAGAAAAATGAAGCCCAATAGGAAATCTGTCTGAAGAAGCCTTAGAGGCAAGACATAAAGAAATAAGGCAAAACCGTTTAATTCATACTAGAAAAACATCAAGAGTTAACTGTAATCAAGATTTAAAAAGTGTTGTATTGTTAACTTCAGACCCATTAATATCAAGCTTACGCAAAACTACCTCAAAAAAAAAACTCGAAGGTCAGATGATATAGCGCTTTATTTAGATAACCCTGAAATACCCAGAAAACACTCATTGGAGCATATAGAGGTATCTTCGGACAGCCAATTCTAGAATTTAGATTTTATGTTATGGATTGTTTTATAGATTAATAATTAATAGTATTACTGTACGAAACTTCTTCAATTTTGTTGTTGTCGTTTTGTTGTATCTTGTTTCACTCTGTAGCCTGAATAATTGAGAATAATAAATAATTTGTGTCTAAAACTAAGGGTAATACTTTCTTATGTATATCTACCATTTGTTAACATTAAAATTTATTTACACGATAGTTTTGAATAAAACCTAGCGAAACAGTAACTTATTATTTAGATGATACTGTTTCACCCTGTATACTAAATATACGTAGCTATGTATATATAGGATCAAGTTGTGCTTTACACTATTATACAGACATGGAAAACAAAAAAAAGGTTCTAAAACATTTAGTTACAAAGTTATTATTTTTTATTGCAATGTCCATATGCTCGTCGCACTGTGGATCGGTTGTAATGTTGCCAAGTTATAATTTATTTTCAGTAATTTTTTGGATTTCATCGTCGCAAGTAACGCGTCCAAATTGAAGTATTTCTTTAAAATTTCTCAATATTATTATACAGATAGTTCTGCTGCTACAGGGCGTTTTCTGGAGAATTTTTAATCATAATAATTTGAAAGTCATTTTACTTTGTTTTTTTAAATGTAACACCTAGTATGTTTTATTTTAAATCGAAGTATCTACTAATACCCTATCTCGACCCCCAATATTTTTTCGAGTTTGCGGCGTTGCCAAGTGATCAATTATATTTCCTAAACATCAAACAAATATATCCCCGTTTTCTATTAATAGAACGCACTGTATATATTATTTAACATGTAAGTACTCGCTAGTAATGCTTTACGACGTGACAAAGTTTTAAATGTTTTTCCTGAAATAATAAAACCGTTTTATGTTCTCAAATGCTATCTATTTCGTATATTCTTATTGCATAATATGATGAATTTAGGAAAGCCAAAATTTGGTCTAACAAGCGAGTGTCATATTGTTTGATTACTATACCTTTTTCAGCTGTAGTTTCTAAAGTGTCATGTGATAATTCAAAACAGTCAAGTTAATTTTCCAACTCGTCAATTGTAAATTCAAATTGATAGGTATTAATTACACTTTGGAATTACATGCGACGAGTTGTCAAATTAGCTTTACTGTTTTGAATTGTCACTGGACGCTTTAGAAACTACAGCTGGAAAAGGTGTAGTAGATTATTAAATAGTGTTATAGGGCGCCTGCACATTCTCACAGAAATGTTCGTTCTCACTTAGATGTACAGTTTTAAGAAAAATGAATAGGTCGCGGATGTCCAGCAGCCTGGCCTTCTAGATTTAAATGTGATTTTCTGTGGGGCCATATCAAGTCTTTAGTTTATTGAATACCAACAGCCACAAGAGATGACATGAATCAACGAATTAGAGAGACGTTTCAAAACGTAACAGCATACGTTTTAGACCGCGCTATAAAGAACTTTAATATTCGAATTCAAAACCATAAGCCAGGGCGGAAGACACTACTTTCACAATTTCTTTGATCAAAATACCTTACTGTTATTCACAGTTCCTACTATTCCTGTTTTTTATTGTTTACAATGTTTTGAATGGATACAATTCCATTTGAGTTTGAGTTATTAATGTTTCATCCTTAGAAATAATGTATTAATACATACATTTTTCTTACTGAGGGCCGGTTTCTCAATGTCCAGTTAAAACTGTCAGATAGGTAGCTGCCAGCTAGCGTTTCTATGGATACAACTGTCAGATAAGATTTATGTGAATTCGTAAGCTCAACCTTCAAGTATTTAAACAATTTATCTGACAGTTGCCCGTTAACTTCCAGATAAATATTTAACTAGACATTGAGAAACCGGCCCTTATTCTACCATATTATTAACAATCTAAGTTAGTTGTTGAGTAAGTCAGCTTAATATAAATAAAAGTTATACATAAATCGCAATAACTCACATAATATCACCATATGGCATATATATGTCTGTAAAAAGATAGTGGTAGGAAAATTTCGATTTAGTGTTTTCAAACCCTTACTCAGGGTCTTCGCTTAGTGAGATACCATATTTGATAGCTTTTTGTAATGTATATTAGAGAGAACAATAAATATTATTATTACCATTATTAGAAATAGAACCTAAATTTATTATCTGATTTTAGGAAATTAATTGCTAATTTGGCAATGCCGCTGAGTCGAAAAAACATATTGCGGGGTGACAAAGGGCACTAGCAGATACTCCGAATTTCTGTAAAAAATATAATTTTTTACATTAAAAAAAAACAAATGACTTTCAAATTATCATAACTTAACATTCCTCAGAAAACATCCTTTATATGCACATAATTAGTAACATCCAAAATAATACTCATTTGGCATTCAAGTAACTATCTGCATAATAATATTGAGAAATGTTAAAGAAATACATCAATTTGGGCATGTTGTTGCGACCTTGCAAAACCAAAAATTTACTGAAAATAAATTATAACTTGGCAACGTCGCAACCGATCCCAGAAATATGTTAAGGTTAAATAGAGATTAATGATAGAAACTATAAATGATGTTAAAAAATATAAAGCTTTCATTTAAAAAAATCAAGTTGATCGTTATCCTGCTTTCCCACAATACCCTGTATATTTCAAAATAATTTTAGGATGTGTGTCTTAAACCACCAAATAACTTTTTTTTGACATTTTCTTCTATAAGGTATATTCTGTGAAATAGCGAAGAATTACACACTAAATGGACACCCTGTATAATGAGGCTGGTCCTGTAACTTCTTTCAAATGTTACAAAATGAGACATGAATGCCTTATCCTTAATGTACTTTGGCCTAAGTCAATACGACATTAATTTGTTACAAATTGATTATTCAAACTTCAGTGTTTTGCGTAATCGTGCAAAATATTAAAGTGAAACAATTATACGTATAGGTGTATTTTATATCCGGTTGGGTAAAACACCAACTGAAACCTTTGAAATAAATGAAAGTGAATATCCAGACGATAGTTTTTCACAATATAGAGCATCCATGTGGCATAACAAGTTTAAAGGCGAATGTGAATCTATCTAAAATGAACCTTCGCAAGCTGCCATAAAAGAATTGTAGAAATTAGACACTGAATAAGGACTTTTTAAAGGACTTTCTGACAATTTTATAGGGTTTGGAAAATTGGTTTTATCATTACAAACCTGAGTTGAAGTTTCAAAGTATGCAACGGACGCATAAATGCCGCCAGTACCGCAGGAGGGCAAAACCACGCAAAACTGTTGAAAATGCTGGTAAACTCATGCACCTGATTTTTTATGATAAGTGTGAAATTATTAAAATTGTACATCTAGGGGGGGGGCATGCAGTAACTACTAATTTTAATGTATTTCAAACTGGATGTAAAAGCCGCAGAAGCGAATGCGCAGCCATCCTATTTCTTGTCCTATTTTTTGTCAAATATTTATGATTGAAAATAGGACCGTGACATACAGCCTTTAGGTTACGCGCAGCATCACAATTAATAATTCTCAGGCTCACAGGTCACCGATCTGCAACGAACAATTGAAGAATTAGGGGTGCAATCTATGGTTCACCCCCTACTCTCCCGACCTTGCTCTATGTGAGAAGTTTATGAAAATTGGATAAAATGATAACATTAAGCAGAATGGAGAGTAATTTGAAGAACAGTTACACATTTACACAACATTTTTAAATACATAGTTCCTTGTTATACTATAGCACAAATCAAATACACACGTGATGCTAAAATATAGCTTTGTACTAACCAAAAGCTACTGTGAAGCAGAAGGAACAAACGAGAAGGCTTCCACGGAAGCGTTAGAGACTTTCCGTGGATAAAAAAACCAGCGAACAACGGTCTGGAGAAAACCGGCAGCAAAAGGTCTCAAAACAAATAATTTAGCATTACGCGTGAAAGCATAAAAGCAAAGTCGGAAACGGATATCTTGCTCTTTGCTCCCGAGGAAATTCCCTATTTTCTAGATTAGGTGCACGTCTGCTTTTGTCTTTATTTTTTTGGACGGGCACACGCGCGTATCTTGCTAACCTGCACCGTAGCTTTTCTAGACATGAGCGGATGCTTGTTTAGGGAAACACAATGTTGTATAGAAATGAGGAGAGGAATTACGAAACCCTTAATCCTTGGAAAAGAATAAGAAGAATTATGTGGTATACTCAATAATGGAAAAACTTCATCGAATGTAATTACTATGTTTTTCTTATATCCTTTCAAGACTTACATTTTGTCTAAGATATACACCTTGCGTAAAACATAAAATCCATTTGTGCCTCAGCACAAACAAAATTAGGAGGAATCTGTAAATATAAAAATTTTACATTGTCACAAAAAACTGTTCCGTTTATTGAACTGTAAGACAAAAACGGAGTATAATTTACATAAAAGCTAATAGAACACGTTATAAAGTTATAACAAAAGGAACATTGAAAACGGAATTTAAAAGTACTGTAAAACAAAACATTTATGATGCTTCAAACTCAGAACAATTTTCACATGAAAAACTGGCACGTTCCAAGTAAATAGCTTTACCGCACAAGCTACAGACGTAAAAGGTCTTTCGATCCTTTGTTCCAGGACAAAAGGTGCATCTTGTCTTGACACGCAACCGTCTTGAGGGTCTTTTTGGAGGTACAAAAAATGATTTTTCTTTTGAAGTGCATGAAAAATTTGAGGGTTTTTGGATCTTCTATTCGTGTGATCAAATAAAAGCTGCATGTCTAGCTCTCTCAAACGTTCACGGCGCTTCATTTTTTCAAGTTGATTTTTTTCTTTAAACACTACTTGTGAATTAACACCACACAGCACCAACAACGTAGTATATAATAAAGAATAAAAAATTGTCAGATGCCTTCTGCCTTCTGATGTTCCGCGAAACATTTTAATTAGCTGAGTTCATCTAAGGTGTCTATACCTCCCTTTGTGGAGTTATAGAAAGTTACAACTTCCCCGCTCTCATTTATCTGCCGTGCCGATACCCATAGCACTGTTGCGATGTATAGTTGAAAACAAAATGACATTTTTATTTCTTTTCTTTGGCATATATGGAAACGCTGTGATATTATCATGGAGTGCAAATAACGAGGTGCTAACTTTTCTATTGCATACCTTCAGCAAAGGTATAGGAATGTGCTTCTTATTTTTGCTAATTATTATTCTCACTGATGTGAGCTTATGGTACAACATCTGATACAAATAGATCTAAAAATATACGGAAAAACGAGAAAATTTGCTCAACGATTTAGTTTTGCTACGGCAGCTGTGTCGAGGGGTATTAGATAGCCTATTCAAATTCACAACCATATAGCCAATGGTTCACATCACAATGACAGGTCTATGACTAGATTATTCTAAAATACAAAATGAACAGCTATTGCCCTCTATCTGATGTGCATGTGATGCAAAATGAAAAATATCAACTTATACAAATGATTATGCAGGGCAAAATAGAGAGCAGAAGAGGTCAGGGGCGCCGACGAACTTCGAGGAACATCAGACAAAGGACGAGAATGACGATCGTCTTCTTTTCTTCCTGAAACATTAAATATGCTTGTATCTGCATCACCAAACCCAGCAGACGTACTTCAATTAGAAAGTGAGGATGTGATTAACTGATTTGTTTGTTGTAATAAATACTTATAGTGACCGAATTACATTTTTTTGCTTATTTTTTTTGTTTTTTTCTCTATTTATGGAAATTATAAATAATGAACGTTATTTATTACTGTCCATGTTACGTTTAATTTGTTTCCGTCATTAGCAACTCAAAAATCCAAACAAATGTTTTTGGCCAGCTAAATTAGCTAAATTAACCGAATCACAATTTTTGCTTAACTTTTTTTGTAGCTTTTTTTCTCTATTTATGGGAATTATAAAACAATAAACATTATTTATTACTGTTCATATTGCGCTTGTTTTATTTCCGTCATCAGCAACTCGAAAATCCAAACAAATGTTTTTGGTCAGCTAAATTAACTGAATACCCCTATGTGCAATGATTGCCAGCTTCCATAGAAGATAGGCACTGAGATAAGAAGAGGATTACCTTCTATGGCGCATTAGTTAATATTTGCAAAAAAAGGTAACCGACATTAACATTCCTGGGGTATATCATGCTACACCACACGATTGAAAGTTTGAGACGGTGACAATAGTGGCGTCTAATACTAGGAGCCACTAAATTTCGTCTTACTGTTCCAATGTGTGAGGGTACTGGCCCCATCAGCATCCATAACCTACTGGCGGTCATTACAGTCAAACATAGTTGAGTTTAGTGGCCATTGAAGCGTCAGTGATGGTCACGTGACAGGGCACGTGACAGTGGTGGCCACTAGTGGACGTGTGCAGTTAGTAGTGGCCGACAGTATGAGTTCTGTCAAAATTTCATCCATACAAGTAGGCATCAAAAAAACTCAAAAGAAGATGATTAAATGAGTACCAGACAGTGTCATCCAAAGTCTCAAAAATTATAGGAATGTAGTGGCAATAACATAATGTAATTCATTTGCGGTTTTTTTCGATCACTCTACGCCACTGTTTCACGGCCCCCCTGATCCTCATATTTTAATATGCACTACGAGCGCGGTTCCAATGTGAGGGCTTATAAACTATTCAAACTGCTACCATTAGGATGAGCGCATTTAGAAATTATATAGCCTGCTTTACCGTACTCCTTTGCCTGGAAATACTTCCCACAGCATAATGTACGAATATGTGTGTAAATGATCCAGGTGAAAAGGTGAGCAAAGTAGAAAAGCTAAATCTATATTACACCGGAAACCTCAATAAACCTTTTTTAAACTTTTGTTCATTTTTTGATAATATATTTATGGTATTCATTAAACAGAAATATTACATAAATACATTATTTGCACAGAAGCATTCTGAATATGTATTGTCTATTGACTTTTTATTCTCTTCGCTTCGTTTCCATCACAGGTGGAACAGAAACTTGCCGACTAAACATTTTAAGTTTGCCATTGTTGCGAAAATAAAAGTACGAAGTAGTACTGCAATTGAATCCGACTTGAGTGGTCGTCTGTCATATGTCAATTTTTTTAGTGCAACTTTTATAAATCGACGATTCACGAAAAATGATGCAAGGGGCCCTTAAAGAGCCTTGCTATCCTTGAACTTTTAGCAATTCTGAGGAAAGCGCCACAACCCACAGCGTCAGTCGACGCGCCGTCTTCTGATGCCCAGGTTTAGGCTGCGCTTCCACCAGAGATGTGCGACGATGTGTTACGAGAAATGTGTCTTTAACGAACCAATAGAATTGCCTGAAATACCTCGCCTCGCTCAGCACAACTCAGGTGGAAACGGCTTAGCGGAGCGAGGTTTTTGTGCGTACAAAACAAGGCATGTTGGCGAAGAATGTGTGCTAGGACTGTGTTTCGAGAGATGTGTGCTAGAAATGTGGGCGAGGATTCAGGGTTGATAGTTCGATTTTCGTCTCTTCAGTAAATATATACATAGTTAATAGGTAATAAAATTTGTTGATCTCAAGCAGCATTTTCTCTCCGTGTATTCAAACTGACGAAAACGTTTCGGAAACTTCTGAGCTTATGTAGGCGGTACAATGACTTCGGTTCGGAAATTAACTTTCATGCTTTATATGACTTTAACACGTTTAAATAACACCCTCTGGTCCAGAACAATCGGTTTATTGCTACTGCGTTTTACTCTTGCACTACGTTACGTGTACGTGCTTAGAATGTGCTTTTTACCGGCATCAATTTGGACGCCCAAAGAGCCTCCTCCTGTTTCAGTGTTTGTGATGATTAATATCTGCATAACTAGAGGCTTAATTAATTACAGGAAACTGGGAGATACCAGTAAGTTTGACCATAGTTTTATTTTTTTTCGAAATACTATACCGTTAAAAACTTGACTCTAGGATAGACAGGTAAAAAGCTCACAAACCGAAAATATTTTACGTAACCCCTAGTAGCGCATCGCATTCGAAATTTCGATTTTTTTTCTCAATGACGACATACTATCGGGTTAATTTTCTAATTTAACAGATGAATATATTGGACGGCTATCATTAGAAACTTTACTAACATAGAGTGAGAAATAATTATAATATAATAATTATTTATAGATAAGTTTATTAGGTATTAGTGTTATTATTTTAAAGTTTTTGTATTATTATGTCATATATTATATTGACCATTATGTAATATGTTGACATGCGTGAATTAGGAAATTTTGTATGCTTGGCTGATATTTATTACTGTTTTATTAATTCTGTGTCTTTTTCAACCTTCAACCTGTTAATTATTAAAGTTTTGTACTATAGCAGTCCAATATGTTCAATTAGGAAAAAATTTTGTAGGACGTAGTGATTTAGAAAAGAAATCGAAATTTAAAGTGTGATACGCTACCTAGGGGTCACGTAAAAAAAATCTGTTTGTGTGGGTTTTGCTTATCTATCCTATAGGCAGGTTTTTCATGGTTAGCGTTTCGAAAAAGTTTTTTAAGCTTTTTAAGACTACTGCAAGTATCGCGAGACATGACGGAAACAATTGATATCAATTTTGTCTGATATAGCATACTAGACGAATCACCCAAAAATAGTAATATCATGTCGTGCAAAACACTGATTGCATATCGCTCTGTGTAAATCCAGACTCAGCCTTTCTCATTTTGTAATGACGTTCGCGAAAGCAAACAAGGCGCCACACCTTGATCGCCGTCTGATGAATACATGGGAAAGGCAGAACGTGATTAAACAGCATTTCAGCACCTCCACCGTCACAACCTGCAACAACTTCCTTTTAATGGATCCAAAGTAGCTCTACTACACCTTGAATTTATTTGAGATGAAGGAAAGCTTCAGAGGTAACCGAATATGAGCTAGGCTCCGCGGCGATGCGTTAATATCTTCCATTTGCATCGTCTTCATCTTCCGCTCCGAAAGTAAATAAGAGTGAGAACAATCACTTGCACAAAGTTGTAATTCAGCACGTTCAACGATCCTTATGCAAATTCTTAGTGACAGGCTTTATGTGCTTTAACTGCGGTTACGCTTGACTCTATATAACAGGATAGAAAACGACCAAATGCGTCCCTATAGTTGAAATCGGGCCGAAAACTGGCGCGTATGGGCGGGGCTCAGGGTTTGGCAAAGCAGCAATTCGATGTGCTATATCGGCGTGCTTAACATTTGGATGCAGACAAAAAACCCAATTAAACCGCGTCAGCACTCTCTGTCCCTGATATGTCACCTTTGTCATGACCACCGATGTCGAGGCTTCTGGTTTAGGCCGGTATGCATAGTTACCCTCCGACACATCCTCGCGCCGTTGAATCGCCGGCGATTCTCCTTTCTGACGTTGCCGGGTGGTGAAGTATCTCCAGGGGTTCGCCCAGTGTATGGTAGAGAAATTTGTAAATATTTATGGTTTCGAGTACCAAAACTATTTTATTTCATAGAAAAAATACGTTAGCTGCATTGAAATGGTAAAGATGTACTTACTACTGTATACCGTACTAATAGTGACCATCTGATTGAGTACTGGTGTCATTGCATATATTATTTTGCGATATGAACGTCGGTAACACGGTCAGCTATTATTTGGTGTCCTAAGCAAACATTCTGAATTCTGACATTTACAGTCTTGTCCTTAACGCCACTTATTTACCTGTATCACTTGTCACAACCTAAATACATTTTTAGGTTAGTCTGGTGACTGCTCGGCCATGGCGTCCAACGCCTCCTGCCAATCTCCGACCATTCGCCAGACTAGTAATACAGGTAAATAAGTGTCGCAAAGGCAGTAAACATCAGAATTCAGAATTGCGACTTCCAAAAACCAAAGAATGAGTGACCCGTGTTGCCGATATGCATATCGCAAAAAAATGCGCAATGACCATGCAATGACACCAGCACTCTAATCAAATCGTCATTGTTACTACGCTACAGCAGTAAGCATGGGTGAGAAGTCTGGGTAGGGTTGCGAAAATAAAAAGTATCAATATCGATACCAATACAATATTTTTTGGTCAAGTACACGCCAATGAATTGATTACACTCATCAGTAATTAATTGTTCTCTTTTTTAGGTTTCCTGTGGATTTATTTAGATGCAAACTATAATCTTTACATCGGCTATTTCCCGAAATAACTGTACAGTAAGAGAAGTGAGAGATTTACTACTTTCTGGAGCCTCAGAAATATTTTCATTTTACTCGTCAAAAAATAAATAAGAAAATGTGTTCTATTACAAAGCAAATTATTATGCTTTGAACGTGCATTTTATTTTCAGAAACGTTTCTGACATCCAGGAAATTTCCAATGAATGCGTCCACTTAGCTTATATTCTCAAAGGTTCCAGCAACTCACCACGCGAAAATGCAGATTTATATTAAGATTCAGATTCGTGCATCTTTGCATTTCATTATTATTCTCGGGATGCAAATTCTTCTTTCATGGCATTTTTCACGCACCTCGCCATTCAAGTTTTATTAAGAAAATTTTAATTTCCATTGCAATACTCCATGAGGTCTGTTATTATGCATATTCTGAATAGGTTTACTAACCTTTTGTCTTGTCTTGACTACTAAGAGAAGAACGTTTCATTTTCATATACTTTATCTGTATATCTATCGGTTTTTGAACTGAATTTTTAAGCTCGTGTAAATACAGGGTGTTTACGATCTTAGTGCATTAATTTGGAGGAACGATAGATCATGATATTTTTTTGAACCTGAAACCCCAGTACCATTTCACTAGTTAGCGCATAGTTAAACAGAAAAAGATTAAAAAGGCATGACTGCAAAATCACAATCCGACAACATTGCCCAGTATTCGCCCCAGTTTCTGTTAGGTGTTTTTGGAGTTATTCACTATGTAAACAAATGTTATTGTCTCTAGACTTGTTGCCGCATATTCTGTGTTATCAGAAAATGTTGCGATTTTTTTTGAAACTTCAAATTTGGGATATTCGTATTATATTTGTGCTACAAGCATTACAATGATGTGTAATATTGGTACTTTACATAACGGCATTAAGATCGTAAACACCCTGTATAGCTTCAAGACTAACTATATAGCATATGGATTTTTGGATACATATGGATCAGGAAAAAGTTGAATGTCTCTTGCAGAGCAAGAGCACTATTGTTATATGCGCATTGAAAATAAAAACTTTAACAATTGCGGTGAACCAATTAGTAGAAAACACGTTTGGACCTTATGTGTTACTGTGGATAAATTAAACAACAAAAATGTGTAGTCATTGACCAATCTAAAAATTTCCAAGAAGGAATTTCGTTTCTCATCAGATTAAATTTTGTTGGTATATATTTATCGTCTGACACGGATAAGGAAGGGCTTGAGAGCTTTTTTTTATTTTTTTTACCAACAAATTTATTGATATGCTTTCTGCACATGTTACACGCATATTTTTCTACGATTGGTATAAATATTGTTTTTGTACTTTGAGAAATCGGTAGATTGATGGAGGAGCCTTAAATCATAGCTAACTTCATTTTTCCAAATAGGGATACCTAATTGTTATAGCATCGAATGAAAGTTTTTGGGTTAATATTCTAGTTTGTTTGCATCTTTCTGCTAATTTAGGACTAGTTTCTCAATGTCCAGTTAAAAGTGTCATATAGGCAGCTGCCAATTAGCGTTTCTATGGTCATTAGCTGTCAGGTAAGATTTACGTGCATTTGTAAGTTTAATCTTCAATTGTTTAAGCAATTTATCTAACGGTTAACCGTTACCTTTCAGATAAATATTTAGATGGTCATTGTGAAACCGGCCCTTAGTCGATTTCATCCATCTTAACAGGTTTTTGTTTAGTTTTCATAGCCTACTAGGTCACTCATTAAAGCAGCATTAAAAAACGCCGATTTGATTGAAACCTTCAAATAAAATGATGGCATAAAAAATTAGGCACTCCTATTTGAAAAAATCATGTTCGCTACGATTGAAGTTTGCTTAATTAATATACCAATTTCTCAAAGCACATAAATAACTAAGACTTGGCCGTCTAACCTAAGCTGGCGCAATTCATGCTTAGTGACACCGCAAAGTCATAGCCGTCTATGTTTTATAATGTCTGCGATATTCAATTTTTTCCCGATATTCACTTACACCAAAAATGCTGTATTGCACCTAAACGGTTGAAGCAGTTTGGTATTTAGTGAAAGTGCGGCGATAAGTGGCAACTATGTAGGGTAGAAATGTGGCAAGAACTCCTACGCAGTCAGTCAGTCGCCCTCGAGCTGTCGAACAGCTACCGCGCGTGTCGAGGCGACGGCTTACGTTTCATTGTCGGGATCAGCCTGTATTGTAGTTAAGGCATTTCTTGTATCTTTATCTGAATAAAACGTGTCTTGTCGAGCTCGTGTCGTATCTTCGCTTGAACCTACGAACCCGAGATTCCCGATAAGTATCCGAAGAAAAAAGGGAATCATTACATTGGCACCCAACTAGTGGCAGCGAAGCGGCAGAAGCGAGAGGCAAGACGTACGAGTTACGAGGAGGAGAGAGACAAGCGATTGGCGGTTGGCGTTGGCGGCGTTGAAGCGCAGCGCTACAATCACGTGAACCACGCGTGGAGCGGAGGGGCAGGAGCGTCGTTCCGATACCCAGACAGACAGGCAGGCGATGTTGCCAGCTCAACACAGAATTTGGATTTGGTGAGAAATTTCCAATTAATAATTGCAGCTGCATTAATTGAATCTCAGACGAGGAGGTGTTCGAGAGCGGTACGAGATTGAGGCGTTGCATCCTGCGAGGTGCAAGAGTGCAGGATTGAACTTTTATTGCGATCGTTTGAACAGTAAACATTTTATATTGTACTTGTACATTATTTTATTGCTCCTATCGAGGCTCTTGTATTTAGGGTATTTAGACTAAGGTTTTTGTGTGCTAGATAATGACAGGTCGCCGTAAGAGGAAAAGCAGAGAGGAGAGTGTGGGGGGTGCTTCGGCTGACATTGAAGCACTGGTCCATACCGTTCATAGTTTGTCTATCTCTGTTGGGGAATTAAAAAATACAGTCGGGCAGTTAGCCGGCACTGTTGCCATGACGCAGTCAGTTGAAAAGGGTGATACCAATATAAATTCAGGGAAGCCTATAGCTAGCCAGGCAAAGCATACGAGGGACACATCCTATATAGTAAATTGGAAGGAACTGGGGGGTAACTCTCTTTGTTTTCACCCTAAAGACAAGATGCATCCCAAGTCATTCATAAAAAGGCTCGAACAGTTGTTTGAGGAGGCTGGGGTGCCTGAATATAATAAAGTAAATTTGGCATTATCGTGTTTGAGAGGTACGGCTGGTGACTGGGGGTCAATAAAAGAAGAAAGTTTTGTTGACTTCAGCGACTTTAAGTCGGCATTTTTAGATAGATTCTGGGGGGTAGAGCGGCAGCGCGATTTATACTTACAGCTAAATTATGGCAAATACGAGTCGGGAAGCAAATCAGAGTACTTCCTTAATTTAATAAATCAAGCGGGGTATTTGTCGGAAAAAATCCCCGAAGGTAGATTAATAAAAATGCTCAGCAAACATTTTCCGGCGGAAATCCGCCGCAGTATAGTGACACTAGGCTTAGTAGATTTCGATGGGGTAGAAAGTCACCTGCGGGAACTTGATGAAATCTACGCGGAGGAAGAAGTGGCAACGTCGCGACCATTCTACCGCCGAAATCTGCCCAGCAACGAACGGCCGACGCGATATCCACAGCGTGTGCGCGACAACGGTCCGAATTTAAATACAGCTGGTTGGCGGAATGAAAATGTTGACCAAGGGCAAGGTCACAGGGATAGAGATAGAGAGAGTACAGGTACACATACCGGTCGCGAGTCGCGGAATATACGGTACATAACCAAATTTAACGAAGATACAGAAAATCTACTCAGTGATTCAGAGGCGGGGGAAGAGGAGGATGTAATTGATCCTAAAACACCTCTGATCAAAGCAGAAATTGCCGGCGATGGTTATAATTTAACCATTGATAGCGGGAGCGAAATTACGGCGGTCTCCGAAAACTGTTTTAAAATCATAAAGGAGAAATTAAAAATTCCGTTGTTACCCGTGACGAACGTTACCATTGCAGTAGCGGTAGGGGGAAAGAGACAGAGGATTAAACAACAGGTTTTACTACCTATTAAACTTGTCGGGGTAGAGATGACAGTAGATATTCCTTGCCTAGTCATCGCGGGTCTGAATTGTGACATCCTTGTCGGGTGTGAATGGCTAGCAAAATGTAAGGCAGAAATAAATTTTAGTGACAAATTATTAGGTTTTACCATAAATGGTAATCATTTCGAAGTCCCTTTTGCGTCGGCAGAAACTAGCGATTACCAGGTTAATACTGTACAGTTATGTAAGAAGTTATACACACAAACAGAAGGACAGGAAGTAAAATGGCATCAATATGATGATGATGAGATACGGGGGGTGGTCCAAAAGTCCGACGTGGATGACAGTACCAAGGACAACTTGGAAAAATTGTTATTTGAATCTAGAGACATATTTTCTGAGTGCCCAGGACGCTTCAAATCATATGTTCACCGTGTAGAAATGATTGATGAGGAACCATTCTACTGTCCCAATTATCCTATTCCAATGAAATTTAAAGGGGATGTGGATAAACAAATTAAAGAAATGCACGACTGGGGCATTATTAGGGAAGAAAAAACCAATTACATCTCTCCATTGGTAGTAGTAAAAAAACGAGATTCGACCGCCAGAATATGTTTAGACGCAAGAAAATTAAATAGTAAAATGAAAAAAGATTTTGTAGGTCCACCTAATGTAGCAGAAATTATTTTGAATTTCAAACAAAACATGGTCTTGAGTACAATCGATCTGACAGCTTCATACTGGCAGATACCTATTCATAAGGATGATTCTAAATATGTAGGGTTCATATACGAGGGGCAATCATATGTATTTACAAGGCTGCCGTTTGGCATGTCAACATCTATGGCCAGCATGGTGCGAGCACTCACACAAGTATTGGGTAATTCTTGTAGGGAATTTGTTATTATTTATGTGGATGATTTGTTGGTATTTTCAAACAATATTTCCGACCATTTTCAACACCTAAGAAAAATATTTCAAATATTTGATGATGAGGGCATTACAGTAAAACTACGTAAATGTCAGTTTCTTCGAAAACAAGTGTCTTTCCTAGGACATATAGTAACTAGGGATGGAATATTAATGGATCCTAGCAGGATAGAGGCAATAGAGCATTTTCCTACACCTAGAAATATACGGGAGCTTAGAGGCTTTCTGGGAATGATCAATTATGATCAACGTTTTTGCAGTCATTATTCTGATTTAACAGCACCTTTGCTACCCTTACTAAGAAAAAATCAGCGTTGGGTATGGGGGAAAGAAGAGCAAGAAGCTTTTAAAAAAATAAAAAATGCATTTATTAATGTAACCTTGTTGAAGCACCCTGATTTAAATAAGCCTTTGTATATACAGTGTGATAGTTCTGATTATGCGGTAGCAGGATGTCTCTTTCAACTATCAGAAGATAATGAGCAAATGACAATTGCTTATACTAGTACAACTTTCAAGGGGAGTCAAATGCGGTATACCACCACAGAAAAAGAAATGTGGGCAATCGTACATTGTTTGAAACAGTGGCGTACGTTAGTGTTGTCCAGAGATCTGACAATTTTGACAGATCATAAAGCGTTGAGTTTTTTCTTAACCTGCAAGCTACGATCTGCTCGTTTGAGTAGATGGCTTTTACTGATTCAGGAATATGATTTCAAGATAGTTCATTGCCCGGGTTCTCAAAATATAATTGCAGATACACTATCACGGCAATTACCCTCAGCTAAGCTTAATTTTGTGCCAGAGCAAAACACTGATATTAAAATCATGCTAACCAAATTGTCTAATGACTATGATGGCCTTAAACAACATTTTAAGTCTATGAGGGAACATCAGTTAAATGATAAATGGATAAGGGAAAAGCTTATATTTTTGGAGAGTTTAGCTACTACTGTACCAGTACTAACGGCAAAAGAATTGTCAATTAGCAGATGGTTTGAAATACACGAGGGATTATTGTTTAAGAGGGGCGATGCTTTGAATCCTGGTTATAAACTATGTATACCTCGGTCACAGGTGCATGACCTGGTCATAGCACACCATAACGACTTGGGTCATTTTGGCAAATCTAAGGTTTATATGCAAATGCGAAGCCACTTTTTCTGGCCTAGGATGCAAAAACATATTGGACAATTAGTGTCATCGTGCGACATCTGTCAGCGATCGAAATGTGCGGAAAAATGTCATGGAAATTTACATTCGGTGTTACCACAAAACCCAGGAGAATTGGTATGCACTGATCTAATAGGGCCATTACCAAGTTCCAGAGGGGGAGCTACACAAGTTTTGGTCTTTGTGGATGCTTTTTCAAAACATGTTAAGGTTTATGCGCTAAAGAAAGCTACTGCTAAAGCAATTTTAAATAGATTTCTCAATCATTATATTAAGGAAATTCAGAAACCAAATTGTGTCCTTAGCGACAATGGTACACAGTTCACTAGTAAACAGTGGCGTAGCTCATTGAACAAGGAGGGTATTCGAAATAAATACACATCAGTATACTTCCCCGAAGGAAATATGACTGAGAGGTATAACCGGGAGATAGGTCGGATTCTGCGGACATATTGCCACGATCAACATACTCGTTGGGCATATATTTTGGATTTTTTAGAGTTTTGTTTAAATAATGCTATTAATGAGAGCACTGGGTTTGCACCTGTACAGTTGCAGTTTGGAAGGGAGGTATGTCAACCCATAAATAAATATTTGAGCTTCCCAGTTTGTGACGAGAATGAGGTTGTCCGAGACAAAATACTCATGTTAGCACGACAGCGGTTGTGTTCGAAAGCAGAGCGTCGGGCTCAGAAAGCTAAGCTTCCTCGGACCTTAGAGCTAAAGGAAGGCGACAGAGTGTTGCTACGCAGTCACCACTTATCCTCTGCTGAAGATAAGGTGATAAAGAAATTCTTTTTATTATTTGAAGGGCCATATTGGGTTGTGCGCAAGGCAGGGCCTAACTCCTATATCTTGAGGGATGGAAATGATAGAGAGTTGCCTCATCAGAATATTGTGAATTTGAAGCCTTATCGAGAGCCACCTGAGTCATTGGCTTAGTGGTATACGTATATTTTATTGAAATTTCGTTTTATTTTGTTTCTCCCCTGGTTTTTTTCCTCTTACTAAAATCCTTCGTAGCAATGTACTCTAGATTTAAGTGGGGGGTGATGAAGCAGTTTGGTATTTAGTGAAAGTGCGGCGATAAGTGGCAACTATGTAGGGTAGAAATGTGGCAAGAACTCCTACGCAGTCAGTCAGTCGCCCTCGAGCTGTCGAACAGCTACCGCGCGTGTCGAGGCGACGGCTTACGTTTCATTGTCGGGATCAGCCTGTATTGTAGTTAAGGCATTTCTTGTATCTTTATCTGAATAAAACGTGTCTTGTCGAGCTCGTGTCGTATCTTCGCTTGAACCTACGAACCCGAGATTCCCGATAAGTATCCGAAGAAAAAAGGGAATCATTACACGGTCCGTTTCAAGTCCCATGCGTGATACATAAAGTCACACTTTATAAACACCAAAATTTAAGTAATAATAATTTTAGGGTGTAGCCCTTCCGTCACACAGCGCCAAACTTTGTTATTGATGAATTTCTAGATTTACGGTTGCCTTACGTGTAACTACGTATAGCTTTTTGATACCTGGCGCCTTTTCTTCTCAAATCTTGTTCTCAGTGTAGCAGTTATCCTTTGGAAGAGCTGGATATTTTTGTTACTGTTGGGAGTTTTTGCGTACACAGTGAACAAAAGCCAATATTTACGCAAATGTTGAATTAAACTGCGAGATAGTTGATACAGCAACAAATTTTCTGAACTTATACTGCAAACGGTTTAGTACCATACTCTACCTGCCAACGTTATCATTTCCAAGACATGCAAATTGACAAACAAATTGGCAACTTTTCCCATTTCTTTCAAAAAGTACACCGATTGAAAGGGACTAAAATTATTCAAACGGCATCACAGAATCGCGTATTGGAAAACTGCGAAGATGACTGGAACATCCAACTTTTCGTCCAAGTGATGCAGGAAGGTAGGGCATACTCCGAGTCCGCATTCACACTTTACTTCTTACCCAATTCCTAAACCCCGATTTTGGTGGCGACGAACATAAAAGTTGCCGGAGTACCAATAAAGGTCACGCCCCAGTGAATCGCCAATCACATAGGCGTGCGAATCGTATGGAGCACACGTTATGGAAACGGACGAGATAGGAATTAAATATTTGGAAAACTTTTATGTCTGTCCAGTCAGATGCAACTCATGTTAATGGCTAAAAATCCTCAACAAAATAGCTAGCCCTCCTCAATCGGATTTACACCAACGGATGGTAAATGTTTCAGTATATCGTGGACCGGTAAGTTTAATTATTCGGTGCATTAGCATAATTTTTTGGCATAAATAAATACAAGAACAACTGGGAAAGACGCTACACAGTCTAACCGATTTTTTTAAACCTGACACGTGTTTCGCTAATATGTTAGCTTCTTCATGGAAAGATTTAGGCCCGTATTCATAGCCCCAACCTTAAGGCCTCGTTAAGGAGGCCTTACCCATGGACGCCTCACATGTTCCTATTTATAGTTGTTCCTTGAGGCCTGCTTACATAAGGAAGGGGGAAAATCTGGCAACCTTGCAAATGAAGCAGTCAAATAGCAAAATCTACTGTGGTACTTTAATTAGTGTAATTTTTTGGATGGCTGTCGATGCTGTCACGGGAGTTATAAATTTCAAAATATTAATTAAAGGAAATAGAAATTAAAAAGTTTCCACACCGCTGTCCCGTTTATTTTCCTCAAATACTTTTTTTTAAGTTTTGATAACCTTTTTTCTATCACAAGCAATTGCTACAAAGATATGTTTGCAATTGAAGTGTCTTATGTCAACTACAAGAATATGTGTGATGTGAAGTATTTCAAGTGATGGGCATCAAATTACAACACCTTGAGATTCAAATTTTTTGACACAATAAATTTGTTCAGATTAAAAATATTATTAATAATAATATATAATATAAAATATTCTTGTGTGAATAGTGCACTTGTCTTTACTTGACAAGCCTATCAACAGACTTGTAATCCAAATAAGTTTGTGTAATTTTTATTCTAACCACAAAGTGTTTATGATATAATGTGCCAAAGGCCAAGTTATGAGTAATAATATCTAGGATCAGTTATGAAATAGTATTTTATAGGAATTGGTCAAATTCATCCACGCGAGTGCTCTGCTGGTAACATTTTATAACTTTTTACACCTCTGATCGTTTTAACTAATCCTACATTTGATTTAATCTCCCCAAAAAAATGGCATAAATACATGTTTCCTTTCTATTACTGAAAATGACTGGTACTCGTTCCCCAAATTCATCCACTACTGTAACAGCTTTCATCTCAAATTCATGTGTTTAAACATGGCTCGCATCTATCGCTACTATATTGTTCCCAAATTTCCTTATCAAATTCATTTGAAATTCTATCATAACAAACAAAAATCTACACAACACGACTTATGCGTGTATGAATCACCATCCACCTATACGCCTTGTGCCCTGTTGTTAATAACACAATAATATAAAATTTTTATTTCTATCTTGCTTCCATTGGTTCACTTATAAATGTGCTGATATAATATCATCATTCTGTTTAACTTCTTGATGAGATCTCAATATAATATGATGAACAATAGTTTGGATATCTTTTCTTGTTGTTGAACCATCACCATTGAAATTAACAAATTTATTCTGATACCGATCTGACACCCTTAAAAAGAAACTAATTGAGAAACTGTTGTCTTATATTGGAGAACAGCTTGAAAGTATTCAGTACTTGCCTTAAAGGTAGAACCGATAATGTACGTTTAGATGCCACTATCGATTTATCCATTTATGGAAGGCTTATATGTTGCATGACCATAGAGTTTTATGACTTTTCTCCTTCAATGACATTTATCATACTCGTATAGTTTCAGTTTAGTTTACACGAACCTGACTTCTTTTGGTTTGAACTTTCGAAAAAGCATTACTACAAACAATGCACCATCTATCAATTGTCTCAATTGTATATGATCACAGATACACCAAAAAATAAAGAAAAAAAATGGAAAATAGTTCAAAACACTATTTTTGGGTGGAAACAAAAAAAGACGTTTGACCAGCATACATAACCTTAATCTTAAATAAAGAAAAAGTTGAACATCAAATGTCAAACGAAGGTAAGGAAGCGACGACCATGCTACCTCACACTTAAGTAGGGCTTAAGGAAGCCTCAGCGACTATAAATTGACTTTTTATCGCCAAGGAGTACTTACAGATCAAAGAGGCCTTAAGAGCATTTATAAATATGGGCCTTAGATTAGTCTAAATCTTCCTCTGAACATGCTATCGGTTTGGAGGTTGGCTAGACTGTGTACTGATATCAGTGCTACTCCAAAGGATCAAGTGTCGCTTTAGTTGATGGGAAGTTCATATTTCTTCGCTTACAAAGTAAGAAAGTAAGTAGATGCACGTATCACAAAAACTAAAACTATATCTAGAAGTAAGTTTAACTCATATGCTACCCATATTACGTAAATAATGTTGAGAAAGTCATTAAGAAATGCAAGTAGCCGCTTATGATTTTGAAAATGAATTTTTTCCATTAAGGGGCCTGGATACATACATTTATACATACGTATTTGCTATGTAAAACACAAACTCACAATTTCTCGCATAACTCACTCTATTTTCAAACTACATAATATATAATATTTTAGAAGGCAATAGCTAAGACCTTAATGAATGACAACTATTTTCGGTTTTCTCAAAAAGGTTTTGTAATGTGCAAAAAAACTCGCAATGCAAAATCATACATACTATAAATGCCTGTAATTTAACAACCAAACACGATATCAAAGAAAGGATAAATAGTTGCACAAGCGCAAGCTTTCTTCTTCAATTTGTTCTTTGAGTCATTACTCTAAGTTTAAAGGTAACGTCAGGAGCTTGGAAATGCGAAATTCATTTTTATGGTGACCTTTGGACCTTACTTTTGGACCTTTTGACCTTACCTTTGGATTTTTGGACTCATCTCCCCTCACCTTAGACGTACACACTGGAGAAAAGGCGGCCACGCCTCCTCGCTAACACAGGAATACATCTTTTCTTGGTTCTTAATTTCGCACGCTATACCCTCGACCCTTAAGGGCCGGTTGTACAAATGCGGGTTTCAATTCAATTCAGTGCAAGCTTGAGCTTCGGATTAAGATAAGCCGACGTTAAACCACGTCAGTTGTGAAATGTCCGTTTAAAATGCTGGCTTAGCCCCCCACTCCAATCTTAACACGAGTTTACGTAAACCGAAGGTTAGCCCGAGCTTAGCTGAGGTTAAAACAAACCTGATACCTGCCATATGATGGCATGATGTGTCAAGGAGGAACCTTCGAAGTGCATGTCACTTTATTAGGTTATATTTTTTGAAAGATTTGTGTCTAATTTAATAAAGAGAGCAAATAAAAGAACAGAGACGGAAACGTCCGTTGCCCGAATTTGACATAAACTGTCACAAGTGACTAACCAAAAAAATGAAGTCAAGTTGATTGACTCAGTACTTCCCACACATTACTGTGATACCAGTTTATTATTTTCCCATAGCATGAACTTTTAGTCTGGGATCCTCTTGCAACCAAATCATCGGCAGCCCTCCCCCTAAAATTGTCTTATGCCCTCTGTCTTTCCTTCACAGGTCAATGGACAGCTTATTATCAATACTACAGACTTTTCGGTTTTACAACCCACCACCCCACAGCCACCCCAATTTCATCTCCACCCCAAAAAAAGGTAGAAAATGATCAGGAACCCCTAAAACATCTAACAACGAAGTTTGAGCAGTTTTCATATTTTTAGTTTTTTGATTATAGCTACGCTGCCACTGACACGACTTCGAACAACTATACGCGTCTTACATCCTCACCACGGTAATAATGCTGTGTCAAAATTTCATTAGAATCAATTTAATAGTTTCCACGTTACAAAATACAAAACGATCTAAAGCAATTAATACTCGTATGTATACAAAAAAGTCCCTTAGTTTCAGTAATAGGCTAGGCAACGTTCGGATGGACCTAAAAAGGTTATTTATGTCGCTAGGTCTTCCTTCACAGGTTACTGGACAGCCTATTATGAATACAACAAATTTTTCAGTTTTTCAACCCCCCACCCCCCAAGCACCCCAATTTCACCCCCACCCAAAAAACGCAGAAAATGACAAGGAACCTCTAAAACGCTTAAAAACGAAGTTTGAGCTGTTTTTATGTTTTCAGTTTTTTTATTATTTCTGCGCCGCCACTGGTACGATTTATAAGAACTATACGCATTTTCCATTCTCGCGACGGTGATAATACTGTGTCAAAATTCCATTAAAATCAATTTAACCGTTTCCTCGTTACACAATACAGAACGATCTAAAGCAATGCTCTTATGTTTACACCAGAAAAAAATATGTCCTTTGGTTTCTGTAATAGGTAGGACAATGTTCGGATGGACCTAAAAAAGTTATTTATGTCACTAGGTCTTCCTTCACCGGTCAGTGGACAGTCTACTATGAAAGCAACAAATCTTTCAATTTTACAACCCCGCCACCCCCCAACCACACTAATTTCGCCCCCACCCAAAAAAAGTAGAAAATGATCAGGAACCCCTAAAACGCCTAAAAACAAAGTTTGGGCAATGTTTTTTTTTGTTTTTTGCTAATTACTCCGCCGCCCATCCACCGATTTTCAAAATTATAGGAACATTACCTACTACGACCCCACAGCATATCGCTGCCCAAATTTCGTCACAATCCATGCAGCGGTTGCTGAGATTACGAGGCTAGAAAACCGCGTACAGACGGACCGACAGACAGATCGACGGAAACGAGTGACGTGGATTTTCGTCTTGTAGACATCATAAAACGCCCAAAAAGTATATTATCTCAAAATAGAAAATTTTCGCGATCACAATACTCTCCTCACCTATCGGTGTGGGAAGTAAAAAGGTAATTTTTCAAATGATTAGGACAGTACGTATTGCTTCATTGGTGCCAATCGTAATGAATTTCATTATCAACCAGGTTTAACTAAGCCGACGATTGTACAACGGGTGTCGACTTCAAGCCTAAGCATAGCTAAGTTTAGGTTTAACAAAGCTCGTGTTGAACCCGCATTTGTACAACCGGTTCTAAATAACTTTTTCTGGTTTATGTGAAATTCGGGCAATGGCCGCTTCTATCTAGCTATTCTTTTATTTGCTTTCTTTCTTAAATTAGACATAAAGGTTTCCAGTATAAAATAAAACCTCATAATATGACAAGAAATTTAAAGGTTGCTGCTTAACACAACACGTCGTTTGTATTTAAACCACAGTTAAGCTCGGGTTAAGCTACATGTTTCGTCCGTTTCCGGTAAGCTTGTGTTAAGCTTGGAGTGGGGTGCTACAGGACGGACGTTTCGCAACTCTCGGTGACTTAACGGCGGCTTACCTTAAACCCAAGCTTAAACTTGCATTGTACAGCCAACACTTAGTAGTAGTTCAAGCTGGTCATCTGCTGCTGCGTCAAACACTCAGTTTAACTGTTGCCGTTGACTGAGATAAACAGCTTCCGTTTTATTATAAAAATGGATAAAATTCAGGACTCAAACGGTGTGCTTACACGCTTCGGCTTTTCATGACGTATCATAGAGAAAGAAAGTAGCATTTTTAGTGACTACCACGTACATATTTGCTACACTCATGAAAACCACTCAGTGTAAGGCGACTGCGACTAACCGTCTGAACCTATTGGCAACGTTTATGTTACGTAATTATTACCAAAATGGGGAACATATCCAAGATCGCCGTACAAGCGCAACAACGTTCCTGTCACTTCAGTCGCCACACTTTGTTGACACTGCTAAGTCTACGATGGCACAGTGGCTGCATATTCGGCAGCAGACAAGATGGTCAAAAATCGTCCAAATACAGCTACATCTTAGCTTGCCTAATGCGAATTCATTTATTTTTATTATTTGCAGCTTCTTCACGCCATAATTTTCTTATTTCTCATCGAATGTAAAATTGTTCAAATAAACAAAATTATATGCGGAAACCTGCGGCACATTTTTTTAAACGCGTAGCAGTTCGTCAAAATTTTAGAGCTCCCTTTCAATATGATCATACGCATGACGCAATGAATTGACTCATATTGTTATAAAAAATTGAAGATGGCAGCTCACATTATAGTTATAAAATCAAACTAGGCATTATTTGAAATAGATAATTTAAGGTAGATTACAATAAACAATGTTTTGCATTAGTATGGCCGACTAAGGGCCGGTTTCTCAATGTCCAGTTAAAGTGTCAGATAGGCATTTGCCAGATAGCGTTGCTATGGATACAACTGTCAGATAGGGTTTACGTGACTTCATAAGTTTAGCCTTCAATAGTTTAAACAATTTATCTAACAGTTGCTGTTATCTTGCAGATAAATATTTAACTGGACATTGAGAAACCGGTCCTAATTTATTCAAGAAAGTATGGCTACCAGCAAATTTGTAACCTCACAGGATCGCTTCTCTGTGAAAAATGGGTGCTACTGTGCGTTGAATAATGGTAGTCACTGCATAGTAAAATTCGACCGTATAGAATTTCTACCACAAAGGCTCAAATGTTACTCGGTAATAGCAATCACAGTGTAGTACTATTACAGTGCATCTTAGTGGTACTATTATATTGCGACTACTAAGATGTGGATACAATAAGGGAATTTTGTGGGTACCATTGGGGTCTCATCAACCTTCAAAGTCGAACATAAAGTTAAAAACTCCATAGTCGCCGATATAATGTAAAAACCACGTAAGTGGAACTAATGCGATGAAGCATGATGTAAAAACTGCTCTATAATTTTTATATTTAGTGGCATATCAGTAATTGTTACTCGTTTAAGGTTCCCGATCATGAGATACGGGTAACAGGAACTACTTATGCTGCATGGGTGAGAAGCATTCATATTTTTAAATCCAAAAATTTTATACAGCTTGAATATTCCAACAGAATCGAGGACACTTTAACCAAGTGAAGTTTAAAAAAGAGCTACATTTCATGTTCAGACTTTCCCCTAACATTTTTTGAACTAAAGCGCAAAAAAAGCAAGTATATCAAGCACCCTACTGACGTAAATATGCTTTTATTGATGTTGAAGGGTACAAAAGTTTGGCTGGGCGGGTTATTAATCAGCGAAGTTTGTATGACTTCGTTCCAGTTCCCGACTCACCCGGTCGGGGCGCAGTGATAGTAGAGTCCGGAACTGTGTCATGCGTATGTTTATACGGTCTGCGGGATATACTTTTTGTGGAGCGTACTGAATTATTCATAACGACGCCGGCTGATATACGAGAGACAATTTGGGAATTTTGAGAGTCCCCGCAGGTCATGACACTGTTACCTCGAGAACTGACAGAAGAATTACCCCGAAATGTTTTCGTCATTGACAAGATAATCGAACGCCAATGATCGAAGGTATCACCTTAAGCTGGCTGACAGCGACGAATGAATGCCCCCTATGAGAAGTGATTTAAACAATGGTAATTTTATAGAGCGCGCCTCACAAAATAAGAACAAGGTTGCATAACTGATGAAATATTCCATAATGGCCATAAAAATGCCCCTCCGAAATATTCTGAATGCCAGTACATGCCACGTATTCTTGCTTTTGATAAACGCTGTTGATCCTGACCCAACTCTGCTTTATACCATGCTTGACACTAATTCTCTCACTTTTCTGTCACTTGTGGAGAACCTGACAAAAAGGCATCATTGTATAGCTCTTACACGATGTGTATGATCTTAAGGGCTGTACCTTTCTGTGTCATGGATTCCTATACACTTATGCGTCTTACTATGTCGAAATCCCTCTCAAAATCAATGAACACTAAATGCAACGGGAAGTTCAACTCGTCCGACTGCTCTAGTATGATTGTCAATGTATTTAGTTGGTCGATGCAAGATTTACCTGGACGGAAGCTTGCTTGTTAAATACTCAGTGTTCTCTATTCTCCATGAAAGGTTTCAACCGTTCCAGTATTTTTATCGTTAGTATTTTATAAATCGTGTTTAGCAAAGTTGTAACTTCAATTCCTGCATTTCGTGAGGTCTCCTTTTCTTGGCAAATTGATAATCAGTCTATGGCGACCATGACGATCGGGCAGTTTGGGGTGCCTACCACAACGTCCCTACTACGCTGACGTGACGCTGACATATCTACGAAGCCACCAGATCCTATAGAAACACGTTTCTAAATTACAGAGTACCGGCGCAGGTGGTACATTATCTGAACCTGATGGTAATTTATCTGACTTAAATAGCCCAATAGCTTTCCTAATTTTATCCAATTTTGGGGTTGATGTATTCTCCTCAGGTGCTGTATTAGGTGGTACCTTGCTAGTCTTCTTCTTCTTCTGTACTCGCTCCATCGTTTTAGCCGCTCACTCGAATCACCTATGCTATTTTTGTCTTTCGATGCGGATTGAATGCTTGTTTTACTTCTAGTCAAAGATTCCGTGATGGAGTAGAAGTTTTTGGTGTTGCCTTCTAAGGCAGCTCGTTCTTCTGCTTGAACTAGTTTGTCTGCCCACTGATGCTTGTCCTTCCTGGCAATTCGTTTGATGGGATTTTTCAGCTTCTTATAATCGCTGTCTGATATTTTGTCTCCAAGCTGTGGGTTGTTTATTTTTTTTTCTTCCTTCTTTCTGTAATCAATGTTTAAGTGTTGTCGGTGATCCATTGTTTCCTTGCGTATTTTTTTAGTAATATTACTTCTTCTCCGCCTTCCAAGATAGAATTTGAATTCTCAGTACAGCAGTAATGCAGATAAACACTTAAGTTATGAAGTTGCTTAATAATACATAGATTAAGTTGTTTGGAGTGGAATATTATCCTCACATGTTTACCAAAGCTTACTATAGTCACTTTCGTTATCTGACTGCGTCACACCAAAGAGATCTCTTCTCCTCTCTCCCAGTGTTTTACAGTCTAAAAAGACACCATTTCACTTCCCATACCGACAGGATGTATTCATAATGGGCTATCCGTTGACACGTGAATCAAAAACCTAGCGGCATAATATACTTTTTTAGGTCCATACGAACATTGCCTTACTTATTATAGAAACCAAGGGACTTAGAATTTGTGATGTACACATACGAGTATTGCTTTAGATGGTATTATATTGAGTAACGCGAAACTTATTGGATTGATTTTAATCAAATTTTGACCCAATAAAAACACCAAAAATACAAAAACAGCTCAAACTTTGTTTTTAGGCGTTTTAGGAGTTCCTGATAATTTTCCACTTTTTTTTTTTGGTGGGGGTGAATTTGGGGTTGTTGGATGGTGGGGGACTGTAAAACTAAAACAACTGTTGTATTTATAATGGGCTATCCATTGACCTGTGCATGAAAAACCTAGCGGCATAATATACAATTTTTTGGGCCCATTCGAACAGTGGCTTGCTTATTATAGAAACCAAGGAACTTGATGTAGGTATACGTACGAGTATTGTTTTAGATCGTTATATATTGCGTAACGCGAAAATAATTGAATTGGTTTTAATGGAATTTTGACGCAGTATTACTACCGCGGCGAAAATCATGTCAGTGGCGGTGCAGCAATAATAAAAAACTAAAACATAAAAACAGCTCAAACTTTGTTTTTAGGCGTTTTGGAGGCTCCTGATCGTTTCGCATCGTCCAGTTGAAACATGCAGAAGCTGTGGCGTCCTAGTTCCTAAAGAAACGCAAGAAACTATTTACAAGAGTTTTTGCGTTGGATGTTTTTTTGCGGACGAGTGGGCGATGATTTGGTTGCAAGGGAATTTCAAACTGTAGCTTCATGCAATGGAGAAATAGCAAAATAGTATCATCATTATGTGTGGGAAGTACTGAGTCAATCAACTTGACTCCATTTTATAATTTATGTTGAGTCTCCGGCTCATAATAGTTGGAAGAAAATTGACAATGACCACTTTATCGTCGGCGACAATGACTATCCAAATCAAAGACCCAAAAAAGTAGTACATGAGACGTAGAATACCTTGAATATTTTTCACATATTTTGAAATCGCTCTACAGAACAGAACGTTATGAATAAACTCGCAAAATATATTACACAATTGCATCAAAATTGCCATGCAAATTTATACAACGCAACGATCAGCGCTGAAATTAGTAACATGCCTAATTTTACCTAAATCTTAACACGTATTGTCTAATAAGACATCACTTGATACAGTGTCGGGCAACGAGAGGACGGATCACAAAGTTAGGATGCATGTCGTTAGTTCCTGCATTACCATTTAGTCCATGCCGGATAGTAGTAGCCGCCAATTCAATATTGCATCCGATGAGTGCGCTCACAGCATAAACTAGCTGAATCATAGTTAGAGCCAGATGACAGCAGGCAAGCAAAAAGCTCATGGGAAATTGGCCATCGCCTAGAGGCTTTGTGCAAAGGGCAGAGCAACGCTCAACTTCTAGTGGTGGCTATCACAGGCCGCTGCTGGATCAGTAGATATTTATCACTCAGGAAGTGATAGAGGACACCATGTTTCTGGATGGGTGTGCCAAGTGACAATATATTTAGGCTCTGATATTAGGTACACTAGAATTAGAAAAGCATTTATACTCAGTAATACGGTTGGACAGTGTCCTTCACCAGCGGATTTGATAAGCTTCGTGTACGTCTTCCATGAAGAAACGTTCTTGTAAATGGGCTGCAGTAATTCACTTACCTTTTATCTTAAAACAATGCAGTCAATATGCCTTTAAAATCGGATTCCACCAGCAGGATTGAGGCTGGACACTGTCAGCGAAGTAATATGTGAGGAGCGCACTTTCAAACTGCATTCTGTCAAAATTTTCTATATTTGAGATAGAGGTGGCGCTGCATTCCTATGATCAAATACTTACCTTTATGATTGATAAGACAGACAAAATGCATTTTGTCTCCGTGCTATTCGGTAGGAAATCATACCTATACAAAGTCCATGGACAAAATGGATTTTGATTGTGATTCTATTTTCGTATGTAGGTACCTACGACACAGTTCGGGGGCTGACATGATAGCTGCAATACGAAAACAATACTGTGGAAAACAGTGATGTAAGGAAGTAGAATGGAACCAAATGTTCTTTAATGCGCTGAGAATGATCAAAATGATTTTATTTGAAAAAAATATCGTCTACACATACTACTGTTATCTTTTGTTGTGTCATTTTAATATGTTGCAAATATTTTCCAAATTTTTAGTTTGCTACTTAACAACGAAACCCATATTACATTTTCTCCAGTAGTTCAGTTGCTTTTCAACTTCCTTGCACCAAATTTTGCGATTGAGTTCCATAGACCCCATTTATGATTGTATTATCTCAAATAATCTTTTTTTCTATGACTTGGTTTTTCTGTACTAGTTTTTTGCTGCTCTTGATAATTTATAATAATAGACAAATTGCAACTTGAAAGTCTGCTCCTTATAGATGGCACAAAGCTGGACAGTACAACCCTGTCTAAGGGATAGGAACAGGTAGACGAGTTAGCTAGGCACTTGCATTGTAATTGCATGGCTACACTATCAATAAAACAATCCATTGTAGGTAAGTGCTGGTCCAGTGCCAGGGAAGGTATACTGAGTTTATTAGCGCTTCTGTCACGAATTTACGGCAAGCATTGAACTATCATCCCAGGAGATGGTACGTCGGCGGCAGCAACATGCCTCACAGATAAACGCAGATATCAAAACAATTGTCGAGTGCGGATTAGTAAATACAGTTTAACGTAAAGAAATTTCAGGCAACACTGGCAAAGAAGTCTCACGTTGGCTTACCAACTGTGGAATTGAAAGGTCACCCAACAGTCGTATCACCCTCCGTCAAGCTTTTGAGAGTCAACATCAACAATAACCACGACTACGTCGTTAGTGTTGCTAAAACGGCATCCCAGAAGCTTGGAGTTTTGTTCTGCTGCAGGAAACCGTATAAACCACAGCAACCACTGCTGCTCTGCAGGGCACATATCCGACAACCGTCTAACCTCACAAAGGACTTCCACAGTCTGGAACATCCAAGAAGGGTCGCTGACCTGTACTGTTTTGCAGAATCTATCACGGAAGATGTTCGGGCGAGCTCCCCCAGATAATAAAACCTAAAGTACCCCGAATCAGGAACACTAGAGAGGCTTTGCGAGCTCATCCTTCACATGTCGAGGTTCCTATACTCCCCGAATCAGTCCCCTCCAGCATTCCTTCTTTTGGAGAAAATCGACGCTGTGGAATGAGCTGCCGGGAAGTTTGTTTCCCGTCGGCTAAAACCTGCAGCATTTCAAATCGGACGTACAGCGACACTTATCCCATCGTATCCCTTTTACAGCGCCATAAGCTTCCAGCATTTGCGGGAGGCTGATCATACAAAAGCCAGAGCGTGACGGAGATCCAGTAGAAAATATGTATGTGCGTGATAGCTAGATGTAAGAGCTACTCCTAAGGAAATAGTAGACATATAATTGAGTTAACAGTCTCTTGGATCAGGCAGATAGAAAAGAAGTAGGCACTAAGCTAAATTTTTATATAAAATTCTGAAAAGAGAGTGAATACAGCTGTTATCCCAAAAAGCCAAACGACGTCGAGGGTGGTGACTAATATGCAAAACAAAAAAAATGGCAGTCTCACTATCGCAGGACCATTCCCGAAAAAAGAAATCGCACTTATCAAAAGGAATTATTCTGAAATTCGTACGTAATTGGTAAAGAGAAATCAACGTTTGAAGTTTGGTTGGAAATATTACTGAAACGTGTGTGGTCCACCTCATTTCACTTTCACTTTCGGGAACTCCTTGCAAAAAATGGAGAAAGTCATTCAGAAGGATTACGCTAACGGGTATTATTTCTAATGTTTTTGTTGATTGCTTACATCAACTATCATATGGTCGTGTTGCTTCGTAGCGTACGAATATGATTAATGGGGCCACACATTAACCATTTCGCGATCTAATAATCTAATTAAGGGCACTTCAACTTTTTAGCTATTACGAATGAGCATATAATTTAAACATAGCATAAGACAGTGTCAGAAATCATCCCTTACCAGTATTCGGGATTCGTCCTGAGACCACCGACTATAAACCTAGGTGGACATATCTATTAACATTTTTGGTCGGAACATTGTTGTTGTTCCGACGTCAACCAATGTATAATTAGGAATGGGATGATGAGTCTACTAGGTTTAATTATTTATTTATTTGGAAATTTGCAAGGCGACAGAACAGATGTTCCAGAAAGCATGCACTACATAAAAAACTAATTAGGCTATTTATTCGTACCTAAGATATATGACTACTGATACTACCACCATATTACCGGTATCAAAAACTACTGAAAATGAATTTCCAAGAAAAACCTCCTTAGTTTATTTTTGAACGCCATCAAATTGATATTGAATATATCATGGCTTTTATAAGTCGGTGACTCACCCGCCCTATCTTCGCCAGACCCAGCCTTCCTGGCATCCCCAATTTGAATCCTTCCAAAAACTTGCGCTATCGCAAGGAAATGTAAAAAGAAAAATTGAAAATAGTTGCTCCGCAACACGAACTTTCAACTTCCGCGGCGCCCCTGGATTTCTTTGGAAGTATTTAAAAAAGCTTAATGAATCTTGATCCCAGAAATTTGATCCAATTTTAAATTCCAACTCCAGCCCGGCGGGATTGTTTGTAATTATGTTCGATTGGATAGCAGTGGAACTTCCTACCGTGATTCGGTTGCCGGTCGATGGTTTGGAGCAGGGCCGCACATAGAGGATATCCAACAATCCTGATGACTTTTACGATGACAAAAGCACGGATCGAAGAATTGAGGTTTTGAGTTAAGAAGAAAAGTACTTTTTGTGATAAATGTAAAGATCATATATAAGTTTTATAACGAAACTGTTTGTTTTCTTTTTTTTCGCAATAATTCAAAAGTTATATCAAAATAAAAATGGGTTTTTGAATCGAGTACCGAATACACGCCGACTGCTCCCGAACCCGTGTGACGTCACCATGGCGGTAAGGATGCTCTTTTGACCAACGACGTCCTACTCCGAGACTAGATCCTAGATTCCCAGCCAATCGCGAAAATACGTACTGCTGAACTGGTAACTAGTGTATATTTGTTGCAACACAGTCGGTGAATGAAGTTCACAGCTCGAGATGAAGTCTACGATCGAAATAAATATGTTTTTGAATGTTTGAAGTTGAAGCCAGATTACAGATTTCCAGTAAGTACCTAATAAAATATGTTTCGTTGAAAAGATCTCCTCAATCAAAGGATGTCCCAGTGGTTATAGAGTCCGATAGTGGATCTCAGGGTCTTTGGGGTCTTTGGGGTCTTTGGATCGAAACCCAAGCCTTCCAACTTTCTTTTATTTTTTTCTTATCAAAAAATTTATTGATGTGCTTTTTGCACTTGTTACGCACATTTTTTCTACGATCAACATAAATATGTGTTTGAATCAAATTTTGTTAGACATAGTACTTGCACTGCATAGTGTAAAAACTAAGTACAGGAGGCGGTCGACAATTAAAAAAATCAGTGGAAATGAGGTTTGCCGTCAATATCAATCGCCATTAATTTTTTTAAATCTAATAGTTGGTTAATAAAACAAAAACCCTTCATCCATTCAATTCACTCATTTTTAAGTTTTTGAATGTAAAAAAAGTAACTCAAACTCGTAATCACTTAGTAATTATTTATTTAACTTTGGGCAATGAAGCTTAACAATATTAAATTTTCATAAAAATTTAACAAATAAAAATAAAAAAAAGTTGGAAGGCCTGGGTTTCGATCCAAAGACCCCAAAGACCCTAAGATCCACTATCGGGCTCTCTAACCACTGGGCCATCCTTCGATTGAGGAGATCTTTTCAACGAAACATATTTGATTCGGTACTTATACTTACTGGAATCTGTAATCTGACTTCAACTTCAAACATTCAAAAACATACCTATTTCGATCGTACACTTCGTCTCGAGCTGCAAACTTCATTCATCGACTGTGTTGCAACAAATATACACTAGTTACCAGTTTAGCAGTACGTATTTTCGCGATTGGCTGGGAATCTAGAATCTAGTATCGGAGTAGGACGTCGTTGGCCAAAGGAGCATCCTTACCGCCATAGTGACGTCACACGGGTTCAGGAGCCGTCGGCGTGTTTTCGGTACTCGATTCAAAAACCCATTTTTATTTTGATATAACTTTTGAATTATTGCGAAAAAAACAGAAAACAAAAACAGTTTTGTTATAAAACTTATGTATGATCTTTCCATTTATGACAGAAAAATTTTCTATTCAAAAACCTCAATTCGTATTTGTATGATCAAAATTTAGAAAACGTTAGTGTCTTTTTTATATTTCGGAATACGCATCTTCTTTATCAAAATATTTATGTCAATGTATGCGAAGTGTCATCCTTTATAGAAAAACAATGAATTATGTTTTTCCTGGTACTGCATCTACGAACCTCACGTAACCTTTCACTGAAATGGGGATCAAACTTCGAGGATCAAACGATCCTGAAAGCTTGGAATAGTTCTGTTAGTGCGCGATAACTTTTAGACGGTGCACGACAAGGGTCAACACGATACAATGAATTGTCCCATTTATAAACTGTCATGCATAGGAAGAGGAGCTGTATACCCACTTCAGTATTAAATTTTGCAACCTCGCAATATTAAAATTATTGCTAACATTAGACTTCTTATTAGGAATTGATTATTCAGGTATTTGAAATTAAACCATATGCCATAACCGAATGTGTTACATAGAATTAAGTTGTTCGTAGTACAGTGCATTTTAAGTTATGTAGGACTACTAGCTTAAGTAGATATTTAGTTCTTCTTTAACTTGTTACAAATATGTATATATGTATAAAATTCTAAGTCAATACACTTTAAGGATCTATTGTTTTTAACTTCATTTATTACAACAAAAAAAAGATATCTCACGTCATAAGCAAACATATAAGTTTAACATAAACTGCTATTGCTAGTGTATTTCAAAGTTATTAAATGTGGTTTTATGTAGAGATCGCAAACTAAATTCGACGCTTAGTCCTGGCAACTGAATTTCGAATCCCCGATTTAAAATTACCGCCTAAATTTTAGTAGCTATTACTTCCGCTAAGAAATCAGTTCAAATGTTTTAACACTAGAGATACGCGTCTATATTATACTCGTACGAGAGCAAGTTTTGTCTATGGTTAGGCTATTCGTTTACAGTTCTGAATTTTAATAAAAATCAATAAAATTTAATTCATATAATAGTTTTGATATGTCGGTCCGTTTGTTCTATATAACATCCATTAAAATCTCCACAAGGGATTTTATATACGTTAAATTACAACTTTAAATGAGCCTTTTTTTAAGTAAAAAACGTTTTAGCTATTGCGTTTTCATTATTAAGGGCAATTAGTATCTTGTGCTAGTACTAGTCAGATTTTTACTGTTATCAGCAGTTCAGTTCTGACAGAAAATAATATTAGTAGGTGATATAGGAAAATCATTTTTGCAAAGTTAGGACCAAATTTTGTTTAAAACATTTGGATGAAATTCAGCATCTGATATGGACAGCGCTTTGTGCTTAGTATTATTGAAAATGTGAATCTTTTGTCTGAAACAATAGAAACAATAAAAGGTTGATTTCTGATTTTACCTTCGGGCAATTCTCATATGAAAATAGTTGAAAATGTTTAGAATATCATCAATTTTGTGGTTTCGGGTAGCTGAAATGGCAATATGACTGCCATCAATATTTTCATAGAAACGCTGTTGGCTTTTATAAATGCAAGCATGATGGTCGTTATATGCAGAAAATCTATAACCTACTTCCCTAGAAATTGATCACGGGCATCCATTCTGGGACACCTTGTATATTATATCAATAAGATTTTTCAAGCAATATTTTACTTTAAAAACAATATTTTGTTTAATTTCAGATGAAGAAGGCAAAAAGAAAATTTCCATTTAGATGGAAAAAACTCTGCTCATCAACACAAACTCCTTTGAAGAAGCAATATAATTTCCATCAGCCATACATTTTAATTGTAACCTAATGTATCTAAAAATAGAGGTTTCAGTAACTTTGGAAATGATTCATAGGCATTTTTTTAATTGCATCCCGACACTGGGACAAAGTGAAGTCATACTCCGAGTAAGAAAATAGTAATTTCTTCTATTAATAAACTGGCACGTTGACTAGCTGTCTGCTGGCCAACAAGCAGTTAGCCATCGTCGTTGTTCAAGTTAATATTTTTATTTTTCATTATATTTAGACACTTTTGTGTTTTGATAAGACTGAAACAGTTGATTTTTGTATTTATAGAATTTTAATGTCGTGTTATCTTATTTTCATACATAAAATAAAAATATGTTTCTAATGACAGCCTTTCTTGAACGCTATTATATAAGTTTTTTGTAAGACTATAAAGTAATTTTATAAAATGAGGTAAAATAAGAAAATTAATTATTGAAAATTGTGTAAGAAAACCTATAATGGTGTTACAATATAATATAGTCATACTACAAGAAAATGATGTAAAACTGCATATCTACAACATAATTTTACAAAAGATATTTGTAAAAAACCAATGTGATATCCTTAAAATTGTGTAAAATCGCAGAACGATTTTACAAATTATCACGAAATATCATTGACAAAGGTTGTGATATTATAAAAATATGTGTTTTGTTAATTTACAATATCAAATATAGCTAAATGAAATTTCAAGTCTGACTTGCAATATTACTAACTAAATCGGTGGCAATAAACAACTAAGGATTTTGTTATTAATTTTACAGATAATTTTTTAGAGTGAAATATCAATTTCGGCTCTTGTTAAAATAATAACTATTCCTGTTTGAAAGAGGGCAGTTTTCCGAGCAGCGTGTTTGAAGGAGGTCGCCTCCTCGAAGATTTCCAATATAGTGACCGAGAGCTATTGGAGGTGTTCGCTGGGATGGAACAGAGGACGGCGACATGACTCCGCCTGATTGATCGATGGCCCTAGCGAGTGACGCGCAAAATTAATTAGCAAGGAAAGTGTCCTGTTGAGAGTTGAAGAGGAATTCCTTTTCCTCCCGGCTCATTTCTCCCCCTCTAACAGATTGCTCTTGTAAGTCTACCGTGACAAGACCGTCCTTAAATTGGAAAGTAACGATACTCTATACTAGAACGACGAACTCTGGAATTTTGCTCGTTTTTAGCCAACCAAATCCCTCTGAAGTAGCTAAGCACAAACAACATTAACAAAAAATTTACGAATGATTTCCGAATATTACAAAAAAGTATATATGTTCTTCTGACAGTAATGAAAAACTGTAGACATATAGCAATACTTGAAACGTTGCAAAACTGAAAACAGTTACAGCTCGTTACATAACTATTTAATAAAAAAAACTCTAACGTCGGATATTATACAGAGTGTTTATTTGAAAACTTCCCACCGCGGATTTCTCGAAAACCGCTGAGTAAGACGCCGAGACATGTCAAAAGATTTATTAACCGGGACAACCTTTTAACAAAAAACTACTTTACATCCTTGTACACCTTACCCTTCCAAAATCATCCCCTTAAAAATTTTAAGTGACAAGGTGTATCGAGTAATATCTTGTTTCAAAGGTATTCCGAAGTCCTTTATTTTGTGTTTGGTTTTTTTCAAATCGGTCGATTCGTTTTCGAGAAAATTAGAATTCTTATATATTTTAACTTGTTCAAATGGAATACAAAAACACATGAAAATATCACTTTCTATTGAAATAAGTGTTCAAATGTTGCCGGTTGCCCGTTGTTTGTGCAAATGCCCATCAGGAATTTGAAAATTGCCTATAAAGGGCAGCATTTGAACACTTATTGCAAGAGAAAGTGATATCTTGTTTGTGTATTTGTATTCTATTTGAACAAGTTAAGATACATAAAGATTCTGATTTTTCTCGAAAGCGAATCGACCGATTTAAAAAAATCAATAGTCAAAGTAAAGTACTTCGACACACCTTTAAAACAAGGTATTGCTCGATAGCCCTTGTCATTTAGAATTTTTAAGGGGGTGATCCAAGGGGATGAAGTAGTTTTTGGTTAGAAAGTTGTCCACCCTGACAAATCTTTTGACGTGTCTCGACGTTTTTTCTCTTAGTCGGCGGTTTTCGAGAAATCTGGGGTGGGAGGTTTTCAAATGAACACCCTGTATATATCTAGTTTTTGTTGCGGCAATTACTAATCCCGTCTCATACAGGATGAGTCAAGCACAACGCCAGGAACATTTGTGACCAAACAATAACCCTTTTCAGAAAAATAACTATGCGGATGTATGTAGGTCGCGTTGGACTATATTTTACAAATAATGACTTTTATACTAATGTTAGCTTCTATTAAATTATCAAAACGCATTCACAAAGCACAACCCACGCACAACCCTTGGTTCCAGTGGACACTTTCACAAAAAAATGCGCAGATTGTTTTTATTGTATATTTTTTGATTACTATAATTTTACCGGCGTAGTTATTTGTTTATTTGCCATTAATTTCTCATTTATTATTATAAATATTGTTATGTATTACGTGAGCAAAAATAAAATTATAAGCATGCCAGGGTTTTCTCTTAACATACTGAAATACTGGAAACTGTATTATTGTTTTTTTTTTACATATCTCGACTATTTTCTTAAATGATTCAAAATCGCAAATTTATATGATTTACCCTCCATTTGTGCCTATCATACAGTATTTCCAGCTAAAATTTGCCATCCACCTTATTTCTGGAATGATAAAAAAATAAAAATCACCTTGACGCATCGATTTGTATTTCGAGGGGGAAATCTGATTATCAAAATGATGTATTATTTTTATTCCTTCAAATCTCAAGTTCATATTACGCAGCCCAATTCTTACACACAGTATCGTTGACCCGGAGTAAATGCTAGCCGGACATGTATTCTGACATTTCGAAAGTCACCTATATGTCTGTATGAAACAATCTGACTCCCTTTGGAATCTTTCGTAATGAAAATAATACTTCATTTTGATAATCCCCATATTTCTTGTTACCTGCCATAACAGTGAATCAATTTTCAATCCGATTACACTCTTGTATTTGTCAATAATTTCCCTCCAAAACATTTCCATCAAGTATGGTGATCTCATTTAAGATTTTGGAGTAGGAGTTGCTGGGATTGGGGGGGTTGATGGCACAATGATGACGTATTCGGTGGAAGATTTTCCCTTCGAAATGCAAATCGAGCTGATTTTAATTTCTTTATCATTATATCAAAAAATGTTTCTTTGTTTTCTGTAACTCACAACAGTCCGACCACTCACCAAACCGATTTTTTCAAACTTGACACGTATTTCGCTGTTAGGATATTTAAGGGAAGATTCTTAATCTTCAGTGTTTCACAGTGCTACGCCAAAGGATCAAGAGTCGATTTATTATTTATATGTATTTAGTATTTTTAAATTTTTAGGGACATGATTTTCAATATTTCGCTTAGCAATTTTATGTTCGGTGTATTGTCCATTGTAGCCCTAATTAAGGTCCTTCGTGATACACGTATTTCATTTGAACAAGTTATAGAAATCGGGGGCTGGAGTCGTCCAAATTTACTAATTTATGAATGAATGTTCTTGGTTCGCGCCACAGGCAGGTTGAAGAAACAACAAATCAGTGATCTATGAATGGCTTGCCAGGTCTATGGGTGTAAAACGTCAACGGTATCAACAGGTACTTGATGACAAACCAGTGCTGAATTCGTCATTTGCGTGACGAAAGCAAATGCAAAATTCAATAGCCTTTGTAAAGATGTAAGATTATGTATATCAATCTCTGGTAGTTTTCATTTCCAAAGGGCTTTAAATGAAAATTTGCAGATAAGTCTTATGCGCGATATTGTAAATTGAAAAACTAGTTAACAAGTTCCCAGAGTAACTAGCCAATGCTCGCTAAAAGAAATATCGTAGTCATTACGCGCCTTCGAGAGCGGCTGTTGACGTAAATGGATATCTGTCGTTGCTATATCGGGTGAGATGATGGGATCTCAGAGTAATAACTGAACATAGAGGTGGTAAACAACTAATTCTAATAGGCCGACATCTTTTCTTATGTTGTCATATTGACCACCAGATACGGCAATTATAATTATTTACTATCATCTTAATTGTATAGTATCCAGAAATATTCCATTCTACGTTAAAAAAGACGGTATTTTGATGATTCAGTAATTATTACAGCAAAATGAATAGATATGTTGACCTTTACTGCGTTACTGCATATTTCTTCATCATAAACGCAAATTCTGAAGTCTTACATAAATTTTGAGGAGCTGGCAACGCTGATATAATTTTCATGCGACTTATTTACGGTATAACCTCGACTGTTAAACGTTTGTTTTGTTTGTGCGTCTTCTATGCTTGCTCAGTCAAATCGAATTCGCTATTTGTTGGTAACTGTAGTGTTTACGGACTTATTGTGCTATATTCGAGTGCAGTTTAACAGTTTTTCGAGATGGGACTCAAAAAGTGCAGTGTTTGTAACGTGGGTCGCATTGGAAAAACTTTCAGGTTAGTGGGTAATGTTTGGAAGCTGAAGTGTCAAAAATCTGTTTATTTAATTAAGATGATGGCTTTGAGCACGCCATGCTGAAGTGGTTTGTTTACTACCTTTATGTTCAGTTGTTACTCTGAGGATGGGATAAACAAGTGCAGCCATCAGTGATACCAGTAACGCCTATGCCGGCACATAATTTTTTCGAGGGGTAGGCTGCGATGAGACGAACCTAATTGGGGCATTTTTAGCACTCCCGCTGCATGGAAGTTTTCCGATGAATTTTCAGCGCCGAGTTGCTGAAAGAAAAACTGGGCGTAATCAGCGCTGTCAAAAATAAGGGGACTTACACCAAATCGGGTCCTTACTCGAATTCTTTTTATCCCGTGCTTTATAACTTTATAAGTGATACAAAAAACCGAGTTTTGCTCTCCTGCGCCCGCAACGATGATAAGTAGCAGACAAAATAAAGCCGGAAAAATTTCGTGAATTTATTATTGTAACATTTTGTGTCGTCAGTCGAAGGTCTTGCAAGTTTCTCCTTAAGAATTGTCTTTTGAAATTTATCCACAGTTTACACAAGAATAGCTGGCTATTTTTACTTTCCATAGCGATAGATAGAGATTGTGATAGCAAAAACTTTCGATTTTAAGAAACTACGCGTTTTGGACGTTTTATGATGTGTGCATAACAAAAATCCACGTCACTCATTTGCATCGGTCGGTCTATCTGTCTGTGGGTCTGTTAGTTGGAATTTTTTTAACATAGTAATCTCAGTAATCGCTGCATGGACTCTATGATGACATTTGGATAGCGATTATATGCTGGGTCATAGTAGGAAATATAATGTCGAAAATTGGGGCATTGCCTGGGGAGTAATTAGCGAAAGACAAAGAAACTCGTATTGGAGGTATATAATAATCTACCTTTTTTTTGGATGTGGAAGGAATTGTGGTGTTTGGGGGGTGGGGGGTTGTAAAACTGAAAAATGCGTTGTATTCATAACAGGCCATTGACCTTTGAATTTGGTGATGTATACATACGAATTGGTTTATATCATTCTGTATTGTGTAACCTGGAAATCAGTGAATTGATTTTAATGAAACGGCGAGAATGGAATACGCGAATACGTCACACTTCTTTTGAATAACTTGAAAAGTATCAACATCGGGCAGCCATTGTAATTTTTTGAAGTCCGTTTGGCTTCGTATAGCTTTTCTATGGCTCACTGGCGGGTAATTTATTTCTTAGCTATAGTAATGCTAATATAGGATGATCAAAAAAACAAAATTTTCCATTTGCAATTTAAAGACCACAAAATTAATACACATCAGGTGTTCTTGTTCAACATTCAATGCTGAAAATGCTGGTTAAGATGTTATTAAAACTAACCCTTGACCAAATATCTGACTCCAATAGGTGAGACTATTAAAAAACGTGATTCAATACACTGGTGCATGCTTCAGAATAGCAGCGTCAACACGACAATCTACTACTAATTGTTTTTATATTAGACAACACCCACACGCATGATACGATCTCAATACAGCCGTTTCGAACCCCCTGGTAGCTGCATACTGGCAGTAAGATTAATTTTTTTAAAAGTACATCATTCATCGTTACCGCTGTTGACATCATACGATGTAATGATAATTGTTCTCTAAAGTTTCATTTTGAGCTACGACATATTGCATACGGTAACTTTACGTCTCTTTGAAATGAAATGCATTGGCCATTAGACTATAATATCTAGATCCACGGTGAGTTATAAAGGATCAAAATGAGACAACGACGACTTCTTCATTTTACTCGAATCTCCTACCGGCCAGTTCTTCAGGTTTAGAAACAGGAAAGAGTCGGGTTATATCTGGAAATTATGGTGGATGAGCTGGCAATAAAGCAGTCTGTTACCCAACTGAATTTTTAGCACGTTCCTATAACCTTGACCTCTAAGCTTGTTTGTGAGCTAGTAACTCTCGTTTGGATTGAGAGGTCAGGCCGAACATTGAACGCTTCAACATTGGCGCGAAAATGATTTTGACCGTTTCAAATCCGTCGGACCAGCGATCGTATCCGCTGACTAAGAGATGGCGCAGACATCTGAAAATTTGTTAATATTTCATTAGTATTTTTGTGAAATTTATCCAGGAAAGTCGACAGCTTTACTTATCGTTTATGCAGTAATGGTAATGACTATGCCATGAATATAGATCACAAACAATAAAATTGTTCATCTTCATTACACACAGTAAATACAGTTAAAAAACTAAAAAAAAAAAACCCTTTCACTAAAAAGTTAAAAATATTCTTTAAATAAGCTTAAAACAATAATGACCAAAAAATAATGGTATGATTGTGAAAAAGTGTGGGAGCTTGTGCCATATTAGTCGTAGATCGAGCGTCCGACGCTTTTATCATAATCTACTAGTATTTATCGTTCATTAATGATTTAAGCTTGTTTTAATAATTATTTTTAACATTTTATTCCGAAGTTCTTTAAAAGCGCTTTTTTAGTTTTTTAAACAATATTTATACCATGGTGACTACACACATATACACTCGTGCATTGTCCTGAGATGAAACATTACCTTTTCCTTCGCTAAAGGCCGTCATTCATACTTCATAATAGTGACGAATAATTTCAGTAACTGCGAATACTATTGCCCATTCTCATGGCTCCCAGAAAACTTCAGCCGTACATTTTTGGCCGACAGACTCATTTGCCTTCTTAAGTGCACCTTCTCTCTCAGAAAACTACTGTTGTTGATTGTTGTGTCACTTCGCGTATAGTATGACGGATCCATGATCATCTATGGTAACAAAGCGACGCAAAGACACATTTGAATTGCTGCAAAATATCTTGCAATACCCATATGAAGTGGTCACAGGGTTGTGTTTTATACTACTTCATTAGCAAACGCACAAACAGCTTTCTCATACCTAATTGTCATGCAAAATAATATGAATTGAGACGTATTTCCATCTTCGACCGACCAATACAATTTGGTGCATTTTATTTATTATCTCTAGTCTAACGACTTCTCTTTGGCAACCTGAACGTTCAGCAGTACTTGCTCTAGTGCAGTCATAACAGAGATCAGTAACCTTTTAACCATTGGAACTGAAGGTACCGTATTCGTGTTGGGCAAATTAACGAACTTAGTTGCTTTCAATGGCGGTAAAACATAAAGCGTATAACGCGGCTTACACAAAATTTTACATTAGCCTGCCGACATTAGGTGGCGAGAGTAATGCCGCCAATAAAGTTACAGGGCTGGAAATTAAAAAGTCACGTATAGTATATCCAGTGTCACTTGAAACAGCAGAAAAACGCTTAGGCAGCATCTCCCTTGTGAAACGTGATAAATACATTAGCGGCGCGCAGCCTTTACTATAAAGATGCAAACGAATCTGCGCGCCGCGAACACGCACCTAGCAAACAAAAATGGGTCCATATTTTTGCGGAAATTACAAAACAAGATTATAAAAAAACTTACGTGCTGACTTATACTAAAATTCGTAATATCTTTAGGAATATTTGTCTCTATAATTGTTTTTTTTTTCACTCTCATATCCAGTACCATCAATATTCACAACTCTCTATGACCAAAATACATAAACAATTGCTGCTGCCATAACCACAACTAGTAGTAGATCCTCTGTTAAACTAAACCCACTTCCTTTTGGGTTTACTACTTCGCCCTTTGCATCGTCATTGGAAGCCTGGTTTTGCCCACTGTAGGCTTGGTTTGATTTAGTCTCTTCTATCTGGTCTGACTTTTACTAACTACCACCAGAATCGTCATCCTGGCATGATCGCCATGTAATATTTTGGATTGAAGCTTATGGGGTTGGGAAATGAAAGAATATGTTCATCCTTAAAGGACCCACAGTAAATTCAGTAATCTGAAATAATGTTAGTCGACATGCACGGGAAGGTGGTCGACCTGCTGACATCTTGTGTTGCAACAGCGGAGACCGGATATCGTCTCATTATTCCACAGTGCAACTATGTGAATCAAATTGAAGCATATACTTATACAGGATGTTTTCTTGACACGTTACACTAACGTTGGCACTGTTTTGTCACTACAAAATCTACAAATAATTTGCCAATTATCTTTCTGCAAAGCCAGATCAAGTTTATTAAGTTTCTGCCCGTCTTCTCTTAAGGATGATCAATTACAGCGCCCTCATTTAAGCCCTGTAGATACTGGAACGACCAACTTTGGTCAACACTCAAATTCTATCCACGATCTGATTTATCGAAGCACCGTCATTTTCGTTTATCAAGCAATATTTAATATCACTCTCTCTGTCTGCTACTGTAATTGTTTGTGAAAAAAAGTCTTGATGAGTAGGCTCTATACAAACACGTCGTCCCCTATCTCACGTAAGGACGTAACTGATAAAAAATAAAAAATGAGATATGTCACTGGAAGGTGTCCCATATGCACAGCTTTTTTCGAGTAGATGGAAAAAGGGGCATAGGAAGGAAGAATAAATCCTGGCTGAGAAACATTAGAGAATGTGCTATGAGTGCAGGAGAATTTTTTCACATTGCAAAAGACAACGATGCAAACAGAGAAGTGGTCGCCAATCTCCGTTACGGGACGGCACTAGAAGAAGAAGAAATATACACCACACACACACCCTTGGTTTCTATAATAAGCAAGGCAATCTTCAGATGGACCAAAAAAAATGTATTATGCCGCTAGGTTTTTCATTCACAAGTCAATGGGTAGCCTATTATAATTACAACAAATTTTTCAGTTTTACAACCCCCCACCCCCCAACCACCCCAAATTCACCACCACCCAAAAAAAAGCATAAAATGATCAGGAACCCCTAAAACGCCTAAAAACAAGGTTTGAACTGTTTTTACATTTCTGGTGTTTTTATTATTGCTGCGCCGCCATTGACACGATTTTTCCAGAACATACGTGTTTTCCATCCTCGCTGTGGTAGTATACTGTGTCAAAATTTCATTAGCATCAATTTAATACTTTTAGCGTTACGCAATATTGTACGGTTTAAAACAATACTCGTATGTAAACACCACAAATTCTAAGTCCCTTGATATCTATAATAAGAAAGGCAATGTTCGGATGGGCCTAAAAAAGTGTATTATGCCGCTAGATTTTCCATTCACAGGTCAATGGACAGCCCATTATGAATACAACAATTTTTTCAGTTTTACAATTCCCCACTCCCCAACTACCCCAAATTCATCACCATCAAAAAAAAAGTAGGAAATGATGAGGAACCCCGAAAACGCCTAAAAACGAAGTTTGAGGAATATTTGGAAATTTTTGTTTTTTGCTAATTACTCCGCCCCTCGTGCACCGATTTTCAAAATGATAGCAGCATTACCTACTACGACCCCACAAGCATATCGCTGCTCAAATATCATCACAATCCGTGCAGCGTTTACTGGGATTACGAGGCTAGAAAAACGCCAATAGACCGACCGACAGACCGACCAACGGCAATGGGTGACTTGGATTTTCGTTAAAACGCCCAAAAAGCTTATTATCTCAAAACCGAATGTCTTCGCGATTACAATACTCTCTTCACCTATCGGTGTGGGAAGTAAAAGCTAACAAGCTAAATTCAAGTATTTATAAATTTTTGAAGCTTCTTAAAAAAATTAGAAATTGCAGACATTTTCTGTACCCGTCCTTATCCGAATTCTGGATCCACCTCTGGTTGTCAGTATTTTGTATGGCGCTTCTCAACTATTTCAGTAATCCTAGAGTAAGCGCGAAAAACTTCTTGGCTTTGGCATAAAGCGCTTCATTTGTGGAAGCGATTTGTCTTAGCGCTGAGGTTTCGAACAGTCAACGTGGCAGACAGCGTCTTCCGCCAACGAACGCAACATTGTCCCGGTTAAGTTGTGAGCAAACACGCCATCAACGTCTGGGACTACCCGCGCGTTTGCTAACGCATAGCGGCGCGTCGTGGCGGTGGCTGCAAACTTTCGGAATCGTAAATAATATAAACGGCGGGCCCTTTTGAGCGAAATCCAGACTCGCCTTGAATACAAACAACTTCGTTAAGTACCCGGTGAAATAGTAGCGCGAGTGTCATTAGCGTTAAGGCGAGATGCGCCGAGATGTTCTATCTCCGACCGATCTCTTTTCCCATTCCCTTCCCCAAGTTGAGGATGACATTTTTTGCCACTTCCTGTTACGATCGCAGATAGAATCCAGCACTAGTTCTAGTTTTAACAGAACATCCACATGGGTCGATCTCATTAACGCGTTTATAGCCGTCGGCTGCCGTCTGCACAAGGGTCGATCATCGACTTGATCGATGCGTTTATAGTCACACACGGATAAGGATGCAAAATAACCGGTAATTTAAAAATTGTTATTATTACGTAATATTACGGTGACATTGAGTATAAATATAAAAAACAGCTTTTTAATTTACACATTTTATTTTTATTTTAGTACTGTAAACACATTAGGAAAAACAACAAGAACGGTTTCTTAAACTAGTTAGTGTATGTACAGGGTGTCCCATTTTGGGCAATTTTACGGGGTATCTCGGTTATTTTTGAAGGTAGAAAGTTGAGGTTTTCGCGACAGTATGCTACTTTTTTGTGAAACTAAAGATGCCGTCAACAAAATTATCAGGGCCCTCTTGGTTTTTGAGATACAAGGTGAAATCGAAAATTAGCAGCTTCTACTATTCATGAATGATCTTGATTTAGTAAATTTAATTATGGGCAATATCCTACATAACGAAAGTATATACAATGTACATACAGTGGATATCGAATCAGTGGATATGTATATCCACAATTGGAGCATGAACGTCTAATGGATATAAAATAGACATAAAAAATTTACATTTCATGTACGTTTGTCGCGAATTTGCACTTCGCATAGTATATCCATTACTTTTACTGCACATGGATAATGTATGAAAGTTCAATGTAGAGGCAGAAAGATAAACAAACTTTATACTTTCTTCTTCTACTTTATACTACTTTACTTGGCAAAATCGATTACTGTGATTGTCATCCCTTTCCTGTTGAATGACATGTTTGTTACGAATTATCGTCAAACGCTGGATGCGAGTGTTATCAGTAGCCAGAAGATCAGTAACATTGCACAATATTTCACTCGATCAGGTAATCAGGCACAACCAGCACCAGCACACACACGGTAACTACAACGAAGGACGCGAACGACGGAATGGCTAGAAATCAGCAATGGCGGCACTAGTTGTTCTTCTCGCAGGCGTAAATTACTGGATGTATATATGATATATAGACCAACATCGTATGTATATTCACATATGAATATACCTACGTGAATATACATAGCATATTACATTAGTGTATATCATTTTCGTATGCACATTTAACGTCCTACGAATATTCAAAATATACATGTTCAAACTGGAATATCTAATGTACATTCTATGGATGTACATATCCATTTAGTGTTATGCGGCATAAGTTTGTTTTCCGGCCCTCTTATTTTAGAGCTCATGCAAACTTATGCCCACCAAACAGGTCCAGATATAGTTTTTTCGGTAGAAATGACGAATTCCTTTATAAAAAAATTATCTCTGACTTTTTACTATGCGAGGGCTTCCATTCTTTTTTTTAATGTAAGATCTACTTGTGAAGAATACTTTAGATGACACCTTGAGTTTCAAAAATGAACTCCGTTGCAATTAAATTCTCAGCTTCAGCTAGATTTTTACCGCGTTAGCTTGGTTCTAATAGGTAGGCATCAAGATGAATGGGTTTCAAATATCTATTTTCTCATTTCTCAGGAATTGAACACATTTTCTGGTTGTCAAACATAGTAATAGTAGATAAATTTGATACTTTCTCACGTGGTATAAATCTAATTTCAGCAAAGCAAACAGAAAACACTTTCGAGATTCTTGGTCCGTTGGCTTCAAAAATCGTTATTCATTTAGAGATTGGCTGAAACAATTCAAAAGGTGATTAAATTTGTAACCAATCTTCGTTTTGAAGAAGAAGTCTTAGTGTATTTGTCGGGAAAATATCAGAAATGCTATTATCTACTGCTAAACTGTTCAATGAATATTTTTAGTGTCTTAAAATTTTTTTAGACAAGAAACAAAGGAACTCCATCTTGTCTTCACCGGAAATTTAAAGAGATATATCGGTCCATTTTGTACAACTGGATTTTTCAAACCTTGCATATAAAATCTGTGAATTGAACTTATGGGAGTAGATAAAGGTGTGCGTATTTTTAAACCAATGCGCATCTACCGAGAGGCTGAACATTTGGAAAATTCTTATTAAAAATGTGTCTTCTTATTTTACTATGAAGTAAATTGTCATGGAGTGAGATATTGTGACAATACTAGCATTATTTTCGAAGAGTCTTCTTTTTATATGCATTTTTTTGCTGTGCATCTGCCTTTTCTGCAAATGGGTGTGTATGTTGTATTGGTTGCATAGAGCGCCCTGTTAGAACGAAATACTGAACGATCCACGTCTAAAGTGTCACACTCAACATATTACATATTTACATGACATACTGACATACCTATTCCATACATACCATTCTTTCGCAACCGCCAGAGTCTGCTTTGATTGATGCCCGAAAACTGTAAATACCGGTGAAAAGTTGAAAATGAATCAAGAAATAATAGCAATAGCTATTATTACCGGCATTAGTAATATTAATGTTGTTTTACCTATCTTTTTTTTATGGTCAGCCTCCCGCAAAGGCTGAATGCCTATGGCGCTGTGGAAGCGCTGCGAGAGGATAAGTGTCGGTTCACGTTAGATTTGAAACGCTGCAGGTTGTAGCCGTCGCGAAACAAATTCCCCGGCAGCTGATTCCACAGCGCCGAAGTTCTCCAAAAGAAGGAATTCTGGAGGGGACTGGTTCGGGGAGTAAGGACCTCGACCTGGTAAGGATGAGCTCGCAGAGCTTCTGTAGTGTTCCTGGCTTGGACGGCTTTTGGTGTTATTATCTGGGAGAGCTCACTCGAACAACTTCCGTGATAGAATCTGTAAAACAGGGATAGGTCAGCCACCCTCCTTCGATGTTCCAGGCTGTGTAGGTCCTTTGTGAGGTTAGGCGTATCGATCAATCTAATTGCTCTTTTCTGGATAGTGTCCAGAAGCTTAAGAGAGTGCTTCGGAGCGCATCCCCACACATGGAAGCAATACTCCAGCGATGGTCGGATCTGTGCCTTGTAGAGCAGCAGCAGTTGCTCTAGTGTATACAACTTCCTACAGCGGAACAAAACTCCAAGCTTCTGGGATGCCGTTTTAGCAATACTGACAACGTGGTCGTGCCAGGACATGTTATTATTGATGTTGATCCCCAAAAGCTTGACGGAAGATGATTCGACTATGGGGTGGCCCTCCATTTCCACAGTTGGTAAGCCATCGTGAGACTTCTTGGTAAGTGTTGTTGCCTGAGTTTTTTGTACGTTGAACTGTACTTTATTTGCTAATCCCCACTCGACAATTGTTTTGATATCTGCGTTGATCTGTGAGGCATGCTGCTGTCGCCGACGTACCGTCTCCTGGGATGATAGTGGCTTGCCTGGTTTCATGCACGACACTAATGTACTGTAATCTGCGAAGCTATAGAGTGGACTGGATGTTATTTCCAACAGCTCGTTGATGTACAGCAGAAACAGTGTAGGGGATAGGACAGATCCTTAAGGAACACCGGCGTTTATTGAAAATATGTCTGATGAACAACCCTCGACTACAACAAACAGAGATCGGTCGTTCAAAAAGATACTCAGCCACTGGCGCAGGCCAGGTGGTAGTCCATAAGCAGCAAGCTTGACCAGAAGTCCCTCATGCCACACTCTGTCGAAAGCTTTCAATATGTCGAGTGCAACAACACGGGATTCGCCATGATTTTCTATTGCTCTGTTCCACAAGTGAGTGAAGTAGGTAAGGAGGTCACCTGTAGACCTGTGCTTACGGAAGCCATACTGGCGATCATTTATGATGTTATTGTTGTCCAGGTATTTCAGGAGCTGTGTGTTAATGACAGTCTCCATAACCTTAGACGTGATGCTGAGAAGAGCCACAGATCTATAATTGATGCCTTTCTTAGGGATGGGTTGTACACAGCCAATCTTCCGCGAAGCGGGAAACACGCCTCGTTGATACGAAAGTTTGAAGAGCTTGCAGAGAATAGGTGCAAGCTCAGCGGCAGAGCGTTTAAGGACAATGGCTGGAATTTGGTCAGGACCAGTAGCTTCGTTCGTGTTCAGTTTTTGGAGGGTGTTTTTAACATCTCGATGTTAAACGCCATCGTGGAAGAGCTTGCGCAGCCACTCCATGGTGGCCTGGAAAATAGGATTGAGGTGACCAGAATCATAAATTATTTTGAAAGTAACACCTCGGTATACCGATTTCTTTGGAATCTATCTTTCGGTCGTTATATTACAAAGAAAAGGCTTGGATTTCCATTTTTTGTAAAGTCTGTGACGCTTTAAGTTAAGGTTATGTTTCCCCATTGAATTCTATTCAAATCGAGCGTAAAATAATTCTGCGTTATACAGTGGCGTCCGCTCAATAAGCGCGAAATGAGTAGCGTGACGTTTAGTGACTCTGCTACCTGAGCGCTCAGGAGCGCTCGAGTGTGCTCAGGTTCCCTGAACGTAATTATTATTATATTTTTTGATTAATGCATCAGTATTATACGAAGATGAAACGAAGTGGCCACTGGCATGGCCTATAAGATATATATAGGCTGCCTCCGAAACGTGTTGCATGAACCGAATTGTATATGCGATGTCGTTAACAGATACACAGAGCCGTGAGTACGAAGACACAATGCATTTAAATGAATATTACCGCCTTTCTGAACAAATTCTCTGGAGAAAGGAAATATGCTCATTGTTGTATAGAGCAGCATCCCGCATCTCGGCGCCGGATTTCGTGCGCATGCAGAGGCTCAATGAGAATGCAGTGACCTTAACGCGAGCAGCAGATAAGCATCGTAGAATTTATTAATGGAGTAAGATGCAACTGAAATATCATACATGCGAGGGTCGTTTAATAAGTATAGGTTATCTGATGTCACTTCGAACAGGACGAGATACGAGGTGCTATCAATTTCCCGGTATTTACCGCGCTATTCTATCGGGGAAAATACACGAATTAAAAACAGGCATCTATCGTTTACATTTTATTGCCGTCAATCTGGCCTTGATTCCAGCCTGTCCTGATTGGTCAGGAATGGCTGAGGGATTATTAGCAGGATGATGTCAAGTGGTGCACGTAAAGAACGGGTGAACTGTCGTCACCACATCCAGTTCAGTACGCGAATTTCAAGACTGTCGGTATCCTTGCGTTTTATTTCCCACACCGATAGGTGAGGGGAGTATTGTGATCGCGAAAATGTTGGATTTTGAGATAATATGCTTTTTGGGTGTGTTATGATGTCTACATAACGAAAATCCACGTATATCAATTTGTACGTGTTACTTGCGACCTTGAAAATCAGGAAATTAATAGAAAATAAATTATAACTTGGCAACGTCGCAACCGATCCCAAAAATATTTTAGGGTTGAATATAGATCAATGATGGAAATTAGAAGAATTTAAGAAAAAGTTATAGTTCCATATAAAAAAATCAAGTTGATCACTATCCTACTTTCCCGCAACACCCTGTATATTTCAAAGTATGTTTAGAATATGCGTCCTAAGTAACGAAATAACTTTTGTATTTGACATTTTCTTCTATCAGGTATACCTTGCGAGATATCGAAGAATTATACACTAACTGGACGCCCTGTATAATGTCCACTGTCCAGTTCATTGACCTATGAAAGAAAGACCTAGCGACAAAACACACTTTTTTGCCGGCGGGCGGGCAGGAGATGATTTGGTTGCAAGGGGATGTCAGACAGTAGCTTCATCATGCTATGTGAAAATAATAAACCGGTACCGCCGTAATGTGTATTGAGTCAATCAACTTGACTTCGTTTTCTTAAATGTTTTAACTGCAAATGATATGGTGACATTTTGTTTTCTCCTTTTAAGGTGCCATGTTCTTATAGAAGGTTGTCGACTGTACTTCTGGATCTGGAATATAGCACTTACTGGCGACTACGCCACCTATAGGTTATAGAATGTTTACTAAAACGATGTGACGAAGGCTGTATTCCTATAGGGCAGCAATTGTTTCTGAATCTCACAGCACACTTGCCATAATAATTGTTTTATTGATATCTCCGGTTTGAAAATAGATAGGAAGTTAAATCTTGCACCGACTTTTTGAGAATTTCGTCCTCTTTATACCTTGGCTGAAAGAGATATAGCAGACCATTTAAAATTTTCGTAATAATGCATAATAATTGTTATGATGTCAAATACCGTTATGTAGCTACTAAGTCAAGATAAACTTGGATAATTTATATATAGATGATTATTAGGTAAGAATAGCTCTTTCAAACGACACCAAGCTTGTTCAATTCCGTTAGCCTATACCAAAGCTATGGCCATTTGAATAAAAACTTTTTTGATATTCCCCACTACTAGATCCTACAAGATAGAGCAAAAAGCTGTTGACAAAAAAAATCGAGAATTGTCCTGTCTACATGATGGTAGAATTTATAATATACCTTTACCTGAATATTTTTTTGAGAAAAGCCGTTTTTCTGATTGATCGTGACAGTTGCGCTCCCTAGCGGCCACTTGCGGAATTTGAAAATAATTTACAGCGATTTCTCTTAGCTGATTTACTTAATAATATTTGTTTCTCGAAATTATTTGATTAACGGTTATCGAGATATTGCCGGCGTCCATTCTTATTAGGCCACCCTGTACATATACATAAAATAAATCATGAAACAACCAGTCTAACCTCTTGCCTAGCTGATTTTCTACAAATCCGGGATGAATTAATTAAAATAAATAAAATTAACTATATCGGAATCTTTAGAATACAAAATCTGTGGAGCGTGTAAACCTTACCATGCAGATGTGTACCTAACGAGCAATCGGTTTCACGACTGGTTTGACTGTATATGCTATTTATAGCACTGCAACTAATAGCAAAATGCAGATTTAGACCTTTTTTTGGATCGTATGCCGTTATCATTGGGCTGTATTGGAGCAGCGGTCGCGCTTAATCCAGAATGGCAGCCGATAATTGTCCGCATCCATACCGAAATTCCATATTATCGAAGCTTTTAGCTGAAAGGCGCGACCAGAGATATCCCCAACATACAGGGTAATCGGAATATGACATGACATATGGCGCATAATTTTGAAAATTCGAATTACACTGTTATCTGCTATAGGGATGTGTATAATTTCAGTCTGGCACGTATCTTTTGTTTAGAAAACGCACTGTTCTTCTAAAATCAAAACTGTTGCCATGTTGCCTTTATAGGCGATATTTATAGGTTCAATCTGATTTACAGAAAGGGGCACAAAAAACTAAATATAGAGTATATATGACAAACGGCATAATGCCGAGCCATATTAGCATGGAAACAACAGATTTGATGGTAGATATTAAATCAGAGTATCTTATCTATACTCTGACAGGATGAGGTAACCCATACTGAACTAAATTTTGAAAAATTGTCCGTACATATGTGGAAATAAAAAAATTAAATCAATTAATAACGCAAACCAAACCTCTCAACTTCAAGGAATATTTTGAGTAGCATAAATAATTTTCATATTTGTAAACAACAAGAGAAAAGCTAAACTAAGGTGGAATTGCAAATGGTTCATTTCAGGTAACCCGATGCTCAAATTGAACTCATGATCAATGACAAGAAACAACAGAAAACGTGCAAACATAACAGAAAACAACCAAATACGACAGAAGATGACAAACAACAGCTCAAAACAATAGAAAACAACGAAATACAACCACACAATAGAACAGAACAGAACAGAAAACAGCTCAAAACAACAGAAAACATGCAGAAAAGACCTGTAGAGAACATCCAAACACAATAGAAAAACAGATACAAGAGAATACAACATTTTAAGCAACCAGGTGCTCAAATTGAATTCATGGTTTCTTAAATTAAACGTGCCCTCAGATGTTGATAAACTAGGTATAATAATTCCAGGAAAGCAAATTAAACTGAAAAGAATTAAGTTGGTAAATACTGAAACATTATTATCTTTGAGTACTTGCTAACAAAAGGTGTGAGAAATAAGCCATAATTCTACTTTTGTACGGCAAGATATGATCATTTGAATTCTCGTATTTTCCTTTTTGGCCCAACACCAACATACTTGCAATAAAACCAGGTGTGGCAGTGCAGGCACTGAACCATTTCAACTTGGTCTTCAGTCTTGCGTTCAGTATAGAACCACGAAAGTTCACGAGCGCTAAAAAGTTAGAGTAGCCTTAATTGAACCAACAGGATTTTAAATTGAACCGTGGTTTAATGAGAGGTTTCTTAAGTGGTTCAGTACGAGCACCTAGCTACAATCTCAAGATCAACTCCATAATATTTAAATAAATTTTAGTTAGACTTGAAGCCCTCCCCTAGTTCATGCACGTGGTCGAAATCTTCAACACTTCAAAGATCTGTATTACGCTGTCCTAAAGCAAACATCAACTGAGCCGCAAGAAGGTTTGAATTGTGGTGTCGAATAGAAGATGGCATATTGCCAAGTTCTACGGGAGTTAACAAAAACCCCGAAGGTTCAATTTGAGAGATAGTTCAATATGGGCAACCGTATACCCTGTAACGCCAAAAACCTAAATAAGCTAGGAGCTGGAATCATTTCACCAAGGCTGAATATCGAGGAATCAATCTCCTTGGAAACTTGTACACCTTTATTTAGACGGAACTGCATGGTATAGAATTGTGCGCCACAATGATCATAGAACGGGAACTAAAGCGGATAAACTAAAAAAATAGTATCCGGCAGTCAAACCGCGTTCAAAGCACTTGGATCTATTTACATCCAAAATAGTATAGATTTGCACGAAACCACTGGGTAGCATAAGGAGTGGGGTTCACCAAGTAGTTGGTACGAGGGCATGTCAGACACGAAGGAAATGAAGCAGTTCATACATTTGCTAACAGAGGACTGGTGTCTCCTTCGTGGGATCAAAGTCGGTAACTAGAATTTCATATAATAAGGCTCTAGGGTATAGCGCGCTAAATTGAGAATCCAAGAAAATACGTATTTCCTGTTAGCCAGGAGGCGTGGCCGCCTGTTCTCTTTCTCCAATGTGTGTGTCCAAGACCAGTGAGGATAAGTTTAAAAATCCAAAGGTAAGGTCCAAAGGTCACCATTTCCAAGCTCTTGACGTTACCTTTAAACTTACAGTAATGATTCAAAAAGCACATTGAAGAAGAAAGATTGCGCTTTGTATTTTGTATACTGTGTATACCCAGACCCCATAAGCCAAAGCACATAATCTTTATAGAGATGGGGGAAAAATCCCAGCGAGAGAAATGATCAGTAATAGCCCATGTTAAGGCATTCAGGCATTCATACCGGATCTAAATGAGAAGATAACAGGTTTACTGTTAAGAGTGATCAGGGAAAACCTTAAATCCTTTTTCTCATACAATCAACTTTAATATGACGCGGTTTCTACCGTTACGAAGTTGCGTATAATTATACGTTTCGCGTTTTAAAAAAGTGATAATTATTCACTTAAAAATGTTCAAGCTTTACCTCTTTTCGAAAACATCTAATAGTCGTGAGTAAAATATTATTTCTACCGCAATTAAAACGCTATTCTTATGTTATATTTGAATTGCTTTAAATACTAATAGTGTATATAATCTAAGAAGACATTATAAATAAAACGCAACAAATGTTTGCTTTTTAATCTACATATGTAAACACAACTCTAAGGACGCCTATCTGTTTCTTTAGATAAATCTAAAAAACAAGTGTTCTCACTATTAGTCTTTGTTTCATCAAAGTAGCTAGTTTTTTTACTTCTATTTGTACTTGACGTTTCGAGAGAATCTTAAAACATGGCGTAATTCATAATTACCTAAAGAAGAACCTTCTCAGTAAGTGTAGAACAATCCTACCTATCTATTTTTGACCTTTGGCTCCAGCTATCAGGAGTTAATATTAATTGGAAAATAATAGTTCAGTTAATTTTACGTTAAACTCAGTCATTAGAAATACTCGAAAAAGACGTAAAATAAACCTATACTTTTTACTTCAACATATGAAATAAAACGCAAAAAAGCCAAATAATCAGGAAGCATGATAAATACATTGCTACTATTTTGAAACAATGTTGAGGTACTCCATGAAAAGTAGGCCCTCTCGCCGTGGAATTTGTTGGTATAAAATTTTAAAGTTTTTTTAAACCGGAAGCGATATTGTCAAAACCGGATTTTTCCCGGACTAGTTTTTTCATGCTGATACCGAATCTGAATTTAGTTTTTCTCTAGCACCTGTAGTTTTGGCTATCTTTTGTATACAGACAGACGGACGGACGGATGGACGGACAGACAGAGCCTCTGCATAAGCTTTCTTCAGTGAGAGCTAAACTCAGATATGCGTAACCACACTCACGCCGCCAGGCGAGAGGTAGTAACAAGATCTTTTGCATCTCCGAGGTCCATTAGGTACCAAACGCAAGACCTATATAAACAGACGAAAACTCAGGAAGCGGATAACAGTTCGTGACTCTACAGCAAGGCAAGTGAAAATGACACACGTGCACAGTCCGGAAGTGACACGTGGCCTTATCGGGCCAATCAAGTTGCTCCGTTCAGGAAGTACGTAATAAAAACACTGTATTTGAAGGAGCAATTCACATTATGTTCATCCACCAAAAAATCAATTTTAAGATTATTCTACGTACGAGATGAGTGCTCCAGAGTCATACCAACATTTTTATTGCTATATGATAATCTGATTTTGTAACGCTACCCTCTTCTATTCCAAATGCTCGAAACAGATTTAATCATAATTTAATCAATTTAGTGGTTCGCGTATTCAGCTGGATACTGACATATTAGCAAATAGTTTTCCTTTAATATTAATGATTTATGTGTAGTTGTAATCAATCTGATAAATGTATATCCAGTTAATAATATACCTACCTATTTAACGTATGAACCGAGGCAAACCTTTTTAAAGGTTTATACGATAACTACATCTCGTCGACAAACACTTTTTTTGTGCAATTAATGAAACTTATCTCCCGCTTTTCTTTGATTTTTCTTTTCGAGGTTAACCGGCCCATCACTTACATTCAACGATTAACTTTTTTGCGACATCGATTACTTTTGAAAAAGCATGTAGAAAATGTTACAGAATATACCTATTAAGAAATAATTTGAAATAATCGACTGACAGCTGCAGCAAGAATAAGCTTTTGTTTTTTGCATACTAGTTCAGTGGTTGTCAAATCTTGAAGATCGCAGAATGTTGCATCTGCGTTCATTACAAATCTGAAATGAGAGCCATTAATCCATTGGTGTCTCAGAAACTTGACGCCGTTTGTCTTAGGAGCGAATAATATGACACAAACACACTATTGGATCCCGGATGAAAAGTGGTTTTGTCTCGTCTTGTGGTTGCAGTGCTGTGTGTCACAGTATTCGCTCATAAGGCAAACAGCGCGTGTTTACCCCGATATAATGCTGGGTGGCTATCATTTTGCATTTATCAACAACGAAAATGTGTTCTTAACAATTTCAGAGTCACCGACTGGGTTAGAAGGTTACTGTGTATGTGAACAAAGCTGCTTCCTAAAAGCTTCAATCACAGTAATGTTTTGTCAAAACATTTCCCCTCACATAACTTTTCTATAGCAGCCGCGGTACTCTGGTGTTTAGCTTTTGCTCTCTCGGTCTGCTCAGTTATAAAAAAATACCTTGATAAAGGCTACGGAGGTCCCAGAATCGTCACCCAACGTATGTGTTTTTAATGATGTTTACTAGACTGCGTTGAATGTTTTTAACGTTTTTCTCCCTCCCTAGCGCAAACTGGTATGTCATGCGGTCATTATGTTACCATAACTTTTGTTAAGTGACAGATTCTCAAAGAGAATAAAAGCAGTTTTAATTCTGGAAATCACTGTAGTCTTGGTGAAGACAAATAGGTTATATCAAAACCTTCCCTTCTTTTGACTTTATGGAGAAAGTCATTTTTACGGCTTCATAATATTTTTTGGACCCCTTTAGGGGCAATTAGATAATTATTTCAGAAACTAATGCAAACATAAAAATAATTTCTTAGATGGAGCACACATGCTTTAATTCAAGCATACCATAACTTCCTATACGCGTAAAGTTATGCTAATCTTAAAGTGAGAATACGATATCTTTGACCATACAAGGGTAAGGTTAGATTGAGAAAATATGTTCAATGCAAAACTGGGAAATTCTTGATAGTAAGAATACCAAAATCTTAAATCAAGCATATGGTAATCTTGACCGAAGTATTTCATAGTCTTGACTGAAGCATTTCATAATCTTAGCTGGGAGCATTTCATAAACTTGACGCAAGTAGCTCAACTTTATTCTAAAATTGTGATATTCTTGGATGAGGGATCTAGTAGTATTTATTTGACAATTCAAACTCTTCTATGAGCATGTAGAAATTTTTCTGGAGAAATAGTTCTGCAAAATTTTTTAAATCACATTTAATATTCTTAGTACATATCTAGGAACACCTGAGTCAGGTCTTAGCATCCCAATTTTTTTAATAGCTGGGACGCGACTCAAATGGCGTTGGACCAGCACTACCGGCAGATTCGATGACTGATGGTTGACGGTGGAATCACGGGTATCACGTGGCAATGGCAATTTATTGAACAGTTTGACTAGATACTATTATGTGCTATTATGCAGGATCCAGGATGCAGGTATTACGCTACGGTGCTAAAGACGGCGGCGAATGCGACAATCCGAAAACCGATAATGGCGGCGCGGCCGCGGACGGGCAAGGGCAACAGGCTGTTGAGTAGAGAGGGTGGAGAGGTTAGAGTTGACCCGTGACACGCTGCGCGCCTGCGCACTCCGACGTTGGGAGACGTCAAATAAATGATTTACTTGGTACAAATATAGGGTGTGCTTGTAAAACAGCGTTCATTTTCAAACCAAGCTTATCATACTGTAAATGAATGTTCGCATTTGCAAGCTGTCTATATTCTTGATAGAAGTGAACTGGACACCGCTGGAAAAAATGATAATCTTGATACAAAATTATGAAATATTTGTTATTAAATTATTATAGCCTTGGTTGCAAAGAAAATTATATTTTCTTTCGGAGCATGTTTCTTTAAAATAAGTATATAAATCAAAAATATATTATTCTGGATACAAATTTTCTACAATTTTCTCATTAAATATTCTTTCTTAGAGTGAGAACCGATATTCTTGTTGTGAGTATATATTTACAAGAATATCACAATTCTTGACTTGAGAATTTCTTTTTATGTATGTGCAAACCAAATGGATAAATCGGAGTAATAATGGATCGCCCTATACAAGCATGACCAGACATGCCTCCGTCAACGCAACTGTTTTTTGTCAGTGAGGGTAGTTGTCACTTGTCAGTCCAATTCGACGCTGCGTTGCGTGACGATGTTTTATTTATACTGACGCGATTGAAACGAGCTATTGGTGTAATTAAGTCTAGATTGGAAATGGGGATGGCTATGGCTGTCTGTCGCTCCTACTGAATGGAATGAGTCGGAAACGGAACCGTTTGTCAATAGTTTGCACTATAGGGTGCCCCAATACAAGTGATAGCTTTTCTAAAAGGGATATCTAGACAGCTGTGAAAGGTACAAACGTCATCCAGCTGTCAAAATATTCAGTAAGATTTGACAATTCATCTTGGATCGTTTCACGCTTTCCGATCGTTTGGAAATTATTAAAAAGTACTACGGAAGTTCTCGCTCAATTGTAAATATGCAACGCGCATTTCGTCGTGAACTCGGCCCTCAACATGGCTTCAGTGAGCAGGCAGTTCGTCGCACCGTGGAAAAGTTTTTTTTTATGGTCGGCCTCCCGTAAAGGCTTAAAGCCTATGGCGCTGTAGAAGCGCTGCGAGAGGATAAGTATTGGTTCACGTTAGATTTGAAGCCGTCGGAAACAAATTCCCCGGCAGCTGATTCCACAGCGTCGAAGTTCTCCAAAAGAAGGAATGCTGGAGGAGACTAGTTCGGGGAGTAAGGACCTCGACCTGGTAAGGATGAGCTCGCAGAGCTTCTCTAATTTTCCTGGTTCGGACGGCCTGTGGTGTTATTATCTGAGAGAGTTCAATCGAACACCTTCCGTGATAGAATCTGTAAAACAGGGATAGGTCAGCCACCCTCCTTCGATGTTCCAGGCTCTGGAGGTCCTTTGTGAGGTTTGGCGTATCGATTAGTCTAATCGCTCTTTTCTGGATAGTGTCCAGAAGCTTTAGAGAGTGCTTCGGAGCGCATCCCCACACATGGGAGCAATAGTCCAGCGATGGTCGGATCTGTGCCTTGTACAGCAGCAGCAGTTGCTCTGGTGTATACAACTTCCTACAGCGGAACAAAACTCCAAGCTTCTGGGATGCCGTTTTAGCAATACTGACGACGTGGTCGTGCCAGGACTTGTTATTGTTGATGTTGATTCCCAAAAGCTTGACAGAAGGTGATTCGACTATGGGGTGACCCTCCATTTCCACGGTTGGTAAGCCATCGTGAGACTTCTTTGTAAGTGTTGTTGCCTGAGTTTTTTGTACGTTGAACTGTACTTTATTTGCTAGTCCCCACTCGACAATTGTTTTGATATCAGCGTTGATCTGTGAGGCATGCTGCTGTCGCTGAGGTACCGTCTCCTGGGATGATAGTGGCTTGCCTGGTTCCATGCACGACACTAATCTACTGTCATCTGCGAAGCTGTAGATTGGATTGGATGTTATTTCCAACAGCTCGTTGATGTACAGCAGAAAAAGTGTAGGGGATAGGACAGCCTCTCCCAAGAGACAACTCGACGAATTTTGCGTTTGGATTTGGGACTGCACCCGTATAAGATCGTGCTGACGCAACAATTGAAGCCGGACGATCATAGGCCGTCGCCGTGAGTTCTCAAATTGGGCGCTACAAATGTTGGACGAATATCCTCATTTTGGTCAAAAAATCATCTTCTCAGACGAAGCCAATTTTTACTTCAGTGGCTGTGTCAACAAGCAGAATTGTCGTTGCCGGGCTGTGAATAATCCACAAATGACTGAAGAAGTGGTCCAGTACCCGAAAAAATTGAATGTATGGTGCGGATTGTGACATAGCGGCATCATCGGTCCTTATTTCTTTCGAAATGAGGAAGAAGGCACCTTCACAACCAATGGGCCACACTACCGAGCGTTGTTGAAAGAATTTCTGTGGCCAGAGCTCGACAACATCGATATTACCGACATGTGATTCCAACAGAATGGAGCCACAAGCCACACAAGCGACGCAACGCTCGAAGTTGTTCGACAGAAGTTTGGCGATTGGATCATCACCAGACGAGTGTTCATTGATTGGTCATCGCGATCGTGTGATTTGACACCTCTCGATTATTTTACGTCAAATCATTGGTCTCCTCCAACAAACCAACCACTTCGCATGCCCTCGAAAACAATATTCGAGTAGCCATCAACGCCATAACGCCACAAATGCCCGAAAATGTCATCCGAAATGGCACCGACTGCTTGAAGCACTGCCAGCGAGCATGAGGCAGATATTGGAATGATGTCCTACTCCGTACACAATGTCATGGATGTAGCTTCAAATTAAAGCCAAAACCAATTTGATATCTCAAACCGTTGTTGTTTTATTTAATTTTTCTTTCCTATCGTTCTTATTGGGGCACCTTACAGTTTAAGATGTACTTGTTTGAAAAACTAGGTTTGGTGGCTCCAGACGGTGTCCAGTGTTAAGGGGCCTGGATACTCACATTTATACATACGTATTTGCCATGTAAAACACGGACTCACAATTTCTCGCATAACACACTTGTTTTTCAAACTACATATATATAGTATTTCAGAAGGCGATAGTTAAGACCTTAATGAATGACAACTATACTGTGTAAGGCTTTCGCGGCCATTGTCCAATGAATTTGTGGTTCTTGGGTTTTTAGGCCGGCGTCGTTTAGCGTTAAAGCTTGACGTTTCGCCACCACAAGTGGATGGCATCTTCAGAAGGTATTTCACTTCGGCGACTTCCAAAATACTGACGGTGATTGAAGGTGACATCGATTGATATTTACACCACGTAGCAAGTACTGTACTGTGTTTTAAATAACTAAATCGGAAGATCGAAATAGTGCCTTTCCAGATTGATTTTCTGTCAAACTTGGTATAGATGAAGTCAGAAATATATGAGTTGTTTATATTTCTTTCAGGTCTCAATCAATGCCAACACTTCTATAGTGCAGTTACGTTCTTATGTAGACCTGGGTAATTGTAAGACGGTATTTATCTATACAAAATATATACAGGGTGTCCCACGACGATTAAGACAAGCAATATATCGGAACTGGGCAGTAGTAGCGAATTATAATTTTGCAGGTGTAAATAAGAGCAAATATAGTATATTTTCTCATTATTGTGTTACCCAATGAGGTATTTGTTTTTGGTCACGTGACGTCTGATTCAAAATTTTCAGTGGGACACCCTGTATATTTGTCACTTTTTGTGGTCCTCCGATAAAACAATTCCAACAAACTAGCACACTTGGGGTCACTATCACGAGAGAGAAAATCCGTATGCATAAGTTACCAATTCTCAAATAGGAGGGAGTTTAAATTTTTGGGATGGTAATGTTGGTGATCATAATTGGACCGTATATTTTGTGGAAACAGTAAGCAGTGAAGTTTATTTTGACTTTTTGGAAAATTAGTTGCCCATACTACCAGAAAATGTGGTACATCAGTACATCATACATCATCAGTACATCATAATGCACCCATTCAAGGACAACTTGAGGTAACAATTTCCAGAACGATGGATAGGTAGAGGTGGACCAGTTCGGTGGCCAGCTAGATTGCCAGATCTAACAAAACTTGACCTTTTTTGTGGGGGTATGTGAAAAACGAGGTATATAAATTACCTGTTACTACAAGGGGAACATGAGAAACAGAATTAGGGCTGCTTTCCAAAATATTAGTATTCCAATAGCTAGAAATGTGGGTAGGTCATTTAAAAATCGAATAGAACATTGCTTAAATGGGAGGCCACTTTGAGCAATTCTTATAATTAGTATCTTTAAAATATCTCTACGTTTTTTTTAAGTCCTTCTTGCAATTACTAGTATAGTCTTGTTAAAGATTCTGTAGTTTGATTTTCAGATAATGTTTGTAATTGACATGTGCTTTTCAATTTGTTAGTTGCCAACTATAATAGCCAATTGAAACCGAGTCAAAACCAAAATATTAATTTCAATCATTCAACAAATATAACAACACTTACTACGTTCTGTCAAGCATAGCATCCATGGCCAACTCTAGCAAAAGCCATAATTTGGCAGAAATATTGTTTTACTACTTCAAATCGGAATAACCCCATATAGTTGTAACATTTAGGTATAGGCACAAATTTTCATCTCCAGTCACAAGTTATACTACCCGACCAACGCGACGTTTAGAGGTTTTGTAGCCATCAAGTTAATCTTTATAATAGGTACTTGATCTTTACAACTTTCAAATAATTTAACAAACAAGTAGGTTGCCATGCTAAACTATGAAAAAACAGTCGAAGTTGTTTGATACAATCATCAGTGACTGAGTTAGTGAATACTGTAGCTATTGTTCTCATAATTATGTGCTTCACACTTTTATCTTCATACGCTATTATCTTCTTCATTAAAGTGAGTAACATTTTCAAAAAAAAGTAAATCTGGCGTCATCATTAAATCTGCCCATACGAGCCCTCTGTGGGCAAGGTGTATACGCAATAAACGTAAAACCTAAATCAGAAACTGTAGCGGCAAATTACTGTAATTAATTAATTCACCTATCTACGTCGATCTTGACATGCATCTTATATCCATATTCAGAAACATGAGAACTCTAACAAAAACCACGAAAGAATTTTTATGTTTTCATTGTACAGCACGGTATTGCGTGACACTGTTTAGTGATTTTCTTTAAGATATACTGGAATCTGGTTCCTATACAGGTGATATTGGTGCACTGTATTGTAGTGTCTAATGTATATTCCAAAACAGAATACTGAAAAGGTTTGTAAAACAATCTTAGTGTATAAACTTATGGTTCGTAGGGACCTTCCCTCGATTTACGGTTGTCTACAAATGTCGCCAAATTTCACAAGAATCTGCTGGTAATGTATTGACCTTTTTCATTTAGGTTTGGTAGTTGTTACTTCACCTTTTCAATCCAGAACTGCAATGTGTACGATAAATACCATCAATCGATTATCGTTGTATGTGCGAGATTTTTTTATTAACAGTTTTTTAGTTTTGTTTGTCACTGTTTTTCCGAATATAACTAAGCTCAGAATTGTTTCCTATAAGGAAAACCAGACTCGTGGAGAAAATATAGCAAATATATAGGATTTAATGTAATTCGCCATACTCCTGTCGGGGCATGATAAGAGAGCTAAAATGCAACAAATTTAGCTTTATGCAGGGTGTCCCTGAATTTCCTTGACACGTGATATTCTTGTAACAAACAAAATGTTCAAACGAAAACTGCGTGCAGTACTTGAAAATACGACAGGGTCTATCATACCATGCTTTCAAAACATTTTTTTTTCACTTCAACCCTTAAAACTCACCCCCCACTTTAATTTTTCGAATAGCACCTAATAGTTTTTCCTACACAAATTAAGTCCTTATTTTATTTAAAATCTTATAGTACCTTTGATTTTATACAAAAACCTATTTTTTTCGCAGTCATAAGCACAAAATAAATAAAATTAGGATTTGTTTGAGGCATAATGTTTTCGTAAGGAAAACAGATAAAAAAGAAAATTAAGTAGGCCTTTCAAGGGTACCGAATAACCTATCATATCATGCTTTTGAAACATTTTTTTTTACTTCAACTCCTAAAACTTATCCCCTTCGTTTTTTTCCAAATAGCAGCCTATTTTTTCTACATTAATTAGATCATTATTTTATTTCATATCTTGTAGTGCCTTTGACTTTATACACAAACCAATTTTTTTCGTAGTCATTAACATAAGATAAATAAAATCAGCATTTGTCTGAGGCGTAATATTTCCGTAATAAAAAAGCATAAAAAAGACATTTGTTTTTGAAAAGTTGAGGGTGAGTTTTAAGGGTAGAAGTACAAAAAAAATGTTTTAAAAGCATTGTTTGATAGACCCTATAGTACTTCCAAAAATTCCACTCAGTTTTCGTTTGAACTTTTTTTCGTTACGAGAATATGACGTGTCAAGGAAATTCAGGGACACCCTGTATACGCATGGACCAAAATCAATAGTTTTTGAAATTTTCAATTTTAAAGGAATTCTAATATAATAACCTAAGATCTAACATTTTTGTTTGAATAACGAAAAAGCTAGGTTAGAAAGAGGTTAGAAAGGTTAAAAACATATTGATAATAATAGTGTCTTTATTGTCCTATTACACACATGTATAACAATAGTACAAACGACGAAGTTTAGCCACAATGGCTACCTTTATTTAGCTTCTTTGAAATTGAGCAGTGTTTCAAAAATCATCAATGAACAAAATATTCTTGAGATAGTTCAACCACGGTTTTGCTATCATGAATAGAGGACGCCACCTACGGTCTATTGAACACTTCTAAATTAACAAAACTTTTGCCCTGCCTGCTGCATCAATGTGAGTATTAAAAATCGTTTCCGCGATACTTTTTTCGTAAAAAAGGTATAGTTTGTTCAAGTAGCTAGAGGTAACCGTCTTCAAGATAACCTTTATTGAAATTTCCAAGGCACCCCAATTAGTTGTAAAATGTGATCGAAACAATTATCGGGATTTAAGAACGAATTAATATTAGGTCAAAAAACATGTTTCAAACATATCTAATCTTAAAATAGGTCATGCTGAAGTATAACGGTATGTAAGGATATGAGCCTAGTAATCATTTGTGCGGGACATTTCAATGAAGGTTATCTCGAAAACGGTTTCCTCCAGGGACATGAACAGGGTACACATTTTTTACGTAAAATATATTGGGGAAACGATTTTTTTGATACTGACATTTAAGTACCTAACCGAAAAAAGTTTTGATAATTTTAATGAGTTCGATGTGCCGTAGGTGGCGCACACTATCCATGATAACGAAACCATTGTTGAATTTGAATTTCAGGCCTTAAAAGAACCCCTCGATATGTAATTTTAGATCGTTGTGCCATTTTATTGCGGAACAATTGAGGAAAGACTAAAACAAAAGTATAATTTTGAAACCCTGTATCTTGGAAATTAAGCAATTTTAAGCTTCATGTTCCTATCTCAATGTTCATAGAAGTGTGAGGTCTATCACCTGACAATCGTTGTCGGTCGAATATCCGGACACCATGTATATGAATTCCTTCAGATATTTGACCTGTTGACTGTACTAATACCCCTATTGGCCAAGTGATTACACGGCGGTTCAGGCGAGAGTCCACGGAATTTCCTGGTGGGTGCCAGCAGTGGCATCGACACCGGCCTGTTGAATGATTAATGACTATCCCATTGAGGACTTTCTAAATTTACTATGGAGGGCAGGCACGAGTTCCTTCCTCGATACCTCCTACATTGTCAGTTTATTGATGACCGATGGATATTCTCAATAGGGATTATTCATACCTGAATAGGTCCGCATATATCGATGAACGGGTGGCACGAGAGAGAGTTTAAAGGTACGGATCCACCATTAAATTTTTTCATGAGATTTTTGTCACGAGTCACAAGTTCAAGTTCAGTAGTGGAAATTGGCGTGAGATACATTTATTTATTTATTTAGCGTATGGCTACATGGATTAATTGGTAATAAGTCTTAAACAATATAATAAAATACAAAAATTAAATTTAAAACAAACAAAAATAAATAGTGAGATACATGAAATATTGTTAAAAATCTCACGAAACAATATGTCACGAGATATTCGTTCAACGTGTATACTCATCATATGCGTCGTGTTTCACGTGAAATATTCATTTCACTTACTTCTCGTGATTTAACGGTGTTGTCTCTGAAAGAAAATAAGCATACCAGTGTGTTTATTTTTGAGTTTAGGTGTTGTTTGAAACCTCTCGGCTGGAGGAATTGAATCTCGCATATGTGTGTTTTACTTTTCTATGGCAAATTTTATTATTCCTAGCAAATACAGTTCTTATAAAATTCTTGATTTTCTCATTCTAGTGCTTCTAAAGTTGCCATTATATTCTTGATTCATATTCAAAATGGAAATCGGTGCCTAACATTCGAAAAAAGTTCGTATAACGTTCTCGATGTTCTCGTTCTAATTCTTTTAATAATCTTGGAATTACATTATTTTCTTCTCTCCTTTAAATCCAACATCTTACCCAGTATTTGTAAAGACCTTCCTGTTTTATTACAAGGTAATATGCTGCAGCCTTTCTTCTAGCCACTGTTGTTGCCATTTTGTTACAAAATTAGTACACATTCCTTTTTCTTTACTCTGCGTTTCATGAGACAAAAATTTCATTAATCACGCGGTTCACAGAAATATATATCATATTTTGTGGAAACGTATCTATAATAAGGTACTTATGGAACAAATATGTTATGAGATTTTAGTCTCATTATGGAAACCTACCTTATGGTTCCTTTTTCTTCGTTAGTCGGTCTTAATAGCAACCTAATTGCATATAGTGGCCAACAAGCGACTCATTGAGTTGTTTCTTAAATGTGCTTCAATTTAAATAATACAGGTTAATGTTTTTGATCGTATCGTTTTATTGAATGTCTTTCTCTAGACTTAAGCCTTCTTGATTACGTTTTCCGTTACCTATCTTTGATTCTGCGAAGGATATTTTGAATCGCGGTATCATGCAAAAGTTTGTAGCTCCGCTAGTTCTACAGCTCAGTTGCAAAACATGCCGTTTTAGCAGAACGAAGCAATATATAACAGTTAAGGAAGTAATGAGGCTTTTGCAAATAATGGCTTTATTGTTTGTTTTCGATGGGGATGCAATCCGGCTCCCAAGGTCTCCTGACTAAAGTAGTTTTTATATTTATACATCAAAAGCTTTAAGCCATTAAATTAAACATTGTAAAACAGCTTCCAGTAGTGCACATTTAATATAATAAATAGTCAGATGAAAAAGGTGCACGTATAATTAGATTTAATATTTTTAGAAAAACAACTGACTTCAAACAACAAATAACCGAATAAGCTCGACCAGAATGGCAGAAAAAGAAGCGGCTAAAATGTTTGACCTTATTATCCTACATCACTTTTTTGCTCATTGAATGAGGCAACAAGGTGCCAAAAATCAGAGCTGAAACAACCATCGTTGAATAAAGTAGCCGCCGACCGAACAACCAAATAAATACATGTTAGAAAACGAACGCTATAGATTGAATAAGGAATAGGAGGTTTTTCGATGACCACAAAGTAGACACTTTTGCAGCCGTCACTGCACTGGTATCCAAGATCGGCATTTCTAGTCAAAGGTAGCCTTGGGTTTAGACTCTCTAAGCCTCCTGGTTATAAAGTTCTCGTTCAATATGATCTGCCTCTGCCCTAACGCTTTAGAGCAACATATGAGCTGAGATTTCTTCCTCTATACAGCATGGTGCACATCTTGGCTCACTAACAACCACTTTACGTCCAGGTATCATGTAGTGTTACTATGGCCCGTTAACATAGCCACCAGCATCCCTCTGCTCTTTCATGAGCTGCTGAGCTTGGCAGAGATACCCCGAGATAATGTGCCACCTGATAGAGTGTCGATTTTCTATTCGATCTTTAGTTAACCTCCAAATCTAGTTCGAAGTTGTTCGTAGAGCTGGGCCATCATCATCATCATAGTCACAATATCTTGACAGACATGTTGTGAACTCGTAAAATGCATTTACTCATTTTACGAGTTTCTCTTGGGATATCTTTAAGATCTTTAATGCAGTAGTTTCCCATTTGCTTTCTGCATCCTCATGCCGTTGACCAGATGGTATCTATTGGTTTATCCGCCTTTAGGGGCAATTTCTCACTCCAAGGACAAGAAGGTGTCCTGTCTCTTCTCAACTCGTCCACCCAGAGCTGTTGGTTGAGAAGAGGTTACTGCTTATACCGACAGTAGTTCGGTTCCTTTTAGTCGCCTTTTACGACACGCAGGATATACGATCGAAGATACTCTAACCCGCTCCCACACGGGCGAGGGTCTCCAAAATTGTTCCTGGAACCCTTCCTCGCAAGAACGTCCACCATTTTATTACCATATATTATATTCAACGTTCAAGTACCTAAGCGATATTGAAACAGAATTGTAAGTTTTTGTTGTTCTGCCCCGACGAATTAGTACCAAAAGCTCAGAATTAACAGAACGTCATAATTTCGAGATTACTAGGTACTAAAAAACTAGTTTAACAAAACACAAAATTATTTAGCTCGTTTATAACAATTGAGGCCATGAATGGAGACCATAAAGCTGCAACAGTACCTCAAGTAAAGATATATTAGCGGAACTTACCACAAACCGCTGGTTGCATGACTCACCTGAAAATGAAAAAATATATTAGCACACAAATATCAGTAAATTTAACTTATAGGCTATAAAAAATAAATAATTTGTCAAAACAATTGACTGATAAGTTTGAACAAAAATTACAATATTTGCAATTTGCAAATATTTATTTTGTTCGTACAGGAATATACTTAACATTATATATTAAGAAATTAAAAAATTTAGCAAACCAATCTCTATTGTAAATGTAAGAAATGAGACGCCTGGCCACCCGCGCCGAATTTGAAAGCCAAACTTGATGCATGAAATAGGGACTGTCATATGAAATGGTCTTGGAGCTTACAAATGAATATAAGTATGAAATGACAATGATATCAGCAAGTATACTAGGCGATTTAAGGCACATAAACCAACATAAACCCGAACCGAAAAGATATTTATAATGTATAATAATACCCACTTAAAGTTAATGAAAACTCTAACACACAGCTCGAGATTCGCTTATCTTTATCGTAATATTTTAATACCCACCTAACTGCTTACTGTTTGGGAAAACCGGATACAGCCATCAACGTTCAATAGAAAAAAGGACGGAAGTACCAAGGTGAGTTAACGCGGTCAAGGCCGCAGTGAACTTTTCATTTACCAGTTTCTATTGTTTGTTTTCGTGCGATTATGGCTTTGTGGCGTCCACTCAACGTTCCTGTGGATAAAATTCGATCATATGGAGACCATTTGGTAATAACTAGAGTTGAAATGATTATGAATCTCCCGAAAAAAGCCCAACCGAGCAGAAAGCAGCAACCAAGACCCTTGGTTTGCGCTATTACACACAGCAGATTGTATTAAACATGTTTGAAAAGTTATTCAAGAAGAACCGACACAAGAAGTTAGACGTAGTCAAAAGAATATGTTCAGCGTTATAACATTTATACGCGAGTAAACCTTGTATAAATAAACACTGGCCAAAATGTGTAAGACATATTGAAAAGGTTGAAGATTGACACAGGCAATCGTGAATAACTGTTGACCAAAACTACTAGAAAAACAAAAGTCAATAGATCAAATATTATTATTACTGAAATAATTCATAGCAACTCATACGATAAAATAATGCACCAAAAAACGAAAACGATCACCACCGATACCGACACCGATTACATTTGGAGCAGACTGACTTCAAAATTTCTAATCCCAATGGCGAGCCGCTGTGTGTTAAACTACTACTACACCATTGTAGCAGGCGACAGAAAGGTTCTGCCGGTGCGCCATCTGGTACCCGAAGGCAACGGCAAACCAAGGAAATCGCTGCTGAACAGCAGTAATTTCTTGGTGGGACGCCACGGCGCGTCCGCTTGGCCATCAGAGAGCGCGGGTTCTATATGCAGCTGCATATGAAAGGCGATATACGAGGGTTGCGCTATACCTCCGTCAATCCACCAGTACGCAGACAGCTGTCTGTCTATCTACTGACGTTTTTATAGCCGAGAAATATCAGTAACCGCTGCTTGGATTATGCTTAAATTTAGGTAGCGATATGCTGTGGGACCGTAGTAGGTAATACTGCTATGATTCTGAAAATTGGTGCATTGGCGGCGGAGAAATCGGTTACAAACAAAAAATTAGATGAAGCTCCCCACGCTTCGTTCTTAGACTTTTCGGGGGTTCCTAATCCAATACCGATGTTTTGGTGAAAACGAGGTGTTGGGGAGGGTGAGGGGTTTTGAAAACTCAACCATTTGTTGTATCCATAAAATACATTCCATTGCGCTGGAAAAAAATTGACGACTTTAGTGATATCTTGTGCTTTTTAGACTTATCCGATTGTTGCCTTTCAATTGTATGCCTGTAACCTGGGAAGTACTAGTTTAATACTCATGAAGTTTTGAAACCGTATTACTACCCTGGAGGAAATGGTAGCACTGTATCGTTTCTGGAAGACGTCTGAAGTCAACAAAAAGCGAAAAATTTCAAAATCGCTCAAACTTCTTTCTTACATGTTTCAAAAGTCGTTGTCATGGTACTACTTTTTTTTAATAAGGATGGTGCACGGATAGAGGAATCCAAAATTGTTTTAACCCCGATAGTAGGAGTTTTGACACTTGACGTCATGTTTTGAAACCCGATACGTGCTTCGCTAAATAAACATTTTGAACGGAAGATTACTTGACAAAAGCGTAAACCTTCATGTATAAATGCTGACACAGTTCACGAAACACATGTCGCGATTAAAAAGTTGCTTTGGCTACTAGTTAGACTGGGTAGTGTTTGTTATTGCTGCTGCGAAGAAGTTTTTGACAATATTGCAGATGGAGTGAGGTAATTCTCCATTACCTTATGATTCCCAGTTCCCAAGACTCTATATCTGAAACACGTTATGTGCTGCATTAGTATGCCGCATTACTAGGTGTATATTAATTAGATGATTGAGTGATCGGCGGTGGCGGTATAACAGATAGAGATGGGACAACAAGATAGGAGAAACATACAGAAGTAAATTGTAGCGGTGCAGCATGGTAATTAGAAACAACGAAACTCCTACCAGAACTCAAAAAGACAAGAAGCGCAATAAAAACAGCCCACATAAAAAGGAACAACACAATGCCTTATTATGGATTATGGATTACTTCCATTGAAGATAATGCAATAGCAGCCACAACATGCAAAGGCACATCAGGTTTCATTATTCCAAAAGTATTACTAAGTAAAATGCATTAACTCGGAGCTAGAGTATTGCCGACACGAATATTATCAATAGTTTTAAAAACTGTAGCTCGCCGTCATTCGCGATTTACTGTCAGTTTGGTGGCACTCTTGATACTCATATCCAGTAACTGTTTCGCCGTATCCACCCAGCGTGTAGGGAGACAGCCACGGCGCCGCCCACTCGGGGCATGACCCTGAACTATAAGTTTCTCCATATTATCGCTTCTGTCTATATGTCCGAAGAATGTAAGCATCCTCGTCGACATAATGGAGGATAGTCTCGTTGGATTACCGAGCTCATCCAGTATGAAAACGTTAGTTCGATGGGCGGTATAAGGAACCCTCAGCATTCTCCTCCACGTCCACATTTCAAAAGCATCTATGCGAGCTCGATCTGCCTTTTTAGCAGTCCAAGTTTCCGAGGCATACAAAAATATGGAAAACAAGAGACTGAACCAGCGACATTTTTGTAGCTTTATTACTATCTCAACATTGCTATTAATAATCTCGGGCAGTTTTTCGCGATGAGGTTTGTAAACAGAAGAGATGTGAAATGAAACACGTAACATTATAAAAAAACAACCTCACGCAATGTTATTATTATTATTTATTATTAGTTGTAAATCACCGAAAAAGAGTGAAACAAAATTATTATTCAGGATATGAATCGGTAGTTTTTACACGTTCATACAAATAATTGCTTATTGTCTCCAGAACACAGAGGGTCCCTTACAACAAATCGATGCGGCTCTGGGACATGTGCTTCTGGTTCTTATAGGTCTAACCGTCCAATATACAAAATACCGTCCATAATAAAGCAGAATAATTATAAATAAGATAACAATAATATTAACTTAAGGCGTCAGTGATGACGTGAACGCTTCAATTATGAGGAGAGGATGTGAGAATCGAAACAGCAGTTATTTTCGGCCCCTTCGCATTTAAAGCCATCTTAATCGCTCCGCACGAGGAGTCAAGAACACGGGCCCTGAAAGCAGAATAGCGGTCAAACATTCATTCCAAAGGAGGGTTACTAGAGGAAAATCCCATCTCTATTTAACAGGTTTGCATATTTCAGGGCAAACATGGAGCAAATGAGTAAATACGGCCGATTGTCCTAGGCTGCCAATTAACAGAGTCCAGCTGAGACCTCTGGGAGTTGAGCTCCTCCCTCTTGATATACCAACATGCAAGAACAAGATTATAAACTTCCTCAGACGCCGTAGCTTGCAGTTAGAAGCAACATAACAATATCGAAGTTGGCCGAGTAATTAATAACGGCTGAGAACATATGCGTCCCTCGAGGAAGTTACTGCTTACAGAACACTTGCTGTTACTGCACGTGCTAGTAAATAAGTGTGAGAGGTCAAGGTCGAAAGTATGCGTATCTTATCCTGTTTCCTTTAAACTAGCGTCAAATACATGGCCTCGAGCACTTCCTTCACTTTGATATTGCGAAGATTCGAATTACTACAATTCTTTAACTACTGCTCCAGAAAATTGAGACGCAACAGTCACGTTTAACGCCAATCAGATTTTTAAGCCCTCAGCCCTGTTCCTTTGAACTAGCGTCAAATATATTGCCTCGGGTACTTCCTTCGCTTTGATATTGTGAATATTCGAATTACCACAACTGTTTTACTACTCCAGAAAATTGAGACGGAACAGTCACGTTTAAAGCCAATCAGATTTTTAAGCCCTCAGCCCTGTTTCCTTTGAACTAGCGTCAAATACATGGCCTCGAGCACTTCCTCCACGTTGGTATTGTGAAGATTTGAATTACCACATCTTTTTAACTACTCCAGAAAATTTAGACGCAACAGTCACGTTTAAAGTCAATCAGATTTTTAAGCCCTCAGCCCTGTTTCCTTTGAACTAGCGTCAAATACATGGCCTCGAGCACTTCCTCCACGTTGGTATTGTGAAGATTTGAATTACCACATCTTTTTAACTACTCCAGAAAATTGAGACGCAACAGTCACGTTTAAAGCCAATCAGATTTTTAAGCCCTCAGCCCTGTTTCCTTTGAACTAGCGTCAAATATATTGCCTCGGGTACTTCCTTCGCTTTGATATTGTGAATATTCGAATTACCACAACTGTTTTACTACTCCAGAAAATTGAGACGGAACAGTCACGTTTAAAGTCAATCAGATTTTTAAGCCCTCAGCCCTGTTTCCTTTGAACTAGCGTCAAATACATGGCCTCGAGCACTTCCTCCACGTTGGTATTGTGAAGATTTGAATTACCACATCTTTTTAACTACTCCAGAAAATTGAGACGCAACAGTCACGTTTAAAGCCAATCAGATTTTTAAGCCCTCAGCCCTGTTCCTTTGAACTAGCGTCAAATATATTGCCTCGGGTACTTCCTTCGCTTTGATATTGTGAATATTCGAATTACCACAACTGTTTTACTACTCCAGAAAATTGAGACGGAACAGTCACGTTTAAAGCCAATCAGATTTTTAAGCCCTCAGCCCTGTTTCCTTTGAACTAGCGTCAAATACATGGCCTCGAGCACTTCCTCCACGTTGGTATTGTGAAGATTTGAATTACCACATCTTTTTAACTACTCCAGAAAATTGAGACGCAACAGTCACGTTTAAAGCCAATCAGATTTTTAAGCCCTCAGCCCTGTTCCTTTGAACTAGCGTCAAATATATTGCCTCGGGTACTTCCTTCGCTTTGATATTGTGAATATTCGAATTACCACAACTGTTTTACTACTCCAGAAAATTGAGACGGAACAGTCACGTTTAAAGCCAATCAGATTTTTAAGCCCTCAGCCCTGTTTCCTTTGAACTAGCGTCAAATACATGGCCTCGAGCACTTCCTCCACGTTGGTATTGTGAAGATTTGAATTACCACATCTTTTTAACTACTCCAGAAAATTTAGACGCAACAGTCACGTTTAAAGTCAATCAGATTTTTAAGCCCTCAGCCCTGTTTCCTTTGAACTAGCGTCAAATACATGGCCTCGAGCACTTCCTCCACGTTGGTATTGTGAAGATTTGAATTACCACATCTTTTTAACTACTCCAGAAAATTGAGACGCAACAGTCACGTTTAAAGCCAATCAGATTTTTAAGCCCTCAGCCCTGTTTCCTTTGAACTAGCGTCAAATATATTGCCTCGGGTACTTCCTTCGCTTTGATATTGTGAATATTCGAATTACCACAACTGTTTTACTACTCCAGAAAATTGAGACGGAACAGCCACGTTTAAAGTCAATCAGATTTTTAAGCCCTCAGCCCTGTTTCCTTTGAACTAGCGTCAAATACATGGCCTCGAGCACTTCCTCCACGTTGGTATTGTGAAGATTTGAATTACCACATCTTTTTAACTACTCCAGAAAATTGAGACGCAACAGTCACGTTTAAAGCCAATCAGATTTTTAAGCCCTCAGCCCTGTTCCTTTGAACTAGCGTCAAATATATTGCCTCGGGTACTTCCTTCGCTTTGATATTGTGAATATTCGAATTACCACAACTGTTTTACTACTCCAGAAAATTGAGACGGAACAGTCACGTTTAAAGCCAATCAGATTTTTAAGCCCTCAGCCCTGTTTCCTTTGAACTAGCGTCAAATACATGGCCTCGAGCACTTCCTCCACGTTGGTATTGTGAAGATTTGAATTACCACATCTTTTTAACTACTCCAGAAAATTGAGACGCAACAGTCACGTTTAAAGCCAATCAGATTTTTAAGCCCTCAGCCCTGTTTCCTTTGAACTAGCGTCAAATACATGGCCTCGAGCACTTCCTCCACGTTGGTATTGTGAAGATTTGGATTACCACATCTTTTTAACTACTCCAGAAAATTGAGACGAAACAGTCACGTTTAAAGCCAATCAGATTTTTAAGCCCTCAGCCCTGTTCCTTTGAACTAGCGTCAAATATATTGCCTCGGGTACTTCCTTCGCTTTGATATTGTGAATATTCGAATTACCACAACTGTTTTACTACTCCAGAAAATTGAGACGGAACAGTCACGTTTAAAGCCAATCAGATTTTTAAGCCCTCAGCCCTGTTTCCTTTGAACTAGCGTCAAATACATGGCCTCGAGCACTTCCTCCACGTTGGTATTGTGAAGATTTGAATTACCACATCTTTTTAACTACTCCAGAAAATTGAGATGGAACAGTCACGTTTAAAGCCAATCAGATTTTTAAGCCCTCAGCCCTGTTCCTTTGAACTAGCGTCAAATATATTGCCTCGGGTACTTCCTTCGCTTTGATATTGTGAATATTCGAATTACCACAACTGTTTTACTACTCCAGAAAATTGAGACGGAACAGTCACGTTTAAAGCCAATCAGATTTTTAAGCCCTCAGCCCTGTTCCTTTGAACTAGCGTCAAATATATTGCCTCGGGTACTTCCTTCGCTTTGATATTGTGAATATTCGAATTACCACAACTGTTTTACTACTCCAGAAAATTGAGACGGAACAGTCACGTTTAAAGCCAATCAGATTTTTAAGCCCTCAGCCCTGTTTCCTTTGAACTAGCGTCAAATACATGGCCTCGAGCACTTCCTCCACGTTGGTATTGTGAAGATTTGAATTACCACATCTTTTTAACTACTCCAGAAAATTGAGACGCAACAGTCACGTTTAAAGCCAATCAGATTTTTAAGCCCTCAGCCCTGTTTCCTTTGAACTAGCGTCAAATACATGGCCTCGAGCTCTTCCTCCACGTTGGTATTGTGAAGATTTGAATTACCACATCTTTTTAACTACTCCAGAAAATTGAGACGCAACAGTCACGTTTAAAGCCAATCAGATTTTTAAGCCCTCAGCCCTGTTTCCTTTGAACTAGCGTCAAATACATGGCCTCGAGCACTTCCTCCACGTTGGTATTGTGAAGATTTGAATTACCACATCTTTTTAACTACTCCAGAAAATTGAGACGCAACAGTCACGTTTAAAGCCAATCAGATTTTTAAGCCCTCAGCCCTGTTCCTTTGAACTAGCGTCAAATATATTGCCTCGGGTACTTCCTTCGCTTTGATATTGTGAATATTCGAATTACCACAACTGTTTTACTACTCCAGAAAATTGAGACGGAACAGTCACGTTTAAAGTCAATCAGATTTTTAAGCCCTCAGCCCTGTTTCCTTTGAACTAGCGTCAAATATATTGCCTCGGGTACTTCCTTCGCTTTGATATTGTGAATATTCGAATTACCACAACTGTTTTACTACTCCAGAAAATTGAGACGCAACAGTCACGTTTAAAGCCAATCAGATTTTTAAGCCCTCAGCCCTGTTCCTTTGAACTAGCGTCAAATATATTGCCTCGGGTACTTCCTTCGCTTTGATATTGTGAATATTCGAATTACCACAACTGTTTTACTACTCCAGAAAATTGAGACGCAACAGTCACGTTTAAAGCCAATCAGATTTTTAAGCCCTCAGCCCTGTTCTTTTGAACTAGCGTCAAATATATTGCCTCGGGTACTTCCTTCGCTTAGATATTGTGAATATTCGAATTACCACAACTGTTTTACTACTCCAGAAAATTGAGACGGAACAGTCACGTTTAAAGCCAATCAGATTTTTAAGCCCTCAGCCCTGTTTCCTTTGAACTAGCCTCAAATACATGGCCTCGAGCACTTCCTCCACGTTGGTATTGTGAAGATTTGAATTACCACATCTTTTTAACTACTCCAGAAAATTGAGACGCAACAGTCACGTTTAAAGCCAATCAGATTTTTAAGCCCTCAGCCCTGTTCCTTTGAACTAGCGTCAAATATATTGCCTCGGGTACTTCCTTCGCTTTGATATTGTGAATATTCGAATTACCACAACTGTTTTACTACTCCAGAAAATTGAGACGGAACAGTCACGTTTAAAGCCAATCAGATTTTTAAGCCCTCAGCCCTGTCTCCTTTGAACTAGCGTCAAATACATGGCCTCGAGCACTTCCTCCACGTTGGTATTGTGAAGATTTGAATTACCACATCTTTTTAACTACTCCAGAAAATTTAGACGCAACAGTCACGTTTAAAGTCAATCAGATTTTTAAGCCCTCAGCCCTGTTTCCTTTGAACTAGCGTCAAATACATGGCCTCGAGCACTTCCTCCACGTTGGTATTGTGAAGATTTGAATTACCACATCTTTTTAACTACTCCAGAAAATTGAGACGCAACAGTCACGTTTAAAGCCAATCAGATTTTTAAGCCCTCAGCCCTGTTTCCTTTGAACTAGCGTCAAATACATGGCCTCGAGCACTTCCTCCACGTTGGTATTGTGAAGATTTGAATTACCACATCTTTTTAACTACTCCAGAAAATTGAGACGCAACAGTCACGTTTAAAGCCAATCAGATTTTTAAGCCCTCAGCCCTGTTCCTTTGAACTAGCGTCAAATATATTGCCTCGGGTACTTCCTTCGCTTTGATATTGTGAATATTCGAATTACCACAACTGTTTTACTACTCCAGAAAATTGAGACGGAACAGTCACGTTTAAAGCCAATCAGATTTTTAAGCCCTCAGCCCTGTTTCCTTTGAACTAGCGTCAAATACATGGCCTCGAGCACTTCCTCCACGTTGGTATTGTGAAGATTTGAATTACCACATCTTTTTAACTACTCCAGAAAATTGAGACGCAACAGTCACGTTTAAAGCCAATCAGATTTTTAAGCCCTCAGCCCTGTTTCCTTTGAACTAGCGTCAAATACATGGCCTCGAGCACTTCCTCCACGTTGGTATTGTGAAGATTTGAATTACCACGTCTTTTTAACTACTCCAGAAAATTGAGACGCAACAGTCACGTTTAAAGCCAATCAGATTTTTAAGCCCTCAGCCCTGTTCCTTTGAACTAGCGTCAAATATATTGCCTCGGGTACTTCCTTCGCTTTGATATTGTGAATATTCGAATTACCACAACTGTTTTACTACTCCAGAAAATTGAGACGGAACAGTCACGTTTAAAGTCAATCAGATTTTTAAGCCCTCAGCCCTGTTTCCTTTGAACTAGCGTCAAATACATGGCCTCGAGCACTTCCTCCACGTTGGTATTGTGAAGATTTGAATTACCACATCTTTTTAACTACTCCAGAAAATTGAGACGCAACAGTCACGTTTAAAGCCAATCAGATTTTTAAGCCCTCAGCCCTGTTCCTTTGAACTAGCGTCAAATATATTGCCTCGGGTACTTCCTTCGCTTTGATATTGTGAATATTCGAATTACCACAACTGTTTTACTACTCCAGAAAATTGAGACGGAACAGTCACGTTTAAAGTCAATCAGATTTTTAAGCCCTCAGCCCTGTTTCCTTTGAACTAGCGTCAAATACATGGCCTCGAGCACTTCCTCCACGTTGGTATTGTGAAGATTTGAATTACCACATCTTTTTAACTACTCCAGAAAATTTAGACGCAACAGTCACGTTTAAAGTCAATCAGATTTTTAAGCCCTCAGCCCTGTTTCCTTTGAACTAGCGTCAAATACATGGCCTCGAGCACTTCCTCCACGTTGGTATTGTGAAGATTTGAATTACCACATCTTTTTAACTACTCCAGAAAATTGAGACGCAACAGTCACGTTTAAAGCCAATCAGATTTTTAAGCCCTCAGCCCTGTTTCCTTTGAACTAGCGTCAAATACATGACCTCGAGCACTTCCTCCACGTTGGTATTGTGAAGATTTGAATTAACACATCTTTTTAACTACTCCAGAAAATTGAGACGCAACAGTCACGTTTAAAGCCAATCAGATTTTTAAGCCCTCAGCCCTGTTTCCTTTGAACTAGCGTCAAATACATGGCCTCGAGCACTTCCTCCACGTTGGTATTGTGAAGATTTGAATTACCACATCTTTTTAACTACTCCAGAAAATTGAGACGCAACAGTCACGTTTAAAGCCAATCAGATTTTTAAGCCCTCAGCCCTGTTTCCTTTGAACTAGCGTCAAATACATGGCCTCGAGCACTTCCTCCACGCTGGTATTGTGAAGATTTGAATTACCACATCTTTTTAACTACTCCAGAAAATTGAGACGGAACAGTCACGTTTAAAGTCAATCAGATTTTTAAGCCCTCAGCCCTGTTTCCTTTGAACTAGCGTCAAATACATGGCCTCGAGCACTTCCTCCACGTTGGTATTGTGCAGATTTGAATTACCACATCTTTTTAACTACTCCAGAAAATTGAGACGGAACAGTCACGTTTAAAGTCAATCAGATTTTTAAGCCTTCAGCCCTGTTTCCTTTGAACTAGCGTCAAATACATGGCCTCGAGCACTTCCTCCACGTTGGTATTGTGAAGATTTGAATTACCACATCTTTTTAACTACTCCAGAAAATTGAGACGCAACAGTCACGTTTAAAGCCAATCAGATTTTTAAGCCCTCAGCCCTGTTTCCTTTGAACTAGCGTCAAATACATGGCCTCGAGCACTTCCTCCACGTTGGTATTGTGAAGATTTGAATTACCACATCTTTTTAACTACTCCAGAAAATTGAGACGCAACAGTCACGTTTAAAGCCAATCAGATTTTTAAGCCCTCAGCCCTTTTTCCTTTGAACTAGCGTCAAATACATGGCCTCGAGCACTTCCTTCACTTTGATATTGCGAAGATTCGAATTACTACAATTCTTTAACTACTGGTCCAGAAAATTGAGACGCAACAGTCACGTTTAACGCCAATCAGATTTTTAAGCCCTCAGCCCTGTTCCTTTGAACTAGCGTCAAATATATTGCCTCGGGTACTTCCTTCGCTTTGATATTGTGAATATTCGAATTACCACAACTGTTTTACTACTCCAGAAAATTGAGACGGAACAGTCACGTTTAAAGTCAATCAGATTTTTAAGCCCTCAGCCCTGTTTCCTTTGAACTAGCGTCAAATACATGGCCTCGAGCACTTCCTTCACTTTGATATTGCGAAGATTCGAATTACTACAATTCTTTAACTACTGCTCCAGAAAATTGAGACGCAACAGTCACGTTTAACGCCAATCAGATTTTTAAGCCCTCAGCCCTGTTCCTTTGAACTAGCGTCAAATATATTGCCTCGGGTACTTCCTTCGCTTTGATATTGTGAATATTCGAATTACCACAACTGTTTTACTACTCCGAAAATTGAGACGGAACAGTCACGTTTAAAGTCAATCAGATTTTTAAGCCCTCAGCCCTGTTTCCTTTGAACTAGCGTCAAATACATGGCCTCGAGCACTTCCTTCACTTTGATATTGCGAAGATTCGAATTACTACAATTCTTTAACTACTGCTCCAGAAAATTGAGACGCAACAGTCATGTTTAACGCCAATCAGATTTTTAAGCCCTCAGCCCTGTTCCTTTGACCTAGCGTCAAATATATTGCCTCGGGTACTTCCTTCGCTTTGATATTGTGAATATTCGAATTACCACAACTGTTTTACTACTCCAGAAAATTGAGACGCAACAGTCACGTTTAAAGCCAATCAGATTTTTAAGCCCTCAGCCCTGTTTCCTTTGAACTAGCGTCAAATACATGGCCTCGAGCACTTCCTCCACGTTGGTATTGTGAAGATTTGGATTACCACATCTTTTTAACTACTCCAGAAAATTGAGACGAAACAGTCACGTTTAAAGCCAATCAGATTTTTAAGCCCTCAGCCCTGTTCCTTTGAACTAGCGTCAAATATATTGCCTCGGGTACTTCCTTCGCTTTGATATTGTGAATATTCGAATTAGGTACCACAACTGTTTTACTACTCCAGAAAATTGAGACGGAACAGTCACGTTTAAAGCCAATCAGATTTTTAAGCCCTCAGCCCTGTTTCCTTTGAACTAGCGTCAAATACATGGCCTCGAGCACTTCCTCCACGTTGGTATTGTGAAGATTTGAATTACCACATCTTTTTAACTACTCCAGAAAATTGAGACGGAACAGTCACGTTTAAAGCCAATCAGATTTTTAAGCCCTCAGCCCTGTTCCTTTGAACTAGCGTCAAATATATTGCCTCGGGTACTTCCTTCGCTTTGATATTGTGAATATTCGAATTACCACAACTGTTTTACTACTCCAGAAAATTGAGACGGAACAGTCACGTTTAAAGCCAATCAGATTTTTAAGCCCTCAGCCCTGTTCCTTTGAACTAGCGTCAAATATATTGCCTCGGGTACTTCCTTCGCTTTGATATTGTGAATATTCGAATTACCACAACTGTTTTACTACTCCAGAAAATTGAGACGCAACAGTCATGTTTAACGCCAATCAGATTTTTAAGCCCTCAGCCCTGCTTCCTTTGAACTAGCGTCAAATACATGGCCTCGAGCACTTCCTCCACGTTGGTATTGTGAAGATTTGAATTACCACATCTTTTTAACTACTCCAGAAAATTGAGACGCAACAGTCACGTTTAAAGCCAATCAGATTTTTAAGCCCTCAGCCCTGTTTCCTTTGAACTAGCGTCAAATACATGGCCTCGAGCTCTTCCTCCACGTTGGTATTGTGAAGATTTGAATTACCACATCTTTTTAACTACTCCAGAAAATTGAGACGCAACAGTCACTTTTAAAGCCAATCAGATTTTTAAGCCCTCAGCCCTGTTTCCTTTGAACTAGCGTCAAGTACATGGCCTCGAGCACTTCCTCCACGTTGGTATTGTGAAGATTTGAATTACCACATCTTTTTAACTACTCCAGAAAATTGAGACGAAACAGTCACGTTTAAAGCCAATCAGATTTTTAAGCCCTCAGCCCTGTTCCTTTGAACTAGCGTCAAATATATTGCCTCGGGTACTTCCTTCGCTTTGATATTGTGAATATTCGAATTACCACAACTGTTTTACTACTCCAGAAAATTGAGACGGAACAGTCACGTTTAAAGCCAATCAGATTTTTAAGCCCTCAGCCCTGTTCCTTTGAACTAGCGTCAAATATATTGCCTCGGGTACTTCCTTCGCTTTGATACTGTGAATATTCGAATTACCACATCTTTTTAACTACTCCAGAAAATTGAGACGCAACAGTCACGTTTAAAGCCAATCAGACTTTTAAGCCCTCAGCCCTGTTTCCTTTGAACTAGCGTCAAATACATGGCCTCGAGCACTTCCTCCACGTTGGTATTGTGAAGATTTGAATTACCACATCTTTTTAACTACTCCAGAAAATTGAGACGCAACAGTCACGTTTAAAGCCAATCAGATTTTTAAGCCCCCAGCCCTGTTTCCTTTGAACTAGCGTCAAATACATGGCCTCGAGCACTTCCTCCACGTTGGTATTGTGAAGATTTGAATTACCACATCTTTTTAACTACTCCAGAAAATTGAGACGGAACAGTCACGTTTAAAGCCAATCAGATTTTTAAGCCCTCAGCCCTGTTCCTTTGAACTAGCGTCAAATATATTGCCTCGGGTACTTCCTTCGCTTTGATATTGTGAATATTCGAATTACCACAACTGTTTTACTACTCCAGAAAATTGAGACGGAACAGTCACGTTTAAAGCCAATCATATTTTTAGCCCTCAGCCCTGTTCCTTTGAACTAGCGTCAAATATATTGCCTCGGGTACTTCCTTCGCTTTGATATTGTGAATATTCGAATTACCACAACTGTTTTACTACTCCAGAAAATTGAGACGGAACAGTCACGTTTAAAGTCAATCAGATTTTTTAAGCCCTCAGCCCTGTTTCCTTTGAACTAGCGTCAAATACATGGCCTCGAGCACTTCCTCCACGTTGGTATTGTGAAGATTTGAATTACCACATCTTTTTAACTACTCCAGAAAATTGAGACGCAACAATCACGTTTAAAGTCAATCAGATTTTTAAGCCCTCAGCCCTGTTTCCTTTGAACTAGCGTCAAATACATGGCCTCGAGCACTTCCTCCACGTTGGTATTGTGAAGATTTGAATTACCACATCTTTTTAACTACTCCAGAAAATTGAGACGCAACAGTCACGTTTAAAGCCAATCAGATTTTTAAGCCCTCAGCCCTGTTTCCTTTGAACTAGCGTCAAATACATGGCCTCGAGCACTTCCTCCACGTTGGTATTGTGAAGATTTGAATTACCACATCTTTTTAACTACTCCAGAAAATTGAGACGGAACAGTCACGTTTAAAGCCAATCAGATTTTTAAGCCCTCAGCCCTGTTCCTTTGAACTAGCGTCAAATATATTGCCTCGGGTACTTCCTTCGCTTTGATATTGTGAATATTCGAATTACCACAACTGTTTTACTACTCCAGAAAATTGAGACGGAACAGTCACGTTTAAAGCCAATCAGATTTTTAAGCCCTCAGCCCTGTTTCCTTTGAACTAGCGTCAAATACATGGCCTCGAGCACTTCCTCCACGTTGGTATTGTGAAGATTTGAATTACCACATCTTTTTAACTACTCCAGAAAATTGAGACGCAACAGTCACGTTTAAAGCCAATCAGATTTTTAAGCCCTCAGCCCTGTTCCTTTGAACTAGCGTCAAATATATTGCCTCGGGTACTTCCTTCGCTTTGATATTGTGAATATTCGAATTACCACAACTGTTTTACTACTCCAGAAAATTGAGACGGAACAGTCACGTTTAAAGCCAATCAGATTTTTAAGCCCTCAGCCCTGTTTCCTTTGAACTAGCGTCAAATACATGGCCTCGAGCACTTCCTCCACGTTGGTATTGTGAAGATTTGAATTACCACATCTTTTTAACTACTCCAGAAAATTTAGACGCAACAGTCACGTTTAAAGTCAATCAGATTTTTAAGCCCTCAGCCCTGTTTCCTTTGAACTAGCGTCAAATACATGGCCTCGAGCACTTCCTCCACGTTGGTATTGTGAAGATTTGAATTACCACATCTTTTTAACTACTCCAGAAAATTGAGACGCAACAGTCACGTTTAAAGCCAATCAGATTTTTAAGCCCTCAGCCCTGTTTCCTTTGAACTAGCGTCAAATACATGGCCTCGAGCACTTCCTCCACGTTGGTATTGTGAAGATTTGGATTACCACATCTTTTTAACTACTCCAGAAAATTGAGACGAAACAGTCACGTTTAAAGCCAATCAGATTTTTAAGCCCTCAGCCCTGTTCCTTTGAACTAGCGTCAAATATATTGCCTCGGGTACTTCCTTCGCTTTGATATTGTGAATATTCGAATTACCACAACTGTTTTACTACTCCAGAAAATTGAGACGGAACAGTCACGTTTAAAGCCAATCAGATTTTTAAGCCCTCAGCCCTGTTTCCTTTGAACTAGCGTCAAATACATGGCCTCGAGCACTTCCTCCACGTTGGTATTGTGAAGATTTGAATTACCACATCTTTTTAACTACTCCAGAAAATTGAGACGGAACAGTCACGTTTAAAGCCAATCAGATTTTTAAGCCCTCAGCCCTGTTCCTTTGAACTAGCGTCAAATATATTGCCTCGGGTACTTCCTTCGCTTTGATATTGTGAATATTCGAATTACCACAACTGTTTTACTACTCCAGAAAATTGAGACGGAACAGTCACGTTTAAAGCCAATCAGATTTTTAAGCCCTCAGCCCTGTTCCTTTGAACTAGCGTCAAATATATTGCCTCGGGTACTTCCTTCGCTTTGATATTGTGAATATTCGAATTACCACAACTGTTTTACTACTCCAGAAAATTGAGACGGAACAGTCACGTTTAAAGCCAATCAGATTTTTAAGCCCTCAGCCCTGTTTCCTTTGAACTAGCGTCAAATACATGGCCTCGAGCACTTCCTCCACGTTGGTATTGTGAAGATTTGAATTACCACATCTTTTTAACTACTCCAGAAAATTGAGACGCAACAGTCACGTTTAAAGCCAATCAGATTTTTAAGCCCTCAGCCCTGTTTCCTTTGAACTAGCGTCAAATACATGGCCTCGAGCTCTTCCTCCACGTTGGTATTGTGAAGATTTGAATTACCACATCTTTTTAACTACTCCAGAAAATTGAGACGCAACAGTCACGTTTAAAGCCAATCAGATTTTTAAGCCCTCAGCCCTGTTTCCTTTGAACTAGCGTCAAATACATGGCCTCGAGCACTTCCTCCACGTTGGTATTGTGAAGATTTGAATTACCACATCTTTTTAACTACTCCAGAAAATTGAGACGCAACAGTCACGTTTAAAGCCAATCAGATTTTTAAGCCCTCAGCCCTGTTCCTTTGAACTAGCGTCAAATATATTGCCTCGGGTACTTCCTTCGCTTTGATATTGTGAATATTCGAATTACCACAACTGTTTTACTACTCCAGAAAATTGAGACGGAACAGTCACGTTTAAAGTCAATCAGATTTTTAAGCCCTCAGCCCTGTTTCCTTTGAACTAGCGTCAAATATATTGCCTCGGGTACTTCCTTCGCTTTGATATTGTGAATATTCGAATTACCACAACTGTTTTACTACTCCAGAAAATTGAGACGCAACAGTCACGTTTAAAGCCAATCAGATTTTTAAGCCCTCAGCCCTGTTCCTTTGAACTAGCGTCAAATATATTGCCTCGGGTACTTCCTTCGCTTTGATATTGTGAATATTCGAATTACCACAACTGTTTTACTACTCCAGAAAATTGAGACGCAACAGTCACGTTTAAAGCCAATCAGATTTTTAAGCCCTCAGCCCTGTTCTTTTGAACTAGCGTCAAATATATTGCCTCGGGTACTTCCTTCGCTTTGATATTGTGAATATTCGAGTTACCACAACTGTTTTACTACTCCAGAAAATTGAGACGGAACAGTCACGTTTAAAGTCAATCAGATTTTTAAGCCCTCAGCCCTGTTCCTTTGACCTAGCGTCAAATATATTGCCTCGGGTACTTCCTTCGCTTTGATATTGTGAATATTCGAATTACCACAACTGTTTTACTACTCCGAAAATTGAGACGGAACAGTTACGTTTAAAGTCAATCAGATTTTTAAGCCCTCAGCCCTGTTTCCTTTGAACTAGCGTCAAATACATGGCCTCGAGCACTTCCTTCACTTTGATATTGCGAAGATTCGAATTACTACAATTCTTTAACTACTGCTCCAGAAAATTGAGACGCAACAGTCATGTTTAACGCCAATCAGATTTTTAAGCCCTCAGCCCTGTTCCTTTGACCTAGCGTCAAATATATTGCCTCGGGTACTTCCTTCGCTTTGATATTGTGAATATTCGAATTACCACAACTGTTTTACTACTCCGAAAATTGAGACGGAACAGTCACGTTTAAAGTCAATCAGATTTTTAAGCCCTCAGCCCTGTTTCCTTTGAACTAGCGTCAAATACATGGCCTCGAGCACTTCCTTCACTTTGATATTGCGAAGATTCGAATTACTACAATTCTTTAACTACTGCTCCAGAAAATTGAGACGCAACAGTCACGTTTAACGCCAATCAGATTTTTAAGCCCTCAGCCCTGTTCCTTTGAACTAGCGTCAAATATATTGCCTCGGGTACTTCCTTCGCTTTGATATTGTGAATATTCGAATTACCACAACTGTTTTACTACTCCGAAAATTGAGACGGAACAGTCACGTTTAAAGTCAATCAGATTTTTAAGCCCTCAGCCCTGTTTCCTTTGAACTAGCGTCAAATACATGGCCTCGAGCACTTCCTTCACTTTGATATTGCGAAGATTCGAATTACTACAATTCTTTAACTACTGCTCCAGAAAATTGAGACGCAACAGTCATGTTTAACGCCAATCAGATTTTTAAGCCCTCAGCCCTGTTCCTTTGACCTAGCGTCAAATATATTGCCTCGGGTACTTCCTTCGCTTTGATATTGTGAATATTCGAATTACCACAACTGTTTTACTACTCCAGAAAATTGAGACGCAACAGTCACGTTTAAAGCCAATCAGATTTTTAAGCCCTCAGCCCTGTTTCCTTTGAACTAGCGTCAAATACATGGCCTCGAGCACTTCCTCCACGTTGGTATTGTGAAGATTTGGATTACCACATCTTTTTAACTACTCCAGAAAATTGAGACGAAACAGTCACGTTTAAAGCCAATCAGATTTTTAAGCCCTCAGCCCTGTTCCTTTGAACTAGCGTCAAATATATTGCCTCGGGTACTTCCTTCGCTTTGATATTGTGAATATTCGAATTAGGTACCACAACTGTTTTACTACTCCAGAAAATTGAGACGGAACAGTCACGTTTAAAGCCAATCAGATTTTTAAGCCCTCAGCCCTGTTTCCTTTGAACTAGCGTCAAATACATGGCCTCGAGCACTTCCTCCACGTTGGTATTGTGAAGATTTGAATTACCACATCTTTTTAACTACTCCAGAAAATTGAGACGGAACAGTCACGTTTAAAGCCAATCAGATTTTTAAGCCCTCAGCCCTGTTCCTTTGAACTAGCGTCAAATATATTGCCTCGGGTACTTCCTTCGCTTTGATATTGTGAATATTCGAATTACCACAACTGTTTTACTACTCCAGAAAATTGAGACGGAACAGTCACGTTTAAAGCCAATCAGATTTTTAAGCCCTCAGCCCTGTTCCTTTGAACTAGCGTCAAATATATTGCCTCGGGTACTTCCTTCGCTTTGATATTGTGAATATTCGAATTACCACAACTGTTTTACTACTCCAGAAAATTGAGACGCAACAGTCATGTTTAACGCCAATCAGATTTTTAAGCCCTCAGCCCTGCTTCCTTTGAACTAGCGTCAAATACATGGCCTCGAGCACTTCCTCCACGTTGGTATTGTGAAGATTTGAATTACCACATCTTTTTAACTACTCCAGAAAATTGAGACGCAACAGTCACGTTTAAAGCCAATCAGATTTTTAAGCCCTCAGCCCTGTTTCCTTTGAACTAGCGTCAAATACATGGCCTCGAGCTCTTCCTCCACGTTGGTATTGTGAAGATTTGAATTACCACATCTTTTTAACTACTCCAGAAAATTGAGACGCAACAGTCACTTTTAAAGCCAATCAGATTTTTAAGCCCTCAGCCCTGTTTCCTTTGAACTAGCGTCAAGTACATGGCCTCGAGCACTTCCTCCACGTTGGTATTGTGAAGATTTGAATTACCACATCTTTTTAACTACTCCAGAAAATTGAGACGAAACAGTCACGTTTAAAGCCAATCAGATTTTTAAGCCCTCAGCCCTGTTCCTTTGAACTAGCGTCAAATATATTGCCTCGGGTACTTCCTTCGCTTTGATATTGTGAATATTCGAATTACCACAACTGTTTTACTACTCCAGAAAATTGAGACGGAACAGTCACGTTTAAAGCCAATCAGATTTTTAAGCCCTCAGCCCTGTTCCTTTGAACTAGCGTCAAATATATTGCCTCGGGTACTTCCTTCGCTTTGATACTGTGAATATTCGAATTACCACATCTTTTTAACTACTCCAGAAAATTGAGACGCAACAGTCACGTTTAAAGCCAATCAGACTTTTAAGCCCTCAGCCCTGTTTCCTTTGAACTAGCGTCAAATACATGGCCTCGAGCACTTCCTCCACGTTGGTATTGTGAAGATTTGAATTACCACATCTTTTTAACTACTCCAGAAAATTGAGACGGAACAGTCACGTTTAAAGCCAATCAGATTTTTAAGCCCCCAGCCCTGTTTCCTTTGAACTAGCGTCAAATACATGGCCTCGAGCACTTCCTCCACGTTGGTATTGTGAAGATTTGAATTACCACATCTTTTTAACTACTCCAGAAAATTGAGACGGAACAGTCACGTTTAAAGCCAATCAGATTTTTAAGCCCTCAGCCCTGTTCCTTTGAACTAGCGTCAAATATATTGCCTCGGGTACTTCCTTCGCTTTGATATTGTGAATATTCGAATTACCACAACTGTTTTACTACTCCAGAAAATTGAGACGGAACAGTCACGTTTAAAGCCAATCATATTTTTAGCCCTCAGCCCTGTTCCTTTGAACTAGCGTCAAATATATTGCCTCGGGTACTTCCTTCGCTTTGATATTGTGAATATTCGAATTACCACAACTGTTTTACTACTCCAGAAAATTGAGACGGAACAGTCACGTTTAAAGTCAATCAGATTTTTTAAGCCCTCAGCCCTGTTTCCTTTGAACTAGCGTCAAATACATGGCCTCGAGCACTTCCTCCACGTTGGTATTGTGAAGATTTGAATTACCACATCTTTTTAACTACTCCAGAAAATTGAGACGCAACAGTCACGTTTAAAGCCAATCAGATTTTTAAGCCCTCAGCCCTGTTTCCTTTGAACTAGCGTCAAATACATGGCCTCGAGCACTTCCTCCACGTTGGTATTGTGAAGATTTGAATTACCACATCTTTTTAACTACTCCAGAAAATTGAGACGGAACAGTCACGTTTAAAGCCAATCAGATTTTTAAGCCCTCAGCCCTGTTCCTTTGAACTAGCGTCAAATATATTGCCTCGGGTACTTCCTTCGCTTTGATATTGTGAATATTCGAATTACCACAACTGTTTTACTACTCCAGAAAATTGAGACGGAACAGTCACGTTTAAAGCCAATCAGATTTTTAAGCCCTCAGCCCTGTTTCCTTTGAACTAGCGTCAAATACATGGCCTCGAGCACTTCCTCCACGTTGGTATTGTGAAGATTTGAATTACCACATCTTTTTAACTACTCCAGAAAATTGAGACGCAACAGTCACGTTTAAAGCCAATCAGATTTTTAAGCCCTCAGCCCTGTTCCTTTGAACTAGCGTCAAATATATTGCCTCGGGTACTTCCTTCGCTTTGATATTGTGAATATTCGAATTACCACAACTGTTTTACTACTCCAGAAAATTGAGACGGAACAGTCACGTTTAAAGCCAATCAGATTTTTAAGCCCTCAGCCCTGTTTCCTTTGAACTAGCGTCAAATACATGGCCTCGAGCACTTCCTCCACGTTGGTATTGTGAAGATTTGAATTACCACATCTTTTTAACTACTCCAGAAAATTTAGACGCAACAGTCACGTTTAAAGTCAATCAGATTTTTAAGCCCTCAGCCCTGTTTCCTTTGAACTAGCGTCAAATACATGGCCTCGAGCACTTCCTCCACGTTGGTATTGTGAAGATTTGAATTACCACATCTTTTTAACTACTCCAGAAAATTGAGACGCAACAGTCACGTTTAAAGCCAATCAGATTTTTAAGCCCTCAGCCCTGTTTCCTTTGAACTAGCGTCAAATACATGGCCTCGAGCACTTCCTCCACGTTGGTATTGTGAAGATTTGGATTACCACATCTTTTTAACTACTCCAGAAAATTGAGACGAAACAGTCACGTTTAAAGCCAATCAGATTTTTAAGCCCTCAGCCCTGTTCCTTTGAACTAGCGTCAAATATATTGCCTCGGGTACTTCCTTCGCTTTGATATTGTGAATATTCGAATTACCACAACTGTTTTACTACTCCAGAAAATTGAGACGGAACAGTCACGTTTAAAGCCAATCAGATTTTTAAGCCCTCAGCCCTGTTTCCTTTGAACTAGCGTCAAATACATGGCCTCGAGCACTTCCTCCACGTTGGTATTGTGAAGATTTGAATTACCACATCTTTTTAACTACTCCAGAAAATTGAGACGGAACAGTCACGTTTAAAGCCAATCAGATTTTTAAGCCCTCAGCCCTGTTCCTTTGAACTAGCGTCAAATATATTGCCTCGGGTACTTCCTTCGCTTTGATATTGTGAATATTCGAATTACCACAACTGTTTTACTACTCCAGAAAATTGAGACGGAACAGTCACGTTTAAAGCCAATCAGATTTTTAAGCCCTCAGCCCTGTTCCTTTGAACTAGCGTCAAATATATTGCCTCGGGTACTTCCTTCGCTTTGATATTGTGAATATTCGAATTACCACAACTGTTTTACTACTCCAGAAAATTGAGACGGAACAGTCACGTTTAAAGCCAATCAGATTTTTAAGCCCTCAGCCCTGTTTCCTTTGAACTAGCGTCAAATACATGGCCTCGAGCACTTCCTCCACGTTGGTATTGTGAAGATTTGAATTACCACATCTTTTTAACTACTCCAGAAAATTGAGACGCAACAGTCACGTTTAAAGCCAATCAGATTTTTAAGCCCTCAGCCCTGTTTCCTTTGAACTAGCGTCAAATACATGGCCTCGAGCTCTTCCTCCACGTTGGTATTGTGAAGATTTGAATTACCACATCTTTTTAACTACTCCAGAAAATTGAGACGCAACAGTCACGTTTAAAGCCAATCAGATTTTTAAGCCCTCAGCCCTGTTTCCTTTGAACTAGCGTCAAATACATGGCCTCGAGCACTTCCTCCACGTTGGTATTGTGAAGATTTGAATTACCACATCTTTTTAACTACTCCAGAAAATTGAGACGCAACAGTCACGTTTAAAGCCAATCAGATTTTTAAGCCCTCAGCCCTGTTCCTTTGAACTAGCGTCAAATATATTGCCTCGGGTACTTCCTTCGCTTTGATATTGTGAATATTCGAATTACCACAACTGTTTTACTACTCCAGAAAATTGAGACGGAACAGTCACGTTTAAAGTCAATCAGATTTTTAAGCCCTCAGCCCTGTTTCCTTTGAACTAGCGTCAAATATATTGCCTCGGGTACTTCCTTCGCTTTGATATTGTGAATATTCGAATTACCACAACTGTTTTACTACTCCAGAAAATTGAGACGCAACAGTCACGTTTAAAGCCAATCAGATTTTTAAGCCCTCAGCCCTGTTCCTTTGAACTAGCGTCAAATATATTGCCTCGGGTACTTCCTTCGCTTTGATATTGTGAATATTCGAATTACCACAACTGTTTTACTACTCCAGAAAATTGAGACGCAACAGTCACGTTTAAAGCCAATCAGATTTTTAAGCCCTCAGCCCTGTTCTTTTGAACTAGCGTCAAATATATTGCCTCGGGTACTTCCTTCGCTTTGATATTGTGAATATTCGAATTACCACAACTGTTTTACTACTCCAGAAAATTGAGACGGAACAGTCACGTTTAAAGCCAATCAGATTTTTAAGCCCTCAGCCCTGTTTCCTTTGAACTAGCGTCAAATACATGGCCTCGAGCACTTCCTCCACGTTGGTATTGTGAAGATTTGAATTACCACATCTTTTTAACTACTCCAGAAAATTGAGACGCAACAGTCACGTTTAAAGCCAATCAGATTTTTAAGCCCTCAGCCCTGTTCCTTTGAACTAGCGTCAAATATATTGCCTCGGGTACTTCCTTCGCTTTGATATTGTGAATATTCGAATTACCACAACTGTTTTACTACTCCAGAAAATTGAGACGGAACAGTCACGTTTAAAGCCAATCAGATTTTTAAGCCCTCAGCCCTGTTTCCTTTGAACTAGCGTCAAATACATGGCCTCGAGCACTTCCTCCACGTTGGTATTGTGAAGATTTGAATTACCACATCTTTTTAACTACTCCAGAAAATTGAGACGCAACAGTCACGTTTAGAGCCAATCAGATTTTTAAGCCCTCAGCCCTGTTCCTTTGAACTAGCGTCAAATATATTGCCTCGGGTACTTCCTTCGCTTTGATATTGTGAATATTCGAATTACCACAACTGTTTTACTACTCCAGAAAATTGAGACGGAACAGTCACGTTTAAAGCCAATCAGATTTTTAAGCCCTCAGCCCTGTTTCCTTTGAACTAGCGTCAAATACATGGCCTCGAGCACTTCCTCCACGTTGGTATTGTGAAGATTTGAATTACCACATCTTTTTAACTACTCCAGAAAATTGAGACGCAACAGTCACGTTTAAAGCCAATCAGATTTTTAAGCCCTCAGCCCTGTTCCTTTGAACTAGCGTCAAATATATTGCCTCGGGTACTTCCTTCGCTTTGATATTGTGAATATTCGAATTACCACAACTGTTTTACTACTCCAGAAAATTGAGACGGAACAGTCACGTTTAAAGCCAATCAGATTTTTAAGCCCTCAGCCCTGTTTCCTTTGAACTAGCGTCAAATACATGGCCTCGAGCACTTCCTCCACGTTGGTATTGTGAAGATTTGAATTACCACATCTTTTTAACTACTCCAGAAAATTTAGACGCAACAGTCACGTTTGAAGTCAATCAGATTTTTAAGCCCTCAGCCCTGTTTCCTTTGAACTAGCGTCAAATACATGGCCTCGAGCACTTCCTCCACGTTGGTATTGTGAAGATTTGAATTACCACATCTTTTTAACTACTCCAGAAAATTGAGACGCAACAGTCACGTTTAAAGCCAATCAGATTTTTAAGCCCTCAGCCCTGTTTCCTTTGAACTAGCGTCAAATACATGGCCTCGAGCACTTCCTCCACGTTGGTATTGTGAAGATTTGGATTACCACATCTTTTTAACTACTCCAGAAAATTGAGACGAAACAGTCACGTTTAAAGCCAATCAGATTTTTAAGCCCTCAGCCCTGTTCCTTTGAACTAGCGTCAAATATATTGCCTCGGGTACTTCCTTCGCTTTGATATTGTGAATATTCGAATTACCACAACTGTTTTACTACTCCAGAAAATTGAGACGGAACAGTCACGTTTAAAGCCAATCAGATTTTTAAGCCCTCAGCCCTGTTTCCTTTGAACTAGCGTCAAATACATGGCCTCGAGCACTTCCTCCACGTTGGTATTGTGAAGATTTGAATTACCACATCTTTTTAACTACTCCAGAAAATTGAGACGCAACAGTCACGTTTAAAGCCAATCAGATTTTTAAGCCCTCAGCCCTGTTCCTTTGAACTAGCGTCAAATATATTGCCTCGGGTACTTCCTTCGCTTTGATATTGTGAATATTCGAATTACCACAACTGTTTTACTACTCCAGAAAATTGAGACGGAACAGTCACGTTTAAAGTCAATCAGATTTTTAAGCCCTCAGCCCTGTTTCCTTTGAACTAGCGTCAAATATATTGCCTCGGGTACTTCCTTCGCTTTGATATTGTGAATATTCGAATTACCACAACTGTTTTACTACTCCAGAAAATTGAGACGCAACAGTCACGTTTAAAGCCAATCAGATTTTTAAGCCCTCAGCCCTGTTCCTTTGAACTAGCGTCAAATATATTGCCTCGGGTACTTCCTTCGCTTTGATATTGTGAATATTCGAATTACCACAACTGTTTTACTACTCCAGAAAATTGAGACGCAACAGTCACGTTTAAAGCCAATCAGATTTTTAAGCCCTCAGCCCTGTTCTTTTGAACTAGCGTCAAATATATTGCCTCGGGTACTTCCTTCGCTTTGATATTGTGAATATTCGAATTACCACAACTGTTTTACTACTCCAGAAAATTGAGACGGAACAGTCACGTTTAAAGCCAATCAGATTTTTAAGCCCTCAGCCCTGTTTCCTTTGAACTAGCGTCAAATACATGGCCTCGAGCACTTCCTCCACGTTGGTATTGTGAAGATTTGAATTACCACATCTTTTTAACTACTCCAGAAAATTGAGACGCAACAGTCACGTTTAAAGCCAATCAGATTTTTAAGCCCTCAGCCCTGTTCCTTTGAACTAGCGTCAAATATATTGCCTCGGGTACTTCCTTCGCTTTGATATTGTGAATATTCGAATTACCACAACTGTTTTACTACTCCAGAAAATTGAGACGGAACAGTCACGTTTAAAGCCAATCAGATTTTTAAGCCCTCAGCCCTGTTTCCTTTGAACTAGCGTCAAATACATGGCCTCGAGCACTTCCTCCACGTTGGTGTTGTGAAGATTTGAATTACCACATCTTTTTAACTACTCAAGAAAATTGAGACGCAACAGTCACGTTTAAAGCCAATCAGATTTTTAAGCCCTCAGCCCTGTTCCTTTGAACTAGCGTCAAATATATTGCCTCGGGTACTTCCTTCGCTTTGATATTGTGAATATTCGAATTACCACAACTGTTTTACTACTCCAGAAAATTGAGACGGAACAGTCACGTTTAAAGCCAATCAGATTTTTAAGCCCTCAGCCCTGTTTCCTTTGAACTAGCGTCAAATACATGGCCTCGAGCACTTCCTCCACGTTGGTATTGTGAAGATTTGAATTACCACATCTTTTTAACTACTCCAGAAAATTGAGACGCAACAGTCACGTTTAAAGCCAATCAGATTTTTAAGCCCTCAGCCCTGTTCCTTTGAACTAGCGTCAAATATATTGCCTCGGGTACTTCCTTCGCTTTGATATTGTGAATATTCGAATTACCACAACTGTTTTACTACTCCAGAAAATTGAGACGGAACAGTCACGTTTAAAGCCAATCAGATTTTTAAGCCCTCAGCCCTGTTTCCTTTGAACTAGCGTCAAATACATGGCCTCGAGCACTTCCTCCACGTTGGTATTGTGAAGATTTGAATTACCACATCTTTTTAACTACTCCAGAAAATTTAGACGCAACAGTCACGTTTAAAGTCAATCAGATTTTTAAGCCCTCAGCCCTGTTTCCTTTGAACTAGCGTCAAATACATGGCCTCGAGCACTTCCTCCACGTTGGTATTGTGAAGATTTGAATTACCACATCTTTTTAACTACTCCAGAAAATTGAGACGCAACAGTCACGTTTAAAGCCAATCAGATTTTTAAGCCCTCAGCCCTGTTTCCTTTGAACTAGCGTCAAATACATGGCCTCGAGCACTTCCTCCACGTTGGTATTGTGAAGATTTGGATTACCACATCTTTTTAACTACTCCAGAAAATTGAGACGAAACAGTCACGTTTAAAGCCAATCAGATTTTTAAGCCCTCAGCCCTGTTCCTTTGAACTAGCGTCAAATATATTGCCTCGGGTACTTCCTTCGCTTTGATATTGTGAATATTCGAATTACCACAACTGTTTTACTACTCCAGAAAATTGAGACGGAACAGTCACGTTTAAAGCCAATCAGATTTTTAAGCCCTCGGCCCTGTTTCCTTTGGACTAGCGTCAAATACATGGCCTCGAGCACTTCCTCCACGTTGGTATTGTGAAGATTTGAATTACCACATCTTTTTAACTACTCCAGAAAATTGAGACGGAACAGTCACGTTTAAAGCCAATCAGATTTTTAAGCCCTCAGCCCTGTTCCTTTGAACTAGCGTCAAATATATTGCCTCGGGTACTTCCTTCGCTTTGATATTGTGAATATTCGAATTACCACAACTGTTTTACTACTCCAGAAAATTGAGACGGAACAGTCACGTTTAAAGCCAATCAGATTTTTAAGCCCTCAGCCCTGTTCCTTTGAACTAGCGTCAAATATATTGCCTCGGGTACTTCCTTCGCTTTGATATTGTGAATATTCGAATTACCACAACTGTTTTACTACTCCAGAAAATTGAGACGGAACAGTCACGTTTAAAGCCAATCAGATTTTTAAGCCCTCAGCCCTGTTTCCTTTGAACTAGCGTCAAATACATGGCCTCGAGCACTTCCTCCACGTTGGTATTGTGAAGATTTGAATTACCACATCTTTTTAACTACTCCAGAAAATTGAGACGCAACAGTCACGTTTAAAGCCAATCAGATTTTTAAGCCCTCAGCCCTGTTTCCTTTGAACTAGCGTCAAATACATGGCCTCGAGCTCTTCCTCCACGTTGGTATTGTGAAGATTTGAATTACCACATCTTTTTAACTACTCCAGAAAATTGAGACGCAACAGTCACGTTTAAAGCCAATCAGATTTTTAAGCCCTCAGCCCTGTTCCTTTGAACTAGCGTCAAATATATTGCCTCGGGTACTTCCTTCGCTTTGATATTGTGAATATTCGAATTACCACAACTGTTTTACTACTCCAGAAAATTGAGACGGAACAGTCACGTTTAAAGCCAATCAGATTTTTAAGCCCTCAGCCCTGTTTCCTTTGAACTAGCGTCAAATACATGGCCTCGAGCACTTCCTCCACGTTGGTATTGTGAAGATTTGAATTACCACATCTTTTTAACTACTCCAGAAAATTTAGACGCAACAGTCACGTTTAAAGTCAATCAGATTTTTAAGCCCTCAGCCCTGTTTCCTTTGAACTAGCGTCAAATACATGGCCTCGAGCACTTCCTCCACGTTGGTATTGTGAAGATTTGAATTACCACATCTTTTTAACTACTCCAGAAAATTGAGACGCAACAGTCACGTTTAAAGCCAATCAGATTTTTAAGCCCTCAGCCCTGTTTCCTTTGAACTAGCGTCAAATACATGGCCTCGAGCACTTCCTCCACGTTGGTATTGTGAAGATTTGAATTACCACATCTTTTTAACTACTCCAGAAAATTGAGACGCAACAGTCACGTTTAAAGCCAATCAGATTTTTAAGCCCTCAGCCCTGTTCCTTTGAACTAGCGTCAAATATATTGCCTCGGGTACTTCCTTCGCTTTGATATTGTGAATATTCGAATTACCACAACTGTTTTACTACTCCAGAAAATTGAGACGGAACAGTCACGTTTAAAGCCAATCAGATTTTTAAGCCCTCAGCCCTGTTTCCTTTGAACTAGCGTCAAATACATGGCCTCGAGCACTTCCTCCACGTTGGTATTGTGAAGATTTGAATTACCACATCTTTTTAACTACTCCAGAAAATTGAGACGCAACAGTCACGTTTAAAGCCAATCAGATTTTTAAGCCCTCAGCCCTGTTTCCTTTGAACTAGCGTCAAATACATGGCCTCGAGCACTTCCTCCACGTTGGTATTGTGAAGATTTGAATTACCACGTCTTTTTAACTACTCCAGAGAATTGAGACGCAACAGTCACGTTTAAAGCCAATCAGATTTTTAAGCCCTCAGCCCTGTTCCTTTGAACTAGCGTCAAATATATTGCCTCGGGTACTTCCTTCGCTTTGATATTGTGAATATTCGAATTACCACAACTGTTTTACTACTCCAGAAAATTGAGACGGAACAGTCACGTTTAAAGTCAATCAGATTTTTAAGCCCTCAGCCCTGTTTCCTTTGAACTAGCGTCAAATACATGGCCTCGAGCACTTCCTCCACGTTGGTATTGTGAAGATTTGAATTACCACATCTTTTTAACTACTCCAGAAAATTGAGACGCAACAGTCACGTTTAAAGCCAATCAGATTTTTAAGCCCTCAGCCCTGTTCCTTTGAACTAGCGTCAAATATATTGCCTCGGGTACTTCCTTCGCTTTGATATTGTGAATATTCGAATTACCACAACTGTTTTACTACTCCAGAAAATTGAGACGGAACAGTCACGTTTAAAGCCAATCAGATTTTTAAGCCCTCAGCCCTGTTTCCTTTGAACTAGCGTCAAATACATGGCCTCGAGCACTTCCTCCACGTTGGTATTGTGAAGATTTGAATTACCACATCTTTTTAACTACTCCAGAAAATTTAGACGCAACAGTCACGTTTAAAGTCAATCAGATTTTTAAGCCCTCAGCCTTGTTTCCTTTGAACTAGCGTCAAATACATGGCCTCGAGCACTTCCTCCACGTTGGTATTGTGAAGATTTGAATTACCACATCTTTTTAACTACTCCAGAAAATTGAGACGCAACAGTCACGTTTAAAGCCAATCAGATTTTTAAGCCCTCAGCCCTGTTTCCTTTGAACTAGCGTCAAATACATGACCTCGAGCACTTCCTCCACGTTGGTATTGTGAAGATTTGAATTAACACATCTTTTTAACTACTCCAGAAAATTGAGACGCAACAGTCACGTTTAAAGCCAATCAGATTTTTAAGCCCTCAGCCCTGTTTCCTTTGAACTAGCGTCAAATACATGGCCTCGAGCACTTCCTCCACGTTGGTATTGTGAAGATTTGAATTACCACATCTTTTTAACTACTCCAGAAAATTGAGACGCAACAGTCACGTTTAAAGCCAATCAGATTTTTAAGCCCTCAGCCCTGTTTCCTTTGAACTAGCGTCAAATACATGGCCTCGAGCACTTCCTCCACGCTGGTATTGTGAAGATTTGAATTACCACATCTTTTTAACTACTCCAGAAAATTGAGACGGAACAGTCACGTTTAAAGTCAATCAGATTTTTAAGCCCTCAGCCCTGTTTCCTTTGAACTAGCGTCAAATACATGGCCTCGAGCACCTCCTCCACGTTGGTATTGTGCAGATTTGAATTACCACATCTTTTTAACTACTCCAGAAAATTGAGACGGAACAGTCACGTTTAAAGTCAATCAGATTTTTAAGCCTTCAGCCCTGTTTCCTTTGAACTAGCGTCAAATACATGGCCTCGAGCACTTCCTCCACGTTGGTATTGTGAAGATTTGAATTACCACATCTTTTTAACTACTCCAGAAAATTGAGACGCAACAGTCACGTTTAAAGCCAATCAGATCTTTAAGCCCTCAGCCCTGTTTCCTTTGAACTAGCGTCAAATACATGGCCTCGAGCACTTCCTCCACGTTGGTATTGTGAAGATTTGAATTACCACATCTTTTTAACTACTCCAGAAAATTGAGACGCAACAGTCACGTTTAAAGCCAATCAGATTTTTAAGCCCTCAGCCCTTTTTCCTTTGAACTAGCGTCAAATACATGGCCTCGAGCACTTCCTTCACTTTGATATTGCGAAGATTCGAATTACTACAATTCTTTAACTACTGGTCCAGAAAATTGAGACGCAACAGTCACGTTTAACACCAATCAGATTTTTAAGCCCTCAGCCCTGTTCCTTTGAACTAGCGTCAAATATATTGCCTCGGGTACTTCCTTCGCTTTGATATTGTGAATATTCGAATTACCACAACTGTTTTACTACTCCAGAAAATTGAGACGGAACAGTCACGTTTAAAGTCAATCAGATTTTTAAGCCCTCAGCCCTGTTTCCTTTGAACTAGCGTCAAATACATGGCCTCGAGCACTTCCTTCACTTTGATATTGCGAAGATTCGAATTACTACAATTCTTTAACTACTGCTCCAGAAAATTGAGACGCAACAGTCACGTTTAACGCCAATCAGATTTTTAAGCCCTCAGCCCTGTTCCTTTGAACTAGCGTCAAATATATTGCCTCGGGTACTTCCTTCGCTTTGATATTGTGAATATTCGAATTACCACAACTGTTTTACTACTCCAGAAAATTGAGACGGAACAGTCACGTTTAAAGTCAATCAGATTTTTAAGCCCTCAGCCCTGTTTCCTTTGAACTAGCGTCAAATACATGGCCTCGAGCACTTCCTTCACTTTGATATTGCGAAGATTCGAATTACTACAATTCTTTAACTACTGCTCCAGAAAATTGAGACGCAACAGTCATGTTTAACGCCAATCAGATTTTTAAGCCCTCAGCCCTGTTCCTTTGAACTAGCGTCAAATATATTGCCTCGGGTACTTCCTTCGCTTTGATATTGTGAATATTCGAATTACCACAACTGTTTTACTACTCCAGAAAATTGAGACGGAACAGTCACGTTTAAAGCCAATCAGATTTTTAAGCCCTCAGCCCTGTTCCTTTGACCTAGCGTCAAATATATTGCCTCGGGTACTTCCTTCGCTTTGATATTGTGAATATTCGAATTACCACAACTGTTTTACTACTCCAGAAAATTGAGACGGAACAGTCACGTTTAAAGTCAATCAGATTTTTAAGCCCTCAGCCCTGTTTCCTTTGAACTAGCGTCAAATACATGGCCTCGAGCACTTCCTCCACGTTGGTATTGTGAAGATTTGAATTACCACATCTTTTTAACTACTCCAGAAAATTGAGACGCAACAGTCACGTTTAAAGCCAATCAGATTTTTAAGCCCTCAGCCCTGTTTCCTTTGAACTAGCGTCAAATACATGGCCTCGAGCACTTCCTCCACGTTGGTATTGTGAAGATTTGAATTACCACATCTTTTTAACTACTCCAGAAAATTGAGACGCAACAGTCACGTTTAAAGCCAATCAGATTTTTAAGCCCTCAGCCCTGTTTCCTTTGAACTAGCGTCAAATACATGGCCTCGAGCACTTCCTCCACGTTGGTATTGTGAAGATTTGGATTACCACATCTTTTTAACTACTCCAGAAAATTGAGACGAAACAGTCACGTTTAAAGCCAATCAGATTTTTAAGCCCTCAGCCCTGTTCCTTTGAACTAGCGTCAAATATATTGCCTCGGGTACTTCCTTCGCTTTGATATTGTGAATATTCGAATTAGGTACCACAACTGTTTTACTACTCCAGAAAATTGAGACGGAACAGTCACGTTTAAAGCCAATCAGATTTTTAAGCCCTCAGTCCTGTTTCCTTTGAACTAGCGTCAAATACATGGCCTCGAGCACTTCCTCCACGTTGGTATTGTGAAGATTTGAATTACCACATCTTTTTAACTACTCCAGAAAATTGAGACGGAACAGTCACGTTTAAAGCCAATCAGATTTTTAAGCCCTCAGCCCTGTTCCTTTGAACTAGCGTCAAATATATTGCCTCGGGTACTTCCTTCGCTTTGATATTGTGAATATTCGAATTACCACAACTGTTTTACTACTCCAGAAAATTGAGACGGAACAGTCACGTTTAAAGCCAATCAGATTTTTAAGCCCTCAGCCCTGTTCCTTTGAACTAGCGTCAAATATATTGCCTCGGGTACTTCCTTCGCTTTGATATTGTGAATATTCAAATTACCACAACTGTTTTACTACTCCAGAAAATTGAGACGGAACAGTCACGTTTAAAGCCAATCAGATTTTTAAGCCCTCAGCCCTGTTCCTTTGAACTAGCGTCAAATATATTGCCTCGGGTACTTCCTTCGCTTTGATACTGTGAATATTCGAATTACCACATCTTTTTAACTACTCCAGAAAATTGAGACGCAACAGTCACGTTTAAAGCCAATCAGATTTTTAAGCCCTCAGCCCTGTTTCCTTTGAACTAGCGTCAAATACATGGCCTCGAGCTCTTCCTCCACGTTGGTATTGTGAAGATTTGAATTACCACATCTTTTTAACTACTCCAGAAAATTGAGACGCAACAGTCACTTTTAAAGCCAATCAGATTTTTAAGCCCTCAGCCCTGTTTCCTTTGAACTAGCGTCAAGTACATGGCCTCGAGCACTTCCTCCACGTTGGTATTGTGAAGATTTGAATTACCACATCTTTTTAACTACTCCAGAAAATTGAGACGAAACAGTCACGTTTAAAGCCAATCAGATTTTTAAGCCCTCAGCCCTGTTCCTTTGAACTAGCGTCAAATATATTGCCTCGGGTACTTCCTTCGCTTTGATATTGTGAATATTCAAATTACCACAACTGTTTTACTACTCCAGAAAATTGAGACGGAACAGTCACGTTTAAAGCCAATCAGATTTTTAAGCCCTCAGCCCTGTTCCTTTGAACTAGCGTCAAATATATTGCCTCGGGTACTTCCTTCGCTTTGATACTGTGAATATTCGAATTACCACATCTTTTTAACTACTCCAGAAAATTGAGACGCAACAGTCACGTTTAAAGCCAATCAGATTTTTAAGCCCTCAGCCCTGTTTCCTTTGAACTAGCGTCAAATACATGGCCTCGAGCACTTCCTCCACGTTGGTATTGTGAAGATTTGAATTACCACATCTTTTTAACTACTCCAGAAAATTGAGACGCAACAGTCACGTTTGAAGCCAATCAGATTTTTAAGCCCTCAGCCCTGTTTCCTTTGAACTAGCGTCAAATACATGGCCTCGAGCACTTCCTCCACGTTGGTATTGTGAAGATTTGAATTACCACATCTTTTTAACTACTCCAGAAAACTGAGACGCAACAGTCACGTTTAAAGCCAATCAGATTTTTAAGCCCTCAGCCCTGTTCCTTTGAACTAGCGTCAAATATATTGCCTCGGGTACTTCCTTCGCTTTGATACTGTGAATATTCGAATTACCTCATCTTTTTAACTACTCCAGAAAATTGAGACGGAACAGTCACGTTTAAAGCCAATCAGATTTTTAAGCCCTCAGCCCTGTTTCCTTTGAACTAGCGTCAAATACATGGCCTCGAGCACTTCCTCCACGTTGGTATTGTGAAGATTTGAATTACCACATCTTTTTAACTACTCCAGAAAATTGAGACGCAACAGTCACGTTTAAAGCCAATCAGATTTTTAAGCCCTCAGCCCTGTTTCCTTTGAACTAGCGTCAAATACATGGCCTCGAGCACTTCCTCCACGTTGGTATTGTGAAGATTTGAATTACCACATCTTTTTAACTACTCCAGAAAATTGAGACGGAACAGTCACGTTTAAAGCCAATCAGATTTTTAAGCCCTCAGCCCTGTTCCTTTGAACTAGCGTCAAATATATTGCCTCGGGTACTTCCTTCGCTTTGATATTGTGAATATTCGAATTACCACAACTGTTTTACTACTCCAGAAAATTGAGACGGAACAGTCACGTTTAAAGCCAATCAGATTTTTAAGCCCTCAGCCCTGTTCCTTTGAACTAGCGTCAAATATATTGCCTCGGGTACTTCCTTCGCTTTGATATTGTGAATATTCGAATTACCACAACTGTTTTACTACTCCAGAAAATTGAGACGGAACAGTCACGTTTAAAGTCAATCAGATTTTTAAGCCCTCAGCCCTGTTTCCTTTGAACTAGCGTCAAATACATGGCCTCGAGCACTTCCTCCACGTTGGTATTGTGAAGATTTGAATTACCACATCTTTTTAACTACTCCAGAAAATTGAGACGCAACAATCACGTTTAAAGTCAATCAGATTTTTAAGCCCTCAGCCCTGTTTCCTTTGAACTAGCGTCAAATACATGGCCTCGAGCACTTCCTCCACGTTGGTATTGTGAAGATTTGAATTACCACATCTTTTTAACTACTCCAGAAAATTGAGACGCAACAGTCACGTTTAAAGCCAATCAGATTTTTAAGCCCTCAGCCCTGTTTCCTTTGAACTAGCGTCAAATACATGGCCTCGAGCACTTCGTCCACGTTGGTATTGTGAAGATTTGAATTACCACATCTTTTTAACTACTCCAGAAAATTGAGACGGAACAGTCACGTTTAAAGCCAATCAGATTTTTAAGCCCTCAGCCCTGCTCCTTTGAACTAGCGTCAAATATATTGCCTCGGGTACTTCCTTCGCTTTGATATTGTGAATATTCGAATTACCACAACTGTTTTACTACTCCAGAAAATTGAGACGGAACAGTCACGTTTAAAGCCAATCAGATTTTTAAGCCCTCAGCCCTGTTCCTTTGAACTAGCGTCAAATATATTGCCTCGGGTACTTCCTTCGCTTTGATATTGTGAATATTCGAATTACCACAACTGTTTTACTACTCCAGAAAATTGAGACGGAACAGTCACGTTTAAAGTCAATCAGATTTTTAAGCCCTCAGCCCTGTTTCCTTTGAACTAGCGTCAAATACATGGCCTCGAGCACTTCCTCCACGTTGGTATTGTGAAGATTTGAATTACCACATCTTTTTAACTACTCCAGAAAATTGAGACGGAACAGTCACGTTTAAAGCCAATCAGATTTTTAAGCCCTCAGCCCTGTTCCTTTGAACTAGCGTCAAATATATTGCCTCGGGTACTTCCTTCGCTTTGATATTGTGAATATTCGAATTACCACAACTGTTTTACTACTCCAGAAAATTGAGACGGAACAGTCACGTTTAAAGCCAATCAGATTTTTAAGCCCTCAGCCCTGTTCCTTTGAACTAGCGTCAAATATATTGCCTCGGGTACTTCCTTCGCTTTGATATTGTGAATATTCGAATTACCACAACTGTTTTACTACTCCAGAAAATTGAGACGGAACAGTCACGTTTAAAGTCAATCAGATTTTTAAGCCCTCAGCCCTGTTTCCTTTGAACTAGCGTCAAATACATGGCCTCGAGCACTTCCTCCACGTTGGTATTGTGAAGATTTGAATTACCACATCTTTTTAACTACTCCAGAAAATTGAGACGCAACAGTCACGTTTAAAGCCAATCAGATTTTTAAGCCCTCAGCCCTGTTCCTTTGAACTAGCGTCAAATATATTGCCTCGGGTACTTCCTTCGCTTTGATATTGTGAATATTCGAATTACCACAACTGTTTTACTACTCCAGAAAATTGAGACGGAACAGTCACGTTTAAAGCCAATCAGATTTTTAAGCCCTCAGCCCTGTTCCTTTGAACTAGCGTCAAATATATTGCCTCGGGTACTTCCTTCGCTTTGATATTGTGAATATTCGAATTACCACAACTGTTTTACTACTCCAGAAAATTGAGACGGAACAGTCACGTTTAAAGTCAATCAGATTTTTAAGCCCTCAGCCCTGTTTCCTTTGAACTAGCGTCAAATATATGGCCTCGAGCACTTCCTCCACGTTGGTATTGTGAAGATTTGAATTACCACATCTTTTTAACTACTCCAGAAAATTGAGACGGAACAGTCACGTTTAAAGCCAATCAGATTTTTAAGCCCTCAGCCCTGTTTCCTTTGAACTAGCGTCAAATACATGGCCTCGAGCACTTCCTCCACGTTGGTATTGTGAAGATTTGAATTACCACATCTTTTTAACTACTCCAGAAAATTGAGACGCAACAGTCACGTTTAAAGCCAATCAGATTTTTAAGCCCTCAGCCCTGTTCCTTTGAACTAGCGTCAAATATATTGCCTCGGGTACTTCCTTCGCTTTGATATTGTGAATATTCGAATTACCACAACTGTTTTACTACTCCAGAAAATTGAGACGGAACAGTCACGTTTAAAGCCAATCAGATTTTTAAGCCCTCAGCCCTGTTCCTTTGAACTAGCGTCAAATATATTGCCTCGGGTACTTCCTTCGCTTTGATATTGTGAATATTCGAATTACCACAACTGTTTTACTACTCCAGAAAATTGAGACGGAACAGTCACGTTTAAAGTCAATCAGATTTTTAAGCCCTCAGCCCTGTTTCCTTTGAACTAGCGTCAAATACATGGCCTCGAGCACTTCCTCCACGTTGGTATTGTGAAGATTTGAATTACCACATCTTTTTAACTACTCCAGAAAATTGAGACGCAACAGTCACGTTTAAAGTCAATCAGATTTTTAAGCCCTCAGCCCTGTTTCCTTTGAACTAGCGTCAAATACATGGCCTCGAGCACTCCCTCCACGTTGGTATTGTGAAGATTTGAATTACCACATCTTTTTAACTACTCCAGAAAATTGAGACGCAACAGTCACGTTTAAAGCCAATCAGATTTTTAAGCCCTCAGCCCTGTTTCCTTTGAACTAGCGTCAAATACATGGCCTCGAGCACTTCCTCCACGTTGGTATTGTGAAGATTTGAATTACCACATCTTTTTAACTACTCCAGAAAATTGAGACGGAACAGTCACGTTTAAAGCCAATCAGATTTTTAAGCCCTCAGCCCTGTTCCTTTGAACTAGCGTCAAATATATTGCCTCGGGTACTTCCTTCGCTTTGATATTGTGAATATTCGAATTACCACAACTGTTTTACTACTCCAGAAAATTGAGACGGAACAGTCACGTTTAAAGCCAATCAGATTTTTAAGCCCTCAGCCCTGTTCCTTTGAACTAGCGTCAAATATATTGCCTCGGGTACTTCCTTCGCTTTGATATTGTGAATATTCGAATTACCACAACTGTTTTACTACTCCAGAAAATTGAGACGGAACAGTCACGTTTAAAGTCAATCAGATTTTTAAGCCCTCAGCCCTGTTTCCTTTGAACTAGCGTCAAATACATGGCCTCGAGCACTTCCTCCACGTTGGTATTGTGAAGATTTGAATTACCACATCTTTTTAACTACTCCAGAAAATTGAGACGGAACAGTCACGTTTAAAGCCAATCAGATTTTTAAGCCCTCAGCCCTGTTCCTTGAACTAGCGTCAAATATATTGCCTCGGGTACTTCCTTCGCTTTGATATTGTGAATATTCGAATTACCACAACTGTTTTACTACTCCAGAAAATTGAGACGGAACAGTCACGTTTAAAGCCAATCAGATTTTTAAGCCCTCAGCCCTGTTCCTTTGAACTAGCGTCAAATATATTGCCTCGGGTACTTCCTTCGCTTTGATATTGTGAATATTCGAATTACCACAACTGTTTTACTACTCCAGAAAATTGAGACGGAACAGTCACGTTTAAAGTCAATCAGATTTTTAAGCCCTCAGCCCTGTTTCCTTTGAACTAGCGTCAAATACATGGCCTCGAGCACTTCCTCCACGTTGGTATTGTGAAGATTTGAATTACCACATCTTTTTAACTACTCCAGAAAATTGAGACGGAACAGTCACGTTTAAAGCCAATCAGATTTTTAAGCCCTCAGCCCTGTTCCTTGAACTAGCGTCAAATATATTGCCTCGGGTACTTCCTTCGCTTTGATATTGTGAATATTCGAATTACCACAACTGTTTTACTACTCCAGAAAATTGAGACGGAACAGTCACGTTTAAAGCCAATCAGATTTTTAAGCCCTCAGCCCTGTTCCTTTGAACTAGCGTCAAATATATTGCCTCGGGTACTTCCTTCGCTTTGATATTGTGAATATTCGAATTACCACAACTGTTTTACTACTCCAGAAAATTGAGACGGAACAGTCACGTTTAAAGCCAATCAGATTTTTAAGCCCTCAGCCCTGTTCCTTTGAACTAGCGTCAAATATATTGCCTCGGGTACTTCCTTCGCTTTGATATTGTGAATATTCGAATTACCACAACTGTTTTACTACTCCAGAAAATTGAGACGGAACAGTCACGTTTAAAGTCAATCAGATTTTTAAGCCCTCAGCCCTGTTTCCTTTGAACTAGCGTCAAATACATGGCCTCGAGCACTTCCTCCACGTTGGTATTGTGAAGATTTGAATTACCACATCTTTTTAACTACTCCAGAAAATTGAGACGCAACAGTCACGTTTAAAGCCAATCAGATTTTTAAGCCCTCAGCCCTGTTTCCTTTGAACTAGCGTCAAATACATGGCCTCGAGCACTTCCTCCACGTTGGTATTGTGAAGATTTGAATTACCACATCTTTTTAACTACTCCAGAAAATTGAGACGCAACAGTCACGTTTAAAGCCAATCAGATTTTTAAGCCCTCAGCCCTGTTTCCTTTGAACTAGCGTCAAATACATGGCCTCGAGCACTTCCTCCACGTTGGTATTGTGAAGATTTGAATTACCACATCTTTTTAACTACTCCAGAAAATTGAGACGCAACAGTCACGTTTAAAGCCAATCAGATTTTTAAGCCCTCAGCCCTGTTCCTTTGAACTAGCGTCAAATATATTGCCTCGGGTACTTCCTTCGCTTTGATATTGTGAATATTCGAATTACCACAACTGTTTTACTACTCCAGAAAATTGAGACGGAACAGTCACGTTTAAAGCCAATCAGATTTTTAAGCCCGCAGCCCTGTTTCCTTTGAACTAGCGTCAAATACATGGCCTCGAGCACTTCCTCCACGTTGGTATTGTGAAGATTTGAATTACCACATCTTTTTAACTACTCCAGAAAATTGAGACGCAACAGTCACGTTTAAAGCCAATCAGATTTTTAAGCCCTCAGCCCTGTTCCTTTGAACTAGCGTCAAATATATTGCCTCGGGTACTTCCTTCGCTTTGATATTGTGAATATTCGAATTACCACAACTGTTTTACTACTCCAGAAAATTGTGACGGAACAGTCACGTTTAAAGCCAATCAGATTTTTAAGCCCTCAGCCCTGTTTCCTTTGAACTAGCGTCAAATACATGGCCTCGAGCACTTCCTCCACGTTGGTATTGTGAAGATTTGAATTACCACATCTTTTTAACTACTCCAGAAAATTGAGACGCAACAGTCACGTTTAAAGTCAATCAGATTTTTAAGCCCTCAGCCCTGTTTCCTTTGAACTAGCGTCAAATACATGGCCTCGAGCACTTCCTCCACGTTGGTATTGTGAAGATTTGAATTACCACATCTTTTTAACTACTCCAGAAAATTGAGACGCAACAGTCACGTTTAAAGCCAATCAGATTTTTAAGCCCTCAGCTCTGTTTCCTTTGAACTAGCGTCAAATACATGGCCTCGAGCACTTCCTCCACGTTGGTATTGTGAAGATTTGAATTACCACATCTTTTTAACTACTCCAGAAAATTGAGACGCAACAGTCACGTTTAAAGCCAATCAGATTTTTAAGCCCTCAGCCCTGTTTCCTTTGAACTAGCGTCAAATACATGGCCTCGAGCACTTCCTCCACGTTGGTATTGTGAAGATTTGAATTACCACATCTTTTTAACTACTCCAGAAAATTGAGACGCAACAGTCACGTTTAAAGCCAATCAGATTTTTAAGCCCTCAGCCCTGTTTCCTTTGAACTAGCGTCAAATACATGGCCTCGAGCACTTCCTCCACGTTGGTATTGTGAAGATTTGAATTACCACATCTTTTTAACTACTCCAGAAAATTGAGACGGAACAGTCACGTTTAAAGTCAATCAGATTTTTAAGCCCTCAGCCCTGTTTCCTTTGAACTAGCGTCAAATACATGGCCTCGAGCACTTCCTCCACATTGGTATTGTGAAGATTTGAATTACCACATCTTTTTAACTACTCCAGAAAATTGAGACGGAACAGTCACGTTTAAAGTCAATCAGATTTTTAAGCCCTCAGCCCTGTTTCCTTTGAACTAGCGTCAAATACATGGCCTCGAGCACTTCCTCCACGTTGGTATTGTGAAGATTTGAATTACCACATCTTTTTAACTACTTCAGAAAATTGAGACGCAACAGTCACGTTTAAAGCCAATCAGATTTTTAAGCCATCAGCCCTGTTTCCTTTGAACTAGCGTCAAATATATTGCCTCGGGCACTTCATTCGCTTTGATATTGTGAAGATTCGTACTACCAAAGCTTTTTAACTACTCCAGAAAGTTGAGATGCAACAGTCACGTTTAGAGCCAATCAGATTTTTAAGCCCTAAGAAGAATGTGACTGTTCAATGAATTGAGTTTAGTTAGAGTACTTAAGAGAAATATAAAAAATGTATTTCTTCGTAAGTTCGGAAGTGACTGAATATTGAAACTTGCTGCTATCGCAAATAGCACGTCTCCCACTCCAACTTCATTTGTAGTGGTATCCAACGGATTGTCTCGGGTAGCTCCTTTGCTTTTATAGTGAAAAGTTTTGAATAACCTACTAAACTTTTTTTTACTCCTCCAGAATATGGATTAAAAGCTCACAAACGAACAGTTATGTTAAGCACCGTTCATATTTTTGAGGCTTCAGAAGAATATAATGACTTCTTCGTAATATTTTTAACAACTCTAGAGTTTTACATGACACAGCGCAGGTAAGGAGAGTCTTGTAACCGAGAAAATTTTCGTTTTTGCGATATCCTTTTTGATCGTTTTACTATGTCTACATCACGAAAATGAAAACGTATACCTATCACCCTTTTATCGGACTGTTCTAGCACCGTAATTTCAGTAAGCTATTTTCATGAAATTTGGAGTTCGATGTATTGTTGAGTCATGTAATAGGTACTATTAATTTATTTAGAAAAATCTCTGCATTAGCGGTGAAGCAATTAGCAATAAACCAAAATTGTCAGACTCATTTGAAATATCGACTATAGCTGTTACAGGTGTTCCTGAACATTTTCCACTTTTCCGACGAGGTTGTGAAATTGAAGTGATGAAGGGGATACACGGGAAGTCAAAAAATGTTTGTGCTCATAAAGGAATCTCAATGATCTTAAAGAAATGGAGTCAAGTTGATTGACTCAGTACTTCCCACACATAGCGGTGATATAATATTATTATTCTTCCATTGCATGAAGCTATAGCCTGAGATCCCCTTGCAACCAAATACTCGCCCGCCTGCCCTTAAAAAACATTCATCACAAAAATTCTAGTAAATAATTTCTTGCATTCCTCTCCGTAGGAACTGGAACGATACAGTTTTCCGCGAGCTTCAACTGGATGAAACGAAACGATCAGCAACCCCCAAATGCTAAAAACAACTATTTTTATATTTTTAGTTTTTTATTATTGCTGCACCGCCACTGACACTATTTATAAAAACTATCCATCCATTCTCGTCACGGTAATGGCACTGCGTCGAAATTTCATTAAAATCAATTCCAGGTTACAGAATGCAGAACGATGTAAAGCAATACTTGTATGTAACATATGAACATCAGAAAAAGGTAGTAATACTGTGTCAAACTTTTATTAAAATCAATTCAATTATTACCTCGTTATACAATACAGAAAGATCTATATACTCATCATATATGTGTACATCAGAAATTTCCGAGGAAAATTCTAAGTCCCTTGGTCTCTGTAATACGTAAGGCAATGTTCCTATTGACCTAAATAAGTGTATCATGTGGCTATGTCCTTCTTTCGCAGGTCAATGGAGATCCTATTATGAATACTAAAACATTTTCGGTTTTGCAACCACCTACCCCTTAACCACCCCAATTTCAACCTCATCCAAAAACAGTAGAAAATGATGGGGAACCCTAAAATGCCTAAAAACGGAGTTTGAGCTGTTTCTATATTTTCAGGTTTTTTATTATTGCTGTGCCGTCACTGACACGATATATAAAAATCACATGCTTCTCCATCCTCGCCAAGGTAGTAATACTGTGTCAAAATGTCATTGAAATCAATTCAATAATTATTTCGTTATACAATACAGAATGATCTAAAACAGTACTCATCCTATATGTAGGTAAACATCAGAAAATTCCGAGGAAAATTCTAAGTCCCTTGGTTTCTGTAACTGGCAAGGCAATATTCGGATGGACCTAAAAATAGTATGTTATGCCGCTGGGTCTTTCTTTCACAGGTCAATAGACAGCCTATTATGAATACAACACATTTTTCAGTTTTGCAACTCCCTCCCCGAACCACCCCAATTTCACCCCCACCAAAAAAAAAGTAAAAAACGATCAGCAACCACTAAAACGCCTAAAAATGAAGATAGAGGAATATTTGAATTTTTAGTTTTTTGCTAATCGGTCCACCCATGCACTGATTTCCAAAATTATAGCAGTCTTATCTACTACGACCCTATAGCATATCGCTACCCAAATGTCATCATATTGTGAGGCTAGAAAAAAGCCAAAGATCTATGCCAAAAAAACAGACAGACGACCGACCGACAGACAGACAGACAGACGGAAATGACGTGGATTTTCGTTGTGTAGACATCATAAAACGCTCAAAATCGAATCGCCTCAAAATCGAAAAGTTTTGCGATCATAATACTCCCCTACCTGTCGGTGTGGGGAGTAAAATGACCTCGGTAATATTCTGCACTTCTTGACTACCATGATGGAACGGAAGAATACTGTATTCGTTCTGAAAAACATGCTAATAGACGCAAGCTAGTCATCAGAAAACATACACCAAAAACACTCTCGATTGTTGTTTTTAGAAATTTTGGAGGTCACTAATGATATTTTATCTTGATTCTATCATCACAGAACAACGAAATTATAGGCTAGCTTATGACATATGTCTGAGGAGGAAAACATGTTAGGTTTAATCTTCTTCTAAACAGAGCATACCGTATTGGTATGATGTACAAAATGCTGTACAATGCAAAAAACCGGACACTGAAACGGCAGCCTCTTTTAAGTATTTACTAATCATCAAGGCTGTAAGTACACTACCCGCACACAGCCACACACGGCATCTTAACATGGCGGTGGCAAGAAGGCGGGCGAGCCTTAGGGGAAGAAGGAAGTTGAATTACCGGAGTCATCTCGGTCGGATGCGGCTTCTTCCGGCCCTGAGGTGGTGGAATGCAGCTCAGGGTGTCAAATTTATGCACGATACGACAGTAAGCAAGCAAAGCCAATTTAGGATCACGAAAGGCTTTGCATGCACGCAATGGCCTTCATTTGTAAAATTGAAATTTAATAAATGGTAATTGCCGGGAGACTCTACTGTTGAGCAGCAAAATAGGGCTACGTTTTGGAACAACTGCAAAGGTGCAAAGTCTTTCAATAGATGGCGCTGATGTACCAAATCCCGAGCGACACGATTGAAGCCCAACTACAGAAAAGCTAATTTGTAATTAATATCTGTCTATACCTTTTTGTTTTAATGATTAGTTTGTAGTCTAATCTACATATTATGTTGAAGTTGGGCTGAGTGAATGAATTATGGAGAAAAGAGGTAACTCGATGACATACCAGGTGCTAGACCATACGGTCCGTCTCTTTGCACCTCTGCTTCCAAACCTACAGATCCAAGAATGGTCTGGATGTGAAAATCTAACGCCTTATAGCGATTTGGAATATGTGCCGAGTACTCCTCCGCACATCATGCACACAGGCAAACATGCAAACATCGTCTAAGCGACCAGCGGTCTCATTTGGTCCCTGTCTAGTGACATAGAACTGTCCTACTTTGGCTTTAGGTCCTCCTTTGAGTTGCCGCGCCCGATAGGCCCTGAGATCTTCTGATAGACTTTTGTTTCTGTAACCACTTTTTTCCAGTTCGCGTTTATCCAAGAACTAGTTTAGGGTCTAGAACCGCTCCTTGCGAGAACATACACCATTTCGCTATTGTGTACCGCAGCATGTCCAACTACCCATACCAACGAATTCTGGTGTTTTGCTGAGAGGTTATCAAACCTTACCTGTACTGTAGGACAAGCCTCGTGTCACCACGTAAATATTTTTCATTGTTGTAACTGTTTTTTAGGGAAACATCTGTAATTTATCCTGACCTGTGTTAGGACGAAAATGTGGGTACATTTTGAGCAGCGGTAAAGAAAATGCTTTACAGAACACCTTCAAAACATCTGGAAACTGAGGTGAGAGGGTATTTCTGTTGAATTCTGATTAAATGAGGTTCTATAACAGTACTAGGTTTCACCGGTTAAGCCTATAAATAACAAAGTATCGTACCTTTGATATCTTTTGATATACTCGTAATGCTATAGCGGGGAAAGTATCCTTCTGCAGTATTTTAAAGTCCATCATTATAAATGTAACATGTCGGTCACCCATAAAAAGATAGGTAAAAGCTCAGGTACACGCGGCGAGTTTACTAGCTAACGAGCCGGCTTGTAAAAAGCCGGCGAGTTGGCAAGTGCGCTAGTAATCGAGTACACAGAACATATCCTACTCGCTCAGTAACCAGCTAGTTGGCGTGGAAAAACCAGTGCAACTAGCCAGTTGTGCACAAGGTAGTGCGAATACACGTAAGTAGTTTACAAGCCAGCTCGCTCAAAAGGCGAGTGGCGAGTAAATTCGCCAACAGTTCCTTTTTCCAGAGTATTTTTACTAGCAGCTACACACAGAAAAGTCTGTCGTTCTGTCAAAGACTTACTCTTGGATTCAGTGGGACGTTACATTCAGCATTCCTCAAATACAGCGATGTTTTATCCAATGGGAAGTGTATAGTTGGTAACGAATTATATTATATTGTCGATTCAACTACAAGATGTCATTGGATTCCAATAAATAATTCAATCGCAGCCTGTCGTTGAATCGAATCTGTGTTTGGTAATTGCTTCTAAACTACTTTCTTTTCCTTGGACCAACAGCTTTTATTGCGAGGACAGCTGATTGATTCGTTTGGATGTTTAATTGTGTGATTTTGTATGAAGTTATAAGGAGCATGATATAAGAATTAAACATAAAGCTGCACCAGTTGTTGCATTATTACCTGAAATATAACTGTCTGACTAATCTAAATACCTACATTCAAATGTCTTGGTCTTGGTCTTGGAGAGCTGTCTTAAAACTTCCTCGTTGGTAACATGATCTATGTACGATATTCTCAATATTCGCCTATAAAGCCACATTTCAAAAGCTGAGATCATACCCCTGTTCTTTATTTTACGTTCACTGAATCGGGACATCAGTCCCGCCGAATACTGATTATAGTTCAGCGAACGACAAGGGCCATTGACACAAAATTAATTTTTATCAGATGAATTGTCACGAACTGCTGGTGCAGTAATAATTATTGTACATTGAGTAGATTGTATACTTTGCTTAAATTAAACATAGGGTAAATCTTGAAAACAAAAGGATGTTTTGATTGCATTATATGTCAATACTGGTATTAGATGGATTATACAATATATCGTTAGAACGAATTTAAAACTATTCTGAATTTACTGGCATACCTGTGATTACTTCGAATATAAAGATTGAATTCTTTCAATGACATGGATTTGAAACAACTGTAAATATATTTAAAGCAATGGAAAAACATCCAAATACTAACAGTTAATTGGAAACGCAACAGTATTTTTTTCTGTGTAACGGAGCGAGTGCATCGAGTGCACTGGACTAGTTTACTAGCGGCTTGTAAAAAATCCGGCTAGTAGCTAGTAAACTCGCCGCGTGTACTTAAGGCTTAAGTACCGGTATCATCATTACTTTAGAGGTATTCGCGGTTCGTCCTGAGCTGGTTCGGGCCTAGTTCGGATAAAAAGGCGCACGCACAGTATGATTACGGCCGTGCGCGGTATGTAAATCCTTATGTAAACTGATTCTGTGATGTGAACTGAATTAGTTCTCACGATTCAGTTTCGCTGAATCAGTTTAACTGATTCAGTGATACTGAACGGATAGTGAACGTGAGAACACCTTTTCATTAAAACTGATCAGTGGGTTTGTACTTTTAGTCAAAGTGGAAGCCAGTTCTACTTTTCATTCATTTTGACTGAATCAGTATTTGAAAATGAATACAAACTGACATGCGAAAATCTTTTCTGTCATCATGAGTTTCGTCAGTTTTGACACTTCAAGATTATACATGACATGTGTTGAACAAACGTCGTTTTCATTAATGCTGAATCAGTTAAAATGATTCATTAAATTATTAATAATTAAATAAATAAATTAAAACTGAACAGTGAGAACAAACGTCGCTTTCATTAATGCTGAATAAAACTGATTCAGTGAACCTGAATAGTGAGAACCCGCCTTTACATACAAGATTTACATACCGCGTACGCCCGTGATCACACTGAGCATGTGCTTTTTATCCGAAATAGTCACGAGCCAGTTCGGGACGTAACTGCGAAAATCTCTAGTATTCAAGGTGGTAGTACCTACGTTAAAGATACACTACATAGTTTAAGAACGCAATTGTTCTAAATTCGAACGGAATCTGAATTATAAAGAAATGCCACTACGTAAATTTACCAGCAGTCATTCTCCGCTGTGAACAGTTTTCAGTCAGAAAAATAGGACGAATATCGCATAACTGAATCCACTGGGCACACAGCAGAGGGGTAAATTTCAGAGAGCCGGTAATAGCGACGTCGTTTAGGAATTTGAGAAACGAGAAACAATTATTCCGGGCACCCGCCCCTATTTTAGAGACCTGTTATATCCGCAAAGTTTCTAGGTCGCAGTCCCTCACGTCGTGATGACATGGTAGTAGCTTCGGCCTGATAGTGTGGGAGAATTTAGATCTTCAGCGACACACGTATTGAAGTAACTAAACCACAGCTTACAAAGTCGGAAAAAAGGTCTCCAAATTAATTCTAATGACTTAGGCTCAAAGACCTACGCCAAAAAATATAAATAATATTCCTTATCATTATTTCGACAAACATCAAATGTTTTATATTTAATTCATCATCTACCTAGCATAAACATATTACACAAACTATATTATATTTGTTTTAATCATTTTATCCTGTTTGATACACTGTAAGATTTGTATTTGATTGTTGTTTTTTGTAACTGATCTGTACGACTCAAAATTATCTACAATTTTTAAACTTGTTGCTAACCGCATTGATTCAGTATAAGAGTAGCGGTAGCTAAGTGCAGCCCAGGCTCGAAACACCGAGCTGCTGTTCCATTACCCAGTGACTAATCCTCACACTGGGTCCACGAATCCCCTAAGTAGACGAAGAGACCCAAGGATGACTGCCTTCTGAATTCTGGCAGCATAGCTGTGCGCCGGTGCGCGGCACACCGGTATTTTGTACCTGCGTCTAGCCGGACCATGCAACTTTCCAACCTGCAGTCCCGAAGATCGCCGCAGGTTTCCGACTATTATCCGATGATGCCGCAACAGCGCCAAGTTTAAGTCTAACGTAACGTTATTGTTTGTCTTATACATGAATGACTCAAGACTTTATTACAGGAAAGGGCTGATGTCAATTATTGGCTAATGGATATTCTCTATTTTAAAAACACGCTTCAACGATGGGGAAACTATAAAAGTTGGCTTTATTGACAGTTCAAAATGTAAAAAATTAAAGTAGGGCACTTTAGTAAATAATGCAAAAGTTTTCTATTTTTGTGTAACATTGGGGATGTATGTGGAAGATTATTTGTGGCTAAAAATAATATATTTCGTGAACAAATTTTAAAAGAAACATCTGAGCTATTCAATAAATAGTAAAATTTGTCATCTTATACAAAATTAGAGATAAATTAAAAAAATAATTCTTCCTTAACCTTAAAAGTAAAAAAATATTTGATCCCTTTGGATTACTGTATAAAGAGCAAATGTGGTACATTATACCCCTATCACTGTGTTTTAAATTAGTTATAAAGGATTATTAGTGGAGAAGCATACAGTAAATATATAAGAAAGTTGGACCCAGTTCTGAAGAAATAACTCTCCTCGTTACCTTTTGCGCCAACTTTTCCTTAAATTAGATGTACTAATGTAAAAAAATGAATGCCTCAAAAAAACTCAATTTCAATTAAACATATGCGACAGAAATGATACCCTCACTAAATAAGCTAAATTTCAGGGTTCAATACTGGTCAAGTCATATCAATAAGAAGGAAATTTTTGGGTAAATGACCTTCTAGACTTTTTTACACATAGCATAAATGTAGAAAACATTTTTCAAAACACTATTATACATTGCTGGATCTGGATGGTAGATATAGAAAATGAAAACATCACGAAAACAGACAAATTCTTCCAAAACAACACACATTTTTGAACTCTGGAAACGGCACACAGAACTGTCGACGCCAACCTCGGTAGTCATGACAAATGCGCATGCGGAACTGCGGGTTGGAAAGTTGTACGGTCCGGCTAGACGCAAGTGTATTTTGTGCAGTACAGAGAGGAGCAGCGTATTCCTCATTCCACCTAGCGATCCAATGACCATAACCAGTGGACTTAGAGTGTAGTCTGGCCAGAGCTTGTGAAGTTGTCCGAGCAACTCCTGATATTTGGTCCGCTTTTCCTCCTCCTTAAGCCGGTCCCATACGATGCGTCCAACATTGGATCCAACGTTGGATAGAACGTTTGACACATTGAACTTTGGCAAGTGTGTTCTCCCAAACGACGCGACAAACCTTGAGGTAACAAATGTCACAAATATTGCTTCCAAGGTTTTAGTTCGATCTCATTGTCGTACGGGTATAATCTTTTTTTTAAGATATATATATACCTAATAAAATGAATGGCCGAATAGCAGCAGCTACTGGAATGGTGGTTACATGTTACGGGATATATTGTTGGTAGAAAAAAAGGGACCTAGAAGAAGGAGGTGATGGATACAGGATACTTCATAGATAATGAATCAAACTTGAGCAACCCCTAAACTTCAACGGCCCATCAACCCCTTTTGGTCTGAGTTTACAATAACGAAGTTGTTCCCAGTTCTCCGTATAAGCAGCAACATTGCGATGCTTAAAATATTTTAAGTCGATACACCAGCAGCAATTACTTCAGCAGCCTATGAGAATCCCTACCGAAGGTAGGGCGATTATGTGGCATTTTTGAAGTGCCGTAACGTACGGCTCTTAACAGGGCTTATTATAAATGTTTTTGCGTGCTTGAACTCATATATATCTCCCTCTAGCATAGATTTTGGCAGTTTGTTGTAAGCCCATTCATCCAGGGCAAAGCTGACAATTCGCGCTTCAATTCTAGTATGGGTTCAGGACCAATGCAGAAGCTTTTAGTCCTTATCCTAGCCAAGTGATCCACCCGGTATGCTAATGTGTCTAAGGATCTCCAGCAGCCGGCTCACATTCTTGTGGCGAGCTAACTTTCAGAAGGCAGCAGAGCATTCTTGTGCTACAGCTAATGTAGCCTAATAGGGAACAAAATTAGCTATAGGTGGGAAGCGGGAAAAATATATTAAAGCGAAGTGTACTCTTTAAACTGAAGTCCAAGCTTTCGGAGAACTGTGCCTCCATCAGCAGGGCTGAAATATTGAATTAACATAAGCAACAGGTAATAAAAAAATGGAGTTTATATATTTTTTGCTTTTTGCTTACCTGTTGCTTATGTTAATTCAATATTTCAGCCCTGATGATGGAGGCATAGTTCTCCGAAAGCTTGGAATTGAGTTTAAAGAGTACACTTCGCATTAATATATTTTTGCCGCTTCCCAGGCATAGATTGATCCCATGTTCTGTATAAACGCGATACATCCTGTATAAATAAATCAATATTTTTGGGTACCAGTTTTTAAGCAACAAGGTTGAGCCGAAAAACGTTGCTTCCAGTGTTGGAAGCACCTTTGATGCGGGTTAGTTTTTCCGACAAGAGCCCGAACTTCCCATGCGACCAACGCTGGACACATGCAGTTCGACAACTCACGCCCACACCATGTGGCAAATGCCGATGTGTCCAACGTTGGAAGGCATTCGCCACATCGTGTGGGACCGGCTTTAGAGATGATGTTCACCTCGGCACATGCCGAAAACTCTATAACAAACATCGTCTTCTGTTGGTGATCGAGAAGGACTAAGTCGGGCTTTTTGCCTGTACAAGCTCAAGCGTGGGGAACGAGTAGTTCCAGTAAATCCGGCTTCTCTCGTTCTCCACAACGGACCCTATATCTCCTGCAGCGTATGGCAGCACCGGTGTCTCATCGATACCGTATGAGTGCCTTAAAGCCACTAGACCCCACTAGACCCTAGGAACTTAGGAACCTGCTCAGACAAGCCATGCTCTTCGAAATGTTTGTAGAAGATTCCATGCATTGGATCATCTTTATGAAGTCTTAAAAGGAAGTTGATTTCGGCAATTTTAATGTGGGATTTTAATTGTGCGGGAGGAAGTTCCGTAATGGACTGCTAGCTGACACCTCCGCTTGAAGTCGAATGTGAGGCTGAGCTCCTCGGCTGCTCGTTTCGCTGCGCTAAAGAGAAATGCTCCTTTACCCGCATTCTTGTGCTCTCGCTCAAACACACATAACTGTTGCTCAAAAGGAAGCTGTATTCTGCCCCACAAATATGGGAATCAGACTGAACGAAATCGATAAAGCAGTATTCTAGGTAAACAAAATATGAGATTCATCTTCAGCAAGTCGTGTTGTAAATAAATTGGTTTTGCGTTCCGCCACACCTAAGTAAATATTGAAACTGACATGTCAGTCTCAATTCTACAACTAAGGTAACATCATTTTAATACACTCGTTTGCACTCCAGTAACTTAGCTCGCTATGAAATAAACTACCCATATATCGGCGACCTGTGTAAGAGTGAACTAAGGAGAAGGAAGGCAATTACGCTGACCTAATTATATAAAATTGGATCCTTTGTTGTTGAGTAATAGCGTACGTAGAAAAAGCGATACAACTAAATTTAAATTATTCTATAAAATTTGCATTCGATTAGCATAAAATTGCCACAGTTTGACGTTATCAGCCATCTACGCAATTTTTTAAATTGCCACATGCCTTGAATCCTGACTGCGGATCGGATTTTGAAGATCGAACATTAAGGTCATTAAATTACTCAATTTCAAGAGTTCAAGAGTTTATGCGATTTTTGCTTTATGAGCTTTCCACAATAAAATTGTATTTGCCACATCAAGCAAGTTGCTGAACAACAAATAAGGGTCAAGGATAAATAAATCTCAGCTGACGCGGAAAAAGCTAAAAGCAAACAAAAGAGCATTAATAGGTCTAGCTCTTCTAAGAAAGCCTCAAGATTCCTCATTAGATGTTCAAACGTTATAGTAGGTCTTGATTTTCCATGTTTCAGATTTAAGTGCCTGATAACATCGGAAATATCTTGCAGGTAAATAATGCAAAAAAATCACTGGTCAAGTTTCAAGCCCTGAACACAAAATACTCATTCATTCATTGATTGCTAAGGATGAAAATGTTATTTCAGTCGTCATTAGGTACTGACATGAAATAATTTATCTATTTTGAAATTTGCTTTTTTTTAGAACCCTACCATAGTACCGGGTGTCTCTGAATTTCCTTGACACGTGATATTCTCGTAACAAAAAGAAGTTCAAGCGGAAACTGAGTGGCATTCTGTATTTCAACCATTAACATTCACCCCTTCTTTTTTTTCAAACAGCACCCAATAGTTTTTCGTACACAAGCCTTTATTTTATTTAAAATATTAGAGTACCTTCGATTTTATACATAAACCGATTTTTTTGTAAAGTCATAAGCACGGGATAAATAAAATAAGGATGTTTGTGGCGTAATATTATTTTGGTAACAAATACAGATAAAAACTAAAACTAAGTAGACCTTTCGAGGGTACTGAATGACCTATCATACCATGTTTTCGTATCATCTTTTTTGTACTTCAACCCCTAATACTTACCCCCAACTTTTTTTCAAATAGCTCTCCTCACGTAAATGAAGTAATTATTTAAACTCTTGTTATGCCTTTTATTGCAAACACCGACCAATCGTTTTCGTGATGTCATCATAAGCATAGGACAAACAAAATAAGGATTTCTTTGAGACGTACTATTTTCGTAGGAAAAAAAGGACAAAAAGATATTTTTTTAGATCATTCAGTACCCTTAAAAACCCACCTGGTTTTCGTTTTAATCAGCTTTTTGCAAAAATATTAGGTTTCAAACACACGTTTATTTTATTTATATTGTGCTTATGACTTTATGAAAAAAGTAAGTTTGCGTATAGCATCAAAGGTACCAAACAAAAAGTTACGGGCGAGTTTTCGAGGATAAAAAATAAAAAAAATGCTTTGAATGCATGGTATTATAGACACTATAGTACCTTCAGAATTACAACCCAATTCTTGCTTGAACCATTTTCAGTTCCGAAAATATCACGCGTCAAGGAAATTCTGGGACACCCGGTATATACAGAGCGTCCTAAAATGGAGTTCAAACGAAAACTGATGAATATTAATCACAATTTATCAAAAAAAAAATATTTAAAAATATTCCAAAAGATGCGTTTGCGTTATACCGACAGTTTAATTGTTTGTCCTTTATATTTGGAAAGATCATAACTTTTGCGTGCATTGTATGCATTTCGTTAAATTAAAAACAATAATACTAGATGCTGCTTAGCGGATACAAAAGTCCGCCAAAAAAGGTAAGTGATTTGAAAAAAAGTTGTTTTATTAGAAATTTGGACCCTTTTTACAATGTTGAAGCGTTGGTTTTCTACAAGACGTTAAATTGAAAAGTTGGTGTACACGACGCTTTCCTAAATGACGTTAAATTGTAGTGTCTGACCAAATAATAGGGATGATACATACTTGATCAATGAGCAACGCTATGCTCACGTAGGTACTACGGTTTCATGTCATATAGAAAAGCTTGTCCTGACGATAGAACGCTGTATATTATTATTAGACAGGTCATTGGATGGAGATCATAAGGACGAGGAAAAGGGTATGGTTATGAGGAGCATTTCCTTCAAAATCTAAATTTATTTAAAAAAAATATTTCTAAAAAATATTTCTTTTTTAAACTCACTTATTTTGACGGATTTTCTCATCCGTTAAGCAATATCTATTTTGAAGCATTATTAAGGTTATTATTTCAACGAAATGCACGCTATGTTTCAAAAGTTATGATGACTTCAGATCAAAAGGGCAAACAATTAAACTGTCAATATAAGGCAAACAAATTTTTAGATTTATTTGAATACTTTTTATCGATAAATTGTGGTTTAGTTTTACCCAGTTTTGTTTGTGCACTTTATGCTGTATTTTGTACCGCTTCTATACATTGTATGCTCTTCTAACACATCGTGCAAAACAGAATAATTTTATAGCTAAACACAACAATTCATTGCTTGCCGCGCTCATATATAATGAGTCCGCCTCCAATTTAACATAGATTGCGGGCTACTGGCCTGACAACTTTCGGAATAAATTTCCCATTCCACCTATGGAATGAGGCGTAGTGGTTCCACATACGTTACTCAGCTTTCTTTATGTAGTTTAACAAAAACAGCTCAGTAACAGAGAATATTAAACAAAATTGAAGTGAATAGTGAAGAACACCTATTTAAGATCTAGATAAGAAGCTAAAAGGAATTACCGACAGACAAACAAAGAAAGAAGAGAGAGAGAAAAGAAGAGAAAGATAAAGTCAAGGATGGAAGGACTCGAAGGACGGGAATGAAAGAACTAACAGGAAGTCTTAACTGGAAATAAATTACACATTTGTGGCTACAAGACAAGGGTCAATCACTTTTGCATGTTTAGCGAAAATCTATATTCTCGTTTTTGATATACTCACACATAAACCTTCTTGTAATAACTAATATAGCCTTGTCAAAGATTTATTCTCAGATAATTTTTGTAATTAACATGTGCTTTTCAATTTGCTAATTGCCAACTGTAATAGCCAGTTGACACGTGTTCGCAACTAAAATATTAATTTCAATTATTAAACAAATATAACAAGCATAGCATCCACGGCCAACTCTAACAAAAACCAAAATTTAGCAAAAATATTGTTTTACTACATCAAATCGAAATAACCTAATAACTGTTACACTAAGGTGTAGGGAGTGCTTATAAAAGTGAAAGTATATTGTAAGAACTTGCTCACAATGCTATGATATACAGGGTGTTCCATTTAAAATAACAAAGAAAATTATGGTCGTAAGCCTTGGTTCACCCTGTATTCAAAATCAAAGATAGAAAAAAATTGATAATTTTAGACAAAACTAGATAACCACGAAATTATTCTAGTTTTGAGGATCAAGCTTCCAGTTATTGATTTTTTAAGATACAGGGTGATGAATTCATTAAGATTTTCACATAAAAGTGGCCATATCTCTGGAATCACTCTGTATAACCTAATACAACCCTATATTTGTAAAATAGGAAAAGCGAGCTCAATTCAAATTTGGGATAACATATAGGGTGTTCCATTCAAAAAACACAATTCTGGTATGCCGGTATGCCCACTTTATTAATAACATTGTATATTATAAAATAATTTTAAAATGTAGACCTTAGTTTTACCGACAACTACCATATTATTGGAAAGTTTTTTCTGTATCTCTCATACTAACGGAGGTATCAAACTTTAGACTATAAGTTGATCACCCTATAGATGCTGTAATGCGGCTGACTCACAGCATTGCCAAGTGGAGGAGTATCATGTATTAAAATCTAACGATTTAATGTTCTATGGTAAAAAAATGTACACGCAGTGTATTGGAATGTCAGGACCATAGATAGAAGATTGAGTTAGTTTAATTGTCGCTGCGACTCATGTGGACCTATTTTAAACTACCAATTGACAACGTTTAAAGCTATGTGTCAATTTTTGATCCTTTAAACAGAATCCAGAATTATATATAATATTCTGCTTTTGGATTAACATTTGAAAACATCTTGTTTTGCCAGAACTTGAAACAATATGTGCGCAGAGGTTTCACCACCCTTTCCTTTTATTTTCCAAAATAACAGCAGAAATTGCATTGATCATTTAGGCAGATTAAAGATACCGTAACACTGGACTTGAAATTCATTTTCAAATAACACAAAATGCAATTCTGAATAGTGCAGACCAGAAGCCATGTAATGTATAATAATATAAAATTATATATTTATACTACTTCGTCTGGGATACCAACATGTCCGAACAAATTGAAGGTGTAGCCATGGGAAGCCCTCTTAGGGCCGGTTTCCCAATGTCCAGTTAAAAGTGTCAGATAGGTAGCTTCCAGTTGGCGTTTCTATGGATACAACTGTCAGATAAGGTTTACGTGAATTCGTAAGCTTAACCTTCAACTGTTTAAACAATTTATCTAACAGTTGACCGTTAACTTCCAGATAAATATTTAACTGGGCATTGAGAAACCGGCTCTAAGCCCGGTAGTAGCGAACTTTTTAATGGAGAAGTTCGAACAGGCAGCTTTGAAAAGTGCCCAATACAAGCCCGAGATATGGCTCAGATACGCGGACGATACGTTCGTCATTTGGAACCACGAAGAAGAAAAGCTAAAAGAATTTCTAGAACACCTGAACAGCGTGCATGAAAATATCACGTTCACCATGGAGGTAGAAGAAAACAAAAAACTCGCCTTCCTTGATGTTCTTCTAACAAGCAAAGGAGTTAAATTAGGACACAAGGTATATAGAAAACCGGTACCTACATAAAGAATCAAACCACCACCCATCTCAGAAGTACGGAATTATTAGAACTTTGACAGAACGGGCTCGAAAAGTGTGCGAACCAGAGGAACTCGACACCGAACTGGAACACCTAAAGAATCCTCTTAAGGCAAACGGTTACACAGAAATGGAAATAACAAGAACAATGAGAAGAATTAGGGCAAAACAACAACCTGAACCGATAGCAAAAACTTTTCTACCCGATGTGTAACAGACAGAATAGGAAAAATGTTACAAAAGGAAACCGTCAAGACCATCTATAAGCCCACAAGAAAGATACAGGAATATTTGAGAGCTGTGAAGGATAAAAGAGACCCACTCACAACACCGGGGATTTATCGCATACCATGCACATGTGGGCGTGTATACATACGAACAACGAAGCAATCTATAAACACAAGAATTGCAGAACATAACGCTAGCTGTCGACTGGGCCATACGGACAAATCAGCGGTAGCCGTACATGCGATTAAGGAGGGAAGTCACAGGATCAAGTTTGAAGAAACTCAGGTTCTTGCCGCAATGTCTTCATACCACGCCAGACTCAACAGAGAAGCCATCTAAATACAAAAACATCATAATAATTTCAATAGGAAAGAAGAAACACAGAAAGTCAACCAGACATGGGTACCCACCCTAAAGAACCTGAAGACACTACCATATCGCGAGGGGGCGGGGCTACCAACGCTACCTGGTTGGGCCACGTCACCATTAACAGGTATAAATACAGGTGTAGATCCACCAGCCGTCAGTATTTTGGAAGTCACCGAAGTGAGATAGCTTCTGAAGATGCCATCTACACATGGTGGTGACACGTCAAGCCTTACGGTAAACGACGCCGCCCTAAAAACCCAAGAACCACAAATTCATTGGACGTTGGCTGCGAAAGCCTTACACAGTTTTTAAGAGTATTTGAGGTTACTTCAAGTCTATAAGCTGTTAATTACTGGTAGATTATGAAATATTCAGTTTATCTTAGTGTTTAGGCTGCCTCTGAACATGCGTGCCTGTAATGACTTTTGTTTTTGTTAATTTGTTGTGAATTATACCAGTTTTCAAGTATTGTTTGTTTATATTTATTATCCGTCTATTTATCTCTATACATTTTTTTATTTTTTGTTTATATGACTAGTCTTATTTCATTGTATAATGATCACATGACAATAAATTCTATTATATTCTAGGAACCTGTATCCCAATGTAAGCCAGGTAATTCTCAAAACATCGAATTCCCCTTCCAAATCATCTCAGCTAACCTTTTGAGCCGTGTCGGCGTTAAGGTTGCATTTCCACTAGAAATGAGCGCGGCGAGGATGTGTAGCGGAGCTGTGAAACGGTATGTGTGTTTCCACTAGAGATGTGCTAGGAAGATGAGCGGTGTGAAGATGTGTAGCGGGCTCTTTTCAGATTTCCAGCGGCGTGTATCTGCCCGTTGTTGGCGTCTCAGTCAATGTCCCTAGCACACATTCCCAGCAACACATTTCTATCACACATCTCTCGTAACACATTCCTAGCATATATTCTTTGCCAACATGCCTTGTTTTGTACGTACAAAATCCTCGCTTCCACCAGAGCTGTGGTGGACGAGGCGAGGCAATTCAAGCGATTCTTATGGTTTGTTAAAAACGCATTCCTCGTAACACTTCCTCGCACATATCTGGTGGAACCGCAGCCTAAAAAAGGCGATCGCGTTATTGTGGCAATCTATGACTGGTTCACAAACCTTGTTCTGGTGTATGGAATGCACAAGGTTATCATGTTCCATAGTGAGGGTAATAGAAACCAAAATATTTGAAGTTCTATGGAAGAATTGCAATATTCGACTGAACATTTCTATATCACGACCAATGTTTACAATATCTTAACAATGTTACTCTAAAAATAAAATATTAGCGACGCTTCAAAATCGTCCCCTATTCATTACAATTATACCTAAGTGCTCACTTTTTGGGCGTTTAGCAGTTATTAACCAGACCTTACCTGGTACAGCGGTTAATATTCTTTATCAATCTTGGAGATTAATGTTTTGCTACTGCAACATCAGTATAAATATAAAGCACGCTCTATAGCTATCTATAAGCGCTTTATCGAAAGACAATGATACCTGAAACAAATAGGTATCTTTTGTGATGATCTCATGCTGGGGATATACCGATATTCGGAGCGGTTGGTGGTTAGCAGGATCGGGAACTGGCTAAAGGAGCAGTTCGGGTGCTGTACCAAATGTATTTGCGCTATAATGGATAAATACTAAAAGCATGCTTTTTTGTTCGGCTTCCGATACCAGCATTCGCGTACGTTATTCGAGCAAAATGCTATGTGATATCACCGGAATAATTCAGCCATCATGCTCCAGCTCTGACCCAGGATTGTATTTGACTATAAAACCGCGCATCCGTTTTAAATCAGCAAACGGCTATCATACATAATCCATTCAAAAGGTAGGGTATCCGAGCGAGATATGGGGATGGAAGTTTATCTGTATTTTCTAAACAGTTTTAGTCAATACTTTCACTGGATTAGATTAAAGGCATAAATAGCAAAGCGTCGACTGAAACGAGAGGACAAAAGTACACAACCATAATCACAACAGCAGTAGTTTCTAAAGCGTCAAGTGATAATAAAAACGGTCAGGTTAATTTTCCAACTCGTCACTTGTAATTTCGAATAGTCAGTTGTAAATTCCAATACGTCAGTAGTAGTTTCAAATCGTCCATTAAATATTCAAAAGTGTCAAATGTAATTTCCAGTAGTCAGTTGTAAATTCTAAAGCATCGTTTGAACATTAAAAAATGGAGTCAAGTTGACTGACTCAGTACTTCCCACACATAACAGTTGCAACCAAATCATCGCCCGCCTGTCGTCAAAAAACATCCAACACAAAAACTAGTAAATAGTTTCCTAAATCTCTCCGTAGGAACTAAAACGACACAACTCAGCTTCAACTGGACGAAACGAAACAATCAGGAACCCCCAAATTGCTTAAAAACGAAGTTTGAACTATTTTTATATTTTTAGATTTTTATTATTGGTGCGCCGCCACTGACACGATTTTTGAAAACCATACGCATTTTTCATCCTTGCCGCGGTAATAATACTGTGTCTAAATTTCATTAAAATTAATTCAATAATTTCCATGTTACTAAATTCAGAACGACCTGAATCAATACCTACCCCTACCAATACCAAATCCCTTGATTTCTGTAATAGCCAAGGCAATGTTCGGATGGACCTAACAAACGTCTATTATGCCGCTAGGTCTTTCTTTCACAGGTCAATGGACACTATTATAAATGGAATAAATTTTTGAGTTTTACAACCCCCCACCCCCTAACCACCCTAATTTCACCCCCACCCAAAAAAAAGTAAAAAATGATCAGAAACCCCTAAAACGGCGAAAAACAAAGTTTGAGCTATTTTTACATTTTTAGTTTTTTTATTATTGCCGCGCCGCCACTGACACGATTTTTCCAAAACATGCGCGCTTTCCATCCTCGCCGTGGCAGTAATACTGTGTCAAAATTTCATTAAAATCCATTCGATAATTTTGGCGTTACGCAATAAAGAACGATCTAAAACTAAAACAACACTCTGATGTATACATCACAAATTATTCTAAGTCCCTTGGTTTCTATTATAAGCAAGGCAATGTTCGGATGGACCTAAAAAATTGTATTATGGCGCTAGGTCTTTCATTCACAGGTCATTAGAGAGCCCATTATGAATACAACAAATTTTTCAGTATTACAACCCCCCACCCCCCAACCACCCCAAATTCACCCCCACCCAAAAAAAAGTAGAAAATGATCAGGAACCCCTAAAACGCCTAAAAACGAAGTTTGAGGCGTATTTGAAATTTTTCGTTTCTTGCTAATTACTCCGCCCCCTGTATAGCGATTTTCAAAATTATAGGAACATTACCTACTACGACCCCCCAGCATAACGCTGCCCAAATTTCATCACAATCCATGTAGCGGTTACTGAGATTACGAGGGTAGAAAAACGCGACAGACAGACAGACAGGCAGACAGACCGACAGACAGACAGACAGACAGACAGACAGACAGACCGACGGAAATGAGTGACGTGGATTTTTGTTATGTACACATCATAAAACGCCCAAAAAACGTATTATCTCAAAATCGAAAATTTTCGCGATCACAATACTCCCCTCACCTATCGGTGTGGGAAGTTAAAGCGTCAATTGTAAATTACAAGGTATCTTTTTTTATAATTTTAGCTCTGTAATCCAGTAAACATGCATACAAATAGTGAGACCTCAGGATGTATAATATTATATTTGAAATTACGTAAATCACAAATTCTAGTAATAAAGTAACTTAATATAATTTGTAGCAAAACGATTTCCTTTGTGCCATGATAGCTTAACGGTTAAAGGCGCTAACCTCCTACCAAAAATTGTCGGGTTCTAGGTAGGTTCGAGCCTAGGGCATATCTTTTTTTACATTTTTTTACAAAAAAAAAATGATTATGTGCTTCTTGCACATGCTACACAAATTTCTTTTTCTACGATCGAAATGAATGTGTTTTTAATCGAATTTTATTTAGACTATTTTACAAATCTGGCACTTTTATCAAATCTCTAATCTCATAATTCTTTAATTCCGCTATTGCCCAATAGATGGCGAAAGGTAACTTCATACATATTAAAATTGTCAAGTGGGCTTGAAAGCTTTTTACTGTTTCCACTATGTACCTGCTGTGTACTGCAAAAAAGTGCCTATGAAGTTACCGCGGTAACTAATCCCGGGGAAGATGAATGAGTGACAGTGAATTTATACCGTGTAACAAAAAAATGAAGTCAAGTTGATTGACTCAGTACTTCCCACACATTACGCTAATACCAGTTTATTATTTTCCCATAGTTTGAAGCTTTAATCTAAGATCCCTTGCAACCAAATCATCTCCAGCCCCACCCGCCCCCCCCCAAAATTGTCTTATACCGCTAGGTCTTTCCTTCACAGGTCAATGGACAGCCTATTATCGATACTACAAACTTCTCAGTTTTACAACCCTCCACCCCCCAACCACCTCACTTTCACTGCCACCCAAAAAACTGGTAGGAAATGATCAGGAACCCCTAAAACATCCCCTAAAACCGAATTTGAGTTGTTTTAATACCTTTCGTTCTTTGATTATTGCTACGCTGCCACTGACACGATTTCTAACAAACATAAGCGTTTTCCATTCTCACCACGGTAACAATATACTGTGTCAAAATTTCATTAGAATCAATTTAATAGTGTCCTCGTTACAAAATACAAAACGATTTAAACCAATAAATTCTCGTATGTATACAGAAAATTCTAAGTCTCTTAGTTTCCGTAATAGGCTAGGCAATGTTCGGATGGACCTAAAAAGGTGATTTGTGTCGCTAGATCTTCCTTCACAGGTTAGTGGACAGCCTATTATGAGTACAAGGATTTTTTTAGTTTTTCTGTCCCCCAACCCCCCAATCACCCCAATTTCACCCCAACCCAAAAAAACGCAGTAATACTGTGTCAAAATTTTTATTAAAATCAATTCAACAGTTTCCTCGTTACAACGATCTAAAGCAATACTCTCGTATGTTTACATCAGAAAAAATTCTAAGTCCTTTGCTTTCTGTAATAGGCAAGGCAATGTTCGGATGGACCTAAAATAGTTATTTATGTCGCTAGGTCTTCCTTCACAGGTCAGTGGACAGTCTATTATGAAAGTAACAAATTTTTCAATTTTACAACCCCCCCCCAACCACCCCAATTTCACCCCCACCCAAAAAAAAGTAGACCGACAGACAGACAGACAGACAGACAGACAGACAGACCGACGGAAATGAATGACGTGGTTTTTCGTTATGTACACATCATAAAACGCCCAAAAAGCGTATTATCTCAAAATCGAAAATTTTCGCGATCACAATACTCCCCTCACCTATCGGTGTGGGAAGTAAAAATGTAGCCCAGCTTGGGAACCGATCCTGGCACCTATGGATTCTAACGGCCTACCGTAAACTAGTGAACCAACGAAACGAGCCTCTCAGTTTCCGTTTCCAAAACCGTAATATTAATGTCCATGATGTCACACTAAAAAAATAGCGTAAACCGTAAAGTAATCGTGGATATCGCAAAGGCTTTAAAACCCTTTTTGTCCGAACTTTGGCTGGTAAAGTCATTGCGCAATTATACAGAGGTGTGTGTCTGACGAACGCCTATGCGCACCTCAGGTACGCTAAAATATTGAACTGACACTTTGAAAACTACAATTGACGACTTAGAACTTTGATTTGACTCTTTTGAAAACTAATCTGAGGCTTTTAGATATTCAATTTATTGTTTGAGGCTACAGTTGACGCGTTAGAATTTACAATTGTTCGTTTGTAACTACATTTGATGCTTTAGGGAATTCAAATTCATGAATTTGCAACTGATGCTTTGGAAATTTTAACTGACTATTGGAAATTACAAATGACGATTTAGAAATGTAATTTGATACTTTAGAAACTACAGCTGAAAATACAATACAATACAATACAAAAATGTATTTATTCAGTATATATTATGGTGTAGAATGAGTGTAATAAACAAATAATCAATCTTATTAATTGTATTTTACTGGCATAAGCAATAGCTCGTTCATTGACCCTTTTTGAAAGTATTGGGCGTAAAAGCTTTATGATTTGTTCATTATCAGGTTAATAGAATTCATTCATTCATTTGTAAAACTGTATTATAAATATTGCCTATTAATAATATTCGCTATTTCAAAAAATTGATCCTTTTTACTTCCCACAGCGATAGGTCATAAAACACATTTTTTTTGTATTCATAATAGGCTATAGATTGAGCTGTGAAAGGAAGACCTAGCGACATAACCCACTTTTTTTGGTCGGGCAGGCGATGACATGGTTACAAGGGGGGTCTCAGATTATAGCTTCATGCTATGGGAAAATAATAAACTGGTATCACCGTAATGTGTGAGAAGTACTGAGCCAATCAACTTGACTTCATTTTTTGGATAACAATTCTGAACCATACGACCATTCTAATCTAACTAGCAGCTAGCTTGTATTAATCAGCAATTTCCAAAGCTAATTAGCGTATTTAGGTCGTCCAACTTACACTACTGCTCTTGATATATTCCTGTGAATAAAGGAGAAATACGAGATAATATATTTTGGTGACCACAGAGTAATTTGCACAATTTTAATTAACATATTACATTTCCAGCGTAGCCTTGGGGCAAGCGTGATGGTATCTTGGGAAATCATTTTTCATATGGCGTGATTACATTTCAGATTAAATAATATTATACTTGACCACGTGACCAGTTAAAACACTATAGTGTACTAGTAGGCTTGAAGTGAAAACCTGTGTGTTGCTCATACATCTTACCTATTTTAGAGATAGTCAAAGCAATGTTCAGAATTTTGTCAGGGAAGGCTGAAAATGAATGAATATTCGGTGAGGCGTCCCAATCAATACCCCAGCTCCAATTTTTAATTAAAGGAGACTCTAGCGATTGAAGTTTTTTCATACACATTCTGATTAATTTTCAAGTTATTAAGACAGTCTAATTCTTATACAATCAATTTATATCTCTTCATGTGAGCAGCATGATTTGAACTGAAATTAGTCAGTAGCTGCACCCTTGTGTATTGTCTAGCTATACAAGGTGTTCCTGAATATCATGCACAAATGAAGGTAGAAGATTCTTTGTTGTATTCAAGGAATAAAATTCCAACTAAATATAGGTCCGTAAACGCTTCGTTATCGATCTGCAGTCTGTTGAAATTTCAATATTTTTTTAGTTATGCTTTAATAACTCTCTCAATTTTTGAGGTATTTATCTCAAATTTGAAATAATTCGCAATACGAGCTACATAATTGTTCATGTCAAACGGTTACCAGAATCTAAAACGAATTATTTTTTCAGGGGTCATGGCACCTTTTCCTACCCTGAACTGTTTTGCGCCGCAAGTAGATTAAAAAAATACAAAATAATTTTTCCATCTTGTTTACAAACATTTTGTTCTCTTGTAATTTTTTTATATCTCCAATCCTTACCGAGAAAAAATAAAACAGGATTCTCTGTTATTATAGGTAGATGAAAATAATGTATTTGAAATATGGTCTATAGTAGGCTATGGCTTTATTTGGATAACTTTTTTGTTTTATAAAAAAAGTTTCTAAACAAAATGGAAAAATGATTTTGTTTTTCGAATCTACTAGCGGTGCACCGAAAAGTAGTTCAGGGTAAGAAAAGGAGACATGACCCCTGAAAAAACATCAACCTGTAGATTCTGCCAACCGTTTGACACGTGCAATCATGTAACTCGTATTGCGTTTCTTATATTCCAAATTTGAGCTAAATACCTCCAAAATTGAGAGAGTTATTAATAATAAATAAATAAACTATGTTTAATATAATTTCAGTTATAAAAAAACCAAAGAATCTCCTTCTTTCGTTTATACATGATATTTAGGAACACGCTCGGGGACACCCTGTATATAGGTATAAATGAAAGCGCGTCTACAACGCCTAAAATGCGGAAACCACCTCAACCATCAGTAATGGGAGGTTGCAAGATCGAAGGCCATTGTCCTACATGTGCATCTCCATAGCTACCGAATAAGCTATTTAAATTTTGCTTCCCAGTATCCAGTATCCCAGTATTGTTCTGAGCGTGCGGCGATATGAATACGGCTGCTGCGGGAGCGGGCGCATCGTCCAGAGACGGACGCTTAGAGCAGGGCCCTCCTCGTACGAGTGGTTAACAGGGTCACCGTACATTCACAAAGACAAGTAGGGTCACTCTAAGCCCCGCCTCCAATGTTGCCTTTCCAGCTCTGCTCTCGGATACTACGCAAGCTGGCGAATTCTGGCACCCGCTAATCTCGATCAGTAGCCGAACGCTGTGGTTTACAGGGTCAGTCCACCTAACACCACCTAACACGTGACACGGTGCACGGGACACAATCGGTAGCTGCATCTGCAGTTATTGTGTTGAATGGTTTATTGAATAATAAATTATATTCTATCTATACTATAGAATTTACTTCTATTGACCCCCGTATAAGTAAAGTGAACGTCCGTCGACCGTTGACGTCGACAATATCGCACAGTCGGATTTCCTGTAAGTAAACCAGTCCGCACGAAGGGAGCCCCTCTCAAATCGAAGCGGCTCGCATTTGTGAGACTCACACCAAAGTCGGCACGGCGAGTGACCCTACTTGTCTTTTTTAATGTACGGTGACAGGGTTGCAGAAAACTTGGAAAATTGCTCTGCTGGCCATGTCTGCTTTTTTTGACCGTGGAAAAAGGCGGCAAGAGTAATTTGAAATTTGGAAGCGGTTTTTAAACAAAAACGTTTCGGAGCTTTCAGACAGAGCATACCCTGGACCGCCAACTAAGGGAAGATCACACATGGAACGACTTTCAGCTCTTGCTATTTTATCAATAGAAAAGGACTTTATCCAAACATTAAATCAAAATCGAAACTTTTATGTAGACGTAATCGAAGGGTAGCTGAAACAAGAAAGACGCATTTATATAATTTATAAATATGAAGCGCCAGGCGGATCCATATTACACCATAATAACTAGGTTAAGTTACATTAGGTTAGTAAATTAGCTGCTTATTGCTTCCACTAAATGTACACGCACCGTGCGCCCCTGGTATAGATGGGGTAAGGTTTCCCAAGAGCTATTACGTTGAATTCATTGTATGAAATTGTCGCTTGAAAATGCACAACATCTATTGCTGACAGGAGTGACCAGCGAAGCTGAACTATTTGACATCATTGATCCGCTATATTGCAACAGTTCGTAGGATAAGCGTACAGGAATCTCAGTTTTCCGTATAAAATACCCCTGGTATGCTAGACATGCTGATCATTTATACGTATAATTATTATTATTAACTTTTTTTTTGCTCTTTGAATCCTGACCGTCGGTACTAAATATTTAGTAAAACAATCTTGGGATACGGTCACTTGTTATATTTCTAAATTATAAAATCTTACTACGTTTCGACGCTTCTATTAGGCGTCATCTTCAGGTACTAAAACTAAAATAAAATATCAGAATTGTCAAACAGTTTCGTAGTTTTACTAAATTTTGTAAAAATGCTTGAGAATTTTACGAAAAAAATACAAATATTTCAATTTTTCACAAAACATTAGTAAAACTACAAAGCTGTGTTGCATTTTTATAACACACAAGTACACGATAATTGTCATTATACAAAATGTTTGTTTTTTTACAGTTTTCTTTTATCAATTTATAATTATCTTAGAAAAATACTTCAGTAATGTTAGTAAAATAATTGATTTCTTCGGTTGGTATCAATAGTAATTTGACTAAAACGCTTTATATGGCCATTTGCCCTTAGCAAAGATTACGCGTTGCCGATAAAAGGTATAGCACTGGCGGGCGAGAAGAATCAGGTCGTGCGAATAGACAAACAGCGGACGGGACGTTATTTTATGGACTTTGTTTTGGAAGTGCTGGTATATAACGTGTAGTGGCAACACCGTCTCATGGTAGTGGTGGCATTTGTGTTTGAAGTTTGAAGTTCCATTGGATAAAATGATCAATTGAATACAAAGTGCAATTAAACAAGGTACTCCGCCATCATGGAAATATTTTAACCTGAATGGCCTCATTTAGTTTTGCAAGGTATTAAATTTAAACAAATTCTGAAACCTATTTCCCTAGAAATTGTTCACGTTGATCGATATCAATCGTGGGCCATCCTGTATACCTTCTCTTCGAGATGATATGGTTAATTAATGAAAAAGTTTTCGAGTCATAGCACTTTAAGAACAATATTTTCTTTAATTTCAGATGATAAAGATTGGAAAAAAGAAAATTTCCATTTACAATGAAAAAATCCATCTCATCAATGCAGGTTCCTTTGAAGAAGCAATAAAATTACTATTTGTTACTATTTGTCATATATTTTAATTCTAACCGAATGAATCCAAAAAATGTTTCAGTAACTTTGGAAATGACTCAAACATATTTTATTAGGGTGCATCTTGGCTCTGGAAGAAAGTCAAGTCACACTCCCAGTAAGAAAATAGTAATTTCTTTTATTAACGAACTGGCACGTTAACTAGCTGTTTGCCAACAAGCTGACATATGCTTTTTGCCAGCCGATAAGACTGAAACAGTAGATTTTTTATTTTGTATTTGTATAGAATTTTAATGTAGTGTTGCCTTATTTTCATACATCAAATAAAAATATGTTTATAATGACAGCCTTTTCTTAAACCCTATTATGATACGTTTGTTGTAAGACTACAAAGTAATTTTTTAAAATGAGGTAAAATAACAAAATAAATTATTTAAAAATTTATAATAAAACGTTTAATGGTCTTACGATATAATCTAGTGATATTACAAGAAAATTATGTAAAAAAAAACATATTTTACAAAATAGTGTCACAAAATATACATGTGAAAAACCAATGTGGTATCCTTAAAATTATGTAAAATCGCATAATAATTTTACAAATTATCATGTTATATCACAGACAAATGTTGTGATATTACATAAATGCATTTATGCGAATTATTAGAAGATTGCTAAATGAAATTACAAATCTGATTTGTAATATTACTAACAAAATCGGTGGCACCAAATAAACAACGATTTTGTTAGTAATTTTCTAAATCAATTTAAAGAGTGCGCATAAGGAACAAACTTTCGTGCTGTTGTGAGGATAATTATTTGGCGCTAATGCAGCGACAATATAGCAACATTACTATGACTATACCCGCTACGATCCCACATCATATCACTGCAGCAGTTACTGAGATTACGCTAAATACACAATACTCCTCACACCTATGGCATGGCAGGAACAAGTCCACAGATAGTATGTAAGCTTATATGCAAGCTTAAACTTCGATTTAAGGTAAGCTGACGTTAAACCTCGGAAGTTGCAAACCGTGCATTGTACAATGCTTAACTCGAGCTTACCTAAAACCGAACCTTAAGCCAAGCATAGCTGTTATTTAAATACAAATGACATGATGTGTCAAGCAGTAATCTTAAAATTGCTTGTCACTTTATTAGGTTAAATTTTTGAAAGATTTGTATCTAGTTTAAAAAAAGTAGCAAGTAAAAGAACAGAGGCAGAAGCCGTTGTTGCCCGAATATCACACAAAAGATAATTATGACTTTATCTAAGACTATGGCGGTACGTATTGGTTCATTAGTGCCAACCGTAGTGAATTTCATTACCAACCAGGCTTAACTGAACCGGCGATTGTACAACGAGCTTAGCTAAGTTTAGGCTTAAAGTCGACACCCGTTGTATAATCGAAGGTTTAGTAATTAGTTAAAAAATTACCTTTTCTGATTTGTCACTGCGACGGTTTGTGTCAAATTCGGGCAACGGCCATTTCTGTCTCTGCTCTTATTGCCTTCTTTGTTAAATTAGACACAAATATGTCCAAAAATATAACCTAATAAAGTGACGGCAATTTGAGGGTTACTGTTTGACCCATCATGTCATTTGTATTTAAGCCACAGCTAAGCTCGAGTTAGCTTCGGTTCAAGGTAAGCTCGTGTTAAGCTTGGAGTGGGGGGCTAAGCCAGCATTGTACAGCAACTTCCGAGATTTAATGTCGGCTTACTTTAAACCGAAGCTTGAGCTTGCATTGGGCAACTGGCCCTCTGGCACCTAAGAACTGTCTTTAGACCGATTCAGAAAGAAGTCGTTTTTTGCTAATTGAGGTTTTGAATAAATTTTTTTTTGTCATAAATGGAAAGATCATAGGTATATAAGTTTTATAACAAAACTGTTTTTGCTTTCTTTTTTTTTCGCAATAATTCAAAAGTCATATCAAAATAAAAATGGGTTTTTGGATCCAGTACCGAAAACACGCCGACGACTCCCGAGCCGTGTGACGTCACCATGGCGGTCGGGATGCTCTTTTAACCAACGACGTCCTACTCCGATACTAGATTCTAATTCCCAACCAATCGCGAAAATACGTACTGGTAAACTGGTAGCTAGTGGATATTTGTTGCAATACAGTCAGTAAATGAAGCTTGCAGCTCGAGACGAAGTCTAAGATCGAAATAAATATGTTTTTGAATATTTGAAGTTGAAGTCAGATTACAGATTCCAGTAAGTAAGTAACTAATCAAATATGTTTCGTTGAAAAGATCTCCTCAATCGAAGGATGGCCCAGTAGTTAGAGAGTCCGATAGTGGATCTCAGGGTCTCTGGATCGAAACCCAGGCCTTCCAATCTTTTTATCAAAATTTTACTATGTGCTTTTTGCACTTGTTAAATTTTTGTGAAAATTTAACTGTTAAGCTTCATTGCCCAAAGTTGAATAAATAATAATACCAAGTGGTAAACAGAATGTGATTACGAGTTTGAGTTATTTTTTTACATTAAAAAACTTAAAAATGAATTAATTGAATGGATGAAGGGATTTTGTTTCATTAACCAACTATTACATTTATTTTTTTTATTTATGTTATTGGCTCTATTACATTGAAAAAAAAATAATGGCGATTGATATTGATGGACAAACCTCATTTCCAATGATTTTTTGAATTGTCCACCGCCTCCTGTACTTAGTATTTGCACTGTGCAGTGCAAGTAATATGTCTAACAAAATTTGATTCAAACACATATTTATGTTGATCGTAGCAAAAACGTGCGTAACAAGTGCAAAAAGCACATCAATAAATTTTTTGACAAAAAAAAAATTAAAAAAAAAAGTTGGAAGGCCTGGGTTTCGATTCTAAGGCCCTGAGATCCACTATCGGTCTCTCTGACCACTGGGCCACCCTTCGATTGAGGAGATCTTTTCAACGAAACATATTTGATTAGGTACTTACTTACTGGAATCTATAATCTGACTTCAAATTCAAACATTCAAAAACATATTTATTTTGATCTTAGGCTTCGTATCGAGCTGAAAGCTTCATTTATGGACTGTATTGCCACAAATATCCACTAGTTACCAGTTTACCAGTAGGTATTTTCGCGATTGGTTGAGAATCTAGAATCTAGTATCGGAGTAGGACGTCGTTGGTCAAAGGAGCATCCTAACCGCCATGGTGACGTCACACGGGTTCGGGAGCCGTCTGCGTGTTTTCGGTACTCGATTCAAAAATCCATTTTTATTTTGATATAACTTTTGAATTATTGCGAAAAAAAAGAAAACAAAAACAGTTTTGTTATAAAACTTATATATGATCTTTCCATTTATCACAAAAAAAAATATATGTTTTTTCTTAATTCAAAACCTCAATTCCGCGGCCAGTCCGTCGATATTCAAAAATATAGCACCATTATTTGCATCAAAAATCGGTAAGGCAGTTGGTGATACTACACTGTTAGAAGAATGACAACCGGCAGAGAAACGAAAAGACAGGCATAAGGATCGAGATTTAAGGCCTAAAGAACACATCTCAAAACCTGAAACCTTTGCGATAACAAAACTGAAAATATGCGAGACTATTGAGAAAAGTATGAAGTAAAGTTTGGTAATTTTCTGTTTATCTCAGTCCACTCAGTCTTATTGTCAAGAGGAAATGTTGCAGAGCTCTCAAGGCTTCTTCTTCTTCTTCTTCTCTCCTTATGGTTTCTGCGCGATCGCGCCACCAACCAGCTCATTTGGCGGAATGTAACGGAGTCCCGCTCTTGGCCATGTCATAGTACAGAAAATAAAGTGTCACTCATTTTAATTTCTAATTTTGCCATAAACATTCAAAATTCAAAACAAACTGCATACATACAAACGGGCGCGAGCTTATGTGTGGTTAAAAGTGGCGTGATTATTCATAATTGACATCTAATTTGTGATTGATACGATGATATGAGAATAGGTTAAAAAACATATACATACGGTACATGGTTCAAAGATTTTTTTCCACTAAAGTAATGTGATAATAATATGATTCTAACCTTATATATAAATGTTATTTTTGTTTACATATTATCTTACGTTTGATTGTTCGATAAGGGTATTTATTTACCTGTTGTATAAACTAACCTATCCATGACATGCCCTAATTGTGCACTTTGTTGTTTTTTTCTTTCTTATTACTTTTTTCCACAAAGGGAACATGATAATATTTATATTATTGCGGTGCCGATAACACATAGTAGTACTGCGGCGTTTTTTTTGTGCAGCAACTACCACGTTCACTTTATTGTGTAATTTTTTTCATATTTTTATTTATTTGTCGGTGTCTCCTTTAGACAAGTAATTTATTAGTATTTATTCTGGAGTTGAATGGAAGAGCAGAGGTAGCGTCATCGCTACATTCTGAATTCTGCTCCACATTCTTTCTTCTGCTAATTTTTTAATTGTAATTTTTATTGGGAAATAAAGTTTATTATTACTGTTGTTATAAATTATATAAAGGGGATATATCACAGATAATAAATCCATGGAAAGCATATAACTTATAAGACAATTCTGTTATGATTTATATATCTTATGAATAGAATAATGCGATTTAAGGTTAAAAGGGCCAAAGCATATTCAAGGTTGAAAGGGGAAGTAAGTCCACTCTTGTATAATTCCTCGCATAGGTTAAAATCTTGAATTTGATATATGGGGCACTCAAAAAAGATATGTGACAAGCCTTTAATTCGGCCACATTGGCGGTTTGGATCATCTCCTATCCCTATCCCGTTTAGGTGTTGCTTATATGGACAATGTCCTGTACGAATTCTGGTAATCATGGTTATGTGTCGTTTATCCATATGCTGAATTTCTGTAAGGCATGGCTTTGTGGGGAACCTGGGTTGTTTAACTCTTCGTTAGTCGTGTGGGCTACACTGGTAGACCACGCGCATTTATATGTATATGCACCAACCCTCTATCCCACAGGTGGCTCTTGATTCCGTTTCAGTACCTTTCGACAATGTTCCCAACTAAACGTTCAGTTGATCTGCGGTATTTATAGTGAGCTTACCGGAAGACCATTAGCGTCGAAATACGACTGGGCTACAATCGTAACGACTAAACGAGTTACAGTTCAGCGTGGATGCAGTGTTTCCTGTTTGTGATTTTTTTCCCAAAAAGATAGGTTTTAACTTTTAAAACCTATCTTTTTGGGACACTGAAAATGTGGTAAGTGCTCTGTAACTACAAGGTGGCTTAGAAACCAGAAATATATTATGCAACATCCAAAAATTCTTCTGTGGTTATATTTGAGACACATTTCCTTCGTTTAGCCGGTAAATTAAACCACGGTCGCTGGAAGTAATACTGTTTATTGACGTTTCGGCTGCTTCCACAGCATTACTAAAGGTAAAATATTTGGCAAAGAACATTTTTGAAATTTGCATCATCTTTTATAACCTAATCAATATCAGTGAAAAAAATGCACTTTGCGTTTATGAGGCTAATCATTCTGAAGAACAAATGAATAGATGTAATTTTTTAGAAAACATCGCATGGGAGCTCATTAAACCTCAAATTGAATATAGATCTATAGTTGACACATCACCATTCAACTAAGAAGGCGAGCACAGGCTCTTCTGGCAACCGAGAAAAGGTATCTTAGACTTCCTCAAAATCGACTTAGAAATCTCGTTGAACGTTGCTTATATTGTCCTCGAGCCAGAGGCAAATCAGCAAGCAAGTTTTGTGCAAATTGCGGTAAATACGCGTGCATAGATCACATCCGAGATCTGTGTTCCATGTGTAGAAAAATAAAAATCGATTTATTTGTACCACTTTTTTTGAAAAAGTACTGATCAGAGTTGTGCTTTTCTCATTTTTTATTCGCGTCTATATATTTCTAATGTAAGAAATGTGAAAATTATCGCTTGTACCTATAAGCACAAATGTCGACGACCTTACCATCTTCTATTCCTCCCATGATATGTTTGATATTGAGGAAACATTACAATCATCCATCAACAACTTAGCCATCCAAGCAAGTAATCGAGGATTTCGCTTCTCTACTTCAAAAACTGCTTGCATCCAATTTTGTAGACTGCGAATACCACATAGAGATCCGCGCTTGTTGTTGAATGGTACAACAATTTCTGTCAAAGAAGACATCAAAATTCTCGGTATGATTTTTGATTCAAAACTCTCATGGAGACCACACATTCAAGATTTAAAAATCAGGTGCAGACGGGCACTCAATGTAATAAGATGCCTCTCAAACATATCGTGGGGTAGTGACAGGAAAGTGCTAATATACTTATATAAAGCACTGGTACTGTCTAAGATGGAATATGGGATGGCAGTATACTCGTCTGCGAGGAAGTCATACATAAAGCCATTGGAGTCTTTACATCGTGAAGGTTTGAGATTATGTATTGGAGCGTATCGGACGAGTCCATCATTCTCAATATTCTGTGAATCTGGGGTTCCTCCACTTCATATAAGAAAAGATGACCTAACTTTACTTTATGCGACAAAAATTTGGGCTCAACCCTCTCACCCTAATTACGAAATAATTTTCGAAAGTGACATCGAAATGTTCAGATCCAGACCAACTATGACCAGACCCATTGAAGTACGAGTGAAGGAACTTCTAGAAAATAATTCTATAGAATTACCAAATGTATACAACATGACCTTTCCCAGTGTACCACCCTGGACAATTCAAGCCCCGAAAATCCATTTAGATTGCTCTGCCCACACAAAAAATGAAACAAAATGTAGCCGGATACTTATCAACCGTTCGAAGCATTATAGACTCCTATGAAACGAGCAGAGTGCTTTACACTGATGGATCTAAGTCCGACGCCGGTGTGGGTGCTGCAGTAGTATCTCAAGACGAAGTCTGGCAATGGAGCATGAATCCTATAGCGTCTGTGTATACTGCTGAACTTTTCGCTATATACCAAGCACTACAGCGCATAGAAGATTGGGAAACAGGGACCTACTCAATATGTTCAGACTCTCTGAGTTCATTGAAATCCCTTAACAATATTTTTAACACCGACCCCTTGGTACAGAAAGCTCTACAACTCCACCACAGCCTGCGACAGCAAGGTAAGCTTGTTATATTCATTTGGACACCGGGACATATTGGAATAGCTGGCAACCAACAAGCTGATATAGCAGCTCGTAGTGCACCAAGGAGTTCATCTACACATCGAGTAGTCAGAGCAGATGACCTAAAGTGTTTCCTTAAGAACAAAATGCAAGACTGTTGGCAAGATGAATGGTACAGAGACACCAATAACAAACTTCGTCAGATATGTAATTCGGTTAAGAATAACAAACACAAAGGCACCTCACTCCAACGCAGAGAGCAGGTGATAGTATCCCGAATCAGAATAGGTCACACCCATCTTACCTCATCATACCTACTTCTAGGTCAGAACCCTCCTATATGTGAACAGTGTCAAGTCACCCTTACAATAAGGCACATCTTCTATGATTGTCAGTTATACACAAACTTAAGGAACATGATGCGACTACCAACTGATCTGAATATTTTAACCACTGTTCCGACTGAAATAAGAAAATTAATCACCTTCCTTAAAATAACTGGACTCTTTTTCAAACTGTAAGATAGTTGATAAAAGATATATGGCTAATGACCATGCAGTCGATGCCTTATTCCAATAAAAAAAAAAGAACTGTAACTAAATGACTACATGTAAATAACGGTATAAAACTACTTTCATGTGCATTTCTATTATAATCTCCTTAGTTTTATCATTTGGAGTAAATATTTTAATTTTTTGTATAACAAACACCATAAACTGAATAAACGTGCAGAAATTGTTTTTCACAAAACTACTATAAGTAGGATATCAAAACTAAAAGATGGGCTACATATGTAGACCACGCAACTAAACTCGTCACTCGAGTACACGCGACTAATGGAGGGTTAGCATAGTGTTTCACAGTAGTGATAACAGCTAATGTAGTTGTGTTCCTTTTCATTGGTATATGCAGTCCCATAAACCTATTTTGGCCAACTTAGGTTTATTGCCCGGTATATTGGAGCTGTGTACAAATTTGCCTTTGCTGTGCTTCTGATATTCGATTTTGGTCCCAACGCTGGCGCTGTCATATTCAGTATCAGGAACAATACCTGTTCTAATGACCTTAGCTAAGGCGCTCTGACATTCCAAAAAAATAATATGCTGACATATACTTTAAAATACTGACATTTACTGCTTTTTTAAGGGCTGCTATCTCTGCGGAACAAATACTTAGATTATCAGGCAATCGTTCAGAGGAGCTGTTATCTGTTCTGACTATCAGCATTCCATTGCATCTAGCCTGGTTCGCTTCAGCTGTTCAAGCTCCACAAATCTGTTCAATTATTCCGGGACAGATCAGTCCTTCCACAGAGATTGCTAACAACAATGGTTAATTCTATATTTGACGGTCGTCGCAATCTATCACTCTAGCAGGGGATAACGTAGCATGGCGTCGCATATATCGCAGCTTAAAAATGGGAATACGATTACGATCGGCGCCACCAGTAGCCGAAGCATTCAATATACCGGAAGCTTCAACTTACATTTTGCCAACTAGATGCTTAGCGGCACTGAGCGCCTGTTTAATTCACTGGAAGTCTGCTGGTTTTTGGTCATTTGCTCCCTAGGGGGCGGCTCACGTCTTAGCCGCCAGAATCTCTTCGTCTACTTAAGACGCACGATTCGCGGACCCAATGATTGCTCACCTCACGATGTAAGGAACAGTCACCGGGTAATGGAACATCAGTTCGGTGTGTTGGAGCCCAGGCTGCACCTTTTTATTTCCCCCAATAATATAACCTCCATCAAGTGCTAGAACCTCGTTTGGGGGTTTAGCAAATGATTTTCCGATAGCCGAGCTACATCGGTGGTTGGCCCCTCGGAGGCTTGAATGCCACAGTGGATCTGTCAATACCGGCAGTGTTCGTGGTCAAAAAGACGCTTCAACCAAGGCTAGTATACTCAAGGAGCTGTGGGCTCGGTAGATCTTACATACCTTTCCGAGCACAAAGCTCCCTCATTTTCCCAAGCTATCCTGACCACCTCGGTCAGTTAGAGGTCCTTATCAGCAGTAGCCGATGAAAATCGTATACAGAAATTGCAGAATAGTTGTTGAAGGTTAGTTTACGATATCAGAAAACAAGATCATAAATATACCCCATAACTTTAAAGAATGTGACTGGCTTAATATGTAAAATAGAAGAACACTTCACTTAGCTTCGTATAGTCATAAAATTCTCCTAGAAGCTAACCCCGCAGTCCTAGTTGAAATTTTTATCTCTCGTAGAGAAGCTCATTTTAGGAAGTTACAACATGGTAGTCGTTTGACCATGCCTTAGGATAGAACATCATTAGCTCAAAGGTCTTGTATTTATAATTCCATAAATGTGTACAACTCGCGGCCAGAGGAGTTCAACATTTATAACATATAAACAAATTGAAGTACTGCTACTATATTTGAGATGTATTAAGACTGGTGCTTTTTTTATTATTATATCTTTGTTCCACTGATTGATCATGTACTTTCGTTCATGTATATATGCGAAATTGTTTGTACACGTAGGTGATTTAAAATCAATAGCTCTAGCAGGGTGAAGATAAAGTTACCTTAGTCGTTCATGCACGATTTTCTTTTCAGACTAAAAACACCAGTTGTGATCACCTCTATTTTGACATATTACTTTGTTTTTTTAATTTGTTTATGTAATTTACTTTGGGCATTGACCCGTTGATGGTTAAATACAATAGTGGGAAACTACACCTCGCCATCATTCTAACGCGTTTATTTTTGAATTGTAAATGAATTATTAATAAATAGTCGGTTTTTTACTATGACTATTGAGTAACGTGAATACCGCCGACGTGGCCACACAGAATGCCCCAGCTAATAAAACAAACGAGACGACATGACGGTACTGGGTCGCTGCCGCCCGATTCTTCAAAAAATGTAGGAAAGAATTTACTTGGGTAAATTCAAACCGCGCTCTTACTGTGAACCGGAAATGATATTGACAAAACCGGATTTTTCCCGGACTAGTTTTTTCATGCCGATTCCAAATCTGTATTTAGTTTTTCTCTAACACCTGTAGTTTTGGCTATCTTTTGTATACGGACAGACGGATGGACGGACAGACAGAGACTGTACATACGCTCTCTTACAGTGAGACCTAAAACCGAAAAACCGACCCCAAGTGACCTTTCTTGCTGTCTGTTAAGTTTCATAGTCGACTAAAAACCATGCACGAACAGAATAGCAACAACCGCCTTGGCTTCATTCATTCCTCTTTAGAGACACGGATACGCATCAAGCCCTAATGAATTGGCGTATCATTCAAGGTATATTCGGCGTATCATTCAAGGTATATTCGGTGAGTCTCCTATTTTTAGCATTTGTGATACACTAGAAAAGATGAAACCAATTCCTCCAAATAATGCCCTAAATTTGCGACCTGAGCCGAAAGGTCATTCTCTGTTCCAGTCTGAATGCTGCTTTGGCAGCTTGCTTTCTGACGGTACTCTGCCCGAGCATGAGCACGTCTTGGTAAATTTCACCTCCCATGCAGTACCTAGATGTACAGGGTAGAAGCGCAGGCTTGCAAATCAAGCGAGCTCATTGGCGCACAGATATTCAAGGCGTTTTAAACGTTGGGACTTTTCTCTTCAGGAGCAACTGCCTTTGAAATCACAAAAGTAAATGAGCAGCAGAAGAATTGGAAAAAATAGTAAGAAAATACTTACTATTCGTTCGCTATGAATTTTTAAGTGCAGTTTTGTCACCTGAGTCTTATAGATACGGTTCGCACCGCAAGGCTGAAAAACGCAAGTATTTCTTCTAAGATTTGGACCATTCGAGGTTGTATTCTACCACGATGTGGATAGAAACATCCTGTGTCTGTGGCTCTTTGTACGAGATGGACAAATCGACGGGATGCAGAGTGCATACGGTAAGGAAAACGGTCACCATACACTCGCAAAGTCTGATAGGAATTTTGACCACATTCACCGTACACTAAAATCATGTCCACCAGTTCATTATGGTTATAACGGTTGCACCATTTTTGTTATTTTTAAAGTAGGGTGTAGCTCGTCAACAAATCGAGAGACGTCAAACGCGCACTGCTACGTACATCTATGCTCCGTAGTAAACTGCATTTGTTTGTGTCTGTTTTAATCTGATCGCAGAGGGGCAGAATCAGGAATGAGGATTTCATTATCGGGCAATACCTTGATATCCCTAAACATTTCGTTTATATGTTACTAGTAAAAATCACTCTTTTTGGCGAGTTAGTAGTATAGGCCATAAGAAGCAAAGCCCCAATACCCTGCATAGGGGTTACTGAGAAATATCAGTTATATTAAGTACTGTGTACGAACTTCGTACATTCGTGCGAGGTGCGTTTGATTTTCGTTAGTCCTCGTATAAGACGTAACGTCGCGTAACAGAATGCTCCCGTAAATAAAATAATAGAGATGGAACCCTATCGGTGGCGATTGCTTGTTAATTGGGAATTCGAGACTTTAGCTTCTATGGGACCCACTTCAAAGAACGGACGACAACTGACTCTTCTTGTTATGTTTAAATACGATGCGTCACTACTGAAACAGTCGCTACTCCCTGACTCAATTCACCGGATTAATGTTGAGCGATCATGAATCCTGGGTACGAAGTACCATCCCGTATACTGGAAAACACACATTCCCGGACAATGCATGATAAACGTCCGTTTGATGTCGTCGTCTGCGGTATAGAGAACTTTACCCGCTGCCGCCGTTTCAGACGCTCGAGCGGCTTCTGCCTCTGACAGATGCAATTTGTTTCAGTTTATAATTCCGTATCCATCTATCGCCGCGGTGCCCATCCCATACTCTCCCGATGCTCTCTCTAAACTTTCCAAGAACTGGAAGTGCAATTCCAATATATGCAGATGATGCAAATGATAGGATGAACTGAGATATTCTGGCAAGTTTGCTAAGAATTTAGAAATTTGAAACAGGGAGTGCTTAGCCGAAATATCTTATATATCGGTCTGTATTGTTGCAGCTATAAGCTATACTTCATTTCACAAGCAAAAACAAAAGGACTCGTGTTGCTAAAGCTACAACTTCAAGTTTACACCTCCCACGCCAATAGGCAAATGAAGTACTGTAATCGCAAAAGATTCCAAAATTGCACATCGCAGTGCAAATTAACGTCATTCCGATGATTTGTTGACCAAATTATGTGAACAAAAGATTCCCTTACCGACTAATACTTGTACGCTACTTGCTAGCAATGATAAACATACAAGGTGTTCTCAAAGTTGGGACTTTCGTTTTCAGAAACAACTACCTTGAAATGACAAAGCTAGTGTAAGGTCAGCAGCAGCAAAAGAATAAAAAGAAATTCGTTCGCTGCGAAGCTTGAGGTGCGGTCCTGTCATACAGTCTTATAGATATGGATCTTCGCGCCGCAGGACGGTGAAACGGAATATTTCTTCTTCAGTCTGGACCACTCGAAGTTATCTAGGTCGTCCAGCGTGTCCACTATGATGTGAATACAAATATCTTGTGTCTCTAGCTCTAGCAACGATCAGGATACACTAGCGAAGTCAGAGAGGCATTTTGACCACATTGACCTACACTAAACTCACATCCATCAGTTCATTATTTGTTCTGTCGGTTGCACTACTTTTGTCGTTGTTGAATGTAGAACATCAACAGTCGAGAGAAGTCAAACACGAGGTGCTATGTACATCTATGCTCCGCGCCGTTGTAAACTGGGTTTTTTTCATTACCAGTCAATATCTTGATATTCCTAAACATTTCGGTTATATCATACTGGGAAAAATCACTCCACTTGGCGAGTACTATTATGTTCTATGAAGAAAAGTCCTAACTTAGGAAACACCCTGTATATATGAGTTGGTAGCCCTCCTCAATAGAACTAAAATACTAATCGAAAATAACAACAAAAAGCAAAAAGGCTACTGGCATAGTGCCAATACTCGGAGAAAAAAAACAACCATATCACTCATCACTCATTCCGGTAATCCTATAGGGCTCTATACAGTTTGAAAAATGCGTTACTATAACGACAAGAGTGTGATACCTGTTTAGCGTAAACTAACACTGCGTGGATGGGAGATTGCGCATTCAGATTTCTCAAGCCTGTCTTTCGAGCGTGGTGGGGTGTTCTTATAGCTACATTTTAAAATATCTTAACGTAAACTTCATCATTCATATAAGGTGATTTTTAAGTTAATTGTACTTTAAATATCGCAGTAACTTTAAAATGTAGGAGGCGGTACTACTACAGCGTATCTCTTAAGTATTCTTCAAGATTAAAAACCAGATAATTAATTCCTTTTTGTCCAACTCAATTTAACGTTCTGTATTCAGCACTGCGGCGGCGCCGTGGCCGTCCCCCTACACGCTGGGTGGATACGACGAAACAGTTGCTGGATATGAGTGTCAAGAGCGCCACTAAACTGACAACAAATCGCGAACTATGGCGAGCTACAGTGCTCAAAACCGTTGATAATATTCGTGTCGGTAATACTCTAGCTCCAACTTAATGCATTTTACGAGTTCACAACATGTCTGTTAAGACATTGTGACTATGATGATTCAGCACTGCAAATCCGCACGAAATAATATCTGTAGCTAACGATAATGGCAGCCAATATACAAATACTGGCCTCTGAAAGGTACTGAAGACTCATAAACACAAGTTATATTTCTGGGCCACTCACAAAGTAGTAAAATGACATCAATAACATGTTTGTGGTACGTTACTACAATAGCAGTAACACATACCATCAGCGATACCCAAAAAAGGCATGTAACGGACTTCCATTATTGTCTATACAATTTTGAGAATAACGTTTCGATTGATCGACTATTTTCATCTTCAGGTGAACTGTCGAGCATGTTCCTTTCGTTGCTATTTATTCTCGTCTACGTGACGTGTCGTTCTTCGCGGCTTGTTCTGATGGGTGGTTGTCGTGTTCTGGTCGAGTAGTCGGCTCTCACTATCGTAGCCGTTCGATGGACACTGCGTTCCACGTTTATGTCCAAGTTTGTTCTGTCCAATTTTAGTTTTTCTATATTTCTTACGAGCGGCTGCCATATTGGTCTAAGTTCCACAATAGGTTTGCTGTTGCTGGCGAAATAAGCTACATCTTTGAATTTTCGGCGATACCAGTGAGGTTTTTTTTCAATAACCTTAGCGTCCTTCCAGGTAATCTTGCGGAGCTCTGTCCACGCGTGTTCTGCTATTTCAGACCTTCCTGTCCCTGCTAGAGAAGTGCTGAGTCGGAGCTCCTTAATTCTCGCTTCAAAGTGTACAGAAAACTAGAACACACAGAACGGTACCTGCACTATGTTTCCATGCAACAACATTGGGAGCTTGGTCGATCGAGCCAAGAGAAAGAAGATCTGTGAAGCAATGCATAACCCAAGACGCTAGTGGAAGCAACAGTACAACGGAATGGTGCTAGCAGAAATATAGGGCTTGAAAAATACAGGCATTTACATAAAAGGAATATCGGTCGCAGCCAGAGGAATACGGCGAGAATATAACATACAAACGCGATTCTCAAGAAGCACCATCCTCCGAAGTCTATTAACGAAGTCAAAATCCAAGAACGAACACCAAGAAACTACAAACTGCATCTACGAACTGCCATGTGATTACGACAAAGTATACATTGGACAAACGAAAGGACCTCTAGGAGCGCGAACTAATGAGTACCGGCTCAACACCCAGCGAGCAGAGACAAAGAACTTCACTGGTATCGCCTAAAATTCAAAGTAGCAGTTTATATCAGCAGAAACAGGAACGAAAATAGCAAACCTAATGAACACTGAATGACGCCACTAAACCAGAACACTACGATGACCGGCCAGAACAAGCCGCAAAGAATATGTCATCAAGAACTGATGCACTAAGCAGAATGCAGCGCCGTCTAATCAGAACAACCCACGAGAAAACGACACGTCAGCTAGACACGAATAAATAGCAATGAAAGGGACATGTTCTACAAGGCATAGAATCAGCGATCGTTAAGAGTGCTGCTCCCATGTGTGGCAATGCGCTCTCAAGTACTCTCTAAAGCTTCTGGACACTATCCAGAAGAGAGCAATAGTTAGACTAATCGATACGCCTAACCTTACAAAGGACCCCCACAGCCTGGAACTGCCGGCCTATCCCTGATTTACATATTTTATCACGGAAGATGTTCGAGTGAGGTTTCCCAGATGATAACACCAAAAACCGCCTGAAAGTGGAACACTAGACAGGCTCTGCGAGCTCATCCTCACCAGATCAAGGCCCCTGCTGCCCGAACCACTCCTCCAGCATTCCTTCTTTTAGAGAACTTCGACGCTGCGGAATGGGCTGTCATGGAATTGGTTTCCCGACGGCTACAACCTGCAGCGTTTCGAATCTAACGTACTCCCCGATACTTATCCTCTAGCAGCGCTTCTACAGCGCCATAGGATTTCAGCATTTGCGGGAGGTAGACCATAAACAAAATGTTAGACAGTTCCCCTGAAGACGATTGATGATGGTAGATCAATCGAAGCATTGTGCTCAGAATTTTATAGACAATGGAAGTCCGAAACAAACCATTCAAAACATATACCTTGTCTACAAACCTCAAACAGTGTCTTCAAATTCAACAATGTCTTCCTTTTGGGCTTCTCCAAGTTTGTTGTGCAACTATTCCATTTAAATGTATATTTGTGTGTAGCGTTTACTTTTTATCACAATAAACTACTACTACTACTACTACTTCTTTCCTTTTTCCTGCGACTACCCAACCGAATGTCGTTTTTGAAGTTTGGCCAATTAGTTAGTGTTAAATGGATTTTAAACGACGTTGATGATAGACCACAATTTTCCCAGATGTTGTTATATTAAACAGACCTCATTTGTGCTTGATGTATATCCTTAATAGAGACGTTTATGAAGCTAGTTAAATTTAGGTCTTATCCAGAGTTTTAGTACAAATAACGTCAAGTGAGGCATAAAATAAGTACCAGTATGAATACCAGTAGTAGACGGGTCGTAATGTACCGTGAAAAATGATTATGGTCCGATGTGAACAAACGCGACACAGCTGGTGACTTGCTTAATGAAGAAAACATGTAAATCCCGTCCGTAGGTGATCAGTCAGTCGCGGCTCGTTACACATCCATACTAGTGACGAATGCATACAAATGGCGGGTAGCGGCAGGCGCTAACAACCCTGACGTTGCAGAGCATGCCGAACAACGGACGATGGTGGCGCCACCGGTGGACGTCGACGGCGGCGTTGCACAATTTTAATTTCGCATCCAATTAATCTCAACATCCGCAGACAGTCCCATCAATAACCGTCAGCGAGTGCAGCCCAAGCGGATTGCGGCCACCTCTGACAGCGACCATGACGTCTGACTTGGGCATGCCGAAGCGCCAGCTATCTTATTAACAAGCGCACCAGTCGAATGGTGTTTGCTTCAAAAAGCCCGCTTCACAATGACCGCTGGGGAACGTAATGGTTCCGAAACCATTTTTAATGATAGAAAGCGACCATTGTCGCACTACACACACATAAAAAGAAATTCTCAAGTCAAGAATTGTGATATTTTTGTAAATACATACTCACAACAAGAATATCTGTTCTCACTCTAAGAAGAAT